>JAPDVU010000011.1:47495944-49895944 GCA_026230045.1 Corynorhinus townsendii | reverse complement strand
CTGCCTGCCTGGTCCCGCACAACTGCCCTCCCCTGCAGGCCTGGTCCCCCCAAACTGCCCTCCCCTGCAGGCCTGATTCCCCCCAACTGCCCTCCCCTGCAGGCCTTGTCCTTCCCAACTGCCCTCCCCTGCCAGCCTGGTTGCCCCCAATTGCTCTCCCCTGCAGGTCTGGGTCTCCCCCAACTGCCCTCCTCTGCAGGCCTTCCCCCCCCCCCCCCCACAATTGCCCTCCCTGGCAGACCTGATCGCTCACAACTGCCCTCCCTTGCTGGCCATCTTGTGGCGGCAATCTTGTGTCTAGATGGGGGTGGCCATCTTGTGTGTTGGAGTGATGGTCAATTTGCATATTGCCCATTTATTGTATAGGATAAATGGGCTACCCACGAGATCAAAGAGAAATAAAAAACTTCTTGGAAACAAATGAAAATGGTGCTAGGCGGTTTTGCTCAGTAGATAGAGTGTTGGCCTATGGACTGAAGGGTCCAGCGTTCGATTCCGGTCAAGGGTACATGCCCAGTTTGCGGGCTGGATCCCCAGTAAGGGGCATGAAGGAGGCTGCAGTTCAATGATCCGCTCTCATCATTGATGTTTCTCTCTCTCTCCCCCTTTCCCTTCCTCTCTGAAATCAATAAAAAGATGTATTTTAAAAAATATTTAACCCCACAACTTGAAGAACAAGAAAAGTCCAAAATAGAAGGAAGGAAGAAAAATAAAATTAAATTTAAAAAATAATAATAATAAAAAAAAAAGAAGGAAGGAAGTAATAAAGATTAGAAAGAAATAAATAACATAGAGACTAAAAAAAAAATACCAAAAAATAAAATCAGTGAAACCAAGATCTGGTTCTTCGAAAGGATAAACAAAATTGATGAACATTAGTCAATCTCTTCAAGAAACAAAGAGAGAGGACCCAAAAAAATCAAATAAAAACAAAAGCAGTTAAGTAACAACTGATACCACAGAAATACAAAGGATTTTAAGAAAATACTATGAACAATTACTGGTATACACTGAGTGTCCAGATTATTATGATCTCTGAACCCATAATAATCTGGCCACTCAGATATATTTATTAGAGCAGTGGTTCTCAACCTGTGGGTCACTACCCATTTGGGGGTCAAACGACCCTTTCACAGGGGTCACCTAAGACCATCGGAAAACACGGATATTTACATTACGAGTCATAACAGTAGCAAAATTATAGTTATGAAGTAGCAACGAAAATAATTTTATGGTTGGGGGTCACCACAACTATATTAAAGGGTCGCGGCATTAGGAAGGTTGAGAACCACTGTATTAGAGGCCCAGTGCATGAATTCTGCATGGGTGGGGTCCGGCCAGCCTGGCCAGCGGGGGGAGAGGGAGGTGACGGGACACATGGGCGGTTGGCCGGCCTGCCTGTTGGTGGAACACCTGGTCCAGGGCACAATTTGCATATTAGCCTTTTATTATATAGGATATACACTGAGTGCCCAAGTTATTATGCATTCAGACATAATAATAATCTGGCCACTCAGTGTATACCAACAAGCTGGACAATGAGGATGAAATGGACAAATTCCTAGAAAAATACAATCAATCAAAACTAAATCAGAAAGAAGCAGAAAACCTGAATGAAATGTAAGCAGTAAGAAAAAAAAACTCCCCCAAAAGAAAAGCCTGGGTCTGGACAGCTTCACAGGGGAGTTTTACTGAACATTCAAACAAGAACTAACATCTATACTCCTCAAACTATTCCAAAAAATGCAAGAAGGAACATGTCCAAGCTCTTTTTATGAGTAAAGCATTATCCTAATTCTAAAACCAGATAGACACTAAAAGAAGGAGAATTATAGGCCAATATCCCTGATGAACACAGATGTTAAAATTTTCAACAAAATACTAGCAAATCAGATCTAGATATATATTAAAAAGATCATACACCATAATCAAGTAGGATTTATTACAGGGATGTCAGGCTGGTACAACATCTACAAATCAATGAATGTGAAACATCCCATAAACAAATTGAAAGACAAAAATCAAATGATCATATCAACAGACGAAGAAAAAGAATGCTATGAAATCCAACACCCATTTGTGATAACAACTCACAGCAAATTGGGAATACGGGCAGTATATCTCAACATGATAAAGGCCATATATGACAAACATACAGCCAACATCATACTAAATGGGCAAAAATTAAAACCTTTTCCCCTGTGATGAGAACAGGAACCAGATAGGGATGTCCACTTTCACCACTCTTATTAAACACGCTACTGGAAGTCCTAACCACAGCGATTAGATAAGAAGAAATAAAAGGCATCCAGATTGGAAAGGAGGAAGTAAAACTCTCATTAATTACAGATGACATGATATTATACATAGAAAAACCAAAAGACTTCACCAATAAACTACTAGATTTTTAAAAAATATATATTTTATTGATTTTTACAGAGAGGAAGGGAGAGGGACAGAGAGTTAGAAACATCGAGGAGAGAGAAACATCAATCAGCTGCCTTCTGCACACCCCCTACTGGAGATGTGCCCACGACCAAGGTACATGTCCTTGACTGGAATCGAACCCGGGACCCTGGAGTCTGCAGGTTGACGCTCTATCCACTGAGCCAAACCGGTCAAGGCCCAATTCATTTATTAAATCTAGTAGTTTAGCCCTCGCCGGTTTGGCTCAGTGGATAGAGCGTCAACCTGCAGACTCCAGGGTCCCGGGTTCGATTCCAGTCAAGGACATGTACCTTGGTCGTGGGCACATCTCCAGTAGGGGGTGTGCAGAAGGCAGCTGATTGATGTTTCTCTCTCCTCGATGTTTCTAACTCTCTGTCCCTCTCCCTTCCTCTCTGAGAAAAATCAATAAAATGTAAAATAAACAAACAAAAAAATGAAACGAGACCACCAATTTACACCATACACAAGAATAAACTCAAAATGAATAAAAGACTTAAATGTAAGTCATGAATCCCAGAAGAAACCATAGGCAGCAAAATCTTGGACATCCCTCGTACCAATATGTTTACAGTTATATCTCCTAGAGCAAAGGAAACTGAGGAGAAAAGAAACAAATGGGACTGCATCAAAATAAAAAGCTTCTGCACAGCAAAAGAAACCACTGTGGTAAATTGAAAAGGTAGCCCACTGCAAGGGAGAACATATGTGGCAATGATACATCTGATAAAGGGTTAATATCCAAAACACAGAAAGAACTGCTACACTTAACAAAAGGAAGGCAAACAGTCCAATTTAAAAATGGACAAAGGACCTAAATAGACACTTCTCCCAGGTGGACATATGAATGGCTAAGAGACATGAATAAATGCTTGAAGTTACTAGTTATCACAGAGATGCACATTAAAACGACACCTGTCAGAATGGCTACCATGAAAAAATTCAACAAAGGAAAAGTGCTGGTGAGGATGTGGAGAAAAGGGACCCCCAGTACACTGCTGGTGCAAATGCAGACAGGTGAAGCCATTATGGAACAGCATGGAGTTTCATCAAAAAATTAAATATGGAACTGCCATCTGACCCAGTGATCCCACTTCTAAGAATATATGGTTAGAAACCTAAAACACCAATGAGAAAGAATGTATGCACTCCTCCCTCATAGCAGCACAATTTATATTAGCTAAGCCCTGGTACTAGCCCAAGTGCCAATCAGTCATTGAGTAGATAAAAATGCCGCGGTACGTGTACACCCTGGAATATTACGCAGCAGTAAAAAAAGGACCTCTGGCCCTTTGAGACAGCCTATGGAGGGACCTGGAGAATATTATCCTATGGAAAAAAGCCAGTCAGAGAAAGACAAGTATCACACGATCTAACTCATATGTGGAATCTTATAAACAAAATAAACTGATTAACAAAATAGATCCGGAGACATGGAAGCATGGTACACACCGTGGAATCTCAGAGGGAAGTTGCTGGTGTGTAGGTGGGTGTTAGAAAAACCAAATTACTTGTATGCATATATGCATAAACTACGGACACACAATAGGGTGGTGTAAGCCTAGGGCAGGGTATGTGGTAGGGCTAGTAGGGGTTAATGGGGGGGGAGTGTAAACGGGACATACATAATACTTTCAACAATCTACATAATAAAAGCCTAATAAAACCCTTCAGTCCATATATGGCCGTTATGATGGAACAACCAGAACGACCAACTGCTATGATGTGCACTGACCACCAGGGGAGCGCCCCTCAGACAGAAGCTGGGCGCTCAGCTAGCGAGCTCAGCTGTGGTGGTGGTAGCCTGTCTCCCACCTCTGCAGCATTGCAAATGAACAGTGAGATGAGTGGTAAGGGGCAGTTAACAGGCGGGCGGTAAGGAGCGAGAGGTCCTGGAGTGTGAGAGGTCACAGGCTGGGCTGAACCCAACCCCGCCCCCCCACCTCCAGTGCACGATTTTTGTGAAGTAGCCCTCTACTCTACATACTATATATAAAAGTCTAAGCAACCAAATGACCACTTGACCAGTTGCTATGACACCCACTGACCACCAGGGGGCAGATGCTCAAATACAGGAGCTAACCCCTGGTGGTCAATGTGCTCCCACAGCAGGACCCCTTCTCAGCTGACTGATGGGTGCCAGACGCCAGGCTGATGCCTGGTGAGTGCCGCTGCGGTGACGTAAGCCTCTCCGAGCCTCTGTGGCAGTGTGCTCCTGAGCAGCGGCCACATGCAGAGTGGGCTGGGATGAGTGGGAGCGGCACGACAAGCAGTCAAAGCTCGGGCTCCGCCACAGATGTCTGTAGCTTCGTTCACTACTACATCCCTCGGGGGAGGTCCACTCCTGCTGGAAACAGGGCTGCAGTCCGACATCCCCCGAGGGATCCCAGATTGCTAGAGGGCGCAGGCCAGGCTGAGGGTCCCCACTGCTGTACCTACCTATTCACCGGGCGTCTAATAAAGGTACAATTAAAAAAAAATGACTGAAAACAAAAACACCACCAAGAAAAACTAATTTTCCACTTATCAATAGGAAACAAATGGATATCTACATACAGCTTGATAAGAAATCCAAACTACTTTTACTTTTAAAAACATCCCTGAGCTACAAGAAAACACAAATGGAACCAACATAATGACAAAATCAACCCAGTAACAAAAGGAAAATATCATCCCTAGCCGGTTTGGTTCAGTGGATAGAGCGTCAGCTTGCAGATGGAAGGTTCCCGGGTTCGATTCTGATCAAGGGCATGTGCCTGGGTTTTGGGCTTGATCCCTAGTAGGGAATGTGAAGGAGGCAGCAAATCAATGATTCTCTCTCATCACTGATGTTTCTATCTCACTCTCTCTCGTCCTTCTTCCCTGAAGTCAATACAAATATATTAAATTAAAAAAACACACACAGAAAAAACAAAAATGTGGGTAGACAGAAATCATAAAAAAGAATGAAACAAATGCTAGAGTTGATATATTACAAGGAATGAATTGAAAACATAAAATGTAGAGTATCAAAATCAGACACGAAAGAATACATGAAATCAAAGACACATCATTTGAAATCATGCAGGTGGAAAGAGGAAAAATAAATTCCAAAAATACAGCAGCCCCAGCCGGTTTGGCTCAGTGGACAGAGCCAAGGCCAGCAGACTGAAGAGTCCCAAGCTGGATTCCAGCCAAGGGCACATGCCCTGGTTGTGGGCTCCATCACCAGTAGGGGGCTAGGAGGAAGTAGCCAATCAATGATTCTCTCTCATCATTGATGTTTCCATTTCTCCCTCTCCCTTCCTCTCTGAAATCAATAAAGAAATATTAAAAAAGAATACAGCAATGTGAACTAAATAACAACATCAAGAGAGGCATTATCTGCACCATGGGAATCCTAAGAAACACAGGGGGGTGGAAAGAAACAGAGGGGACAAAAAGGAAAAAGAAAAAGGCCTAAAAAGTTTAAATTAAAAAATAAAATAAGCTGTCCTAGCTGGTTTTGCTCAGTGGACAGTGTTGGCCTGTGGAATGAAGGATCCTGGGTTCAATTCCAGTCTGGAGCAAATGCCTGGGTTGCAGGCTCCATCCCCAGCAGAGAACATGCTGGAGGCATGTGATGAATGATTCTTTTCCATCATTGACATTTCTCTCTCTCTCTCTTCTCTCCCTTCCCCTCTGAAATCAATAAAAATATAAAATAATAACGAAAACAAACACAGGCTAAGGATGTAGAAAAGTTTCCCAAAATTAAACACAAATGACCAACAGGAACATAGAAAATGCTTTTCCTTCCTCATCAAGGTGGAATCCATTAGGCTCCCTGTCATCCTACCAATCACATATTCTTCCCTGTGAGTTCAGTGCAGCAGGAATTGGGGCTGCAGGGACAGAAGCCGGCAGTGCAAGCAAAGGACAGCAACTGCCCCAAAACTGGAAAACATGCAGTGCCCACGGTCCACATGGGAGGACAGAGCACACCTGGGAAAAGGGGTGGGAAATGCAAAGCCAAGTCCAGGTCACTGGTGACAGTGAGGGTCTTACCCAGCGAGGATACAAGTTCAAAGTTCTCCAGCATCACATTCAGGTACAGCTGTCTCTGACCCTCATCAAGGAGGCTCCATTCCTCCCCGGAGAAGTACAAGGCAATGTCCTCAAGGGTCACGCCAACCTGTCAGAATGGAGACAATTGAAACCAGAGCTGTTTTTCTGAGAACCTCCACTCCTACTCCTTACACACCTTCCCACCCTCACCCTCCTCCAGGGCACCCTGTGTGTGTGGACACCAGGCCCTAATGCCAGTGCAGGCTGCTCTCTCATCACAGCCCCATTACTCACTGGGATTGCCCTCAGGAAAGGCAAAGGGGACAGCAGAGAAACACCATCTAAGCTCCGGGCTATGTCTGCAGGGCCCCAGCCTTCCTGCCAAGCAATACCCCTGCAGTCTCCCAGATCAAGCCGCCAAGACAAAGACAAACACGGGCTTATGCTTCACCCTTATGTCCCCAGACCAGGTTCTCACACTTCCTCCAGGTGTGCACACGACTGTGTAATATTGATGCCCTTCCCATCTTGAGACCCAGGTTCACTCCCTCAGCTCTGCCCCCTTCCTACTCCATGCCACTGGATTTTGCTGGACTCAGCCATGAAATTGGCATATGTTATCCGAGAGAGCTTGTCTTCCAGCCGGGTCCACATCAACCCAGTACTCTGATGGACCCCACAGCCCGGAAAGCCCGGATTAAGGCTGCTACAGCCTCCCTGCCTGACTCTGATCTTTGCATCAACACTCACAGCCCACATCCGCATGGGAACTTCAGATACAAGTCACCCCGTGCACTCTGCCCTGCACTTGCTGTGTCCTCAGAAGCCCCAACACTCCCCTCTCCCCTCCGCCTTCCTCCACGCTGCAGCACGTGACAGGCTCCCGCACCCGGGCTGTCCTGTTCGGTGTGAGGAGGCGGTGAGGGCCCGGGGGACTCGCACTCACCTCAGCCCAGCGACTCAGCGCGGACGCCGCCATTGCACTCTGTGGAGGAAGCGGGGCGGGAGTAGCGGGAGCAGAGGCCGCCGCGGGAAGGGCGCTCCCTGTCCCGGCCAAGGAGAGGGTCACCCACGTTTCCATGTCCATCTTCACACCCGCACATGTGCTGTGTGCGCAACACTCACGGCTTTTCCCTCGGGGGATCTCCGCTAGGACCTAACGATCGGGAACCTCGGACAAAGTAGCTGCCGGTATCCCGAGTCCAGACAAAAGGCCTGCCTTGAGGACACCGGAAGTCCCGCCTCTAGTCACTTCTCCGGAAACGCGTTTTCTGACCCCTCATTGGTTCCCTCGGGGGATTTCACATTTGGTCTTTGGGTAATGTGGGTCAGTCCCAGATCAGGGTCCCGGTTTTCCCGCCTCACTCCAGGAGAAAACACCCAGATCCGCCTCTGCAGGGGCTAGAGATGTCCCATCCGCATGAAAGAGACATCTTGGAAATGGCTAAAGGAAGTTGTCATCTTTTCCTGGTGACGGGACTTGAGTACGTGCTAAGGAAAACACATTATCTTTGAGCCCAATACAGCGACTCATCATAAAGAGGTATGAAGGCATTAGTCTAGAACATTTTATCCCATAAATGACCTACTTACACCATCATATGTGAATGTGAAAACTATAACACAGGGATGTAGGACACACTTTTGAAATAAAAAAGAACTAAGATGCATAATATAAAGTTTATTTTTAACTTTATATTTTGTAGATACATAAGGAGAGATACAGACACCAGGAGTGACACGTCCTTTGGCTGCCCCTGCATGCCCCCTATTGGGGACTGAGCCCACAGTCTGGGGGGATGTGCCCTGACCAGGAATGGAACTCCAGGATCTGTTGGTCCATGGGAGGACTCTCAATCCACTGAGGAACACCTGCCAGGACATAATATAAACTTTAAGTGGAACTGCATAGTTTAATTTTAATTTGAATATTAAATAAGATAAGTAAATTTTTAAAAAGTGGAAAAATGAAGAAAAACACCAATAAAACAATTCAATTTTTCCACTTTTTAAAAATTTACTTAAAAATGCTATTGTAATTATCATAGTGAAAGAAAATTTGTCCTTTGCAGACTTATCTAACATGTCAGGTGTGATGATGTTTTAGACATTTCAATGTGATGAGATTATGAACATATTTATAAATAATATTTACAGTAAATGAAGTCCATATTCATAATGAAAGTTCAGCCATGTATAGCTCAGAAACTTTTAAAAAATCACAAAAAATATAACAAGTAGTTATGGGTTTGCATCTCGGCAAAACAATATCAAAATTAATAATAATTCCTGCCTGGCTGGCGTGTTTCCGTGCTTGAGCATCAAACTATGAACCAGGTCAGAGTTCGGTCCTGGTCATGTCACATGCCCGAGTTGTGGGATAGACCCTGTGTGTGGAGGGTGCAGGAGGCAGCTTATCAGTGATTCTATCTCATCATTGATGTTTCTATATGTCTCTTCCTTTCCCTTCCTCTCTGAAATCAATGAAAATATATTAAGAGAAACTAAACAAAAAACCCTAAATTATCTAACAGAAGAGTTTGAAAAATTTTTAAACTTACCATAAATTATAGAAGTCAGTTCTAAATAAAAATAATTCCCAGCCCCCAGAAACTGAAACAATGGTCAGAGTCTGAGACTCTTGGTGAACTGCTGGCATGGGAACAGTGGACAGCACTTTCTTGTTCATGAAACATTTTTCCAATATACTCAAATACCCTTTCTCCTTTATGTTTTTTAATTTATTTCAAATATATATATATATACACATATACATACATATGTATATACATATACATACATACATATATATAATGTTTTAATTTCTTTCAGACAAGAAGGAAAAGGGCAAGATAGAAACATCAATGATGAGAGAAATGCACTGATTGGCTGCCTCCTGAACACTCCTCATCAGAGATTAAGCCCATAACCAGGGCATGTGCCCCTGACTGGAATTGAACCCAGATCCCCTCAATCGACAGACTGAACCTATACCTGCTGAGTCAAACCAGTCAGGGCTCCCCTCCTTTAAATGTGTGCTCTTAAAATCCTCAGGAGCCACATGCTTGTCATCCCTCAGTGCTGCTCAACTTATACAGGGGTGGAAAAAGTAGGTTTCCAGTCGTGAGTATGCAAAACACAGAGTTTATTATTGTATGATTATTTTTATATTATTGTATTACAACTATAAACCTATATTTTCCCACCTCTGTGTATTCCCATCACCTGTCAACTAAGAATTTATTATAACATAGAATATTTTCTGTTGAGTGATTGGCTACCTTTTTAATGAAGCCTGTGAAGAAGCCTGGTATGGAATCCATTGCTCTTTTCACTGCTCTGATGCCATTAGGTTACTAATAAAGGACTGTTGAAACAATGAAACTTGCTTCCATGGCTATTTTTCCACAATTCTAAATTGTTCTGCTCACACCTTACTCTATCTTTCTCACCTCACCAGTATTTTCCCAAGTTCTCACGAATTAAAAACACACGCACACACACAAACTTTGTTGTGACAAGAATTTCAGTGTAGCCAAGTTTTCACCTGAGCCAAAAGCTTAGGTTAATTTTCTCATCTCTTAACAATCAGGCCCTTGCGTGGTTGGCTCAGTGGATAGGGTGTCAGCCTGCAGACTGAAGGGTCCCAGGTTACATTGCAGTCAATAGCACATACCTGGGTGGCAGGCTCCTCCCTGTGCCACGCCAGCACAGCCAAGGATTCGGTGAGCCTGAGGGAGGGCTGGTGAAGGATGAAGAAAAGACAGACAAAGGGAATAAGCTGGGTCTAGGTGGATCTTCTGTGCATGACTGAGCCCACAGAACAGATCCAGACTGCAAGCTGATGCTTTATTTATAGTCAGAGGTAAACAAGGTAATTTACAATGTTCTTGTAAGTTTCACTTGTTTTGGCAGCACTTGCTGCACCTCCCACAGCCCATTAGCTACCCAGGGAAGATCTAGGGAGCAGTCAGAAGATCAAGCTTAATTATGCTAAGAGGGCTGTGCCCTCTAAGCTGGGACTTGTTTGTGGCTTTGCCAGAAGGTCAGTCTGAGGCTTAACCCTATAACCGCTCCCTACATCTTGCCCTTCTTTTAATTTTAAGCTACTAATAATGGAAGTAAAACTTCAACATCAAGAACAAAGTTCTGACTATTAAAATATTAACAAAACAATGCCAATGCAAAACCCAATAACAAAACAATGCCAATGTAAAACCCAGACATGGTTATTAATAAAACACTGCCAATGCAACACTACAATAATAGGGAAATCAAACTACAGTAACATATTTCTACTAAATGAAAGTTTCTTTTGCTGGTTTACTCAAGAGTCCTCGGACTTGGCTGCACAAGAGTTTGCAGAAGACTGGCAGCTAACCAATGCTAGCGTGGCCAGAAACATGGTTGAGGGAGTAGCTTCCACTTCTTGCTTTTCTGCCATCTGCTGGGCCTCAGTTGTTAGCTTCTTCAGCTGACCCCATGTTGGCACCTTACTCTTTTGTACAGCCTTCATTATCTTCCTTTTCCGCTTTGCTGTCATCGGGGCAACTCTCAGTATTTTGAACAATGGAACAAGGAGCTTCTCTGGGTCCATTGTGGTGACGTACGTAATGCTCTGGCACCCAAATTGGCTGCACTGCTCCTTCTGGAAGGGTACAAACACAACCTCTTCCCCACATCATTACTGGATCTGGTCCAAACCATTGTCCAGTTTGTGCATCTTTCCATGGGGCTAACCCTGCGGAGGCTATGGTACAGGAGGCCCGATGCCTTTCGGCTGCTGTATGACCCTCTGCATCGCAATTCAAAAAATTTAAAGTGCAAAGAACATGACTGAGTTTGTTTTGAGGTGACACATAACATCCGTCTCCCCCTTTCTGTTGTAGTGATTTGCTCTTTCCACTATTGCTTGACCTTGAGGGTTGTAAGGGATACCAGTTTTATGACAAATTTGATATTGCTGACAAAAATGTTGAAAAGCAGAACTAGTGTATGCAGGTCCATTGGATGTCTTTAGCTCTAGTACCGCCGAGGCAGCTAGGCAATGATTAATTACATGCTTGGCACTCTCTCCCGTTTGGGGAGTCGCAAAGATAAAGCGGGAACAGGTATCTACATTAACATGTACCCATCTATGCTTACCAAATTCCAGTATGTGGGTGACATCCATTTGCCAAATTTGATTAGGTTTAAGACCCCTAGGATTAACCCCCAATGATTGTACAGGACAATGAATTACACACTGAGAGCACTGCTTAACAATTTGACGAGCTTGCTCCCTAGAAATACGGAATTGTTTGCGAAAGGCAGCAGTATTTTGTTGATGCAAAGCATGGGAGGACTGGGCAAGAGAAAATGGGGTAGCCTCTTGCATTACAGCAAGGAGGCTATCAATAGCATCATTGCCTATAGCTAATGGACCAGGGAAACCTGAATGAGATCGGATATGACCAATAAAGCAGGGGAATTGTTGTTCTCTAATGACTTTTTGAAGGTTGAAACATAAATGAAAGAGTTCCTCTGAATTAGTGTGCCCTATAGTAGCCATTTCAATTAGTTTGGCCATACTTACCACATAGGCACTATCACTATATAGGTTAATGGGCTCCATAGAAAAATCTGTCAAGGCATAGATAAGAGCTTGTATTTAAGGGGTTTGAAGGACCTTTGCACCTCTGCTGCAGTAGTATCCAGCTTTTCCAGAACTGGATCCATCTGTAAAAATGGTTAATGCCTGAGGTATAGGTTGTGACTTCACTATCTTTGGGAAGGTAAAGGTAGTAACTGAGAGATATTGTAAAACCTTACTTGCTTGATAATGGTTACCAACCTGTCCGGAGAAATTAGCAAGTGCAACTTGCCAATTTGTTGATCGTTGCCAGAGCTAGTCTTGCTGTATAGCTATAAATGGCACTGCAATAAGGTCAGGGTCTTGGCCCACTAATTGGCCTGTTCAAAGGCGGGCTCGAGTATTAGCTGGGAAATGGAAAGGAGTTAATACCTTAGCTGGGGAATGAGCCAAGTATAGCCATTCAACAACTCCAGGAGCTTGCCAAACGACAACAGTGAGTGTATGTGTCGTAGGGAAAATTAAAACCTGTAAGGGAAGGGAGTAATCAATTCTAGTAAGTTGTGCTGAACTTAAGGCATCCTCAGCTTTATGTAAGGCTGTCTTGGCTTCCTCTGTCACGCAGCGTGGGGATGACGGAGATGAATCTCCCCTCAGTATATGAAATAAAGGGCTTACATCAGCAGTGGTTAATTTTAAAGCAGGTCGAACCCAGTTAATATCTCCTAATAATTTTTGGAAGTCATTTAATGTAAGTAAAGTGTCAGTCCGAATTTGAATTTTCTGAGATGTTATTGTTTTTCCCTCAATAATGCTGCCAAGATAAGAAAAAGGAAATGTCCTTTGAACTTTGTCGGGTGCTATGCATAATCCAGCACAATGCAGGGAATCCTGCAAATCTAGGTAGATATTATTTAGATGCGTTTCATTTTTATGAGCTAAAGAGAATGTCATCCATATAATGAATAATATAAGCCTCAGGATATTTTTTCCTTATAGGATGTATGGCTGCAGCCACAAAATCCTGACATAAGGTAGGACTATTGGCCATGCCCTGAGGCAATACTTTAGCATATCTCCACTCCCATCATCCCAAACCCACCAGCACTGTTCCCTTGCTTCCTCCAATCCTTGCTCATATTTGGGAGAAAGCCCATCATCTGGAGGGCTCTCTCTCACAGAAGCTGTAGCCCCAGGGACTGGAGGGGGCAGTGGAGGCACCGATGGTGGAGTTGGAAGCCTCTGGCAACCTTCCCCATCTGCCTTGATTCCCCTGCCACATTCATCCACTCCCTTTCTGGAGTGGGCTCTAGGCAGTCCCGAATCAGGGACCACAGACTGAAAGTAGAAGCAGGCATTTCCTCTAGACCTTCAGCTATCGTTGTTTTCCTACCTTCTCCCATGCCTCTATATTTACCTTTTCTTCCTCAGAAAACCATGGGCAGGTTTTACTCACCAAATCCAAAAAATCGAAAAGCTGTTCATACCTCACAGAACAGCCCCTTGCTTGGAACATAGCCTTAAGCATGGATATGCATACATTCTTTCCCTGTAACCCTGAATTTCCCATGTTTTACACCTAGCTAGTACTACACCCCTACCTTACTTACTGCGTGCGCACACCTTGGGGCCTCCTTTCACCTGACAATTGCAGTTCCCTCACACTCAGGTCCACATTGAGTGCCACTTGGGCCGAACTCAGCCCCGCGTTGGGCGTCACTTGTGCCACACCAGCACAGCCAAGGGTTGGGCTAGACTGAGGGAGGGCCTGCGAAGGATGAAGAAAAGACAGAGAGAATAAGCTGGGTTAAGGTGGATCTTCTGTGCGTGACTGAGACCACAGAACAGATCCAGACTGCAAGCTGATGCTTTATTTTATAGTCAGAGGTAAACAAGGTAATTTACAATGTTCTTGTAAGTTTCACTTGTTTCGGCAGCACTTGCTGCACCTCCCATAACCCATTAGCTACCCAGGAAAGATCTAGGGAGCAGTCACAAGATCAAGCTTAATTATGCTAAGAGAGCTGTGCCCTCCAAGCTGGGACTTGTTTGTGGCTTTGCCAACAGGTCAGTCCAAGGCTTAACCCTATAACCGCTCCCTACACCTCCCCAGCCAAGGTCCTGTTCCAGGCATGTGCAGGAGGCAACCAAACAATGTGTTTCTCTCACATTGATATTTCTCTCTCTGTCTCTCTTAAAATCAATAAAAACACATTTTAAAAAATGCCCATTTTTTTAAAAAAGGGTTTTTTTCCCCTCTTACCCTCTCCAGTGTGGCTGATTTTAGAGCACTGGCCCACCCACTGAAGAGTCTTGTGTTTGATTCTAGTCAAGTGCACATACCTGAATTGTAGGTTCAATCCCTGTCCTGGTTCAGAAAGTGCAGGAGGCAAGCAATTGATGTCTCTCTCTCACAAGGATGTTTTTCTCTCTCCCTTCCCCTTCCTTCCACTATAAAAAAATAAATGGAAAAAATATTCTCGGGTGAGGATTAACAACAAAAAAAAGTGTGTTTTTCTCTCCCTCTCTACATCGCAATATATATATATATATATATATATATATATATATTTTTTTTTTTAAATATTTCATTTTATAAACTACTTGATGCTACTGAAAAACTTGATGAAACACATCCAAATGTGTTGTCTTTATGAAATTAACATATTGTTCATTTTTTTTAAATGTGTTTTATTGAGATTGAGATAGAGAGGGAGATGGATAGAGATAGAAACATCTATGATGGATGAGCTGCATCCTACACGCCCCCTACTGGGGATTGAGCCCAAAATGTGGGCATATGCTCTGACTGGGATTCAACCCAGTGATGATTCATGGGTTGAGACTCAACACCTAACCATTCCAGCCAGGCTAAGTTTCATTTTCAAGTACTTCAAATATTCTGAAACAACACAAAGTATGAAATAAAGAAATTCCAAAGTTAATTACACAATGAAATAAGCATAGATCACTCCTGTGTTGTACATATTAAAATTTAATCCATGAGGAGAGCAACTGCTACTGTTTAAAACTTACAAAATAATTGGAAAAGCAACTAGAAATATGGCTGAAGGTATCCTATCCCCAATTGTTTGTGAGGTATATTAACTGTTTAGACTTGTGACAATGCTTTTTCATTCAAGGCTTCTTTCCTTGATTAAGTTACCTGAGATTTTGCTAAAGTCCACGGAATTGCACGTGTTTGTGAGTTATTTCCGGATGTATTTCCTGGCAAATGATGAGGCAACATGAATTACTTCAAACCATGCTATATTCCCTGCCCAACTGGTGACTAGCTGTAGTGTCAACTGATGTCTAATGTCTTACTTTCCAGAAGACATTTTCCCACAATTAAAAATATTCACTCAGTCATGATCTCTAATGATCACATATGAGATGTTCTGCTTCCAACTAAAGTGTTGTTTTTTTCAGTCTGTCACATTCATTGGATTTACCTCAGAAAACACTCTTTAGATATATCATGTCCTAAAATATTTTCATCAATGTTGATTGTATCTGAGATTTATAATTTTTTTAATCAAAATAAGAGGTAATTGGTCAGTAAATACAGCACTACATTCTTTGCATTAAGCTATTCTTCTTTGCATACTATTATCTTGAGGGCCTACAGTTTTCCCCAAAGCAACTACCTGTAAATTCTCATGTTTAATAAGGACAATAGGTGGGCAAAAGCGTTACCACAATTCCTGCATCCCCAGGGCTCTCTCCTGTGTTTTCCTTGATGAACATTGAGACCTGACTTCATAGTGAAGGCTTTCCCATCTTTATTGCATTCATAGTGTTTCTCTCCCATGTCCATTCTGATGGCTAATGCGATTATTTTTGCACAATGAGAAATTCCCACATTCAGAACATGAAAAGCAAGCCTTTCCTTAGTGAGATCTCAGATGTTGCACTTAGGCATATCTTTTTCCTAAAGCCTTCAGCACATCCACTGCATTTATATGGCTTCTCTGTGGTATGAATTTGTTGATGTATTCTTATTCTTCATGGTGAAGTCTGTTCCCAGCATATAGTATATCTGCATATGAATTTGCAGAGGCGCAATGACCATGCTTTCTCCAGGTTAGCCGTTGACACGTTCATTGAATATATACGGTTTGTCTTACATATAAGTGCACAAATGTACAGAGATCACTATTCATGGAGAAGTATGAGTTTGCTCATGCACAGTGAGACCCCCTTCATGCTGAAGCCCTTTTCACATACATTTCATACATAGGTTTTCTCTCCTGTATGTGCTCGCTGGTGTCTGATGAGAGGGCACATCCAGGGGAAGCATTTCCCACACTCATTACATACATAAGGTTTATCTCCAGTATGAATTCGCTGATGTACCATGAGGCAGTGCTTCATTGAGAAGCCTTTCCCACATTCACTATACACATTCGGTTTCTCTTAAAGTGTGAGTTCTTCGATGTACAGTGAGATCAGTCATCATGGTGAAGCGTTTTTTGCATACAATACATATATAGGGCTTCTCTCCTGTATGTGCTCGCTGATGTCTGATGAGAGTGTTCTTCCAGGTGAAGTCTTTCCCACACTCATTACATATGTAAAGTTTCTCTCCAGTATGAGTTTGTTGATGTGGGATGAGGCCACGCTTCACTGAAAGGGGTTTTCCATATTCTGTGCATGTATAAGGTTTCTCTCCTGTGTTCGTTTTCTGATGGGTAGTGAAGCTAAACTTACTAGAGAAGGTCTTCCCACATAGACTGCATCCATATGGTTTCTTTCCTGTGTGAATTTTTTGATGGGTAGTGAGACTAAACTTGTTAGAGAAGTTCTTTCCACATAAACTGCACCCATGGTGTTTCTCTCCTGTATGGCTTCACTGATGATAAATGAGCCGAGACTTTTTTAAAATAAATCTTTATTGTTCATATTATTACAGTTGTTCCTCTTCCCTCCCCCCAGTTCCCACCCCACCCCATGCCCTTACCGCCCCCCCCCACTGTCCTCATCCATAGGTGTATGATTTTTGTCCAATCTCTTCCTGCATCCTGAACATTCCCTTCCCCAAAGAACTGTCAGTCCACTCCCTTTCTATGCCCCTGCTTCTATAATGTCACCAGTTTCTTCTGTTCATCGGGTTTTTTATTCACTTGATTTTTAGATTCACTTGTTGATAGATATATATTTGTTGTCACTTTGTTGTTCATAATTTTTATCTTTACCTTTTTCTTCTTCCTCCTCTTTTTAAAGAATACCCTTCAGCATTTCATATAATACTGGTTTGGTGGTGATGAACTCCTTTAGCTTTTTCTTATCTGTGAAACTCTTTGCCTGACCTTCAATTCTAAATGAGAGCTTTGCTGGGTAATCTTGGTTGTAGGGTCTTGCTATTCATCACTTTGAATATTTCTTCCCATTCCCTTCTGGCCTACATAGTTTCTGTTAAGAAATCAGCTTACACTCGTATGGGTACTCCCTTGTAGGTAACTGTTTTTCTCATGCTGCTTTTAAGATTCTTTGTCTTTTGCCCTTGACATTTTAATTATGAAGTGTCTTGGTGTGGTCCTCTTTGTATTCCTCTTGTTTGGGGTTCTCTGCACTTCCTGGACTTGTAAGTCTATTTCTTTCACCAGATAGGGGAAGCTTTCTGTCATTATTTCTTCAAATAGGTTTTCAATATCTTGCTCTCTCTCTTCTTCTGGCACCGCCATAATTCAGATATTGGTATGCTTGAAGTTGTCCCAGAGGCTCCTTAAACTATCTTCATATTTTTGGATTCTTTTTGCTTTTCTGGCTGGGTGTTTTTTGCTTCTTTGTATTTCAAATCTTTGACTTGATTCTTGCCTTCCTCTAGTCTGCTGTTGGATCTCTGTATATTATTCTTTATTTAAGTCAGTAATGTTTAATTTCTGATTGGTCCTTTTTCATATCCTTGAGGGTCTCACTAAATTTCTCGGAGGTTTATAGGAGATTATTTTTTTAAAATATATTTTTATTGATTTCAGAGAGGAAAGGAGAGGGAGAGAGACAGAAACACCAATAATGAGAATCACTGATCAGCTGCCTCCTGCACACCCCCTATGGGGGGAATCAAGCCCGCAATCCAGGCATATGCCCTTGACTGGGAATTGAACCGGGACCCTTCAGTCCACAGGCCGATGCTCTAGCCACTGAGCCAAACCAGCTAGGGCTCTGGGAGATTCTTAAGTAATCTTATAACTGTGGTTTTGAACTCTAGATCCAGTATTTTGCTCTCATCCATTTCTTTCATTTGTGACTTCTTTGCCTCCGCATTTTGGCTGCTTCCCTTTGTTTGTTTCTATGTAATGGGTAGTTGCTAAGTCTCCTTGAGTTGATAGAGTGGCCTTGTGTGGTTGCTGTCCTAGAAGGCCCAGTGGCTCAGCCTTTTCAGTCACATGAGGTGGACACTCTTGGTGCACCCCTTTGTAGGCTGTTTGCACAGTCTTCTTATAATTAACCCTTGATTGCTATTGGTATCACTGGGAAGAATTGACCTCCAAGCCAATTGGCTGTGATGACCAACTGTGTCTACACCGAAAGATCTGTTGTGCATAAGACACCCTTATGGGGCAGGACTTCTTTAGTGGGGTTTTGATCCTGAGTCTGCCCCTTGATTGTGTCTCTTATGTATGTGAAGAGTTGTAATCTGGTATGGTGTCACTCTGACCACTGAGTACACTGGCTCTTGGATCTCCAAGGAGGTACAAGGTCAGCCAGTGTCTGGGGCTGCCTAGCCGGAGCTACAGAGATATCTGCAGATTCCTCTTCTTTGGATGGGGTTTGGAAGTGCCCAGACAAGGCCCAGCTGTGAAGCAAGGATGGCAGGGCCTTGGGCTTTCTTTTGGAAGCTCTGGGGCTCTCTGACCCCGCTGAAGTTTGAGAGGTTTTCATATGCAGGCCATTCATATGCAAAAGCTGATGTCCACATCTTGGATGGGGTTGTAAATTGGATGGGGCGGGGGGGGTCTCTGGAAATCACCAGGGCCAAGCAAACAGCAATAGCTGTCAATAAGCTCTGAACCAGAGAAATCCCCGGTTCCCTGCTTCACATGGTCCCATGCAGGAACAATGATTGCTACAAGCCCCTCTAAGAGAAAGCCACCCTCGCGTTCCTGTCCGAATGCCAGATAATCCAGTTTCTTCAGGTATGTGCCTGGGTACCCCAGAGTCTCATCTGAAACTGGAGTTCAGAGCACATGGGAGTTTGTATCTCCATCCCGGTTAAAAGAGCAGCACATCCAGTTGCTAGCACTTCCTGGGACTCCGCACCTCTTACCAGTCTCAGTGCACCTTCTTCACCTCTCTCGTTGTGGAACTTCCACTCGGTCAACTTTCCTGTGGTTCTGGGTGGTAGTTCTTCTGCCATTTAGTTGTGGTACTGATATGGTTGTGAGAGGCAGCAAGTATAGGTGATTACCTATGCCACCATCTTGGTTCCCTCGAGCCGAGACTTTCTGATGAATCCTTTACCACATTCACTACACACATAAGATTTCTGTCCCATGTTGGTTTTCTGATGTATACTGACCTGTGATGTTGTGAGGAAGGTTTTGTCGCATTTAGTGCATTGATACTTCTTCAGGTTTTCATGAATTCTTTGATGGTCACTCAGCCTGGACTTCCTATAGAAGGCTTTACTGCATGGACTGCATCCATTAGGTTTCTCTCTAGAATGAACTCTCTGATGATCAGTGAGCTGAGACATTTTCTTGAAGGCTTTCCCACATTCAGCGCATATGTGGACTTTCTCATTGTGGTGGGTGCTCTGTTCCTGGATGGCCTGCGACTTATTATTTATGGGTTTGGTGCTGACAGGCAATATAATTTCAGTGTAAAATCGTTCATGGTTAGCATGCAGAATGGGTGTCTCCTCTCCTTTCAACTCAACAAAGTTCTTTATGTTACAGTTTCTGTTTTGGTTTTCAAAACTTAACTTTGGTATTGGAAGTTTTTCACGTATCTCAAACATAGTGTGATTTTGCTTTAATAGGAAATTACCTTTGCTCTGATTAACAATCTCTCCAAACATACTATTTTCACAGCATCTTTCCAGGCTCGGAATGCTTCGACTTTGCAAGGGATACTGCAGAGAATCACCAACTGTACCTACTACTAGGACAGAAGAGAAAAGTGAATCATTCTGTAATGTCTCATAAACTGAGATTGAAATAAAACTTTTTACAAATTGCCTTCATGTGAAATAACTATTTACTGACAAGCCTGTGTGTTGTAGAATAAGAAATAAATTTGGTCTGTGTAAACAGTACTTGACAATAAGCTTGAAAACTCTATAATTTCCTAAGTGATAGGAGCACCTTTTGCTATACATAAAAAAGTTTTATAACAGTGCAGTTTATGCTAATAAGGTGATTTAGCACAGGGTTCCTATAAAGCCTCAGGATGGATTTAGTCAGCAGAAAGACCAACTGATTAGTAAATTGGACTTTCATCTCTATGCACTGATCTCTGGGAAAGTCAAACTTAAAAATTAAAGCTCTCTAAAAACCATTTTTCCCCCTAGCTGGAGTGGCTCAGTTAGTTGAACATCGTCCCGTGCATGACTCAATTACTGGTCAGGGTATATACCTGGGTTGCGTGTTTGATACCTGGTCAAGGAGCAA
The DNA here is from genome assembly GCA_026230045.1 of Corynorhinus townsendii. Taxonomy (NCBI): domain Eukaryota; kingdom Metazoa; phylum Chordata; class Mammalia; order Chiroptera; family Vespertilionidae; genus Corynorhinus; species Corynorhinus townsendii. Next base: position 49,875,283 of record JAPDVU010000011.1, on the reverse strand, counting down.
ACAGAAGGAAATCTCTCTCTCCTATCTCCCATTCCTCTCTTTTCTCTAGGCATGTCCTTGGGGTTTCCTAGACCCCAAGATGGTGTTTTCTGTTGTTGTTTTTTTTTCCTTTTTCCTTATTATCATCCCCCCAGTCCACAGTATTTTTTTTTAAATATCTTTATTGATTTCAGAGAGGAAGGGAGAGGGAGAGAGATAGAAACATCAACGATGAGAGAATCATTGATTGGCTGCCTCCTGCCCCTCTCCCAATGGGGATCAAGCCAGCAACCAAGGCATGTGCCCTTGACCGGAATCGAAACCAAGACCCCTCAGTCTGCAGGCTGACGCTCTATCCACTGAGCCAAACCGGCTAGAGCCACAGTAGTTTTTTCTCTTTTTTTAATGTATTTTTTTATTGATTTTCCACAGAGAGGAAGGGAGAAGGATGGAGAGTTAGAAACATCAATGACAGAGAAACATCGATCAGCTGCCTTCTGCACACCCCCTAACTGGGGATGTGCCCGCAACCAAGGTTCATGCCCTGGACTGGAATCGAACCTGGGACCTTTCAGTCCGCAGGCTGATGCTCCATCCACTGAGCCAAACCGGTTTCGGCCACAGTATTTCTTAATGGTTTATTTACAAAAGAAACTATTTCTTAGATCAATTATCCATGTTTCATATTTCAGGAACATGGGTCAGTGACAAACTTCCATGGAATTCTACCCAAAGAAATTCTTGTAACCCAAGATCACTTTGCACTCTGAAAGATATCAGTTTTCCTCATTCACTCAAAATCTTGCATAGAATCATAATTTATGTAGAAATCTGTGTATGCCACCTTTCTTAGTTTAGCCTCAGCAAATTGACAGAAACCAAACCCCCAGTGATAGAATGATGGCTCCAACAATATATCGCAGACGTTTGACCAGAAGGGCACATATCTAGGTTTTGTCAAAGCACTGGAAGACATGGTAGTTATATTCTCCTAGGGAGGCACTGGAAGGATGGGTAGTGGACGGATTCCTCCCATAAAGACTAAGATGTTTAATGGCTTAGGCTTTTGGGGGAGAAAACAAGTTTCCCCTACCTTCAAGGATCTTCTGGCTGATTTAATAATCAAATACCTTGTATAAAAAAATCTTAACCAGCCCTAGCCCGTTTTGCTCAGTGGATAGAGCGTCAGCATGTGGACTGAAGGGTCCTAGGTTCGATTCCAGTGGAGGGCACATGCTTGGGTTGTGGGATCCATTCCCCTTAAGGAGAGTGCAGGAGGCAGCTGATAATTCTCTCTCATCATTTATGTTTCTAGCTCTCTCCCTTCCTCTGTGAAAATACAAATATACTTTAAAAAATCTTAACCAGATCTGATCAGATTCTGGGTTAGTGAACACATTATGTTCCCAATGGGTCGTTACCCAGGTTCTAAGGGGACAAAAGCTCCTAAATCCAGTAATCCTTCAGACCTTCTATTATATACCTATGAGTCAGTAACCATTATGAGATACTGGTAAATATAAGTATTTTTCTGAATTCTGTGAGATGCTCTACCACATTATAGGCAGTCCTCGGGTTATGTCAGACTCGACGTACACCATTCCGTGGTCGCCATCTGCCATTTACACTATTTATAAAAACAAATAAGTTCCATCATTTCGACATATATGCCTTGTTTTTTATTATTTATTTACCACTATGTCAGAACTTGTTATCTTTCCTTTAAATTTATTTTACTGCTTCACTTCATTACTGCTGTGTATGTGCTCCATGTGAGTGACGTAGGTGTTTATATAGGTGGGTTCCAAATTACGGCAAAAATCGCGTTATATCACGCTTTAGGAACCGATGTCCAATGTAACCTGAGGACCTACTATAATTGACCAAAGAAGAGGCTCATGACAACTTCCCATGTATAGCCAGTTGGTCAGAAGCCCAAGCGACAATCAGGACTTGCATTTGTCATGGAAAGGATCGATGAACTCTTAACTTATAGGTTCTGATACTATTTCAAGGTAGATAGTGTCAGATTTGAGTTAAATTTGTAGGAAATCCAGGTTTAATAATTCTAGGTACAAACACTTTAAGCAAAGTAATACAAGCAACCACAGCCCAGGCCGGCTTGGCTCAGTGGATAAAGCATCGGCCTGTGGACTGAAGATTTGCGGGTTTGATTCCGGTCTAGGGCATATACCTGGGTTGTGGGCTAGATTCCCAGTAGGGGGCATGCAGGAGGCAGCTGATCCATGATTCTCTCTAATCATTGATGTTTCTCTCTCTCCTTCTCCATTCCTCTCTGAAATCAATAAAAATATATTAAACAAATAAATACAATAAAAGGAAGCAACCACACACTGTGAAATGTGGTTAAAGAAGCAATGGAAATTTAAAAGGTGGAGGGAATCAGGATATACAAGGTGGAGCAAAAATAGATTTAGTTTTTTGTTTTGAAAATATATTTTATTGATTTTTTACAGAGAGGAAGGGAGAGGGATAGTTAGAAACATCGATGAGAAACATCAATCAGCTGCCTTCTGCATACTCCCACTGGGGATATGCCTGCAACCAAGGTACATGCCCTTGATCGGAATCAAACCTGGGACCCCTCAGGTGGCTGATGCTCTATCCACTGAGCCAAACCAGTTAGGGCAGGTTTACAGTTTTTCATATGGAAGATGATACAATAATTTATAAATAATATAATAATTAATAAATCATCAAGACCCCAATTAATAGTCTGGCTGGAACATAACTGTGCTATGGTCCTACATAAAAGAGGATGGATACCTTGCAGTAAAGTGTTAACTCAGCGCGCCTGTATCACACCATTGCTGCACATTCCAAAGAAAGGACTGGCCCTGACTGATTAGAAGATAAACCTTGATTCCCTGGAGAATCCCTGCCTGGTAGAAGTGTTTTTATAACTGAAGTCTTAGACCATACCAGGTAATGTAAACAATGAAATTAAAGGCCCAGGACTTTTTTTGTGCATGAGGATTAGGAAAACACTGTAATCTTTTGACTTTAGGAGCTAGAGACACCATCTGAATCAGCTTCCCTGGTAGGCAATCCTTCGCATGTGTCCCAAACATCATTGCTGGGAGAATTCAGAAATTTTTTAAGACCATAAACATTTATTATCTGTCTCCATCAGTCATAAGTCCAACCATAGTCTCATTGGGTCCTTTTCTCAAGGTCTCAAGACTACATGAATATGTCAGTCAGTTTTAGGATCTTATTTAGCACTGGGCCCCCTTCCAAGTTCACTGGTGGTGAGTAGAATTTAGTTCCTATGGTTGTTGGCCTGAAGCAGTCAGCTCCCAGAATCAGCATACTGTGTCCTAAAAGGTGACGCTCTCCAAAACATGGTAGTTAGCTTTAAGGTTAATAGGAGAGCACCTCTGCTATTTCTGCTTCATGCCTCTTAACTTTAAACACATGATTACTTCCATCAATGTAGCATGTTTCATGGGACTCCTGAGTTTTTTCCTGTACTCCTTTTATCTTTAATAACTTCAATCTGCATTATTTTCCTGTCACAAATTTCAACCATATGTATAACAGTACACTTCCCTCCATGATTATGTCTACCTTCTACATCATAGGCAAAGTGGTCCAGTTCCTCAAACATGTTCCAGAACCAGTTCTTAGAACTTCCAGTTGTTTCACATTTGAAAAGGTCCAGGAAGCTGGCTCAGATCCCTCAAATGTGTGCTCAAAGGCAGCTTATGAAAGATCCATTCCCATTCCTAAAGGTACAGTTCTGGGATAAACACCCAAAGTGTTCCACTGGTATATTAATTTTCCATACAGTAATTTTTAGCCTAGGATATGTTTATTATTGATTACATAGTACTTCTATGGAGAACAAAAATAATGAGGTCTATTTATTTAAATCTATTTTTGTGCTGCTGTTAACTTTGAAAATATTAGGCTATCAAAATACAAGTTTTTTCTACCAATTACCTCAATCATAGAAGGCAATTACAGGTATGGAACACATTAAAGAGCGTTTAGAAAGAGGACAGAAACTCTCTAAGCAAGATGATAGCATATCACAGAGACCACTGAAAGAGAAACTGTAATTTCATATGACAGGAAACTTAGTTACCTGGGCCCAAGATGATGGGAAAAATAATCAATTTTATGTTTACATCCTAGTAATATATAACTGGAAAATGCAAACAAGAAAACAATTACTTTTATCATAAAAAGGAATATCTCACTTAGAAATTTAAGGGAAGTGCAAAATGTTTATTTTGAAGCTTACAAAATGTTGTTGGGAAAAATTAAGGACTAGATCAGGATGTTTATCATGGTTAAGATGGAATCTTTACCCAATTGAGATAGAGCTTTATTGTAATCCCTATCAAAAACAAGCTAGGTTTTTTCTCCCCAGAAATTCATAATCTGATTCTAAAATTCAAGGGAGAAATGAAAGGATCCAAGTCAAAACTATCTTGAAAGAGAACAGAAGTGGAAGATTTACCCTTTCCAATTTAGAAACGAAAACAAAGCCATAGGAATCAAGGCCACAATGAAAATACGTACATACTAGAGGCCTGGTGCACAAAATCTGTGCATGGATGTTGGGGGTGTCCCTCAGCCCAGCCTGCACCCTCTCCAATCTGGGACCCCTTGAGGGATGTCCGACTGCCCGTTTAAAGTAGGATCGGGCCTAAACGGGCAGTTGGACATCCTTCTCACAATCCAGGATTGCTGGCTCCCAACTGCATGCCTGCCTGCCTTCCAGATTGCCCCTAACTGCTTTCTGCCTGCCAGCCTGATCACCCCCTAACTACTCCTCTACCAGCCTGATTGATGCTTAACAGCTCCCCTGTCAGCCTGGTCACCCCTAACTGCCCTCCCCTGCAGGCCTGGTCCCCCCAACTGCTTTCCCCTGCAGGCCTGGGTCCCCCTGCAACTACTCTTCCTTGCAGGCCTGCTCCCTACTAATTGCCCTGTCCTGCTGGCCTCATCACCCATAACTGCTCTCCCTTGTAGACCTGGTCCCTCCCAACTGCCCTCCCCTGCTGGCCATGTTGTGTCCACATGGGGGCAGCCATACTGTGTTGGAGTGATGGTCAATTTGCATATTAATCTTTTATTAGATAGGATTGAGGTCTGGTGCATGGGTGAGGGCTGGCTGGTTTGCCCTGAAGGGTGTCTCAAATTAAGGTGGGGGTTCCCTTGGGGTGTGGGGTGTACTGGGCAAGGGGCCTGTGGTGGTTTGCAGGCCGGCCACCCTCCCGACAATGCAATCGGAAACCCCTGGAAGCCCCGGTATCTGGGATTTAATTATCTTCCATAATTGAAACTTTGTAGCCTTGAGCAAAGGCCAGGGCTGTGGGAGCTTGGCTTCCTCCATCACCGGGACAACTCAAGCCTCCTGCTCTATGGCTGCCACCATTTTTGTTGGGATTAATTTATCTTCTATAATTGAAACTTTATAGCCTTGTGTGCTGGCCTGGGCTGGCCAGGGCGTGTGGGAAGCTTGGCTTCATCCATTGCTGGGGAAACTCAAGCCTCCTGCTCACTCCATGGCCACAGCCATCTTGGTTGGGTTACTTTGCATAATTGCTACTGATTGGCTGGTGGGTGTAGCAGAGGTATGGTCAATTTGCATATTACTTTTATTAGATAGCATAAATTTTTCCAAAATTCATGGTGGTGATAGTTGCATTACTGTATGAATATATTAAAAACAAACTAACTATATCATTGAAGTGGGTAAGTTGTGTGGTATGTGAATTAAATCTAAGAAAAAGGATTAAAAATATCATGTGTAAACAAAATAAATGCACTGATAACATATAAGAATGAAGAAAAATCTGAATTAGGGAAACTAGGAAGAAAGTCATGTGTAGCAGAAATAAGTTATAACCCAGTTTTCGGCTGGAAAATGTAGCATGTTAAAAAAATATTTTCTCATCCATTAAGTAAAACAGTAGAGATGTTTTAAAAGAGAGCTCAGCATGTAGGGATGCCAGGCTGAATAGCATTTAAAACATCTAGTGCAGAAAGAGAAACTATAATTTAAAAAGATGATTCCTGCTCTCAAACACAAAATGAGAAGTCAGAGGCCAGCTGACATCACCATGAATAAAATATGTCGGAGTAAGTGTGCATTAGACCAGTGGTCGACAAACTTTCATACCTCTGTTTGGTGAATGCTATTCCAAAGGTTTTCTTAGAACAGCGGTCTCCAACCTTTCAGACCTCACGGACCACCAGTGGTCCACAGACCACCGGTTGGCAAACACTACATTAAAAAATATTGAGGGAGAAGTCAATTTGGGAATCAATTTCCCAGAACAGAAAGAGGTCACCTCATGGAAATACAGAAAATACTAAAGAGTGATGAGAACGGAGTATGAAGGACCTTGGAGGGAGAAAAGAATGACATAAATGCACTGTGAAAAGCAGGTTATAATGGGGGCACAGCATCCAAGGTGGGTTGGATGCTAAGGAGGGAAATCACTATTTTCTAACAGGGTATGAAGGCCCAGCAGCAAGAAATGATGAATTCAAAGTTCTGTGTTTTCAGAAAGGCCTGGAAAGTGGAATACTGTCGCAAGAGAACTGATAACATAGGATGAGAAACTGTAATGGTGGACAAAGCAGATGATCTTAAGAAAAAAAAACAGCAAAGAAAAACAGATGCAGCCCCATCTGGTTTGGCTCAGTGGACAGAGTGTCAGCCTGTGGACTGAAGGGTTCAATTCCAGTCAAGAGCACATGCCCTGGTTGTGGGCTCAATTCCCAGTAGGAGGCAGCCAGTCAATGATTCTCATCACTGATGTTCCTATCTCTCTCTCTCTCCCTTCCCCTGAAATAAAAAAAAACTTTAATAAGGGCAATATACACACACGATTTTCACAGCACTAAAATTTATTGTGAATCTCCCTACTCTTGATGTTATAGTGTATGAGATTCAGTTCAGACAAATAGGACTTCATGGAGTTTCTTATAGTACTGTTACAGTTGAACAAAAAAAATCTCTATATCCTGCATATCAAGACCTTCCTCCAATGTGAACTCTTCTGTGGGGAGTAGGGTTAGAATTTTAGCTAAAATAATTCCCATATTAACTACACTCATTAGGCCTTTCTCTAATGTGAATTTTCTGATGACAACTAAGGCAGTGTTTGGTGGTAAAAGACTTCCCACACTCAACGCACACATAAGGCTTTTCTCCAGTGTGAACTCTCTGATGACGACGTAAGTTACTACCACTGAAAAAAGATTTTCCACATTCATTGCACTTATAAGGTCTTTCTCCAGTGTGAATTCTCTGATGACGACGGAAGCCATTACTACTGGTAAAACATTTCCCACATTCATTGCACTCATAAGGCCTATCTCCAGTGTGACCCATCTGATGGTAACGGAGGCTACTTCTACAGGTAAAATATTTTCCACAGTCACTGCACTCATAAGGCTTTTCACCCGTGTGAATTCTCTCATGACGATGAAGGACATTTTTCCGAGAAAATGATTTCCCACATTCATTGCACTTATAAGGACTTTCTCCAGTGTGAATTCTCTGATGACAATGGAAGGCATATTTCTGAATAAATGATTTCCCACATTCACGGCATTCATAAGGCCGTCCTCCAGTGTGAACTTTCTGGTGATAACGAAGATGATAGATGGTGTTAAAAGATTTCTGACATTCATTGCACTTATAAGGCCTTTCTCCAGTGTGCAATCTCTGATGATAATGAAGATAATAGATACTGTTAAAAGATTTCTCACATTCATTGCACTCATAAGGCTTTTCTCCAGTGTGCAATCTCTGATGATGACGGAAGCCACTACTATTGATAAAAGATTGCCCACATTCATTGCACTTATAAGGCCTTTCTCCAGTGTGAACTCTCATTTGATGGTAACGGAGGCCACTTCTACAGGTAAAAGATTTTCCACATTCATTGCACTCATAAGGCCTTTCTCCCGTGTGAACTCTCATCTCATGGTAACGGAGGCCGCTTCTACAGATAAAAGATTTTCCACATTCATTGCACACAAAAGGCTCTTCACCAGTGTGAATTCTCTCATGACGAAGAAGGACATATTTCCGATTGAATGTTTTTCCACATTCACTGCACTTATAAGGCCTTTCTCCAGTGTGAATCCTCTGATGACAATGAAAGGCATATTTCTGAATAAATGATTTCCCACATTCATTGCACTCATAAGGCCTTTCTCCATTGTGAACTCTTTGATGAGCACGGAGTCCACTGCTCTGGGTATAAGATTTCCCACATTCACTGCACTCATAAGGCCTTTCTCCAGTGTGAACTCTCTGATGGCAACGAAGGGTATAGTTCTGAATAAATGATTTCCCACATTCACTGCACTTATAAAGCTTTTTCCCATTGTGAATTCTCTGATGACGACGAAGGTAACGGATCCTAGTAAAAGATTTCCCACATTCAATACATTGATAAGGCCTTTCACCTGTGTGACATATCTGATAATAAAGGAGGCCAGTACTAGTGATAAAGGATTTCCCATATTCACTGTGCTCATAAAGCTTTTTTTCTGCATGAAATCTCTGATGATAACAAAAAGTAGAAAATTGGGCAAAATATTTTCCACATTCATGGCAACAGAAATACGCTTTTCCAGTAGGGACACCCTTGTCCCAAACACACGTGTACTTATAGCCAATGGCTTTCTTATATTCTTTTCTAGTAAAATAATTATTTTTCTCTTGATATGTCACCCCACACATCGAGATACCATTCGGTTCCTCACTGATCTGAGGAGCCTTTTGCTGGAGATGCCCTGCTGTGCTGAGGATGTCCTGCCCCACCTCTCCACAGGTAAAAAGCTTCTGAAACACACTGAAATTGCAGCCCTTTTCAAGTGAGACCGTGTTCACCCCTCTTATCAAAGGCTTCTCTCTCAAGTCCTGCTGCTGGTGAAATTGGGCACTCAAATAAAATTGTTTTGCACATGCGCCACACCTCAATAGGATCTGCCTTTGTTGTAATTCCTGCTGATGAGTCAAGTGGAAAATGTTTCTCAAAACTAGTCCACAAGTCTCACAGGGGTGGCTCTTCTGGGAAGACAAGGCTAACATGGGATTCTTTGCCTGTGACACTCTTACAGAAATATTCTCTTCAAAAGGTGCCTCCACATTCTCTGCTCCACAGCAGCAACCTAAATAAAAGGAAAGGCAGGTGAAGTACATGATGACTTTAGAAGGAAGAAATACCCTCATCTCAAATGTGTATCTGTCACAGCTAGGCATGACTCCATGGGATGTTTTTCAAGACCAGTGACATACCCTGAGGAAATGGTATTATACATTTCTTGACCCCTAAGGTCAGTCAATGGTGGAGACCTTACAAGGGAGGGTCATGAACATAAGATGGGACAGAAACAAGAGATGCAGGGCCCACTAGTTGTTCCCTTACAAACAGCTTCCTGTAGGACCATTCGAACTGATGACGCAATCTATGTAGAACAATGTGAATGTGCTCAAACATACTAAAACCCATTGCATTATAGAACAGGATGTGTATGGTTAATACAGTATGTGACACAACAAGGCTCTAAAGGCATGGACCAAGATTGGAGTGCAGTAAACAGGAACCTGTATGGGAAGCTGTTGAGGTTCAAAGTTTAGAGAGGTAAAATTATCCATAAGCTGGAAAGCTAAGTAGAAATAATAACGGCTAGAATGGAGAAGGTTAGGCATAGATAGTGTGGCTCAGTTGGTTGAGCATCATCCTTCCCATGAAGGGGTTGCTAGATCAAATTCCTGTCAGGGAAAATGCCCAGGTTCCAGGTTCAACCATTATTTGGCCTGCATACAGGAGGCAACCCAATCAATGTTTCTCTCTCTCCTCTTTCTCTCTTTCATTCTGTCTCTCTCCCACCCTTTGTGACTAAAATAAAGAAAAACATTAAAAAAAAACTGAGTAGTTTGCAAGGTGTCAATAATAAGCAAGCACAAGTAGAATGGAGTACAGAACTGGCAATGGTAACAAAACAATGTTTAGCAAAATAAGTTCTTACTTATATTCTTAATAAAGCTCTCATGTCAAACTTTATCCAACAGTCCTTCACCAAGGCAAGATGGCCTCTGGGTTCACCCTGCCATGGATGTAATCATATTTCTCCTATAATGCACAAATGATTTTTCCCCTTAAATCCCAGTGGAGCAATTTCATTGGATACAGATGACAGAAATCATCAAAGAAAAATTGAAAAGATGGAAAATCTGAAAAGATGGATGGCCAGTAGGATAAGAGACCATGGAAAAAACCATAGAGAAAAACCCAAACTAAAACAGAATAATAAAAAAACAAAACTATGTGAATGACAGCAGCAATACTAGAGCAAAATAGGAGATAGAAGAATTTATCTCCCTGCCAGAATAAGTAGACAGGTATCCACAAACAAACAAATAAACATACACCAGAGATGCGAATAAGAGCTCAATAAAGACAAAGACCAATGCAAAAGAGCAAAAAGGAGAGAAGTGCATAGAAAGGATGACTGGGAAGATGGGTAATCAAATATATTTGAAGATACATAGGGTTAAAAATCAGAGTCAAAGTAAGTACACTAACATGAGTGGACTGTTGTGATAAATACACTAAAAACATTTGTTTTGAAAAACCGCAAAAGCCCATATAATATCTGTGAAAGCCCCACAATTTACACAAGGAACATTTAGTGTTTGTTGGCATGAATTATCAGAGAAATTCTTTTGGAAACAACCTACCACAGAATAGAAACAGAAATCAGAATGTTCCCAGCACTATTTTTCACCCTCAATTGTCACTGACAAAAATTGCTACCAAAGTCATTGTGGACCCATACATTATTTATTAAGACCTCAGCTCATAGAGTATCAAGGAGGCAAGACTTTTCAATCTTTACTCAAAATCAAAATAACACCCCTCGTAGCCAACACCCTTTACCCCACATACGGATAAATCTACTTCTCAGGCCATAATTGCTCCATAAGGGTGTTATTTTGGAGGAATAACTGCTTCATGAAATGTGATGACACTTAATACAGTAATAAAGGAAAGAGAAAAGGGGAGAAACAATGGCAACGGAGTAAGTGGAAGGCACACTGACAAGCTCCCAAGACCAAGATGGTAAGACAACTAAAATGCCATCCTGAAAAATCAACTGAGGACTAGCTGGAGAGAACCTTGATAACAAAGAAATGGGAAGTGGGGATTGCATACAAACTGGTAGGCAGTGCGGAAGCACAAAAGGGTTGGCTGGGTTCCCACAGATAACAACAGTTCACTTTCTGGAGGGATATTTTGGCTGTGGGATGTCCCCATTATAAACTCTGGTGTCTGAACCCCATCTAAGATCCCCAGCCCAGAACACCAGAACTGAGAGGGGTGCCCACAAAACATCTGGCTGTGAAAAGCAGCAGGGTTGCAGTCTGCCGGCGAGATGGCTGGAAACGCAGGCACCATCTTAAATGGCCAATGCCCAAAATTTCGTGAGCAGCCACTCACCATGGGCTCTGGCAGACGGAGGGCATAGTGGACTGGAGCTGTGTGAGAAGAGTCCAGGATTGGGGGCTCTGGGGTTAGAGCTCTGAGGGCAGCCACCCTGGTATCCTGTGCTAAGTCCTTTCTTCATGATGTGGAGGACATCTTTCTGCTGTGGACTATTGCCATCCAGAGAGTTTTTGCCTGGGGTAGTGGTTGGCAAACTCATTAGTCAACAGAGCCACAGTTTGGGGATCACTGGCCTGGAGGAAAGCCAATGACCCCACCGTGTTGGAACACCTCTCGCCCCACCTTGCAGCCAATAGCCTGAGGGTAATCAATGCTGACAACAATCAGACTGCAGGCTGAGGTGGGTCTCTGGAGGCTTTGAGTCTTTGCCTGATCTCCTTCCGGTCCCAGGGATATGAAAAGCAGACCCTGGTACACATCTTGGTCTTTTCCAAAGGCAACCAGCCACAGTGGAGAAACCCAAAAGTTGCAGATTGCTGATAGCTCAAAACAGGGTACGCAGTGCAAATCATAGGCAGTATCTGACATTGTTCTACACTAGAGATCAGAAGTGTAGTAGATCTATCCTAACACAAACAGGCAGCCAAAATGGGAAACAAACAAACAAAAAAACAACCCCCAAAGAAAGAACACAAGAATTCTCCTGAAGAACTATCATTCAAAATAGATGGTGAAATAAAGAACTTTCCAGACAAAATGAGGCTAGAGGAGTTTAGCACACCAAAAAAAGCTAAAGGGATTGCTATACTAAGAGCAAACAGAGAGGAGAGAGGGACAAAGAGGGATAAAAACATAGCCAAACAGAATTAAAATGGAAATAAATAAGTACCTATAAATAACCAACTTAAAGGTAAATGGATTAAATGTTTGAATCAAAAGACAGAGGGTAGCTGAATGGATATAAATACATGACCCAATGAAATGGTGTATAATAGACGCACCTCAGAACAAAAAACTGACTCAGCTGTAGAGAGAAGAGATGGAAAAAAATTTGCCAGGAAAATTGAAAAATGTTAAAACACATAAAAAACCCCAAACACACACAAAAAATAAAAACTGGGGTAGCAATACTCATATTTGAAAATATAAACTTCAAAATAAAGGACATTATAAGAGACAACAAAGGTCAGTACATAATACTAATAATTCTAAAGGGATCAATCCAACAAGAGAATATAATCCTTGGAAACATATATGTAGCCAATATAGGAGCACTTAAATATATAAAAAACCTTGTAGAGGACTTTCAGGGAGAGATGGAGAGCAAAACAGTCATAGTATGGGGACTTTACCACCCCCTGACTTCACTGGATAGACCTTCCATACAAAACATTAACAAGGAAAAAGAAATTCTAAATGACAAAATGGATTAGATGGATTGTATTGACATTTTTAGAACACTAGAGGCCTGGTGCACGCAATTCATGCATGGGGGGGGGGAATCCCCTCAGCTCAGCCTGCACCCTCTCCAATCCAGGATCCCTCTCACAATCCTGGACAGCTAGCTCCTAATCACTCACCTGCCTGCCTGCCTGGTCGCCCCTAACTGCCCCCCCTGTCAGACTGATCGCCCCTCACTACCCTTCCCCAGTGTTGGCCAAGTTGCCTCCAACTGCCCCCCCCACCAGCCTGATAGGCCCCAACTACCTGTCTGCCAGCATGGTCGCCCCTAACTGCCTCCCCTGCTGCCTATGAACTGAAGGGTCCTGGGTTAGATTCCAGTCAGCTGCACATGCCTGGGTTGCGGGCTGGATCCCCAGTACAGGGAGGCAGCCAATCAACGATCCTCTCTCATCACTGATGTTTCTAGCTCTTTCTCCCTCTCCCTTTCTCTCTGAAATCAATAAAAAATAATTTTAAAAAATATTTAACCCTACAATTGAAGAACTAGAAAGAGAAGAACAAGAAAAGCGCAAAGTAGAAGGAAGGAAATAATAAAGATTAGAGGAGAAATAAATCACTTAGAGACTAAAAAAAAATACCAAGAAAAATCAATGAAACTAAGATCTGGTTCTTTGAAAGGATAAACAAAACTGAAATATTAGCCAATTTCTTCAAGAACCAAAGAGAGAGGCCCCAAATAAATGAAATCAGAAACAAAAGCGGTGAAGTAACAACTGATACAACAGAAATACAAAGGATTGTAAGAAAATGCTATGAACAACTACTGGTATATACCAAGAAGCTGGACAATGAGGATGAAATGGACAAATTCCTAGAAAAATACAATGAATCAAAGCTGAATCAGAAAGAAGCAGAAAACCTGAATGAAATATAAGCAGAAGGAAAAAAACTCCCCCAAAACAAAAACCTGGGTCTGGACAGCTTCACAGGGGAGTTTTACCAAACATTCAAAGAACTAACATCTATACTCCTCAAACTATTCCAAAAAATCCAAGAAGGAACACGTCCAAGCTCTTATTATGAGTAAAGCATTATCCTAATTCTAAAACCAGATAGACACTAAAAGAAGGAGAATTATAGGCCAATATCCCTGATGAGCTCAGATGTAAAAATTGTCAACAAAGTATTAAAGAGATCTAGAAATATATTAAAAAGATCATACACCATAATCAAGTGGGACTCATTCCAGTGATGCCAGCTGGTACAATATTCACAAATCAATAAACGTGATACATCACATAAACAAATTGGAAGACAAAAATCACATAATCATATCAACAGATGAAGAAAAAGCATGCTATGCAATCCAACACCCATGTGTGATAACAACTCACAGCAAATTGGGAATACAGGGAGCATATCTGAACATGATAAAAGCTATATATGCAAATTTACAGCCAACATCATACTAAATGGGCAAAAATTAAAACCATTTCTCCTATGATAAGAACAGGAACCAGATAGGGATGTCCGCTTTCACCACTCTTATTAAACATACTACTGTAAGTCCTAACCACAGCAATCAGACAAGAAGAAATAAAAGGCATCCAAATTGGAAAGGAGGAAGTTAAACTCTCATTATTTGCAGATGTCATAATCTTATACGTAGAAAAACAGAAAGACTTCACCAATAAACTACTAGATTTATTAAATGAATTGGGCCCTGACTGGTTTGGCTCAGTGGATAGAGCATTGGAGTACCGACTGAAGGGTCCCAGGTTCGATTCCCATTAAGAGCATCTACCTTGGTTGCGGGCACATCTCCAGTAGGGGGTATGCAGGAGGCAGCTAATAGATGTTTCTCTCTCATCGATGTTTATAATTCTCTCTCCTCTCTGAAAAAATTCAATAAATTTTTTAAAAATAAAAAGTATAAATGAACTGGGCAAAATCAACAGGATACAAAATCAACACCCAGAAATCGATGGCTTTTTCATACACCAAAAATGAATTCTCAGAAAGAGAAACTAAAAAAAACAATCCCATTTACCATTGCAAAAAAAACTTTTTAAGATGCTTAGGAATAAATGTAACCAAGCAGGCAAAAGACTTGGAAAACTACAGGACGTTGAAAAAAGAGATAGAAGGAGATAAAAACAAGTGGAAGAATATACTGTGTTCATGGACTGGTAGAATCAACATCATTAAAATGTCCATAATGCTCAAGACAATCTACAGATTCAATGCAATTCCTACTAAAATACCAAAGGCATATTTCACAGAGCCAGAACAAATTTATAAGGAATCAAAAAGACCCAGAATATATGCAGCAAGAAAAACTAGGTCGGCCATGAGAGATTTGGCTCAGTGGATAGAGCATCGGCCTGTGGACTGAGGGGTCCCAGGTTCCATTCCAGTCAGGGGCGTGTACCTTGGTTGCGGGCACATCCCCAATGGGAGGTGCAGGAGGCAGCTGATCAATGTTTCTCTCCCATCGATGTTTCTAACTCTCTATCCTTCTCTCTTCCTCTCTGTAAAAAAATCAATAAAATATATTAAAAAAAAAAAAGAAAAAGAAAAACTAGGTTGGAGAGATCATAATATGTGATAAATTTTACTACAAAGCCACTGTCCTCAAAACAGCCTGGTACTGGCAGAGGAACAGGCATCTAGATCAACGGAACAGAACAGAGACCCCAGAAATTGACCCAAGCCATTATCCTCAATTAATAATTGACAAAGAAGGCAAGTACATCCAGTGGAATCAAGACATTCTCTTCAATAAGTGATCCTGGGATAACTGGACAGATATATGCAAAAAAAAAAAAGAAGAAGCTAGACCACCAACTTACACCATACACAGGAATAACCACAAAATGCATAAGACTTAAATGTAAGTCATGAAACCACAAAAATCCCAGAAGAAACCATAGGCAGCAAAATCTTGGACATCTGTCATACCAATATATTTACGGTTGCATCTCCTAGGACATACGAAACTAAGAAGAAAAGAAACAAATGGGACTGCATCAAAATAAAAAGCTTCTGCACAGCAAAAGAAACCACTGTGGTAAATTGAAAAGGTAGCCCACTGCAAGGGAGAACATATGTGGCATTGATACATCTGATAAAGAGTTAATATCCAACACATATAAAGAACTCCTACACTTAACAAAAGGAAGGCAAATAGTCCAATTAAAGTATGTGCCAAGAACTTAAATACACACTTCTCCCAAGTGGACATACGGATGGCTAAGAGACATGAATAAATGCTTGAAGTTACTAGTTATCACAGAGATGCACATTAAAACGACACCTGTCAGAATGGCTACCATGAAAAAATCAACAAAGAAAAGTGCTGGAGAGGATGTGGAGAAAAGGAAACCCCAGTACACTGCTGGTGCAAATGCAGACTGGTGAAGCCATTATGGAACAGCATGGAGTTTCATCAAAAAATTAAATATGGAACTGCCGTTTGATCCAGTGATCCCACGTCTGGGAATATATGGGTAGAAACCCAAAACACCAATGAGAAAGAATGTATGCACTCCTATGTCATATCAGCACAATTTATATTAGCTAAGCTCTAGTACTAGCCCAAGTGTCAATCAGTCGTTGAGTGGATAAAAAAGCCGTGGTACGTGTACACCATGGAATATTACGCAGCAGTAAAAAAAGGACCTCTTGCCCTTTGAGACAGCATGGAGGGACCTGGAGAATATTATCCTACAGAAAATAAGCCAGTCAGAGAAAGGTAAGTATCACATGATCTTACTCATATGTGGAATCGAATAAACAAAATAAACTGATTAACAAAATAGATCCGGAGACATGGAAGCATGGGACAGACTGTGGAATCTCAGAGGGAGTTGCTGGTGGGTAGGTGGGTGGGAGGAGAAAAACCAAACTTGTATCCATATATGCATAACCCATGGACACACAATAGGGTGGTGTAGGCCTAGGGCAGGGTATGTGGTAGGGCTAGTAGGGATCAATAGGGGGATAAAGCTGACATGACATATGTAATACTTCCAACAATCTATATAATAAAAACTTAACAATTACAGCAGAACAACCAGAACGACTGATCGCTATGATGGCAACTGACCACCAGGGGGCAGACGCTCCATGCAGGAGCTTCCCCCTGGTGGTCAGTGTGCTGCCACGGGGGGAGTGCCACTCAGCAAGAAGCTGGCCTCACAGCTGACAACCGCAGCAGCGGTGGTGGTTGCCTTTCTCCCACCTCTACAACATTGCTAAGGGGCAGCGAGCCGAGCAGTAAGGAGCAGCAAGCAGAGTGGCAGTCAGCAGCAAGGGGGTCCTGGAGTGCAAGAGGTCTCAGCGGGGCTGAGGCCCCACCCCACCCAAGTGCATGAATTTTGTGCACTGGGCCTCTAGTCTCTCTCTCTCTCTCTCTCTCTCTCTCTCTCTCTATATATATATATATATAGAGAGAGAGAGAGAGAGAGAGAGAGAGAAATCTAAGCGACCAAACGATGAATGATTATTTGACAAGTCGCTATGACAAGCACTGACCATCAGGGGGGATATGCTCAACACAGGAGCTAAACCCTGGTGGTCAGTATGTTCCCAAGGTGGCCGACAGGCGCCAGACGCCAGGCTCATGCCTGCTGAGCGCCACTAGGGTGGCGTGACCCTGTTAGTCCTCTGTGGTAGTGTGCTACCGAGCAGCGGAGGCAGGTACAGTGGGGCAGGGATGAGTGGGAGTGGCACAACACCCAGCTAAGACTCGGGCTCCTCCTCAGCCGCCTGTAGCTTCCTGCACTACCACATACCTCGGGGGATGTCGGATCCTGTGTGGAATATGGCAGAAATTGGCATTCAGACATCCCCCGAGGAGTCCCGGATTGTGAGAGTGCGCAAGCCAGGCTGAGGGATCCCACGGCGAATGCATCTGTTCACTGGGCCTCTAGTAAAGGTATAATTAAAAAAAAAAAAATACTCAAAACAAAAACACCACCAAGAAAACATGATAATTTCCCACAAATCAATAGGAAATAAATAGATATCTACAGACATCCTGATAAAGATTCCAAACTACTTTTACTTTTAAAAACATCACTGCGCTATAAGAAAACACAATGGAACCAACATAATGACAAAATCAACCCAGTAACAAAAGGAAAATATCATCCCTCGCAATTTGGCTCAGTGAAGAGAGCTTCCGCCTGTGGACTGAAGGGTCCCAGGTTTGATTCTGGTCAAGGGCATGTACCTTGGTTGCAGGCACATCCCCAGTAGGGGGTGTGCAGGGGGCAGCCGAATCGATGTTTCTCTCTCATCGATGTTTCTAACTCTATCCCTCTCCCTTCCTCTCTGTAAAAAATCAATACAATATATATATAAAAAAAAGAAAAATATCATCCCTAGCTGATTTGGCTCAGTGGATAGAGCATCAGCCTACAGACAGAAGGGTCCCAGGTTCGATTCTGATCAAGGGCACATGCCCAGTTTTCAGGCTTGATCCCTAATAAGAAACGTGCAGGTGGGGCCAATCAATGATTCTCATCATTGATGCTTCTATCTCCCTCTCCCTCTCCCTTCTTCCTTTTAGTCAATAAAAATATATTAAATAAAAAAAAACACACGGAAAATATAGGTAGACAGAAATCATAAAAAAGAATGAAACAAATGCTGGAGTTGATAAATTACAAGGAATGAATTGAAAACATAAAATGAAGAGTATCAAAATCAGACATGAAAGAATATGTGATGTCAAAGACACATCATTTGAGATTATGCAGGTGCAAAGAAAGAGGAAAAATAAATTTAAAGAATACACCAATGTGAACTAAGTAACACCATGAAGAGAGCCATTCTCTGTATTAATGGAATCCTATGAAACACAGGGGGGTAGGAAGAGATAGAGGGAAAAAAGGAAGGGAAAAAGAAAAGGCCTAAAAAGTTTAAATTAAAAAATGAAATAAGCTGTCCTAGCTGGTTTAGCTCAGTGGACAGTGTTGGCCTGTGGACTGAAGGGTCCTGGGTTCAATTCCAGTCTGGAGCAAATGCCTGCGTTGCAGGCTCCATCCCCAGTAGGGGACATGCTGGAGGCATGTGATGAATGATTCTCTCCCATCATTGACATTTCTCTCTCTTCTCTCCCTTCCCCTCTGAAATCAATAAAAATATAAAACAACAACAACAACAAATACAGGCTAAGGATGTAGAAAAAAGTTTCCCCACAATATGCACAAATGACCAACAGGAACATAGAAAATGCTTTTCCTCGCTAATCAAGGTGGAATCCATTAGGCTCCTTCCCACCTTACCAACCACATATTCTTCCCTGTGAGTTCAGTGCAGCAGGTATTGGGGCTGCAGGGACAGAAGCCGGCAGTGCAAGCAAAGGACAGCAACTGCCCCCAAACTGGAAAACATGCAGTGCCCACGGTCCACATGGGAGGACAGAGCGCACCTGGGAAAAGGGGCTGGGAAATGCAAAGCCAAGTCCAGGTCACTGGTGACAGTGAGGGTCTTACCCAGCGAGGATACAAGTTCAAAGTTCTCCAGCATCACATTCAGGTACAGCTGTCTCTCACCCTCATCAAGGAGGCTCCATTCCTCCCCGGAGAAGTACAGGGCAATGTCCTCAAGGGTCACGCCAACCTGTCAGAATTGAGACAATTGAAACCGGAGTTGTCTTTCTGAGAACCTGCTATCCTACTCCTTACACACCTTCCCCCCTTCAACCTCCTCCAGGGCACCCGGTTAGTGTGGACACCAGGCCCTAATGCCAGTGCAGGCTGCTCTCTCATCACAGTCCCATTACTCACTGGGATTGCCCTCAGCAAGTGCAGATGGGTTGGGAAGGGGGATAGCATAGAAACACCATCTAAGCTCCGGGCCATCTAACCTGCAGGGCCTCAGCCTTCCTGCCAAGCAATACCACTGCAGTCTCCTAGAATAGATCATGCCTCCAAGCAAAGCCAAACGTGAGCTTATGCTTTACCCTTATGTCCCCACACTAGGTCCCGGGACCATTACCTCACACTTCCTCCAGGTGTGCACACCAGTGTGTACTGTATATCCCCTTCCCATCTTCAGACCCCAGGTTCACTCCCTCAGCTCTGCCCCCTTCCTACTCCATGCCACGGGATCTTGCTGGACTCAGTCATGAAATTGGCATATGTTATCCGAGAGAGCTTGTCTTCCAGCCGGGTCCACATCAACCCAGTACTCTGATGGACCCCACAGCCCGGAAAGCCCGGATTAAGGCTGCTACAGCCTCCCTGCCTGACTCTGATCTTTGCATCAACACTCACAGCCCACATCCGCATGGGAATTTCAGATACAAGTCACCCCCGGGCACTCTGCCCTGCACTTGCTGTGTCCTCAGAAGCCCCAACACTCCCCTCTCCCCTCCGCCTTCCTCCACGCTGCAGCACGTGACAGGCTCCCGCACCCGGGCTGTCCTGTTCGGTGTGAGGAGGCGGTGAGGGCCCGGGGGACTCGCACTCACCTCAGCCCAGCGACTCAGCGCGGACGCCGCCATTGCACTCTGCGGGGAAAGCGGGGCGGGAGTAGCGGGAGCAGAGGCCGCCGCGGGAAGGGCGGTCCCTGTCCCGGCCATGGAGAGGGTCACCCACGTTTCCATGTCCATCTTCACACCCGCACATGTGCTGTGTGCGCAACACTCGCGGCTTTTCCCTCGGGGGATCTCCGCTAGGACCTAACGATCGGGAACCTCGGACAAAGTCGCTGCCGGTATCCCGAGTCCAGACAAAAGGCCTGCCTTGAGGACACCGGAAGTCCCGCCTCTAGTCACTTCTCCGGAAACGCGTTTTCTGACCCCTCATTGGTTCCCTCGGGGGATTTCACATTTGGTCTTTGGGTAATGTGGGTCAGTCCCAGATCAGGGTCCCGGTTTTCCCGCCTCACTCCAGGAGAAAACACCCAGATCCGCCTCTGCAGGGGCTAGAGATGTCCCATCCGCATGAAAGAGACATCTTGGAAATGGCTAAAGGAAGTTGTCATCTTTTCCTGGTGACGGGACTTGAGTACGTGCTAAGGAAAACACATTATCTTTGAGCCCAATACAGCGACTCATCATAAAGAGGTATGAAGGCATTAGTCTAGAACATTTTATCCCATAAATGACCTACTTACACCATCATATGTGAATGTGAAAACTATAACACAGGGATGTAGGACACACTTTTGAAATAAAAAAGAACTAAGATGCATAATATAAAGTTTATTTTTAACTTTATATTTTGTAGATACATAAGGAGAGATACAGACACCAGGAGTGACACGTCCTTTGGCTGGACTGAGCCCACAGTCGGGTGGGGGGGGGGGGGGATGTGCCCTGACCAGGAATGGAACTCCAGGATCTGTTGGTCCATGGGAGGACTCTCAATCCACTGAGGAACACCTGCCAGGACATAATATAAACTTTAAGTAGAACTGTATAGTTTAGTTTTAATTTGAACGTCAACTAAGATAAATTTTCAAAAAGGAAAAATTTAATTTTGTTATTGGTGTTTTTCTTCATGAGAAAATGCTATTGTAATTATCATAGTGAAAGAAAATTTGTCCTTAGAGACATATCTAACATGTCAGGTGTGATGATGTTTTAGACAGTTGAATGTGATGAGATTATGAACATTTATGAATAATATTTACAGTAAATGAAGTCCATATTCATAATGAAAGTTCAGCCATGTATAGCTCAGAAACTTAAAAAAGTCACAAAAAATATAACAAGTAGTTATGGGTTTGCATCTCTGCAAAAAAAAAAAAAAAAACACATCAAAATTAATAATAATTCCTGCCTGGCTGGCGTGTTTCAGTGCTTGAGCATCAAACTATGAACCAGGTCAGAGTTCGGTCCTGGGCATGTCACATGCCCGAGTTGCGGGCTAGACCCTGTGTGTGGAGGGTGCAGGAGGCAGCTTATCAATGATTCTATCTCATCATTGATGTTTCTAGATGTCTCTCCCTCTCCATTCCTCTCTGAAATCAATGAAAGTATATTAAGAACAAAACAAAAAACCCCAAATAATCTAACAGAAGTTAAAAATATTAAACTTACCATAAATTATAAAAGTCAGTTCTACATAAAAATAATTTCCAGCCCCTGAAACTGAAACAATGGTCAGAGTCCAACACTCCTGGTGAACTGCTGGCATGGGAACACTGGACAGCACTTTTTGTGCATGAAACATCTTCCCAATTTACTCAAATACCCTTTCTCCCCTCCTTTATGTTATTTACTTTTTTAATATATATATTTTAATTGATTTCAGAGAGGAAGGAAGAGAGATAGAAACATCAATGATGAGAGAGAATCACTGATCTGCTGCCTCCTGCACACACCCCACCAGGGATCGACCACATAACCAGGGCATGTGCCCCCAACTGTAATCAAACCCAAGACGACTCAATGCACAAACTGACGTTCTGCGTGCTGCGTCAAACCAGTCAGGGCTCCCCTCCTGTATTTTATTTATTTTTTTAAAATATATTTTATTGGTTTTTTTTACAGAGAGGAAGGGTGAGGGATAGAGAGCTAGAAACATCAATGAGAGAGAAACATTGATCAGCTGCCTCTTGCATGCTTCCTACTGGGGATGTGCCTGCAACCAATGTACATGCCCTTGACCGGAATCGAACCTGGGACCTTTCAGTCCGCAGGCCGACGCTCTATCCACTGAGCCAAACCGTTTAGGGCCAGGCTCCCCTCCTTTAAATGTGTGCTCTTAAAATCCTCAGGAGCCACATGCTTGTCATTCCTCAGTGCTGCTCAACTTATACAGGGGTGGAAAAAGTAGGTTTACAGTCGTGAGTATGTAAAACACAGTTTATTATTGTCTGATTATTCTTATATTATTGTATTACAACTGTAAACCTACATTTTCCCACCTCTGTGTATTCCCATCACCTGTCAACTAAGAATTTATTATAACAGAGAATATTTTCTGTTGAGTGATTGGCTACCCTTTTCATGAAGCCTGTGAAGAAGCCTGGTACGGAATCCATTGCTCTGTTCACTGCTGTGTAACAGCCTCTGGCACCGTGAGGTTACTAATAAAGGACTGTTGAAACAATGAAACTTGCTGCCATGGCTATTTTTCCACAACTCTAAATTGTTCGGCTCACACCTTACTCTACCTTTCTCACCTCGCCAGTATTTCCCCAGGTTCTCACAAAGTGAAAAAACGGGCACACATTTTGTCGTAAAACTGGTGTAGCCGATTTCACCAGAGCCAAAGCTTAGGTTAATTTTCTCATCTCTTAACAATCGAGCCCTTGCCTGTTTGGCCTGTTTGGGTTGCAGGCTCCTCTCTGGCCCTGGCCCTGGTCAAGGCATGTGCAGGAGGCAACCAATCACAGTGTTGCTCTCACATTGATATTTCTCTTTCTCCTAAAATCAATAAAAACACATTTTTTTAAATGCCTAGTTTTTTAAAAAGGGTTTTTTTTCGCCTCTCACCCTGTCCAGTGTGGATCAGATTTTAGAGCACTGGCCCACCCACTGAAGGGTCTTGTGTTTGATTCTGGTCAAGTACACATACCTGAATTGCAGGTTCAATCCCTGTCCTGGTTTGGGAAGTGCAGGAGGCAACCAATTGATGTGTCTCTTTCACAAGGAGGTTTTTCTCTCTCCCTTCCACTATAAAAACTAATGGGAAAAATATCCTGGAGTGAGGATTAACAACAACAACAAAAAAAGGTGTGTTTTTCTCTCCCACTCTCTCTAAAACTCAATAAAAAATATATTAAAAAAAGATTTCATTTTATAAACGACTTGATGCTACTTATAAACTTGATGAAACACATCCAAATGTGCTATTGTCTTTATGAAATTAACATTGCTTCATTTTTTTAAAAAAATTGTTTTTATTGAGATTTAGAGAGGGAGAGGGATAGAAACATCTATGATCTATTAGCTGCCTCCTGCACGCCCCCTACTGAGAATTGAGCCCAAAATGTGGGCATATGCCCTGACTGGGATTCAACCCAGTGACTTCCTGGTTCCTGGGTTGACACTCAACAACTGAACCACACCAGCCAGGCTCACTTTCATTTTCAAGTACTTCAAATATTCTGAAACAACACAAAGTATGAAATAAAGAAATTCCAAAGTTAAATACACAATGAAATAAGCATAGACCACTCCTGTGTTGTACATATTAAAATTTAATCCATGATGAGAGCAACTGCCACAGTTTAAAACTTATCAAATCATTGGCAAAGCAACTAGAAATATGGCTGAATGTATCCTGTTCCCAATTGTTTGTGAGGTATATTAACTGCTTAGACCTGTGACAATGCTTTGTCATTCAAGGCTTCTTTCCTTGATTAAGTTACCTGAGGTTTTGCTAAAGTCTACAGAATTGCATGTGTTTGTGACTTATTTCCAGATGGATTTCCTGGCAAATGATGAGGCAACATAAATTACTGCAAACCCTGCTATATTCACTGCCTGAGTACTGACTAGCTGTAGTGTCAACTGATGTCTATCATCTTACTTTCCAGAAGACATTTTCCTACAATTAAAAATATTCACTCAGTCATGATCTCTAATGATCACATATGAGATGTTCTACTTCCAACTAAAGTGTTTTTTTCAGTATGTCATTCATTGGATTTACCTCAGAAAACACTCTTTATACATAAAATATCCTATAATATTTTCATCAATGTTGATGGTATCGGAGATAAATTTTTTCATCAATATAAAATAAGAGGTAATTGGTCAGTAAATACAGCACTACATTCTTTGCATTAAGCTATTCTTCTTTGCATACTATTATCTTGAGGGCCTACAGTTTTCCCCAAAGCAACTACCTGTAAATTCTCTTATCTTTAATAAGGACGGACAGGTGGGCAAAAGCGTTACAATTGCTGCATCCCCAGGGCTCTCTCCTGTGTTTTCTTTGATGAACATTGAGACCTGACTTCATAGTGAAGGCTTTCCCATCTTTATTGCATTCATAGTGTTTCTCTCCCATGTCCATTCTGATGGCTAATGCGATTATTTTTGCACGAGAATTGCCCGCATTCAGAACATGAAAAGCAAGCCTTTCCTTAGTGAGATCTCAGATGTTGCACTAGGCATATCTTTTTCCTAAAGCCTTCACCACATGCACTGCATTTGTATGGCTTCTCTGCTGTATGAATTTGTTGATGTATTCTTATTCTTCATGGTGAAGTCTGTTCATGCATATAGTTTATCTGCATATGAATTTGCAGAGGTGCAATGACCATGCTTTCTCCAGGTTAGCCTTTGACACATTCATTGAATATATAAGGTTTCTCTTTCATATAAGTGCACCCATGTACACTGATATCATTATTCATGGTGAAGCCATTTCCATATACACTACATACATAAGGCTTCTCTCCTGTATGTTTGCTGGTATCAGATGACAGCGTTCTTCAAGATAAAGCCTTTCCTACATTCACTACAATATATAAGGTTTCCCTCCTATATGAATCTGCTGATGTACAATCAGCTTGTTCTTCACTGCGAAGCCTTTTCCACATTCACAGCATACATAGGGGTTCTCTCCCGTGTGAATGCGTTGATGTACATTGAGTTTATACTTCTGAGTAAAGCCTTTCCCACATTCTTTGCACATATATGGTTTCTCAGAAGTATGAGTTTGCTCATGTACAGTGAGACCCCCCTTCATGCTGAAGCCTTTTCCACATACATTGCATACATAAGGTTTCTCTCCTGTATGTGATCGCTGGTGTCTGATGAGAGGGCACATCCAGGGGAAGCATTTCCCACACTCATTACATACATAAGGTTTATCTCCAGTATGAATTCGCTGATGTACCATGAGGCAGTGCTTCATTGAGAAGCCTTTCCCACATTCACTACACATATATGGTTTCTCTGAAGTGTGAGTTCTTCGATGTACAGTGAGATCAGTCTTCATGGTGAAGCCTTTTTCACATAACATACATACATAGGGCTTCTCTCCTGTATGTGCTCGCTGATGTCTGATGAGAGTGTTCTTCCAGGTGAAGTCTTTCCCACACTCATTACATATGTAAGGTTTTTCTCCAGTATGAGTTCGTTGATGTAGGATGAGGCCACGCTTCACTGAAAAGCCTTTTCCACATTCTGTGCATGTATAAGGTTTCTCTCCTGTGTGAGTTTTCTGATGAGTAGTGAGACTAAACTTCGTAGAGAACGTCTTCCCACATAGACTGCATCCATGAGGTTTCTCTCCTGTATGAGTGTTTTGATGGTTAGTGAGACAAAACTTTGTAGAGAAGGTCTTCCCACATATATTGCATCCATGGGGTTTCTCTCCTGTATGAATTTTTTTATGAGTAGTGAGACTAAACTTCGTAGAGAAGTTCTTTCCACATAAACTGCATCCATGGAGTTTCTCTCCTGTATGACTTCGCTGATGATAAATGAGCCGAGACTTTTTGATGAATGCTTTACCACATTCACTACACACATAAGATTTCTGTCCCATGTGAGTTTTCTGATGTATACTGATCTGTGATGTGAGGAATGTTTTGTCACATTTAGTGCATTCATACTGCTTCAGTTCTTCATGAACCCTTTGATGGTCACTGAGCCTAGACTTTCTAGAGAAGGCTTTACTGCATGGACTGCCTCCATTAGGTTTCTCTCTAGAATGAACTCTCTGATGATCAGTGAGCTGAGACATTTTCTTGAAGGCTTTCCCACATTCAGCGCATATGTGGACTTTCTCAATGTGGTGGGTGCTCTGTTCCTGGATGGCCTGCAACTTATTATTGATGGGTTTGGTGCTGACAGGCAATATAATTTCAGTGTAAAATCGTTCATGGTTAGCATGCAGAATGGGTGTCTCCTCTCCTTTCAACTCAACAAAGCTCTTTATGTTACAGTTTCTGTTTTGGTTTTCAAAACTTAACTTTGGTATTGGAAGTTTTTCACGTATCTCAAACATAGTGTGATTTTGCTTTAATAGGAAATTACCTTTGCTCTGATTAACAATCTCTCCAAACATACTATTTTCACAGCATCTTTCCAGGCTCGGAATGCTTCGACTTTGCAAGGGATACTGCAGAGAATCACCAACTGTACCTACTACTAGGACAGAAGAGAAAAGTGAATCATTCTGTAATGTCTCATAAACTGAGTTTGAAATAAAACTTTTTACAAAATGCCTTCATGTGAAATAACTATTTACTGACAAGCCTGTGTGTTGTAGAATAAGAAATAAATTTGGGCTGTGTAAACAGTACTTGACAATAAGCTTGTAAAACTCTCTAATTTCCTAAGTGATAGGAGCACCTTTTGCTATACATAAAAAAACCAAAATGTTTTATAATAGTGGAGTTTTTGCTAATAAGATGATTTAACACAGAGTTCCTACAAAGCCTCAGGATGGATCTAGTTACCAGAAAGACCAATTGATTAGTAAATTGGACTTTCAGCTGTACATACTGACCCTCTGAGAAAGGACTGAGGATCTGAAAATTAAAGCTCTATTAAAACCATTATTTTTCCAGTTGGTTGAACATTGTCTTGTGCATGGCTCAATTTCTGGTCAGGACACATACCTGGGTTGCGGGTTTGATTCCTGGTCAAGGAGCAAACAGAAGGCAACCAATTTCTCTCTCCTTCTGTCTCTCTCTCCTATCCCCCTTCCTCTCTTCTCTCTAGGCATGTCCTTGGGGTTTCCTAGACCCCAAGGTGGTGTTTTTCTTTGTTTTTTCTTTTTACTTATTTCCCCCCCTGTCCACAGTATTTCTTAATGGTGTATTTACAAAAGAAACTATTCTTAGATCAAATATCCATGTTTCATAGTTCAAGAACATGCGTGAGTGACAAACTTCCATGGAATTCAACCCAAAGAAATTATTTGCATTCCAAGATCACTTTGCACTCTGAAAGATAATAGTCTTTCTCATCCACTCAAAATCTTTCATAGAATCATTTCTGTAGAAATCTGTATATGCCAGTTTTCTTGGTTTTTTGCCTCAGAAAACTGACAGAAAGCTTTAATCCCCCGTGATAAAATGATGGCTCCAACAATATGATATGACAGACATTTGGCTAGAAGGTCATGTATCTAGGTTTTGTCAAAGCACTGGAAGACATGGTAGTTATATTCTCCTAGGGAGGCAAAGGAAGGCTCGGTAATGGACTGACTCCTCCAATAAAGCCTAAGATGTTTAATGGCTTAGGCTTTTAGGGGAGGCACAAAGTTTCCTCTACCCTCAAGGATCTTCTGGCTGATTTAATAATCAAATACCCTGTATAAAAAATCTTAACCAGACAAAACCGGTTTGGCTCAGTGGATAGAGCGTTGGCCTGCAGACTGAAGGGTCCCAGGTTCGATTCTGGTCAAAGGCATGTACCTGGGTTGCGGGCACATCCCCAGTGGGGGGCGTGCAGGAGGCAGCTGATCAATGTTTCTCTCTCATTGATGTTTCTGACTCTCTCTCTTCCTTTCTGTAAAAAAATCAATAAAATAGATTTAAAAATTCTTAACCAGCCCTAGCCAGTTTGGTTCAGTGGATAGAGCGTCAGCCTGTGGACTGAAGGGTCTTAAGTTTGATTCCGGTGGAGGGTACATGCTTGGGTTGTGGGCTTGATCCCCAGTAGGGGGTGTGCAGGAAGCAGCCGATTAATGATTCTCTCTCATCATTGATGTTTCTATATCTCTCTCTCCCTCTCCCTTCCCCTCTGAAATAAATAAAAATATGTTTAAAAAAAGCACACAAACAAACATGATGTAATTAAAATAAACAGGTGTCAGAGCTCAGGAGAGACAAAAGGGGTATGCTTTCCCCTAAACTTCTACAAAGAAAAAGGGTTCTCATACGTGGAGGGGTGGTTTGAGTTTCCTCATTCACTGTCACAGCTCTGATGCCGCCTCTGACTAGAATTTGCCTTCGCCTTGATGGCTCTCACCCCCTCACCTGGAGAGACTAGACAGTGGAGTCCACGCTGTACTGTCCACAACTCTTCCCCTCATTCCAACTTGGAGAGCACGTCTGATACCCTGCTGACTTGATACCATGCTCATGAAAATCAAAAGAAGACTTAGACATACTAAATTGAGTTAGGGGTCTCTCAAGGGAGAATGTTACATTTCAGGGAATGACCAGGTTTCACATCTGTGACACAAAGACTTTTCTCTCAGGAGAGGAGAGATTATACCCTCTTGTCTAGCACAAGAAAAGGATCTGAGATTCTATCATTTCAGAGAATTGTAATCATTCTAAAGAGTTAAGCAGCTGAGGGGGAAAAACCCCCTATTAGGGCGCATTTTGAGTGACACATGGGAGCGGTCCTCACCCACTGACACCAGGTGGCTGTAGGTCTCCATCATCACGTCCCTGTACAGGTCCTGCTGCTCGGGGTCCAGAAGCTGCCACTCCTCCCAGGTGAAGTCCACGGCCACATCGTGAAATGTCAGGGGTTCCCGAAACAACTCCATGTTGTGTAACGGGTGATGTCCTTTAGATGATATGTGTCAATGTAACACACATTCAAACCTGTAGAGAATTTTTGTGAGTTTATTAGAGCCAAATTGATGACTACTGCCAGAAAGCAAACTCTAAACGGATTGAGAAAATGCTCTAGAAAATGGGCCTCCAAGCAGACCTCCCCTGAACTTGACAGGTTTAGTATGTGGTCCTTTTTCATCCATATGTGAAAGAAATATTAGTCTTTCTGCCCATTTTCACTTTATAGGCTGCATCTATAGAGCTAATGGGGTTTTATTTCCATATACACTTCAATAATTACATGCCAAGTAAAAATAAACTGGGGCAAAATTAGGTTTTGTGTTGTTCATATGGAAAATAATACAATAATTGAAATTATACGAGAATAAACTGTGTTTGGCATACTCAGAACTATTAACCTACTTTTGCCCCACTGTTTTATAATTGTACATTCAGTCACCTGTACATTCATCCAATTAAAAATACCTATAATGTTAAGAAGTTCAATGTTCTTGTTCACCTCATATACACATAAACCATCCAGATGAATGGAGGTGGATTTCTTTTTGTTTGTTTTTTTAACCCTCACCCAAGGATATTTTCCTCTTGATTTTTAGAGAGAGGGAAAGACAGAGGGAAATATCAATGTGAGAGCAACGTATCAATTGGTTGCTTCCTGCATGAGCCCCGACTAGGGCCCCGGTCTGGGAGGAGCGTGCAACCAACGTACACGCCCTTGACCTGGAATGGAATCTGGGGCCCTTTGGTCTACAGGCTGATGCTCTATCCACTGTGCCAAACCGGTTAGGGTGAGGAGGTGGTTTTTTTTTAATGAGCCTCAATAAATCCATTAATGAAGAAAAGCAAAAATTTAAAAAAATTCAGTCACCTGGAGTATTTTCTTCTGTTCTCTGAAAAGAGCTAGCAATGGGGAGGCCCTGTCTTGGTGTGTTTTGACTCTTCTCTAAATTTCTGTTCAGAAATCTTCAAAAAAATAAAAGTTAAAATTAAGAAATCTGTCTTCAGTCAGGTGTGACCTGGAAATGCTGATACCCAACCCAGCAACTTCCTCATGCTTCACATGTTCTATTGTGACTAATCCTATATAAAAGCCCAGCAACTGAATCTCAGAACGACCAGAATGAGTGGTCAACCAGTTGCTATGATGCAGACTGACCACCACGGGGCAGATGCTCAATGCAGGAGGTGCCCCCTGGTGGTCAGTGCACTACCACAGTAGGAGGGTTGTTTGGCTGACTGGGATGATAGGCGCTTCCACAGTGGGCACATCCCCTACCAGTGCACGAATCCCATGCACCGGCCCTCTGATATTGATATAAGAAAGGTCCAAACGTGTAGATAATTTTAATGATTTCAATTGAGCTAAAGTGAGGACAATTACTGGGAAGCAAAAGAATAATGGATTGAGAAAATGCTCTGGAAACTGGAAGTTTTGGACCTTATTTTATACATTCCAATCAAAGGAGAAGACATAAGGGAGTTACATGAAATCCAGTGATGACAGATTAGGGAGGTGGGAGAAAGCGAACTGGGGAAAGCAAATCGGGGAAATCTCTTTTTGGGTAAAAAGTAAAATGAATAGACACATAGTTGTTTTAAATAGGTGTGTATAAGATAGTACACAAACAACACAATAACAATGAGGGTTTCTGTGATCTGCTCTGGTGGGAGATTGTGTCCTGAGGGATCTGGGAAAAAAGGAAATTAGCCTGACATTCCAAAGGTGTTATTCTAGATGCAAAAAGACAATGGACGGGCTCAGTTAAGGTAAAGATTGACCTGTGTCAAGGAAGATACTGGTGTAGGATAAGACTACTAGCCATGGCTGGCTTTTGGTTAGAAAGTTTTAATTTCATACCATCCTATGTGGTTACTTTAGCCTCTTGGTTTGTAAGGCCCTCCATGCAGGCCTCCCCTGAGTTTTTCAAATTTAGTATGTGGCCCCTTTTCCACCACACTGTGATGAGGAGAACACTCAATGACTGGTACATTTTCTCTGAGACCTCATGCTACTGTGTTCCTGATCACAATGCCCACAGTATTGCTGATGTCCCTTTATTTGGTCTCCCGCAAGTATTTATTTTTCAGGACAATAAAGCTTTAGGTTCTAGATGTGGTAAACTTATTCCTTTATTCCGGGGAGCTTAAGTGGAATGATTGTAAAAAAAAAAAAAAGAGGTTAATGACATTGTAAGGAAAAATAATTTTTCCTTCTCTTCTAGGCTCGTTGGCTGGTCTAATAATTAAATTGATATGACAGACTAACAGTGGGAAATAATTTTTAAAAAGTTTAATAACATGTAAACTTTTTGTATACGCTGAAGCGCCCACAAACATTTTCTGAAAGAGAGAGATTAACGTTTTCCAATTTGCAGACCAAAATGTCACAATGATCCAGTTCTGCCTTTGCAGGGCAAATGCTGCCACAGAGGATATGTGGCAAACGGGTGTTGCTGGTTTGGTAACTGGGTCTGTACTTAGTGAACTACTGAATTACTTGTTAAAAAAGAGGATTAGGCCCTAACTGCTTTGGCTCAGTGGATAGAGCGTCTGCCTGCGAACTGAAGGGTCCCAGGTTCGATTCCTGACAAGGGCATGTACCTTGATTGCGAGCACACCCCTGTGCAGGAGGCGGCTCATAGATGTTTCTCTCTCATTGATGTTTCTAACTCTCTATCCCTCTCCCTTTCTCTCTGTAAAAAATCAATAAAACATATATTTTTCAAAAACAGGATTGGACCGGTCCCAACAGCAGCCCGGGTGGTAACCTTGAAGAAACACTAGGGGTCCTTCGCGTCCAAAACTTCTGCCTCAAAAGCCTCTCTGGATCACAGACTCGGACCACAATGCCTTATTCATCGGAAACCGGGCCAGACACTCCCAGGTAGGGGCCAGCGCCGGTATTAAGTCCCCAACCAGAACCTGACACCGTGATCATCCTAAATGCCTACTGCTTCCTTACAAGTGGGGTCCTGAAGGTAACCCCAGGCAGGCCACGTAAGTCATCTCCACAGACTATTACCCGGTGCGCCGACCCCCAGGGCACCCCCACCACAGACACACGCCTCTCGGGTCAAATCCCGTGGCCATCTGGTTCCCCTTAGCTACCTCCCCCTCCGACCCCGGCGAGCATTCCATTCTCCACACACCGCGTCCACACGTCACCCTGTGAGAAACAAAACTTCTCCTGTGACGAAAACACTCCTAGGTACAAGCCCACACACTCACCTGAATTTCCCCCCAAACCCACCAGGGCAGCGCAAACCTTTTAGTTCCGCAAACCGCTTCAACTTCTGCACTGGCCCCGCTCCGTCTCCATGGCCTAGGAAGGAGGCATTTGAAGAAACGCAGACAATTTCCGGTTTTCGGTGGCAGTATGTCCGCGCTCGTATCGCGGCTTCGCCCTGGGGGCCGCCATGTTGGGATTCCTGCCTGCCGTACAGAAGGCAGGGCCACAGTTTGGGACCGGGAGCAAGGGATGGCGGGAAAATGGAAAGGTGCTGAAATTATCTCGTTTTCTGGCACTTCCACTCTTGTGAAAAAATGGGTAAATTTGCCCTGATCAGTTTGGCTCAGTGCCGTGGTCGGCAAACTGTGGCTCGCGAGCCACATGTGGCTCTTTGGCCCCTTGAGAGTGGTTCTTCCACAAAATACCACGACCTGGGCAAGTCTATTTTGACGAAGTGGCATTAGAAGAAGTTTAAAAAATTTGGCTCTCAAAAGAAATTAAAAAAAAAAAAAGAAATTTCAATCATTGTACTGTTGATATTTGGCTCTGTTGACTAATGAGTTTGCCAATCACTGGCTTAGTCGATAGAGCATCTGCATTTGGACTCAGGGGTCCCGGGTTCGATTCCGTCAAGGGCATGTACCTTGGTTGTGGGCCCATACCCAGTGGGGAGTGTGGGATGTTTCTCTCTCATTCATGTTTCTGACTCTATTCCTCTCTGTAAAAAATCAATAAAAAATATATATGTATATTTTTAAATATACTTTATTGATTTTTTACAGAGAGGAAGGGAGAGGGATAGTTAGAAACATCGATGAGAGAGAAATGTCAATCAGCTGCCTCCTGCACACCTCCTACTGGGGATGTGCCCGCAACCCAGGCACATGCCCTTGACCGCAATCGAACCCGGGACCCTTCAGTCTGCAGGCTGACGCTCTATCCACTGAGCCAAACCGGCCAGGGCTAAAATGTATATTTTTAAGAAGGGTAAATTTTCAGAGCTTCGCCATGCAAACACGGTGCGACCTGAGTTGCTTTCAGAGGGCCGCACCGAAAAGTACTTTAGCCGCAGGGCATATAGAGTGGAGAAACACGTTTCCAAATGAACAATTTCAGATGTCACTTTCGCAGCTGACGAGGCACTGCTAGAAAGGAACAATGGAAGATAATACATCTGGTAAACAGATACCCACGGATAGCTCTGGCCAGAATATAATTGGTCAGAGTGTTGTTGTGTGTGTGTGTTTTGTTTGTTTTTAAGAACAAAAACGTTTTCAGAAACTGGTACAGTGTGAGGCTGGCCATTACCAATGAGGAGAAAAGAACTGCTGGGATGAGTCTAACTTGTCATTGGGGGTAGGGACCCTGAAAAAAGCCACTAGCGTGAGGCCAGTAAAAGTCTGGAATCAATAGCAAGGACATAACCTGAATGCATCCCATTACAAGGTGATGGAGCTGTAATCCAGGACTTAGGGTTTCCAAGAATGTCAAGGTGAGGTGTGCAGTCCAGAGGGTGTGGCTCAGTTGGCTGAGCGACCAGGAGGCCGCAGGTTAGATTCCCAGTCAGGGCACATGTCCCTGGTAGGGCTTGCGGGAGGCAGCCAATGTTTCTCTCTCATAGATGTTTCTATTTCTCTCTCCCTTTCCCTTCCCGTCTCTCTGAAATCAATAAAAATATGTATTTTTTAAAATGAGGTGTGCATCACGCTGTTGTTAAAAAGGCATAATCCTGGACCCAGATTCAGTACTGGGGTTTCTGGTTTAGGGGGTGTGGGATGTGACTAGTGAATTTGCATTCATTTACTTTTCTGAAGCAGGAAGCTTGTTGTAGAAAATCATTAAGAGACAGCCCTGTATTGGACTTAGCTGGTGATCATTTTGTATGTTATATACATGTCTAATCACTAATTTGTATACTTAAAACTAATATAATGCTGTAGTCAAGTGTAAATGAAAAAAAATTTAATATATATTTACTTATTTCAGAGAGGAAGAGAGAGGGAGATAGAAACATCAATGATGACAGAGAACCATTGATTGGCTGCTTCCTGCACGCCCCCCACTGGGGACCAAGCCCCCAACCCTGGCATGTGCCCTTGACTGGGAATCAAACCGTGACCTCCTGGTTCATACTTTGATGCTCAACCACTGAGTCAACGTTGGAACCTCAACCCAACCACCAGCCCGGGGTCCTGGGCATCCAAAGCTTCAGCCTCACAAGACTCTTAGGACCACAGACACTGATCACACAGCCGATTATTCCCAAACCTGGACCAGATGCCCTCATGTGATGACCACCCATGTCCATCAGCATTGAGCCCCATATTGAACCCTGACACTGCAATCATCCTAAATGGCACCTCCATCCATTAAAAACAGAGTAGCCCGCAAAGACCATGGTGGTAGGGACACAGTCATTGATGTCTACAGACTCTGAATCACCTGATGACCTCAAATGTACCCCAACCACAGACAGGTGTATCACCTCCTTCCTTGCAAATACTTTGGCGCTCCTTTCACCTGACCCCCATGATAATTCCAAAGACCAGCTACACCACTTCCACCCTGTGATGTCATGTATCCTGTGATAGACAAACCTCATGTGAGACAAAAATTTTCTAGAATTTTCAAAAATGAGAACACACTGTTTAAGGTGGTAAAATACACATGAATTTTTACCATTAAAAATATATTTTTTTTATTGATTTCAGAGAGGAAGGGAGAGGGAAAAGAGATAGAAACATCAATGATGAGAGAGCATTATTGACTGGCCACTTCCTGCATGCCCCCCACCAGGGATTGAGCCCACAATCTGGGCATGTGCCCTGACTGGGAATTGAACTGTGACCTCCTGGCTCATATGCTGATGCTCAACCACTGAGCCACACTGACCAGGCAATAAGTATATGTTTTTTTAGAAAAGAGTGTCATAATATAAGCCAAACATAATTGAATTTTGTTTTATAAATACCCCATTTTAAAAAAAGTTTAGTCTGCCATGAAATATATATATATACTAGTATATATATATATATATGTGTGTGTGTGTGTGTGTATAATTACATATATAAACATTTTATAATATGGAAATGTTAAAAAATTAAAATTAGATCATATCTGCTTTTCCTCATAGTTTCATTGAAATATAATTTACAGCCCTAACTGGTTTGGCTCAGTGGATAGAGTATTGGCCTGCAGACTGAAGGGTCCCGGGTTCAATTCTGGTCAAGGGCATGTACCTTGGTTGCGGGCAAATTTCCAGTAGGGGGTGTGCAGGAGGCAGCTGATTGATGTTTCTCTCTTATCGAGGTTTCTAACTCTCTATACCTCTCCTTCTCTGTAAAAAAATCAATAAAATATATTTTTTAAGAAGAAATATAATTTACATAGATTAGAACTATTTTTATTTATTTTAAATATATATTTTTATTGATTTCAGAGAGGGAGAGATAGAAACATCAATGATGAGAATCATTGATCAATCATTGATCAGCTGCCTCCTGCACATCCCCCATTGGGGATGGAGCCTCCAACCTGGTCATGTGCCCTTGACCAGAACTGAACCTGGGATCATTTAGTCTGTAGTCCAATGCTCTATGCACTGAGCCAAACCGGCTAGGGCTAGACCTACTTTTAATAATAAAGTTTTTACTTCGGGAAAATTTTATATTTACACAAAAGTCAAAAGGTACTACTACAAAGAGTTCACATATACCTTCATTCAACTTCCTGTTATCTGAACATCTTATATAACCATGGTATATTTATGAAACTGAGATATTAACAGTGGTATAATAAGCCACCAAACTATAGATCCTACTCAGATTTGACAAGTTTTTCCGCTACCATTTTTTTCTTGTCCCAAGATTCAACCCCAACTACAATATTGTTTTTAGACATCATGTTTCCTACATTTTCTCTGTTCTGTAACCATTTCTTGGTATTTTTCTTTTTTATGTCCTCAATTTTTTGAAGCGTACTAATCAGGTATTTTGTATATTAACCAATCATTTAAGTTGGAATGAAAGAATTGCAAAAGTTAATTACATAATGAAACAGGCATAAAACACTTTATGTTGCATATATTAAAATTTGATCCATAAAGAGAGTAACTGCCACTATTTAAAGCTTAACTCAAAGGCTAGGCAACTGGAAACATGGTGAAGGCATCCTGTCCTCAATTGCCTGTGAGGTGTACTATCTGCTTAGACTTGTGACAGAATGCTTTTTCATTCAAGCCCTCTTGCCTTCACTACATTACCTAAGCTTTTGCTAAAGACCACTAAATTGAATGTGTTCATGTGGTATTTCAGCAAGGATTTGCTGGCAAATGATGAGGCAACATAAATTACTGTAAATTATGCCATTTGCATTGCAAGACAAAATTATTTTCTAGTGTGAACTGACATCTATTGAAGTTTTACTTTTGGACAGATGCTTTCCCATAATTAAAAATATTTTTTAATTCATAATTTCTGATGATCACATACGATAGGGTTTACTTACCTCAAAAGGATTTCCCAATTTGTTACACTCATGGGATTTGTCTCAATGAACACTCTTTAGATATATAATGTCCTAAAATATTTTCACCAAGGCTGATTGTATCCGAATTATTTTGTAAATTTTTTATCGAGAGATAATGACATACTTGATCAGTAAATACAGTATCAGACTCTTTGCATTAAGTCATTTTCATTGCATACTATCTTTTTTAAAAATATATATTTTACTGATTTTTTTATAGAGAGGAAGGGAGAGGGATAGAGAGTTAGAAACATTGATGAGAGAAAAACATCAATCAGCTGCCTCCTGCACACCCCCAACTGGGGATGTGCCCGCAACCAAGGTACATGCCCTTGACTAGAATCGAATCTGAGACCCTTCAGTCCGCAGGCCAATGCTCAATCCACTGAGCCAAACCAGCTAGGGCACATACTATCTTTTGAGGTCCCAGATCACAAAAAGGGATTTCCCCAAAGCAACTATCTGTAAATTCTCATGTTTAACAAGGATTGACAAGTGGGCAAAAGCTTTCCCATCATTGCTGCACCCATTCTACGTCTCTCCTCATTGAGTCCTGAATTTGTCATGAAGGCTTCCCTAAATTCATTACATTCATAGTGAAGCCTTTTCCACATACACTACAAAGGGTTTCTCTCCTGTATGTTTTCGCTGATGTCTGATTAGATTAAACTTCTCT
Organism: Corynorhinus townsendii; assembly: GCA_026230045.1. NCBI lineage: Eukaryota > Metazoa > Chordata > Mammalia > Chiroptera > Vespertilionidae > Corynorhinus > Corynorhinus townsendii. The sequence continues at coordinate 49,837,554 of JAPDVU010000011.1, read as the reverse complement.
GTGAAGCCCTTCCCACATTCACTACATATATAAGGTTTCTCTCCTGTATGAATCCGCTGATGTGCAATCAGCTTGCTTTTTGCTGGGAAGCCTTTTCCACATACACTGCACAAATAGGGTTTCTCTCCTGTGTGAATTCCCTGATGTACAATAAGACGACTCTTCACGGCAAAGCCTTTCCCACATTCACTGCACATATACGGTTTCTCTGAAGTGTGACTTAGCTGATGCACAGTGAGATTAGTCTTCATGGTAAAGCCTTTTCCACATTCACTACAAACAAAGGGTTTCTCTCTTGTATGTGTTCGCAGATGTCTGATGAGATGACTGTGCGCTTTGAAACCTTTTCCACATTCACTGCATACATAAGGTCTCTCTCCCGTATGAGTTCGTTGATGTAAAATGAGCTGCATCTTTCCTGGGAAGCCTTTTCCACATTCACTGCATACATAGGGTTTCTCTCCTGTGTGAGTTCGCTGATGTACAATCAGGTAACTCTTCCCAGTGAAGCCTTTCCCACATTGATGGCAAATAAATGGTTTCTCTAAAGTATGAGTTCGCTGATGTACAGTGAGATTACTCTTTATGGTGAAGCCTTTTCCACATACACTACATACATATTGCTTCTCCCCTGTATGTGTTCGCTGATGTTTGATGAGAAGACTCTTCCTGGTAAAGCCCTTTCCACACTCATTACATATGTAGGGTTTCTCTCCTGTATGAGTTCGCTGATGTGTGGTAAGACTATTCATCAAGGTAAAGCCTTTCCCACATTCATTGCATATAAATGGTTTCTCTCCAGTATGAGTTCGACGATGTGCAATAAGACGACACTTCACAATGAAGCCTTTTCCACATTCATTGCATACATAAGGTTTCTCTCCTGTATGAGTTTTCTGATGTTTAGTGAGATAAGACTTTGTAGAAAAGGACTTCCCACATAAACTGCATTCATGGGGTTTCTCCCCTGTATGAGTTTGCAGATGATAAATGAGCTGCCACTTTTTTATGAACACTTTTCCACATTCATTACAGGTATATGGTTTCTCCCCCAGGTGAGTTTTCTGATGTACATTGAACTGTGATTTCTTGAGGAAGGTTTTGTCACATGCATTGCATTCGTATTTCAGTCTTGTATGAATTTTCTGATGTTTAGTGAGCTTGGATTTTCTGGCAAAGGCTTTTCCACACAGACTGCATCCATAAGGTTTCTCCCTAGTATGAACTCTCTGGTGGTGATCAGTGAGCTGAGACATCTTCATGAATGCGTTCCCACATTCAGTGCACATATGGGCTTTCTCTATGTTGTGACTTCTCTGTTGCTTATTAACCGGTGAATCATTATTGATGTTTTTCGTACTGACAGGAAATTGCATTTCAGTTTGTTCATTGTTAGCATGTAGAATGCATGTCCCAACACCATTCAACTCAACAGAGTTAGTTAAGTGACAGCTTCTGTTTTGGTTTTCAAAATGTAAATTAGATTTTAAAGGTTTTTCATGAATGTCAAACATACCATGATTTTGCTTTAATAGGAAATGACCTTCACTCTGATGAACAATATTTGCAAACATATTATATTCACAGCATAGTCCCAGATTCTTCTGAAGGCTTCGACTTTGCAAGTGACAATTCAGAGGATCAGCAACTTCCTTGAATTCTAGGAAAGAGAACAGTAAATCATTCTGTAATCTCTCATAATCTGTATTTGAAATAAAACTGTTCTTGCCTGGCCAGTGTGAATCAATGGTTGAGTGTTGACCTATGAACCAGGAGGTCATGGTTTGTTTCCGGTCAGGGCACATGCCCTGGTTACAGCCTTGATCCCCAGGGTGGGTACCCAGCAGGCAGCCGATCAATGATTCTCTCTCATCATTGATGTTTTTATCTATCTATTCCTCTCCCTTCCTTTTGGAAATCAATAAAAATATATATTTTTTAAATAGGAAATAAAACTGTTCCTACAAAATGCCTTCATGTGCAGCATCTATTTATTTTTAAAATATACTTATTTATTTTTTAAAAATATTTTTAATGATTTCAGAGAGGAAGGGAAGGGGATAGAGAGATAGAAACATCACTGATGAGAGAGAATCATTGATCGGCTGCCTCCTGTCCACCCCACACTGGGGGAGTGGGGGGCGGATCAAGCCTGCAACCCAAGCATGTATCCTTGGCTGGAATCGAACCTGGGACCCTTTAGTCCACAGGCCGATGCTCTATCCACTGAGCCAGACCAGCTAGGGCTACTTATTGATTTTTAAAAACATTTTGTTTTAAATTCTCCCCTGAGGATATATATTTTTACTGATTTGAGAGAGAGGAAGGAGAGAAAGAGAAAGAAAGAAACACTGATATGAGAAACATCTATAAGTTGCTTCTCATACATGCCCTGACCAGGGATAGAACCTGCAACCAAGGCATGTGCCCTGACCAGGAATCGAACACACAACGTTTTGGTGTAAGGACGACAGTCCAACCAAGTGAGCCACCTGGCCAGGACTACTGATTTTTTTTTCCTTCTTTTAGAGAGGAAGGAAGAGTGAGGATGAGAGCAAGAGTGAAAGTGAGAGAGAGAGAAAGAGAGAGAGGCATCGATCAGTTGCCTCCTGTAAACACCCTGATCAGGGACTAAACCTGCAAACTAGGTGTGTATCCTGACCGAGAATAGAACCAGTACCCTTGGGTGTAGGGGACGACACTCCAACCAACTGAGCCAGAGAGCCTATTGCTGAATTAACTATTTAGTGTCAGTTCTATGTTTTGTACAATAAGAAATATATTTTGTCTTCATCCACAGTTTTTTTTTAATATATTTTATTGATTTTTTTTACAGAGAGAAAGGGAGAGAGATAGAGAGTTAGAAACATCGATGAGAGAGAAACATCGATCAGCTGCCTCCTGAACGCCCCTTACTGGGGATGTGCCTGCAACCCAGGTACATGCCCTTGACCGGAATCGAACCCGGGACCCTTGTGTCCGCAGGCTGACGCTCTATCCACTGAGCCAAACTGGTTTCGGCCGTCCACAGTTCTTGACACTAAGCTTGTCAAACCCTAGTAATTTTTTTTTTAAACTTATCCTAACTTCATACCAAACACTAACATCAAGTCTCATTTAATTCTACAAAACATTTAACTGGATCTGAAACTCAAACCAAACCCTGGACCAAAATATAATCATTGTACAAACACTACTCAAAGAAACAAAAATAGTTCTCCAAATCATAACCACAACTGAAAGCAAAATATAACATTAATTCTAATGTTCCCACAAATAATAACCCTAAACAAATAAACAAATTCTAACACATCAGGTGATTCTACGTCTGGCACTAGGCTTAAAACTAACTCTAACACTATCTCTAGCTTTAACATCAAATTATAAAATACTTCCACTCTAGAACTAACTCGAATTTAACTTCAACCAAACCTATTTTCTACATTTAAGCTGACCCTAAATCGAAACCTTAAACTCAAATATAACAGTAAATTTTTCATATTTTAAGAAGATACAGCAAGTAACTTTGAACATAATAGATCTTATTATGCCCTGGCTGGTTTGGCTCCATGGATAGAGCATTAGCCTGCAGACTGAGGGATCCTGGGTTCAAATTCTGATCAAGAGCACATGCCTGGGTTGCGGGGTCCATCCCCAGTAGGGGGTGTGCCGAAGGCAGCCAATCAATGATTCTCTCTCATTGTTGATATTTCTCTCTCCCTCTCCCTTCCTCTCTGAAAGCAATAAAATATATCATCTATAATAAAAGCCTAATATGCTAAGCGTCGGGTCATCTGGTCGGCCATTCAACCAATCAAAGCGTAATATGTTAATGATATGCTAAGGCCGCTCAACTGCTCCCTATAACATGCACTGACCACCAGGGGCAGAGAGTTGACCAGTAGAAAAGTCACTATGACGTGCGTGCACTGACCACTAGGGTGCAGATGCTCCGACCGGTAGGTTAGATTGCTGCTGGGGACTAAGCAAGATGGGCCAGACCGTGGTCCCTTCTGGCTGGCCAACCTCCCGCATCCCTCCCCAATCCCGATTGTGCACCGGTGGGGTCCCTCAGCCTGGATTGCACCCTTTCACAATCCGGGACCCCTCAGGGGATGTTGGAGAGCCGGTTTTGGCCCAATCCCGCAAGCCAGGCCGAGGGTCCCCACTGGTGCATGAATTCATGCACGAGGCTTCTAGTATATATATAAAAATAGATTTTATTATGCTATAAGTCTTAAATATTCATTACAGAATTAGTAAAGATTTCATTCAGGGGTTGTATGAATTGGCCAGGGCAGAATACATTTTAAGAGTGTTCAAACACTACACTAAACTTATCATGCTTTAAGAAGATACTAGGTTTCATTACATCTCGTTATATTCATTAAAAAATCAGAAGTTTTTTTAATTGTTGAATCTATTATAGCTATTCCTCATTTTCCTCTACTCTGCATCCCTCCACTTTGTCCCTGCCCCCTTCCAGGCCTTTACCACATTACTTTCTGGATCCATGGACAATGCACATATGCATATATGTTCTTTGATTAATCTCTTCCCAACTCACCCATCCCTCCCCTCTTGAGATCTCTGTCCGTCTGTTTCATGTAATTGTCTAAGAGTTATGAATACCTTTTGTTATACATCAAAAAAGACCCTATGCCCTAGCTGGTTTGGCTCAGTGGATAGAGCGTCAGCCTGTAGACTGAAAGGCCCTGGGGTCGTTTCCAGGCAAGGGTACATGCCTGGGTTGCGGGCTCATCCCCAGGAGGGGACGTGCAGGAAACAGTTGATCAATGATTATCTCTAATCATTGATGTTTCTATCTCTCTCTCTCTCTCTCTCTCCCTTCCTCTCTCTGAAATATATATATAAATACATATATGTAAAATTTTTTAAAAGACCCTTATGATAACAGCTGAGTTTATGCTAATTAAATGGCTTAGGACTGATTTCTATATACATTCAGGATGGAGTTAGTGACCAGACACACCAATTAATTAGAAGACTGGGGTTTCAGTATCGGGACCCAGTGACCTCTGGAAAAGGGAGGAATTAAAAACTAAAGCTCTATAAAAACTCTTAATATATATTGACTTTTAGAGATGGGGGAGAAAGAAAGGGGGGGGGGGCGGGGGAGAGAGAGACAGACAGACATTGTATTAAGAAAGAAACATCTATCACTTACCTACCAGGGACCAGCCTTCAACTTAGGTAGTGCTCTGAGAGGAATCAAAACAGAAACCTTTTGCCTGGTCGGCGTGGCTCAGTGGTTGAGCATCAACCTATGAACCTGGAGGTCACGGGTTCGATTCCTGGTCAGGGAATATGCCTGGATTGTGGGCTCGATCCCCAGCGTGGGGCATGCAGGAGGCAGCTGATCAATGATTCTCTCTCATCATTGATGTTTCTCTCTCTCTCCCTCTCCCTTCCTGCCTGAAATAAATAAACTCAATAAAAATATTTTTAAAAAAACAGTAACCTTTTGGTATACAGGATGATGCTCCAACTGAGCCACATTGGCCAAGACTCTATGAAAACTCAACTAGATCTGATCAGCTTCTGGGTTCGTGAACACATCGATACGCCCAGGGGCTGCTTCACTCCAGTTCCATGGGGACAGAATTGCTTATTCAGGAATTCTTTAGACCTTGTCCTCTGTACCTACTCATCGGTACCCTTTATAATAAAACAGTAAACCCAAGTATTTCTCTGAGTATGGAGAGATGCTCCCACATATTAACTGAACGTAAAAAGCTCAGGAAAACCTCCAATTTATAGCCAGTTGGTCAGAAGTATAGGTGACAATTTGGACTTGCGAATCAGAATTGGGTGCAGTCTTATGGGATGACCTCTTGACTTTGGTTTTTGCTTATTTTATTTTTTTTAAACAATTCTTTATTGTTAAAAGTATTACTACCTATGTCCTTCTTTCTCTCCCACTGACACCCTCCAGCCCCCCTCCCTCCCCATCCCAGGCCTTTAGGACCCCGAACTCTTAACTCGAAGGGTCTAACCTAGATAGATAGTGTCAGAATTGAGTCAACATGTAGGGCCTCTAGGTTTAATAATTCTAGATACAGAAACCTGAAACAAAGTAATAAAGGTAATCACAGCCTGTGAAACATGGTGAAAGGAGGAATGGAGATGTAAGAGGTGGATTAAATCGGATACACAGGATGGGGCAAAAGCAGGTTCACAGGTGTTGATATGGGAAATCCGGCATTCATTGATTAATAATAATACAAGTATAAACCTGTGTTTCATATACTCACAATGACAAACATACTTTTGCTCAACCTGTATTTAAAGAGAAGACAAGGTTCACTGGTGGGCTAAATGGGAGAAGCAAGAAGAAGTTAATGAAAGTGCAGACTTAAACATTACTCCAGGAATTATGTGGAGTGATCCACTAAGTAAGTGAAATGCCTTTCAGTGAAATAAGGGATATTACTGAAGTTCAGAATGAGGAGAAAATCTAGACTGCATTGTGAAAGTTTAATATTGTTATCACATATCCAAGTACAAATATGAAGAAATTATTTGACTGTATAAATGTTATAAAAGTTCTATTCTGAAAATGTGTCAGTCCATGAACATTTTCAAATTCTTCAAAGAAAGAGACTAGACTGTGTTTTGAAACATGTAAAATAAAACATGAAGGCGTATCTAAAGTTTTGGAACTCAATAACCCCACCAAAAACAAGCAAACACTGAGTATTGTGATCAGGCGCATACCTGCGGACAGGTGTACAGAACAAATACACAAAGAGTAAGAATGTAGATCCTCAGCATCTGATTTCCAGGAAATTGTAACAGACTTCTGAGGGTTATCATGTGCCTAAAACTTGCTATTCTTCTTCTTTTTCTACTACTTTTTTTTTTATTGGTTTCAGAGAGAGAGAGATAGAAACATCAATGAAACAGACTCACTGGTCGAATGCCTGGTGCATGCCCACCACTGGGGATTGGGCCTGCAACCCAGGCATGTGTTCTGATCGGGAATTGAACTATGACCTCCTGGTTCATAGGTCAACACTCTACCACTGAGCAACACCAGCAGGGCTTAGGTCAGGCAATTTAGCACTTTTCAAGTCACTCCTGGATTTTTCCCTATCCACCTTTTCTCTTTCAAAATTTTAATCTGTATTTTTCTACTGTCACAAATTGTGATGGTGACTGTAACATGGTTATATTTCCCTCCCTTAGACAGTCTGTCTTCTATATTATAGGCAAAGTGGTCCATTTTCAAACTTAGTTACATAATGTCACTTTTCTACTGGTTTTTCAACTTTAATGGAATGAAAGCAAGGTCTTCGTTGGCCTCAAGAGGCGATGTGTGACCTATAACTCACTGCCACCACATTGTCCTTATCTGCAGTCATTTTCTCGACTGCCCATTTCACTCTATCCAGAAAGGCTTCCTATAAGTTCCTCAAACACATTCCAAATTCAGCTCTGGAACTTCCCATAGGCTTACATTTGGAGAGCTCCAGGGAGCTGACTCATATCCCTCATCTAGGTGCTCACAGGAACCCTATCAGAGAGCCATTCCCACTCCTAAAAGCACAGTTCTGGGATGAACGCCCACTATTCCATTGGCTGCTTCAATTTCCTTACAGCATTTTTTGCCTTAAGATATAAATTTATTACTGATTATCTAGAGTACTTCTACTGAGAATGAAAGGACTGTGCAAAGTAGAGTACTGCCGTTAACTTAAAAAATACTAGACTATTGCCCTAGCTGGTTTGACTCAGTGGATAGAGCATTGGCCTCCAGATTGAAGGGTCCCAGGTTCGATTCCAGTCAAGGGCACATGCCCGGGTTGCGGGCTCAATCCCCAGTGGGAGGGGCATGTAGGAGGCAAGCGATTAATGATTCTCTCTCATCATTGATGTTTATATCTCTCTCTCCCTCTCCTTTCCTCTCTGATATCAATGAAAATACATTTTTAACAAATATTAGGCTATCAAAATGAAAGTTCTAAAGAAATAAAGCAGTCACTTAGATTGCAGGAGGCAATCACAAGTATGGAATACATGAAAGAGTTTTCAGGAAAAGGACAGAGACTTTCTAAGCAAGATAATAGCGTATAACAGATTACTGAAAGAGAAACTGCAATATCATATTACAGGAAACTTGGTTACCTGGGACTAAGTGTCATCAGCATATGATGAGAAAGTAATCAGTTTTATTTTTATATCCTAGAAATGAATAATCTGAAAATGCAATCATGAAAATAATTCCATTTAAATAATTATTTTAAATAATAAAAGAGAATCTCATACTTAGGAATAAACTTAAGAAAAGGAACTGTAGAAATTTTATTCTGAAACTTATAATATGTTGTTGGAAGAAATTAAAGACCAAATTAAATAGAAAGACAGACAATGATCATGGATCAGGATGTTTAATATGGTTAAGATGGAATTACTACTCAATTAAGGTACAGAGTCAATGTAATCCCTACCAAAATCCTAGCTGTTCCTTCTTTTGCAGAAATTCACAAGCTGATTCTAAAATTCAAATGAAAAATTCAACCATCCAAAAATCAAAATTATTTTGAAAGACAACAAAGTTGGGAAATTCACTCTTCCCAATTTCAAAACTTATAAAGAGCTACAGGAATCAAGGCTTCAATAAGAATGTATAAATAGCTCTGGATGGTGTGGCTTAGTTAGGTGGAGTTTGTCTCATGTACCGAAGGGTCGCTAGTTTGATTCCAGGTAGGGGAACTTGCCTAGGTGAGAGTTTAGTAACTGGTGGGGGCCAGTTCAGGAAATAACTGATAAGATGTTTCTCTCTCTCTCTCTCTCTTTCTTTGTCTCTCTCTCTCAAGTTATGGCCAGTATGGTGCAGTGGTTGGAGCATTGGCCCGTTCACCAAAAGACTGCAGGTTTGATTCCAGGTCAAGGGCATGTACCTGGATTGCAGGTTTGATCTCCAGTACCAGCAAGTACAGGAGGCAACTAATCAATGTGTTTCTCTCACATTGATGTTTCTCTCTCTCTCTCTCGCTCTCTCTCTCTCTTTCCTCTCCCTCCTTCCCTTCTACTCTCAATGGAAAAAGTATCCTCTGGTGAGGATTAACAAAAAACAAAACCAAAAGCACTTACTACAAATACATTAAAATGAATATATTAAAAGAATATATTTTACAGAGAGAATCCAAGATGGCGGCGTAGGTAAACACCTAAACTGCTGCCTCCTACAACAATTTAAACTGCAACTAAAAGACAAAACGTCTATCACCCAGAACCACGGGAAAGCTGGCTGAGTGGAAGTTCTACAACTAGAAGGAAAGAGAAAAGAACATTCAGACATGCACGAGCGCTGAAAAGCTGAGGTACGGAGGCGCGTGATCCGGGCTGGCTGCGGGTGACTGGGTGCGTTGCTTTTTTCAACCCGAACGGAGACAAGCCCCCGATTACTCTGAAATCCAGTCTCTGGGGAGACGCGGGGGACCCAAACTCCTACGGGGAGAAGCTGGATTGTCTGCCAGTGAGGGTGGCCTGCTTGCAGAGCTGCGCGCAGGAATAATTGTTTACTGCACTGGAGCATGGGACTCGCGGATGCCTTTGGAGACTCAGAGCCGGCTAACTAGCAGCCATTTCAGTTTGCCACGCCCTAACCTAGTGACACCATGAGGCCCCACCCTGCACAACCTACAAACCCACCCAAGCTCCAAGCAGCTCAATTAGCATAAGAAAGGCCTGCCCTATCACAGCTTAACCTAGCAAACTTGCAGCCTGGGTCAGACAGCTCCAAAACCTCCAAACCCCAAGCAAAGAGGAGAAAACTGCAGCTCCTGCTGAGTGGCCTCAGACAGTAGCTGACCTGCACCCCATTGGAGATCCAAAAGCCAGTGTACCTAGTGGTCAGTGTGAGACACCAGATTTCAACTCCTCACATCCATAAGTGACACATTCAAGAGGCAGACTCAGTGAGCACCAAAGCCCCACTGAAACAAGTCCTGCCCCATAAGCGTGTCTTCAGCGCAGCAGTTCTTCCATTATAGACACAGCGAGTGCTCACAGCTAATTGGCCTGCAGGTCAATTCCTCCCAGTGTACCAACAGAAATTAAGGCTTAACTACACGAAGACTTTGCACTCAGCCCACAAAGGGGTGTACCAAGAGCGTCCACATCAGGTGATTGGGGAGGCTGAGCTACTGCCCCCTATAGATCACCTACCACACAAAGCTACTCCATCAACACAGGAAAGCAGCCAAAATGTGGAGACAAAGAAACATGTCACGAATGAAAGAAACGGAGGAAAGCAAACTACTGGATGACATAGAGTTCAGAACCACATTTATAAGGTTACTCAAGAATCTTCTTAAAACCGCTGAGAAACTTGATGAGACCTTCAAGGAGCTTAATGAGAATGCCAAAAAAATGGAAAAGGATCAGTCAGAAATGAAGCATACACTGTCTGAAATAAAGAATATGCAGAAACTCAACTGTAGATCAACGTACCCCAAGAATCAAACCAAAGATCTGAAATATGTGGAAACAAAAAACATCCAACCAGAAAAACAAAAAGAAAAAAGAATCCAAAAATATGAAGATAGTGTAAGGAGCCTCTGGGACAACTTCAAGCGAACCAACATCCGAATTTTTGGGGTGCCAGAAGAAGGGAGAGAGCAAAATATTGAAAACCTATTAGAAGAAATAATGACAGAAAACTTTCCCTACCTGGTGAAAGAAATAGACTTACAAGTTCAGGAAGTGCACAGAACCCCATACAAGAGGAATCCAAAGAGGACCACACCAAGACACATCATAATTAAAATGCCAAGGGCAAAAGACAAAGAGAGAATATTAAAAGCAGCAAGAGGAAAACAGTTAGTTACCTATAAGGGAGTACCCATACGACTGTCAGCTGATTTCTCAACAGAAACTATGCAGGCCAGAAGGGAGTGGCAAGAAATATTCAAAGTGATGAACAGCAAGAACCTACAACCAAGATTACTCTACCCAGCAAAGCTATCATTCAGAGTTGAAGGTCAGATAAAGAGCTTCACAGACAAGAAAAAGCTAAAGGAGTTCATTGCCACCAAACCAGGATTACACGAAATGCTGAAGGGTATCCTTTAAGAAGAGGAAGAAGAAGAAAAAGGTAAAGATAAAAATTATGAACAACAAAATGACATCAAATACATATCTACCAACAAGTGAATCTAAAAATCAAGCGAATGAAAAATCTGAAGAACAGAATGGACTGGTGAATATAATAGAATCAGGGACATAGAAAGGGAGTGGACTGACGATTCTCAGGGGAAGCAGGTGTGAGGGGTGCGGGAAGAGATTGGACAAAAATCTTACTCCTATGGATGAAGACAGTGGCGGGGGGTAAGGGCATGGGGTGGGGTGGGGAATCAGGTGGAGGGGAGCTATGGGGAAAAATAAAAGAGGAACACCTGTAATAATCTGAACAATAAAGATTTATTAAAAAAAAAAAAAAAAAAAGAATATATTTTAAAACTTTTCTGTAAATATAAAATGTTCTAAAATTGACTGTGATGATGGTTCCACCCCAACTATATCAAATATACCACAAACCAGTGAATTATATAATTTAGGTGAACTGTATGGCACGTGAATTACCAGGTGTACCGGTTAATAATGTGGATTGTTTCAATGGAGTTACATATATGTTGATATACTAAATCTAAGTAAAACCATTAAAATTATGATGTGGCATTTTTTTTTTTTTTAAGAAAATAATTGTAGCCCTGACCAAACTGCTCAGTTAATTGTAGCATCATCCCAATATATGAAGGTTGCACATCCCTGGTCAGGGCAACATATAAGGATCAACCAATGAATGCATGAATAGGTGGAATGACAAATCTATCTATCTACCTACCCACCTACCTCCCCCGCCTCACTCTCTCTAAGATCAATAATAATAAAACAATTAAAATGAGTAAATAAGTAAATATATGCAGTGATAACATCTTAGAACGAACAAAAATCTGCATTGGAAAAACTAGGAAGTACATCATTTGAAGCAGACATAAGTTAGGATGTTGTTTGGTCTCAAACTCATGTAGTATGTTAAGATCTTTTCTTGTTCATCAAATGAAACAGTAGAGACCTTTAAGAAGGGAGCTTAGCATGCAGGCAACATCCCAGGTGATGCCAGGATAGACAGAATTCAAAATATCTAATTCGGAAAGAGGAACTAACAGTAAACAAAAACAATAGAGGGAAGTTGATTCCTGCTCTCACACACAAAATGAGAAGTCCGAGGCCAGCTGCTATGATGATGAATAAAATACATTGGAAGAAAGTGTACATTAGACGATACTGAAGGCGAAGTCAATTTGGGAGTCCATGTCACAGAACAGAAAGAGGTCAACTCATGGGAAGAGAGGAGACGTTTAAGATGAGAACTGAGTAGTAAGAACATTGGAGGATGGAGGAAAAACAACATAAATGCACCGTGAAAAGCAGGTTATCACGGGGACATAGCATCCAAAGTGGCTTGGAGCTTATGGAGGGAAATCACTATTTCCAACCAGGACCTGAAGGCCCAGTGGTAAGAAAAAAGTGATGAATTCCAAGTTCTGTCTTTCCAAAGAGACCTAGAAAGTAGAATTTCCTAGCTTCAGAAGTGGTAACACAGACAGAGACACTGTGACCATGGACAATGGACAAAGGGGGGAAAAAAAAATCTGAGAATCCTAGAACAAAGGAAACGATGCAACCAAAATCAAGATGGAGATAAAATAAGCAAGTCAGAGCTCAGAAAAGAAAACCGGGGCATGCCATCCTCTCAACTTCTACAAAAGGTTCTCATACATGGAGGGTGGTTCTTGGGAGTTTCCGCATTCACTGTCACAGCTCTGACAACGTCGCTGACTAGAATGTGCCTTCCCGGCCGCCTGCCTGGCTGGTTCTCCCCCCTCACCTGGAGAGACTAGACAGCGGCATCCACGCTGTACTGTCCACGGTTCTTCCCCTCGTTCCAGCTTGGAGAGCGCGTCTGGTTTGCTGGCTTGATACCCTGCTTGGGAACAACGACAGAAGACTCAGACGTATTATAATGGGCTGGCGTCTGTCAAGAAGGGAGAATGAGCCCTAGCTGGTTTGGCAAGGGTCCCAGGTTCGATTCTGGTCAAGGGCATGTACCTTGGTTGTGGGCACATACCCAGTAGGGAGTGTGCAGGAGGCAGCTGATTGAGGTTTCTCTCTCATCGATGTTTCTAACTCTCTATCCCTCTCCCTTCCTCTCTGTAACAAATCAATAAAATATATATTTTAAAAAAAAAGAAGGGAGAATGAGCCCTGGCTGGTTTGGCTCAGTGGATGGAGCATTGGCCTGCGGATTGAAAGGTCCTGGGTTTGATTCCAGACAAGGGCACATGCCTGGGTTTCAGGCTAGATCCCCAGTGGGGGTCTTGCAGGAGGCAGCCAATCGATGATTCTCTCTTATCATTGATGTTTCTGTCTGCCTCTCCCTTCCTCTCTGAAATGATTGGGAAAAAATCTATATATATATATATTTTTTTAATATGTTTTATTGATTTTTTACAGAGAGGAAGGGAGAGGTATCCCTAGAAACATTGATGAGAAACATCGATCAGCTGCCTCCTGCACCGCGCCCCTCCCCCCCATTGAGGATGTGCCTGCAATCGAGGTACATGCCCTTGACCAGAATCGAACCTGGGACCCTTCAGTCCGCAGGCTGACACTCTATCCACTGAGCCAAACTGGTTAGGGCCAGTGAAAATATATTAGAATAAAAAGAAGAATGGAGAATGAACAGGTTCACATCTAACACAATGGCTTTTATATCAGGAGAGGGGACATTATACCCTCTTGTCTCGGGCAAGAGAAAGATGTGAGGCTGTACCATGTCGCATGGTACAGCCTCACATCTGTATTTATTCTGAACAGTTAAGCAGCTTATCAATAAAAAGCCACTGACAGAGCACCATCGGACTGACACGGGGAGCTGTCCTCACCCACTGACACCAGGTGGCTGTAGGTCTCCAACATCACGTCCCTGTACAGGTCCTTCTGCTCGGGGCCCAGGAGCTGCCACTCCTCCCAGGTGAAGTCCACGGCCACATCATGAAATGTCAGGGGTTCCTGTGACAACTCCATGCTGTGTAATGGCGTGACGTCCTATACATGATCTGGGAGAAATGTTAGTTTTTCTGCTCATTTTCACTTTACAGACTGCACTTATATAGTGAATGGGGTTTTATTTTAATATACAGTTGAAGAATCACATGCCTAGTAAAATACTATTAGTAATTGCACATCCATGCATTCTTCCAATTAGATGTTTCTATAATGTGAAAAAGTTAAATGTGCTTGTTAACCTAGAAACACGTTTCATATATTCAAATTAATATATTCAAAAGAGAAAATATTTATATATATAAAAGCCTAAGCCATCATTCGATCGGTCCACCGTTTGACTGGTAGCTATGACGCATACTGACCACCAGGGGCAGACACTCAATGCACAGGCACAGAAGCATGGAAGAGACCGATGAATTTCAGAGGGAAGAGGGGTGGGGGGAGTGTGGGAAGAGATTAACCAAAGATCTTACATGCATACTAGAGGCCCAGTGCACCGGTGGGGTCCCTAGGCCTGGCCTGCAGGGATCGGGCCGAAACCAGCAGTCCGACATCTCCCGAGGGCACAGGCCAGGCCGAGGAACCCCACTGGTGCACAAATCTGTGCACCCGGCCTCTAATACACACACACACACCCACGTGTGTGTGTGCGCCCGCATGCACGCGCTTTTCAGATTAACAGAGGTGGTTTTATAGGCCTCTTCAAATCCATTACAGAAGAAAGTAAAGAAAAAAACAAATCCAGTCACCTGAGCCTGGAGCATTTGCTTCTATTCTCTGAACAGAGCTGGCAACAGGGAGGCTCTATCTTGGTGTGTTCAGGTGTGCTCTGTATTTCTGTACAGAAATCTGTCTGCAGTCAGGGGTGTCACGGAAATGCTGATACCCAACCCTGCAGCCTCCTCCTGCTTCACATGGTTCAATTGTTCCTGGTGCCTTGTAACGAATTTTTATGAGTTTATTTGAGCCAAAGCGAAGACAAGTTCCTGGAAGCAAAATAACAATGAATTAAGAAAATGCTTTAGAGAATGGCAGTTTTACAACTAATTTATACATTAGAATCAAAGAAACACAAGAAGGTTACATGAAATCCATTGGTTACAGATTAGGGGTGAGGGAAAAGGCAAAGCAGAGAAATCTCTGGGATTGGATTAAAAATAAAATGAATAGACACCTACTTCTGCATCGGTGGAAATAGGATAATTAACACTTAGCAATTAACATGACAGCAATAACATTGAGGGACTCTGTGGTCTCTTGCTCTGGTGGCAGATTGTGCCCTGAGGAATCTGGGGGAAAAAAAAAAGGAAATTACCCCAACATTTCAAAGTCATGTTATCCCAGATGTAAGAAGACAATTGACAGGCTTGGTTAAGTTAAAGAATGACCTTTTTTAAAAAATACATTATTTTTAAACATTAATTTTAGAGAGGAAGGGAGGAGGAGAGAGGGACAGAGGCATCAATGATGAGAGAAAATTATTGCTCAGCCGCCTTCTGCACGTGTTTCTAGGGATGGAGCCCGCAACCCAGGCATGTGCCCCTGCCTGGAATTGAACCCGGAACCCTCAGGCCGAAGGCTGATGCTCTATCCACTGAGCCAAACCGGCTAGGGCTAAAGAATGACCTTAAATGAAGATACTAGTCTAGGACATGACTACTGCCTAGACTCGCTTTTAGGTAGAAGGAATTCATTTCAGACCATCCAATGTGTGGTTTCTGAGTTTGTAAGGCTCACCATGCAGGCCCTCTGAGTTTGCTAGATTTCGTATGTGGTCCCCGTTAGGTCCACGCTGGGGAATTACAACCTGTGGTAAGTTGAGGAGAAAATTCAATGAGTGGTCCATTTCCTCTGAGACCTGTTGCTCAGGTGCTCCTGCTGACAATGCCCACATCGCTGGTGTCCCTTTTCTGGTTTCCTGGAAGTATTTACTCTTCAGGCCAATAAATCCTTAGGTTCTAAATGTGGTGAAGGAGATCCTTTATTCTCTGGAGTTTTATGGAGTGATTATGAAAAAAAAGACGAGGGAAAGGACACTGTAGGGGTAGAATAATTTTTCTCCTTTTCTAGGTTCTTTGCTTGGTCTAATAATTAAATCGACATAACCCAGATTAACAGAGGAAAAACAATCAAAAAGGTTAATAACAGCCCTAGCCGGTTTGGCTCGGTGGCTAGAGCATCGGCCTGCGAACTGAAAAGTCCCAGGTTCGATTCCAGTCAAGGGCACATGCCCGGGTTGCAGGCTCAATCCTCAGTAGCGGCGTTCAGGAGGCCGCCGATCAAACATCATCACTGATGTTTCTATCTCTCTCCCTCTCCCTTCCTCTCTGAAATCAATAAAAAAATATATATATATTTAAAAAGGTTAACAACATGTATACCTCCTCTATACATAGAAGGGACCTAGGAAAATGAAGTCACTGTCCAAAGTGGCAGATGCCATCATCTGAAAAGCCACCTTCACCTAAAGATATTGGGGTTGTTGCCCTGACCGGTTTGGCTCAGTGGATAGAGCGTCGGCCTGCGGACTGAAGGGTCCCAGGTTCAATTCCGGTCAAGGGCGTGTACCTTGGTTGCGGCACATCCCCAGTAGGAGGTGTGCAGGAGGCAGCTGATCAATGTTTCTCTCTCATCGATGTTTCTAACTCTCTATCCCTCTCTCTTCCTCTCTGTAAAAAATCAATAAAATATATATTAAAAAAAAAAAAAAAAGGTATTGGGGTTGTAGAGTTGGTTAGCAGAGGTTACCAGGAAAAGCACAGTCAACAGGGTAAGGTTGTTACACAGCTCTAAGTCCTCTCTCCTCCACTGAGGCTTCAGCCAGGTGAGGGAGACACCTTAGGAATGAGATTGCCTTTACAAATGCAAATGTCCTTCAAAGGAGTAACATACTAGCCCCCCTACCCCCCGTCCCAGCTGCAGTTTCCTCAAATTAACCAGCCTAAAATGACCAATATCCCAAAGAGGCATATTTTAGGGTGGCAAACTGTCCCCTTCTGACTCAAGAAATTATGTATTTAAAAGACAAAATTAGCCCTAAGCTGGTTTGGCTCAGTGGATAGAGTGTTGGCCTGTGGCCCGAAGGGTCCCAGGTTCAATTCCTGTCAAGGGCACACAACCGGGTTGTGGGCTGAATCCCCAGGAGGGGGGCATGCGGGAGGCAGCAGATCAATGATTCTCTTTCATCCTTGCTGTTTATAGCTCTCCCTCTCCCCTCCTCTCTGAAATCAATAAACATATCTTTTTTTAAAAAATAAATCTTTATTGTTCAGATTATTACAGGTGTTCCTCTTTTATTTTTCCCCATAGCTCCCCTCCACCTGATTCCCCACCCCACCCCATGCCCTTACCCCCGCCACTGTCTTCATCCATAGGAGTAAGATATTTGTCCAATCTCTTCCCGCACCCCTCACACCCGCTTCCCCTGAGAATCGTCAGTCCACTCCCTTTCTATGTCCCTGATTCTATTATATTCACCAGTCCATTCTGTTCTTCAGATTTTTCATTCACTTGATTTTTAGATTCACTTGCTTGTAGGTATGTATTTGATGTCATTTTGTTGTTCATAATTTTTATCTTTACCTTTTTCTTCTTCTTCCTCTTCTTAAAGGATACCCTTCAGCATTTCATGTAATCCTGGTTTGGTGGCAATGAACTCCTTTAGCTTTTTCTTGTCTGTGAAGCTCTTTATCTGACCTTCAACTCTGAATGATAGCTTTGCTGGGTAGAGTAATCTTGGTTGTAGGTTCTTGCTGTTCATCACTTTGAATATTTCTTGCCACTCCCTTCTGGCCTGCATAGTTTCTGTTGAGAAATCAGCTGACAGTCGTATGGGTACTCCCTTGTAGGTAATTAACTGTTTTTCTCTTGCTGCTTTTAATATTCTCTCTTTGTCTTTTGCCCTTGGCATTTTAATTATGATGTGTCTTGGTGTGGTCCTCTTTGGATTCCTCTTGTATGGGGTTCTGTGAGCTTCCTGAACTTGTAAGTCTATTTCTTTCACCAGGTAGGGAAAGTTTTCTGTCATTATTTCTTCTAATAGGTTTTCAATATTTTGCTCTCTCCCTTCTTCTGGCACCCCAAAAATTCGGATGTTGGTTCGCTTGAAGTTGCCCCAGAGGCTCCTTACACTATCTTCATATTTTTGGATTCTTTTTTCTTTTTGTTTTTCTGGTTGGATGTTTTTTGTTTCCACATATTTCAGATCTTTGGTTTGATTCTTGGGGTACGTTGATCTACAGTTGAGTTTCTGTATATTTTTTATTTCAGACAGTGTATGCTTCATTTCTGACTGGTCCTTTTCCATTTTTTTGGCGTTCTCATTAAGGTCCTTGAAGGTCTCACTAAGCTCCTCAGAAGTGTCATCAAGTTTCTCGGCGGTTTTTAGAAGATTCTTGAGTAACCTTATACATGTGGTTCTGAAGTCCATGTCATCCAGTAGTTTGCTTTCCTCCGTTTCTTTCATTCGTGACATGTTTCTTTGTTTCTGCATTTTGGCTGCTTCCCTCTGTTGATGGAGTGGCTTTGTGTGGTAGGTGACCTATAGGGGGCAGTAGCTCAGCCTCCCCAATCACCTGAGGTGGACGCTCTTGGTACACCCCTTTGTGGGCTGAGTGCAAGGTCTTGGTGTAGTTAAGCCTTAATTGCTGTTGGTACGCTGGGAGGAATTGACCTCCAGGCCAATTAGGTATGAGCACTCCCTGTGTCTATAATGGAAGAACTGCTGTGCTGAAGACACGATTATGGGGCAGGACTTGTTTCAGTGGGGCTTTGGTGCTCGCTGAGTCTGCCTCTTGAATGTGTCACTTATGGATGTGAGGAGTTGAAATCTGGTGTCTCACACTGACCACTAGGTACACTGGCTTCTGGATCTCCAATGGGGTGCAGGTCAGCTACTGTCTGAGGCCACTCAGCAGGAGCTACAGTGAGAGCTACAGTTTTCTCCTCTTTGCTTGGGATTTGGAGGTTTTGGAACTGTCTGACCCAGGCTGCAAGTTTGCTAGGTTAAGCTGCGATAGGGCAGGCCTTTCTTATGCTAACTCCGCTGCTTGGAGCTTGGGTGGGTTTGTAGGTTGTGTGGGGCGGGGTCTCAGGGCGTCACTAGGCTAGGGTGTGGCAAACCGCGATGGCTGCTAGTTAGCTGGCTCTGTGTCTCCGACTGCGTCCCGTGCCCCAGCGCAGTAAACAATTATTCCTGCGCGCAGCTCTGCAAGCAAGCCACCCTCACTGGCAGACAGTCCAGCTTTTCCCCGTAGGAGTTTGGGTTCCCCGCGTCTCCCCAGAGACTGTATTTCAGAGTAATCGGGGGCTTGTCTCCTTTCGGGTTGAAAAAAGCAACGCACCCAGTCGCCCGCAGCCAGCCCAGATCACGCGCCTCCGTACCTCAGCTTTTCAGCGCTCGTGCACATCTCAATGCTCTTTTCTCTTTCCTTCTAGTTGTAGAACTTCCACTCAGCCAGCTTTCCCGTAGTTCTGGGTCATAGACGTTTTGTTTTTTAGTTGCAGTTTAAATTGTTGTGGGAGGCAGCAGTTTAGGTGTTTACCTACGCCGCCATCTTGGATTCTCCTCAATAAACATATCTTTTTTAAAAAATCCATGAGCAAGGCCAAATTTTTTTTTTTAAAAAAAGGATAAAATTATCTCAGAAACAACCAACAGATTTTCGCACAGTTGGTTAGAATTTGCATAATGTACTTCCTAGTAAGCTCATTTCAGAGTAATTCAGTCACTTAGCGGTGGGAACTGGAACCACCACCATTGACTGAAACAGACCCAAACTTACTAATACACTGGCATATGCTCATCTTTGTCAGAGGGATGGATATTGAATAAGTCTGTTAGCAAAGAAAAACGCATGAATGTATGACAGGCCAATAAGCAACAGCGTCCACTGCTATCGATATACTAAGAGGTGAGAGCAGAAGTTGACAAACTTTTTCTTTTTAAATACTCAATCTTTATTGATTTCAGAGAGGAAGGGAGAGGGTGAGAGAGAAACATCAATCATGAGAGAGTGTCATTGATTGGCTGCCTCCTGCATGTCTCCTACTGGGGATCAAGCCCGCAACCCAGGCAGGTGCCCCCGACCGGAATCCAACCCAGGACCCTTCAGTCCGCAGGCTGATGCTCTATCCACTGAGCCAAACCGGTCAGGGCGACAAACTTTTTCTTAAAGAGACAAAGGGACATGGTCCCCTTGGCAGACCTAAATATCTCGTGTACCAACTCAATCCTGCCTTTGCAGCGCGAAAGGTGCCACAAAAGATGCATGACACACGGGCGTTGCTGGTTTAGTCCCTGGGTCTCTAGTTCGTCAACTGAGGTTAAAACCAGAAGGGCTGGCACTAGCACTCTGGGCCCTCATGCCTTGGGTCCCAACAGCAGCCAAGGTCGTAACCTTCAACACCAGGGATCCCGCTCGTCCAAAACTTCACCCTCGCAAGCCCCTTGGGACCGCGAACTCTGATCACACTTCCCGAGTCTTCGGAAACGCAGGCCAGACACTCCCATGCGTGGACACCCGCGCCCGCCCAACCTCACTGACCCGCGTATGCAACGCCCCCACCTGAACCTGACTCCACGATCATCTTAAACGCCCCCTGCATGTCTTACAGGTGGAGTGACCTGCAGCACCCCACACCCTGACAGCCAGGACAAGGGCGTTCTCTCTACAGACTCTTCCCCTGGGCACCGACCCCCAGGGCACCCCGGCCACACGCAGATGCCTCTGCTTCCCCTCAAATACCGCAAATCCCGTTCCTGCACGGCTCCCCTCAGCTGCCTCCTCCCGGCCGCTCCGACCCTCCCCCTCCGACCCCGCGGTAATTCCAGGCCCCGCACAACGCCACGCCCACACGTCACCTGTGCGAAACCAAACTTTTGCTGTGGCCCAAAAAAACAAAAAAAAACTTTTGGGGACAAAACCACACACTGACCTGAATTTTTGTCCAGACCGACGAGGAGAGCGCAAACGTGGTATTTCCGCGAACGGCTTCAACTTTTGCCCTGGCCCCGCCCCTTCTACGGTGGCCCAGGAGGATCGCAGGCTCTGGAAGAGGCATTTGGCAGGAATATGTCTGCGCCCACCTCGCGGCGCAGCCATGGGGGCCGCCATTTTTGGACACCCGGGCGCCGTACAGAAGGCAGAGCGGGCTCCAAGGCGCTTAGCCAGGATTGGCGAAAAGGTGAGACGCACCCTAACCGGTTTGGCTCAGTGGATAGAGCATCGGCCTGCAGACTCAGGGGTCCCAGGTTCCATTCCAGCCAAGGGCACGTACCTCGGTTGCAGGCACATCCCCAGTAGAGAATGTGCAGGAGGCAGCTGATCGATGTTTCTAACTCTCTATTTCCTCCCTTCCTCTCTGTAAAGAAAAGCTGAAAAATGGCTTAAAACGAGCTGGCAGGCAGGAAAGTCAGGACAAACCACGTGCGGAGCAATGAGGAGGGCAGGTGTCAGTATGCAGCGGAGGAGGCGCTGCTAGAAAAAAGACAATTTAGCCCACCATCCAGATATCACTGCTGACATGTACACATAAGGAACTGTTGGACATTGAAATTGGGACTCAATCATTTTTTTGTCTTGTCTTGTTTTGTTATTATATGTTTATTTCTAGTCTGCAAAGGCAAAACTTTTTAAAGGAAAGAAATGGTGGGAAAAAGATACAGAGGCAAAGAAGCATTGAACAGACTGTCAAACTACATTGGGAAGACAGGGGAGGTTGGGCGAGGGGGGCTGTAAGAGACCAACCGAAGGACTTGTACGCATGCATATAAGCACAACCAATGGATATAAGACACTGGGGCGGGGGGGAGGGTGGGCAGGTGAAGGCATGTCCTGGGGGGTAGGGGAGGTCGGGGGGAGATCAAGGGGGAAAAAAAAGGAGACATATGTACTACTATTTGTAATACTTAAAACAATAAAAATAAAATTAAATTAAAAAAAAAAGAAAAGAAAAAAGACAATTTAGTATATTTAGAAAAAGACAATTTAATATATCTGGTAAACGGACACGCACGTATACCTCCGGCTGGAAAATAGTTGGCTTGAGGCATGTTTTTTGTTTGTCTTTTAAGAACACAAATTTTTCACAAACTAACACAGCGTGAGGCTGGCCATTACCACGAGGAGGGTCTGTCTGGGAGGAGCCTACGTTGTCAATGAGGGGGTGGGGACTCTGAAAAAGGCCACGACAGGGCGGGCAGTGAAAGTCTGGAATCAGTGACATGGGCTCATCCTGAATCCGTCCCATGGCGAGATATTCTGCAAGGGTGGTGACGGGGCTGTAATCCAGGATTTAGGGTTTCAAAGAATGTCAGACTGAGGTGTGCATCAGGCCGCTGTGAAAACCCATTGTCCTGGATCCCAGATCAGTACTGGAGTTTCTGGTTTAGGGGGCGTGGGATGTGACCGGGGAATTTGCATTCATTTAAGTGTCTGAGGCAGGAAGCCTGTCCATCATTAGAAACATGAATGACATACCTCCGGGTCATTTTGTAAGTTATATACATGCCTAATCACTACGTTGTGCATCTGAAACTAATATGCTGTATGTCAATAGTAATTAACAAATTTTTAAAAATTAAATATTATAAAGGGGAAAGAAACAGCCCTGGCATGTTCTTTTTTTTTTTTTTTTTGAACTATGGTAAACAAATTTATTTATTTTTTTTATTATTTTTTATTGTTTTAAGTATTACAAATAGTAGTACATATGTCTCCTTTTTTTCCCCCCATTGACCTCCCCCGGCCTCCCCTACCCCCCAGTATATGCCTTTACCTGCCCGCCACCGCCCCCCCTCTGCAGTGTCTTGTATCCATTGGTGATGCTTATATGCATGCGTACAAGTCCTTTGGTTGCTCTCTTACAACCACCCCCCCCAACCTCCCCAGCATGTTCTTTTTTAAAAATATATATATATTTTATTGATTTTTTTACAGAGAGGAAGGGAGAGGGATAGAGAGCTAGAAACATCAATGAGAGAGAAACATTGATGATCAGCTGCCTCCTGCACACCTCCCACTGGGGATGTGCCCGCAACCTAGGTACATGCCCTAGACCGGAATGGAACCTGGGACCCTTCAGTCTGCAGGCCGATGCTCTATCCACAGCCAAACCGGTTAGGGCTGGCATGTTCTTTTGATACAAATATTAAAATATTAGTATGGGTGACACTACTCGGTATCTAAGTATCGGTTCAAATTATATTTAGAAAAGACTTAAAGGGCAATAAAGAAACACCCCCCTCTCTACCACCACCAATTTCAACCTATATGTTACTCAAAAGTCGTAGCTATTTTTTTTTTTTTTAATCCTCACCCAAGGACATGCCATTCTCAGAGAGAGACAGAAATACTGATGAGTTGCCTCCAGCAGCAGCCATTCGGAGCTGTACCCTCCCTGGTGTGGGAGCGAACCTGCAACTCAGGACAAATGCCAGGGATTCCTGTAACAACTCCACGGTGTGATGTCCTTCACGTGATCTGACAGCAATGTTAGTTCAGCTACTCATTTTCACCTCATAGTCAGCATCTCTATAGCAAGTGAGGTTTCATGTTGCTATATATTTAAACACTCACAAGCCTAGTAAAATACTATTTTATAAATGGATTGAGTCATCCATGTGTTCATTCACTTAAAAGGTTCTATAATGTCAAGAAGTTAAAATGTTCTTGTTAACCTAAAAAACCCCACATTCAGCCCTCACCGGTGTGGCTCAGTGGATAGAGCGTCGGCCTGCGGACTGAAGGGTCCCACGTTTGATTCCGGTCAAGGGCATGTACCTTGGTTGGGGACACATCCCCAGTGGGGAGTGTGCAGGAGGCAGCTGGTCGATGTTTCTCTTTCATCAATGTTTCTAACTCTCTATCCCTCTACCTTCCTCTCTGTAAAAAATCAATAAAATATCTTAAAAACAAACAAACCACATGCATATATCTGAGAGGTATGTTTCAATAGAGGGTATAAGCCTAAAAAGGTAGCGTAAGGACGGCTAGCGTGGCTCATTCGTTGAGCGTCGACCTCAATTCCTGGTCAGGGCAACGTGCCTGGGTTGTGGGTTCCATCCCCAGTGTGGGGCGTGCAGGAGGCAGCCGACCAGTGATGCTCATCATCGATGTTTCTCTCTCTCTGGAACCCAAAACCTTTATCCCACGTCCAGATGCCCACTGTTGAAAACTTCAGACAGGCCATCATGGCAGCCATTCTGGCCCTCAATGTAAAATTGGCACAGAGTCATTATGCCCAGGTACACGGCATACTCTGAGAATTGTGGAACAGACCGCATCTCAGAAAATTCAGTAAGAAATGTCACGGGGAAAAAAGGTAAAATGATCATTATTTTGCAGCGAGGAGATGAGATCTTTGAATCCAAACCTTTTCCTCAGGGTCAAAGGCCCTCTTTCTACACCTTCCTGATGCCAATATTGTAGCCATCCTGGTCGCCAATGGAAATGTACTATGGAACCACAGTCCCAGATATATGCCATAGTCTTAGAAAAAATAAACCAGATCTTGAAAATACATCAAGGAACATTGAAGAGAACAAATCATTTCTGGGCTTGGAACACAAATACTGAGAGTCCGATGGGACCGATTCTGAGGAAGGAAAAGGCACGAGGTGGCCTGGCCATGGGGGCTCAGTGGTTGAGCGTCGACCTATGAACCAGGTCACGGTGCAATACCAGAAGGGCACGTGCCTGGCTTGTGGGCTCAATCCTTGATCGTGCCGGAGGCAGCCAATCGATGACATTTCTCATCACCAATGTTTCTATCTTGGGGTTTGTCAGGTGCTTCTCCCATATTGTGGAAGGCCACAGCAAAGAAAAAGAAAGGCTTTTTCCCCATCCTAACAGGTAAGTGCTTTGATATTTCAAGAAAAAAGGGTGAGAATCATAATTGCAACAATGAAAACAGCAGCTTCATCTAAGTCTCCTCAGTGGACCAGCCCCAGTAAGGGCTTCAGAGCACTGGCAAAGATTGTCCCCGGCTCTGGGGCCAGAACATGGGGTTAAAATGCAGCCTCCTGGTTTGGCTCAGTGGATAGAGCGTTGGCCTGCGGACTGAAAGGCCCCAGGTTCGATTCCAGTCAAGGGTATGTACCTTGGTGTCGGGCACATCCCCAGTAGGAGGTGTGCAGGAGGCAGCTGATCGATGTTTCTAACTCTCTATCCCTCTCCCTTCCTCTCTGTAAAAAAATCAATAAAATATATTAAAAAAAATAAAATGCAGCCTCTCTTTTTTTAATATATATATTTATTGGTTTCAGAGAGGAAGAGAGAGGGATAGAACAGATCATCAATAATGATAGAGAATCATTCATTGGCGTGCCTCTTGGCTGCCTCCTGTATGCCTCCCACTGGGGATTGAGCCCACAACCCGGTCACATGCCCTTGACCGGAATTGAACCTGGGGTCCTTCCGTCTGCAGGCCGACGCTCTATCCATTGAGCCAAGCGAGGCAGAGCAAAATGCAGCCTCTTGAATCTGACACTTGTCTGTTCCATAAGCTCGGAAAACCTACTTCATTTCTCTAATCCTGGATGTTCCCAGCAATTCAAAATTCGTTTCCACTTCCCAGATTGTTCTGAGAATTAAAAGAAAAAAAATGCTAAAAAGCTAACGCTGGAATCCTGGCAAGGACAAATCGTTTGTTACTTTTCTTGACCTTGAAAGGCCAAGGGAAGCGCCGTCATCACCTGCAAGTGACATTCACCAGCTAAGATGCGGGGAGCTCCAGGAGGCACCTGGACATTCTCGGGTGGAGACCCCACCCTGAGACTTCAGTGCCCACATCACCTGCCTTCCTGCAAATGGGACAGTGGGTTCAGAAAAGTCGAATTTCTTTCTCAGAAAAGGTGCTTGCAGGTATTGGGGAGCGAGCAGTGCCTGGGGCTGTCTCTGCAGGGAGAGGCTGGAGTTCTGGGAGCCAACGCAGGCTGCAGGCACAGCTGCCTCACTGCAAGTGGACACCTTAGCACTTGACCTCCTCCAATTGCTCAGTGAAGGGGACATACCTCATGCTTGTTTTACACAGGAGGAAACTGGAGCCTAGACCAGAGGAAGGGCTTCTTTTATTGCAAGTCTGAATGCTATTCAAAGGATCTGAAATGTAAATCCAGAGTGACCGACCCAGGGCATAGGGACTCTGATCATTGACCTCCCATTTCCCTCTGCACTGGCTTTGGGACTGTAAAACAACCTGCCCATCATCCTGCCCATCTGGTCCTCCTGAGACCTGTGACCAGGCAAGAACCCCCATGGCAGGAGACCAGGAAAATGGAGAGTTCTACAAAGGGTTACTGCATTATCAAATGATGGGACTTCTGTAAGTGAAGGCGAATATTAATCGGGTGGATTAAAACGAACTGTCCATTGTATTGTGCATAGCATCCAATATTGGAAGAAAACTAGAGAACACATTTTTTAATACAAACAAACCTTTATTCCATAAATAAAATAAAATAAAGGACACAAAATGAGTGAAATTCCCACATGTACCTTTGTTCTTTCACTGTCTTTTTGTTAAATTGCCAAAACTCATAACAGCTTAAGCAGAACCTATGATCAGATGTCTTAATTAAGATACATGGAGGGCAAATACACATCTGAGAAAAGGCTCACCATAAATCCTTAGAAAAATACAATCAAACAACAGGGATAGCATGACAAAGTTATAAAAAAAGTTTAAATAAAGAACGATTGACCAACCCAAATATTCTCTAGAATGTGGAGGAACTGAATCCTCAGAAACTGCTGGAAAAATGCAAAAATATACAATCAGTTTAGGTCACAATTTAATCTGTGTAAGTTAAACATTCACTGATGACTCAGACTATGCACTAAGCTATTTACAAATGGAACGTATCTACCTCTCTATATAAAAGGCTAATATGCAAAGTGTCCCCTCAGAAGTTCAATCCCTCACTATGACACATGCTGACCACCAGGGGGCAGTGTGGAATGAAGGAAGGCCCCAATCGGCCCTGATGGCTGCTGGGCCTAGGGACCCTACCTCTTTTTTTGGCATGAAATTTGACATTTTTAAGCATAAAAATACCGATGATATTAACACCTTCAGAAAATTTGACATACGAAGTTTTGAAGCTTGTTGTCAATACAACGAAATAGCATACATATCAAATCGCATATATATCAACATGTGTAATTCCATCTATTGAAAAAAAAATCCGCATTATTAACCGGTACACCTAGTAGATTCAATCCACATTCTCATGACCTCTGGAGGGGGGGGAAGGTCTTGTCTCAGTGACATCCAATATAGCCAACAATGAAGGACTTTTACCCAAATCAACAGGAAAGCCTGCTGGGTAATAAAAGCCACATCCCTGCACTCCACTCTTTTTTATTTTTCTGCCAGGGCAACAAAGGCTCTGACTTGAACATCTGAGAGGCTACAGTAATTCACAAAACCTTTTCAAAAATTGTCTTATTAAATTGAGAGAGAAGGGAAAAAGGGAAATTCATTTGTTGTTCCACTTAGTTTTACATTCGCTAATGGCTCCTTGTATGTGCCCTGAAAGGAGACTGAAGCTGCAACCTTGAGGTATCAGCATGATGCCCTAACCAACTGAGCTACCCAGCCAGGGCCACAAAACGTACTGATTATATTCAATGACAATGACTACATCCACAGAAGATGAACAGGACCCCCTGATTAGTGTGCACACCGATCCTGCAGTCTTTTTCTCAAAAATTTCTGGATGCATGTTAAAAGGCACATTTTATCTAGTGGGCTGGCCTCCCCCAGCACCTAATAGGTCGTTAGTGTTTCTGTTGCAATCATGGTTTCCCCTAACCCCTAAAACCAGTGGCCATCACCTGTGGAATTGTAGACATTAGGGCACTTGGCCCTTTGCAAGACCTGGGCAAGAGATTCCCTTCCCTTCATCTTTTGCATACAAACAAACTCACACTGCTCCCAAACATACGTGAGGTTGTCACAGCTACCCGCCTCTTTGGAGTGATCTCTGTGTCTCATAACATCCAGATTTCACATGAGGACTACAGGCTCCATAGTCTTTCCTACAGAAATATGAGCAACAATGCAAATTTGGGAAACACAGCTGAGCTAATTTCTGTACCAAAGCATCTTCTAGGAGGCAGAGAAACTTTAAGGCCTGTACGAGTTATTCACCTCTTTGTGCTGGTAGACCCAGACCTACTTATAAACCAACCCACACTGTAAATAGAACACCCAAGATTAAAGAAGACTTAGGGCAGTGGTCGGCAAACCGCGGCTCGCGAGCCACATGCGGCTCTTTGGCCCCTTGAGTGTGGCTCTTCCACAAAATACCACAGCCTGAGCGAGTCTATTTTGAAGAAGTGGCATTAGAAGAAGTTCAAAAGAAATTTCAGTCCTGGCCGATTTGGCTCAGTGGATAGAGTGTTGGCCTGCGGACTGAAAGGTCCCAGGTTCGATTCCTATCAAGGGCATGTACCTTGGTTGTGGGCACATCCCCAGTAGGAGGTGTACAGGAGGCAGCTGATCGATGTTTCTCTCTCATAGATGTTTCTAACTCCCTGTCCTTCTCTCTTCCGCTCTGTAAAAAATCATAAAATATATTTTTTTAAAAATCTCAATTGTTGTACTGTTGATATTTGGCTCTGTTGACTAATGAGTTTGCTGACCACTGATTTAGGGGAAAAGGCCTTCATTATTTTACAAGACAAAGGGACAACACCCTCAGAGTTGTGACACTCAAAAAATTAATCACTGGTACCCGCTGGTGTGGCTCAGTGGTTGAGCGTCGACCTATGAACCAGGAGGTCAGGGTTCAATTCCTAGTCAGGGCACATGCCCAGGTTGCTGGTTCGATCTGTGTGGGCGTGCAGGTGGCAGATGATCAATGATTCTCTCTCATCATTGATGTTTCTATCTCTCTCTCCCCACCCTTCCTCTCTGAAATCAATAAAAAAAATATTTTTTAAAGAAGTTAATCAATGGCATCTAGGGAAAGCATGGCCCTCAACAAGGCAGTTACTCTGCAAGCTGTTGGCTAAACTCAGGTGATGTTCTTGGGGGCAAAACTGAGTCAGATCCATGCACCAATTACTGAGAGTATAAAGGAATAAAGACTTCCTAAAAATGCAGGCTACTCCTTATTTTCTCTAAAAAATCAGAGGACAGTTACTTTCTCTGAGACATTAGGATGGTGACTGATGCCATCTGTGGATACCTTCCAGGTGGTACATGTGAAATAGTTTATGCAACAAAAATATGCAGTGACATAGATCTGGCAAGACACCTGGGAAAATTTAGGAAGTGCAATCGGCACACATGCATCCCACATAAACTTATAGGGAACCCCCTACTGTTGACATTTGGATGGATGAGATTCAATTCAGACAAATGAGGCTTCAGTGTTTCCCACAGTGTTGTTAAAACGAAACTAAAAAGTTATTCATGCCCTAGCCGGTTTGGCTTAGTGGATAGAGCATGGGCCTGTGGACTGAAGGGTTTGATTCCGGTCAAGGGTATGTACCTTGGTTGTAGACAGACACATCCCCAGTTTGAGGTGTGCAGGAGGCAGCTGATCGATGTTTCTCTCTCATCGATGTTTCTAACTCTATCCCTCTCCCTTCCTCTCTGTAAAAAAATTAATAAAATATATATATTTTTAAAAATGTTATTCGTTTCCTACACATCTCAGACCTTCCTCCCATGTAAACTCTTAAGTGACAGGGAGGTTACACATTTGGCTAAAAGATGTCCCACATTAACTCCACTCCATAGTCCTTTCTCTTATGATAATGAAGGCTATGGATCCTGGTAAAAGACTTCCCACATTCACTGCACTCATGGCCTTTCTCCAGTGTGACGTTTCAGATGACCTACAAGTCCATTGCTACTAGTAAAAGAGTTCCCACATTTATGGCACACATAAGGCCTTTCTCCAGTGTGAACTCTCTGATGATGTACAAGGCCACTTCTACTGGTAAAAAACTTCCCACATTTACTGCACTCATAAGGCTTTTCTCCAGTGTGATATCTCTGATGATAATGGAGGCCAGTGCTACTTGTAAAAGATTTTCCACATTCGTGACACACATAAGGCCTTATTTCACTGTGACCTCTCTGATGATAACGAAGGTATTCCTTTCTTGAAAAAGATTTCCCACATTCATTGCACTCATAAGGCTTTTCTCCAGTGTGAACTACCTGATGCCTATGAAGGCCTTGGATTTTGATAAAAAATTTCCCACATTCATTGCACTCGTAAGGCTTTTCTCCAGTGTGAAATCTCTGATGATACTGAAAGCCATTGCTACTCTTAAAAGACTTTCCACATGCAAGGCATTCATAAGGTCTTTCTTCAGTGTGAACTCTCCGATGACTACGGAGGCCACTGCTACAGCTAAAAGATTTCCCACACTCACTGCACTCATAAGGCCTTTCTCCAGTGTGAACTCTCTGATGACTGCGGAGGGCAGTGCTACAGCTAAAAGATTTCCCACATTCATTGCACTCATAAGGCCTTTCTCCTGTGTGAAATCTCTGATGATAATGAAGGCCAGAGCTACTGAAAAAAGATTTCCCACACTCACTACACTCATAAGGCCTTTCCCCAGTGTGAACTCTACGATGACTACGGAGGCCACTGCTGCCAGTAAAAGATTTCCCACACTCACTGCACTCATAAGGCTTTTGTCCTGTGTGAAGTCTCTGATGACTGCACAGGGCACTGCTACAGGTAAAAGATTTCCCACATTCACTGCATTCATGCGGCCTTTCTCCTCTGTGAAATCTCTGATGATAATGAAGACCAGAGTGACTGAAAAAAGACTTCCCACACTCACTGCACTCATAAGGCCTTTCCCCAGTGTGAACTCTCTGATGATAAGGAAGGTAATAGATCCTTGAAAAAGACTTCCCACACTCACCACACTCATAACGTCTTTTTCCGGAGTGAACTCTCTGATGACAGTGCAAAGTAGAAATGTTGCTAAAACATTTTCCACATTCCTGGCACACGAAACGCTGTCTTCCAGTACAAACACTCTTGTCCTGAACAAAGGTGTGGATGCTGCCAATGGCTTTATTATATTCTTTCCTGATGTAATCACTATTTCCGCTTTGAAAACTCAGCCCAGACATCAAGATTTCATTTGATCTATCCCTGGTGTGAGTAGCCTGTTGCTGTAGATGTCCTGACCCGGTAAATAGGTCTTGTCCAAATTCCCCACAGGTAAAAGGTTTCTGTGACACACTAAAATCACAGCCCCTTGCAAGTGAGAGCCTGTCCACATCTCTAATGAAAGGCGTCTCTCTCAGACGCTGCTCCTGGTGCTGGTCAAATTTTGCACTGAAATAAAATCTTTTTGCACATGCCCCACACCTCAACAGTATCTGGCTGTTTTGGGTTTCCTTCCGCTCAATCAGCTGGAAAATCTTTCTCAAGACTGGCCCACAACTCCCACAGGGGTGGCTCTTCTGGGAAGATAAGGCTAACTTGGGATTCCTTGCCTGTGACACTCTTACAGAAACCTTCTGTTCAGGGGGAGCCTCCACATCCTCTGGCCCACAGCAGCAACCTGAAGAAAAGAAACGCTGGTGAAGTACATGTTGACCTTATAGGGAAGGGGTAATCTCACCACAAATATCCATCTGCCACAGCGAGGCATGATTTTATGGGATGATTTTCTTTAAAATATTTTTATTGATTTCAGAGAGGAAAGGAGAGGGTGAGAGAGATAGAAACATCAATGATGAGAGAGGATCATTGATTGGCTGCCTCTTGCACGCCCTCTACCGGGGATCAAGCTCGCAACCCAGGTATGTGCCCTTGACCGGAATCAAACCTGGAACCCTTCAGTCCATAGGCCAACGCTCTACTCACTGAGTCAAACCGGCTAGGGCTATGGGATACTTTTCAAGACAAGTGAGTTAGACTCTAAGAAATAGCTGACTGATACACATTACTTGGCCCCAAAGGTCAGTAAATGGTACAAACCAAATCAAGAAAAGGACACAGCATAGAATGAGTTGCAGAAAAGAGAGGTGGGTCCATTAGTTGTTCCTCCATAAACGGCTTTCTCTAAGACCAATTTTGCTGGTGATGGGAGTCTGTGTAGAATAAGCCGAATGTGCTCCAACCCATAAAAACCAGTTGTATCAGAGCACATGATGTTCAAGGTCAACATTGTGACACATGCACACTCCAAGGCTCTGCAGGCATGGATCAGTGTTGCAGTCCAGTGAAGAAAAACCTGTAAGGGAAATGTCTGAGGTGCAAAGTTTAGAAAGGTGAAGATTCCCCAGGGGCTGGGGATCTGAATAGAAATGATAACTATTAGAATGGAGTGGTTGGCAAAGTGTCAATAAGGAAGAACAAGTAGAATGGAGTGGCACTGGCAATGGTAACAAAAACTGAACAACAAAATGAGTTCCTGGTTACTACCTTAACAAAGCTCTGGCATCCATCTCTCTCCAACAGCACTTGATCCTGGCAAGACCGCCTTGGGGTCCACCCTGGCCTGGATGGAGTCATGTATCTCCTGTGATGCACAAATGATTCCTTCCCTGAAATCCCACTTGAGCCCTTACCTGGGATAGAGGTGACAGAAATCCTAAAAGAAAAACTGAAGAGCTGGATGGCCAGCACTGTGGTCTAACAACAAAGCACAAGAGAGACCACAGGAAAAGATCTAGGACAAATGATTCTTTCCCTGAAATCCCACTGGAGCCCTTACCTGGGATAGAGGTGACAGAAATCCTAAAAGAAAAACTGAAGAGCTGGATGGCCAGCACTGTGGTATAACAACAAAGCACAAGAGAGACCACAGGGAAAGATCTAGGTGAGTGACATCAGCAAGATGGCAGAACAGGGGGTACAAGTATTCATCCCTCTCCCAGACCCAGTAGACAGCTAGCTAACCATGAACAACCACCTCAATAACACAAGAGAGGGGAGTAAGAGTCCAATGAAGACAAATGGCCATGCAGAAGAGCAAAAAAACAAAGAACTGCAGAGAAAGAACGCGAAACGTGGGGTATCAAACCTATTGAAAGATGGCTAGGATCAAAAACAAGGGTCAGAGCCCTGACCGGTTTGGCTTAGTGGATAGAGCGTCGGCCTGCGGACTGAAGGGTCCCAGGTTCGATTCCGGTCAAGGGCATGTACCTTGGTTGCGGGCACATCCCCAGTGGGGGGTGTGCGGGAGGCAGCTGATCGGTGTTTCTCTCTCATCAATGTTTCTGGCTCTCTGTCTCTCTCCCTTTTTCTCTGTAAAAAAAAAAAAAAAAAAAATCAATAAAATATATTAAAAAAAAAACACATACACAAGGGTCAGAGTTCCTGCTGTCAGCTGCTGCGCTTGCACTAACATTGACCTTAGTGGCCTGTTCTGTAATAAATACTGGAAATGTTTGCTTTCAGAAACCACAGAAGCCCTGTAACTACATCTGTGAACTCCCCACAGTGTACGCCTTAAAGGACCCTATAGAGTTTGTCGGCATGAATTACAAAAAAAAGTCCCCTTGGCCATGAAGTACCTCTCGAAAGAAAGAAAGAAAAAAATTAGTATGTCCTTGGCTCCAGAACCCTCAATTGTCATTGAAAAAAATTGCTGCCAGAGCCACTGTGGACCCATACATTTTTTTTACCTCAGCTCATGGAGCATCCAGGAGACTAGGCTGTTGGGATTTGACTCAAGCCCAATACACAGCACCATACCCAGCCAACACCCTTGATTCCTCATGGAGATGAATCTATTTCTTTTTTTTTTTTAAATCTATTTCTTTATCCAAATTGGTCTATAACGTTGAAACTAAGAAAATGCTTCATCAAATGCGTAGACATCAACCTAGGACTAAAAGAAATACTACAAAGAAAGACAACATAATAATTGATACCAACTAATTGATACCAACAAATGATCTACAGACCCAGTGATCCCACTTCTAGGAATATATCCCAAGAAACTAGAAACACCAGTCAGAAAGGATATATGTACCCCTATGTACATAGCAGCAATAATTCACTCTAGCTAAGATTTGGAAACAGCCTAAGTGCCCATCAGCAGATGAATGGATTAGAAAACTGTGGTACATCTACACAATGGAATACTATGCCGCTATAAAAACGAAGGAACTCTTTACCATTTTCAACAGCATGGATGGAACTGGTGAGCATTATGCTAAGTGAAATATGCCAGTTGGAAAAAGATAAATATCACATGATCTCACTCATTAATGAACAATATAAACTGATGAACAAAAACAGATCCAGAGACAGAGAAACATCGATCAGACCATCAAACCTTAGAGGGAAGGTAGGGGAGGGTGGGAGTAAGGGGAAAGATCAACCAAAGGACTTGTATGCATGCATATAAGCCTAACCAATGGACACAGACAACAGGGGGATGAGGGGATGAGTGGGGGCGCTGGGAGGTTACTGGGGAGATAAGGACACATATGTAATACCTGTATCAATAAAGAAATTAAAAAACAAAAAACAAAAACAAATGATCTACAGCAAGCATGTCAAAATTGCAGCCCACAGCGAATATTTTTGCGGCCCAGCCAATATAACAGTAAGAAATGTCTTAATAAAAATTTCGTAACTTAACTTAAATTTTATAATACCCTGTTATACATAATTATTAATATGAACTACAACGTTCACTAATGACGGATTACTATAATTACGTTGCATTCATTTCCCTTATGCACCTTCTGTGCAGGCGCACCATTTCTCTCCACTAATACTAGCAGTGAATATTTTAGTTGCCAACTGCCACGTCATTAGTCTTGTATTGACTTGTTTGGTGTGCGCAACAGGAAATATTTCGCTTTCGGAGAACAAGAAAAATAGGTTTATTTGTGTGCCGCTTATTTAATTTGTGCAGTTATTCGGTGTCTGGTAAGTTAATGGTCAAGAAAAAATATTAATTTTTATTAAAATGTTCTATTATTTTATGTTAATGAAGACTCATTTATTTCAGCCCTGTGTATTCAGCAAGTCTCTATCGAAATAAGCCTACGTTTCTATGAAAACTAAAGCTTTTGTTTTTTTTTGTGGTCCACATAAACTTAAACCTTGTTTATTTGGCCTGTGTTAGCCTTTGAGTTTAACATGCTTGAACTATAGACAGCCTGACAAAGAATCCAAAATATTTACTTTCAAAAACATCCATGAGCTATAACAGAACACAAAGGTGAAACCAATACAGAAACAAAATGTCAGTATCAAATAGACAGAAATCATTTAAAAAAAAACACAGAAATGTTGCAGCTGACCAATTACAACTAATGAAATGGAAAAATGCAATGAAGAATATTAAAAACAGACATGAAGGAATGTGTGATGTCAAAGACATGAAATTTAAAATCATCCTTATATCTCTGGCCGGTTTGGCTCAGTGAATAGAGCATCAGCCGGTGGACCAAAGGGTCCTGGGTTCGATTCTGGACAAGGGCACATACCTTGATTGCAGGCTCCTCCCAGGGCCCTGGTTGAGGCTCATACAGGAGGCAACCAACTGATGTGTTTCTTTCACACCGATGTTTCTTCTTTGTCTTCTCTTCTACTCTCCCTAAAAATCAATGGAAAAGTATCCTTGGGCGAAGATCAACCGAAAAAAGAAAAGAAAAGAAAAGAAAATCACTGGGCCAGTGTTATTCAGTGGTTACAGCCTTCACTGGAACATCAAAGGGTCCCGGGTTCAATTTCTGGTGCAGGGCAAGTACCTGGGTTGTCGGTTCAACCCCTACCCATGTCAGGGTAGTTCCAGGAGCAATCTTCGTATCCTTCTCACATGTATCTCTCTCCTCTCTCTCTCTTTCTTTTCCACCCCTCTTCCTTCCACTCTCTTCAAAAAAAAAAAAAAGCAATGAACAAAATATCCTCAGATGAGGATTAACAACAACAAAACTTTATCGGTAAACATGGGTGTGGATGAACAGGGGCCACATGCTAACTGACAAGCTCGGGGAAGGCCCGTGTGCAGGCCTTGCAAACTCAGAGACCTAACGTACCAAAAAAGAGGGATCTGAAATGAAAACTTTTTAACTAAAAGTAGTTTATGGCAGGTTTTCATATTCATGTCCCAGGCGAGCATCTTCCCTGACAAAAGCCAACTTTGTTTTAAAAAAGATTTTTTTAAATTGATTTTTACAGAGAGAGGAAGTGAGGAGGAGAGATAGATAGAAGCATCAATGAGAGGGGAAACACCTACAGGCTCCCCTCATGCATGGCCCCTAGTGAGGATCCAGCCAGCAACAAGGATGTGCCCTGACCTGGAATCTAACGAGCAACTTCTTGATGCGTGGGTCCGAGCTCAATCACCGAGCGACACAGACTGGGCCAAAAGACAAAATGTTTATCGTAACCGAGCCTGTCAATCGTCTTTTCCATCTATGAAAACATACCTTGGGCCCAGCCAGCATAATTCAGCGGTTGAGCACTGACCTATGAACCAGGAGGTTAGGGGTTGCGGGCTGGAACCCCAGTGTGGGGTGTGCAGGAGGCAGCCAATCAATGATTCTCCTCATCGATGTTTCTATCTCTCTTTCCCTCTTCCTTCCTCTCTAAAAATCAATAAAAATATATTTTAGAAAAACAAAACCAAAAACCCATACCTTGGGAATATCAGGGTAACTTCCCTTTATCAGGATGTCTCAGGGCACAATGAATGTACCAAGGCAGACTACAAATATTCTCATTATTTTTATTGTGTTAATTGTTGACTGTTAACTATCCTGTATCCACCCATATAAAAGCTTTATCATTGCCCTAGCTGATTTGGCTCAGTGGGTAGAGGGTTGGCCTGTGGACTGAAAGGTCCTGGGTTCAATTCCGGTCAAGGGCACATGCCCAGGGTTGCGGGCTCAATCCCCTGTAGGGGGAGTGCATGAGGCAGCTGATCGATGATTCTCTCTCATCATTGATGTTTCTATCTCTCACCCCCTTTCCCTTCCTCTCTGAAATCAATAAAAATATATTTTAAAAAGATTTATTGCCCTAACTGGTTTGGCTCAGCGGATAGAGCGTCAGCCTACAGACTGAAGGATCCCAGGTTCGATTCTGGTCAAGGTCATGTACCGTGGTTGTGGGCACATCCCCAGTAGGGGGTGTGCAGGAGGCAGCTGATCAATGTTTCTCTCTCATCAATGTTTCTAACTCCCTATCCCTCTCCCTTCCTCTCTGTAACAAATCAATAAAATATATTAAAAAAAGAGAAAAGATTTATCATTTTATTTTTTTATCCAATCCCAGAGGTTTACCTGCTTTGCTTTTTCCTTCCTCCCTAATCTGTCAGCAACGAATTACCTGTAACCCTCTTAAGGCACTCTTCATTGTAAGGTATCAATTAAAATGCAAAACTACCATTCTCTGGTGCATTACCTCAATGCCTTAAGATTTTGCTTCCTGCCAATTGGGGACAGTTTGGCTCATATAAACTCACAAAAGTTCTTTGCAGGTCTGAATATTTTTTAAGTTGACAGTGGTATACAATATCTAAGCCTGCTGGAAAAATGGCCACACTAACTAAAGTCAACTTTTTTAAAAAAAGATTTTTTTATTGATTTTTACAGAGAGAGGAAGCGAGGAGGAGAGATAGATAGAAGCATCAATGAGAGGGGAAACACCTAGAGGCTCCCTCATGCATGTCCCCTAATGTTGCCAAAAACATTGAATTTGCCTAAAAACACACACAAACAAACACACAAACCCCCGAAATATCTAAAAAGCATAATTAAGCACCTGCAAAACGATGTGATATGTAATAAAGAATTAACATGTAAAATATGTTAGAAGGTATTCAAAAGACAAACTAGCCAAAAAAATCCGGATTAAAAAAAACAAGCTAAGGATGTAGTGAGAATATTTCAAAAATTATGCGCAAATGACCAACAGGAATATAGAAAATGCTTTTCCTCCCTCATCAAGGTGGACTTCATTGGCTCCCTGTCATCCTACCAACCACATGTTCTTCCCTGTGAGTTCAGTGCAGCAGGAATTGGGGCTGCAGGGACAGAAGCCGGCAGTGCAAGCAAAGGACAGCAACTGCCCCCAAACTGGAAAACATGCAGTGCGCACGGTCCACATGGGAGGACAGAGCGCACCTGGGAAAAGGGGCTGGGAAATGCAAAGCCAAGTCCAGGTCACTGGTGACAGTGAGGGTCTTACCCAGCGAGGATACAAGTTCAAAGTTCTCCAGCATCACATGCAGGTACAGCTGTCTCTCACCCTCATCAAGGAGGCTCCATTCCTTCTTGGAGAAGTACAGGGCAATGTCCTCCAAGGTCACGCCTACCTGTCAGAATTGAGACAACTGAAACTGTGGTAGGAGTTTAGACAGACATAATGCAGAGCAAAGACAATGGGCCAATCAGAGGAGAAATGGGCGGGACCCTGAAACGGTGTCTCATCACACCAACTGTCCTGAGGCTGGCAATGGATGAACCTATGGAGAATGTACCTTTACATCTTCCCAGTGGGAGTTAGGACACCTATTACTAATACAAAGAACTAGTGGCCTGGTGCACAAAATTCATGCACATTAAAAGGGGATTAATTAGAGAAAATAATTTAATATTGCTGTTTGCCCTTTCTCTATAATAGAAGTGTCAGAGATGAAAGAAAATTAGTAAAATGTATATGAAAACCTTCCTCCTGCCGAAACTGGTTTGGCTGAGTGGATAGAGTGTCGGCCTGCGGACTGAGAGGTCCCAGGTTGGATTCCGGTCAAGGGCATGTACCTGGGTTGCAGGCACATCCCCAGTGGGGGGCGTATAGGAGGCAGCTGATCGATGTTTCTCTCTCATTGATGTTTCTAGTCTCTATCTCTCTCCCTTCCTCTCCGTAAAAAATCAATAAAATATATTTAAAAGAAAAAAAAAGAAAACCTTCCTCCTGTCAGAGTCTGGGGCGCACCATGGGACCCAGAGTAAAGTCCCCACCCACCCACATGCTCCTCAAAATCCTGTGAGACCCAGACCCGGCCGCCCCCCACCCCCATCGGGCTAGATCCAGACCTGGCCAGTCCTACCCTTGTCAAGCCTCGCCAGGCAGGGAGCGTAGCCTCAGGTCCCCTGGCCTAGCATCAGGACGGGGGGTGTGGCCTGAGGTCCCCCATCCCAGACCAGGGCAAGGGGCATGCCTTGAGGTCCCCCATCAAGCCCTGATGGATGGGGGGATGGCCTGAAGTCCCCCATCAAGACCTGCCAGGCAGGGGGGCGCAGCCTCAGGTCCCCTGTCAAGACCCGCTGTGTGTGTGTGGGGGGGGGGGCGCGGCCTGAGTTCCCCTGACCCAGCACTGGGGGTGCACCTTGAGGTCCCCTGTCACGCCCTGCTGGGTGGGGGGCACCGCCTCAGGTCCCCTGGCCCGGTGCTTGGGCGGGGGGTGGGGCCTGAGGTCCCCTGTCAAGCACTGCTGGGTGGGGGTACGGCCGGAGGTCCCCCGGCCTGGCACTGGGGTGGAGAGATCAGCCTGAGGTCCCCTAGCCCAGTACCAGGACAGGAAGCACACCTTGAGGTCCCCTATCAAGCCCTGCCAGGTGGGGGGCGCAGCCTGAGATCCCCTGGCCTGGTGCTGGGGCAGGGGGAGCAGCCTGAGGTCCCCTAGCCCAGCACCAAGACAGGAAGTGCACCTTGAGGTCCCCTGTCAAGCCCCACTTGGTTAGGGCGTAGCCTCAAGTACCTGCTGAATGCTCCTTAAGGCTCCTGATGGGAACTTGGCCTTAGCTGTGGGTTCAGCCATCTTTGTGACAGAGTGATGGTCAATTTATTAGACAGGATTATTTTATTCACTTTGGGAAGTCACAGACGGGACCTTTATACGTTGGGACCCACTGTCTGGGAAAAGGATGCAGGAATGTTTTCTCTAAAGGTTGCTGCAGTGGCTTCCTGGGGTGCAGGTCTGACTTTTCCTGGGTGTTCTAGTTACATCTCTCAGCATCTATAACTACAATATGAATTATTTGTGTAACGTCGCCCTCCCTTATAGTGATGGGCATAAGGAAGCTGCTGGCCAGCTGGTTTCTCTTTCATGGGATAACTGTTCACTCAGGTAACCCTGCCAACAGCACCAGAGGGCCTGTTTGTTAGGACCACTGACTGTCTCGAGGCCTCAGAAACAGCGCAGGGTCTGAGACCTTCTCAAGGCCATGGTGCCAGACTGTTAATGATGATCTCCCCCTGGGAGCCCTGCTGCATTATTTTGCTTTAACCATATTTGTTATGCCGGTGGGCTCCCTTAATGAAGGAGTGACCCAGCTGGCTTGTGGCATGGGAAAAGCACGTACGGGATAAGTCAAGAACTGAGTTCTAGCCCTGGCTGGTTTGGCTCAGTGGATAGAGCATTGGCCTGAGGACTCAAGGGTCCCAGGTTCAATTCCAGTCAAGGGCATGTACCTTGGTTACAGGCACATACCCAGTGGGGAGTGTGCAGGAGGCAGCTGATCGATGTTTCTTTTCTTTTTATTTTTTTAATATATTTCTTTATTGATTTCAGAGAGGAAGGGAGAGGGATAGAGAGATAGAAACATCAATGATGAGAGAGAATCATTGATCGGCTGCCTCCTGCACGCCCCCTATTGGGGATTGAGCCCATAACCCGGGCATGTGCCCTTGGCCGGAATCGAACCTATCCACTGAGCCAAACCGGCTAGGGCTGATCGATGTTTCTAACTCTCTAACCCTCTCCCTTCCTCTCTGTGAAAAATCAATAAAATATACTAAAAAAAAAAAAAAAAGAACTGAGTTCTAGAGAATTGGGCACAGCAATAGATTATTTGCTGTCGCGGCATAACCATGGGTTCGAGGATTTTAAAGGAATGTGTTTTAACCTTTCTGACAATTCTCAATTGAAAGAAAACAACATTCACCAAATTAGGGAAACCATCTCCAAGGTAAAACATCGAGAAGGGTGTTTTGGCTTTAACTTCCTGGCTACCCAGTCTGTCTGGGTCGGGGGAATTCTTTTTAATTTTTCTCCTGTTTTATTTTTTTGTAGTCTTGATTGCTTGCTGCTGTATTCGGTGTCTTCCTCTTTTTAAATCCTGCATTCCCTGTATTCCATCTCCATGAATTGCTTTTAAGGCAGAAGCAAACGCAACCCAGCAGGGTGAGATTTTTTTTTTTTTAATATATTTCATTGATTTTTTTACAGAGAGGAAGGGAGAGGGACAGAGAGTCAGAAACATTGATGAGAGAGAAACATCGATCAGCTGCCTCCTGCACACCCCCTACTGGGGATGTGTCCGCAACCAAGGTACATGCCCTTGACCGGAATCGAACCTGGGACACCCTTTCCCCCAAAGTCCGCAGGCCGATGCTCTATCCACTGAACTAAACTGGCCAGGGAAGGGTTGTTCTGGCGTAAGTGACCCCAAGTCAGGACAGAGACCCCAACTGTATATTAAGGTTTGGCAGGTGACCCACACTCAGAAGCATGTGGTTCGTCATGCTCCAGCCAGGCGTGATTCCTGCCCTTTGTTTTAAAGTAAATCCATCCCACATCACAAAGGTAATTTTTCTGTGCCTGTGGACCAGAACTGCAGGAGAGTGATTCCCACTGACTCAGTAGCTCCAGGAGTAGAAACTATAAATAACTTTTAGAGATTATTAACTTTGCTCAATTCTGCTTCTGTACAATCTGCTTTCGTAAGATAGATCTACATTCCAATCCTATGTCCAGCAGGATGTGGCTGGGAGTGACCCTGCGGGCTGCGCCCAGCCTTTGTAATTTAGAATTTAGAATAAAGGAAATCGCAAGGCTGATCACACAGGCAACTTACGCTGTAACTACATTCTCCCATGCTTTGTAACTTTTGTAATTGCTTGTTCAACTGAAAATCTTCCATTATTGTGAGTAATGTAACTGACTTTTTGACCCAAGTTTAACCAATCAGGTTCTGCCAAATCCCCCTGCGTGGGGGATAAAACTTGCTTGCTCCGAGTGTTCGGGGTTCGCGCTGCTCCCTGCTGTGTCAGTGGAGACAGTGGGCCTGGGCTCGAGTTCGTAATAAAGGCTTCCTAAATTTCAATTTGGCTGCCTGGCAGTCTTCACTTGCGGGTCGCCCCACAACATTTGGGGGCCCCGGCGAGGTACCTGAGAGGCAGGAGAGAGGGACCCCCCAGAAGGGGCTGGAGGCTCTCCCTCCTGAGGGAAGAGAGGGACCCCCCAGAAGGGGCTGGAGGCTCTCCCTCCCAATGGAGGAGAGAGGGACCCCCCAGTAGGGGCTGGAGGCTCTCCCTCCTTTCGGGGACCTTAGCCGGAGCATCAGCCTCTGGTGGTCTTATTCTGACTCCAGGGTTAGACCCCACAACAGGGTGAGATTTTTTTCATCTAAAACTATTCTCAGCCAAAACCGGTTTGGCTCAGTGGATAGAGCGTCAGCCTGCGGACTGAAAGGTCCCAGGTTCAATTCCAGTCAAGGGCATGTACCTGGGTTGCGGGCACATCCCCAGTAGGGGGCGTGCAGGAGGCAGCTGATCGATGTTTCTCTCTCAATGTTTCTAACTCTCTATCTCTCTCCCTTCCTCTCTGTAAAAAATCAATAAAATATATTTAAATAAATAAATAAATAAAACTATTCTCATAGATAGGAGATGACAGAAATAGCAGTGGGGGAATGAAGGGGGCAGAAATAAAATATGGAGGACTTGCTATCAGTTATTAGAAATATTAATAAGAAATTTAAGCATACTCTGTTAACCGTGATTGTTTTGTTCTCATTAAACAAAGCACAGTCTAGGCTGGCTAGGAGCTGTACCAGGGTCCTGGGAGCTCACCAGGAAATGCAGCCCATCCTCCTCACCAAGGGGCTGCCTATTATCCCGGGAAGATAAACCACTTTGTTGTAGAAATGAAACAGTGACCTTCTGATGGCCCCTTTCTTTTGCAAAGACCCGGTCCATGTTGCCTGAAATCTGTAACCATTACACCCATTCTTATTCCTTTTGCCTACTCCCCCCCCACCCCACCCCAAATCTTTGTCCTTGTACCCCACGTGAGCCGCTGGCTTATGGGGAGAGGCAGAGCAGGTTTGGGGGATGACCTGCTGCCCTCCCATACTGTCGGTATGATAGGAATAAACGCTCATGTATGATTCAACCCTGTCTCTGTTGAATTGGCTCAAGTAGTGACAGGCAGCCCGGACCCATTGGTTGTCCAGTTTCAAAACCAGAACAGTCATTCTGAGAACCCACAATCCTACTCCTTACACATCTTCTCCTGCTCAGCCTCCCCCATTAGAGTATGGACACCAGGCCCTAATGTTAATGCTGCTGCTCTCTCATCACAGCCCCATTAATCACTGTGACTGCCCTCAGCTACAGCAACTGAGTGGGGCGGGAAGGGAAGGCGGGGGTGGGGGGAGGCAGCATACAAGTGTCATTTAAGCCCTGGGCCATGCCTTCCTGCCAAGCAATACCGCCGTCTCCTAGATCATGCCTCCAAGACAAAGCCAAGCGTGGGCTTATGCTTAACCCTAAGTCCCCCCACCAGGTCCCGGGGACCATCAGCTCACACTTCCTCCAGATGTGCACACCACTGGGTAATCTTTAACCCCTTCCCATCTTCAGACCCAGGTTCACTCCCTCAGCTCTGCCCCTTCCTGCTCCAATGCCACTGGATCTCGCTGGACTCCCCCATGAACTTGGCACATGGCATCCAGAGAAGCTTGTCTTCCAGCCGGGTCCAGGACCACCCCAGGCCTCTGATGGACCCCACAGCCTGG
This sequence comes from Corynorhinus townsendii, assembly GCA_026230045.1. Lineage (NCBI taxonomy): Eukaryota > Metazoa > Chordata > Mammalia > Chiroptera > Vespertilionidae > Corynorhinus > Corynorhinus townsendii. The sequence goes on along the minus strand of JAPDVU010000011.1, from coordinate 49,793,748 downwards.
AAAGCCCCAATGAGTCTGTGACGTCCTCCCTGCAGCCTCAGATCTGTCCGCCAACCCTCACAGCCCACACCCTCAGGGGAACCTCAGATGCAAGTCACCCCTGTCCTCTCTGCCCTGCACTTGCTGTGTCCTCAGAAGCCACAACGCTCCTCTCTCCCCTCCGCCTTCCTCACGGTCCTCCATGCGGACTGAGCTGCAGGACGTGACAGGCGCCCGCACCGGGGCTGTGGTGTTCGGTGTGAGGAGGCGGTGAGGGCCCGGGGAACACGCAACTCACCTCAGCCCCGCGCCTCTGGGCGGGCGCCGCCATCCGACTTTGTGTGCGGAGCGAGGCGGAGCGGCGGGAGCAGAGGCCGCCGCGGGAGGGGCGGTGCCTTTCAGGGCCAGGAAGCCGGTCACCCGGGTGGGGACACCGCGTTTCACACCCGCGCGTGTGCTGTGCGCACCACGACTCTCGCGCCTTCTCCCTCGGGGCACCTCCACCGGGACCCAGCGATCTGGAGCCCGGGCCTGGAAGCTAAGCGGGTACTGGGTGGAGACAAAATGCCCGCCGTGAGGAGGGCGCTGGAAGGCCCGCCCCTGCGCGTTGAGCTTTGCTGGAAACGCTGTTTCTGACCCTTCATTGGCTAAGCTGGCTGCATTCCAAATATTGGCCTCGGCCGTGGCTGGTTTGGTCCAGTGGCTAGAGCGCCAGCCTGCAGACTGAAGGGTCCCGGGTTGGATTCTGGTCAAGGGCACATGCAAGGGTTGTGGGTTGGATCCCCATTAGGGGGCGTGCAGGAGGGAGCCGATCATTGATTCTCTCTCATCACTGACTTTTAAAAATATATATATTTTATTGATTTTTTACAGAGAGGAAGGGAGGGGAGGGATAGAGAATTAGAAACATCGATGAGAGAGAAACGTCGATTCAACTGCCTCCTGCACACTTCCTATTGGGATGTACCCGCAACTAAGGTACATGCCCTCGACCGCAATCAAACCTGGGACCCTTCAGTCCGCACACGGGCGCTCTATCCACTGAGCCAAACCGGTTAGGGCTCATCACTGATATTTCCATATTTCTCTCCCTCTCCCTTCCTCTCTGAATCAATTAAAATATATTTTAAAAGAACAACAATAAATACTGTTTACTGTCTTCCGGGTGACCCTCCAGGTTAAAGGCCCAGATCTGGCTAAGGCGAGCTGTCGTCTTGTTCCTGATGAAGTGACGGGAGTCCCTGGTGATGAAAACACGTTATCTATGACTCCAATACAGCCAGTCATAATAACGAGATATGCCTGCATTGCAGCCTGGAAAATTTTACCACATAAATGACCTGCTTGCACCATCATATATGTATGTGGACAATATAAAACAGGAATATAGGACAAGCTTTGGAAATAAAAAAGAACTAAGATGCATCATATAAACTTTAAATGGAAGTCTATTGTTAACTTATAGTAATTTGAACACCAATTAAGATAAATTTTTGAAAAAGTGGGAGAATTCTGACACATTATTGTTCTTGTGAAAATGCTGCTGTAATTATAATCTATAATAATAAAAGTGTAATATGCTAATTAGACAAGACGTCCTTCCAGACGACCTTCTGAACTTTGAACTTAGCCAGGGCTGCAAGGGAAGCCCGGGTCCCAGGTGCCTGCTGGTGGCCAGAGGCAAGCCTGGGTCCCGGGTGCCAGAGGGAAGCCAGTGCCTGCAGCTGAAGGAAGGAAGGTCTACTCCTGCATGAATTTCATGCATCGGGCCTCTATTAGTGAAATAGGCAGGGAAGGATGGGATGGTGGGAGGTAATTAACCAAAGACTATATGCATACTAGAGGCCTGGTGCACGAAATTCGTGCACTTGTCGGGGGGGGTGGTGGTTATCCCTCAGCCTGGATTGTGAGAGGGCACAGGCCAAGCTGAGGGACCCCACCAGTGCACTATCAGGGCCAGGGAGGAACACGGGAGGTTGACCAGCTGGGGAGGGATGGTAGGAGGGCTCCAGGGCAGGCCTGGCCCATCTCGCTCAGTCCTGATAGGCTGGACCCCAGCAGCAAACTAATCTACCAGTTGGGGCATCTGCCTCCTGGTGGTCAGTGCATATCATAGCAAGCAGTTGAGCAGCCTTAGCATATCATTAGCATATTACACTTTGATTGGTTGAATGGACAGCTGGACACTTAGCATATTAGGCTTTTATTATATAGGATATGCATAATTATGGATGCAGGCAGTGTGGTGGTGAGGGCCTGGGAAGGAGAAGGGGCTGGAGGGGGTCTATGGATAGTAATACTTCCAACACTAAAGATTTTTAAAAATTTAAAAAAGTTGTCCTTTACAGATAGATGTAAGATGTCAGGTGAGATGATGTACAAATATGATGTTACTGGAAAGGGGAACTGGCCCTGGGCTGGTCGGCGTAGGGCCAGCCAGGAGCGTGTGGGTTCAAGACTTCATGCAGGAAGAGTTTCACACGAGTCCAGATGACTGAGGGGACATTTATTAAAGCCAGGGACAGTAAAACTAAAAAGGGCTTCGTATAGAAGAAGCCACAGGGGAGCCTAGGTTGGGTGACCTTGGCTCTCTGGGGAGTCAGAGAAAGGGAGGCCTTGGGAACAAGTGTAGGGGACTAGCCTGAGGCGAGCTCCCCATTGCTTCCCGGGTTGCAACTCCGGTGGAGCCCCTTAGATTTTAGGAGATGCATGCTTGTGGGGGTACAGTCAGGGAAGAAGAGGGGAAAGGGAAGGGCAGGCACTGCTCTCCAGGGAGAGCACGCTGGGTCCCTGTCTCGAGGCTTTACCTCTTTCCCCCGGGCAGGAATCTTAGGGAGGTCTCGAGGGATGGTTTCAGCAGAATATCCATCAGTTTCTAAGTGTGCTCCTCCAGCAGTTAGTGGTCTCTACCAAATGGTGTGTCAGGGCAGGGGTCCTTTCGTCACTGCAGCTGGTCCTGGTGTCGCTCACCAGGTTTTGCTGCTTTTCTGGGTCTGGAACTGAAACCCAACTGAGGCACAGGTATTATTAGGGAGATGACTTTCTATATTTGCTGCAAATAGCTCTGTCACTCTATTCAGCTATCTGTTCATATTCCCCATACCACGTGTCCTGGCTTACTGGCCTATCTCAATAAGACTGTTGGAGAGTGGGAATTTTTGCCCATTCCAGAGAGGCCGTGGACTATGCCCCAGATAGAGTTGTCACTGCTGACACCAGGCCAGGCATTGAGATACGGTCTCATGGCCCCTTCCCAGCACGTAGGCCTTCTTTCATAGAACACTGTCAGCTTTCTGAAGAACAGGATGACCCTGTGAACAACATGGTCATCAATGGCATGACTCTGACGTTGCTTAGGAAAAACTGTTTTGTCTTAGGTTGCCTGCTCTACAAAAACAGGATGTGGTTAATGTGCTTAAAAGTGGTCCTGCACAAAGGGTAGGGGCGGCTGCTCTCCTGATTCCCTGCGTGGAGAATGGCAGAGCAGTCACCTGGCTAGCTCAAATAAAGGCTCTTTGCTATTGCATCGGATTGGCTCCCTGGTGGTCTTTGGGAATCACGAAATCTGGGCATAACAAGACTACAAACCTATCCATAATTTACATTTAGAGTAAGGGAAGTGTATATGCATAATGAAAGCTGACCTGTGTACAGCTCAAAAACTTTTAAAAAATCACATGAAATATGATAAGAAACAAGTAATTATGGGTATGCATATGTGCAATGAATATTAAAAATTCAGCCCAGCTGGCATGGCTCAGTGGTTGAGTGTCGACCTATGAACCAGGAGATTGTGGTTCGATTCCCGATCAGGGCACATGCCTGGGCTTCAGGCTCAATCCCCAGTGTGGGGCATGCAAGAGGCAGCCGACCCATGATTCTCTCTCATCACTGATGTTTCTATCTCTCTCTCCTTCTCCCTTCCTCTCTTAATCAATAATTTAAAAAATGTATTTAAAATTTTTTTAAAATTTCATAATAATTGTGTAAGATGTTTATTTAAAAATTCAGAGCAAACGTCAGTGAAATAGGAACCAAAATTTGGAAAACATTAAAACTAAGTGACATAAGAGAAGAGTGGAAAAGAATCTAAAAACTTACCATGAATTATAGTAATCAATTCTAAATGAAAATAACCTCTGGCATCCTGAAATTGGCAGTGATCACAGGAGGGCATCTAACACTTTTGGTAAGCTTCTGGCATGGGACAACTGTACAGCATTTTCCAGTCCATGAAACATCTTCCTGATGAAATCAAATCTCTTTCTCACCTCCTTTATTTTTTAAAATATATTTTATTGATTTTTTACAAAGAGGGAGAGGGATAGAGAGTTAGAAACATCAATGAGAAACATCGATCAGCTGCCTCCTGCACACTCCCTACTGGGTATGTGCCCACAATCAAGGTACATGCCCTTGACTGGAATCGAACCTGCGACCCTTGAGTCTGCAGGCCAACACTCTATCCACTGAGCCAAACCGGTTAGGGCCTCACCTCCTTTAAATGTGGGCTATTAATATTCTCAGGATCCACATGCTAGTCATTCCTGAGTGCTGCTCATTTTTTAAAAATATTTTTTTTTATTGATTTCAGAAAGGGAGAGGGAGAGATAGAAACATCAATGATGAGAGAGAATCATTGATTGGCTGCCTCCTGCACACCCCCTACTGGGGATTGAGCCCACAACCTGGGCATGGGCCCTTGACTGGAATAGAACCTGGGACTTTTCAGTCTGCAGGCCTATGCTCTATCCACTGAGCAAAACCAGCTAGGGCAGTGGTCGGCAAACTCATTGGTCAACAGAGCCAAATATCAACAATACAACGATTGATTCTTTTGAGAGCCCAATTTTTTAAACTTAAAACTTCTTCTAACACCACTTCTTCAAAATAGACTTGCCCAGGCCGTGGTATTTTGTGGAAGAGCCACACTCAAAGGGCCAAAGAGCCGCATGTGGCTCGCGAGCCGCAGTTTGCCAACTACTGAGCTAGGGCAAGTGCTGCTCATTTTATATCTCCACCGCACCTGTCACCTAATAATTTACTGTAACAGAATGTTTTCTTTTTGAAATATTGGCTCCTCCTTCAATAAAGCCTTTACATAAGACTTGTTAAGAACACATTTATTAACTGCTGAACAACACAGACCAGTGAAACAAATGAGATAATCCTACATAATAAAGAGGTAATATGCAAATTGACTGTCACTCCAACACACAAGATGGCTGCCCCCATGTGTCCACAAGATGGCCACCACAAGATGGCTGCCAGGGGAGGGCAGTTGTGGGAGATCAGGCCAGCAAGGGAGGGCAGTTGAGGGGGGAGACCAGGCCTGCAGGGAAGGGCAATTGGGGGCAACCAGGCCTACAGGGGAGGGCAGTTAAGGGGAACCAGGCCTGCAGGGGGGGCAGTTGGGAGCGACCAGGCCTGCAGGGGAGGGCAGTTAGTGGTGACCAGGCTGGCAAATGAGGGCTGTTAGGGGTGATTGGGCCAGCAGGGGAGGGCAACAACCAGGCCAGCAGGGGAGGGCAGTTGGGGCAACCAGGCCTGCAGGGGAGGGAAGTAGGGGGAGACCAGGCCTGCAGGGGAGGGCAGTTAGGGGTTGACGAGGCTGGTAGGGGAGGACAGTTAGGGGCAATGGGGTCCGCCAAGGAGCAGTTAGGCGTCCATCAGGCTGGCAGCGGAGTGGTTAGGCGCAATCAGGCAGGCAAGCAGTTGGGAGCAAGCAGTCCCAGATTGGAGAGTGAGCAGGCTGGGCTGAGGGACACACTTCCCCCATGCACGAATTTTGTGCACCGGGCCTCTAGATAGTACGTAAGTTTTGAAGCAATGAAGCATGATGCCATGGCTTCACCTCCACAGTTCTAAAATTTTCAGCTCACTCCTTACTATATCTTTCTCATGTCATTTTTTTCTTCATTTGTAGTTAATCCTTACCTGAAGATATTTTTCCCCCCAATGATTTTCAGAGTGGAAGAGAGAGAGGAAGGCAGAGAGAGAAACATAAATTTGAGAGAGACACATGGATTGGTTGACTCCTGCATGGGTACCTACCAGGGTCAGGATGAGAACCTGCAAGTCAGGGTATGTGCCCTTGACCGGAACTGAACCGGGGACCCTCTGGTGCTTCAGCTGAAGCTCTTAACCGCTGTGCGACAGTAGCTAGGGCTCTCACCTCACTATTTTTTACTTAAGTTCTCATGAAAAAGTCAACTGGTATTTGTCAAAACAAGAAGTTCTTGGCAGGCAAGTTTCCTACAAAGCCAAAAGCTCAAGTAAATTCTTTAACTCTTAAAATTCAGTTGAGACTTACCTGTTCTTAGGCTTCATAGTGTTTTCTAGTAAGTTAAATAATGCTCATTGTATAACTCCATTAATTTTATGTAATTTGCTTGATGATAATCCTCTTCCATAAGTAATATTCAGTCCTCCTGCAGACATTATGAATTAACAGGTGAAATAGTCATTATTTCCCAACAAGTCAGTGAGCTCCTCAGATACAAAACCTTTATCTTAAGTTCAGATGCTCATTCTCAACACCTTCAAGGATGCCAACACTGTAGCCATCTTGGCAAGAAATGTAAACTCACTAAGTAACCATATTCCCGGATACATGCCATATTCTTTGAAAAAATAGACAATATCCCAGAAAATACAGTAAGAAATGTTATGTGTATTATTTTGGAGGGAACATAATTACAGAGAGCCAGATGGGATATATTCTGAGGAACGAGAAGGCCTAGTGTCACACCATCTATTTGCTTTAGGGCTGCCTAATACATCACCTCCATGTTTCCTCTAACATGTCTGGAGTATTCTTTTTTTTTTTTTTTTTTAATATATTTTACTGATTTTTTTACAGAGAGGAAGGGAGAGGGATAGAGAGTTAGAAACATCGATCAGCTGCCCCCTGCACACCTCCCACTGGGGATGTGCCCACAACCAGGCCAGCAGGGGAGGGTAGTTGGGGCAACCAGGCCTGCAGGGGAGGGTAGTTAGGGGTGACGAGGCTGGCAGGGGAGGCACATGCCCCTGACCGGAATCGAACCTGGTACCCCTCAGTCCGCAGGCTGATGCTCTATCCACTGAGCCAAATTGGTTAGGGCTGTCTGGAGTATTCTTGCTCCCATCAATGAGCAAAAACAGTGCCTCCTGATGTTCATTCTAAGTTTTGCTCCCCCAAGAAGTGAAGAGTGTGAAGACTGTGTGTTATTATATGTTTGGGTGTACCTTAGTGTCTTTATAGCAATTGTTAAATTTTTAAATATATTTTTATTGATTTCAGAGAGGAAAGGAGAGACAAATAGAAATATCAATGATGAGAATCATTGATTGGCTGCCTCCTGCACGCTCCGTACTGGGGATTGATCCCGCAACCCCAGACATGTGCCCTTGACCGGAATCGAACCTGGGACCCTTTGGTCTGCAGGCCAATGCTCTAACCACTGAGCCAAACCAGCTAGGGATAATTTTTAATTTTTTACCTTTTCAGACCATGAATTATAAATGGATTTGGGGGGCCTGTTAAATAATAAACCAAATCTTCCGAAAGCATTTATTTTAAGGCTGAAGTTTTGAGCAATACAACTTCTTGATATGCCTTAAAGATAAAATTGTTGGAAGCTGCATTCCTAGGCATTAGCTGGATGAGATAGCCTGTCGTACAGCGGCATTATCAATTATTTTTAATTTTTAAAATCTTTATCATTGAACGTATTACGTATGTCCCCCTTCTTCCTTCATTGACCCCCTGCAGCCCACTCCCGCCCCAGGTCCTCACCACCCCACTGTCTGCATCCATGGGTTACTCATATAATGCTGGTGGTCTTGATCCGGCATCTAGAAGGGTTCAGGAACCTGGAGAAGGTGCTGTGCATAAATTAATCAAGAGTCCAGAGACAAAATATAATTTTGGAAGGCATTATGGGGGAGTCAGAGAAGACTTAGCTAAAGGAACTAAGTTCTCTCTTGTCTCAGGACCCCTTGCTTTTTACTAACACAAATTATCCTAAGGCAAGGTAGATATACACATTAAAGGGTAGCATTTTGTATACAAAATCCATTGTCAGATTGGGCAATTGCCTACGGCTGTTCAGGTGTTTGGCCAGTAGGAGGCAATAACATGTAGATTGAAATGCCCTGAGCTGTCTGGCAGCAAGCAATCATTTAATGCATCCTTTTCAGGTTTGGGGAAATGCCCTCAGCCATCTCCAGATGATTCAGCTCTGCTGACATGCTGGAATTGGCTTCCAGCACACATATATGCATACAAGATATTTGGTTGATTACCTCCCATCTATCCTCCTGCCCTGCCTTCCCTCCAAGATTCCGCACTCTGTTCCATGGATTTTTAAAGAGTATTTTACTTACATGTTTGTTCGTTTTTATAAAAGTGGGTATTAATACTTCCTACTGGCTGTAGTGAAAAGAAGACAGACCTATTAACTGGCCAATAAAATATTATAAGATACAAATAACAACATAATCAGGCACATAACAAAAAAACCTCAAAGTTAAAAAATGAAAATAATATTACAATTTGGAGGAGAAACCAAGATGGCAGCATAGGTAAACACCTAAACTGCTGCCTTGCACAACAATATCAAAACTACAACTAAAAGACAAAACGGACACCATCTAGAACCACAGGAAAGCTGGCTGAGTGGAAATTCTACAACTAGAAGAAAAGAGGAAAGCACATTGAGACTCAGAGGAGCTGCAAAAGGATGAGGTACGGAGACTCGCATGCGGACAGGATGGCGGCTGTGTGCACGGGCAGCTGAGTGCACGACTGGCTTTCTAAAGCAGGAGGAAGAAGGAAGCTCCCGACTGCACTGAACTCCAGTCCCAGGCAAGACGCTGGGAAACCAGACTCATTTGGGTGGAATGTGGGCTGTCAGGAAAAGAGAAAGCACACTGAGACTTTGGAGCTGCAAAAGGCAGAGGTCCGGAGCCGCGCGTGTGTGCAGAGGAATGACTGCTCAATGCATGAGCAGCTGAGTGAGCGCTGGATTTCTAAAGCAAGAGGGAGACAGAAGCTCTAGTTCCAGGCAAGTTTCTGGGAACCCTGACTCATTTGGGGAGAAACTGGACTGTCTGACAGTGAGCGAAATTTGAAGGCAGCTTTCTCTCAGAGGTGCTTGCAGTGATTACCAAGGGACACTGAGACCCAGGGGCCTCATAGGGCAGGGCTGACAGGAAGCCAAGGCTGTCTTGCTCTGCCCTGAGACTCCGCCCCATCCAGGCTGAGCACAGAGGCTTTTGCAATTTTGCAAGTCTTGTCTCATAAGGGTGTCTCCAGCACAGAAGTTTTCCCAGCGTAGACACAGCTGATCCTCACAGCCAATTGGCCTGAAGGTCAATTCCTCCCAGTGATACCAACAACAATCAAGACTTAACTACAACAAGGCTGTGCACACAGTCCACAAAGGGGTGCACCAAGAGTGTCCACCTTAGGCTGAAACCGGTTTGGCTCAGTGGATAAGAGCGTCAGCCTGCGGACTGAAGGGTCCCGGGTTCGATTCCGGTCAAGGGCATGTACCTGGATTTCGGGCACATCCCCAGTAGGGGGCGTGCAGGAGGCAGCTGATCAATGTTTCTTTCTCATTGATGCTTTTAGCTATCTCTCTCCTTTCCTCTCTCTAAAAAATCAATAAAAAATTTTTTTTAAAAAGTGTCCACCTCAGGTAACTGGGGAGGCTGAGCCACTGTGCCCTAGAGGACACCTACCACACAAAGCTACTCTACCAACTCAGGGAAGCAGTGAAAATGCAGAGACAAAGAAACAGATCACAAATGAAAGAAATGGAGGAAAGCAAACACTGGATATAGAGTTTAAAACCATGGTTATAAGGTTTTTCAAGAATTTCCTAGAAAAGGCCGATAAATTTAGCGAGACCCTCGAGGATATAAAAAAGGACCAACTAGAAATTAAACATACACTGACTGAAATAAAAAATATTATACAAAGACCTAACAGCAGACTAGAGGACCACAAGAATCAAATCAAAGATTTGAAATACAAAAAAGCAAAAAACACTCAACTGGAAAAGATAAAAGAAAAAAGAATAAAAAAATATGAAGACAGTGTAAGGAGCCTCTGGGACAACTTCAAGCATACCAACATCAGAATTATGGGGTTGCCAGAAAAAGAGAGAGAGCAAGATACTGAAAACCTATTTGAAGAAATAATGACTGAAAACTTCCCTCACCTGGTGAAAGAAATAGACTTACAAGTCCCGGAAGCGCACAGAACCCCAAACAAAAGGAATCCAAAGAGGACCACACCAAGACACATCATAATTAAAATGCCAAGGGAAAAAGACAAAGAGAGAATCTTAAAAGCCGCAAGACAAAAACAGTTAATTACCTACAATGGAGCACCGATATGACTGTCAGCTGATTTCTCAACAGAAACTATGCAGGCCAGATGGGAGTGCAAGAAATATTCAAAGTTCTGAATAGCAAGAACCTACAATCAAGATTACTCTACCCAGCACAGCTCTCATTCAGAATGGAAGGTCAGATAAAGCGCTTCACAGATAAGAAAAAGCTAAAGGAGTTCATCACCACCAAACCAGTATTATATGAAATGCTTAAAAGTCTTCTTTAAGAAGAGGAAGAAGAAAAAGGTAAAGATAAAAGTTATGAACAACAAATACATATCTATCAACAAGTGAATCTAAAAATCAAGTGAATAAAAAAATCTGTTGAACAGAATAAACTGGTGAATATAATAGAATCAGGGGCATAGAAAGGGAGTGAACTGACAATTCTCTGGAGGAAAGGGGCGTGGGGGGTGCGGGAAGAGACTGGACAAAAATCGTACACCTATGGGTGAGGACAGTGGAGGAGGGGTGGTAAGGGCAGAGGGTGGGGTGGGAACTGGGTGGAGGGGAGCTATGGGAGGAAAAAAGAGGAACAATTGTAATAATCTGAACAATAAAGATTTATTAAATTAAAAAAAACATAAACACATAGCACAACAAAATAAGTGTACATTTTTATTTAACCTAAAGAAAATTTACATTATTTTTTTCCTTGAAATCAAATGCCCATTGCATTCTCACCACAGAATTGTAGTCTATCTTTATATATACATATATGTATATATATAATTGTATTCTAACCATATGTATGTATGTGTGTGTGTATATTTGTTAACACTATTACAGATATCCCCTCTCCATCCCCACCCTTTGCCCACCTCTACCAAGTTCCTACCACCCACTCCTCAGGAGCTGCAGCTGAGCCACCCTGGTCCTCATACTGTACCTGCTCCAGTGAGGGCTGCACACCAGTGGTAGAAACTGTGTCTGACGCTGGAGAAAATAATGGTTAAAATCCAGCCCCTTGAATCTGACACTTGTCTGTGGTGTAAACTTGGGGAACGTACTTCATTTCCCTAATACTGCATTTTTTTCAGCAAAATTAGTTTCCACTTCTCAGGTTGTTGTGAGAATGAAGAGAGAAAATGCTCAGAAAGCTCATGCTGGAATCCTGGCAAAAAACAAGTACTCAGTGTTACTTTTATTGATCTTCAAAGGCCAAAGCAAGCTCCATCATCAGCTTCATGTCACATTCAGCCAACCGAGATTCAGGGAGCTCTGGGAGATTCCCAGGTTTGGACCCCGTACTGAGACCTCAGGGCCCACAGCACCTGCTTCCTTGCAGGTGGGACATCAGGTTCTTAAAAGCCACTTTTCTTTCTATAACATACAAAGGCGCCTGTGGGCATTGCGGGAGTGAGGGGTGCCTGGCCTGGGAATGTCTGTGCAGGCAGAGGAAGGAGTTGCTCAAGTCAACACAGGCTGCAGCTGCTTTACTGCAACAAGAAATCTTAGCTCTTCACCTCCAAGAGCTTAGGGGTGGAAACACACCTTATACTTGTTTTACACAGGAGAAACCAGAAACCCAGACCAGAGAGAGTTGTCGTTTCTCTGGGAGTCCAGGGATATTTGAGAATCTGAAGTTCAAATCCAGGATGTCTGATCCAGGGCACGTTGGGTCTGATCACTGCCCTCCTATTTTCCTCTGCACTGGCTTTGGGACTCCAAAGCATCTGGCCTCCTTAGACACATGTTCCAACCCAAGAACACCCACGAGCGGAAACCAGAAAAATGGGAGAACACGACAAAGCAAGGGCTTGTGGCGTTATCAGATGACTGGTCTTCTGAAAGTGATGGAGAATGTCGGCAGTGCAGGTTAAAAGTAGTGATCATTGCGTGGTGTATAGCATTAAAAAATTAAAAGATATTAATCCAATACAAAAAAACATTTATTTTATAAAGCAAAAAAGGCACAAAATGAGTGAAATTCCAACATCCATCTTTGTTGTCCCACTTCTCTTTTGTTAAAGAAAATTGCCAAAACTCATACCAGATTAGGCAGAACAATTAACCAGACATTTTTCTACGGATACAGGGGTAGCAAATACACATCGAACAAAGGCTGCTCCTAGTTCCCAACAAACCAGAGAACAGAGTTAACTTTCCTGCGCCAATGAGGATGGTGACTGATGCCATCTGTGGACACCTTATAGGTGGTATAGGTGACATTGCTTCAGCAACAGACACATTCAGGGACATAGATCTGGCAGGACATTTGGGTAAATTAGAAAGTGCAAGATACACACACATGCTTTTCACATAAGTAAAGTTTATAGGGACTCACCCTACTTTTGACACTTGAATGTAAGAGATTCAAGTCAGACAAATAAGTTTCCTATAGTATTGTTAAGAATGATCTGAAAAACTGTACATTTCCTATACATATACAACCTTCCTCCCATGTGATGCCTTATGTGCAGAATAAGGTTAGAATTTTGGGTACAAAATTTGCCACTTTAATTACACTCCTAAGTCCTTTCTCTAGTGTGAACTCTCTGGTGACAACGAAGGCTTAGGATACTGGTAAAAGTTTTTCCACATTCAAGGCACGCATAAGGGCCTTGTCTAGTGTGAATTCTCTGATGATAATGAAGGGTTTGGTTCTTGGTAAAAGATTTCCCACATTCACTGCACTCATAAGGCCTTTCTCCAGTGTGAAATTTCTGATGATAACGTAGGCCACTGCTACTGATAAAAGATTTCCCACATTCACCGCACACATAAGGCCTTTCTCTAGTGTGAACTCTCTGGTGACTCCGAAGGGAATAGAGCATGGAAAAAGATTCCCCACATTCAGTGCACTGATAAGGCTTTTCCCCTGTATGAAATCTCCGATGATTACGAAGGCTATAAATTGTGGTAAAGGATTTGCCACATTCACTGCACTCGTAAGGTCTTTCTCCAGTGTGAACACTGTGATGGCGACGAAGATAATGGATCATGGTGAAAGTTTTCCCACATTCGCTGCACTCATAAGGCCTTTCTCCTGTGTGAACTATCTGATGACGACGAAGGCATCTAATCATGGTAAAAGTTTTCCCACATTCACTGCACTGATAAGGCCTTTCTCCTGTGTGAAATCTCTGGTGATAACGGAGGCTACTATTACAGGTAAAAGATTTCCCACATTCACTGCACTCATAAGGCCTTTCTCCTCTGTGAAGTCTCTGATGATAACCAAGGCCGGTGCTACTGGTAAAAGATTTCCCACATTCACTGCATTTATAGGGCTTTTCTCCAGTGTGAAATCTCTGATGATGACGAAGGCCAGTGCTAGTGGTAAAACATTTCCCACATTCGTGGCACTTATAAGGCCTTTCACCAGTGTGAACTCTCAGATGAATACGAAGGGAATCGATCCTGCTAAAAGATTTTCCACATTCACTGCACTTATAGGGCCTTTCTCCAGTGTGAACCCTCTGATGATAAAGGAGACCAGTGCCACCGGCATAAGATTTCCCACATTCACTGCACTCAAAGGGTTTTTCTCCAGTGTGAAGTCTCTGGTGATAAAAAAAACTAGATATTCTGGTAAAACACTTTCCACATTCATGGCACACTAAACGCTGTCTTCTACTACAAACACTATTGTCTTGAACAAATGTGTGTTTGTGGCCAATCGCTCTCTTATATTCTTTCCTGGTGTCATCATTTTTTCTACTTTGAAAAGTCATGGCAGACATCAATATTTCATTTGACTTATCCCCAGTCTGAGTAGCCTTTTGGTGGAGATGTCCTGACCCCATAAGGATGCCCGGCCCAACCTCCCCGCAGGTAAAATGCTTCTGCGACACATTGAAATTGCAGCCCTCTGCAAGTGAGATCCTGTCCACACCGCTAATGGAATGCTTCTCTCTCATATGTTGCTCCTGGTCCTGGTGCAATTTTATACTGACATAAAATTGTTTTGCGCATGCCCCACACGTCAACAGTATCTGGCTGCGTTGTGTTCCCTGTAGATCAATAATGTGGAAGATTTTTCTCAAGACTGGCCCACAACCTTCACAGGGGTGGCTCTTCTGGGAAGACAAGGCTAATTTGGGATTCCTTGCCTGTGACACTCTTAGAGAAACTTTCTGCTCAGTCGGTGCCTCCACATTCTCCGCTCCACAGCAGCAACCTGAACAAAAGGAAACGCTGGTGAAGTACATGCTGATCTTAGGGGGAAGAAATATCCGCATCACAAATATTTAGCTGTCACAGCTAGGCATGATTTTCAAGACAAGCGGGTTAGACTCTGAGGGAAAGGCTGTTATATATTACTTGACCCCAAAGGTCAACCAATGGTGGAGACCTCACCAAGGGAGGAGGGACATGAGCATATGATGGGACACTAAGAGAAGAGGCAAGGTGCACTAGAAGAGAGGCAGGGTCCACTAGTTGTTTCTTCTTTCTTTATAATATATTTTTATTGCTTTCAGATTGGAAGGGAGAGCGAGAGAGAGAGAAACATCAATGATGGGAGAAAATTATCAATTGGCTGCATCCACCCCGCCCCCCCTTGACTACTGGGGATTGATCCTGCAACCCCGGCATGTGCCCTGACCAGGAATGAAATTGTGACCTCCTGGTTCCTGGGTCGACGCTCAACAATTAAGCTACGCTGGCCAGGCCACTAGCTGTTTCTGCTTCATAATGCCTTCCTGTGGGAGATTTCATGCTGATGATGTGAGTTTGTGTAGAATAACTTGAATGTGCTCAATCCCATTAAAAAACCACAGTATTAAAGCACATGATGTTCAAGGTCAATATAATGACACATGCACACTCCAAGGCTCTGCAGGCAGGGACCAAGGTTAGAAAGCAGTGAAGAGAGACCTGTGGAGTAAATGGTTGAGGTACATCATTTAGAGGTGAAGATTATCCACGTACTGGCAATCTGAGTAGAAATGATAAATACTGAAAATGAGTAGTTAGTTGGCAAAGTGTCAACAATAAGGAAGAACAAGTAGAATGGAGTGGGGAACTGGCAATGGTAATAAAATACTGGTGAACAAAATTGGTTCCTAGTTATGACTTCACAAAGCCCTGGCATCAATTCCTCTCCAACAGCCCTTCACCTTGACAAGAATGCCACTGGGTCCACCTGCTATGGATGGAGTCATGTTTCTCCTGTGACGCACAAATGATTCTTCCCCTGAAACCCCAAGTGAGCCATTACATGGGAAATAGATGATAAAAATCCTAAAAGAAGACATAAAAAGCTGGATGGCCCGTGC
Organism: Corynorhinus townsendii; assembly: GCA_026230045.1. Classification (NCBI taxonomy): domain Eukaryota; kingdom Metazoa; phylum Chordata; class Mammalia; order Chiroptera; family Vespertilionidae; genus Corynorhinus; species Corynorhinus townsendii. Next base: position 49,778,162 of record JAPDVU010000011.1, on the reverse strand, counting down.
TGTGTATAACAAAGCATAAAAGTAACCACAGTAAAAAACAAAAACAAATAAAAAAACAACCTATGTGAGTGACACCAGGAATATGGCAGAAGAATTCATCTCCCTCCCAATACAACAGTACAAGTAGAGAGCGATCCATGAACAAAGCAAACATAGCAGGTGGTAATTAGTGCCCAGTAAAGACAAAGAGCAATGCAGAAGAGCAAAAATGGGAGAACTGCAGAGAAAGGATGATTGGGAAGACTGGTAGCATCAGCCTGCGGAATGAAAGGTCCCAGGTTCGATTCCGGTCAAGGGCATGTACCTTGGTTGCGGGTACATCCCCAGTAAGGGGCGTGCAGGAGGCAGCTGATTGATGTTTCTCTCTCATTGATGTTTCTAACTCTCTATCTCTCTCAGTTCCTCTCTGTAAAAAATCAATAAAATATATTTTAAAAAAAACAAAAACAAAAACAAACAAGGGTTGGAATTACCTCTATCAGCCACTAACACTGGTGGCCTGTTCTATACAAAACACTGGAAATTTTTGTTTTAAAAAACCACAAAAGCCCAAGTAACATCTGTGTGAACTCCCCACACACATCAAAGGACTCTATAGTTTGTTGGCATGAAATATAAAAGAAATCTCTTTGGCCACAACCTACTCTAGAAAAGAAACAAAAATCAGTACACCTAAGCAGTATTTTCCACCACATATTCCAAGACCCTCAATTGTCATGGGAAAAAATTGCTGCCAAATCCATTGTGGACTCATATATTGTTGTTATGAGCTCAGTTTATAGGACATCAAGAAGGCAAGGCTGCCAAAGCCGGTTTGGCTCAGTGGATAAAGCGTCGGCCTGTGGACTGAAGGGTCCCAGGTTCGATTCTGGTCAAGGGCATGTACCATGGTTAAGGGCACATCCCCAGTAGGGGGTGCGCAGGAGGCAGCTGATCAATGTTTCTCACTCTCTATACCTCTCCTTTCCTCTCTGTAAAAAAAATCAATAAAATATATTAAAAAAAGAAAAAAAAGAAGGCAAGGCTGTTGAACCTGTTCTCAAGATCAAAACAACACCTCTCCCAGCCAACACCCATGATTCCACAGGCAGATAACTCTATTTCTCACGGCCAGAATTGGGCCCTAAGGCTGAAAGGAGTAAAAGGGTAACTGCTTCATCAAATGTAGAGACAGCAACACAGGTCTGAAACAAATACTAAAAACAAAGACACCACTGAGACAACATAATTTTCCACTAATCAATACAAAACTAATGGAGATCTATGTACAGCCTGATGAGGAATCCAAAATATTTACTTTTAAAAACAACCGTGAGCTACAAGAAAACACAAATAGAACCAACATAATAAAGAAACCAACACAGAAGCAAAAGGAGAATATCAGACAGAAATCATAAAAAAAAAAAAACAAAAAAAAAAAAAACAGAAAAAAACAAATGCTGGAGTTGACAAATTACAATGAGTGAAATGAAAAAAATGGAATGAAGAGTATCAAAATCAGACACGAAAGAATATGTGATGTCAAAAATATGTGATGTCAAAGACATGTCATTTAAAATAATCCAGGTGGAGAGAAAAAAAGAAAAATAAATGTAAAGAATACAGCACTGTAAATTAAGTAACACCATCAAGAGAGCCGATATTGCATTATGGGAATATCTGGGGGGTGTGGGAAGAGACAGAGAGAAATATCAGGGAGGGAAAAAGAAAAAGGTGTAGAAAATTTATTTTAAAAAACAAGCTAAAGCTTGACGACCCAAATCTGTAAAAGAGATGTGAATAATCAAGTGCATGCACTCTCACAGGTCCCTGTACAGATCCCATGCAAAATGGACTTCACCAAGACTCAGCATAATGAAAGTATCAGAAAATCAAAGGCAAAGAGAATTGTGAAAGTACAAAGAGAAACTATTGCCCACAGGAAAATGACCGAATGAGGGTTTTCGTAGACTTCACCAAATAAATCTTGTCGTCCAGGAGAAAATAAAATTATATATTCAAAATACTCCATAAAAAACATTAATACGTTATCCAGAAAACCCGTTCTTTAGAAAAAAGAAGAAATACTTATTCAGACAAACAAAACCTAAGGAAGTTCATCGCCACTCAACCTAACATTAGAAATGTGGGAAGAAGTTCTTCAAGATGAAATGAAAGAATATTAAATAGAAACACGAATATAGAGGAAACTGTAAATCTCACTGGTACAGCTGAGAATGCCATGAAACACACAATAGTATAACAGTCCATTGGTGGAATGTACATTATGTAACTCTACTATAAAGGTTAAAAATGGAAACTAATAAAAATAGGAAAGGTGACATTATGTAAGTCATAGCTCTTTATATTGTATGTATATTAAGACAGATACATACAATATAAAGAGCTATGAATTGTGACATCAAAACGTGTGTGGTGGCAGGTCAAATATCATAATTTTTTGTATGAAATTGAAGTTACCAAGATGAAATAGACTGTTAAGAACATGCGTTGTTATATGTAAATCTCTTGGAGATCAAAGCAAAAACCTATGTAGTAGATAGACTCACTGCTGTGGCTCAATTGGTTGAGTATAGTCCAGTACACTGAAAGGTGATGGTGAAAAATTCAATGAAGAGCAAGAAGGAAGAAAGGAGAAAAGTAACGAAGACCCTGATAATGAGGAAGATAACATCGCAGAAGAGGAATATGAAAAAGAGCAAGAAGAATAAATGACTACATTCATTCATACTTTGACATTGGAGATGATTTTGTGCAGACAATAATGATAACATGGATGAAATAACTATTAACTATGAGATTTCCCCAAAAACATTCTGATACAGCTTCTGAACAGTGGACAGACTTGTTGCCTTATTTCTGGTAAGTATTTTTGTTCGACAATATTTATTACCAAAATATTCAAAACCATTTTGAGTTATTTTTGGCATTATTTGGATTAGAATGTGCCTGAAGAGTTTTTTTCATCTTTTAATGTCTTCATACTTGAACAAATTATTCTTGTTTAACTGCTTGCTGATCTTTTATAAAAGTATTACTTGTCATCATTATGGATTTCTGTAACCTATAAGTTGATTTAATACTGCACATGGAACACTTTAAAAACAAAGAAACTTGAAAATAATTTTACTTTTACATGGTATTTTCTATGCTACTATATGATGACTACATAAAACTACCTGAGCTCTTAAGATTGCATATGAGATTAGAAGTTGGGGATCAAAAATATACACAGGGGAAAATGCCAATCAGAGTTATAAAAATTTTGTAGTTTTCATCTCAGCCCGTACAAAGACTTGGGGTAAATATTAAAAACTAGAGGGCTGGTGCATGACATTTGTGCACTGTGGGGGAGTCCCTCACCCCGGCCTGCGCCCTCTCGCAGTCCGGGAGCCCTTGGGGGATGTCTGACTGATGGCTTAGGCCTGCTGGCCAGCCGTGAGCCCGGTTCAGGGCTTGTGGCTGAGCGGCACTCCCCCTATGGGAGCACACTGACCTCCAGGGGGCAGCTCCTGCATTGAGTATCTGTCCTCCTGGTGGTCAGTGTGTGTCAGAGTCCGGTCGTTCTGCCACCTGGTCGATTTGCATATTAGCTTTTTATTATATAGAATACTTAAATTTGGGGCTAACTTCATACCACACAATATGTGAGTTAACCATCATATTTTGAATAGCTGGCCTTATGAAAAATTAGACTGAGACATTTAAATTTTTACTTTGTAAAAATGTGGGGTAAATGCTAGTCATATAAATCTCCCTGCAGAATGCATGTGTGAAACCTATGAGGTATAATGGCCTCTGTTGTATTTCAAAGGACTTCATCGCCATCTAATTGGTTTATGTAACAGTGCAGAATAAAACCCAGGTCACTTTAAAATTAAGATTAACCTTTTTTTCTTTTAATTAAAAACTAGCTCCCCTGAATTTTTATATTGAGGACTAGAGTTACCTAAAAACCTTAGTCTCTAAAGACTTACAAATGCCAAATATTTAGAAGGGAAGTCATATTATGTATTTAAAAAATGATTTACTAATATTATCTACAAAAAAAAATAAAATTATTTTTCCCTTTTGGGACAATATCACCTATTATCCGCTAAACTAAGAATCAGAGTCCTAGCCTCTATTTCTACTTTTACTGTTTTGTTTTTTAATTTCTTTATTGATTAAGGTATTACATATGTGTCCTTATTCCCCCATTAACCCCCACTTCCCATTCATGCCCCCACTCCCCTGTTGTCTGTGTCCATTGATTAGGCTTACATGCCTGCATATAAGTTCTTTGGTTGATCTCTCCTCTTTACCCCCACCCTCCCCTACCTTCCCTGAGGTTTGACGTTCTGATTGATGTTTCCCTGTCTCTGGATCTATTTTTGTTCATCAGTTTATGTTGTTCATTATATTCCACAAATGAGTGAGATCATGTGATATTTATCTTTTTCCAACTGGCTTATTTCACTTAGCATAATGCTCTCCATCTCCATCCATGTTATTACAAATTCTACCTTTACTGTTAAACACAACCTTGAAATGCAGAGCTTGGTTTTCTGTAAACAACTTCCTACAAAAACTGCTTAAGGACCAACCAAAATTTACTGTATGTACTCATTCTCTTAACATCTAGAAATAATTGTTCCTTCATTTAAATTTGTCTGGCTTTCTAAAAAATTGTTAGCTTGTAAAATGATTGAAAACACTCTTTTGAGAAACAAACATATTTTCCTCAAAAAATATATTGTAATCTGATTTTCCCATCTTTTATTCTGATGGGGAAAATTTATATTGTGCCATTTTATAAAATGGCTTTATCAGGAAAAACATCACTTTCAATTGTAATACTTCCTCAGTTAATCCAAGATGGTGAGAGCATCATTATCAGCTCAGTGCTTATGTTGTTCATATGTGAATTATTTCTTCTATAAAAGAACTTATAAAAAATTTTAAAGATTCTAAATTGGAAACATGAATAAATCTACTTTAAAGCAGCAATCAACTGTACTTAAGAATAAAAACCTCACTTAAGTTTCAGTTGCAACAGGTAAAGTCATTTAGGATTGATAATTAATTTCAGTGTTTCATTCTGTCACTTCCTTAGAACTTTAACCTAATATCACCTATAATAATAAAAGGCTAATATACTAATTAGACCAGACATCTTCCAGATGTCATTCTGGACGTCCTTCCTGACAAAGCAGGGGCCAGAGGAGGGAAGCCTGGGTCCCAGGTGCCAGAGGGAAGCTGGTGCCGGCAGCTGGGGAAAGGAAGGACTACTCTTGCACAAATTTTCATGCATCAGGCCTCTAGTTTAATTTATAAAGTCTTATCTCTATGGTTTTGTTTATTTGCTTTATTATAAATCTGCAGACAACTGCTTGAATAGAGCCGACACACCAAAGATACAGGTATTTTTCCCCCTGGCTTTCAATCTGTCTTCAACATTTCAGTCCTTCAGATGGTAAGACTGCCCTTTGGGCAGGGATTTACTTAGGGAAACCCCAGCCATCTCCTCCCTAAGTGCATTGTCTTTCACCTTTGGAAAAGTCTCTTCACAAGTTTAAATTAGACTAATTGTGAGAACAGGCAGGGTGTTTCCAGCTCGCTTTGCCAGCATGAATCTTGTTTTTATGGCTTAAAATCTCAAGAGCCTGTGAAGTTATTCCATAGGAAGGTAAACTTTCACGCAGAGATAATAGCATCAACCCTAATAATAAAGATACAAATTGACCGTATCTTCACAACACCCACCAGCCAATCAAGAGTGAGTATGCAAATTAAACCAACAAAGATGGTTGGTTAATTTGCATATGCAGATGCTGAGCAGCCAAGGGCTTGGCCACAATGCAGGCGTTCCACACCACCCCAGCCGCTCAGGGCCTCTGGGCAGTGTGGGAAGGCGGGGCTGGAATGGAAAGAGGCGACTCCAGGGCCAGAGCAGAAAGGCCATGCTAGCAACCAGGGAAACGAAGTTCCATTCTTGCATGAATCTTCATGCTTCAGGCTTCTAGTCTTATATATAAAAGAGTACTTGTTGGTAAAGTGTGTTTAAAATTGCTACCTAACAAGAAATATTGTTTTGTTGCTATAATGCTAGTTTTTTTCTGTATTTGTTTATATATTAAATCCTTACAAAACAAAATATTCATTGAAAATGAATAATAATAATAATAAAAAGCAGGAGTTGCTAAAATTGTACCAGACAAAAAAGACTGCTTCAAAAACTGTCACCAAAGACAAGGGTAATCATAGAATGATAAAAAAGTCAATTCATTAAGAGAATAACAATTTAAGTATTATACACTGAACAACATAGCAACTAAGTATATTAAGAAAATAATATTAGCTCTGGCTGGTTTGGCTCAGTAGATAGAGCGTCGGCCTGTGGACTGAAGGGTCCTGGGTTCAATTACGGTCAAGGGCACATGCCTGGGTTACAGGCTCGATCCCCAGTGGGGAGCGTGCAGGAGGCAGCCGATCAATGATTCTCTCTCATCATTGATGTTTCTAATTCTATCCCTCTCCATTCCTCTCTGAAATCAATAAAAATATTTAAAAAAGGAAGAAAACAATATCAGATTTGAAGGCAGAAAAAGAAACCCAGTATTAGTAGGTACATCGACACTTCAACAATAGGTACATCATGCCATCCAAAAGCAATAAGGAATAATTGAAGTTTGACTACACTTTAGAGCAAAGGGAAGTAATGAATATAAACAGAACATAACATCCAAATTCTTGTCAAGCCCACATGAAACATTCTCTACATTAGGTGAAAAAATAAGTCTCAAACTTGGAGAAGAAATCATGTTGAGTATCACAATGTATGAAAGCAAAAATCAATTGTTATTTCAAGAAAGCTGGAAAATTCACAAATATGTGAAACTAACACACTCCTAAACTATCAGTGGGTCAAAGACAAAAAAAAAAAAAACACAAACACACACAAAGAAAACTCAAAATTAGATAAAGACAAAGGAAACAGAAACACAATTTACCAAAACTTGTGTATAAAATGCATGAAATGCAATTCTAAGAGGAAATTTTATAGAGATAAATGCCTACATTAAGAAAAAAGATCTAATATGAACAATCTAATATTGTACCTCAGAAATAGATTGGAAACCCAAAGCTAGCAAAGAAAAAAAAAATCACACAATATATATTAGGACAAACATAAATAAGAGACAAGATAAAAGAAAAGAATATCATAACTAAGCTATTTTATTAAAATACTAGAGGCCTGGTGTACGAAATTCGTGCACTGAAGGGGGGTGTCTCTCAGCTCAGCCTGCACCCTCTCCAATCTGGGGTCCCTCAGGGGATGTCCAACTGCCGGTTTAGGGATTGGGCCTAAACCAGTAGTCGGACATTCCTCTCACAATCTGAGACTGCTGGCTCCTAACCACTCACTTGCCTGACTGCCTGATTGGCCCTAATCACTCTGCCTACCAGCCTGATAGCCCCCTAACTGCTCCCCTGCTGGCCCGATCGCACCTAACTGGCCTCCCTCCCTTGCAGGCCTGGTTGCCCCCAACTGCCCTCCCCTGTCGGCCATCTTGTGATAATGTGGGGCAGCCATATTGTGGCAGCCATCTTGTGATGACATGGGGGTGGGCATCTTATGGTGGCCATCTTGTGATGACATGGGGGTGGCCATCTTGTGACGCAAGGGCATGAGGGTCAATTTGCATATTACCCCTTTACTATCTAGGGTAAACAAAATTGGCAAATCTTTAGCTAGACCAGTGGTCGGGCAAACCACGGCTCGCAAGCCACATGCGGCTTTTTGGCCCCTTGAGTTTTTAGCAGCCATCTGCAGACCTCTTTGTAGTTCCTGCCAGGTGGCCTTGGGCAGAGGCTAATTTTGCACCTCCCTGGAGGCCCCAGAGACAGTACCCCCGATGGACAGCTTCAGACCATACCAGATTATAACTCTACACATTCAGGAGCGACATACTCAAGAGGCAAACTGAGTGATCACCAAAGCCCCACTGAAACAAGTCCTGCTCCCTAGGGGTATTTCTTGCACAGCACCTCCATTGTAGACACAGCTGATCTTCACAGCCAATTGATCTTCACAGCTAGAGGCCAATGCCTCCCAGTGACGCCAACAGTAATCAAGGCTCAACTACAACAAGACTGTGCACACAGCCCACACAGGGGCGTACCTAGAGTGCCCAGCTCAGGTGAATGGGAGGCTGAGCCACTGGGTCCCATAGGACACCTATTACACAAGGCCACTCTTCCAATTCCAGGAGACATAGCAGGTTTACCCAATACATAGAAAGAAACACAGGGAAACAGCCAAAATGTGGAGACAAAGAAATGTGTCACAAATGAAAGAAATGGAAGCGAGCAAGCTATTGGACACAGAGTTCAAAACAAAGGCTATAAGGTTATTCAAGGATCTTAATAAGAGCTTCAGGGGACTTAAATGAGACTTTCAAGGATCTTAGTGAGAACATCTAACATATAAAAGGCCAGGGTTGTAACGAACAATCATAACCAAAGGCTGACCAACCCAGAAGTCCTTCAGTCAGCTCTGGGTTGACCCAGCAATGCCAGCCAAGGGGCCTGAGACTCAGAGAGAGAGGCAGGGTTGGATCCGCAACCTCAGTGGCAACTGTTGATGAGTACTTGCCTCTCTCTTTCTCTCTCTTTCTCTCCGGGCTTCACCAGCAACTGGGCTTTTCTTTCTCTCCCGGCCTGTGCAGGGGCTGCTGTTAAGCCCTGCCTCTCTGATCAGGCCCAGAAATAGGCCTGGAGATGCTGACTGGCATAGGAACTGACCAATCAGAACTAAATGTGGGTACTGTGAAGAACCAATGGCTGTCTAGGAGGTGGAGCTTTTGACGCTGACTGGAATAGGAACCAACCAATCAGAATGAAATATGGGTGCTGTGAAGAACCAATGGCTGTCTAGGAGGTGGAACTTTTGCTGCTGACTGGCACAGGAACCAACCAATCAGAACCAAATATGGGTACTGTGAAGAACCAAGGCTGTCTAGGAGGTGGAGCTTTTGACGCTGACTGGCATAGGAACTGACCAATCAGAACCAAATGTGGGTACTGGGAAGAACCAATGGTTACCTAGGAGGTGGAGCTTTTGATGTTGATTGGCATAGGAACCAACCAATCAGAACCAAATGTGGGTGCTGTGAAGAACCAATGGCTATCTAGGGGGTGGAGCTTTTGATGCTGACTGGCATAGGAACCAACCAATCAGAACCAAATCTGGGTGCTGTGGGGAGCCAATGGCTGCCTAGGAGGCAGAGCTTTTGACGCTGGCATAGAAACTGACCAATCAGAACCAAATTGACCAGCAGAGGAGGGCAGTTGGGGGCAACCAGGCTGGGAGAGGAGGGCAGTTGGGGGTGAGATCAGGCTGGCAGGGGAGGACAGTTAGGGGCAATCAGGCAGGCAGGCAGGTGAGCAATTAGGAAACAGCAGTCCCAGATTACGAGAGGGATCCCCAATTGGAGAGGATGTAGGCTGAGCTGAGGGAACCGCCCCTTCATGCACAAATTTTGTGCACTGGGCCTCTAGTCAAAGACATAAAAGAAAAGATTAGGAAATTAAGCATACACTAATAGAAATGAAGAATAATTAACAGGGATTCAACAGTAGAGGATTCTGAGAATCAAATCAAGGATTTGAAATATGAGGAAGCAAAAAACACCCAACCAGAAGAATAAAAAAATAGGAAGATAGTGTAAAAAGCCCCTGGAACAACTTCAAGCATACCATCATAGGGGTGCCAGAAAAAGAGAGAGAGAAGATATTGAAAACCTATTTGAAGAAATAATGACAGAAAACTTTCCCTACCTGGTGAAAGAAATAACTTACAAGTCCAGGATGCACAAAGAGTCCCAAATAAGAAAAACCCAAAGAGGCCCACATCAAGACACATCATAATTAAAATGCCAAGGGTTAAAGACAAAGAGAGAATCTTAAAAGCAGCAAGAAAAGCAGCTAGTTACCTACAAGTGAGCGCCCATATGACTATCAGCTGATTTCTCAACAGAAATTCTGCAGGCCTGAAGGGAGTGGCAAGAAATATTCAAAGTGATGAATAGCAAGGACCTACAACCAAGATTATTCTACCCAGCAAAGCTCTCATTTAGAATTGAGGTTCAGTTAAAGAGCTTCACAAATAAGAAAAACCTAAAGGAGTTCATCACCATCAAACCACTTCTACATAAAATGTTGAAGGTTATTCTTTAAGAAGTGCAAGAGGAAGAAGAATAATGAAGAAAGGATGAAGAAAAAATCCGAACAATAAAATGGCAATAAACACATATCTATCAACAATGGAATCTTAAATCAAAATAAACAAGAAATCTAATGAACAAAATAAACTGGTGAATAAAACAGAATCAGAGGCATGAAAACAGAATAGACTGATGAATCTCAGAGGGAAGGGGTGGAGGGCGGGAAGAGATTAACCAAAGATATTATACGCATTACCTATGGAAACAGAGAAAATGATGGTGAAGATGTGAGGTGGGGCAGGAACCGGATGAAGAGAAGCAATGGAGGGAGAGAATGGGAAACATCTATAATACTCTCAACAACTAAGATTTTTGAAAAGAAACAGAAAAAAGCTTTCAACATTAAAAAAAAAAAAAGGCTAAAATAAATTTTAAAAGAAATAAAAAGATTACAACTCAGCATTGGCCAGTGTGGCTGAGTAGGAGTATTATCCCATGCACCAAAAGGTTGCCTATTACATTCCTGGTCAGGGCAAATGCTGGGTTTACAGGTTCTATCCCTGGTAGGGGGCATACAGGACAGGCAGGCAATCAATGTTTTCCTCTCAGTTCCATGTTTCTCACTAACCCTCTCCTTCTTTTTCTAAAAATCAATTTCACAATCTTAAAAACCAAAAAAGAGCATAGTTCAAAATAGTTAGAAGCTTTTATAAAAGAAAGAAAAAAGATATTACACTATGAACCACAAGGCATAATAAGAGATGTCAGATGATGTGACCCTACAGAGAGAAAAATGTCAAGATCCCACTATGAGCTTCTGAAATTAATAAACAAATTTGAGCCCTGGCCAGGTGGCTCGCTCCTTGAAAGTGTGGTCCCAATACCCTGAGGTTGTGGATTTGATCTCCCTTCAGGACACACACAGAGGACAGCCAATGAATGCATAGATCAGTGAAACAGCAGGTCAAAGTTCCCCTCTCTATTTCTGTCTATCTCTGTCTCACTTCCTTTCCCTAAAATTAATAAAAATTTTAAAGAAAAAATTTGGAAAGGTTACAGGATGTAAAAGTCAACACACAAACATCAGTTTCCTTTCTACACATTAACAATAAATTCTTTGATAGAGAAATGAAGTAGTCAAGTTTGCAATAGGATCAACAATAAAATGCTCAGAAAAAAATTCCACCACAATGGTGAAAGGTCCGTACATTGAACACAAGACAGTGATGAAAAAATGGAAGAAAACACAAACAACTGGAAAGACATCTGTTCTTTAGGATTTGAAATTTAATACCCTTATAATGTCTATACTACCCAAAGCAATCTACAGATTAAAAGCAATCCCGATGATAATTCCAATGGTATTTTACAAAGAAATAAAAACAGAATCTTGAAATGTATGGAACCAAAAGACCTGGAATAGCAAAATCAAACTTGAGCAAGAACAAACCTGGTGGCATCAAACTTCCTGACTTCAATCTATTACAAAGCCAAAGCAACCAAACAGTGTGTTACTGGAATAAACACAAAAACACAGACCAATAGAACAGAACAGACAAGACCGAAATAAACCCAGGCACATAAATTCAAGTATCCTTTGACAAAAACCAGAATACACACAAGAAAGAAAAGATAGCTTTTTCAATGAATGGTGATGGTAAAAATGCATATTCACAGGTAAAACAACAAAACTGGACACCACTGATAAAAATGAACTCAAACTTTATGAAATAATTAAATGACAATTCCAAAACTTAAAACTTCTGCAAGACAAGCTAGAGAAAAAGCTTCGGACATTAGCTTTGGACATGATTTTCTGGATGTGACACCAACCACAGGCAAAAAGGCAAACCTAAAGTCTGGACAACAACAAATGAAAAAGCGTCTTCACATTACAACAGCAATTAACAAAATGAAATTAAAAGGCAATCTACAGGATGGGAGAAAATACTTGCAAGTCATATGAACATACTGCTTGGAGATATTGTGGATTCAGTTATTTACAGTAAAGCAAATATCGAGATACAGAGTCACAAAAATATTTGGAGTTCCTATCTATACTAATAAAAGGACAATATGCTAATTAGACCAGATCAACTGGACATCTTCTGGACGTCTGATTTCCTTCTGGACAAAGCCACGGTGGCCAGGGCCAAGGCCGAGGTGGTTAGGGGCAACCAGGCCAGCAGGGGAGCAGTTAGGGGGCGATTAGGCCAGAAGGGGAGCAGTTAGGGGGTGACAAGGCTGGCAGGGGGGCAATTAGGAGGTGGCCAGGCCCAGGGGAGCAGTTAGGGGGCGATTGGGCTGGCAAGCAGAGGCAATTAGGGGCAGGCAGGTAGAGTAGTTAGGGGCGATCAGGCAGGCTGGCAGGGGAATAGTTAGGGGGCGGCCAGACTGGCAGAGGTAGGGGAGCAGTTAGGGGCGACCAGGCCAGCAGAGGCAGGGGGGCTGTTAGGGGACAACAATACTGGCAGGGGACCATTTAGGGGAAGATCAGGCCGGCAAGCAGAGGCAGTTAGAGGTGATCAGGCAGACCAGCAGGGGGAATTTAGGGGGCAGTCAGGCTGGCAGGGGGGCAGTTAGGGAGCAACCAGGCCAGCAGGGGGGCAGTTAGGGGGTAACCAGGCTGACAGGGGGACAGTTAGGGGAGGACCAGGCTGGCAGGGAACCAGTTAGGGGGGGCATCAGGCCAGCAAGCAGATGCACTTAGGGGCAATCAGGCAGGCAGGTAGAGTGGTTAGGGAGATCAGGCAGGGTGGCAGGGTGCAGTGAGGGGGTGGCCAGCTCAGCAGGGGGGGCAGTGAGAGGGCAACCAGGCGGGCAGGAGGGCAGTCATGGAGTGACCAGGTTGGCAGGGAGGCAATCAGGTTGCAACCAGGCCAGCAGGAGGCAGTTAGGGGCAATCAGGCCAGCAGGGGGTAGTTAAGGGGCAACCAGGCCAGCACAGGGGCAGTTAGGGGGCGACCAGGCCGATATGGGGAGAGTTACGGAATGAGCAGGTTGGCAGGGGACCAGTTAAAGGGTGATCAGGCTGGCAAGTAGATGCACTTAGGGGCAATCAGGCAGGCAGGTAGAGTGGTTAAGGGCAGTCAGGCCGGTCGGCAGGGGGGCAAATAGAGAGCAGCCAAGCCAGCAGGGGGCAGTTAGGGGGCAATGAGGCCGGCAGAGTTGCAGTCAGGGGGCAACAGAGGGCAGTAAGGGGGTGGCCAGGCCGGCTGGGGGGCAGTAGGGAGATGACCAGGCTGGCAGGGGACCAGTTAGTAGGAGATCCGGCCAGCAAGCAGAGGCAGTTAGGGGCAATCAGGCAGGCAAGTAGAGTAGTTAAGGGTCATGAGGCAGGCTGGCAGGGGAGCAGTTAGGGCGCAACAGTCCAGCACGGGGGCAGTTAGAGGGTGACTAGGTTGACATGGGGGCAATTAGGAGACAGCCAGGCTGGCAGGGGGGCAGTTCGGGGGTGACAAGGCCAACGGGGGGGCGGGGGGGGGGGAGTTAGGGGATGAGCAGGCTGGCAGGGGACCAGTTAGGGGGCGATCAGGCCAGCAAGCAGATGCAGTTAAGGGCAATCAGTCAGGCATGTAGAATGGTTGGGGCAATCAGGCAGGCCAACAGGGGGGCACTAAGGAGGTGATGAGACTGGCAGGGGACCAGTTAGGGGGCAATCCGGCCGGCAGACAGAGGCACTTAGGGGCGAACAGGCAGGCAGGTAGAGAGCTTAGGGGCGATCAGGCAGGCAGGCAGGCAGGCAGGCAGGCAGGCAAGCAGTCAGGAGCCAGAGTTCCTGGATTGGGAGACGGATGTCTGACTGCCAGTTTAGGCCCCATCCCTGTGGGTCCCTGGATGGATCCCAAATTGGAGAGGTTGCAGGTTGGGCTGAGGGACCACACCCCCACCCCCCAGCCACCGTGCATGAATTTCATGCACTGGGCCTCTAGTGTATATATTATAAAAGCCTAAGTGACTGTTACGACTGCATGACCTGAACCACTGGAACAACGGGTCGACCAGTAGCTATGACATGTACTGACCACCAGGGGTCAAATGCTCAACACAGGACCTGCCCCCTGGTAATCAGTGTGCTCCCACAGCAAACCTCCTCAGGACAGCAAACCCATGCGGTCCCTACCCTGGCTGGCCATGGATTGATTGGGGGGACCCCACCTGAGCACAAATTCATGTACCGGGACTCTAATTAAATAATAAACACAAGTTTACACTATACTACAGGCTAATAAAAACATAAATACTGAGTGAAAAATACTTTATCAGTAAAGAGTGACAAGCTCAGGGAAATGCAGAGACCTAAAGTGACCACAAAGGATGGTTTAAAATTAAAATTTCTAACTAAAAGCAGTCATGACTGGTAGACATGTCCTAAGCTTGAATATTCACGGACAAAAGTCAATCTTTACCTTAACTGAGCCTGTCTATTGTCTTTTGCATCTATGATAACTTAGCTTTTCCATAATTGCTCAGGGCACAATGAAATGCACCACAGTAGAGACTATAAATACTTTCATTGCTATTTTCATCTTATTAGTATTGATTATTAGCTATCCTGTACCCAACTATGTAAAAGATTTATCATTTTACTTTTTATCCAATTCCAGAAGTAACCCAGCTTGGCTCTCTTCTACCTCCTTAATCTATCACCAATGAATTGCATGTAACGCACCTATGTCTGCTCTTTTGATTGTAATGTATCAAATAAGGTGCAAAACTGTCATTCTCTGGAGCATTATATCAATGCCTTGAGATTTTTCTTCCTAGCAACTATTGAAAGTTTGGACCAAATGAACTCACAAAAATTATTTCCAAGTTTGAATATTTCTTTGGTTCAGACTGGTAAACAGCATCTGAGCCCGCTGGAAAGATGGCCACACTAAACTTCCTGAATGCAGGATTGCCAAAAACATTGAATTTGTAAAAACAAAAATCTTGCACAACGTGGCTGAGGTGGTTCTAAGATATTGAGTGTTGTCCCATGGACCAAGAGGTCCCAAGTTCGATTCCCAGTCAGGTCACATGCCTCGGTTGCTGGCTCCATCCCCAGTGTGGGGCCATGAAGGAGGCAGCCAATCAATGATTCTCTCTCATTATTGATGTTTCCATATATCTTTCCCTCTCCCATCTTCTCTGAAATCAATAAAAATATATTCAAAAGAGAACAAAACAAAAAACCCTCAAAATATCTGCAAAGCACAACTAAGCACATGCAAAATGACAAGTCAGTAACTGTATGTAAGAAATAATATATAAAATATAGAAGGTATTCAACAGAGACATTAGCCCAAAAATACGGTTAAAAAACAGACTAAGGATATACAGGCACTTTTCCCCAAAATATGTACAAATGACCAACAGGAATATATAAAATGCTTTTCCTCACTAATCAAGAAGGAATCCATTAGGCTCCCTGCCACACTACCAACCACAAATCCCTCCCTAGGAGTTCAGTAAGGAGGCACTGTGATTGCAGAAACAGAAAAGGGCTGAGCAAACAAACCAGTCCTACCAAGAACAGCAAGGGCCCAAAAAAATGAAAGTCAAGCAGTGAGGACAGAGCACATCCTGGGTAAAGGGGCATGAGGACATGTAAAGTCAAGTCCAGGTCACTGGTGACAGTGAGGGTCTTACCCAGGGAGGATAGAAGTTCAAAGTTCTCCAGCATCACATTCAGGTACAGCTGTCTCTGACCCTCATCAAGGAGGCCCCATTCCTCCCTGGAGAAGTACAGGGCAATGTCCTCAAAGTTCACGCCACCCTGTCAGAATGGAGACAAATGATTATTCATGATTATTTATTTATTTATTTATTTGTATTTTAGTTGTAATTCCAATTTGGTCCTGGGAGTGTGTCTGGGTAGCATCCACTTACTCCACAGCCATTTTAAGCTCCCAGAATTGATACGACTCAAACCAAAACTGTCTTTCTGAGAACCCACAATCCTACTCCTTACACACCTTCCCACCCTCAACCTCCTCCAGGGCTCCCCAGTTTAGTGTGAACAGGCCCTAATGCCACTGCAGGCTGATTTCTCATCACAGGCTCATTAGTCACTGTTACTGCCCTCAGCTATAGCAGAGGGTTTGGCGCCTGGGAGGGCATGCATCTAAGCTCTGGGCCATGCCTTCAGGGACCCAGCCTTCCTTCCTACCAAGCTAGTCTCCCAGATCATGTCTCCAAGACAAAGACAAACCAGGGCTTACGCTTCCCCCTAAGTCTCCACACCAGGTCCCTAGCACCATCAGCTCACTCTTCCTCTTTCTCTAGATGTGCACACTACAGTGTAATGTCTTCCTTCTTCAGACCCCAAGTTCACTCCCTCAGCTCTGTCCCCTTCCTATTCCATCCCAGAAGATCAACCATGAACTTGGACTATGGTATCCGAGAGTGCTTGTACCACAGTCCAGCCGGATGCAGGCCAACCCCAGTCCTCTGAGGGACTCCACAGCCCGAAAAGCCCCGAATGAGTCTGTGACGTCCTCCCTGCAGCCTCTGATCTGTCCGCCAATCCTCACAGCCCACACCCTCAGGGGAGCCTCAGATGCAAGTCACCCCTGTCCTCTCTGCCCTGCACTTGCTGTGCCTCAGAAGCCACAACGCTCCTCTCTCCCCTCCGCCTTCCTCACGGTCCTCCGTGCGAACTGAGCTGCAGGACGTGACAGGCGCCCGCACCCGGGCTGTCCTGTTCGGTGTGAGGAGGCGGGGAGGGCCCGGGGGACGCGCACTCACCTCAGCCCCGCGCCTCTGGGCGGGCGCCGCCATCCGACTTTGTGTGCGGAGCCCCGAGGCAGCCGCGGGAGAAGCGGCCGCCGCGAGAAGGGAGGTCCCTTTCCGGGCCATGGAGCGGGTCACCCGGGTGGGGACACCGAGCTTCACACCCGCGCGTGTGCTGTGCGCACCACGACTCTCGCGCCTTCTCTGTCGGGACATCTCCACCAGGACCCAGCGATCTGGAACCTCCGCTACAGTGTACAGAGTGCGTTTAGGTAGAGACAAAATGCCCGCTGAGGTGATGCCGGAAGTCCCGCCCCTTCGCATTAAGCTTCGCTGGAAACACATTTTCTGACCCTTCATTGGCTAAGCTGTTAGTATTCCACACAGGGTGTTCTGGGTAATGTAGTCATTGAGTCCAAGAAAGTGATCAGGTTTTTCCCCCCACATCACTCCTGTAGAAACCACGGAGATCGCCACTGGAGGGGTATGAAATGTCACGTCCTCATGAGAGAGACATGTGGAATATGGCTAAAGAAAGCTGTCATCTTTTCCTGGTGAACGGACATGAGTCCATGTTGATGAAAGGACATAATCATATGGCTTATGGTATCTGAGAGTACTTGTACCATAGTCAAGCCCCGTGTAGGGCAACCCCAGTCCTCTGAGGGTCTCCACAGCTCAAAAAACCCAGATTGAGGCAGTGATGGCCAATGTCACTGAACGGTTTAGTGTTGACAAATGAACTCATAGATCCTCCCTTCCCCCAACTGATGGACAGAGAATGATGTAAACTCCACCTGCGGCCCGAACATTCCTGAACACCTAACCAGGCACCTTATATGGACTGTACATTGAACCACCAATCAGCACCTGCCAAATACCCTAAACCCCGATTTCTAAAGTCCCTAATTATGTGCCTTATATGAAACCACCAATCAACGTGTGCCAAGTACCAGAAGCCCCATCCCTTCCCTTTCCTCCCCTCAAAAGGTGCCTTCTCCCCAGCACGTGTGCTCTTTTCCATCTGGAAGATGGCCCGGCAGGGTCTTCTCCTCTAATAAAGCCTGTGTCCTGGTCTCCGGCCCTCTGTCTCATCTATCATCTGGTGCCGAAACTTGGGTGAGTGTGGACGATCCTCGGACCTAGCCCCAAGCTTCTGACTCCTGCTCTGGCTCTGCTCGGTGGCATGGTTCTGAGTTGATTGGCCTGCTCAGAACACTTCTCGAACCCTGCCGTACCAGGACACGTGGGGATCTCGTCGCTTTCTCTCCGGTAGGCTTCAGGGACTTTCCCGACCCCCAATCCTCCTCCGTTCCCTTGACCTGGAAGGGCCTCAGAGTTTTCCCGTCTACTCGGCTACACGTTCTACATTCTACATTCTACGAAAGCCCAGGTACCTGGCTGGGAAAACTCTGCTCTACTCCACGGGAAAGGTCTCAGGGTGACGACCTTGGAACCTTCTCTCATCTCTCTCTACAGGCTGGCTGAGGAAAAAGGAGGACGCTCCTTCTTTCCTCTCCAACGTTCCGGTGGCCCTTCCTTCTGGTCATTGGGACCTCTCAGTCCAAACCCCTTCTACACACCTTTAGGGTGTCTCCTCGCCAATCTTTCGACCCTTGGTCTTTCTGGCTACATAAACCAAAGAAGCTCTACCTGGCCACAGTATAAACTCAACAATGTCTCTCTGTGGCCCGAAAACGGCACTTTCAATTCCAATATCCTCCAAGACCTAGATAATTTTTGCCACCGGACAGGGAGGCCTCAGAGATCCCTACGAACAGGCTTCCACCCCCCTTTTGCCCCACGCTTTACTCCTCATGTCCCACCCATCAGATCCTCCTCACAAAGTCCTCTTTGCCCTCTCAAACCTGTCCTCAGTCCCTTTCTCTGTCTTCTGACTGCTCTTTTGACCCAGTGGATCATTCCTCTCCACGTGTCTCACTCCCGCCACCTCCTTACAACCCTGCTGCAGAATCTGCACCCCACATCCTACCTCTGAGAATTCTAACTGCCTGCCTTCCCCTGTGCACTCTCCACCGAATCTCCAGCCACGTGACTGCCAGCAACCAAATTCAGAGGTGGCTGGCCATTCCCTTCTCACTTTCTGATCTTCCTGAGAGCCCAAATCCTGAGAACGTGAGCTCCAAAACAGCCTTTCCCATCTAACACTCATTCTCAGGCCACCCAAAGACTGCCTTCCGCAACAGCTTCTTCTATTCTCACGTCCATTCTACCCCTGAGGGAGGCAGCAGGAACTGAGGGCAGAGTCTGAGTCCACGTCCCATTCTCTATGTCCAGCCTCACAGACTGAGAGGCATCTCAGGTTTCTTTTTCCACTGACCTGACCACCTTTACTCCCCGACATATGCCGCAAACTTCAAAAAATAGATGCAGGTCCACAAACCCCTCAAAAAGACCTCGTTAACCTGACTTTTAAGGTCTTTAGTAATAGAGGCAAGGAGACCCAAATCCGAAATCAAAGGCGAGATCAGGCCAAGGCTGAGGCCCAGTAAGGGGCCTTCGGGCTCCTAGCCACCGCTTTCAAACCCAAATGAAGTGCCAGTCCTCCAACCTCGGGTAAGTCAGGGGCTAAGCCTCCTCTGGGCCCATGCTTCAAATGCAGCAAGGAAGGACACTGAGCCAAGTCCTGCTCAAACGCGAGACCCCGCCTGGGCCCTACCCAAAGTGCGGAAGGGAAGGCCGCTGGAAATCAGACTGTAGTCTGGCCCTCCGGTTCAGGCCTCAGGCAGCCCAGCATGGCCACCTTCTGGATCCGGTTTGGAGCTCCCAGACCTCCTGGGACTGGCCACCGAAGAAGCTGCCCAGGCCCTGACAGGGCCCCACAGACGTACATCACCAGGACAGAGCCTCGGGTAACGACTGTGGTGGCAGGTAAGCGGATCTCCTTTTTAATTGACACTAGGGCCACTTATTCTGCCCTCTCCGAATTCGCTGGGACCCTTGTCCACTCCTCAGTCTCTATTATGGGGGTTGACGGATTAGTCTCACAGCCATTAGCCACCTCACGACTACACTGCATCTTACTAAATTCCCCCATTCACTCTTTTCTCATTCTACCTCGGTGTCCGGCCAGGGCCACCATGCATCCCCTCATAAAACCCAGTTGTCCCAAACCACAGCCACCTACTTCAGTTTTCCTCTCTTACCCCAAAGGCTGAGCCATTCCTGGAACTGTAAAGGCCTTATCTCCTTATCTCCTCTATGATCATTATCTCTAGGAAAAATGCGCGGTTTAAAATTCAAGCAGCTAGAGGCCTGGGAACAGGCTTTGGGGCCTGCTCCCTCTTCCCTCTGCCTTTTCTCCAGCCTCATCTTCCACTGCTCCTTTCCTTCCCTTTCTCTTTTCCCTTGGATAACAGCCCATTCTAACATCCCTTCCCATTTTCACTGCAACACAATCTCAATCACTCATCTGTCGCCCCTTATTGGTAGCGCCATGGTGACTACCCTCTCAGCTTGGAGTGTGGAACTAGAAAAAGGAATCTCATACCCTTTAGTCCACCTCTTCTTATACCTATCAGCTTGTCTCTGTGATCAGGGATTTTTCTTCCTCTGTGGGGAAAACACATACATCTGTTTACCCATCAGCTGGACAGGAACCTGTACTCTCATCTATCTCTCACCCAATGTAGATGCAGCCCCAATAATCAGTCTTTACCTGTCCCCGTAACCCATAATATCTGACACAAAAGTGGAGTCCAGATAATCCTTCTCCTCCTAACCCTCCGCATCACAGCAGGGGTTGGAACTGCCATAGGGAGCTTAACCACTGCTCTACCTGTCTCAGGACCTACAAGGAACATGTGGATGCCCAGCAAAGGGCAAAACTGGGAAAACAAGAACCTTACCCCCAGGGTAACCTATTCTCCCCTTTCATATTACTAGTGGGGCAACTGAGACCCCTACTCTTTGCTCCCCTAAAAATAACATCTAGGTCTCAGTTGTATTTCAGCTCCAGAAAAGCAGCCAAGTGATGCTGTGGCAGCCTCAGGACCAGCTTTTACCTCCCAAGTGACTCAACAGGATCGCTCTCCAGACTTCACCAACCAGTCTCCTGGGGAAATCATGCTGCTGCACCCCTCATCCAGCATGGAAAACACTACCTGTTTTTCACTCACTTACTCCATGGCTCCTCCCACTGTTAGGCCCACTGGTATTTATTCTTTTAATTTTGCTCTTTGGCCCCTGTCTCATGCGCTGTTTCACTCGTTTTTTGCAGAACAGAATGCAGGCATTCACCAACCAGAAAGTGGGAGAGATCTATCTGGCATTGAATTCAGAACCTAACACCAGAATCCTTGAGACCCCGGGTAGACGCCCCTAACGACGCCCCCTCTCAGCTGGAAGTAACTATGGAAGATGGACCTTCATCCCTTGACCTTGCCCGGACTCTCCATTTTTTTTAATATTACCAGAAGCCTGGAATGATAGATCCTCCCTTCCCTGAACTGATGGACAGAGAATGACGAAAGCTCGAACATTCCTGAACACCTAACCAGGCACCTTATATGGACTGTACATTGAACCACCAATCAGCACCTGCCAAATACCCTAACCCCCGATTTCTAAGTCCCTAATTATGTGCCTTATATGAAACCACCAATCAGCATGTGCCAAGGACCCTAAGCCCCATCCCTTCCCTTTCCTCCCCTCAAAAGGCGCCTTCACCCCGGCACGTGTGCTCTTTTCCATCTGGAAGATAGCCCGGCCGGGTCTTCTCCTCTAATAAAGCCTGTGTCCTGGTCTCTGGCCCTCTGTCTCATCCATCAATTGGTGTTTTTGTTTATGTGAAAAGGCTATGAAATTAGCATATTGACAGGGAATTTGTCCTTTACAGACATATTGAAGATGTAAGGTGAGATGACGTTTTAGACATCCTCAATGTGATGACATATTGATATTTGGAGTAAATAAAGCACATATTCATAATGAAAGTTGACCTGTGTATAGCTCAGAAACTTGTTAAAATCACATGAAATATTATAAATAATAAGTAATTATGTGTATGCATATGTGCAATATTGAAATTCTGGAATAATTCTGTAAGAAGCTTGTTCTATTTAAAATTTCAGAAAAAAAATTTTTTCAGAGCAAATATCACAGTGAAATATATAGGGTCACTGAAGGAGAAACACATGAGCCAAAAAGAGGTGAAGAATTACAAATTTATTAGGTCATCTGGATACCATATGGGCTGAGCCTCCAAATGGCACCAGCCCCCAAAGACGGGTGTCAGAGGTTTTTAAAGGACTCTAGGCAGGCTTTCTCTGGGTAGAGAATTCTCTGTGCAGGAATGGAATCTGGGAAACTCCATAGAGGAGATGTGAGAAATAAGGCGATCCCCCAAATTCAGGGTCCCTGATAGAACACGAAACATACTCGGGAGCCAGGCAGCAAGGCAACATCTTTATTTCTACACAGAAGGGTGCGCACACCTGGTCTGGAAGCACAGGCACCGAGCAGATGGTCTGCTTGGCTTTATAATGCCTGATGCTCGTGACCGGTCCCTCACTCTTTTTCTTTTTTTAATATAATTTTATTGATTTCAGTGAGGAAGGGAGAGAGAGAGAGAGAAATGTCAATGATGAGAGAGTATCACTGATCAGCTGCCTCCTGCACGTCTCCTACTGGGGATTGAGCCCACAACCGGGGCATGTGCCCCTGACCAAAATTGAATCCAGGTCCCATCAGGCCCACGCTCTATCCACTGAGACTAGCCAGCTGAGGCTGTCCCTCAGTCTTGATTGGAGCTCAGGCACACAGTCTGTTGTGATTGGCTAACTCAAGAACAGGGGGTTGGTCTTTGCTGCTTCAAGATGGAGGCCCCCAGGGAGCTGCAAGTTATGTGGCCAACATGGAGGCTGCCACTTCGGGTGGGTCAAAATGGCAGCTGTCTAAACTGTTCTTTCACAGAAAAGATGACTTGTTTCTTACAATTCCCTCCTTTTCTTTATTTAAAATTGGTTTATTTTTAATTTTTAAATATATTTCTTTATTGATTTTAGAGAGTAAGGGAGAGGGATAGAGTGATAGAAACATCAATGATGAGAGAATCATTGATTGGCTGCCTCCTGCACGCCCCCTACTGGGGACTGAGCCCAAAACCCGGGCATGTGCCCTTGGCCGGAATCGAACCTGGGACCCTTCAGTCTGCAGGCCAATGCTCTATCCACTGAGTCAAACTGGCTAGGGCTAAAATCATCTTCAAACTCGGCTACAATTCATTAACTTTCATGCTATGCAGTGTCTAGGAGGAGACTAATTTGCTGTTTGGTCAATGCGGTCCCAATGAACCTTTGGTTAAGACCCTCATACATGGGATGATGTAACATCCCATCCCTGTAACTTCTAATCAAAGGGGTAAATGTGGACACCATTGCTCCCTTCCACTTTCACCATTGCTCTAGTGCCCTGGTCGGCAAACTGCAGCTTGCGAGCCACATGCGGCTCTTTTGGACCCTTGAGTTTTTAGCAAAGGCCAGCTTAGGAGTACCCTAATTAAGTTAATAACAATGTACCTACCTATATAGTTTAAAAAATTTGGCTCTCAAAAGAAATTTCAATTGTCGTATTGTTGATATTGGGCTCTGTTGACTAATGAGTTTGCCTACCACTGGTAGGGAATCTTGTCCTGTGACATATACTCCTAAATCTAGTGCTAGACAATCTTTTGACCTAAAGGCTTAAATATCCAAGTCATTCAAGTTATCTATAACCAATAACTTAACTGGGTATGCATGATCTGGATTGTACGCATTTCCCCAGCCCACATTGCAAGCCCCTACAATTTGCCAGATCCCTAAAGCAAATAGAACTCAGTACATAATGGTTATTAAGACAGCTCACAGTTTTTGGCATCAGTTTCAAGGGGGTATGTCCTGATGAGAGATATGTCCTGTTTAAGTTGAGGTGTGTCTGCCCCTAACCCATGTATGATGGGTCCAACCTTGCTCTGCAGTCTGAACAGCAGTCTCTGTGGTAAGCAAGACAAGGTAGGGTCTTTCCCAGGAGGGTTCCAACTTGCTTCCCTTCCAAGTCTTGATTAGAACAAATGTAGTCTCCAGCTCCATGGCAATGAACTGGAAACTCAAGAGGGGCCTTGGGTCAGGAGGCCTTCTAATCTGAGAGAGATTAAAGTAGACGAGATACCCAGTTTCTAGTTCTTAAGTAATTGGTCCCTAGTCTCCACTGTAGGAAGATCTTGCCCAATTCCAGGAACTATTGGAATCACCTAAAGCCAACTCTAGTTTAAAAAACACACAAAACTTTTCTTAATATTTGAAGTCTAGGAAGGTTGTCAAACCCATTCTACCAAAACATTACATAGCATTTAAAGTGACAAGAGGCTATTAAACATGAACATAAGCTAGTAAAACTTCACATAACTAAGTTTTTTGATACCTGATTAATGTAACATATACTAATTTATACAACTTTTGCTGTAGAAAAGGACTAAGCAAAATAAGGTTTTCTAGCTTCATTTGTCCTTGGGTGTGGCCAGCAAATGACACTAATTGGATTTCTGCTATTAGTTTTCCTAAGTACATTGATATAAGCTATTTACTCTGTTTAGAGAGGCTAAATGCAAGTCATTTACTCTTAAGTGTCCTTGGTTGAGAAAATAGGATTTACTAAATGGCTACAAATTACTGTTTAACTATTTTAATTTCCCTATTCTACTTATCCTGGCTTACTGGTCTGTGTCATTTATTCAAATTTTTAAGCTTTTTTCTTTACAAACATTCTATAACTTTTACAAATTTTTCTTGAGAAATCTTACAACTTTCAGAAATAACCAGCTTTAGGAACCATTTTCTTTCTCCTGTAAAATGCATTTTCATGCCTCATGCTTTTCTATTATACCAAAATCATAATTTCTTTTCATAATTTTTTAATTTTTAACCCTTAGAAACTTTTTTTAAAAAAAATGACGGTATTCACGGGAATAGATCATTTTTAAAAAAAATATATTTTATTGATTTTTTACAGAGAGGAAGGGAGAGAGATAGAAAGTTAGAAACATTGATGAGAGAGGAACTTCGATCAGCTGCCTCCTGCACGCCCCCCACTGGGGATGTGCCCGCAACCCAGGTACATGCCCTTGACCGGAATTGAACCTGGGACCCTTCAGTCCGCAGGCCGACGCTCTATCCACTGAGCCAAAACGGTTTTGGTACCCTTAGAAACTTTGTTAGGTGGCATGTAATTAATATTCCCCAGATTAGCAATACATTCACATTTTAAGAATATTGCAAATAAAATACAAGACTAAGTGGAATCCTATTTTCTTTTCATTAGCTGGAAAACAGAGATTTTGAATGCTTAGAAAGTTGACACAATGGAAAAGAAGAAATGGTGGACCTTGAAAATTACTTCAGTTTTTCTCACTGCACAGAATATAGTCAAACACTGCTGCACTTAAATATTTTACCCTTTGTTTTCCCTGCGTGATCTATAATAATAATGTGCATTGTGTTGATATTTACTGCTGTGTTGCTGATAATTACATGAATCACTGGGCTGGAAAAAGTTTATCTAAATCAGAAAGCAGGTCTAATTAAGCAAGTTTGTTCCATATCTATAAAAAGCTAAGTTGACTTGCGCATGTGCAGTACATATAAAGCTCTTGCTGGCACCAATTGCACCTGTGTGTTTCCATCCGTCACTGTCAATTGTGAATGTGGTAGACACTTCTATTATAGAGAAAGGGTGAATAGCGATATTAAAATATTTCTTTTAATTAATTTCCTTTCAATGTACATTCTATCTCTCTCCCTTCCTCTCTGTAATCAATAAAACATATATATATTTTTAAAAAAGAAAGCAAAAAGTTAGAATCATTTTACATTATAATTTGTTAGATTCTTTTTTTGAAATATATTTTTGCTGATTTCACAGTGGAAGGAAGAGGGAGAAACATCAGTGATGAGAATCATAGATCGGTTGCCTCTTGCACGCCCCCTAGTGGGGATGTGCCCTTGACCGGAATCGAACCTGGGACCCTGCAGTCCACATGCTGATGCACTATCCACTGAGACAAACCAGCTAGGGCTTGTTAGATCCTTTAAAACTTAAATATTAAACTAATGAGAAATGTCTGCACTGTGAACATTCATATACACTTCAACTCAGAGTTGTCTTCGGTGTCATTACACTGAACAAGACGCTGCACATCCCTTAAAATCTTAGTACTTCCAGAGTGTGAGCTAGTCAATGTCAGGGGACATAATTTTATGCTTAAAGAACTTCCCACATTCACTTCACGCTTAAAGCTTTGAACCAGCATGAGCTATCTGATAACAGAAGCCATAGTTACTGATAAAAGTTTCCCACGTTCATTGCATAAATAGGTCTTTCTTTTGTGTGACCTCACTAATAACAAAAAACATGACTATGAGGTAAAAAATTTCCCACATTTTTGCCCGCACAAGGCCTTATTACTGTGTGAACTCTGTTGACAGCAAAGGCAATAGCCTTTGGTACAAGATTTTTCTATTCATGGCACTCATAAGAGATTTCTACAGTGTGCTATATTTCATGATAATGAAGGTTACCACTGTGTAATGATTAACTCCTTCACATCTTCAGACTTAGGTTCACACCCCCAGCTCTGCCACCGTCCTACTCTATGCCACTGAATCTCGCTTAGACTGACCCGTGAACTTGGCATATGGCATCCAGTGAGTACTTGTATTCTAGCCAGATCCAGGACCACCCGTTTTCTGATGGATTCCACAGCCTGGAAAGCCCCCATTGAGCCTGTGACATCCTCCCTGCCTGCCTCTGATCTTTGCATCAATACTCACCACCCACATCCGCATGGGAACTTCAGATACAAGTAACCCCTGTGCACTCTGCCCTGTACTTGCTGTGTCCTCAGAAGCCGCAACACTCCTCTCTCCACTGCACCTTCCTCAGGGTCCTCCACACGGGACTGAGCTGCAGAATGTGACAGGCGCCTGCACATGGGCTGTCCTGTTCTATGTAAGGAGGCAGTGAGGGCCCTGGCGATGTGTACTCACCTCAACCCTCAGCCCATCGGATTCTGTGGGCACTGCTGGAATGGCTACGCCTGCTCTGGCCCTGGTGCAGGTCACCAGGGTGGCAACACCAAGTTCCAAACCCATGATTGCTGTGAGCACCACTGGAGGCTCCAACCATTGGTTGTGTGGTGGGGAACACCACTCTCCAGCCTTCTCCAATGGCCTCTGAGACCAGGAACTCCTGACCGCCTGAGACAAAACTGAGAGAAGACAAAACCCTGCTAGGAGGGCTACCAGGTCTTACTCCAGGGAAGTATCCAAAGGGAAAAGCCTTTACTAAGCATTCATTGGCTCAAGCCTGGTGGCATTCCATGTCTGGATAATGTTAACATAAAAAGCATTCAGACCTGTAAAGAATTTTGTGAGTCTATCTCAGCCAAACTGTCACCATATATAGGGAAGCAGATTCCAAGGTGGGGCACAACACAATGAGACCTGAGTACCCACAGCACCTGCCTCAATGGAGCAGAGTCAATTGCTTCTTATAGGTCCCATTTCTTACTAAAATGCACCCAAAGACAAAGGTGACTGTGGGCATCGGGGAGTGAGAAGTGCCTGGCCTGGGAAGTGCAGGGAGAGGCTGGAATTGTCAGGAGAGGGGGAGAGAGAAACATCAATGATAAGTGAGAATCAATGATCAATTGCCTCCGGCATGCCCCACGCTGGATATAGCCCATGGCCCAGGCATGTGCCCTGACTGGGAATCGATCCATGACCTCCTGGTTGATAGGTTGAAACTCACGGACTGAGCCATGCCAGATGGGAAATTTTATTAATTTTTGGAAAGAGAAAAAGGGAGAGGGAGGGAAACACAATGCGTGAGTGCCACATTGACTCGTTGCCTCCTGCACACCCGATTCCCGGGAGCCAGCCCAGAACCCAGGCACAAGTCCAAACATCCAACCAGTACTGTTTCTGTGCATGGGATCACACCCAACCAATTGAACCACAACATCCATGATGGTATATTCATTTTAGATCACAAAATACTAATCTTTGCTAATTTAAACGTTCAAATACACAAGGACCTAGACTATGTATGGAATTTTTGACAAAGTTAAATGAAACATATCCATATAAAGAACTGTACAAAGTAGAGGTCCGATGCTCGAAATTTGTGCAAGGGGCTCGGCCCTCAAGCCCCTCGCAGCCTCGGCTTTGTACGGAAGGTCTGGCAGATGGTCATTCTGCTGTTTGGTCTAATTAGCATATTAGCTCTTTTTTTAAAAAATATATTTTATTCTTTTTTACAGAGAGGAAGGGAGAGGGATAGAGAGCTAGAAACATCAATGAGAGAGAACCATCCATCAGCTGCCTCCTGCACACCCTCTACTGGTGATGTGCCCACAACCAAGGTACATGCCCTTGACCGGAATCGAACCTGGGACCTTTCTGTCTGCAGGCCAATGCTCTGTCCAGTGAGCCAAACTGGTCAGGGCTTAGCTCTTTATTACAGAGGATGTCTGTACCCGCTTGATTAGAAATAACCCAATATTCATAAAAATGGGTAAACTATTGGCGATATATTGAAAGGTAAGAATATTTATCAGAGAAAAAGATGGGTTACTAATACAGTTTTACTAAAACTCCAAGTATTTATGAAATATAAATTAAAGCAGAAAAATACGTAGAAAATGCAAAGTCATCTGTTAAAATGGGATGTAAAGAAATGGTTACTTGGAAAGCTGTGAAGAACAGGGATAGACTTAAAAATGTCATGAAGCAAATACACAGTGATAGACATGGTCAGTATTATGAGTATAATGATGCTTTCAGTTTCAAGCACACATCAAGATTTATGAAATACTATACTAAACACATGTATTTTACTCATTATAGCTTTTAAAAATGGTTCCAAATGAAAAAGTGTGTATGTTCCACTATATTGGAAAAATAGGTTTGGCAAATCTATATTTAATCCACCTTCTTATGCCCTCTGGGCAACTGTCTTCCCTCAGTGACAGAAAATGTAACAAACAGGAGAAAACGGTTTGGCTCAGTGGATAAAGCGTCGGCCTGTGGACTGAAGGGTCCCAGGTTCGATTCCAGTCAAGGGCATGTACCTGGGTTGCGGGCACATCCCCAATAGGGGGTGTGTAGGAGGCAGCTGATCGATGTTTCTCTCTCATCGATGTTTCTAACTCTCTATCCCTCTCTCTTCCTCTCTGTAAAAAAATCAATAAAAAAAAATGTAACAAACAATGAAGAAATTATACCCAAACAAACAAGAATGCTGGCTGAATCACAAAAGCCACATCCACGGACTACAGACACACTTTGCCTCCGTCCTTGTTTTTCTGCCAGCAAACCCATGGCTCTGAGGGGAACATCTGAGAGGCTTCAGAAATCCACAAAACCTCTTGGTGATAATCAAAGAGAATGATTGTTTACACAGAATATAAACATGCCTCAGATCCTCAAGTCTTTGTAAACAACGCTCCTGTACACTTTTGCTCAGAAACATTCCTGGATGCACGCTTAGATGAGGAACAGTTCATCTAATGGGCTACTGTCCCCTCCAAAACACATAAGACCAGCGTTTATATAGTGAGAATGTTTCCCCTAACTGTGATGGTCCTCCAACCAGTGACCGTCACCCATGGAATTGAAGGCATTAGGGCACATGGCCCTCTGCAAGACGTGGAAAGAGATAGTCTTCAAATATATTGGCATCCCTTGAAAACAAGAAAAATATTCGCGCAGCTCAAAGATATACATGAGGTTGTCACAGCTACCCCCTCTTTGGAGTGATCTCTTTGCCTCAAAGCTTCATCTTCACATGAGAACAAGAGAGTCCACAATCCAGAGTGTTTCTTAGGAAAACATGGGCAGCCAAGAAAATTAGGCAAAAACTGCTAAGTTAATTTGTACACCACACTGTTCTGTCAAGGGCAAAGAATGTTTGAGGCCCCATAAAAGATTTTCACCTCATCATGTTTGGATAGCTCAGATCCACTTATAAGCTAACCCACACAGTAAATGGGACACCCAACATGAAAGAAGACTTAGGAAAAAGCCTTCATTATTTTACAAACCAAATAGATATAAGATTGGCAGTTCTTCCATTGATGACTTAGGCACTTAATAAATTCATCACTGGCATCTAGGGAATGTGTGTCCCTAAATATGGCAGTTCCTCTACAATGTTATGTTTTGTGGGGCTAACACTAATCAGTCCAACAAATTAGACAACAGAGTTAGCTTCCCTGCGCACAAGAGGATGGTGATTAATACGATCTATAGGACCATATAGGTGGTACAGATGAAATAACTTAAGTAACAAAACTATGCAGTGACATAGATCTGGAAACACATCTAAGTATTTCAGAAAGTGAAACATAACTACATATAGTTGCAACATAAAAAACAAAAATAAATGTCCACAAAAACACTTAGGGGGAATTTACATAATGTAGGCATTTAAATGTATGAGATTCATTAGTGGGAAAAGATTTCACACATTCACTGCACACATAAGGCCTTTATCCAGTGTGCAATCTCTGATGACCTTGAAGTGCACTACTGGTAGATAAAGATTTCCCACATTCATTGCATTTATAAAGGTTTGCTCAACTGTGAACTCGCTGATGACGGGAAAGGACAGTGCTACTGATAAAAGATTTCCCACATTCATTGCACTCATAAGGCTTTTTTCCAGTGTGAATTCTCTGATGATGTTCATGAAGGTGAGATGTCCTGTTAAAATATTTCCCACATTCACTGCATTTATAAGGCTTTTCTCCAGTGTGAACTCTCTGATGTCGACGAAGGTCACTGCTCCAGGTAAAAGATTTCCCACATTCACAGCAAACAAAAGGCCTTTCTCCAGTGTGCAATCTCTGATGACCTCGAAGAGAAATACTCCTGGCAAAAGATTTCCCACATTCACTACATTTATAAGGCTTTTCTCCAGTGTGAACTCTCTGATGAAGACGACGGTCAGTGCGCCTGGGAAAAGATTTTCCACATTCACTGCATTTATAAGGTTTTTCTCCCGTGTGAACTCTCTGATGAAGACAAAGGCTAGTGCTCCTGTGAAAAGATTTCCCACATTCACTACATTTGTAAGGCTTTTCTCCCGTGTGAACGCTCTGATGAAGACGAAGGTTCGTGCCCCGGGTAAAAGATTTCCCACATTCACAGCACTCATAAGGCCGTTCTCCAGTGTGCAGTCTCTGATGACCTTGAAGGGCAGTGATCCAGGTAAAAGATTTCCCACAGTCACTGCATTTATAACGCTTTTCTTCCCTGTGAACTCTCTGATGAAGACGAAGGTTAGTGCTCCTGGGAAAAGATTTCCCACATGCACTGTACTCATAAGGCCTTTCTCCAGTGTGAACTCTTTGATGATGACAAAGGTCAGTGCTCCTGGTAAAAGATTTCCCACATTTACTGCATTTATAAGGCTTTTCTCCATTGTGGCTGAGTTGCTTGGGCATTATCCCATGTACTAAGAGGATGCCGGTTACATTCTTAGACAGGGCAAATGCTGGGTTTGCAGGTTTCATTCCTGATAGAGGGCATATAGGAGGCAGGCAATCAATGTTTTGCTCTCACTTCCATGTTTCTCACTATCCCCCTCCCTCTTTTTCTAAAAATCAAATATCAAAATCTTAAAACCAAAAAAGAGCATAGTTCAAATTAGCTAAAAGCGTTTATTAAAAAAGAAAAAGAAAAATAGATATTATACCTGACACTATGAACCACAAGGCATAAGAGATGTTGTCAGACGATGTGACCCCACATAAAGAAAAATGTCAAGATCCCAAAATGAGCTTCTGAAATGAAAAACAAATTCAGAGCCCTGGCCAGGTAGCTTGCTCTGTGAAAGAGTGGTCCCAATACCCTGAGGTTGTAGGTTTGATCTCCCATCAGGACACACAAAGAGGACAGCCAATGAATGCATAGATCGGTGGAATAGCATATCAGTGTTTCCCTCTCTATTTCTGTCTACCTCTGTCTCACTTTCTTTCTCTAAAATTCATAAGTAAAAATATTAAAGAAAATAAAATTTGGAAAGGTTACAGGATGTAAAAGTCAACACATAAACATCAATTTCATTTCTATACATTAACAATAAATTCTTTGATAGAGGAATGAATAAAGTAGTCAAGTTTACAATAGAATCAACAATAAAATAATTAGGAATAACTTCCACCAAAATTGTGAAAGGTCTGTACGTTGAACTCAAGACAGTGATGAAAAAATGGAAGAAAACACAAACAAATGGAAAGACATATGTGCTTTAGGATTTGAAATTTAATACCCTTATAATGTCTATACTACCCAAAGCAATCTACAGATTAAGTGCAATCCCAATGATAATTCCAATGGTATTTTACAAAGAAATAAAAACAGAATCTTGAAATGTATGGAACCCAAAGACCTGGAATAGCAAAATCAAACTTGAGCAAGAACTAACCTGGTGGCATCAAACTTCCTGACTTCAATCTATTACAAAGCCAAAGCAACCAAACAGTGTGTTACTGGAATAAACACAGAAACACAGGCCAATAGAACAGAACAGACAAGACTGAAAACAACAAAACTGGACACCACTGAACAAAACGTACTCAAACTGCATGAAATAATTAAATGACAATCCCAAAACTTAAACTACTTCACGACAACCCAGAGAAAACGCTTAGGACATTAGCTTTAAATATGATTTTCTGGACATGACACCAACCACCAGGCAAAGAGGCAAAACTAAACAGTCTGAACTACAACAAATGAAAAAGTGTCTTCACATCACAACCGCAATTAACAAAATGAAATTAAAAGGCAATCTACAGGATGGGAGAAAATACTTGCAAGTCATATGAACGTACTGCTTGGACATATTGTGGATTCATTTCAGATCTCCACAATAAAGCAAATATCAAGGTACAGAAAGAATTTACACAATTATTTGGAGTTCCAATTAAATAATAAAGACATGGTAACACTATATTGGAGGCTGATTAAAAACACAACTACTCTGTGTGAAAAATATTTTATCAGTAAAGTGACAAGCTCAGAGAAATTCAGAGACCCAAAGTGACCACAAAGGATGGTCTGAAATTAAAACTTTCTAACTAAAAGTAGCTAATGACAGGTAGACATGTCCTCAGCTAAAATATTCACCAACAAAAGTCAATCTTTACCTTAACTGAGCCTGTCTATCATCTTCTGCATCTATGATAACATCTGTTTGGAATGTCAGAGTAATTTCCCTTTTAGGGATTCCTCAGGGCACAACAAATGCACCATAGCAGAGAGTACAAATACTCTCATTACTATTTTCATCATATTAATAATGATTATTAGTTATCCTGTACCCAACTATGTAAAAGATTTATCATTTTACTTTTTATCCGATTCCAGAAGTAACCCCGCTTTGCTCTCATCTGCCTCCTTAATTTGTCACCAATGAATTTCATGTAACCCACCTAAGTCTGCTCTTTTGATTGTAATGTATCAAATAAGGTGCAAAACTGGCATTCTCTAGAGCATTATATCAATGCCTTGAGAGTTTGCTTCCTAGCAACTGTTGAACGTTAGAACCAAATAAACTCACAAAAATTATTTCCAGGTTTGAATATTTCTTATGTTCACCTTAACAGCATCTGAGCCTGCTGGAAAGATGGCCACACGAAATCTCCTGAAGGCAGGATTGCCAAAAACATTGAATTTGTAAAAACAAAAAAACCACACAGCCCAGCCGTGGTGGCTCAGTGAACTGAGTGTTGTCCCATGGACCAAGAGGTTCCAGGTTCAAAGACCAAGATGTCCCAGGTTCCATTCCCAGTCAGGGCACATGCCTGAGTTGCTGGCTCCGTCCTCAGTAGGGGGCGTGCAGGAGGCAGCCAATCAATGATTTTCCCTCATTATTGATGTTTCTATCTCTCTTTTCCTCTCCCTTCTTCTCTGAAGTTAATAAAAATATATTAGGACCAAAACAAAAAACCCTCAAAATATCTGCAAAGCACAATTAAGCACATGCAAAAAGACAAGTGAGTACCTGTATGTAACAAAAAATTAATATATAAAATATAGAAGGTATTCAAGAGACACATTAGCCAAAAAATATGGTTAAAAAATAGGCTAGAAATATTAAAGACAAAGAGAGAATCTTAAAGGCAGCAAGAGAAGAGAAAACTGTTACTGACGAATGAGTTCGCATAAGGCTGACACCTGATTTCCCATCAGAAACTCTACAGGCCAGAAGGGAATGGCATGAAGTACTCAAAGTAATGGAAAGCAAGGATCTGAGACCAAGATTACTATATCCAGCAAGGATATCATTCAAAGTAGACAGTCAAATAAAGAGCTTCCCAGACAAAAAAAAAAGGCTAAAAGAGTTCATCACCACCAACCCAGCATTACAAGAAATGCTAAAGGGATTGCTGAGAAAAAGAAAGAGAGAAAGAAACCTAGCCATACAGAATTAAAATGGCTAAAATAAGTATCTCTCAATAAAGACCTTAAATGTGATGGTTTAATGCTCTAATAAAAGGTGTAGGGTACCTGAACAGATAAAAAAAAGATGATACAACTATATGCTGTCTACAGGAGTCCCACCTCAAAACAAAAGGCACACACAGGATGAAAGTGAAGGGATAGAAAAAAATTTTCCATGTAAATGGAAAACAAAAAAGCTGGAGTAGCAATACTCATATCCGACAAAATAGATTTTAAAAGCATCATGCTAAGCGAAATAAGCCACTCGGAGAAAGAAATACCATAGGATCTCACTCATTTTTGGAATATAATGAACATAAGTTGATGAACAAAAATAGAGCCAGAAGGGGGAAAAATACCATAGAAAATAATAGAAGTATTCCTGTTCTTTGAAGATTTTTAGTATTTCCTATACCTTTGTGATGCAGTTTTGGTAATATTATTATACTTTAAATCCCTTTGTTCTTGAAATATTAATATTATTATATATAAGTTCATTTTTCTTTAAAAATTGATGTTTATTGCATGTAACATTATTATATTTAAAATTGTTTTCTTGAAATAAAATTAAAAAACTGAAAGAAGAAAAAAATAGGCTAGTCCAGCTGGGGTGGCTCAGTGGTTGAGCATCAACCTATGAACCAGGAGGTCAGGATTCGATTCCCGGTTAGGGTACATGCCCAGCTTTCAGGCTCCAGCCCCAGTAGGGGCTGAGCAGGAGGCACCGATCAATGATTCTCTCTCATCATTGATGTTTCTATCTCTCCTTCTCCCTTCCTCTCTGAAATCAATAAAAAAACGTATTTTTTAAAAATAGGCTAATAATGTAAAGAAAATTTCCCCAAAAATATGTACAAATGACCAACAGGAATATAAAGAATGCTTTTCCTCACTAATCCAGGTGGAATCCATTAGGCTCCCTGCCACACTACCAACCACACATCCCTCCCTAGGAGTTCAGTAAGGAGGCACTGTGATTGCAGAAACAGAAAAGGGCAGAGCAAACAAACCAGTCCTACCAAGAACAGCAAGCGCCCAAAAAAATGAAAGTCAAGCAGTGAGGACAGAGCACATCCCGATAAAGGGGCATGAGGACATGTAAAGTCAAGCCCAGGTCACTGGTGAGAGTGAGGGTCTTACCCAGGGAGGATAGAAGTTCAAAGTTCTCCAGCATCACATTCAGGTACAGCTGTCTCTGACCCTCATCAAGGAGGCTCCATTCCTCCCTGGAGAAGTACAGGGCAATGTCCTCAAAGGTCACGCCACTCTGTCAAAATGGAGTCAAATGATTATTCATGATTATTTATTTATTTGTATTTTAGTTGTAATTCCAATTTGGTCCATGGAGTGTGTCTGGGTAGCATCCACTTACTCCGCAGCCATTTTAAACTCCCAGAATTGATAGGACTCAAACCAAAACTGTCTTTCTGAGAACCCACAATCCTACTCCTTACACACCTTCCCACCCTCAACCTCCTCCAGGGCTCCCCAGTTTAGTGTGGACACCAGGCCCTAATGCCACTGCAGGCTGCTCTCTCATCACAGGCTCATTAGTCACTGCTACTGCCCTCAGCTATAGCAGAGGGTTTGGGGCCTGGGAGGGCATGCATCTAAGCTCTGGGCCATGCCTGCAGGGACCCAGCCTTCCTACCAAGCAAAACCACTGCAGTCTCCCAGATCATGCTTCCAGGACAAAGCTAAACCAGAGCTGATGCTTCACCCTTAAGTCTCCACACCAGGTCCCCAGCACCATCAGCTCACACTTCCTCTTACTCTAGATGTGCACATCACTGTGTAACGTCTACCTCCTTCATATCTTCACACCGCAGATAAACTCCCTCAGCTCTGCCTCCTTCCTACTCCATGCCACTATCAGGGGTCCTCAAACTTTTTAAACAGGGAGCCAGTTCACTGTCCCTCAGACCGTTGGAGGGCCGGACTATAGTTTAAAAAAAAACAACTATGAACAAATTCCTTTGCGCACTGCGGGCGAGACGAGTCAGCTGCTAAGCAGGACAGACAGCAGCACCCGGCGGTTTGTAGTTTGAGGACCCCTGCGACATCAACCATGAACTTGGACTATGGTATCCGAGAGTGCTTGTACTGCAGCTGGATGCAGAACCATCCGCCCTCTGAGGGTCTCCACAGCCCGAAAAGCCGGGATTGAGTCTGTGACGTCCTCCCTGCAGCCTCTGATCTGTCCGCCAATCCTCACAGCCCACACCCTCAGGGGAACCTCAGATGCAAGTCACCCCTGTCCTCTCTGCCCTGCACCTGCTGTGTCCTCAGAAGCCACAACACTCCTCTCTCCCCTCCTCCTTCCTCACGGTCCTCCATGCGGACTGAGCTGCAGGACGTGACAGCCGCCCGCACCCGGGCTGTCCTGTTCGGTGTGAGGAGACGGTGAGGGCCCCGGGGACGCTCGCTCACCTCAGCCCCGCGCCTCTGGGAGGGCGCCACCATCGGACTTTGTGTGCGGAGCCCCGGGGGAGCGGCGGGAGCAGCGGCCGCCGCGGGAACGGCGGTCCCTTTCCGGGCCATGGAGCGGGTCATCCGGGTGGGGACACCGACCTTCACATCCGCGCGTGTGCTGTGCGCACCACGACTCTCGCGCCTTCTCTGTCGGGACATCTCGGATCTGGAGCCTCCAAACAGGTTGCAGGCTGTGTTTGGGTGGAGACAAAACGCCCGCTCTGAGGATGCAGGAAGTCCCGCCCCTTCGCATTAAGCTTCGCTGGAAACACGTTTTCTGACCCTTCATTGGCTAAACTGTTGGTATTCCTCACATGGTCTTCTGGGTAATGTAGTCATTGAGTCCAAAAAGTGATCAGGTTTTCCCCCCACATCACTCCTGTAGAAACCGCGGAGATGGCCACTGCAGGGTCTATGAAATGTCATGTCCTCATGAGAGAGACATCTGGAATATGGCTAAAGAAAGTTGCCATCTTTTCCTGGTGAAGGGACTTCAGTCCATGTTGATGAAAGGAGATAATCTGGCCTGGCCAATGTGAACTGAATGGTTTAGTGTTGACCAGTGAACCGGGAGCTCATGGTTCAATTACCTGTCAGGGTGCATGCCCATTTTGAGCTTGATCCCCAGAGGGGGCGTGCAGGAGACAGCAAATCAAGGATACTCTCCCCTCATTGTTTCTGTCTCTCCATCTATCTTCTCCTTTCCTATCTCTGAAATCAATGTTTTAAAAACCATATTTAAAAGCACACACACATTATCTGTGATACAAATATCCTATCTAATAAAAGAGTAATATGCAAATTAACCATCACCCAACTACACCCCACAAGCCATGCCCA
The DNA here is from genome assembly GCA_026230045.1 of Corynorhinus townsendii. Lineage (NCBI taxonomy): Eukaryota > Metazoa > Chordata > Mammalia > Chiroptera > Vespertilionidae > Corynorhinus > Corynorhinus townsendii. The sequence goes on along the minus strand of JAPDVU010000011.1, from coordinate 49,740,418 downwards.
GCAGCCAATCAGGAGCAAGTATGAAAATTAACCCAACCAAGATGGCTGAAGCAACAGAGCTAGCAGGAGGCTTGGGTTTCCCTGGCAATGCAGGAAGCCAAGCTTTTGGCACACCCTGGCCAGCCCAGGCCTCCACTCAAGGCTACAAAGTTTCAATTATAGAAGATAAATGAATCCTAACAAAAATGGTAGCAGCCACAGAGCTGGAGAGAGCATAAATCCCAACAAAAATGGCTGGGGCCACAGAGCTAGCAGGAGGCTTGGCTCTGCTCAAGGCTACAAAGTTTCACTTATAGAAAATAAATAAATCCCAGATCCCAGGGCCTCAGCTTGGGTCGTGGGGGAGGGAGGGTTGGCCTGCAAACCACCACAGGCCCCTCGCCCAGGCCACCCCAAAACCCAAGGGAACCCCCACCATGATCCTGGACACCCTTCAGGGCAAACTAGCTGGAGCCCACTCATGAACCAAGCCTCTATCCTATCTAATAAAAGAGTAATATGCAGATTGACCATCACTCCAACACACAAGATGGCTGCCCCCATGTGGTCAAGATGGTTGCCCCCATATGGACACAAGATGGCCACCACAAGATAGCCAGCAGGGGAGGGACCAGGCCTGCAAGGGAGGGCAGTTGGGGGCAATCAAGCCTGCAGGGGAGGGAAGTTAGGGGTGACCAGGCTGGCAGAAGAGGGCAGTTGGGGGCAATCAAGCCTGCAGAGGAGGGCAGTTAGGGGTGACCAGGCCGGCAGAGGAGGGAAGTTGGGGGTGACTGGGCCTGCAAGAAAGGGCAGTTGGGGGAGGACCCAGGCCTGCAGGGGAGGGCAGTTAGGGGTGACAAGGCCTGCAGGGGAGGGCAGGTAGGGGTCACGAGGCCTGCAGGGGAGGGCACTTAGGGGTGACCAGGCCTGCAGGGGAGGGCAGTTAGGGGCTAACAGGCTGGCAGGGGAGCAGTTAGGCATCAATCAGGCTGGCAGGGGAGTGGTTAGGGGGTGATCAGGCTGTCAGGCAGAAGCAGTTAGGGCAATCAGGAAGGCAGGCAAGCAAGCAGTTGGGAGCCAGCAGTCCTCAATTGTGAGAGGAATGTCTGACTGCGTTTAGGCCCGATCCAGCAGTCAGACATCCCTCGAGGGCTCCCAGATTGGAGAGGGTGCAGGCTGGGTTGAGGGACACCCCCACCCCCATGCATGAATTTCGTGCACCGTAACTCTAGTAGCAGTCATAATTAAAGAGACATGCCTGCATTAAAGAGTCTGAAAAATTTTACCTCATAGGTAACCTACTTACACCATCGTATATGTATTTGACTAATATAACACAAGAATCTAGGCCCTGCCTTTGAAATAGAAAAGATGATGGAACTCTCTTGTTTCATTATAATTTTAACGTCAATTAAAATAAATAAATTTTGGAAAAAATGGGAGAGTTTGTGAACAAAAAGGGCCACATATTAAACCCGACAGGCTCCGTGGAGGCCTGAGTGGCAGCCTTACCAACTCAGAGACCTAGGGTAACCACACAGGATAGCCTGAAATTAAACCTTTCTTTATTTTTTTTAAAATATATTTTATTGATTATTTACAGAGAGGAAGGGAGAGAGATAGTTAGAAACATCAATCAGCTGCCTCCTGCACGGCCCCTACTGGGGATGTGCCCGCAACCTAGGTACATGCCCTTGACCGGAATTGAACCTGGAACCTTTCAGTCCGCAGGCTGACGCTCTATCCACTGAGCCAAAGCGGTTTCAGTGAAATTAAATCTTTCTAACTAAAAGCAATTCATAGTGATAGTCACATCCTTGAGTAGTATTTTCTCTAACATCAATCTTCACCTTAACAGAGCCTATCTCTAATTCACTTACATCTTGGAGAACATTCCTGATAACACGCTTTTGGAATAACAAATAATTTTCTCTTCATCCCCCTTCCCCCTTTCAAACCACAAGCACTGCAACAGTTTCCCCCTCCTGTTATTGTTATCATGTTAATTGCTGACTGTTAAGTATCCTGTGCCTGCTAGGGGCAAAAATATAACATTGGGGACTAGCTATGGTTATAGGAAATAGAAATCTTCCCATGTTAACTGTGATTGCCTCTTTCTGGTTACAGAAAAGACTGTCTAACCTGCCTGGGAGTTTTATACCCCTGGACCTGGGGGTCAATCTTGGACCTGGGAGTGAACCTTAGAAAGTGGTCCATTCTCATTTAAGAACTGCCTATTATCATGGAAACATTAACAAGCTTGTTGCCCAAACAATGGGGTCCCACCAGAGTCCCCATTGCCTCCTTCACCATGCTTATAATCTCTATTTCCTTATGTAATCTTTTTTTAAAATTTATTTTTATTGATTTCAGAGAGGAAGGTATTGATTATAGAGGGAGAGACAGAAACATCAATGATGGGAGAGAACCATCCATTGCTGCCCCCTGCACAGCCCACACTGGAGATCCAGTGATTCCCTCACAGGTGCCCCGCCAGGGAATTGAATCCTGAGCCACACCTCCCAGGCATCCTTATGTGATCTTTGTCCTACCCCATATAAACAGCTGGCATAGGAGGGTGGCAGAGCAGACTTTTATGGATGACCTGCTGCCCTCCAAATTGCCGGCAGTATTGGAAAAAATGTTCATTGATGATTCAACCCTGTCTCTGCTTAATTGGCTCAAGTACTGACAGGCTGACCAGACCCATTGGTTGTCCAGTTGCATACCCACCTATGGAAAAGAAGCATGTGCCTATCATTTTAATTTTTGTCCAATCCTAGAGGTCACTCCTCCGTCTTCTTTCTCCTGCCGCCTTCATGTATCACCCATGTATTTCACATAACCCCGTTATGCCTCCAATTTTGCTTGTAATGTACATAAAATTAGTGCAAACTTGCCATTTTCCAAAGCATTGTACCATACCATTAGGAGTTTTCTTTCCAGCAAGTGTCATCAGTTGGATCAAATAATTTCAAAAACAATTCTTACATGTTTGAAAGTTTGGTACATTGACAAATTGCATTCTGACGAAGTTACTGGTGTTTTTGTTTATGTGAAAAGGCTATGATAAATTAGCATACTGACAGGGAATTTGTCCTTTACAGACATATTGAAGATGTAAGGTGAGATGACGTTTTAGACATTCTCAATGTGATGACATATTGAATGTAGTGAATGAGCCTTAGCTGGTTCCAATAAACAGAATTAATTCTCCACATGCTCGTTCAGAGTGGGCCACCAGCACAGGACAGACTCAAACCCTGCAGCAATGATTTCCAGACTTAAACTCCTTTGGCACCCTTCGGGACTCCAATGGGATCTGTGTGTATATGGGGACCAAAAGAACCCCCAGGACTCGCTCCTCTTCCTAGTCTGTCCATTGAAAAAGGTTTATGATATGCCAACGTGAAAGGGATAGTCAATTTATCAGAGCGCACGTTCCACTCCATTTGCTGGGCAAGGCAACAAGTCAGGGTCCCCCATGACACCACCAGACATTACCACAGGGCATCAAAAGTGCAGGATGACTGGCTTCTGAGGATACTCAGACATTTACGCTTCTGGATAAATTTCTCATGAACTCCGAAGACTTTTGTTTCCCCACTTGCAAGGCAGAAGGTATAATTTATGTGGGAGGATGGGGCTGGATCGTTTTGGGGGCTCCTTGCTCTTTACCTCTGTTGAATGGGAATAACAGGGCAAGACTCTTACAGGAAACGTTTCTCCAGGAGGTTTCCTCCTGATACCAGGCAAGCACATATTCCATCCCGTTACTGTGTGAAGTCCACCCAAATGGGAATGGGACCATTTGCGCCTCTAGCCTTCTTGCCCCACAAGCATTAACAGTTGCTTTTATTTAGGGTGCCTATAGAATATTTAATTCATTCAACTCAGGTATTTGTTCCTATATATCCTACTTCGATTTGCATGGTGGTAGCAGTGGCCTAGGGCAGTGGTCGGCAAACTGCAGCTCGCAAGCCACATGTAGCTCTTTGGCCCCTTGAGTATGGCTCTTCCACAAAATACCATGGCCTGGGCGAGTCTATTTTGAAGAAGTGGCATTAGAAGAAGTTTAAGTTTAAAAAATTTGGCTCTCAAAAGAAATTTTAATCATTGTACTGTTGATATTTGGCTCTGTTGACTAATGAGTTTGCCGACCACTGGCCTAGGGGATCTTGTCCTGTGACATCTACTCCTAAATGTAGTCCTAGCCAATCTTTTAACCTAAAGGCTGAAATATCCAAGTCATTCAAGTTACTTGTAACCAATAAATTTACTGGGCCAGCATGATCTGGATTGTATGCATTTCCCCAGCCCATATTGCAAGCCCCTACAATTTACCAGATCCCTAAAGCAAATAGAACTCAGTACATAATGGTTATTAAGACAGCTCACAGTCTTTAGGGTCAATTTCAAGTGGATATGTCCTGGTATCTGTTCAAATTGAGGTGTGCCCACCCTTAATCCGTGTATGATGGGTCCAACCGGGCTTTGCAGTCTGAACAGCAGTCTCTGTGGTAAGCAAGACAAGGTAGGGTCTTCCCCAGGAGGATTCCAACTTGCTTCCCTTCCAAGTCTTCATTAGAAGAAATGTAGTCTCCAGGTCCACGATGATGAACCAGAAACTCAAGAGGGGGCCATGGATCAGGAGGCCTTCTAACCTGAGAGAGATTAAAGTAGAAGAGATACCCAGTGCCTAGTTCTTAAGAAACTGCTCCCTAGTCTCCACTGTAGGAAGATCTTGTGGCATTCCAGGGCCTATTGGAATCACCTACAACCAACTCTAGGTAAAAAACAACAACTTTTCTTAATATTTAAAGCCTAGGAAGGTAGTCAAACCCATTCTACCAAAAGATTATATAGCACTCAACTTAGAGTTGAAGATGGCTGCTGATGGGAAGGCAGACTGCGAGATAGTGCGTGAATGAGAGAACGAAAGGAGAGTGTGTGGTCGCATGGGGAGTGTTTATTTGTGAGTTGAGGGACAGCTATACTCCAAGGAACTGTTGGGGATTGCCAGACGGGATTCCCCTGACAAGGCAGCCTCTACTGCTGCTGAAATCCCTGCCGGAGCAACAGGCTCTGACGCGGAGACCACACCATCTTGAAGGGGAGAGCAGATGTTATTGGAAGCCTAAAAATCTCAGGAATCTACAACAACAACACCCAGCAAACAGCTGTGAACCCAGGAATACCCGTCCCCAAGCAGCAGCGTAAACACACAAATTCAGAGGAGCTCTCCACCTTCTCATGGAAAGGTCAGATTTCGCCTAGGATAAGGAGAGAGAGAACTACATAACCAGACACCCGGAGAAAAGAGATCATGGGGAGACAAAGACACAGCCCACATATGAAAGAAAAGGATGCATCACCAGAAAAGGAAGTAAACAAAATGGAGGCAAGCAACCTGTCAGGGAAAGAATTCAGAGAAATGGTCATAAGGTGGCTGAAAAGAATGGAAGACGAATTCAACAATATGTGTAAGAACCAAGAGGAAATGAAAAATGACATTGCTGCTATAAAGAACTCAACAGAAAGCATCAACAGTAGACAAGTAAAAGACAAAACGGACATCATCCAGAACCATATGAAGGCTGGCTGAGTGGAAATTCTACAACTAGAAGGAAAGAGAAAAGCACACTGAGACTCAGATGAGGGGCGAAGGTGCACAAGTAAAGTGCGGAGGTACAGAGGCTCGAGCAAGGAAAGGGGATGGCAACTAAGTACGCGGTTGTCTTTTTCAATTGGGAGGGAGACACAAGCTCCCAACTGCTCTGAACTCCAGTTCCGGGCAAGACTCTGGGGACCGAGACTCATATGGGGAGAAACTGGACTGTCTGGGATTGGGCCGGAACACGAGGGTGGCTTTCTCTCAGAGGTGCTTGCAGCGATTACTGTGGGACACTGAGACCCGGGGACGCTTAGGGCAAGGCTGACAGCCATTGCTGTTTGCTCTGCCCTATTGATTCTCTGAGACGCCACACACCAAAGCTGTGCGTAGAGGCTTTTACGTATGAATGACCTGGCCCTTTGTAATCTATAATAACCTAACAAACTGTAGCAGTGTTAGAGAGCCCCAGAACTTCCAAAAGAAGGCCCAAGGCTCCACAGCACCTTGCATTGCTTCACAGCTGGGCCTCATCTGGGCACCTCCAAACCCCCCAAAAAGAAGAGGATTCTGCAGATCTCTCCATAGCTCCTGCTGGGTGGCCTTAGGCAGAGGCTAAATTTGTACCTCTTTGGAGATCCAAGAGCCAGTGTACCCAGGGGTCAGAGTGGCACTATCTAGATTACAACTCCTCAGATCCATAAGGGACACACTCAGGGAAAGACTCAGTGGTCACCAAAGCCCCACTGAAGCAAGTTTTGCCCCATAGGGTGTCTCTAGCACAGAAGTTCTCCCACTGTAGACAAAAATGATCCTCACAGACAATTGGCCTGGAGGTTAATTGCTCCCAGTGATACCAACAACAACAAGGCTTAACTACAAGAAGACTGTGCACACAGCCCACAAAGGGGTGCACCAAGAGTGTGCACCTCAGGTAGTTAGGGAGGCTGAGCCACTGGGCCCAATAGTACACCTAGCACACAAAGTCATGCTATAAACACAGGGAAACAGCCAAAATGCGGAGACAAAGAAACAGGTCACAATTGAAAGAAATGGAAGAAAGCAAACGACTAGATATACAGTTCAAAACCACAATTATAAGGTTACTCAAGAATTTTCTAGAGACCGCCGATAAATTTAGTGAGACCCTTGAGGATATGAAAAAGGACCAACTAGAAATTAAGCATACACTGACTGAAATAAAGAATAATATACAGAGATTCAACAACAGACTAGAGGATCCCAAGAATCAAGTCAAAGATTTGAAATACGAAGAAGCAAAAAAACACCCAACCAGAAAATCAAAGAGAAAATGAATCCAAAAATATGAAGATAGTGTAAGGAGCCTCTGGGACAACTTCAAGCATACCAGCATCCGAATTATGAGGGTGCCCCACCGGATGAAAGAAATAGACTTACAAGTCCAGGAAGCACAGAGAACCCCAAACAAAAGGAATCCAAAGAGGACCACACCAAGACACATCATAATTAAAATGCCGAGAGCAAAAGACAAAGAGAGTATATTAAAAACAGCAGGAGAAAAACAGTTAGTTACCTAGAAGGGAGTACCCATACGACTGTGAGCTGATTTCTCAACAGAAACTATGCAGGCCAGAAGGGAGTGGCAAGAAATATTCAAAGTGATAAATAGTAAGAACCTACAAACAAGACTACTCTACCCAGCAAAGCTATCATTCAGAATTGAAGGTCCGATAAAGAACATCACAGATAAGAAAAAAACAAAAGGAGTCCATCACCGCCAAACTTGTATTATATGAAATGCTGAAAGGTATTCTTTAAGAAGATGAAGAAGAAGGAAAAGGTAAAGATACAAATTATGAACAAATATATATCTATCAACAAGTGAATCTAAAAATCAAGTAAATAAAAAGTCTGATGAACAGAATAAACTGGTGAATATAATAGAATCAGGGACATAGAAAGGGAGTGGACTGACAATTCTTGGGAGGAAAGGGGTGTGGGGAGTGTGGGAAGAGACTGGACAAAAATAATATACCTATGGATGAGGACAGTGGCGGGGGATAAGGGCATGGAGTGGGGTGGGAACCAGGTGAAGGGGAGCTATGGGGGGGATAAAAGAACAACTGTAATAACCTGAACAATAAAGAATTATTTAAAAAACAAACAGTAGACTAGAAGAAGCAGAGGACCACATCAGTGAACTAGAAGAGAAGGTAGGAAAAAATACTCAAACAGAGCAGCTTCTAGAAACAAAAATTAAAAAGCAGGAGAGCCCAAAGGAACTTTGGGACAACACGAAACGAAACCACATCTGCATAATAGGGGTGCCAGAATGAGAGGAAACTGAGCAAGGAATAGAAAACCTGTTTGAAGAAATAATGACAGAAAACTTCCCTGATATAGGGAAGAAAAAACTCACACAAATCCAAGAAGCTCACAGAGTCCTCAAAAAAATGAACCCCAAAAGACCTATGCCAAAACACATTATAATTAAATTGGTAAACACTAACAACAAAGAATCTTTTTAAAAAATATATTTTATTTTTTTACAGAGAGGAAGGGAAAGGAATAGAGTGTTAGAGACATCAATGAGAGACAAACATCGATCAGCTGCCTCCTGCACACCTCCTACTGGGGATGTGCAGCAACCAAGGTAGATGCCCTTGACTGGAATTGAATCTGGGACCTTTCAGTCCACAGGCTGACGCTCTATCCACTGAGCCAAACCAGTTAGGGCCAAAGTAAGAATCTTAGAAGTAGCCAAAGAGAGACAGAAAGTTACCTACAAAGGATCCCCCATCGGACTAGTGACTGATTTCTTAACAGAAACACACCAGACAACAGGGAATGGAATGAAATATACAAAGTCATGCAAAGCAAGGGCCTGAATCCAAGAATACTGTACCCAGCAAGGGTATCAATCAAAATTGAGGGTGAAATCAAGAGTTTCACAGACAAAAAAGGACTAAGGGAGTTTATTACCATCAAACCAGCAAGGCAAGAAATGCTAAAGGGTCTGCTGTAAAAAGAAGAAATAGGAAGTTAAGAAGGAACACAGGGGTAAAGAATAAAAATGGTGCCGAAACCGGTTTGGCTCAGTAGATAGAGCGTCAGCATGCGGACTGAAGGGTCCCAGGTTCGATTCCAGTCAAGGGCATGTGCCTGGATTGCGGGCACATCCTCAGTGAGGGGCGTGCAGGAGGTGGCTGATCGATGTTTCTAGCTCTCTATCTCTCCCCCTTCCTCTCTGTAAAAAAAAAAAAAGAATAAAAATGGCGACAAACAAGTACCTATCAATAATAACTTTAAATGTAAATGGATTAAATGTCCCAATCAAAAGACAGAGTAACTGAGTGCATAAGAAAACATGACCCATATATCTGTCTACAGGAAACCCACCTCAGGATGAAAGACGCACACAGACTGATGGTGAAGAGATGAAAAAAGTTTTTTCAGGAGAATGGAAATGAAAAAATAAAGCTGGGGTAGCAATACTTATATCTGACAAATTAGATCTCAAAGTGAAGGACATAAAAAGAGCTAAGAAAGGCCACTTCATAATACTAAAGGGAGCAATCCAACAACAACAAAAAATAACTATGGTAAACATACATGCACCCAATACAGGAGCACCCAAATACATAAAAAAAAACTTCTAAAGGTTATCAAGGGACAGATTGACAGTAATACAATCATAGTACAAGACTTTAATACCCCACTATCACCACTGGACAAATCATCTAAACAAAAAATCAGCAAAGAAAGATCAATCCTAAATGACTCACTAGATCAGATGGAATTAATTGACATCTTCAGAACATTTCACCCCAAAGCCAAAGAATATACATTCTTCTCAAGTGCACATGAGTCATTTACAAATATAGACCATATATTGGGTCACAGGCAAAGTGTCTTCAAATTCAAGAAGATAGAAATCATATCAAGCATCTTCTCAGATCACATTGGCATAAAACTGGAAATCAACTACAATAAAAACAATCCAAAAAATCAAACAGCATGCTATTAAACAATAACTGGGTTACCAGAAAGATCAAAGAAGAAATAAAAAACATCATGGTAACAAACGACAATGAAAACACAACACCCCAAAATCTATGGGACAGAGCAAAAGCAGTCTTGAGAGGGAAGTTCATAGCTCTACAAGCCTACTCCAAAAAAACAAGAAACAATGGTAATAAATTACCTAACCCTACAACTCAAAGAGTTAGAAATAGAGCAACAAGAAAAGCTCAGTATGAGCAGAAGGAAGGGAATAATAAAGATCAGAGCAGAGATAAATGACAGAGACAAAAAAAAAATACAAAAGATCAATAAAACCAAGAGCTGGTTCTTTGAATGAATAAATAAGATTGATAAACCTCTAGCCAGGCTCACCAAGAAGCAAAGAGAGAGGACCCAAATAAACAAAATCAGAAATTAAAGAGGAGTAATAATAACAGACCCCACTGAAATACAAAAGATTATTAAAAAATACTATGAACAACTCTATTCCAACAAACTGGACAACATGGAGTAAATGGACATATTCCTAGAAAAACACAACCTTCCAAACGTCAATCAGGATGAATCCAAACATCTGAATAGGCCAATAACTATGAAAGAAATTGAAGCAGTCATCAAAAAGCTTCCAGCAAACAAAAGCCCGGGACCAGATGGCTTCACAGGGGAGTTTTACCAAACATTCAAGGAAGAACTTAAACCTATCCTCCTCAGACTATTCCAGAAAATTCAAGAAGAAGGAACACTTCAAAGCTCATTCTATGAAGCCAGCATCACCCTAATACCAAAACCAGATAAAGACAACACAATAAAAGAGAATTACAGGCCAATATCCCTCATGAACATAGATGCCAAAATTCTAGTAAATTGGATCCAGCAGTACATCAGAAAGATCATACACTATGAGCACGTAGGATTTATCCCAGGGATGCAAGGATGGTACAATATCAGTAAATCAATAAATGTGATACATCACATAAACCAATTGAGAGATAAAAACCACATAGTCATATCAATTGATGCAGAAAAAAATCATTTGACAAAATCCAACATCCTTTCTTGATAAAAACTTTCAGCAAGGTGGAAATAGAAGGATTTTACCTCAACATAATAAAAGCCATATACGACAAACCCACAGCCAACATCATACTCAATGGGCAGAAACTAAAACCATTTTCCCTAAGAACAGGAACAAGACAGGATGCCCACTCTCACCACTCCTGTTTGACATAGTACTGGAAGTATTAGCCATTGCAATTAGACAAGAAGAAATAGAAGGCATCCAAACTGGAAAAGAAGTAAAACTGTCCTTATTCACAGATGACATAATATTGTACATAAAAAACACTAAAGATTCCATCAAAAAATTATTAGACTTAATAAATGAATTTGGCAATGTAGCAGGATACAAAATTAATGCCAAGAAATATATGGCATTTCTATACACCAATAGTGAACTTACAGAAAGAGAGACTAAAAAAGCAATCCCATTTACCATTCCACCAAAAAAACTAAGATACCTAGGAATAAACTTAACTAAGGAGGTAAAAGAGCTATATGCAGCATACTACAGGACACTGAAAAAAGAGATAGAGGAAGACATAAATATATGGAAGAACATACCATGTTCATGGATTTGTAGAATCAACATCAATAAAATGTCCATACTACCCAAAGCAATCTATAGATTCAATGCACTCCCCATTAAAATACCAATGGCATATTTCACAGACCTAGAAAGAACCCTACAAAAATTCATCTGGATTAAAAAAAGACCCCGAATACCTGCAGCAATCCTGAGGAAGAAGAACAAAGTAGGTGGGATCTCAATACCAGATTTCAAGCTGTATTACAAAGTGGCTGTTCTCAAAACAGCCTGGTACTGGCACAAGAACAGACATATAGACCAATGGAATACAATAGAGAACCCTGAAATCAACCCAAACCACTATGCTCAATTAATATTTGACAAAGGAGGCATGAACATACAATGGAGGCAAGACAGTCTCTTCAATAAATGGTGTTGGGAAAATTGGACAGATACATGCAAAAAAAATGAAACTAGGCCCTAACTGGTTTGGCTCAGTGGATGGAGCATTGGCTTGCAGACTGGAGGGTCCCGGGTTCGATTCCGGTCAGGAGCGTGTGCCTTGGTTGCGGGCACCTCCCCAGTGGGAGGTGTGCAGGAGGCAGATGATCGATATTTCTCTCTCATGGATGTTTCTGACTCTCTATCCCTCTTCCTTCCTCTCTGTAAAAAATCAATAAAATAGATTTTTTAAAAAAAATGAAACTAGACCACCAACTTACACCATACACAAAAATAAACTCAAAATGGATAAAGGACCTAAACATAAGACAGAAAAACCATAAAAATACTAGAGGAATCCACAGGCAGCGAAATCTCACACATATGCCGAAGCAATTTCTTCACCAATACCACTCCTAGGGCAATGGAAACTAAAGAGAAAATAAGCAGATAGGACTACATTAAAAAAACAAAACAAACAAACAAAAAAAACACTTTCACACAGCAAAAGAAATGATCAACAAAACAACAAGAAAGCCCGCTATATGGGAGATCATATTTGCCAATGTTATCACTGATAAAGGTCTAATCTCCAACATTTACAGGGAACTCATACAGCTTAATAAAAGAAAGATAAATGATCCAATAAAAAAAATGGGCAATGGGCCCTAACTGGTTTGGCTCAGTGGATAGAGGGTCATCCTGCAGACTGAAGGGTCCTGGGTTTGATTTGTCAAGGGCACATGCCTGGGTTGCAGGCTTCAGCCCCAGTAGGGGGGCATGCAGGATGCAGCCAAACAATGATTCTCTCTCATTGATGTTTCTAACTCTCTCTCCCTCTCCCTTCCTCTCTTAAGTCAATAAAAATATACATATATATTTTTAAAAATAGGCAACAGACCTAAATAGATACTTTTCAAAAGAAGACACAAGGAAGGTCAAGAGACATATGAAAACATGCTCAAAGTCACTAATTATTCAAGAGATGCAAATCAAAACAACAAGGCAGTACCATCTCACACCTGTCAGAATGGCTATCATCAACAAGTCAACGAACGACAAGTGCTGGCAAGGATGCGGAGAAAAAGGAACCCTTGTGCACTCTGGTGGGAATGCAGATTGGTGCAGCCACTGTGGAGAACAGTATGGAGTTTCCTCAAAAAACTAAAAATGGAACTCCCATTTGACCCAGTAATCCCACTTCAAGGAATATACCCAAGAAACTCGAAACACCAATCAGAAAGAATATATGCACCCCTATGTTCATAGCAGCACAATTTACAATAGCTAAGATTTGGAAACAGCCTAAATGCCCATCAGCAGATGAATGGATTAGAAAACTGTGGTACATCTACACAATGGAATACCATGCTGCTATAAAGAAGGAATTGTTACCATTTGCAGCAGTATGGGTAGAACTGGAGAGCATTATGCTAAGTGAAATACGCCAGGCAATGAAAGAAAAATACCACATGATCTCACTCATTTATGGAAAATAAAGAACATTATAACCTCATGAACAAAGAGATAGATACAGAGGCAGTAAAGCATCGAACAGACTATCAAATTACAGAGGGAAGGCTGGAGATTGTTGGGGAGAGGGGTAAAGAGGTCAACTGAAGGACTTGTATGCATGCATAAAGCACAACCAATGGACACAAGACACTGGGGTGTGGGATGCAGGCATGCGACAGGGGGTAGGAGAGGGTGGGGTAAGGTCAATGGCGAAAAAAAGAGATATATGTACTACTATTTGTAATTCTTTAAACAATAAAATAAAATAGTTGCCCTGCCATATAGACAGGTCAAAAAAAAAAAAATTATATAGCACTCAAAGTGACAAGAGACTATTAAACACAAACATAAGCTAGTAAAACTTCAGATCCCATAAGTTTTTTGATACCTGATTAATATAACATATAATAATTTATACAACTTTTGCTTTAGAAAAGGAATAAGCAAAATAAGGTTTATTTTCTAACTTCATTTGTCAGCAAATGACACTAATTGGATTTCTGCTATTAGTTTCCCTAAGTACATTGATATAAGCTATTTACTCCCTGTTTAGGGAGGAAAAATGAAAATCATTTATTCTTAAGTGTCCTTGGTTGAAGGAAGATAGGATTTACTAAATGGCTACAAATTGCTGTTTAACTATTTTAATTTCCCTATTCTACTTATTCTGGCTTAATGGCCTGTGTCATTTATCCAACTTTTTTAACTTCTTTTATAGAAACATTCTATAACTTTTACAAATTTTTTTTTAGAAATCTTACAAGTTTCAGAAATAATTAGCTTTAGAAACCATTTTCTTTCTCCTTCAAAATGCATTTTCATGCCTCATGCTTTTTTTTCTATTATACCAAAATCATAATTAATTTGCACAATTTTTGAGATTTTAACCCTTAGAAACTTTAATTTTTAGATGGCATATAATTAATATTCCTCTGATTAGAAATGCATTCACATTTTAAGATTACCTACACTAATAAAAGAGAAACATGCGAATTGACAGTCACTCCGCTATGCTCACTAGCCAATCAGGAGTGAGTATGCAAAACAACCCAACAAAGATGGCGGCTGCCATGCAACTGGAGCGAGCAGGAGGCTTTGGTTGCCCCTGGATACAGAGGAAGCCAAGCTTCCCGCCTGCACTGGCCGCCCGTGAAGGAGTGGCTTGGAACCTGGGTTACTGGGGGCAACCCAGGCTTCCAGACCACCCTGGCCTCCACTCAAGGAGGGGCTTCCAGCCCACCCTGGCCTCTGCTCAAGGAGGGGCTGGGAGCCTGGGTCACCAGGGGGCGTGGCAAGCCTGAAAATGGTCCTCAGCCCCACACCCAGGCTGACCAGGCACCCCAGTGGGACCTCCCCAACTCTGAATAGGGTGTGGCCAGCCTGCAAATAGCCATCAGCCCCTCACCCAGGTTGGTCAGCCCAGTGGGAACCCCCACCTTGAAGGGGGTGTGGTCAGCTTGAAAACAGGCCTCAGCCTCTCACCCAGGCTGGTCACGACCAACAGAGGGTACCCTCACCCCATGGGGGTGTGGCCAGCCTGCAAACCACCACAGGCCCCTCACCCAGGCTGCCCCATGTCCCAAGGGAACCCCTACCCTGATTCGGGACACATTTCAGGGCAAATCAGTCGGCCCCAACCGGTGCACCAGGCCTCTATCTATACTAATAAAAGGGTAATATGCTAATTAGACTGGGAGACCTTTCAGGAGACCTTTCAGACGTTCTTCTGGACAAAGCCATGATGGTGGGGCCGAGGTAGAGGCAGTTAGAGGCCAAGAGGGGAGGGCAGTTGTGGGTGATCAGGCCAGGATGGGATGGCAGTTGTGGGTGATCAGGCCAGGATGGGATGGCAGTTGTGGGTGACCAGGCCGGTGGAGTGGGGGGGGGCCATTGGGCATGATCAGGTTGGCGGCAGGATGGGAATTGGGGGCAAGCAGGCCATTGGGGAGGGAAGGTGGGGGCGAGCAGGCAAGGAGGAGAGGCAGTTGGGGGTGAGCATGCTGGCACAGGGGAACAGTGGGAATGATCAGGCTGCTGGGGGGGGCGGCAGTTGGGGGCCAGCAGGCTGGCAGGCAGAATGGTTAGGGCACTCTGGCAGGCAGGCAGGTGAGCGGTTAGGAGCCAGCAGTCCTGGATTGCGAGAGGGATGTCCAACTGCCGGTTTAGGTCCAATCCCTGTAAACAGGCAGTAGGACATCGTTCGAGGGGTAACAAATTGGAGAGGGGGCTGGCCAGGCTGAGGGACACCCCGCCCCCATGCAAGAATTTTGTGCATTGGACACTAGTCCTATATAATAAAGAGGTAATATGCAAATTGTCATCACTCCAACCCACAAGATGGATGCCCCATGTGGTAAAAGATGGCCGTACCCATGTGAACACATGATGGGCGCCACAAGATGGCCAGCAGGGCAGGCCAGTTGTGGGCAATCAGGCCAGCAGGGCAGGGCAGTTAGGGGTAATTGGGCTGGCAGAAGAGGGCAGTTGCGAGGGACCAGGCCTGCAACGGAGGGCAATTGGGGGCGATCAGGACTACAGGGGAGGTCACTTGGGGGATTTATATAATGTTGGCATTTAAATGTATGAGATTCAATTCAGACAAATGAGACTTCAAAAATTTTCTTAAACTATTATTAAGATATAACTAAAAAGACACATTTCCTACACATCTAAGAAAGGTCTCACATGTGAACTCATATGTGCAGAGCAAATTTAGAAATTTGGCTGAGAGATAGCTCATATTAATGGCACTCATAATGTCTTTTTCCAGTGTGAATTTGGAGATGATATTGGAGACTATAGTTCCTTGCAAATGATTTCCCACATTCACAGCATTTATAAGGCTTTTCTCCTGTATGAAGTCTCTGATGACGATGAAGAGCAGTGCTCCAGGTAAAAGATTTTCCACATTCACTGCATTTATAACACTTTTCTCTAGTATGAATTTTCTGATGACAGTGAAGGGCAACGTGAGTGGTGAAAGATTTCCCACATTCACTGCATACATAAGGCCTTTCTCCAGTGTGCAATCTCTGATGACCTTGAAGGGCAATGCTGGTGGATAAAGTTTTCCCACATTCACTGCATTTATAAGAGTTTGCTCCAGTGTGAACACGCTGATGACGAGAAAGGAGAGTGCTATAAATAAAAGATTTCCCACATTCCCTGCATTTATAAGGCTTTTCTCCAGTGTGAATTCTGTGATGAAGACGAAGGTCAGCACTCCTGGGAAAAGATTTCCCACATTCACTGCACTCATAAGGCCTTTCTCCAGTGTGCAATCTCTGATGATCTCGAAGGGCAGTGCTCCTGGTAAAAGATTTCCCACATTCACTGCATTTATAAGGCTTTTTTCCAGTGTGAACCCTCTCATGACAATGAAGGTCATCGCTAGTGGGAAAAGATTTTTCACATTCCCTGCATTTATAAGGCTTTTCTCCAGTGTGAATTCTCTGATGATGTTGATGAAGGTGACCAGTCGTGGTAAAATATTTTCCACATTCAGTGCATTGATAAGGCTTTTCTCCAGTGTGAATTCTTTGATGACAACGAAGGGTACTGCTCCAAGTAAAAGATTTCCCACATTCATGGCATTCATAAGGCCTTTCTCCAGTGTGCAATCTCTGATGAACTCGAAGGGCAGTACTCCTGGTAAAAGATTTCCCACATTCACTGCATTTATAAGGCTTTTCTCCAGTGTGAACTCTCTGATGAAGATGAAGGTCAGTGCTCCTGGGAAAAGATTTCCCACATTCACTGCACTCATACGGCCTTTTTCTAGTGTGAACTCCTTGGTGATCACAAAGGTCCGTGCTCTTGGTAGAACACTTCCCACGTTCACTCAATTCATAAGGCTTTTCTCCCGTGTGGCTGAGTTGGGGTGATATCCCATGCACCAAAAAGTTGCCGATTACATTCTTGGACAGGGCAAATGCTGGGTTTGCAGGTTCTATCCCTGGTAGGGGGCATATAGGAGGCAGGCAATCAATATTTTGCTCTCATTACATTTTCTCACTATCCCTCTTCCTATTTTTACAAAAATCAGTTTCAAAATATTAAAAACCAAAGAAGAGCATAGTTCAAATTAGCTAGGAGCTTTTCTGAAGGAAGGAAGGAAGGAAGGAAGGAAGGAAGGAAGGAAGGAAGGAAGGAAGGAAGGAGGGAGGGAGGGAGGGAGGGAGGGAAGAAAGAAAGAAAGAAA
This sequence comes from Corynorhinus townsendii, assembly GCA_026230045.1. NCBI lineage: Eukaryota > Metazoa > Chordata > Mammalia > Chiroptera > Vespertilionidae > Corynorhinus > Corynorhinus townsendii. Next base: position 49,723,081 of record JAPDVU010000011.1, on the reverse strand, counting down.
GAAAGAAAGAAAGAAAGAAAGAAAGAAAGAAAGAAAGAAAGAAAGAAAGAAAGAAAAGAAAAGAAAAGAAAAGAAAAGAAAAGAAAAGAAAAGAAGGAAAGAAAGAAGGAAAGAAAGACCAAGATGTCCCAGGTTCAATTCCCAGTCAGGGCACATGTCTGGATTGTTGGATCCATCCCCAGTAGGGGGCATGCAGAAGGCAGCCAATCAATGATTTTTCCTTCATTATTGATGTTTCTATCTCTCTCCCTTCTCTGAAGTCAATAAAAATATATTAAAACCAAAACAAAAAACCCTCAAAATATCTGCAAAGCACAACTAAGCACATGCAAAAAGACAAGTGAGTACCTAAATGTGATAAAAATTTAATATATGAAATATAGAAGGTATTCAAGAGACACATTAGCCAAAAAAGAAAAAGTTAAAAAATAAGCTAGAAATATTAAAGACAAAGAGAGAATCTTAAAGGCAGCAAGAGAGAAGAAAACTGTTACCTACAAAGGAGTTCTCATAAGGCTGACATCTGATTTCCTATCAGAAACTCTACAGGCCAGAAGGGAATGGCATGAGGTACTCAAAGTGGATCTGAGACGAAGATTGCTATCTCCAAACAAGGGTATCAGTCAAAATAGATGGTCAAATAAAGAGCTTCCCAGACAAAAGAAGGCTCAAGGACTTCATCACCACCAACCCAGCATTACAAGAAATGCTAAAGGGATTACTCAGAAGAAACAGAGAAAAAAACCTAGCCATACAGAATTAAAAATGACTATAAATAAGTATCTTTCAATAATAACTCTAAATAGTTTAATGCTCCAAATCAAAAGATGTAGGATAACTGAATGGCTACAAAAACATGACCCAACTATATGCTGTCTACAAGAGACCCAACTCAAAACAAAAGACACACACAAGATGAAAGGGAAGGGATGAAAAAAAATTTTCCATGCAAATGGAAAACAAAAAAAACCTGGAGTAGCAATACTCATATCTCACAAAATAGACTTTAAAAGCATCATGCTAAGCGAAATAAGCTAGTGAAAGATAAATATCATATGATCTCATTCATTTGTGGAATATAATGAACTATATAAACTGATGAACAAAAATAGATCCAGAGGGGGGAAAATATTACAGACTATAATAGAAGTAATCCTGTTCTTTGTAGATTTTTAGTATTTCCTACAACTTTATGATATAGTGTTGGTAATATTATCCTTTTATTCTTGAAATATTAATATCTACACTAATAAAAGAGTAAGATGCAAATTGAATGTACCTTCATAATGCCCACCAGCCAATCAGGAGTGAGTATGCAAATTAACCCACAAAAAATGGAGGGTTAATTTGCATACTTAGGCATATTGTGGCTGGGGGTGGGACAGGATGCCCTAGCCGCTCTGGGCCTCTGGGCAACTTGGGAAGGCAGAAAGGCAGCTCTGGGCCGGAGCAAAGGTGGTGCTGGCAGCCAGGGGAAGGAAGACCCATTCTTGCACAAATCTTCGTGCATCGGGCCTCTAGTTATTATATAATAGTTCATTTTCTTGAGATATTAATGTTTATTTCATGTAACATTATTATATTTAAGATGGTTTTTCTTGAAATATTAAGGTATGTTGCATGTAACATTATTATATTTAAAATCATTTTCCTTGAGATAAAATTTAAAAAGTAAAAGGAAAAAAAAAATGGCTAGCCCGGCCAGATGTAGCTCAGGGAATGAGTATTAACCTATGAACCAGGTGGTCAGGATTCCATTTCTGGTTAGGGAACATGCCAGCGCATGCAGGAGGCAGCCTATCAATGATTCTCTCTCATCATTGATGTTTCTATCTCTCTTTCCCTCACTCTTCCTCTCTAAAATCAATAAAAATATATTTTTAAAAAATAGGCTAAAGATGTAGAGGCAATTTTACCAAAAATATGTACAAATGACCAACAGGAATATACAAAATGCTTTTCCTCACTAATCATGGAGGAATCCATTAGGCTCCCTGTCACAATAACAATCACAAACACCTCCCTAGGAGTTCAGTACAGGAGGTATTGTGACTGCAGAAAAAGAAAAGGACAGAGCAAACAAACCAAACCTCCCTAGAAGAGCAAGCGCCCAAAAAACTGAAAGTCAAGCAGTGAGGACAGAGCACATCCTGGGTAAAGGGGCATGAGGACATGTAAAGTCAAGTCCAGGTCACTGGTGAGAGTGAGGGTCTTACCCAGAGAGGATAAAAGTTCAAAGTTCTCCAGCATCACATTCAGGTACAGCTGTCTCTGACCCTCATCAAGGAGGCTCCATTCCTCCCTGGAGAAGTACAGGGCAATGTCCTCAAAGGTCACACCAACCTGTCAGAATGGAGACAATAGATTGTTCAGTATTTTGTGTGTGTGTGTGTGTGTGTGTGTGTGTATTTTAGTTGTAATTCCAATTTGGTCCTGGGAGTGTGTCTGGGTAGCATCCATTTACTCCGCAGCCATTTTTAAACTCCCAGAATTGAAACTATTGAAACCAAAGCTGTCTTTCTGAGAACGCACAATCCTACTCCTTACATAGCTTCCCTGCCCTCAACCTCCTCCAGGGCTCCCCAGTTTAGTGTGGACACCAGGCTCTAATGCCACTGCAGGCTGATTTCTCATCACAGGCTCATTAGTCACTGTTACTGCCCTCAGCTATAGCAGAGGGTTTGGGTCCTGGGAGGACATGCATCTAAGCTCTGGGCCATGCCTGCAGGGACCCAGCTTTCCTGCCAACCTAGTCTCCCAGATCATGTCTCCAAGACAAAGCCAAACCAGAGCTTATGCTTCCCCCTAAGTCTCCACGCCAGGTCCCCAGCACCATCAGCTAACACTTCCTCTTTCTCTAGATGTGCACACTACAGTGTAATGTCTTCCTTCTTCAGACCCCAAGTTCACTCCCTCAGCTCTGTCCCCTTCCTATTCCATCCCAGGAGATCAACCATGAACTTGGACTATGTATCCGAGAGTGCTTGTACCACAGTCCAGCCGGATGCAGGCCAACCCCAGTCCTCTGAGGGACTCCACAGCCCGAAAAGCCCCGAATGAGGCTGTGACGTCCTCCCTGCAGCCTCTGATCTGTCCGCCAACCCTCACAGCCCACACCCTCAGGGGAACCTCAGATGCAAGTCACCCCTGTCCTCTCTGCCCTGCACCTGCTGTGCCTCAGAAGCCACAACACTCCTCTTTCCCCTCCGCCTTCCTCACGGTCCTCCGTGCGAACTGAGCTGCAGGGCGTGACAGGCGCCCGCACCCGGGCTGTCCTGTTCCGTGTGATGAGGCGGGGAGGGCCCGGGGGACGCGTACTCACCTCAGCCCCGCGCCTCTGGGCGGGCGCCGCCAACGGACTTTGTGAGCGGAGTCCCGGGGGAGCGGCGGGAGAAGCGGCCGCCGCGAGAAGGGAGGTCCCTTTCCGGGCCATGGAGCGGGTCACCCGGGTGGGGACACCGAGCTTCACACCCGCGCGTGTGCCGTGCGCACCACGACTCTCGCGCCTTCTCTGTCGGGGCATCTCCACCAGGACCCAGCGATCTGGAACCTCCACATAGGTAGCAGACGGGGTGTGGGTAGAGCCAAAATGCGCACTGTGACGGTGCCGGAAGTCCGGCCCCTTCGCATTAAGCTTCGCTGGAAACACGTTTTCTGACTCTTCATTGGCTAAGCTGTTGGTATGCCACACAGGGTGTTCTGGGTAATGTAGTCCTTGAGTCCAAGAAAGTGATCAGGCTTTTCCCCCCACATCACTCCTGTAGGAAACACGGAGATGGCCACTGGAGGGGCCAAGAAATGTGACGTCCCCATGAGAGAGACATCTGGAGTATGGCTAAGGAAAGCTGTCATCTTTTCCTGGTGAAGGGACTTGAGTCCATGTTGATGAAAGGACATAATCTGGCCTGGCCAATGTCACTTAATGGTTTAGAGTTGACCAGTGAAATGGGAGGTCATGGTTCAATTACCTGTCAGGATTCATGCCCAATTTGTGCTTGATCCCGAGTAGGGGGCGTGCAGGGGGCAGCGGAGCAATGATTTTTCTCTCATCATTGATGTTTCTGTCTCTCCCTCTCCCTTCTCCCTTCCTCTCTCTGAAATAAATTTTTAAATAACCATATTTAAAAGCACACACGTTATCTGTGATCCAAAGATAGTAGTCATAATTACAGAGGAATGCCTGCATTAGAGTCTGAAAAATTTTATCACACAGATGACCTACTTACACTATCGTATATGTATTTGACAAATATAACACAAGAATGTAGGCTCAGGCTTTGAAATAGAAAAGATGGAACTCTCTTGTTTCATTATAATTTTTACTTCAATTAAAATAAATAAGTTTTGGCCCTGGCCAGTTTTGCTCAATGGATAGAGCATCAACCTGTGGACTGAAGGGTCCCAGGTTCAATCCCAGCCAAAGGCACATGTCTGGGTTTTGGCCTCCATCCCTGGTGGGGGGCATGCAGGAGGCAGCTAGTCAATGAGTCTCTCTCATCATTGATATTTCTATCTCTCTCTCCCTCTTCCTTCCATTCTGAAATCAATAAATATATTAAAATAAATAAATTTTGGAAAAAGTGGGATAGTTTGTGAACAAAAAAGGGCCACATATTAAACCTGACTTGATCCCTGGAGGCCTGAGTGGCAGCCTTACCAACTCAGAGACCTAGGGTAACCACACAGGATAGTCTGAAATTAAATCTTTCTAAGTAAAAGCAATTCATAGTGGTAGTCACATTCTTGAGCAGTATTTTTGCCTAACAAACATCAATCTTCACCTTAACTGAGCCTATCTCTAATCTATGTACATCTTGGAGAATGTACCTGATAACACGCTTTTGGAATAATAAATAATTTTCCCCCTCATCCCCCACCCCATCCCCTCAAACCACAAGCACTGCAACAGTTTCCCAGTCCTTGTTATTGTTATCATGTTAATTGCTGACTGATAACTATCCTGTGCCTGCTGGGAGGAAAAATATAACACTGGGGACTAGCTGTGGTTATAGGAAATATTAATCATCCCATGTTAACTGTGATTGCCTCTTTCTGGTTACAGAAAGGACTGTCTAACCTGCTGGGAGTTTTATACCCCTGGACCTGGGGGTCAGTCTTAGACCTGGGAGAATGTGGTCCATTCTCATTTAAGAACTGCCTATTATCATGGAAACATTAACAACCTTGTTGCCCAAACAATGGGGTCCCACCAGAGCCCCCATTGCCTCCTTCACCATGCTGATATTCTCTATTTCCTTATGTAATCTTTTTTTAAAATATATTTTTATTGATTTCAGAGAGGAAGGTATTGATTTTAGAGGGAGAGAGAATCAATGATGAGAGAGAATCATCAATTGCTGCCCCCTGCACAACCCACACTGGAGATCCAGTGATTCCCTCACAGGTGCCCTGCCAGGCAATTGAATCCTGAGCCACGCCAGCCAGGCATCCTTATGTGATCTTTGTCCTACCCCATATAAGCAGCTGGTGTATGTGGTTGGCACAGCAGATTTTTGTGGATGACCTGCTTCCCTCCCATATTGACAGCAGTATTGGAATAAATGTTCATCTATGATTCAACCCTGTCTCCGCTTAATTGGCTCAAGTAGTGACAGGTTGACCAGATCCATTGGTTGTCCAGCTTCATACCTGAAAAAACTATCGGGAGCTGAAAACCAGGATTACAGGCTTTATTAGGGGAAAGAGACCTGCAGGGCTATCTCACAAGGGGAGAATAGCAACACGTGCAGAGGTAAACATGCCTTTTCAGGGGAGAAATGGGGGCTTAGTGTACTCGGCAGGCGCTGATTGTTGGCTTAATGTATGGTCTATATAGGAACAAGCGCTTAGAGTATTTGGCAGGTGTTGATTGGTGTTTCAATGTATAGTCCATATAAGGTGCCTGGGTAGGTACTCAGGTATTTCAGGGCTGCAGATTGCATCATACTCTGCCCACCAGTTGGGGGAAGGGAGGATCTATCATTCCAGGCTTTAGTTAATAGTAAAAAAAATTGAGAGTCCAGGCAAGGTCAGGAGGCGAAGGTCTGTCTTCCGTAGCTACTTCCTGCTGAGAGGGGATGGCGTCAGGGGCATCTACCAGGGGTCTCAAAGATTCTGGTGACATAGGTGTTTCTAGGTTCTGAATTCAAAGTCAGATAGATCTCTACCACCTTCTGTTTGGCAAACACCTGCATTTTGTTCTGCAAAACACTAGTGAAACAGTGCATGAGACAGGGGCCAAAGAGCAAAATTAAAAGAATAAATATCAGTGGGCCTAATAGTGGGAGGAGCTATAGGGTAAGTGAGCCAAAGATGGCATACCCCCCTTCTAGTTGGTTACGTCGTCTTTGGTCAATCCTGTCCTGGAGGGATTTAATGTGATTTTTTACAATTCCTGATTCATTTACAAAGTAGTAGCATTCTTCCCCAAGGAAGACACAGGCACCCCCTTATTCTGCTGTCAAGAGGTCTAAAGCACACCAGTTCTGTAGGGCTACAGCTGCTAAGGGGTCTAACTGCCTTTGAAGGGATTCAAGGGAATTGCTAATGATGGAGATATCTTCTGAAAATTCAGCAGACAATTTGTGGTAGAAATGAACAGAGGAGGAAATACCTCCTACTCCTGTCCCTACTGCAGTGAGGACTCCCGTACCCACTAAGAGGGGAACAAGGGCTGCCCTTTGTGGCGAGGTCTGAGAAGACCAAGAGAGGATTTGAGTTCTCCCTCTGTTCTTTTTTTTTTTTATTTAATATATATTTTATTGATTTTTTTTTTACAGAAAGGAAGGAAGAGGGATAGAGAGCTAGAAACATCGATCAGCTGCCTCCTGCATACCCCCTACTGGGGATGTACCCGCAACCAAGGTACATGCCCTTGACTGGAATCGAACCAGGGACCCTTCAGTCCGCAGGCCAACGCTCTATCCACTGAGCCAAACCGGTTTCGGCCTCCCTCTGTTCTTATAGAAAGATTGGGGGTTAGGAAGACATAAAGACAGAGCAAGTGCAACAGTTCCTGGGGGACACAGGTGTAGGCTGTAGTCCCACAGAGGAGAAAAATACCCGGTGGAGGGCAGGCTAAGGGAGGGGGTGAATTTATAGATTGTGCACAGTAGTAAGGTGTAGTAGTAGTTGAGGTAGTGGTTTGAGAGGTATTTGTTAAACAGGTAGTGTTTTCTGTATTAAAGAGAGAGATGTTGTATAGGTGCGTTGAGGTCTGGTATAGGTAAGAATTAAGTTAGTGGTCCAATGGGTTGGGATTGGAGTGGCTTTGATGAAGGTTCGAGCCAGTGACAGACAAATCCAGCAGGATACAGAGAAGGAGGTACTGATGTTAGAGAGTAGATGGAAAGTTGTGTTGATGAGGGTGGGCAAAGGAGTAGGTCCAGTGTTCGTAGGGCGAGAGAGAATGTCCTTTAGTGGGGGAGGGATAGGTCAAGGATTAATACAGGTTTTAATAAAGACAATTATACCTCTGTGGTCCCTACCTCCCCCATCTATTCTAATTCCTGCTGGCTGAGCCTGGTTCCAGAGTAGGTCTGCTGGGTTTGATATGGTAACGCTGACAGGATTACACGTAAGGGGGCTAAAGTCCAAGGCGGGGTTTGAGGTTTACTAGCAGACTACATAAAGCACCAGAGTGATAGTGAGAACACTGCCAATATCGACAGTAGAACTGCCCTACATTGTCACAGTCCCCTTTCTGGCGGTACTTCATACATAGATAGATATTTGTGGTGGGTGGCATAGGCCTGACACCACCACTATAGCTAGACCACCCTGGGGCCATGGCTGTGCAGGCAACAAAATAGAGTGACACTAGAGGATTTCCCATCCTAGACAGTAGTATTGATGACTCCCTCATCATCCCAAGTCCGTTTCACCTGAAAAGACCAAGAACCTTCATTGGTGTATTCATTGTTAGCTGCCAGTAGGAGGATTATGGTAAGGAAATGAGACTTACAAGGAATTTGAAAACCTGAGCTTCTTCCAGAGTAAAAATTCGGAGGGTCCCTTGCCAGGTAAGAGCTACTGAGTGTAAATCTTCTGGGGAAGCAGATCGCGGTCACCACCAGGGCTAGTCCTCCAGGATGCACTGCAGGAAATAGTAGAATTTAGCCTGTGAGGAATGATGGGTCATCAAGTCCTGGATGGTGCCGCTGAGTCCTCTTCAGGGATGGTGGGGAAACATTTGGTGAGCCTGAGAGAGGTAGGTCCTGTGAGGATAGACGTGTAGGAAGGTATTGTTTTGTGCAGAGGTTTGTATGGCTTAATGTGTGAGAGGTCATACCAGTGGTGTATTCCTTGTCCCTTTGCTGAAGTCGGAGTAGATGGTATGACTGGGAAAGTCCCCTCCCATGTGGGTGTTAAGGATGCCTTTCCTTTGTTTTTTTTGACATAGACCAAGTCCCCAGGGAGGACTGAGAGATGAGTAGAAGTTGTAGGAAAGGGAGTGGGGAGAAGATTATCAGTGTGTTGTTGTAAGAGTGCCCTCATATGGGCAAAAGCAGGGAAGTAGTCTCCCGGGGAAGGGGAATTGTCCTCTGGGGTTTGGAGGACAAAAGGCCGCCCATACATGATCTCGAAGGGGCTTAGAAGTAGTGGTTGTCCTGGCATGGCCCTCAGTCTCATTAGTACCAGGGGGAGTAGTTCAGTCCAAGGCATATGGAGCTCTAAGGATAGCTTGGTTAGATGTGTTTTTAAGAGATGATTGGCCTTTTCTATTTTACCTGAAGACTGAGTGTGGTAGGGGATGTGGAGGTTCCATGTGATGTTTAGCATTTGAGAGACCAGCTGCGTTATCTGAGAGATGAAAGCAGGGCCATTATCAGATTGAAGAGACAACAGAAAGCCAAAGCGGGGAATGATGTCATGGGTGAGGGCTAGAGAAAAGGCAGGGGGAGGAGGGAGCAGGCCTCCCAGAGATAACATGCTAAGGTTGGGGAGATAATGAGCTCACTTTCTGATAATAGCTGGACTGTTAAGTAAGCCCGTGCAGTCAAGAAAGTTGTTCTTTGGGAAGGGTGGAGTGGGGGAGGGGCGCGGGGTGAGAAGGTGCTGAGGTCAGAGCAATTTTCAGAGCATTAAAGGTGTGAGAATGTTGGCCTTGGGATCTAAAGGCTCAGTGAGGGGGTCCCTTCGCCATGTCATGTCATAGAGGAGCTTTGCAAGACGACTAAAGTTGTGAACCCAGAGGCGAGAGTACCCAATGAGCCTGAGAAAGGAGAAAATTTCTTATTCAAAGGAGGGGACAGTCTTAGAGGAGATAAGGAGATAAGGCATTTACTGTCCAAGGAATGACTGGGCCTTGTGGGGTGAGAGAGTGAAACTGAGGTAGGTGACTGTCGTTTGGGACAACTGGGTTTTATAAGGGGATACATGCTAGCCCTGTCCGGGCACCGAGGTAGAATGGGAAAACAGTGAATGGGGGAGCCCTAGCTGGTTTGGCTCAGTGGATAGAGTGTCGGCCTATAGACTGAAAGGTCCCAGGTACGATTCCGGTCAAGGGCACATGCCCAGGTTGCAGGCTCCATCCCCCGAAGGGAGCGTGTGGGAGGCAGCTGATCAATGATTCTCTCTCATCATTGATGTTTCCATTTCCTCTCTGAAATCAATAAAAATGTATTTTTTATAAAAAGAGTTAATGGGGTTATTTATAAGATGCAGTGTGGACGTGAGGTGGCTAATGGCTGTGAGATTAATCCATCAACCCCCATAATAGAGACTGAGGAGTGGACAAGGGTCCTAGTGAATTCGGAGAGGGCAGAATAAGTGGCCCTAGTGTCAATTAAAAAGATGGGCTTACCTACCACCACAGTCATTACCCGAGGCTCTGTCCTGGTGATGTAAGTCTGTGGGGCCCTGTCAGGGCCTGGGCAGCTTCTTCAGTGGCCAGTCCCAGGAGGTCTGGGAGCTCCAAACCGGATCCAGAGGGCAGTCTTGATGGACACACTGAGGCCTGAACCGGAGGGCCAGACTACAGTCTGATTTCCAGTGGCCTTCCCTTCCGCACCTTGGGCAGGGCCCAGGCAGGGGTCTCGGATTTGAGCAGGACTTGGTTCAGTGTCCTTCCTTGCTGTATTTGAAACATGGGCCCAGAGGAGGCTTAGCCCCTGACTTACCTGCAGTTGGAGGACCGGCACTTCATTTGAGGTTTGTGAGAGCGTGGCTAGGAGCTGGAAGACCTCCTTCTGGGCTTCAGCCTTGGCTTTGATCTCGCCTCTGTTTTTGGATTTGGGTCTCCTCGTCACTATTATTAAAGACCTTAAAGGTCAGGTTAACGAGGTCTTTTTGAGGGGTTTGTGGACCTGCATCTATTTTTTGAAGTTTGCGGCGTATGTCGGGGAGTAAAGGTGGTCAGGTCAGTGGAAAAAGAAACCTGAGATGCCTCTCAATCTGTGAGGCTGGACATAGAGAATGGGACGTGGACTCAGACTCTGCCCTCAGTTCCTGCTGCCTCCCTCGGGGTAGAATGGGTGCGGGAATAGAAGAGGCTATTGAGGAAGGCAGTCTTTGGGTGGCTTGAGAATGAGTGTTAGATGGGAAAGGCTGTTTTGGAGCTCACGTTCTCAGGATTTGGGCTCTCAGGGACTGGGAAGAAGGCAGCTGCTGGTTAAGAGGGTCTGAAGAGAAAGAGCCGAGGCAATTTTCAATTTGAGAAAGATCAGAAAGTGAGAAGGGAATGGCTACCTGGATAAAACCACCCCCCCCCCCCCCGCAACCTCATGCAAAGGGAACTGGCCAGCCACCTCTGCATTTGGTTGCTGGCAGTCACGGGGGCAGAGATTTGGCAGAGAGTGCATAGGGGAAGGCAGGCAGGTAGAGTTGTCAGAGGGTAGAGTGTGGGGAGCAGGTTTCGTGGTGGGATTGTAAGGGGGTGGTGGGGGTGGGCGAAGTGGAGAGGAATGATCAGCTGGGTCAAAAGAGTCAGAAGACAGAGAAAGGGGCTGAGGATCGGTTTGAGGGAGCGAAGGGGACTTTGTGAGGAGGATCTGATGGGTGGAACATGAGGAGCAAAGTGAGGGGCAGAAGCAGAGGGAAAAGAAAGCCTGTTTGTAGGGATCTCTGAGGGCTACCTGTCCAGTGGCAAAAATTATCTAGGCCTCAAAGGATATTGGAATAGAAAATGCCATTTTCGGGCCACTGAGAGCCATTGTCGAGTTTATATTGTGGCCAGGTAGAGCTTCTTTACTTTGATGTAGCCAGAAAGACCAAGGGTCGAGGGACTGGCGAGGAGACACCCTAAGGGTATGTTTTGAGGGGATTTGGATTGAGAGGTCCCCATGACTGGAGGGAAGGGCTATCAGAAGTTGGGGAAGGAACAAGGAGCATCCTCCTGTTCCCTCAACCAACCTGTAGAGAGAGGGGGCCGAGAGAAGGTTCCGAGGTCATCACCCTGAGACACCTTTCCCGTGGAGTAGAAGAGAATTCCCGGTCAGGCACCTGGGCTTTCGTAGAATGAGTAGCTGAGTAGATGGGAAACTCTGAGACCCTAATGCCCCTCCAGGTCACAGAGAGCGAGAAAAAAAAGACAGGGGGGGTTGGGAAAGTCCCTGAAGCCTACCTGTGGGAGGGAAGCAACGGGATCCCCACGTGTCCTGGTCCGGCAGGGTTCGAGAGAGGGTCTGGGGCGGACCAATCAACTCAGAAGCGTATCACTGAGCAGAGCCAGAGAAGCTGGGGGTAGGTCCGAAGATCGTCCACAATCCTGTTCACCTCTCCCGGGTTTTGGCACCAGAATGAGAAATCAATCGGGAGCCGAAAACCAGGATTACAGGCTTTATTAGGGAAAAGAGACCTGCCGGGCTGTCTCTCAAGGGGAGAACAGCAAGCCGTGCACAGGTGAACACGCCTTTTGAGAGGAGGAATGGGAAAGAATGGGGGCTTAGTGCACTGGGCCGGCTTTTGAATTAAAAGTCTCCTTGATTTGATTCTTTGGCTGAGGCGTCCTCTATTCGACGTGTGGGGTACATTACAACATTTGGAGGCCCCAGCGAGATACCAGCATCTTTGGGTGCTGGTTCAGACTCAGAGGGAGGCCGATTTCCCTTGGGCCGATCACAGAGTACCGGGGAGTCTCTAGGGGTGCACACCCTGAGACGTTCCAAGGCCCCAGAGAACTTCCCTTCGCATCCGACGAGCAGGCAGGGGACATTGGTCTGTCCCTAAAAATTCTTCGGAATCATCAGGAAACCCTATGGAGGTAAGTCTGATTTTCTGGGACCGGTCATTTGTGGATTGGAAGAAGGACTGGACGCAGTCATAAGTTCTCCATTCTTGGAGTGCTGCTGAGACGTAAGTAGTTACTCCTGGTTTTGGTTTTGTTTGTGGGCCCTAAGTGTCTTGTTTGTCGGTTTTGTTATTTTGCCAAAATCCTCTTAGAGGACATTGAGTGGTTCTTTCCTTCTTCTTTAACATTTGAGGGGTTGTGTGAATGGATTACTACCCTAATCTATCAAGGTTCTTTGAGGGAGTTCAGCCCTCCTGAGGTGACCCTCTACACTTTTCTCTTAAAGTGTGTCTTGTCCCTCCCCGATTAAAGATTCCCTTCCACAGGTGAACACCGGACTCCAGGACGGCTTACTCCTTACAGTCCCTGGGGGACCTCATGAGCAATTTTAACTTTTTTTCCTTCTTTTCTCTCACATCCATGATCCTCGCCATCATTATGGCGGGCAGACGGAGCTCCCAGAAAGCTCCCCTAGGTTGTATGTTGAGGCATTTCAATGAAGGGTTTGTGGACCAGGCTGATTATGGTGTTGTTTTCTGCAGGATGACTCAGAATACTATGTGAATCAGAATGGCCCACTTTTGTGTGGGTTGGCCAGGTGTAGGTTCTTTTGACCCCCAATTAATTCGGGTGGTCTGGGACATCGTCACCGGGACTCTGGGGCACCCTGATCAATTCCTGTACATTGATCAATGGCTGGCCTTAGTCCAGAACCCTCCTCCCTGGCTAAAGAATTGTGCCCTACAAACAGGGGCCTGGGTCTTAGTAGTGAGACCCAAAGCAGGATTTAAGAAAACCCAGAAACCAGAACCCCTGTCCTGCCTTCACCTCCAGAGGAGTCAGAGCTCCCTCCCCCCTACAATCCTTCACCTTGGCACAGCACCGAGATGCCAGAAGAGGGGGCTCCTTTCTCACCACCCCATACTCGGAGAGGGTTGGAATATGGGAACACCAGAGACCCCCTCCAGAGGGATCCATCTTTCCCCTTAGAGAGGCACCCCCGATGGATTGGGAAACGGGTAGGGGGGGGAGGGCACCCATTCATGGTTTATGTCCTGTTCTTCATGAGCGACCTCTATAATTGGAAGGCACAAAATCCCCCATTCTCGAAGCCCCAGGCTTTGATTGGTCTACTAGAGACCATCTTCCATTCCCACCAACCAACATGGGACGATTGCCAGCAACTCCTGACCACCCTTTTTACCTCCAAGGAATGAGACTGGATTGATTTAGAATTCTGGAAGGTTGTCCTCGGGCCTGGAGGGAAGTCGCTCGAGGAGAAATGCGACCAAATTGAGGAAGTCTTCCCCTCCCTTCACCCCCAATAGGACCCAAATACTACTGGGGGCAGGGCTTCCTTAGACACTTTTCACCGTGTTCTCTTGGGGGGCTTAAAGGTGACAACCAGAAAACCCACCAACCTATTTAAGGTCACGGAAATGGTTCAGGGACCTCAGGAGTCACCCGTGGCTTTTCTGGAGCGCCTGTGTAAAGCTCACCAGGTCTATACTCCCATCAATCCAGATGCCCCAGAGAACTAGCGGGTGATCAATGTGGCCTTTGTAACCCAGTCAGCCTCTGATATGAGGAAGAAACTCCAAAAATTAGAAGGATTTGAAGGAATGAATTGGTCACAGTTGGTAGAGGTAGGCCAGAAAGTCTTTAGACACCCCGAGGAGAAACAGGACAAAAGGATGGCAAAGGCAGTAGTAGCGGAGCAGCGAGAGATGGGCCGCACAGCAAAGGGGGAATGGAAAAAGGAAAGAGGTAGGCAGCAGCTAGGAAAGAATCAGTGTGCCTATTGTCAGAAAGAGGGGCACTGGAAGAGAGAATGTCCTAGCACAGTGGTCAGCAAACAGTGGCTCGCGAGCCACATGCGGCTCGTGAGCCGCAGTTTGCCGCTCTGTTGACTAGACTAAATGAGTTTGCTGACCACTGGACTAGACTAAATGTTACTGTAAAGTTGGAAGCTGTGAGGATTAGGCAATTGTGGCATATTGTGTGCAAAGGGGTAAAGGGTAGTATATGACAGTGGTCGGCAAACTCATTAGTCAACAGAGCGGCAAACCGCGGCTCGCGAGCCACAGTTTGCCGACCACTGTCCTAGCAGATTAGCGAAGGAAGACAAAGGGAAAGCTCAGACTCCAGAGGTCTTAAACTTAGAGGAGGAGGACTGACAGGGCCAGGGCTCCTTTCTGTTGAGCCTCTGGGAGCACAGGGTAACCTTACAAGTAGAGGGCAAACCTGTTAGTCTCCTGGTGGACACTGGGGCAGCCTATTCAGTCTTGATGGAGCCAAGGGGACCCATAACCTCTAGGAAGACATCAGTCAAGGCAGCTACTGGACAGACTGCCCTCTTTCCTTGGACATCAAGAAGGACTGTAGACCTCGGAAAGAGTACAGTAACCCACGCGTTTCTAGTCATGCCAGAGTGCCTGTACCCCCTTCTTGAATGAGACCTCTTGCAGAAACTACAAGCCACCATATCCTTGGAGGGGGACGGAGCACACCTCACCGTGGACCCAAGGAACCCAGGCCCAGTCCCTTCCTCCTCTGACTGCTTCCTTTTAACCTGCCCTCTCTCAGAGGAATATCTCTTGCAGGAGAGGGCAAAGGCGGCACCAGACGAGGAACACGAACACGAGCCCTCCGCTTAGTTGGAGGAGTTACAGCGTCTCTTTCCCATGGTCTGGGCAGAAAACAAGTCCCCAGGGCTAGCAAGTCATCAAGCTCCTGTAGTGGTCCAACTACTAGCCACTGCCACTCCAGCTCGGGTAAGGCAATACCCCATGAGCTTAGCAGCAAAGAAAGGAATTGCTAAACACATTTGCTGGCTTCGGGAGGCAGGAATTCTTTTTTTTTTTTTAATAATATATTTTATTGATTTTTTTACAGAGAAGAAGGGAGAGGGATAGAGGGTTAGAAACATCGATGAGAGAGAAACATGGATCAGCTGCCTCCTGCACACCTCCTACTGGGGATGTGCCCGCAACCAGGGTACATGCCCTTGACTGGAATCGAACCTGGGACCCTTCAGTCCGCAGGCCAACGCTCTATGCACTGAGCCAAACTGGTTAGGGCGGGAGGCAGGAATTCTGATTCCCTGTCAGTCCTCCGGGAACCCCCCCTTGCTTCCAGTTTTAAAGCCTGGGACTAGAGACTACAGACTGGTACAAGACCTAAGGGAGGTGAACAAGAGGGTCAAGACTATACATCCCACTGTCCCGAACCTTTACACTCTGCTAAGTTTTCTGCCTCCAAGAGCGACAATTCTACATGGTCTTAGATGTAAAGGATGCCTTCTTCAGCATACCCCTAGCCCCAGTTAGCCAGCCCATTTTTGCATTTGAATGGAATGACCCGGAGGGAGGATTTTCAGGACAATTAACCTGGACCAGGTTGCCTCAGGGTTTCAAAAACTCTCCCAGCCTTTTCAATGAAGCCTTGAGCTCGGACCTACTTGCATTTAGACATGAGCATGCAGAGTGTACCCTGCTCCAGTATGTAGATGATCTACTGGCTGCAGATACCGAGAAAAGTTGCCAACGAGCCACAGAGGGCCTGCTAGGCATCCTACAAGCATTTGGCTACCGGGTGTCGGCCAAGAAGGCTCAGTTATGCTCCTCTGATGTCACATACCTGGGGTACAACATTAGCAAAGGCAGGCGAACCCTTTCCCTCAGCCAAATAGAGGCAATCTTATGCATCCCCACGCCAAACAACCAAGAAGCAGGTTCTAGAGTTCCTAGGGGCGGTTGGATACGGCCGCCTATGGATACTAGGGTTTTCAGAGATTGCTAAACCTCTATACTCAAGCAATGGGGGCTCTCGTCTCAGCACCTGTCCTAGCCTTAGCGGATGTCACGAAGCCCTTTCACCTCTACGTTAGCAAGGTAAGAGGCATTGCCAAAGGGGTTCTCGCCCAGACTCTAGGTCCCTGGAAGAGACCTGTAGCCTATCTGTCTAAGAGGCTAGACCCAGTGGCATCAGGATGGTCTGCATGCCTTCGGGCAGTGGCCACCACAGCACTGCTGGTGAAGGAGCACAGACAAACTGACTCTGGGCCAGGAGTTAGTCCTGACGACACCCCATGCTGTTGAGGCCCTCCTCCGAGGTGCTCCGGAACGGTGGATGTTGAATTCCAGGGTTACCCAGTTCCAAGCTCTCCTCCTCGACCAGTGCTGCATCCGGTTCCATAAGTCACTGGCCATCAACCCTGTGAACCTACTCCCAGATGATGATGATCTGGAGGAGCCCCTCTATGATTGCATAGAGGTAATAGATGCATTCCAATCGGCTCGCCCAGACCTAATGGACGTCCCGCTGTCATCACCAGATGAGGTACTGTACACAGACGGGAGCAGCTACGTGCAGGATGGAATCCAATATGCGGGGGTGACAGCAGTCACCCTGGACCACACTATCTGATCGCAGTCCCTTAGCAGAGGGGCTTCAGCACAGAAAGCCGAGCTCCTGGCCCTAATCCAGGCCCTCGCATGAGGGAAGGGAAAGTCTGTCACCATCTATACCAACAGCTGGTATGCCTTTGCCACAGCACATGTACACAGTGCCATCTGCCAGGAAAGAGGGTTACTAACTTCAGCTGGAAAGGACATTAAAAATAAGGAAGAAATTCTAGCCTTATTAGAAGCTATCTGGCTTCCCAAGGCAGTCGCAATAGTGCACTGAAAAGGACATCAGAAAGGGAAAATGGACAAGGCTCGAGGGAATCAAGCTGCGGACCAGGCCTCCAGAGAAGCTGCCCAAAAACCACTGGGGCCTCTACAAGTACTGGTGACTCTACCACTAACCCCCTCTTACACCAAACAATAGGAGGAATTGGCAGAACAGAAAGAAACAGGCTACTCGAGAGCCAAATGGTTGGTGGACTCTACCAGATAACAGACTGCTGGTCCCAGAGACTCTAGGTCGGACGTTAGCTGCCCAGTTACACCAGGCCACCTACCTAGGCATTACCAAGACTTCCGAACTCTTATGAGGCAAGTACTACATACCACTTTTAGATAAAATAATCAAAAGCATAGTCACTAGATGTACTGTCTGATAGATGAGACAGAGGGCCGCAGTCGAGGACACAGGCTTTATTAGAGGAGAAGACCCTGCCGGGCTATCTTCCAGATGGAAAAGAGCCCACGTGCGGGGATGGAGGCACCTTTTGAGGGGAGGAAACGGAAGGGATGGGGCTTCTTGGCACACGCTGATTGGTGGTTTCATATGAGGCACACAATTAGGGACTTTAGAAATTGGGGTTCAGGATATTTGGCAGGTGCTGATTGGTGGTTCAATGTTTAGTCCATATAAGGTGCCTGGTTAGGTGTTCAGGAATGGAGTTTACGTCATTCTTTGTCCATCAGTTGGGGGAAGGGAGGATCTATCACTGTCTGTGCACAGGTAAATGCTAAGTAAGGCAAGAGGGTCCCCCTGGGAATTCGGGCTCGGGGAAACTCCCCAGGAGAACATTGGGAGGTAGATTTCACAGAGATCAAGCCACCAGTGTCAGGGTATAGGTACCTGTTGGTTTTCATAGACACCTTCTCGGGTTGGGTTGAAGCTTACCCCATTAGGACAGAAACTGCCTTTATAGTAGTCAAGAATTACTCCAGGAAATTATACCAAGATTCGGGCTGGCAGTAACCATAGGGTCAGATAACAGCCCCGCCTTTGTAGCAAAAATATCTCAAAGTATGGCTCAAGTCTTAAATATCAATTGGAAACTCCATTGTGCATACCGGCCACAGAGTTCCGGACAAGTATAAGGTGTGAATAGAACTCTAAAAAGGACTCTGACTAAATTTGTCCTAGAAACTGGTGAAAACTGGACCAACCTCCTGCCATTCACCCTCTTACAGGCCAGGTGTACCCCATACCAGGAGGGGTTCTCCCCTTTTGAGATCATGTATGGTAGACCTCCCCCCATCTTTCCCAAGGTCAGGGAGGAACTAAAAGCTGAAATTAATAACCATTCCTTGCTCAAGTCCTTACAGGTTCTGCAGCATAACCAGAGAGCCACCCATAAGTTTGTTCAAGACGTCCTGCCGGCGCCAACCTCGGACCCTGTACACCCCTTCCAGCCCGGGGACTTGTTATGGGTGAAGAAGTTCACAAACCAAGGACTTACCCCAACTTGGAAGGGACCATATGCTGTCATCCTGAGCACGCCCACAGCTGTTAAGGTTGACAGCATATAGACCTGGCTACATGTACCTCTCCCAGCTAAAGGCAGCAGGAACAGAATGGATCGGATCGCCAACACCACCTCGAACCCCTTAAAGATAAGACTTTCGCGGGTATAAGGGTCCTAACCATTTTCCTGTTTTGTACAAGTGGAAATCCCCATAAGCCAAGACCATAGGACTGGGAACTCCGAGACAGGGTCACAGGGAGAGTAATCACTAATACTACTGTAGAAAAGAGGAAACGGGTAACATTTACCTTTGATCTATGTTCCCTGTTAGGGGAATATAGTGCCCGGGCCCCAAAATGGGGGGAAATTGAAGATTCAAGGGGGACTGGGGTTGTGGAAGGGCAGATTACAGAGAAGAATTAATTTGGTCAAGTTACTAGTAGTTAGGGGCATTACAATCCCCTCCCTAATGAAGATGAGTCCACAATTTGACTCATGGACATAAAACCAGTGGGGAATGAAGCATAGTAACATTCATCTCAGGTAAAAACTGCTGTTTAAATTTTAACCCTGCTATTCTGGCTTCTATAAACACTCGTGGCCCAGTGCATGAAATTTGTGCAGGGGAGTGGGGGTGTCCCTCAGCCAGGTTGGCACCCTCTCCAATCTGGGACCCCTCAAAGGATGTCCTACTGCCAGTTTATATGCATCTGGCCTAAACCGGCAGTCAGACATTCCCCTCGCAATCCGGGACTGCTGGCTCCTAATCGCTCACCTGCCTACCTGCCTGATTGCCCCTAACCACTCTGCCTGCCAGTATGCTCGCCCCCAACTGCCCCCCCCACCAGCCTGCTTACCCCCAACTGCCTCCCTGCTGGCCTGCTCACCCCCACCTGCCCTCCCCACTGGCCTGCTTGCCCCCAACTGCCCCCCTGCTGGTCTGCTCACCCTCAACTGCCCCCCACCAGCCTGATCACCCACAATGACCCCCCCACTGGCCTGATCACCCACAACTGCCCTCCCGTCTTGGCCTCTAACCACCTCTACCTCGGCCCTGCCACCATGGCTTTGTTCAGAAGACAATCCGGAAGGTCTCCCAGTCTAATTAGCATATTACACCTTTATTAGTATAATTAGAGGCCTGGTGCATGGGTGGGGGCTGGCTGGTCTGCCCTGAAGGGTGTCCCAGATCAGGATGGGGGTTCCTGCTGGGGTGCCTGGCCAACCTGGGCGAGGGGCCTGTGGTGTTTTGCAGGCCGGCCACGCCCCCAAGGGGTGAAGGTTCCTGCTGGGGGTGTGTGGCCAGTCTGGGTGAGGGGCTGAGGGCTGTTTTCAAGCTGGCCACACACCCTTCAGGGTGGGGGTTCCCGATGGGGTGCCTGGCCAGCCTGGGTGAAGGACTGATGACTGTTTGCAGGCTGGCCATGCCCCCCACTGGGGACTTTTACTCCATGGGGGTGTGGCCAGCCTGGGTAAGGGGCTGTGGGCCGTTTTCAGGCTGTCCACACCCCCTTTAGAGTGGGAGGGTCCTGTTAGGGTGCCTGGTCAGCCTGTGAGTGGCTGAGGGCTTTTTTCAGGCTGGCCACACCCCCTTCAGGGTGGGGGTCCCCACTGGGGTGCCTGGCCACCCTGGGTGAGGGGCTGATGGCTGTTTGCAGGCTTGCCATGCCTCCCAGCGGGGACTCTTACTCCATAGGGGTGTGGCCAGCCTGGGGAAGGAGCTGAGAGCCGTTTTCAGGCTGGCCACACTCCCCAGCGACCCAGGCCCCCAGCCCCTCCTTCAGTGGTGGCCAGGGCAGGCAGGAAGTTTGGCTTCCTCCATCACCAGGGGCAACCCAAGCCTCCTGCTTGCTCCAGATCCATGGCCGCCATCATCTTTGTTGGGTTAATTTGCATACTCCCTCCTGATGGGCTGATGGGCGTAGCGGAGGGATGGTCAATTTGCATGTGTCTTTTTTATTAGTGTAGATTTGCTTGCTTAAATAATAGGGTAGTTAGCCTAAGTGACTCAGGATTCCCTATTGTGGGTTAAGGACAAAATTCTACAAGGGTTGATTTCCTCTGGGACCCATTGGTGACATTCTCCTGAACACAATAACCTCAGTATTGCTGGTGTCCCTTTATTTGGACTCCTAGAAGTATCCACTCTCCAGGTTAAGAAAGCCTTGGGCCCTAGCCAGTTTGGCTCAGTGTATAAGCATAGGCCTGCAGACCAAAAGTTCCCAGGTGCAATTCCAGTCAAGGGCACATGCCTGGGTTGTGGGCTCTATGCCCAGTAGAAGGTGTGCAGGAGGCAGCCAATCAATGATTCTCATCATTTATGTTTCTATCTCTCCTGCTCCCTTCCTCTCTGAAATCAATAAAAATATATTTTTAAAAAGATAAATAAATAAATAAAGCCTTAGGATCTAAAAGTGTCGAGATATTTTTAAGGAAAAGGAGAAAGGTCTTTCTTTTTCTTTGCTGTGACCTTCCACAATTTATGAGATGCACCTGCTAATTAAACTCCAAGATTGCTGGCTCCTCTAATTCAAATAGCTCCTCTGTTCAAACTGCACAACAAGATAAGCTACTTTCAAGGATGCATTCCTGCCACCTCTCCTCCTTGCTGTTGTTACACCTCAGGGATAATTTGTACTAAGGAGTCTCTAGTTAGTAGAAAGTTTCCTTCCTTGAGCCCATTGAAACCACCCTCTTTTGAACTCTTCAAAACTTTTGCTCCAGTCATCATATTTTATAGGCTTGGGGACAATAATGATAAGGCACTTCCCTATACATCTGCCAGACTATATCCTCAAAAGCAAACAAACTAAATTTTAAATACAGCCCTCATATCAACTTCAGCACAGCCCAAGGCCCCTGCATTGCTTGTCCCTTAGCAACAGGCACCGCTGGAAAGCAGAAGCCACCCTTTCTTCCCTGCTATGTACTGATTAGCAATACTTGGCCCTTTCCAATCTTGGAAAGCAAAATAAACTTCCTCTCTGCATGGCTTCTCTCTGCTGTGAATTCTTCCAAAGACCTCATCACTTGCCTAACCCTAACAGTTTCATTTATTCTAAGGAGTTCAGTGGGTGAAAATGAGAAAAATGACACTGTAGAGTCAAAATAATATTCCCTTCTTCTTTTCTAGGTTCTTTGGTTGCCCATAATTAAATTGATATAATATAGATTAACAGGGGAAATACAACCTAAAAGTTATTAACATGTATACCTCCATATACATGGAAACGACTCAGAGAGTAACTAGCCAAAAGAGCAAACACCTTCACCTGAAAAACCACCTTTACCTACAGTCACAAAATGTTTGGAGAGTCAGTTACTGTAGAAAGTTAGGAAAAGCACACTAAGGATCTCCATTTGTGGATGACTGTGCGGTGCACTGCAGTGAGAGGCTGTATTCAAATGGATTCTGTTCCAACCCAAAGACCCATGGTACAGACACAGGAGACTGGGAAGGAGGACATGGGTCCATAACATGATCTGGCTGCAGGAAAAACATGGTGAGCGCCATTGTCTCATTCAGCCAGAAGGGATATAGAGCACAGAATCACATGGACAGTGGGTTCTATGCATGAATACAAGGTGAGCACCCATCCAATGAGACCAGGATCATGTAGGACTCCAGCATCACTTCCGAATATCAGGTCCCAGAATTCATGTCCAGTTGTATCCACTCCTGCAGGGTGAATGTCAGTGCCACATAGCATCATCATTTGAAGGGTCAAGCTGAGGCAAGAAATTCATCACAGTGGATGCGGTCACAGCATGACACCCAACATGGGGGTGCAGATGCAGAGGCCCAGGCCAAATTACCGAGGTCTCCTGAGGGTCAAATTCTGCTGGGATCAAAGGGGAGGCTGGCAAATTACAGTTCACAGTGAAAGAAGTTTCCCTTGGAGAAACCACTGCAGCTGAGAAATGACGGGGTTGCCCTGAAAACGTAGAGTCCAAAGGTACATGCTCTGAGATGTGAAGAGAATGGGAGGAAAAACGTAACTACAACAATGGAAACAGTATCTTCAGCTGAGCCACCCTGATCCTCAGACTATACCTGCTCCAGTGAGGGTTGCACATCAGTGGTAGAGACTGTTTCTGGCAGTAGAGAAACTAATAGGTTAAAATCCAGCCCCTTGAATCTAACACTTGTCTGTGGTGTAAACTTGGGGAGCTGACTTCATTTCCCTGATACTGAATTTTTTCACCAATTTGAGATGAGTTTCCACTTGCCCAGGTTGTTGTGAGAATTAAAAGAGAAAATGCTCAAAAATCTAACTGTGGAATCCTGGCAATAAGTACTCAGCTTATTACTTTTATTGATTTAGGAAGGTCAAAGCACCATCAATCATCTGCATGTCACATTCAGCCAACTGAGATTCAGGGAGTTTAGAGAGCCTGCTGGAGATTCCCAGGTGAGGCACAACACAGTGCCCACAGCACCTGCCTCCCTGCAGTAGAGTCAATGGCTTCTTATAGGTCCCATTTCTTACTAAATACACCCAAAGACAAAGGTGCTTGGTGGGCATTGGCAAAGTAAGAAGTGCCTGGCCTGAGAAGTGCAGGGAGAGCCTGGAGTTTTCTGGTTTGGGGGGAGAGAGAAACATCAATGATGAGTGAGAATTACTGATTAGTTGCCTCCTGCATGTCCCACATTGATCTAGCCCAGGTCCCAGGCATGTGCCTCCTATGAACCAGGAGGTCATGGACTGGGAATCAAACCATGACCTCCTGGTTCATAGGTTGAAACTCAATAACTGAGTCATGTCAGATAGCAAATTTTATTATTTTTTGGAAAGAGAAAAAGGGAGAGAGAGAAAAACACGATGCAAGAGTGCCACATTGACCTGTGGCTTCCTGCACACCCGATTCCAGGAGCTAGCCCACAACCCAGGCAGAAGTACAAAAATCCAACTGATAACCCTTCAATGCATGTGATCACACCCAAGCAATTGAGCCACAACATTCATGATGGTAGATTTATTTTAGATAACAAAATGCTAATCTTTTGCAAATTTAAACATTCAAATACACAAGGACCTAGATTATGTATGAAATTTTTGACAAAGTTAAGTGAAACTTTTCCTAGCCATAACCAGTTTGGCTCTGTGGATAGAGTCCGCCTGCGGACTCAAAGGTCCCAGGTTCGATTCAGGTAAAGGGCATGTACCTTGGATACGGGAAAATCCCTAAAATAGGGGGGTGTGCATGAGGCAGCTGACTGATGTTTCTCTCTCATCGATGTTTCTAACTTTCTCCCTCTCTCTTCCACTCTGTAAAAAATCAGTAAAATATATTTTCTGTTCTTTGGAAAGTGTAAAGCATTCCAACCAAGGGTTTTAATGTAGATTTTTTTTTCTTTTTGCACCCATGCTGTTGTTGCTAAATGTAATAGTCTGATCATGATGCTGAATAAATGTGTCTTTTAAAAAATAATAATAAAATTAAATTAAAAAAAAGAAACTTACGCTAATAAAGAGGCAATATGGTAATAGACTCTCATGCCATCCCAACTTAGCAGCGCCCATGGAGGGAATATGCTAATTGACTGCCCCACCCTCAAAGATAGCGGTGCCCACAGTCAATGAGGAGGGAATATGGTAATTGACTGCCCTGCCTTCAAAGATGGCGGCACCCACAGCCAATAAGAAAATATGCTAATTTACTGCCACACCCTCAAAGTTGGCTGCAACCACAGCCACAAGATGGTGGTGCCCAGTCCCCTTAGTCCCTTAGCCACCCAGGGCTGGGCCAAGGATCAGGTAACCGGGGCCAGCAGAGGCTTGTGCTGCCGGCAGTGGCAGCAGCAGAGGTGCGATAGGGCGATGCCTTGACCTCATCGCTGGGTCACCTCCCACCCCTGAGGGCTCTGGACTGTGAGAGGGGACAGGCAAGGCTGAAGCACACCCCTCCAGTCCATGAATTTTCATGTACCGGGCCTCTAGTATCCATATAAAGAATTATACAAAAACTAGAGTTCCAATGTATGAAATTAGTGCAAGGGGCTTGGCCCTCACAGCCCCTTGCAACCTCGGCTTTGTACAGAAGGTCGTGTAGACAGTCATTCTGCTTTTCAGTCTAATGAGGATATAAATTCTTTATTTTATATATATATATATATATATATATATATATATATATATATATATGATGTTCATACCAGCTTTCTTAGAAATAACCAAATATTCATAAAAATGGATAAACTATTGGTGATATATTCAAAGGTAAGAATATTTATCATAAAAAAAAGATGGGTTACAAATATGTCTTTACTAAATCTCCAAGCATTTATGAAATATAAGTTAGAGCAGAAAAATACTTAGAAAATGCAAAGTCACCTATTAAAATGGGATGTAAAGCAATGGTTACTTGGAAAGCTGTGAAGAACAGGGATAGACTTAAAAACGTCATGAAGCAAATGCACAATGATAGTCATGGTCAGTATTATGAGTATAATGATGTTTTCAATTAGAAGCACACATCAAGATTTATGAAATACTAAACACATGTATTTTACTCATTATACGTTTCAAAAATGGTTCCAGAGTAAAAATTGTGTATGTTCCACTATATTGGAAAAATAGGTTTGGCAAATGTATATTTAATCCACCTTCTTATGTCCTCTGGGCAACTGTTTTGCCTTAATGACAGAAAATGTAACAAACAATAAAGAACTTTCACCAAACCAATAAGGATGCTGGCTGAATCACAAAAGCCACATCCATGGACTACAGACACCCTTTGCCTCCGTCTTTTTCTGCCAGTGCACCAATGGCGCTGAGGTAAACATCTGAGAGGCGTCAGAAATCCACAAAACCTCTTGGTGATAATCAATGACAATGATTGTGTGTCCACAGAACATAAACATGCCTCAGATCCTCAGGTCTGTGTAAACAACGCTCCTGCACACTTTTCCTCAGAAGCATTTCTGGATGCACATTTAGATGAGGAACATTTCATCTAATGGGCTATTGTCCCCTCCAAAACACATTAGACCAGCGTTTATATAGTGAGAATGTTTCCCCTAACTGCGATGGTCCTCCATCCAGTGACCGTCGTCCATGGAATTGAAGGCATTAGGGCACATGGCCCTTTGCAAGACATGGAAAGAGATAGTCTTCAAATATATTGGCATCCCTTGAAAACAAGAAAAATATTCACAGAGCTCGAAGATATACTTGAGGTTGTCACAGCTAACCCCTCTTTGGAGTGGTCTCTTTGACTCAAAGCTTCCATCTTCACATGAGGACAAGAGAGTCCACAATCCAGAGTGTTTCTTAGGAAAACATGGGCAGCCATGAAAATTAGGCAAAAACTGCTCAGTTAATTTGTACACCACACTGTTCTGTCAAGGGCAAAGAATGTTTGAGGCCCCATGAAAGGTTTTCACCTCATTATGTTTGGAGAGCCCAGATCTCCTTATAAGCTAACCCACACAGTAAATAGAACACACAAGATTAAAGAAGACTTAGGAAAAAAACCTTCATTATTTCACAAACCAAAGAGACATGAGATTGGCAGTTCTACCATTGATGTCTTCAGCACTCAATAAATTCATCACTGGCATCTAGGGGATGTGTCTCTAAAATTGGCAGTTCCTCTGCAATGTTATGTTTTGTGGGACTAACACTAATCAGTCCAATAAATTACACAACAGAGTTAGCTTCCTTGGGCACAAGAGGATGGTGATTGATGCCATCTATAGGACCATATAGGTGGTTCAGATGAAATACCTTAATCAACAGAAATATGCAGTGCCATAGATCTGGAAACACATCTAAGTATTTCAGAAAGTGAAACATAGCCACATATGGTTCCAACATAAAAAAAAAACAAAAACAAAAAACACCCCATAAAAACACTTATGGGGATTTTATATCATGTAGGTTTTTAAACATATGAGATTCATTTAAATGTATGAGATTCATTAGCGGTAAAAGATTTCTCACATTCACGGCATTTATAATGGTTTGTGCCAGTGTGTACTCGCTGATTACCAGAAAGGAGAGTGCTATGGATAAAAGAGTTCCCACACTCACTGCATTTATAAGGCTTTTCTGCAGTGTGAATTCTGTGATGAAGATGAAGGTCACGGCTCCTGCGAAAAGATTTCCCACATTCACTGCACTCATAAGGCCTTTCTCCAGTGTGTAATCTCTGATGATATCGAAGGGAAGTGTTCCTGGTAAAAGTTTTCCCACAATCACTGCACTTATAAGGCTTTTCACCGCTGTGAACTCTCTGATGACAATGAAGTTCACCGCTAGTGGTAAAAGATTTTTCACATTCCCTGCATTTATAAGGCTTTTCTCCAGTGTGAATTCTCTGATGATGTTCATGAAGGTGAGATGTCGTGTTAAAAGATTTCCCACATTCACTGCATTGATAAGGCTTTTCTCCAGTGTGCAATCTCTGATGACAACGAAGAGCAGTGCTCCTGGTAAAAGAATCCCCACATTCACTACACTTATAAGGCTTTTCTCCAGTGTGAACTCTCTGATGAATTTGTAGGGCAGTGTTGGTGGATAAAGATTTCCCACAGTCACTGCATTTATAAGGCTTTTCTCCAGTGTGAACTCGCTGGTGACGATAAAGAACAGTGCTACTGATAAAAGATTTCCCACATTCACTGCACATGTAAGGCCTTTCTCCAGTGTGCAATCTCTGATGAATCTGAAGGGCAGTGTTGGTGGATAAAGATTTCCCACATTCATTGCATTTATAAGGCTTTTCTCCAGTATGAACCCTCTGATGAACACGAAGGTTGGTGCTCCTGTGAAAACATTTCCCACATTCACTGCATTTATAAGGCTTTTCTCCAGTGTGAACTCGCTGATGACGATAAAGAACATTCCTACTGAAAAAAGATTTCCCACATTCACTGCACACATATGGTCTTTCTCCAGTGTGCAATCTCTGATGAATCTGAAGGGCAGTGTTGGTAGATAAAGATTTCCCACACTCATTGCATTTATAAGGATTTGCTCCGGTGTGAACTCGCTGATGACGCGAAAGGGCAGAGCTACTGATAAAAGATTTCCCACATTCACTGCACACGTAAGGCCTTTCTCCAGTGTGCAATCTCTGATGACCTCGAAGAGCAGTACTGGTGGTTAAAGATTTCCCACATTCATTGCATTTATAAGGCTTTTCTCCAGTGTGAATTCTGTGATGAAGACGAAGGTCAGCGCTCCTGGGAAAAGATTTCCCACATTCACTGCACTCATAAGGCTTTTCTCTGGTGTGAACTCTCTGGTGACAATGAAGTTCACTGATACTGGTAAAACACTTTTCACATTCCCTGCATTTATAAGGCTTTTCTCCAGTGTGAATTCTCTGATGATGTTCATGAAGGTTAGATGTCCTGGTAAAATATTTCCCACATTCACCACATTGATAAGGCTTTTCCCCAGTGTGAACTCTCTGATGACGATGAAGATCACTACTCCAGGTAAAAGATTTCCCACATTCATGGCACTCATAAGGCCTTTCTCCAGTGTGCAATCTCTGATGACCTTGAAGGGCAGTGCTCCTGGGAAAAGATTTCCCACATTCACTGCATTTAAAGGGCTTTTCTCCATTGTAGCTGAGTTGGTTGTGTGTTATCCCATGCACCAAAAGGTTGCCAATTACATTCTTAGACAGGGCAAATGCTGGGTTTGCAGGTTCCATCCCTGGTAGGGGGCATACAGAAGGAAGGCAATCAATATTTTGCTCTCACTTCCATGTTTCTCACTATCCCTCTCCCTCTTTTTCTAAAAATCAAATTTCAAAATCTTAAAAAGCATAGTTCAAATTAGCTAGAAGCATTTATTAAAAAAGAAAAAGAAGATATTACACCTGACACTATGAACCACAAGGCATAAGAGATGTTGTCAGATGATGTGACCCTACATAGAGAAAAATGTGAAGATCCCACTATGAGCAGCTGAAATTAAAAAAAAAAATTCAGAGCCCTGGCCAGGTGGCTTGCTCTGTGACAGTGTGGTCCCAATACCCTGAGGTTGTGGGTTTGATCCCCCATCAGGACATACACAGGGGACAGCCAATGAATGCATAGATTGGTGGAATAGCAAATCAACGTTTCCCTCTCTGTTTCTGTCTACCTCTGTCTCACTTTCTTTCTCTAAAATTAATAAATGAAAATTTTAAAGAAAAAATAATTTTGGAAAGGTTACAGGATATAAACGTCAACACACAAACATCAGTGTCATTTCTATACATTAACAATAAATTATTTGATAGAGAAATGAAGAAAGTAGTCAAGTTTGCAATAGAATCAACAATAAACTACTTGGGAATAAATTCTACCAAAATGTTGAAAGGTCCATACATTGAACTCAAGACAGTGATGAAAAAATGGAAGAAAACACAAACAAATGGAAAGACATCTGTGCTTTAGGATCTGAAATGTAATACCCTTATAATGTCTATACTACCCAAAGCAATCTACAGATTAAAAGCAATCCTGATGATAATTCCAATGGTATTTTACAAAGAAATAAAAACAGAATCTTGAAATGTATGAAACCAAAAGACCTGGAATAGCAAAATCAAACTTGAGCAAGAACAAACCTGGTGGCATCAAACTTCCTGACTTCAATCTATTACAAAGCCAAAGCAACCAAACAGTGTGTTACTGGAATAAACACAGACCAATAGAACAGAACAGACAAGACTGAAATAAACTCAGGCATATACATTCAAGTATCTTTTGACAAAAACCAGAATTCACACAAGAAAGAAAAGAGTTTTTTCACTGAATGGTGCTGGTAAAAGTGCATATTCACAGGTAAAACAACAAAACTGTACACCACTGATAAAAAGGAACGCAAACAGCATGAAATAATTAAATGACAATCCCAAAACTTAAACTACTTCATGATAACCCAGAGAAAAAGCTTTGGACATGATTTTCTGGATGTGACACCAACCACCAGGCAAAATGGCAAAACTAAACAATCTGAACTACAACAAATGAAAAAGCGTCTTCACATCACAACTGCAATTAACAAAATGAAATTAAAAGGCAATCTACAGGATGGGAGAAAATACTTGCAAGTCACATGAACGTACTGTTTGGAGATATTGTGGATTCAGTTCAGATATCTTCAATAAAGCAAATATCCAGATATAGAAGGAAATTCACACAAATATTTGACATTCAAATTAAATAATAAAGACATGGTAACGCTACCCTGCAGGCTAATAAAAACACAACTACTCTGTATGATAAATACTTTATCACTAACGAGTGACAAGCTCAGGGAAATTCAGAGACCTAAAATGACCACAAAATATGGTCTGAAATTAAAACTTTCTAAAAGCAGCTGACAGGTAGACATGTCCTCAGCTAGAATATTCACCAACAAAAGTCAATCTTTACCTTAACTGAGCCTGTCTATCATCTTCTGCATCTACGATAACATCCCTTTGGAATGTCAGAGTAACTTCCCTTTTTTCGGATTCCTCAGGGCACAACAAATGCACCATACCAGAGACTAACATTATTCTCATCATATTGATTATCAGCTATCCTGTACCCAACTATCACTTTACTTTTTATCCGATTCCAGAATTAGCCCAGCTTTGCTCTCTTCTGTCTCCTTAATCTATCACCAATGAATTTCATGTAACCCACCTATGTCTGCTCTTTTGGTTGTAATGTATCAAATAAGGTGCAAAACTGCCATTCTCTGGAGCACGATATCAATGCCTTGAGATTTTGCTTCCTAGCAACTGTTGAAAGTTTGGGCCAAATGAACTCACAAAAATTATTTCCAGGTTTGAATATTTCTTATGCTCACACTGGTAAACATCATCTGAACCTGCTGGAAAGATGGCCACACGAAATCTCCTGAAGGCAAAATTGCCAAAAACATTGAATTTGTAAAAATAAAAAAACTACACAGCCCAGCTGTGGTGGCTCAGCGAATTGAGTGTTGTCCCATGGACCAAGAGGTCCCAGGTTCATGGACCAAGATGTCCCAGGTTCGATTCCCAGTCAGGGCACATGCCTGGGTTGCTGGCTCCATCCCCAGTAGGTGGCATGCAGGAGGCAGCCATTCAATGACTTTCTCTCGCTGTTGTTTGTATTGGTCTTTTCCTCACGCTTCTTCTCTGAAGTCAATAAAAATATATTAAAACCAAAACAAAAAATCCCCAAAATGTCTGCAAAGTACAATTAAGCACATGCAAAAAGCCGAGTACCCATATGTAACAAAAAATTAATATATAGCCCTAACTGGTTTGGCTCAGTGGATAGTGTCAGCCTGCGGACTGAAGGGTCCCAGGTTCGATTCCGGTCAAGGGCATGTACCTTGGTTGTGGGCACATCCCCAGTAGGAGGTGTACAGGAGGCAGTTGATTGATGTTTCTAACTCTCTCTCCCTTCCTCTCTGTAAAAAAAAAAATCAATAAAGTATATTTTAAAAAATTAATATATAAAATATAGAATGTATTCAAGAGACACATTAGCCAAAAAATATGATTAAAAAATAGGCTAGAGCCCTAACTGGTTTGGCTTAGTGGATGGAGCGTCGGTGTGCGGACTCTAGGGTCCCAGGTTTTATTCCGGTCAAGGGCATGTACATTGATTGCAGGCACATACCCACTAGGGGGTGTGCCGGAGGCAGCTGATTGATGTTTCTCTCTCATAGATGTTTCTAACTCTCTCCCCCTCTCCTGTCCTCTGTGTAAAAAATAATTTTTTTAAAAAAAGGCTGGAAATATTAAAGACAAGAGAGAATCTTAAAGCCAGCAAGAGAAAACTGTTACTTACAAAGGAGTTCCCATAAGGCTGACACACCTGATATCCCATCAGAAACTCTACAGGCCAGAAGGGAATGGCGTGAAGTACTCAAGGTAATGGAAAGGAAGGATCTAAGACAAATATTACTATATTCAGCAAGGTTATCATTGAAAATAGATGGTCAAGCCAAAACCGGTTTGGCTCAGTGAATAGAGCATCATGCACTGGGCCTCTAGTACTTATATAAAGGATAGGCCCTAACCAGTTTGGCTTAGTGGATAGAGCGTCAGCCTGCGGACTGAAAGGTCCCAGGTTCGATTCCGGTCAAGGGCATGTACCTGGGTTGCGGGCACATCCCCAGTAGGGGGCGAGCAGGAGGCAGCTGATTGATGTTCCTCTCTCATCATTGTTTCTAACTTTCTATCTCTCTCCCTTCCTCTCTGTAGAAAATCAATAAAATATATATTTAAAAAAAAACTGAACAAAAATAGAACCAGAGGGGGGAAAATATTACAGAATATAATAGAAGTAATCCTATTGTTTGTAGATTTTTAGTATTTCCTACAATTTTGTGATATAGTTTTGGTAATATTATTATACTTAAAATCCTTTTATTCTTGAAATATTATTAAAAGTTCATTATTCTTGAGATATTAATGTTTACTGCAGGTAACATTATTATATTTAAGATCATTTTCCTTGAAATATTAAGGTTTGTTTCATGTAACATTACTATATTTAAAATCATTTTTCCTAAAACAATAAAACTGAAAGAAAAAAACAACAACTGACTAGATTGGCCAGATGTATCTTAGTGATTGAGCATCAACCTATGAACCAGGAAGGAGGTCAGGATTCAATTCCTGGGTAAGGCACAGGCCTGGGTTGTGGGCTCCATCCCCAGTAGGGGGCGTGCAGGAGACAGCCTGTAATGATTCTCTCTCATCATTGATGTTTATATCTCGCTCCTTCTCCCTTCCTCTCTGAAATCAATAAAAATATATTTCAAAAAAATAGCCTAAAGATGCAAAGGCAATTTTTTCAAAAACATGTACAAATGACCAACAGGAATATAAAAAATGCTTTTCCTCACTAATCCAGGTGGAATCCATTAGTCTCCCTGCCACAGTAACAACCACACATCCCTCCCTAGGAGTTCAGTAAGGAGGCACTGTGATTGCAGAAAAGGAAAAGGGCAGAGCAAACAAACCAGTCCTACCAAGAACAGCAAGGGCCCAAAAAACTGAAAGTCAAGCAGTGAGGACAGAGCACATCCCGATAAAGGGGCATGAGGACATGTAAAGTCAAGTCCAGGTCACTGGTGAGAGTGAGGATCTTACCCAGGGAGGATAGAAGTTCAAAGTTCTCCAGCATCACATTCAGGTACAGCTGTCTCTGACCCTCATCAAGGAGGACCCATTCCTCCCTGGAGAAGTACAGGGCAATGTCCTCAAAGGTCACACCAACCTGTCAGAATGGAGACAAATGATAATCCAGGATTTTTGTTGTTGTATTTCAGTTGTAATTCCATTTTTGTCCTGTGAGTGTGCCTGTGTAGCATCCACTTACACCTCAGCCATTTCAAACTCCCAGAATGGAAACTATTGAAATCAAAGCTGTCTTTCTGAGCTTGTGATTGAGAACCCACAATCCTAGTCCTTACACATGCTCCCACCTTTAACCTCCTCCAGGGCTCCCCAGTTTAGTGTGGACATCAGGCCCTAATGCCACTGTAGGCTGATCTCTCATCACAGGCTCATTAGTCACTGTTACTGCCCTCAGCTATAGCAGAGGGTTTGGGGCCTGGGAGGGCATGCATCTAAGCTCTGGGCCATGCCTGCAGGGACCCAGCTTTCCTGCCAAGCAAAACCACTGCAGTCTCCCAGATCATGCCTCCAGGACAAAGCTAAACCAGAGCTGATGCTTCACCCTTAAGTCTCCACACCAGGTCCCCAGGACCATCAGCTCACAAGTCCTCTTTCTCTAGATGTGCACATCACTGTGTAACGTCTACCTCCTTCATATCTTCACACCGCAGGTAAACTCCCTCAGCTTTGCCTCCTTCCTACTCCATGCCACTAGATCAACCATTAATTTGGACTATGGTATCCGAGAGTGCTTGTACTGCAGCCGGATGCAGAACCACCCGTCCTCTGAGGGTCTCCACAGCCCGAAAAGCCCGGAATGAGTCAGTGACGTCCTCCCTGCAGCCTCTGATCTTTCCGCCAATCCTCACAGCCCACACCCTCAGGGGAACTTCAGATGCAAGTCACCCCTGTCCTCTCTGCCCTGCACCTGCTGTGCCTCAGAAGACACAACACTCTTCTCCCCTCCGCCTTCCTCACGGTCCTCCACACGGGACTGAGCTGCAGGCCCTGACAGGCGCCGGCACCCGGACTGTCCTGTTCGGTGTGAGGAGGCGGGGAGGGCCCGGGGGACGCGCACTCACCTCAGCCCCGCGCCTCTGGGCGGGCGCCGCCATCCGACTTTGTGTGCGGAGCGAGGCGGGAGCGGCGGGAGAAGCGGCCACCGTGGAAACAGCGGTTCCTTTCCGGGCCATGGAGCCGGTCACCCGGGTGGGGACACCGCGTTTACACCACGCGTGTGCTGTGCGCACCACGACTCTCGCGCCTTCCCTGTCGGGGCATCACCATCTGGACCCAGCGAACTGGAACCTCCGAAACAGTAGCTGGGTGGAGTCCAAATGCCTTTTCTGAGAATGCCGGAAGTCCCGCCCCTTCGAATTAAGCTTCGCCGGAAACACCTTTACTGACCCTTCATTGGCTAAGCTGTTGGTATTCCACACATGGTCTTCTGGGTAATGTAGTCATTGAGTCCAAGAAAGTCATCAGGGTTTTTTCGTCCCCACATCACTCCTGTAGGAAACACGGAGATCACTACTAGAGGGGCTATGAAATGTCACGTCCTCATGAGCGATACATCTTAAAAATTTCTAAAGAAAGTTGTCATCTTTTCCTGGTGAAGAGTTAATCTGGCCTGGCTAATGTCACTGAATGGTTTATCATTAACCAATGAACTAGGATGGCTCAATTACCTGTCAGGTAAGTGCCCATTTCGGACTTGATCCCCAGTAGTGGGGGTGCACGAGGCAGCGGATCAATGATTCTCTCTCATCATTGATAGTTCTCTGGCCCTCTCCCTTCTCCCTTCTTCTGTGAAATAATTTTTTTACAACCATATTTTAAAACACACATTTTCTGTGATCCAAATATAGCAGTCATAATTAAAGAGACATGCCTGTATTAAAGAGTCTGAAAAATTTTATCACATAGATGACCTACTTACACCATTGTATAAGCATTTGACAAATATAACACAAGAATGTAGGCCCTGCCTTTGAAGTGGAAAAGATGGAACTCTCTTGTTTCATTATAATTTTAACTTCAATGAAAATAAATAAATTCTGAAAAAAATGGGAGAGTTTGTGAACAAAAAAGGGCCACATATTAAACCTGACAGGCTCCGTGGAGGCCTGAGTGGCAGCCTTACAAACTTAGAGACATAAGGTGACCACACAGGATAGTCTGAAATGAATTCTTTCAAATTAAAAGTAATTCATAGTGATAGTCACATCCTTGAGTAGTATTTTCCCTTAACTGAGCCTATCTCTAATTCACTTACATCTTGGATAACACACCTGATAACATGCTTTCGGAATAACAAACAATTTCCTCTTCTCACCCCACCCTTCGCACCACAAGCACTGCAACAGTTTTCCCCTCCTGGTTATTGTTATCATGTTAATTGCTGACTGGTAACTATCCTGTGCCTGCTAGGTGCAAAAATACAACATTGGGGACTAGCTGTGGTTATAGGAAAATTTAATCTTCCCATGGTAACTGTGATTGCCTCTTTCTGGTTACAGAAAGGACTTTCTAACCTGCCTGGGTGTTTTACAACCCCTGGACCTGGGGGTCGGTCTTGGACCTGGGAGAACGGAGTCCATTCTCATTCAAGAACTGCCTATTATCATGGGAAGATTTACAACCTGGTGCTGAAACTGTTGTGGGGTCTAACCCTGGAGTCAAGACCACCGGAGGCCGGCTAAGGTCCCCGAAAGGAGGGAGAGCCTCCAGCCCCTTCTGGGGGATCCCTCTCTCCTCCCTTAGGAGGGAGAGCTTCCAGCCCCTTCTGGGGGGTCCCTCTCTCCTGCCTCTCGGGTACCTCGCCGGGGCCCAAAAGTTGTGGGGCGACCCGCGAATGAAGACCACCAGGCAGCCAAATTGAAATTTAGGAAGCCTTTATTACGAACTCGAGCCCGGGCCCACGTCTCCACTGACACAGCAGGGAGCAACGCGAGCCCAGAACACTCGAAGCAAGCCAGTTTTTACCCTAAAGCAGGGGGAGTTGGCAGAACTTGATTTGTCAAACTTGGGTCAAAAAGTCAGTTACATTACTCACAGTAATGGAAGATTTTCAGTTGAACAAGCAATTACAAAAGTTACAAAGCATGGGAGAATGTAGTTACAGCGTAAGTTGCCTGTTTGATCAGCCTTGCGATTTCCTTTATTTCAAACTCTAAATTACAAAGGCTGGGCGCAGCCCGCAGGGTCGCTCCCAGCCACATTCTGAAATCTATCTTACCAAAGCAGATTGTACAGAAGCAGAATTGAGCAAAGTTAATAATCTCCAAAAGTTATTTACAGTTTTTACTCCTGGAGCTACTGAGTCAGTGGGAATCACTCTCCTGCAGTTCTGCTCCACAGGCACAGAAAAATTACCTTTGTGAAGTGGAATGGATTTAATTTTAAAACAAAGAGCAGGAGTCACGCCTGGCTGGAGCATGACGAACCACATTCTTCTGAGCGTGGGTCACCTGCCAAACCTTAATATACAGTTGGGGTCTCTGTCCTGATTTTGGGGTCACTTACGCCAGAACAAAACAATGGAGTCCCATTGGAGCCCACATTGCCTACTTCACCATGCTTGTAATCTCTACTTCCTTATGTTCTTATTTATAAATATATATATTCTATAGCCCTAACCAGTTTGGCTCAGTGGATACAGTGTGGACCTGAGGACTGAAAGGTCCCAGGTTCCCTTCAGGTCAAGGGCATGTACCTTGGTTGCTGGCACATCCCCAGTAGGAGGTGTGCAGGAGGCAGCTGATCAATGTTCCTCTCTCATCGATGTTCCTAACTCTCTATCCCTCTCCTTTTCTCTCTGTAAAAAGTCAATTAAAAATATATTAAAAACATAAAATTTTTAAAATATACATATTTTTTTACTGCTTTCAGAGAAGAAGGTACTGTATTAATTTTAGAGGTAGAGACAGAAGCATCAATGATGAGAGAGAATCATTGATTGCTGTCCCCTGCACACCCCACACTGGGGATCGAGTGCTTCCCTCACAGGTGCCCCGCCAGGGAATTGAATCCTGAGCCACGCCTCCCAGGCATCCTTATGTGATCTTTGTCCTACCCCATATAAGCAGCTGGCTTATGTGCATGGCACTGCAGATTTTTTGGATGACCTGCTACCCTCACATTTTGCCAGCAGGATTGGAATAAATGTTCATCTATGATTCAACCTTGTCTCTGCTAATTGGCTCCAGTAGTGACAGGCTGACTGACCCATTGGTTGTCCAGTTGCATACCCACCTATGGAAAAGAAGCACGTGTCTATCATTTTAATTTTTGTCCAATTCTAGAGTTCACTCCTCTCTTTCGTTTCTACTGCCTCCCTAACCTATTTCCCATGTATTTGTTGTAACCCAGTTATGCCTCCTCTTTTGGTTATAATGTGTAAAATAAGTGCAAAATTGCCATTTTCCAGAGCATTGTACCATACCATTAGTATTTTTCTTCTGGCAACTGTCATCAGTTGGATCAAATAATTTCAAAAACAACTCCTACATGTTTGGAAGTTTGGTACATTGACAAATTGAATTCTGACAAATTTATTGGTGTTTTTGTTTATGTGAAAAGGCTATGATAATTAGCATACTGACAGGGAATTTGTCCTTTATAGACATATTTAAGATGTAAGGTGAGATGACGTTTTAGACATCCTCAATGTGATGACATATTGATATTTAGAGTAAAGTACATATTCATAATGAAAGTTGACCTGTGTATAGCTCAAAAACTTGTTAAAATCACATGAAATATTATAAATAACAAGTAATTTTGTGTACGCATATGTGCAATAAATATTGAAACTCAAGAGTAATTCTGTAAGACACTTGTTCTATTTAAAATATCAGAGCAAAAAGAATTTTTTTCCAGAGCAAATACCACAGTGAAATATATGTGAGGGTCACCGAAGGAGAAACACATGAGCCAAAAAGGGGTGAAGAATTACAAATTTATTAGGTCATCTGGATACCATATGGGCTGAGCCCCCAAATGGCACCAGCCCCCAAGACGGGTGTCAGAGGTTTTTAAAGGACTCTAGGCAGGCTTTCGCTGGGTGGAGAATTCTCTGTGCAGGTCTGGATTCTGGGAAACTCCAGAGGGGAGATGTGAGAAATCAGGCGATCCCCCAAATTCAGGGGTGCTGATAGAACACGAAACATACTCGGGAGCCAGGCAGCAAGGCAAAAATCTTTACTTGCAAACTTCTTTACTTCTATGTAGAAGGGTGCGCACACCTGGTCTGGAAGCACAGGCACTGAACAGATGGTCTGCTTCGCTTTATAATCCCTGATGCATGTTACCTGTCCCTCACTCTTTTTGTTTTATTGATTTCAGAGAGGAAGGGAGAGGGAGAGAGAGAGAATCATCAATGATGAGACAGAATCATTGACTGGCTGCCTCCTGCAAACCACCTACCAGGGATGGATCCCACAACCCAGGCATATAAACCTGACTAGAATTGACCCCGGGACCCCTCATTCCACAGGTTGACACTCTATCCCCTGAGCCTAACCAGTTAGGACAGTCCCTCACTTTTGATTGGTGCTCAGGCGCACAGTCTTTCGTGACTGATTCACGGGGAGGGGTTGGCGTTTGCTGCTTCAAGAGAGGGGCCCTCATGGAGCTGCAAGTCATGTGGCCAACATGGCGGCTGCCAAGACAGATGGGCCAAAGTGGAGGCTGTTCTTTGACAGAACAGATGACTTGTTTTGAGAGGACTAAAGGCTAATTCTTTGTATAACATAGTAACCCTCTATTTTGTAAAAACTGCTGTTTGAATTGTCCACTTTGCATAGATAGGCCTTTGTTCTGTGAATTAATTCTGATATTTCTTGGCTTCTGTAAACATCCTTGCTTAAATAATAGGGAAGAATAACTTCAACTATCTGACCTTGCAAGCCGCTCTGCTGATGCTTCCAGCTACCCCCATGCCAGGTGTCTGTTAGTTATCTACTAAGTTGTGCTGCGCTCAAGGTTACAAGCTTCCTGCAAAATATCTACGTAGGGCTCTTTGTAAAGCCTGCAAAAGGTCCGGAAAACCCATATTTGGGAGACAAAGACACTGGGGAAATATAAAGGGAAAATACCCTTCATGCTTTTTGCTCAGATTTTGAGAGGCAACTCTGCTGAGCCCGCGGCCTTATAAAGCTGTGTAACTCCATTTCTCTAAGCATTGATTGGTTTTTCTCCAGTCTTCTGTAGCTGTTTATTCTCACAATCCCCCCTTTTTCTTTACTTAAATTCTTTTCTTCAAACTTGGCTACCATTCATTGACGTTCATGCTCTGCAGTGTCCAGGAGGAGACTGAATTGCTGTTTGGTCAATGCGGTCCCAATGAACCTTTGAATAAGACCCGCTTTCCCGCCCCCCCCCCCATACATGGGATGATGTAACATCCCATCCCTGTAACTTCCATTCAAAGGGGTCAATGTGGACACCATTGCTCCCTTCCACTTTCAAGCCATTGCTCTAGTGAATCAGAGAGAGGTCCAGTTCACTCATCAGTTAAAGCTTCCAATGCCTTAGGGCCTCAGTGATGGTCCGTCTGCTGTGTGGTTGGGAATGAAAGTGCAGCACTGGCCCCCAACATTACACATATTCCTCCTTTTTCTGCCAGAACCAGATCCTAGGCCAACCTATTCTCCCAATCATCCTGCTGGTGGCATCTAGCTGTTCAGCTATCCCTTGAACTGGGTCTCAAGTATAGTGTACAAGCCTTAGCTGGTTCCAGTAAATGGAATTAATCCACCACATTCTTGTTCAGAGTGGGCCACCAGCACAAGACAGATTTAAACCCGGTGGCAATCTGATTTCTATCATTAAACTCCTTTGACACCCTTCCTGGAACCCCAATGGTCACTTTTATTTAGAGTGTATACAGAATATTTAATCCATTCCACCTAGGCATTCATTCCCTCATATCCTACTTCTGTTTGCATGGTGGTGGCTGTGGCCTAGGGAATCTTGTTCTGTGACATCTACTCCTAAATCTAGTCCTAGCCAACCTTTTGACCTAAAGGCTAAAATATTCTAGTCATTCAAGTTATCTATAACGAATAACTTAACTGGGTATGCATGATCTGGAATGTACACCTTTCCCCAGCCCACATTAGTAAGCCCTAGCAACTTGCCAGATCTCCAAAGCAAACAGAAGTCAGTACATGATGATTATTGAGACAGCTACAGTTTTTGGCATCAATTTCAGGGGGATATGTCCTGGTATGGCTGTTCAAGTTGAGGTGTGTTTGCCATTAACCCGTGTATGGATGGGTCCAACATCACACTGCAGTCCGAACAGCAGTCTCTGTGGTAATCAAGACAAGGTAGGGTCTTTCCCAGGAGGGCTCCAACTTGCTTCACTTTCAAGTCTTAATTAGAACAAATGTAGCCTCCAGGTCAATGACGATGAACCAGAAACTCAAGAGGGGGCCTTAGGTCAGGAGGCCTTTTAACCTGAGAGAGATTAAAGTAGAAGAGATACCCAGTACCTAGTTCTTAAGAAATTGGTTTCTAGTCTCCACTGTAGGAAGATCTTGTGGCATTCCAGGGCCCATTGGAATCACCTACAACCAACTCTAGTTAAAAAAAAACCACAACTTTTCTTGCCCTGACTGGTTTGGCTCAGTGGATAGAGCATCGGCCTGCAGACTCAAGGGTCCCATGTTAGATTCCGGTCAAGGGCATGGACCTTGGTTTCAGGCACATCCTCAGTGGGAGGTGTGCAGGGGGCAGCTGATGTTTCTAACTCTCTATCCCTCTCCCTTCCTGTCTCTAAAAAAACAATAAAATGTATTAAGAAAAAACTTTTCTTAATATTTGAAGTCTAGGAAGGTTGTCAAACCCATTCTACCAAAAGATTACATAGCATTCAAAGTGACAAGATGCTACTAAACACGAACATAAGCTAGTAAAACTTCAGTTCCCATAACTAAGTTTTTTGATACCCAATTAATGTAACATATAATAATTTATACAACTTTTGCTTTAGAAAAGGACTAAGCAAAATAAGGTTTATTTTCTAACTTCATTTGTCCTTGGGTGCGGTCAGCAAATGACACTAATTGGATTTCTGCTATTAGTTTCCCTAAGTACATTGATATAAGCTATTTACTCTCTCTTTAGAGAGGCTAAATGCCAGTCATTTACTCTTAAGTGTCCTTGGTTGAAAGAAGATAGGATTTACTAAATGGCTCCAAATGGCTGTTTAACTATTTTAATTTCCCTATTTGACCTTTATCCTGGCTTACTGGCCTGTGTCATTTATTCAATTTTTAAAACTATTTTCTTTACAAACGTTCTATAACTTTTACAAATTTTTCTTTAGAAATCTTACAACTTTCAGAATTACCAGCTTTAGAAACCATTTTCTTTCTCCTTCAAAATTCATTTTCATGCTTCGTGCTTTCCCTATTATACCAAAATCATATTTCTTTTCATAATTTTTG
The DNA here is from genome assembly GCA_026230045.1 of Corynorhinus townsendii. Lineage (NCBI taxonomy): Eukaryota > Metazoa > Chordata > Mammalia > Chiroptera > Vespertilionidae > Corynorhinus > Corynorhinus townsendii. Next base: position 49,682,136 of record JAPDVU010000011.1, on the reverse strand, counting down.
AAGTTTTAACCCTTAGAAACTAATTTTTAGGTGGCATGTAATTAATATTCCTCAGATTAGCAATACATTCACATCTTAAGAATATTTCAAATAAAATACAAGATTCAGTGGAATCCTACTTTCTTTTCATTAGCTGGAAAATGGAGATTTAGAATGCTTGGAAACTTGACCCAACAGAAAAAAAAGTAAAAAATAGTGGACCTTGAAAATGACTTCAGGTTTTCTCACTGTGTAGAATATAGTCAAACACTGCTGCAGTTAAATATTGTACCCTTTGTTCTCCCTCGTGATCTACAATAATAATGTGTTTCGTGGTGATATTTACTGCAGCATTGCTGACAATTACCTGAAAGAGAAGTTGGGATGATTCACTGGGCTGGATAAAGTTTATCTAAATCAGAAAGCAGGCCTATTAAGCAAGTTTGTTCCATATCTACAAAAAGCTAAGTCAACTTGCGCATGCATGATACATATAAAGCTCTCGCTGGCACGAATCGCACGCGTGTGTTTCCATCAGTCAATGTCGATCATGAATTTGGTTGACACTTCTATTATAGAGAAAGGGCAAATAGCGATATTAAAATATTTTTTAATTAATTTCCTTTCAATGTACACGAATTCATGCACTGGGCCACTAGCATTCAGTCAACTGAGATGCAGGGAGCTCTAGCGAGCCACCTGGAGATTCCCGGGTAGAAACCCACACTGAGCCTCAGTGCCCACAGCACCTGCCTCCCTTCGGTGGTTCAGCAGGTGCCTTCTCAGAAGCACCTAAAATACAGGGCCTTGTGGGAATTGCAGTTAAAGGGGGTGGTTGGACTGGAAATGTCTCTGCAGGAAGAGGCAGAAGTTGCATGAGCCAGACAAACCACAGGCACAGATGCTGCACTGAAAATGGGCACCTTAGCTTTTTTTTTAAGTTTATTTTTTTTTATTGTTTAAAATATTACATATATTAGTACATATATCTCCTTTTTTTTTCCCCATTGAGCTTCCCCCAGCCTCCCCTACCCCCGTTGCATGCCCTCATCCCACCCCCCAGTGTCTTGTGTCCATTGGTGTGCTTATATGCATGCATACAAGTCCTTTGGTTGATCTATTTCCCTCCCTCCCCAACACTCCCCAGCCTTCTCACTGTAATTTCACAGTCTGTTCGGTGCTTTACTGCCTCTGTATCTATCTTTTTATTCACCAAGTTATAATGTTCTTTATTTTCCATAAATGAGTGAGATCATGTGGTATTTTTCTTTCATTGCCTGGCTTATTTCACTTAACATAATGCTCTCCAGGTCCATCCATGCTGCTGCAAATGGTAAGAATTCCTTTTTTATAGCAGCGAAGTGTTCCATTGTGTAGATGTACCACAGTTTTTTAATCCACTCATCTGCTGATGGGCATTTAGGCTGTTTCCAAATCTTAACTATGGTGAATTGGGCTGCTATAAACATAGGGATGCATATATCCTTTCTGATTGGTGTGTCTAGTTTTTTGGGATGGGCAACTTAGCTCTTGATCTCCTTCAAAAGCTCAGGGATGGAGACATACCCTCATACCCATTTTACAGAGGAGAAAACTGAGGCCCAGACCAGAGGGAGGGGTCATTTCCTTGTGAGTCCCAATTATATTAAACAATCTGCAATTCATTGCCCTGGCTGGTTTGTCTAAGTGGATAGAGCATTGGCCCTTGGACCAAAGGGTTCTTGGTTCAATTCTAGTCAGGGGCATGTACCTTGGTTGCAGGTTCAATCCCAGCCCTGGTTGGGATGTGTGCTGGAAGCAACCAGTCAATGTTTCTCTCTCTCTCCTCCTGTCACTTAAACAAACAAACAATGGCATTCCTAGAGTGAGGATTTTTTAAAAAAGGATCTGCAATTCAATTACAGGGTGCCTGATCCAGGGCATGGGGAGTCTTATCATTGCCCTTCCATTTCCTTCTGCACTGGGCTTGACTTGGGGACTCCAAAACACCCTGCTCATTCTGATGCCATCTGGCCCGTATTGCTCAGCTGGTGGGGCATCATCCCATGGACCAGAAGGTCTCGGGTTTGATTCCTGATCAGGACACCTACATATGTTTGGATTTGATACCAGCCAATCAAATGGATGGCAGGCAGCCGATTGTTGTTTCTCTCTCACAAAGGTTTTTTTCATTTGTGTTTCTTTGTTTTGTTTTCTCTCTCTCTCCTTCTTCTTCTTCTTCTTTCTAAAATAAATTAAAAATTTAAAACAAAACTTTCATGATAGCAGATGGAAAATGGGAGAACACTACAAAGCAAAGAATTATTGTATTATTAAATGTTTCGACTTCTGAAAATGATGGAGAATGTTAGTTGCATAGATTAAAATTATTGTCTATTACATTGTGTGTACCATAAAAATTAAAAAATACTACAACATATTATCCCAATAAATAAAATATTGCATAAAGTGAAAAGACACAAAATTAGTGAAATTGAACCATGCACCTTTGTTCTTTCACTGTCCTTTTGCTAAAGAAAACTGCAAAAAAAAAGAAAACTGCCTAGCCCTAGGTGGTTTGGCTCAGTGGATAGAATGTCGGCCTGCAGACTAAAGGGTCCCAGGTTCAATTCTGGTCAAGGGCACATGCCTAGGTTACTGGCTTGATCCCCAGTAGGGAACATGCAGGAGGCAGCCAATTAATGATTCTCTCTCATCATTGATGTTTCTATATCTCTTTCCCTCTCCCTTCCTCTCTGAAATCAATAAAGATATATATATTTAAAAAAAAACACCAAACTGCCAAAACTCATAGCAGATTATGCAGAACCTATGATCAGACACTGTACCAAAGATATAGACATAGCAAATATACATCTGATAAAAGACTCACCATAAATCCTTAGGAGAATACAATCAAATGACAGTGAGATGGCATGATCTATATATATATAAAAAGCCAGCAACCGTAAAGCTATAATGACCGGAACGACCAATAGCTATGCTGCCCGCTGTGGCCAGCGAACTGGCCTGATCAGGAGCTGGGACGGGCTGGACAACCTCCCGTGGCCGCTCCCCCTGGCTGGCCCGCCCCTGGACTCTCCCACCCCAATCAAGGGCGGGACTGGCCAGCCAAACACCCCTCTGACCCCATCCACGCCCTTCCTCCCAGTCAGCCTTGCCCCTGATGGGCCCCCACCACCCTGATGGGCCCACAGCCCCTTCCCCTGGCTGGCCCCATCCCTATTCACCTTCCCAATCCCAATAGGGGGTGGGGCCAGCCAGCCAACCTCCTGCAGCCCCTCCCCCTCCCATCCACAACCCAGATAGATCACCCCACCCTGATCAGGGGCGGGGCTGGCTGTCCAACCACCCACGGCCTCTCCCCCAGGCTGCTGGCCCCTAGTCAGCACCCCCAACCACATTCGGGGGCATGGATGGCTGGCACATGCCCACAGCCCCTCTCTATGGCGGACTTCACCTGTGGTCCCTCCCCCCAGCCACCCCAGCCCTGATTGGGCCTCGATCTGGGAGGGCCAGCCAGCTAACCTCCTGACATCATCTCCTCCTCCGGGCCGGCCCAGTGCCAATTTGCCCTGATTAGGACCGGACTGGCTGGACCCCACCTGTGCACGCATTCATGCACCAGGCCTCTAGTAAAGTTATAAAAAAAAATTTAAAGAAAGTCTGACCAAATCAAATATTCTCTAGTAGGTGGAGAAATTTGAGTCCCTCATACACTGCTGGAAGAATGCAAAAATGTCTAGTTTAGATCACAATTTGCTAATCTCTACAACTTACACATTCATCTACATGATGACTCAGACCATGCACTGAGCCATTAAAAAGGTACATGAACTCAGCTGGCGTGGCTCAGTGGTTGATCTTCAACCTATGAACCAGGAGGTCATGGTTCAATAACCAGTCAGGGCACATGCCTGGGTTGCAGGCTAGATCCCCAGTGTGGGGCATGCAGGAGGCAGCTGATCAATGATTTTCTCTCATCACTGATGTTTTTCTCTTTCTCCCTCTCCCTTCCTCTCTGAAATCCATAAAAAAATATTTTTAAAAAGTTAAATGAAACTGTTGTCCATATAGTGAATTATAAACAAATGTTTTTAGCAATTTGTTTTCAATAGTCAAAAATTGGAAATAATCCAATGTGGATAAACAAATGAATGGATAGTGACGTATTTAAAGATAAGAAAATTTCTCACCAATCAGTGTGTATTTATTTCATGTTCTTTATAATCTTTCTCTCTCTACACTTCACAGCTCTCCAAGTAACCACTGATTTACTAATAGAAATTTGGTATTTCTATTTCTCTCCTTTACTCTATGAAATCAATCAATATATATATATTAAAATAAAACACAAAGTTACCATCACTTTACATTATAATTCATTAGATTCTGTTTTCTAAATATATTTTTGCTGATTTCACAGAAGAAGGGAGAGGGAGAGAGACAAACATCAGTGAAGAGAGAAAATCATAGATCGGTTGCCTCCTGCACACCCCCTAAAGGAGGTTGAGCCTGCAACCAGGGCATGTGACCTTGATTGGAATCGAACCTGGGACCCTTCAGTCTACAGGCAGATGCTCTATCCACTGAGCCAAAACTGCCAGGGCTTGTTAGATTCTTGTTAGAACTATCTATTAACAGAAGCCATAGTTACTGATAAAAGTTTCTCACGTTCATTGCACAAATAGGCCTTTCTCTTGTGTGTCCTCACTAATAACAAAAAAACATGGCTACGAGGTAAAAGATTTCCCACATTTTTGCCCGCAAAAGGCCTTACTACTGTGTGAACTCTCTGATGACAGCAAAAGCCATGGCCATTGGTAAAAGATTTTTCTATTCACAGCACTCATAAGACATTTCTACAGTGTGATATCTTTCATGATAATGAAGGTTACCCATATAGACAAAAGATATCCCACATTCACTACAAGCATAAGGCCTTTCTCCCTTATGAGCTCTGTCATGATAACGGAGGCCAGTGCTAGTGATAAAAGTCTTCCCACGTTCACTGCTCTCATAAGGCATTTCTCCAGTGTGAACTCTCTGATGAACAGGAAGGTCAGAGTTCCTTTGAAAAGATTTCCCACATTCACTGCACTCATAGGGCCTTTTTCCTGTGTGAACTTTCTAATGACAAAAGAGGCTGGGGCTACTGGTGAAAGATTTCCCACACTCACGGCACTCATAAGGGCTTTCTCCAGTGTGGTATCTCTCCTGAGGACAGAGGTGACACGGAGAGGAAAACTAATTCCCACGTTTACAGCACACATAAGGCCTTTCTGTAGGGTGAATACTCTCATGATTACAGAGTTTACTGCTACGGGTGAAAGATATCCCACAGTCACTACACTCACAAAGCCTTTTTCTTGAGTGAACTCTCTGATGATAATGGAGGCCACGGCTACTTGCAAAAGACTTCCCAAAGTCACTGCACTTACAAGGCCTTTCTTCAGGATGAACTCTCCGACGTTTTCCAAGGCAACTGCTTGTAATAAAACTTTCCACATTCACTGCGACTCATGAGGCCTTTCTCCTGTGTGAATTCTCTCTTGACAATGGAGGCCATCGATTCCAGTAAAACATTTTCCACATTCCCGGCACTCAAAACACAGTCTTCCATTATGGACACCCTGGCCCCGTACAAGAGTGTGCTTGCGGACAGTGGCTTTCTTGCATTCTGCCCAGGTGCGATGATTTTTTTCTCTTTTGAAAAGTCACTGCAGACATAGGAATTTCATTGGACCTGTCCCTGATCAGAGTGGCCTCTTGCTGAAGATTTTCTGAGATGGTCAGGGAGTTCCTCCCAGCATCTCCGGCAATACAAGTTTTCCTTGATCTATGGAAACTGCTGTTCTGTGCAAGAGAGACCCTGTCCACTCTACATATAAGAGGTTTCTCTCTCATGTGCTGCTCCTGGTGCTGGGGATCATTTGAACAGAAATAAAATCGTTTTGCGCATGCCCCACACCTCAACAGTTTCTAGCTGTGATGTGTTCCTTGCAGCTCGACCAAGTGAAAAATGTCTCTCAAAACTGGTCCACAACTCTCACAGGGGTGGCATTTCTGGGAAGACAAAACCACCTTGGGATTCTTTGCCTGTGACATGCTTATAGAAAGGTTCATTGGGTTCTACTATAGCCTCAGCTCCACAATAGTAACCTGCACACAAAGAACTGTTAATGAAGGGTACCTTGCCCTCCTAGGGAAGGGCGAATCTCATCATAAATGTCCATCTGTCACAGCTAGGCAAACCGTACAGAATGATTTCAAGAAGAGTTAGGCTCTGAGGAAATGGTTGTCGCACATGACCCAGCCCTTCAGGTTAGTCAGTGGAGGAAACCTTACCTAGGACAAAAGCATAGGATGGGACACAAGGAAGAGACACAAGTGGTTCCTCTGCCAATGGCTTCCTGCACGAAGGTTCTTCTGGTGATATGAGGCTGTGTAGCAAAATGTGAATGTGCCTGAAGCCATGAAAATCAACTGCAGCAGATCAGCTGCAGTTCAAGATCAATATAAGGCCCAGGCAGCGTGGTAGAGTGTCAACCTATGAACCAGGAGGTCATGGTTGGATTCCCAATGAGGGCCCATGCCTGAGGTGCAGGGCTTGATACCCAGTGGGGGCGAAAGGGGTGCAGGAGGCAGCCAATCAATGATTCTCCCTCATCATTAATGTTTCTATCTCTCTCCCTTACTCTCTGAAATCAATAAAAATATATATATTTTTAAATAAATAAAGGTCAATATAAGAATACTAGAGGCCCGGTGCATGAAATTTGTGCATGGGGGGCAGGGTGTCCTTCAGCCCAGCCTGCACCCTCTCCAATCTGGGACCAGTAGAGGGATGTCCGATCACCCGTTTAGGCCCGGACATCACTCTCACAATCCAGGACTGCTGGCTACCAACTGTTTGCCTGCCTCTGCCTGATTGCCCCTAACCGCTTCTGCCTACCAGCCTGATCACCCCTAACCACTCCCCTGCCAGCCTGATAGATGCCTAACTGCTCCCTGGGTGGCCTGATTGCCCCTAACTGCCCTCCCCTGCTGGCCTGGTCACCCCTAACTGCCCTCCCCTGCCAGTCTGGTCTCCCCTAACTGTCTTTCCCTGAGGCCTAGTCACCCCTAACTGCCCTCCCCTGCAGGCCTGGCCCCCACCACCTGCCCTCCCCTGCAGGCCTGGTCATCCACAACTGCCCTCCCCTGCAGGCCCCGTCACCCCTAACTGCCCTGCCCTTTAGGCATGGTCCCCTCAACTGCCCTCCCCTACAGGCCTGGTCCCCTGCAACTGCCCTCCCCTGCTGGCCTGGTCTCCCCCAACTGCCCTCCTTTGCCAGCCCAGTCACCCCTAACTGCCCTCCCTCCCCAGTTGGCCTTGTCCCCCCACAACTGTCCTTCCCTCCAGGCCTGGTTCCCCCCCCCCACAACTGCCCTCCCCTGCTGGCCTAAATGCCCATAATTTCCCTCCCCTTCAGGCCTGGGTCCCCCCCAACTGTCCTCCCCTGCAGGCCTGGTCCCCCCCAACTGCCCTCCTCTGCAAGCCTTGGCCCTCCCAACTGCCTTCCCTTGCTGTCCTGGTCTCCCACAATTGCCCTCCCCTGCAGGCCTGGTCCCCCCCCCCCCCAACTACTCTCCCCTATAGGCCTGGTCACCCCTAACTGCCCACAACTGCCCTCCCCTGCAGGCCTGGTCACCCCTAACTGCCCACAACTGCCCTCCCCTGCAGGCCTGGTCACCCCTAACTGCCCACAACTGCCCTCCCCTGCAGGCCATCTAGTGGTGGCCATCTTGTGTCCACATGGGGGCAGGATCTTTGACCACATGGGGGCAGCCATATCATGTCTTGGAGTGATGGTCAATTTGCATATCACTCTTTTATTAGATAGGATGGGCACATGCTAATGCACCACAGGCATGGGTCACAGTTGGAGAGCAGCACAGAGAAATCAGTAGGAGAAATGGCTGAGGTGCAGAGGTAAGTATTATTGGGGAGCTGAAAGTTTAAGTAGAAATGAAAATTCCTAGAACAAAGTAGTTGGCAAAGTTTCAACAACGAGGAAAAAGAAGTAGAGTGAAGTGTGGGCATTAGGAAGTAGAGTAACAAAACACTGTTCTTACAGCCTGGGATCCTCCTCACAACCTTAATCAAGCGCTAATGTCACACCTTTACCAATTGTCACTGATCAAGGCAAGACTCCCTCTGAGCCCAGCCTACTGTGGATGGAGTCATGTTCCTCCTGTGATGCTCAAAGGACTCTGTCTTAACTCCCTACTGAGTCATTACAGTGGCTACAGATAACACACTTCCTAAAAGAGAAGCAGAATAGATGGATGGCCAGCACGAAACAGATCACAGGAAAAAGACCTATGTGAGTGATGCCAGACAAATGGCAGACAAGGAGATACCAGAATTCATACCAGTTTCAAGGGCAAGCTGACAACTGTCCACCCACAAATACATCCATGAAGTAGGGGAATAAGGGTCCAATTAAGACAGAGAGCAATGCAGGGGAGCAAAACAGGAGAGCTGCACAGAAAGGATGACTGCGGAGACTGGGTGTGCAAAGATGAGTGGAGGGTCAAAAGACAGCTGTGCAGGCCAGGTCTGCCAGCCCAGTCTGCTTGCACTAGGGTGGACACTAAGGACTTGTTCTGTGGAAAAGCCTGGAAAACTTTTTGCTAGAATTCGCAGGCCCTGCAACACCTGGAAACTCTCCAGAGTGTGCACATCAGAAGACACTGTAAAGTTCATAGGCATGGTTTCCAAGAAATATCTCCTTGGCCGCAACCTCCCCAGTAGTAAAAAAAAGACATCAGTATTTTCCCAGAAGTCTTTGCACCTAGAACTCCAGAAGCCAATGCTGCCATTGAGGAAAAAATGCTGCAAAAGTCACTGAGGCCCCCTACATTCTTTGCTACTTTGACCTCAGCTCATGGAGCAACAAAATGACTAGGCTGATACCCTGACTGATTTGGCTCAGTGGATAGAACACCAGCCTGGGGACTGAAGGGTCTCGGGTTTGATTCTGATCAAGAGAACTCATCATTGAGGTTTCTCTTTCTCTCTCCCTCTCCCTTCCTCTCTGAAATCAATAAAATTATATTTTAAAAAAAATTAGGCTGCTGAGAGTTCTCTCAAAACTGGAACACAAAACCCCACCCAGTCAGAACCCTTGCAGCTACATGCAGGTGGAGCTTTTTCTCTAACCAGTTAGTTTTTACAGTTGCAAGGAGTAATTGGCTCATCAATGGGTAGTCATCCAAATTAGACTAAAAGAGGCCTTGGCCAGTGTTTTCCAGTGGTTACAGCACTGACCCCCACACCGAGGGTCATGGGTTCCATTCCCAGTAAAGGGCTAATACCTGGGTTACAGGTCCAATCCCCAGCCCTGATTGGGGCACGTGTCGGAGGCAACCAATTGATGTCTCTGTATGTCTCTCTCTCTCTCTCTCTCTTACCCCCTCCCACTCTCACTAAAATAAAAAAAAAGTCACCAGGCTATTGTGGCTCAGAGGTTGAGCATCAACCTATGAACCAGGAGGTTGTGGTTTGATTCCCAGTCGGGGTCCATGCCCAGGTTGTGGGCTCAATCACCGGTGTGGGGCAGCCAATCAATGATTCTCTCATCATTGATGTTTCTATCTCATTCTCCCTTCTTCTCTGAAATTAATAAAAAATATATTGTTTTTTAAAATCAATGGAAAAAATAGCCTTGGGTATTAACAAAAAATTAAAAGATATATAAAGTAAAAAGAAACACTACCAAAATACATATATTTATTGATTTCAGAGAGGAAGAGGGTGAGAGAGACAGAAACATCAATGATAAGAGAGAACCATTGATTGGCTCCTCCTGCACACCCCACACTGGGGATCGAGCATGCAACCTAGGCATGTATCCTTGACTGGAATCAAACCTGGGACCCTTCAGTGAGCAGGCCAACACTCTATCCACCGAGACAAACTCGCTAGGGCACATCATAATTTTTTAATAATGAATACCAAACAAAATGGAGATCTACTAACATCAAGAAAAAAATTCAAAATATTTAATTTTAATAACATTACTGAGCTACAAGAGAACACAAATGTAACTCAACATAATAAAAAACCAATACAGGAACAAAAGAAGTTCAGAGAAGCAGGAAGAGTAAAAAAGAATCAAACAAATTCTCCAGTTGGAGAATACAATGAATAAAGTGAAAACATGCAATGAAAGTTTCAAAATTCCATATGATCAAGTAGCAGAAAGAATAGGTGATCCCTAAGACAGGTCATTGGAAATCATGTATGTAGAACAGAAAAACACAAAATAGCGAAGACAGCCTAGTTGAATTATTAAACATGGAAGTCCCAGAGGGAGGGGAGAGAACAAGAGAGAGAGAAGGGAAGCAGGGATGAAAATAGCAAGGGAGGTAAAAGGATAAAAAATGTTTTTAAATAAATAAACTGAAGACAGACTTCCAAAATCTAATTAGAGATGTGATTATCCAAGTTCATGATTCTCATAAGACTCATTACAGATTCAATGCAAAGAGGAGTTCTCTAAGACACATTATAAAAAAAGTGTAAAAAAATCAAATTCAGCCTTAGCCAGTTTGGCTCAGTGGATAGAGCATTGGCCTGTGGACAGAAAGGTCCTGAGTGTGATTCTAGTCAAGGGCACATGCCCGAGTTGTGGGCTCGAACCCCAATAGGGGATGTGTAGGAGGCAGCCGATCAATGATTCTCTCTCATCACTAATGTTTCTCTCTCTCTCCATTTCCCTTCCTCTCTGAAATCAATAAAAATATATTTTAAAAAAGATAAAGACTTAGGTTCTAAACGTGGTCGAGGTATTTGTAAGGACAAGGAGAAAGGTCTTTCTTTTTCTTTGCTGTTACCTTCCACAATTTGAGATGCACCTAATTGAACCCCAAGATTGCTGGCTCCTCTAATTCAAACAGCTCCTCTGTTCAAACTGCACAAGATAAGCTGTTTTCAAGGCTGCATTCTTGCCACCCCTCCTCCCTGCTATTGTCACACCTCAGGGAGATAATTTGTACCAAGGAGTCTCTAGTTAGTAGAAAGTTTCCTTCCTGTACCCATTGAAACCACCCTCTTTTGAACTCTTCAAAACTTTTGCTCTAGTCATAATTTATAGGCTTGGGGACAATAATGATAAGGCACCTCCCTATACATCTGCCAGGCTATCTCCTCAAAAGCAAACAAACTAAATTTTAAAGACAGCCCTCATATCAACTTCAGCACAGCCCAAGGCCCCTGCATTGCTTGTCCCTTAGCAACAGGCACCGCTGGAAAGCAGAAGCCACCCTTTCTTCCCTGCCCTGTACTGACTAGCTATACTTGGCCCTTTCCAACCTTGGAAAGTAAACTTCCTCTTTATACGGCATCTTTTTGCTGTGAATTCTTCCACAGACCGCATCACCTGTTAAACCCTAACAGTATTCATTTATTTTTAGAAGTAGGTGAAAATGAGAAAAATGACATTGTAGAGTCAAAATAATATTCCCTTCTTCTTTTCTAGGTTCTTTGGTTGCCCATAATTAAATTGATATAATATAGATTAACGGGAAATACAACCTAAAAGTTATTAACATGTATATCTCCATATACATGGAAACGACTCAGAGAGTAACTAGCCAAAGGAGCAAACACCTTCACCTGAAAAACCACCTTCACCTACAGTCAAAAAATGTTGTTTGAAGAGTCAGTTACTGTAGAAAGTTAGCAAAAGCACAGTAAGGAACTCTGTTGTGGCCGACTGTGCTGTGCACTGCAGTGAGGGCTATATTCAAATGGATTCTGTTCCAATCCAAAGATCCAAGGTACAGACACAGGAGGCTGGGAAGGACGTGGGTCCAGAACATGATCGGGCTGCAGGGAAAACATGGTGAGGGCCATTGTCTCATTCAGCCAGTAGGGATATAGAGGACAGAATCACATGGCAGGGGGTCCTATGCATGAATAGGAGGTGAGCGCCCATCTAATGAGACCATGTAGTACTCCAGCATCACTTCCGAATATTACGTCCCTGAATTCATATCCAATTGTATGCACTCCTGCAGGGTGAATGTCAGTGTCACATAGCATCATCATTTGAAGGGTCAAGCTGAGGTATTAAATTCATCACAGTGGATGTGATCACAGCATGACAGCCAACATGTGGCCACAGGTGCAGAGGCCAAGGCCAAATTACCGAGGTCTCCTGAGGGTCAAACTCTGCTGGGATCAAAAGTGAGGCAAATTGCATCTCACTCTGAAAGCTTCCCCTAGAAAAACAACTGCAGCTGAGAATTCACGGTGTTCCCCTGAACACAGGGCGGCCAATGGTACGTGCTCTGAGGTGTAAAGGGAATGGGAGGGAAAACATAACTGCAACCATGGAAACAGTATTTTCAGCTGAGCCACCCTGGTCCTCATACTGTACCTGCTCCAGTGAGGGCTGCACATCAGGGGTAGAGACTGTGTCTGACACTGGAGAAAATCATGGTTAAAATCCAGCCCCTTGAATCTGACACTTGTCTGTGGTGTAAACTTGGGGAGCTGACTTCATTTCTCTGATACTGAATTTTGTCAGCAATGTGATATAAGCTTCCTCTTGCCCAGGTTGTTGTGACAATTAAGGAAGAAAATGCTCAAAAATCTAACCTTGGAATCCTGATAACAAGCACTCAGCTTGTTACTTTTATTGATGTTGGAAGGCCAAAGTAAGTGCCATCAATCATCTGCATGTCACATTCGGCCAAATGAGATTCAGGGAGCTCTAGTGAGTCTGCTGGAGATTTCCAGGTGGGGTACACCACAATGAGACCGGAGTGACCACAGCACCTGTCTCCCTGCTGCAGTGTCAGTGGTTTCTTATAGGTCTAATTTCTTACTAAAATGCACCCAAAGACAAAGATGAATGTGGGCATTGGGAGAGTGAGAAATGCCTGGCCTGGGAAGTGCAGGGAGAGGCTGGAGTTGTGAGGAGAGGGAGAAAGAAACATCAATGAGTGAGAATCATTGATTAGTTGCCTCCTGCATGCCCCACACTGGATCTAACCCAGGGCAGAGGCATGTGCCCTTACGGGGAATCAAACCATGACCTCCTGACTCATAGGTTGAAACTCACGGACTGAGCCATGCCAGATGGGAAATTTTATTAATTTTCGGAAAGAGAAAAAGGGAGAGGGAGGGAAACACAATGTAAGAGTGCCACATTGACCTGTTGCCTCCTGCACACCCGATTCCTGGGAGCTAGGCCAGAACCCAGGCACAAGTTCAAAAGTCCAACTGGTAAGCTTTCAATGCGTGGGATCACACCAAATCAATTGAACTACAAATTCCATGATGGTATATTCATTTTAAATAACAAAATGCTGCCCAATACAAAATGCTGCTCAGTCGGTACAGCATGAGACTCCTAAATAACAAAATGCTAATCTTTTGCAAATTTAAACATTCAAATACACAAGGACCTAGATTATGCATCGAATTTTAAACAAAGTTAAATGAAACTTATACCCATATAAAGAACTATACAAAAACTAGAGGTCCGATGCATGAAATTTGTGCAAGGGGGTCAGCCCTCACAGCCCCTTGCAGCCTTGCCTTTGTCCAGAAGGTTGTGCAGATGGTTATTCTGCTGTTCGGTTGAATTAGCATATTAGCTCTTTATTATATAGGATGTTTGTACCAGCTTTATTAGAAATAACCAAATATTCATCAAAATGGATAAACTATGGGCGATATATTCAAAGGTAAGAATATTTATAAGAAAAAAATAAGATGGTGCCCTGACTGGTTTGGCTTAGTGGATAGAGCATCGGCCTGCGGACTGAAGAATCCCAGGATTGATACCAGTCAAGGGCATGTACCTTGGTTGCAGGCACATCCCCAGTAGGGGGTGTGCAGGAGACAGTTGATCGATGTTTCTCTCTCATCGATGTTTCTAACTCTCTATCCTTCTCCCTTCCTCTCTGTAAAAAATCAATAAAATATATTACAAAAAAAAAAAAAAAAGATGGGTGCCACAGCCAGATTGGCTCAGTGGATAGAGCGTCAGCCTGTGGACTGAAGGGTTCCAGATTCGTTTCCGGCCAAGGGCACACGCCTGGGTTGCAGGCTCGATCCCCAGTAGGGGGTGTGCAGGAGGAAGCCCATCAATGATTCTCTCTCATCATTGATATTTCTCTCTCATTCTCCCTTCTTCTCTGAAATCAATAAAGAAAAAGAAAATATTTTTTTTAACCTATAGATTAACAGTGACATAGATATCCCCTGTTAATCTATGGGTGCATTTTAGTAAGAAATTAGACCTATAAGAAACCACTGACACTGCAGCAGGGAGACAGGTGCTGTGGTCACTCAGGTCTCATTGTGGTGTGCCCCACCTGGAAATCTCCAGCAGACTCACTAGAGCTCCCTGAATCTCATTTGCATGACAGGAAAAAAAAAAAAAAAAAAAGATGGGTTACTAGTATAACTTTACTAAATCTCTAAGTATTTATGAAATATAAATTAAAGCAGAAAAATACTTGGAAAATGCAAAGTCATCTGTTAAAATGGATGTAAAGCAATGGTTACTTGGAAAGCTGTGAAGAACGTCATCAAGCAAATACACAGTGATAGACATGGTCAGTATTATGAGTATGATGATGCTTTCAGTTTCAAGCACACGTCAAGATTTATGAAATACTATACTAAACACATGTATTTTACTCATTATAGCTTTTAAAAATGGTTCCAAATTAAAAACTGTGTATGTTTCACTGTATTGGAAAAATAGATTTGGCAAATTTCTATTTAAATTTAAATATAAATTTTATATTTAATCCACCTTGTTATGCCCTCTGGGCAACTGTCTTACCTCAGTGACAGAAAATGTAACAAACAATGAAGAACTTTCACCAAACCAACAAGAATGCTGGCTGAATCACAAAAGCCACAACCATGAACTGCAGACACCCTTTGCCTCTGTCCTTGCTTTTTTGCCAGCGCACCCATGGCTCTGAGGGGAACATCTGAGAGGCTATAGAAATCCACAAAACCTCTTGGTTACAGTCAAAGAGACTATGTTATAGTCAAAGAGAATGACTGTGTCCACAGAAGATAAACATGCAGAGAATGTGAAAAATCTTTTACCACAGAAGATAAACATGCCTCAGATCCTCAGGTCTGTGTAAACAATGCTCCTGTATGCTTTTTGTTCAGAAACATTCCTGGATGCACGTTTAGATGAGGGACAGTCCATCTAATGGGCTACAGTCCCCTCCAAAACCCATTAGGCCAGTGTTTTTATAGCGAGAAGATTTTCTGCAATGGTCCTCCAACCAGTGACCGTCGCCCATGGAATTGAAGGCATTAGGGCACATGGCCCTCTGCAAGACATGGAAAGAGATAGTCTCCAAATATATTGGCATCCCTTGAAAACAAGAAAAATGTTCGCACAGCTCGAAGATATACATGAGGTTGTCACAGCTACCCCCTCTTTGGAGTGATCTCTTTGCCTCAAGGCCTCCATCTTCACATGGGGAGAAGGGAGTCCACAATCCACATTGTTTCTTAGGAAAACATTAGGCAAAGTGCGAAGTTAATTTGTACACCACACTGTTCTGTCAAGGGCAAAGAATGTTTGAGGCCCCATGAAAGGTTTTCACCTCATCATGTTGGGAGAGCCCAGATCTCCTTATAAGCTAACCCACACAGTAAATAGAACATACAAGATTAAAGAAGATTTAGGGAAAAGCCTTCATTATTTTACAAACCAAATAGACATGAGATTGGCAGTTCTTCCATTGATGACTTAGGCTCTCAGTAAATTCATCACTGGTATTTAGGGAATGTGTGTCTCTAAAAATGGCAATTCCTCTGCAATGTTATGTTTTGTGGGGCTAACACTAATGAGTCCAACAAATTAGACAACAGAGTTACCTTCACTGGGCACAAGAGGATGGTGATTGATGCCGTCTATGGGACCATATAGGTGGTTCAGATGAAATACCTTAAGCAACAGAAATATGCAGTGACATAGATCTAGCAACAAATCAAAGTATTTCAGAAAGTGAAATATGAATACATATGGTTCCAGCATAAAAAAACACACGAAAAACCACAAAAACACTTATAGAGAATTTACACAATGTAGGTATTTAAATGTATGAGATTCACTTAAATGTATGAGATTCATTAAGGGTAAGAGATTTCCCATATTCACTGCACACATAAGGCCTTTCTCCACTGTGCAATCTCTGATGACCTTGAAGGGCAGTGCTGGTATATAAAGATTTCCCACATTAACTGCATTCATAAGTGTTTGCTCCATTGTGAAATCGCTGATGATGAGAAAGGAGAGTGCTATGGATAAAAGATTTCCCACATTCACTGCATTTATAAGGCTTTTCTGCAGTGTGAACTCTGTGATGAACACGAAGGTCACTGCTCCTGTGAAAAGATTTCCCACATTCATTGCACTCATAAGGCCTTTCTCCAGTGTGCAATCTCTGATGATCTCGAAGAGAAGTGTTCCTAATAAAAGATTTCCCACAATCAGTGCATTTATAAGGTTTTTCTCCAGTGTGAACTTTCTGATGACAATGAAGGTCAGTGCTAGTGCTAAAAGATTTTTCACAATCGCTGCATTTATAAGGCTTTTCTCCAGTGTGAATTCTCTGATGATGTGTATGAAGGTGATATGTCCTGTTAAAAGATTTTCCACATTCACTGCATTTATAAGGCTTTTCTCCAGTGTGCAGTCTCTGATGATATCGAAGGGCAGCCCTTCTGATAAAAGATTTCCCACAATCACTGCATTTATAAGGCTTTTCCCCTGTGTGAACTCTCTGATGAATCTGAAGAGCACTGTTGGTGGATAAAGATTTCCCACATTCATTGCATTTATAAAGCTTTTCTCCAGTATGAACTCTCTGATGAAGACGAAGGTGAGTGCTACTGAGAAAAGATTTCCCACATTCACTGCATTTATAAGGCTTTGCTCCAGTGTGAACTCGCTGATGACGGGAAAGGGTAGTGCTACTGATAAAAGATTTCCCACATTCACTGCACTCATAAGGCCTTTCTCCAGTGTGCAATTTCTGATGACCTTGCAAAGCAGTGCTGGTAGTAAAAGATTTCCCACATTCACTACAGTTATAAGGCTTTTCTCCAGTGTGAATTCTGTGATGAAGACGAAGATTAGTGCGCCTGGTAAAAGCTTTCCCACAATCACTGCATTTATGAGGCTTTTCTCCGGTATGAACTCTCTGATGGCAATGAAGTTCACTGTTAGTGGTAAAAGATTTTTCACATTCTCTGCATTTATAAGGCTTTTCTCCATTGTGAATTCTCTGATGACGATGAAAGTCACTACTCCAGGTAAAAGATTTCCCACATCTATGGCACTCATAAGGCTTTTCTCCAGTGTGCAATCTCTGATGAGCTCGGAGGTCAGTGCTCCTGTGAAAAGATTTCCCACATTCACTGCATTTATAAGGCTTTTCTCCACTGTGGCTGAGTTGGTTGGTCGTTATCCCATGCACCAAAAAGTTGCCGGTTGCATTCTTGGTCAGGGCAAATGCTATGTTTGCAGCTTCAATCCCTGGTAAGGAACACACAGGAGGCAGGCAATCAATGTTTTGCTCTCACATCCATGTTTCTCACTATCCCTTTCCCTCTTTTTGTAAAAATAAAATTTCAAAATTTTAAAAACCAAAAAAGAGCATAGTTCAAATTAGCTAGAAGCTTTTATTAAAGAAAAGAAAAAAGCCCTAACTGGTTTGGCTCGGTGGATAGAGCATCAGCCTGCGGACTCAAGAGGCCCAGGTTCAATTCTGGTCAAGGGCACGTAACTTGGTTATGGGAACATCCCCAGTGGGAGGTGTGCAGGAGGCAGCTGATCGAAATTTCTCTCTCGTCGATGTTTCTAACTCTCTATCCCTCTCACTTCCTCTCTGTAAAAAATCCATAAAATATGTAAAAATAAAATAAAAATCTAAAAATTACAAAAAAAGAAAAAGAGAAAGAAAAAGAAAAGGAAAAGAAAAAAAGATATTATCCCTGTCACTATGAACCACAAGGTATCATATGAGACATTAGCAGATGACATGACTCTACATAGGGAAAAATGTCAAGATCCCACTATAAGCAGCTGAAATTAAAAACAAATTCAGAGTCCTGGCCAGGTGGCTCACTCTGTGAAAGTGTGGGCCCAATACCCTGAGGTTGTGGGTTTGATCTCCCTTCAGGACACACGCAGGGGACAGCCAATGAATGCATCGATTGGTGAAATAGCAGATCAACGTTTCCCTCTTTATTTCTGTCTGTCTCTGTCTCACTTCCTTTCTCTAAAATTAATAAATAAAAATTTTGGAAAGTTTACAGAATATGAACTGACGTCAACACACAAACATCAGTGTCATTTCTATACATTAACAATAAATTATTTGATAGAGAAATGAAGAAAGTAGTCAAGTTTGTAACAGAATCAACAATAAAATACTTGGGAATAAATTCCACCAAAATGGGTGAAAGGTCTGTACATTGAACTCAAGACAGTGATTATAAAATGTAAGAAAACACAAACAAATGAAAAGACATCTGTGCTTTAGGATTTGAAATTTAATACCCTTATAATGTCTATACTACCTAAAGCCATCTACAGATTAAATGTAATCCAGATGATAATGCCAATGGTATTTTACAAAGAAATAAAAACAGAATCTTGAAATGAATGGAACCCAAAGATCTGGAATAGCATAATCAAACTTGAGCAAGAACAAACCTGGTGGCATCAAACTTCCTGACTTCAATCTATTACAAAGCCAAAGCAACCAAACAGTGTGTTACTGGAATAAACACAGAAACACAGACCAATAGAACAGAACAGACAAGACTGAAATAAACTCAGGCACATACATTCAAGTATCTTTTGACAAAAAACAGAATTCACACAGGAAAGAAAAGATAGTTTTTTCACTGAATGGTGCTGGTAAAAGTGCATATGCACAGGAAAACAACAAAACTGGACACCACTGATAAAAATGAACTCAAACTGCATGAAATAATTAAATGACAATCCCAAAACGTAAACTACTTCACAACAACTCAGAGAAAACGCTTTGGACATTAGCTTTAAATATGATTTTCTGGACATGACACCAACCACCATGCAAAGAGGCAAAACAAAACAGTCTAAACTACAACAAATGAAAAAGCGTCTTCACAACCGCAATTAACAAAATGAAATTAAAAGGCAATCTACAGGATGGGAGAAAATACTTGCAAGTCATATGAACGTAATGTTTGGAGATATTATGGATTCAGTTCAGACCTCTTCAATAAAGCAAATGTCCTGATATAGAAGGAAATTTACAGAAGTATTTGGAGTTCCAATGAAATAATAAAGACATGGTAACAATATACTGCAGGCTAATAAAAACACAACTACTCTGTGTGAAAAATACTTTATCAGTAAAGAGTGACAACCTCAGGGAAATTCTGAGACTTAAAATGACCAAAAAATATAGTCTGAAATTAAAACTTTCTAAAATAAAAGCAGTTAATGACAGGTAGACATGGCCTCAGCTAGAATATTCACCAACAAAAGTCAATCTTTACCTTAACTGAGCCTGTCTATCATCTTCTGCATCTATGATAACATCCCTTTGGAATGTCAGAGTAGCTTCCCTTTTTCAGAATTCCTCAGGGCACAACCAAATGCACCATAGCAGAGAGTACAAATACACCCATTGCTATTTTCATCATATTAATATTGATTATTAGCTATCCTGCACCCAACTATCATTTTACTTTTTATCCAATTCCAGAAATAGTCCCGCTTTGCTCTCTTCTGCCTCCTTAATCTATCACCAGTGAATTTCATGTTAACCCACCTATGTCTGCTCTTTTGGTTGTAATGTATCAAATAAGGTGCAAAACTGCCACTCTCTGGAGCATTATATCAATGCCTTGAGATTTTGCTTCCTAGCAACTGTTGAAAATTTGAACCAAATAAACTCACAAAAATTATCTCCAGGTTTGAGTATTTCTTATGTTCACAAGGGTAAACACCATCTGATACTGCTGGAGAGATGGCCACACTAAACTTCCTGAAGGCAGGATTGTCAAAAATATTCAATTTTAAAAAAAACAGAACAAAACAAAACAAAACACAAAACAGCCCAGCTGTGGTGGCTCAGTGAACTGAGTTTTGTCCCATGGACCAAGAGGACCCAGGTTCATGGACCAAGATTTCCCAGGTGTGATACCCAGTCAGGGCACATGCCTGGGTAGCTGTCTCCATCCCCAGTAGGGTTCATGCAGGAGGCAGCCAATCATTGATTTTCTCTCATTATCAGTCTTTCCCTCTCCCTTCTTCTCTGAAGTCAATAAAAATATATTAAAACCACAACAAAAAACCCTCAAAATATCTGCAAAGCACAATTAAGCACATGCAAAAAGTGAGTACCTGTATGTAACAAAAAATTAATATATAAAATATAGAAGGTATTCAACAGACACATTAGCCAAAAAATATGATTTAAAAAATAGGCTAGAAAAATTAAAGAGAAAGAGAGAATCTTAAAGGCAGCAAGAGAAAAGAAAACTGTTACCTACCTACAAAGGAGTTCCCATAAGGCTGACACCTGATTTCCGATCAGAAACTCTACAGGCCAGAAGGGAATGGCATGAAGTACTCAAGGTAATGGAAAGCAATGATCTCAGACCAAGATAGCTATATCCAGTAAGGCTATCATTCAAAATAGATGGTCAAATAAAGAGCTTCCCAGACAAATAAAGGCTCAAGGAGTTCATCACCACCAATCCAGCAACACAAGAAATGCTAAAGGGATTGCTGAGAAGAAGAAAGAGAGAAAGAAACCTAGCCATACAGAATTAAAATGGCTATAAATAAGTATCTACACCAATAAAAGAGTAAGATGCAAATGGACCATACCTTTGTGATGTCCACCAGCCAATCAGGAGTGCATATACAAATTATCCCAACAGCCCTGACTGGTTTGGCTCAGTGATAGAGTGCCGGCCTGTGGACTGAAGGGTCCCAGGTTCGATTCCAGTCAAGGGCATGTACCTTGGTTGCGGGCACATCCCCAGTAGGGGGTGTGCAGGAGGCAGCTGATCAATGTTTCTCTCTCATTGATGTTTCTAACTCTCTATCCCTCTCCCTTCCTCTCTGTAAAAAATCAATAAAATATATTTAACAAAAAACACACACAAATTAACCCAACAAAGATGATGGGTTGATTTGCAAACGCAGGCGCCGAGTGGCATTCTACTCCGCCCCAGCTGCTCCAGGCCTCTGGGCAGCATGGAAGGCATAAGGGTGGAATCAGGCCGGAGCGAAGGCAGTGCCGGCAGCCAGGGGAAGGAAGGCCCATTCTTGCATGAATCTTCGTGCATTGGCCTCTAGTCTCTCAATAAAAACTCTAAATGTAAATAGTTTAATGTTCCAATCAAAAGGTGTAGGGTAACTGAATGGATACAAAAACATGATCCAACTATATGCTGTCTATAACAGACCCACCTCTGCCCTAGCTGGTTTGGCTTAGTGGATAGAGCGTCGGCCTGCAGACTGAAAGGTCCTGGGTTCGATTCCGGTCAAGGGCACATGCCCAGGTGTGGGCTCGATCCCCAGTGGGGCAGCCTATCAATGGTTCTCTTTCATCATTGATGTTTCTATCTCTCTCTCCCTCTCCATTCCTCACTGAAATAAATAAAAATATATTGTTTTTAAAAAAAGAGACCCACCTCAAAACAAAAGATACACACAGGATGAAAGTGAAGGAATGAAAAAAAATTTTCCAGCCCTAACTGGTTTGGCTCAGTGGGTAGAGCGTCAGCCTGAGGACTGAAAGGTCCCAAGTTCGATTCCAGTCAAGGGCATGTACCTTGGTTGCAGGCACATCCCCAGTAGGAGGTGTGCAGGAGGCAGCTGATCGATGTTTCTGACTCTCTATCCCTCTCCCTTACTCTCTGTAAAAAATCAATAAAATATATTTAAAAAACAAAAAAGAAAAAAATTTTCCATGCAAATGGAAAACAAAAAAAAGGTGGAGTAGCAATATTCATATCCAACAAAATAAACTTTAAAAGCACCATGCTAAGCGAAATAAGCTAGTCAGAGAAAGATAAATATCATATGATCTCACTTATTTGTAGAATATAATGAACAATATAAACTGGTGAACAAAAATAGAGCCAGAGGGGAAAAAATATCACAGAATATAACAGAAGTAATCCTGTTGTTTGTAGATTTTTAGTATTTCCTACAACTTTTGTGATAGTTTTGGTAATCCTATCTAATAAAAGAGTAATATGCAAATTGACTATTACTCCAACACACAAGATGGCTACCCCCCATGTGGACACAAGATGGCCACCACAAGATGGCCAGCAGGGGAGGGCTATTGGGAGGGTCCAGGCCTGCAAGGGAGGGCAGTTGTGGGCTATTAGGCCAGCAGAGGAGGGCAGTTGAGAGGGACCAGGTCTGCATGGGCGGGTAGTTGGGGGCAATCAAGCCTGCAGAGGAGGGCAGTTAGGGGTGACCAGGCTGACAGAGGAGGGAAGTTGGGGATGACTGGGCCTGCAGGGAAGGGCAGTTGCGGGGGACCCAGGCCTACAGGGGAGAGCAGTTGGGCGGGGGGGGAACGACCAGGCCCACAGGGCAGGGCAGTTAGGGGTGATCAGGCCCGCAGGGGAGGGCAGTTAGGGGTGACCAGGCCTTCAGGGGAGGGCAGTTAGGGGTGACCAGGCCTGCAGGGGAGGGCAGTTAGGGGCAATCCAGGCCTGCAGGGGAGGGCAGTTAGGGGCAATCAAGCTGGCAGGGGAGCGGTTAGGGGGTGATCAGGCTGGCAAGCAGAAGCAGTTAGGGACAATAAGGAAGGCAGGCAGGCAAGCATTTGGGAGCCAGCAGTCCTGGATTGTGAGAGGGATGTCTGACTGCCCATTTAGGCCCCATTCTGGTAGGAACAAATTTTGTACACCAGGCCTCTAATATTATTATACTTAAAATACTTTTTCTTGAAATATTAATATTATTATATGAAAGTTCATTTTTCTTGAAATATTAAGGTATGTTGCACATAACACTATTACATTTCATAATCATTTTCTTGAAATAAAATAAAAAACTGAAAGAAAAAATAAAATTGGCTAACCTGGCCAGATGTGCCTCGGTGACTGTCAACTTATGAACTAGGTGGTCAGGATTCGATTTCCAGTGAGGGCACATGCTGGGCATGCAGGAGGTAACCTATCAATGATTCTCTCTCATCACTGATGTTTCTTTTTTTTGTTTTTAACATATTTTATTGATTTCTTACAGATAGGACGGGAGAGAGAGAGTTAGAAACATCAATGAGAGAGAAATATTGATCAGCTGCCTCCTGCACACCCACTACTGGGGATGTGCCCACAACCAAGGTACATGCCCTTGACAGGAATCGAACCTGTGACCTTTCAGTCTGCAGGCCGATGTTCTATCCACTGAGCCAAACCAGTTAGGGAATCATTGATGTTTCTATCTCTGTCTCTCCGTCTCCCTTCCTCTCTGAAATCAATAAAAATACATTTCAAAAAGATAGCCTAAAGATGTAGAGGCAATTTTTCCAAAATTTGTACAAATGACCAACAGGAATATAAAAAATGCTTTTCCTCACTAATCATGGAGGAATCCATTAGGCTCCCTGTCACAATAACAATCACAAACACCTCCCTAGGAGTTCAGTAAGGAGATACTGTGATTGCAGAAAAGGAAAAGGGCTGAGCAAACAAACCAGTCCTACCAAGAACAGCAAGGGCCCAAAAAACTGAAAGTCAAGCAGTGAGGACAGAGCACATCCCGATAAAGGGGCATGAGGACATGTAAAGTCAAGTCCAGGTCACTGGTGAGAGTGAGGGTCTTACCCAGGGAGGATAGAAGTTCAAAGTTCTCCAGCATCACATTCAGGTACAGCTGTCTCTGACTCTCATCAAGGAGGCTCCATTCCTCCCTGGAGAAATACAGGGCAATGTCCTCAAAGGTCACGCCAACCTGTCAGAATGGAGACAATAAATTGTTCAGGAATTTTAAAATTTTATTTTAGTTGTAATACCAATTTGGTCCTGGGAGTGTGTCTGGGTAGCATCCACTTACTCTGCAACCATTTTTAAACTCCCAGAATTGAAACTATTGAAACCAAAGCTGTCTTTCTGAGAACGCACAATCCTACTCCTTACACATCTTCCCTGCCCTCAACCTCCTCCAGGGCTCCCCAGTTTAGTGTGAACACCAGGCCCTAATGCCACTGCAGGCTGCTCTCTCATCACAGGCTCATTAGTTACTGTTACTGCCCTCAGCTATAGCAGAGGGTTTGGGGCCTGGGAGGGCATGCATCTAAGCTCTGGGCCATTCCTGCAGGGACCCAGCTTTCCTGCCAACCTAGTCTCCCAGATCATGTCTCCAAGACAAAGCCAAACCAGGGCTTAGCTTCCCCCTAAGTCTCCACACCAGGTCCCCAGCACCATCAGCTCACTCTTCCTCTTTCTCTAGATGTGCACACTACAGTGTAATGTCTTCCTTCTTCAGACCCCAAGTTCACTCCCTCAGCTCTGTCCCCTTCCTATTCCATCCCATTAGATCAACCATGAACTTGGACTATGTATCCGAGAGTGCTTGTACCACAGTCCAGCCGGATGCAGGCCAACCCCAGTCCTCTGAGGTTCTCCACAGCCCGAAAAGCCCCGAATGAGGCTGTGACGTCCTCCCTGCAGCCTCTGATCTGTCCGCCAATCCTCACAGCCCACACCCTCAGGGGAGCCTCAGATGCAAGTCACCCCTGTCCTCTCTGCCCTGCACCTGCTGTGCCTCAGAAGCCACAACACTCCTCTCCCCCCTCCGCCTTCCTCACGGTCCTCCGTGCGAACTGAGCTGCAGGACGTGACAGGCGCCCGCACCCGGGCTGTCCTGTTCGGTGTGAGGAGGCGGGGAGGGCCCGGGGGACGCGCACTCACCTCAGCCCCGCGCCTCTGGGCGGGCGATGCCATCGGACTTTGCGTTCGCAGCCCAGGGGGAGCGGTGGGAGAAGCGGCCGTTGCAGGAAGGGCGGTCCCTTTCCGGGCCATGGAGCGGGTCACCCGGGTGGGGACACCGAGCTTCACATCCGCGCGTGTGCTGTGCGCACCACGACTCTCGCGCCTTCTCTGCTGGGCTATCTCCACCAGGACCCAGCGATCTGGAACCTCCTAACGGAGCCGACTGCGTTTGGGTAGTCAAAGTGACGGTTGAGGGGATTCCGGAAGTCCCGCCCCTTCGGGTTGAGCTTCTCCGGAAACACTTTTTCTGACCCTTCATTGGCTAAGCTGTTGGTATTCCACACATGGTCTTCTGGGTAATGTAGTCATTGAGTCCAAGAAAGTGATCAGAGTATTTTCCACCTGCATCACTCCTGTAGGAAACACGGAGATGGCCACTGCACGGTCTATGAAATGTCACGTCCTCATGAGAGAGACATCTGGAGTATAGCTAAAGAATGTTTTCATCTCTTCCTGGTGAAGGGACTTGAGTCCATGTTGATGCAAGGAGATAATCTGGTGGGCCAATGTCACTGAATGGTTTAGTGTTGACCAATGAACTAGGAGGTCATGGTTCAATTACCTGTCAGGGTACATGCCCATTTCGGGCTTGATACTGAGTAGGGGGCGTGCAGGAGGCAGCAGATCAATGATTCTCTCTCATCATTGATGCATCTGTCTCTCCCTCTCCCTTCTCCTTCCTCTCTCTGAAATCAATTTTTAAAAACCCATATTTAAAAGCACACACACAGTATGTGTGATTCTAATAATAGTAGTCATAATTACAGAGGAATGCCTGCATTAAAGAGTCTGAAAAATTTTATCACATAGATGACCTATTTAAACCAGGATATATGTATTTGACAAATATTGTTATGCCCAGATTTCAAGATCCCCAAAGACCACCAGGGAGCCGAGTTCAATGCAAATGCAAAGAGCCTTTATTCAAGCTCGGGCTTGATCTCTCAGCCCCCACCGGCGCAGTGGTAGGATGCAAGAGAGCCCAGAGTTTCAAAAGCACAGCAATTTTATAGGGCTGGTCAGGTGGTGGGGTGATGCTCGGACCACTGAGTTGGCCAATTCCGATTGGTGAGGGCTAGGGTCTGGTTATACAAAGACAGGATGCGGTCAGCATATTTTTTGGCCTTGGGTTAGTTCCCCTTGTATTCCCATTGGCTGATTTAGGGGTGGGCTGAGTGACCGGTACACTCCGTGATTCTCCCTGGAACTCCCTGCCGTCCTTCCCAGACTAAAAAAGAAATGTTCTCTCCAGCCTGCTTCAGCCTGCCTGAACAATGAGGAAGATAAACCTCGCTGTCCGACCTTGTAGGCCAGCGACTAGATATGCCCATGCCAGGAGCATTTTTTAAAAATTGTATAGAGCTGTGTTGTTTTCAAGGCCAGCAGCAAGATAACCACTAAGTGCACGAAGGGCTGGCTCTTTAATAAGAAGGGAAGTTCTGCTTGTAGCCTGGCTTAGAATTTGAATTCACTTTCTCCAAGCCGCCGCGGCAAACAAAGTGCCACCCCAAGCTCTCTGGCATTGTTTGATTTTTCTGGTTCTCTGTAACAGTTACACAAGATGGAGGACACAGTACAAAATGGAGTCAGTCCTGCTCTGCCCTTTCAATATAATCAAAAATGTAGGCCCAGCCTTTGAAATAGAAAAGATAGAACTCTCTTGTTTCATTATAATTTTAACTTCAATTCAAATAAATAATTTTGGAAAAAGTGGGATAGTTTGTGAACAAAAAGGGCCACATTGTAAACCTGGCTTGTTCCCTGGAGGCCTAAGTGGCAGCCTTACCAACTCAGAGACCTAGGGTAACCACACAGGATAGTCTGAAATTAAATCTAACTAAAAGCAATTCATAGTGAGTCATCACATCCTTGAGTAGTATTTTTGCCTATCAAACATCAATCTTCACCTTAACTAAGTCTATCGCTAATCTATTTACATCTTGGATAACGTTCCTGATAACACGCTTTTAGAATGATAAATAATTTCTTCCCCCTTTCCCCCCCTTCAAAGCACGAGCGCTGCAACAGTTTCTCCCTCCTTGTTTCTGTTATCATGTTAAATGCTGACTGTTAACTATCCTGTGCCTGCTAGGGGGAAAAATATACCATTGGGGACTAGCTATGATTATAGGAAATATTAATCATCCCATATTAACTGTGATTGCCTCTCTCTGGTTACAGAAAGGACTTTCTAACCTGCTGGGAGTTTTATGCCCCCTGGACCTGGGGGTCAATCTTGGACCTGGGAGTGAACCTTAGAAAGTGGTCCATTCGCATCTAAGAACCGCCTATTATCATGGAAACATTAATATCCTTGTTGCCCAAACAATGGGGTCCCCCAGAGCCCACATTGCCTACTTCACCATTCTTGTAATCTCTATTTCGTTAAAATATATTTTATTGATTTTTTACAGAGAGGAAGGGACAGGGAAAGAGAGTTAGAAACATCAATGAGAGAAAAACATTGATCAGCTGCCTCCTGCACACCTGCTACTGGGGATATGCCTGCAACCAAGGTACATGCCCTTGACAGGAATCGAACCTGGGACCCTTCAGTCTGCAGGCTGACGTTCTATCCACTGAGCCAAACCGGCTAGGGTAGGAGTGACACTTTTTATTTATGCCCGCAGACTCAGGGAATAACTTCCCAAATCTGAGTAAAGTAACATGCAGGTGGTTTCTCTTTTATATCTTTCTGGGGTCATTGTCCCAGAAATATGGATTATGCTTTGGTTTTTTCGCAGGGTTTGCAAGAAGGCCCCCACGTGTTGGGGATCTCCAGGCCATATCTGATGGTCTGGCCTGGCGCCAGAGCTAATAACACTCCCTCTGGGGCAGTGCACTGTTCACAATTTTATGGACTCTGTAACTGGTTCTGGAAGACCAATTTCTGGGAAAGAGGTAGTGACTTAATTATAGATTCTCAAGAATGTACTCTGGGCCGAAACCGGTTTGGCTCAGTGGATAGAGCATCGGCCTGCGGACTGAAGGGACCCGGGTTCGATTCCAGTTAAGGGCATGTACCTGGGTTGCGGGCACATCCCCAGTAGGGGGTGTGCAGGAGGCAGCTGATCGATGTTTTTCTCTCATTGATGTTTCTAGCTCTCTATCCCTCTCCCTTCCTCTCTGTAAAAAAAAACAATAAAATATATATTAAAAAAAAAAAAAAAAAAAGAATGTACACTGGGCTTGCTGGCATGGATTCAGATTGTTAGCCCCCAAACATCAGGGTTACACTGGAATTAGCCCTTTTCAAACTTCTCATTGCCTCTTTTTTTTTTCCTAAAACTGATTTCAGAGAGGGAGAGACAGAAACATCAATGAGCCCTGACTGGTTTGGCTCAGTGGATAGAGCGTCGGCCTGTGGACTCAAAGGTCCCAGGTTCGATTCAGATTAAGGGCATGTACCTTGGTTGTGGGCACATCCCCAGCAGGGGGTGTGCAGGAGACAGCTGATCGATGTTTCTAACTCTCTATCCCTCTCTCTTCCTCTCTGTAAAAAAATCAATAAAATATATTAAAAAAAAAAAAAAAGAAACACCAATGATTAAAAGATCAGTCGGCGGCCAAAAACTAAGAACTCTTTTTAAGGAGAATGAGGAAGGCTTGGGGTGCTTGGTGAGAGCTGCTTGGTTAGTCAATGACTGTACATGTCCAAACAAGGTATTCCTTCTGGGTTGAGGCCTTATCACATTTACAGTAAGTCATCGCCATTCCAGGGTTGGATGGGTTTAATAATCACGTTCCAGGGAAAGGTGAGTCTATCATTGATGAGAGAGAACCATCCATTGCTGCCCTCTGCACAACCCACACTGGGGATCGAGTGATTCCCTCACAGGTGCCCTGCCAGGGAATTGAATCCTGAGCCACGCCTGCCAGGCATCCTTATGTGACCTTTGTCCTACCCCATATAAGCAGCTGGTGTATGTGGTTGGCACAGCAGATTTTTGTGGATGACCTGCTGCTCTCCCATATTGCCGGCAGCATTGGAATAAATGTTCATCTATGATTCAACCCTGTCTCTGCTTAATTGGCTCAAGTAGTGACAGGCTGACCAGACACATTGGTTGTCCAGTTGCATACCCACCTATGGAAAAGAAGCATGTGTCTATAATTTTAATTTTTGACCAATCCTAGCGTTCACTCCTCCCTTTGCTTTCTCCTGCCTCCCTAATCTATCACCCATATATTTGTTGTAACCCAGTTATGCCTCCCCTTTCAGTTGTAATGTGTAAAAAAAGTGCAAAATTGCCATTTCCCAGAGCATTTTACCATACTATTTGTTAGGGTCACTGAAGGAAGAATGCACAAGGCCAAAAGGGGTGAAGAATTATGAATTTATTATGTCATCTGGAAACCCAGATGGGCTGAGTCCCAAAACGGCGCCAGCTGCGAAGACTGGGAGTCAAAGGTTTTTAAGGGACTCTAGGCGGGCTTTTTCTGGGTGCAGAATTTTCTGTGCAAGTCCGGGTTCTGTGTAAGTTTGGAGGGGAGAGATAATGGTCTAAGCAAGTGGAATGTCCATTGTGAAGTGGCCTAAAGGTCAGTTCCCAGGGAAGGGGTTATTGTTTCAATTATTTGATCAGACCTAACATTCCAGCCTTTTTGTTTTATGGAACAGGGATGAAGGTCAGATCTTCCGTAATTCCTTCGTGCTGAGGTGGGATGGACTTTGATAGCAGTTGGCTGGGTAAGGGTCTCAGCGGCATGATCTCACCAACAGACTGGGTGGCGAAGGCTCGAAAATGGTCCTGTTGAGTGACTTGGGAGGTAAAAGCTGGTCCCATGACTGCCACAGTGTCACTTGTCTGGTTTTGCTGTTTTTCTGGGACTAGAAGCTGAAACACAACTGAGGCCTAGATATTATCATTGGGGAGGAAAAGGTGAGGGATCTAAACTGCCTGACTAGTGATATGAAAGGGGAGCGGAGGTTACCCTGGCGGTAAGGTTATTGTTTTTCCACGTTTGCTCCTTGCTAGGCAACCAGATCTTTATTTTGTTTTTAATTTAATAAATCTTTATTGTTCAGATTATTACAATTGTTCCTCTTTTTTCCCCCCACAGCTCCCCTCCACCTGGTTCCCACCTAACCCTCTGACCTTATCTCCCCCACCCTGTCCTCATCGATAGGTGTACACTCTTTGTCCAGTCTCTTCCCCTACCCCCCACACCCCTTACCCCCAGAGAATTGTCAGTTCACTCCCTTTCTATGCCCCTGATTCTATTATATTCGCCAGTTTATTCTGTTCGTCAGATATTTTATTCACTTGAGTTTTAGATTCACTTGTTGATAGATATGTATTTGTTATTCATAATTTTTATCTTTACCCTTTTCTTCTTCTTCCTCTTCTTAAAGAAGACCTTTCAGCATTTCATATAATACTGGCTTGGTGGTGATGAACTCCTTTAGCTTTTTCTTATCTGTGAAGCTCTTTATCTGACCTTCCATTCTGAATGAGAGCTTTGCTGGGTAGAGTAATCTTGGTTGTAGGTTCTTGCTATTCATCACTTTGAATATTTCTTGCCACTCCCATCTGGCCTGCATAGTTTCTGCTGAGAAATCAACTGACAGTCATATGGGTGTTCCCTTGTAGGTAATTAACTTTTTTTCTTGCTGCTTTTAATATTTTTGTCTTTTTCCCTTGGCATTTTAATTATGATGTGTCTTGGTGTGGTCCTCTTTGGATTCCTTTTGTTTGGGGTTCTGTGTGCTTCCTGGACTTGTAAGTCTATTTCTTTCACGAGGTGGGGGAAGTTTTCTGTCATTATTTCTTCAAATGGGTTTTCAGTATCTTGCATTCTCTCTTCTTCTGACACCCCCATTATTCTGATGTTGGTATGCTTGAGATTGTCCCAGTGGCTACTTACACTATCTTCAAATTTTTGGATTCTTTTTCTTTTTGCTTTTCTGTTTGAGTGTTTTTGGATTCTTTGTATTTCAACTCTTTGACTTGATTCTTGTGGTCCTCTAGTCTGCTGTTAGGTCTCTGTATAATATTTTTTATTTCAGTCATTGTATGTTTAATTTCTAGTTGGTCCTTTTTTTATATCCTCGAGGGTTTCGCTTAATTTATTGGCCTTTTCTAGGAAATTCTTGAAAAACCTTATAACCGTGGTTTTGAACTCTATATACAGTCGTTTGTTTTCTCTATTTCTTTCCTTTGTGATCTCTTTCTTTGTCTGCATTTTCACTGCTTCCCTGAGTTGGTAGAGTAGCTCTGTGTGGTAGGTGTCCTATAGGGCACAGTGGCTCAGCCTCCCCAGTTACCTGAGGTGGGCACTCTTGGTGCACCCCTTTGTGGGCTGTGTGCTCATCCTTGTTGTAGTTAACTCTTGATTGTTGTTGGTATCACTGGGAGTAATTGACTTCCAGGCCAATTGGCTCTGAGGATCAGCTGTGTCTACGCTGGGAGAAGTTCTGTGCTGGAGACACTCTTATGAGACAAGACTTACAAAATTGCTAAAGCCTCTGTGCTCAGCTTGGATGGGGCGGAATTTCAGGGCAGAGCAGACAGCCTTGGTTTCCCGTTAGCCCTGCCCTATGAGGTCCCTGGGTCTCAGTGTCCCTTGGTAATCACTGCAAGCACCTCTGAGAGAAAGCCGCCCTCGAGTTTCACCCACTGCCAGACAGTCCAGTTTCTCTCCAAATGAGTCAGGGTTCCCAGAAACTTGCCCGGAACTGGAGTTCAACACAGTCCAGAGCTTCTGTCTCCCTCCTGCTTTAGAAAGTCAGCCGTGCACTCAGCCTCCCGTGCATTGAGCAGTCAGTCCTCTCTGCCTTCCACAGCTCCCGAGTCTCAGTTTGCTTTCTGTTTCCTGACAGTCCAGATTCCCCCTGAATGAGTCTGGTTTCCCAGCGTCTCGCCCAGGACTGGAGTTCAGTGCAGTCTGGAGTTTCCTTCTCCCTCCCGCTTTAGAAAGCCAGCCGTGCACTCATCCACCCATGCACACAGCCTCCTGTCCTCTCAGCCTTTTGTAGCTCCTCTGAGTCTCAATTTGCTTTCCTCTTTTCTTCTAGTTGTAGAATTTCCACTCAGCCAGCTTTCCTGTGGTTCTGGATGGTGTCCGTTTAGTTTTTAGTTGTAGATTTGATATTGTTGTGTGAGGCAGCAGTTTAGGTGTTTACCTATGCTGCCATCTTGGTTTCTCTCCATGAAGGGAAATTTTTTACTTAAGGTATATGGGAAGCTCTGTCAAATAAGGAAATAATAATTATATTCTATTTATATATGCATATTAAATAGATTCTAATATGCTTTCATTTATAATTAATTACTACTAGTTATAATATTCTGGAATATTGTATTTTACAGAAAGAACAAGATTCCATGTCCATTGCATTATAATAAAAAAATATAACCATATAATTTTAAATTTCTTGTCATTTAGACACGGTCACTATTTTGTTTTGATGCATTTGGAAAAAAATGTTACATATTCTGAAAGATTCATAGAAAGGACTTTGATTTATTTTAAGCTACATATCTCTGAGAATAAATCTTCAGCTCATCCCCTTGAATTGGTTGAATATTATTAGAACTCTATAGATTATCTCTATTTATAGAAATACAGCAAGAAAAGTCAGCAGAAAGAGAATTTAATTATAGGACTAAATGAACTAAAAATAATTATAGTTTTGGTAATTACTGTTCTTATGGCAATGTGTTTGCATAAATATAATATGAATCTGATTTCTTCATAACAGGACATAAGTCAGTTTCCAATTTTAAATTTATTAACTAAAACTTACTGGAGCCCTAACCAGTTTGGCTCAGTGCATAGAGTGTTGGCCTGCGGACTCAAGGGTGCCATGTTCCATTCCAGTAAAGGGCACATACCTTGGTTGTGGACACATCCCCAGTGGGGGATGTGCAAGAGGCGGCTGATAGATGTTTCTCTCTCATCAAGGCTTCTAGCTCTCTATCCCTCTCCCTTCCTTTCTGTAAAAAATCAATAAAATATATTAAAGAAAAAAACTTTACTGGAATGTCATGTCTGAGAGATATGCCAGAACTCTGTATGTCAACAGAAAGCTCTAGGAATGAAGACTGACTTTGAAGTCGATAAGCACCTTGGATAAATAGCCTGGTATCTTGCTTGGTTATGTGGTTCATATGGTATTTCTAGATAGGGAACGAAGGTTGCTTTCCTGAGAGGTGGCATAAAAGAAACCTCAAGACACCTGTGGGGACCTCAATTTGAAGAATGCACCCCAATTCTGTAGGTATAGCAGGCAAAGCCTGATGGCAACTGTGTAGCTTGGCTTCTTTACCCTGGGAGTAAACTGTCTCATGAGATCTAGCAAAAAATATATTTTTAAAATAGCCTACATGATCAACTGTTACTTTTGTTGTATTCATACAATCAGACCAAATTGTAACTAGGCTTAATTCAATAAATAAATTGGTCTTAATTTTGCTCTTTAATAAAAATAAGCATAATGTTAGGGAGAGAAATTATGTTTCAACAGGAAATTATTAGAACCAATATGTTTTTTTCTTCCACCAATCCATTTGTCAAAATTCTTACTGTTCTAACCTTTGTCCACTCATACTAAATTTTATAGCAGTTTGTCTCCACCAGTTCACAAGCCCCACTTTGCACCTAGGAAATACCACCTATGGGCACCATTGCCATCCCCTTCTATGCCCAGGCCTCATCATTCCTCTGACAGAGAACAAGGATTCTTGACTCTGAGAGAAACCTTCCACCCCTCATCAGCAGTAAGCAATTTCAGAAGAAACCTGGCGTGCCTTTTCACTAAAAAGAATTCAGAGCCAAGATCCATGAGGGGGGATATAGTAGGCAGATAGACAGACATGAGCAGAGCAAGGACTGGAGGAGAGATGGACCCTGAGATGTACTTCTCATCACTCCAACTGCTCTGAAGCTGGCAGTGGAGGAACCTGTGTAGAACTGACATTTAATTCTAACTAATTATAAACAAGGTATAGATAGTTTTGAAAAATAGAGGGTATAAAGGAAAAAAAAAAGTAAATTGACAAACTGAAGGGTTTGAGTAAGTTGAAGAAGGATCTGTAAAGAATTAGAATTGAGGAAAAAAATAGTGAGAAGGGATATAAAGAATGGAATATAATAGAAAGATATGGGAGTAGAAACACTTAAGAGTAATTCTAAAAGTTGTAAGAATATTTGTGAAAGAGATTAAATGGGTTATGAAGAGAATCTTCAAATTGTAAGTATACTGCATAACAAATTTTACAGATAGAGCACCTGAATTAATTTAAAAATTAATTATATTATTTTAAATCTTAGCACAATATACTTATGTGAATAAAGGGTCAAGTTTCTTACATGTAAACTAGAGACCCAGTGCACGAAATTCGTGCACGGGGCGGGGGAGGGTGACTCTCACCCCAGCCTGCACCCTCTCCAATCTGGGACCCCTCGAGGGATGTCCAATTACCCATTTAGGCCTGATCCTACTGGGACCGGGCCTAAACGGGTAGTCGGACATCCCTTTCACAATCCAGGACTGCTGGCTCCCAACTGCTCGCCTGCCTGCCTTCCTGATTGCCCCTAACCACTTCTGCCTGCCAGCCTGATCACCCCCTAACCACTTCTCTGCCAGCCTGATTGATGCCTAACTGCTCCCCTGCCAGCGTGTTTACCCCTAACTGCCCTCCACTGCAGGCCTGCTCAGCACTAACTGCCCTCCCCTTCAGGCCTGGTTACCCCTAACTGCACTCCCCTACAGGCCTGGGTCCCCCCCCAAACTTCTCTCCCCTGCAGGCGTGGGTCCCCCAATTGCCCTTCCCTGTAGGCCCGGTCGCCCCCAACTTCCCTCTTCTGCCAGCCTCATCACCCACAACTGCCCTCCCTTCCAAGCCTGGTCCCCCCCAACAGCCCTCCCCTGCTGGCCATCTTGTGGTGGCCATCTTGTGGTGGCCATCTTGTGTCCACATGGGGGCAGCCATCTTTGACCACATGGGGGCAGCCATCTTGTGTGTTGGAGTGATGGTCAATTTGTATATTACTCTTTTATTAGATAGGATAGAGCATTACATTTTTCTTAAAGTTTTCTTTCCCAGGCCTGTGCAAAGTAATTAGGGAGGTGACTCAGCTGCAAACCAAGCAAGCAGAACTGATAAGCAGTATCAGACCAACCCACCAGAAGTCAAAACATCTCCTCATTGCCTTAAGACTAATTATAATAGCTGACATCTAAGCACCCCATGTAGCTACATTCCTGTCCCTAGCTTGCTTCTTCCCTTTTATAATCCTGTCCACTACACCTTGCTAGAAGGCAGAATTTAATGCTTGTGAGCACACTGTCTTCTTTTTTTTTTTTTAATATATTTTATTGATTTTTTACAGAGAGGAAGGAAGAGTGATAGAGAGTTAGAAAAATCGATCAGCTGCCTCCTGCACACCCTACTGGGGATGTGCCCGTAACCAAGGTACATGCCCTTGACCGGAATCAAACCCGGGACCCTTCAGTCCGCAGGCCGACGCTCTATCCACTGAGCCAAACTGGTTTCGGCCACACTGTCTTCTACATGGGACTAACCATTGGTGTCATTATTATTCTTTTTGTTTTTCTCATAGTCTACAAAATTGGAACTCGAGAAGTAAACGTGCTTTGAGAACCCTGACATTCCAAAGCAAAAAGTTCTCCGCCTCCCTCTGTCTTCTACATCCAGCAAAAGAAAATAGGAGATACGGGGAAGCAAGTCTGCGTACACGAGAGCAACTGGGTGTTTACCAGAATCTTTATGCTTAGTCTTTAGATGTTCTTGCTTAAAGGACAGTGCAGACACATGGGTCTTCTCAAGAATGCTTACCCTACTGATAGTATCTAACAGCTAATTCTAGTTCAAGCTGTTACAATAAAAACCTAAGGAGGCATGCTAATGGGGTTCTTTGGTTTCTACAACCAGGCAGTCCCTTAGCCCTCTTCCACAGAAATGTGTCAAGAGTAATCATTCATCCATCACTCAGGGTCTGCTGATCAGTCCTGGCAGTGTTTGTTAAGTAAACTTGGAAAATCTTCATTTCTGTAATTGTGGATGTTCCCAACATCTCGATATTAGTTCAGACTTCCCAGGTTTTTGTGAGAATTAAAAATGATCAAAAAGGCCCTAACCAGTTTGGCTCAGTGGATAGAGCGTCGGCCTGCAGACTGAAAGGTCCCAGGTTCGATTCTGGTCAAGGGATGTACCATGGTTGTGGGTACATCCCCAGTAGGAGGTGTGCAGGAGGCAGCTGATCGATGTTTCTCTCTCATTGAGGTTTCTCTCTCTACCCCTCTCCCTTACTCTCTGTAAAAAATTCAATAAAATATATTTAAAAAATGATCAAAAAGTGAACCCTGGAATCCTGGCACAGGCAAGTACTCTTTGCAACTTTTGATTTTCAGAGTATTAAGGAACTCCCCTTATGACCTTCATGTCACATCTAGCCAACTGAGGTGCAGGGAGCTGTAGTGAGTCTCCTGATGATTCCAGGTTGGAGACCCAACACTGAGACCTTAGTGCCCACAGTACTGCCTCCCTGCAGGTAGGTCAACGGGTTCAGAAAGGCCCCAGTTCTTTCTCAAAAGCCCTTAAAAACAAAGGTGCTTGTTGGCACTGGGGAAGTTGAAGGGTTCCTATCCTGAGGATGTTTCTTAAGGTTGCTCTTCTGAAGGTGGTGGAGAATGTTAGTAGTGCCAGTTAAAATTAAAAGTGTTCACTGTATTGTGCATAGCATTTAAAAACTAAAACATTCCCACCTGGTGTGGCTCAGTGGTTAAGCATCAGCACATGCACAAAGAGGTCCCCCATTTGATTTCTCATTAGGGCACATGCCTGGGTTGAGGGGTCCATTCCCAGTAGCAGTGTGAAGGAGGTAGCTCATTAATGATTCTCTCTCATCACTTATGTTTCTCTCTCTCTCTCTCTCTCTCCCCCCTTCTCCCTTCCTCTCTGAAACCAATAAAAAATATTTTAAAATCCTCTAAAAATATATAATTTTAAAGTTATAAAACACATTTTTGTAATACAAAAAAAAATTTATTCCCTCAATTAAAAAAGGCACAAAAGGAGTGAAATTTCAACATCTGTCTTTGTTATTCCATTGTCTTTTTGTTAGGTTCCAAAAACTCAGCACATTAAGCATTATATATGGTCAGAGGTTTTAACAAAGATACAGGCACAACAAATATACATCTGAGAAAAGACTCACTATAAATTCCTAGAGAAAACACAAAGCATTGAGGTAGCACGACAAACTTAGGAAAAAAAATGTTTACATAAATAATGATTGACCAAACAAAATATTCTGTAGGATGTTAAGAATGTGAATCACTCATACACTGCTGGAAAAATGCAAAAGAAAAGTACAAACATTTAAGGTTTATTTTATTTATTGACTTTTAAACAATCATTTTTTAAAATACATATATTTTATTGATTTTTTACAGAGAGGAAGGGTGAGGGATAGAGAGTTAGAAATATCGATGAGAGAGAAACATGGATCCGCTGCCTCCTGCAGACCTCCTACTGGGGATGTGCCCTCAATCAAAATACATGCCCTTGACTGGAATCGAACCTAGGACCCTTTAGTCTGCAGGCCGACGCTCTATCCACTGAGCCAAACCGGTCAGGGCTAAACAATCTTTATTACTTATAAGCATACCGTAGAGCGTGGCCAATGGTTGAGTCACTCCATTCTTAGCAAGACATGCTCATAGAAACTGATGTTGTTGTTGTTTTTCTAATACATTTCTGTATTGATTTCAGAGAGGAAGGGAGAGGGAGAGATAGAAACATCAATGATGAGGGAGAATCATTGATGGGCTGCCATCTGTTCACCCCCAACTGGGGATCCAGCCTGCAACCTAGGCATGTGCCCTTGGCTGGAATCGAATCTGAGAGCCTTCAGTCTGCAGGCTTATCCAATTACCCAAACTGGCTAGGGAAAGTTTTGTTTTTAAACAAGAGTTTACTAATTTTTAGAGAGAGACGGGAGAGGGAGAGAAACATTGATGGAAGAGTGCCATATTAGCCAGCCACCTCCTGCACACCCACTTCTGAGGATCTAGCCCACAAGCCAGGCACATATCCCCACCAGCCATCAAATCCCTAACCTGTGCTGCACGAGATGATGGCCAAGCACTGAGCCACACTGGCCCTGATGGTATATTCCATTTAGATCACAATTTGCTAATCTCGGTAAATTTAAACATTCATCTACTCAAAAACTCAGATTATGCACTGAGTTTTTGACAAAGGTATTAACACTTATATCCATATAAAGAATTATACACAAATGTTTGTACCAGTTTTATTAGAAATAACCAAGTATTTATTAAAATGGACAGATGGTGATATATTAAAAAATAAGAATATCTACCAGAAAAAAAATAAACCTCCAAGTATTTATGAAACATAACTTAAAGCAGAAAAATACTTAGGAAAAGTAAAGTTGTCTATTAAAATGGAACGTAAATCAATGGTTACTAGGAAAGCTGTGAAGAACAGGGACACATTAAAAGAGGTCAGGAAGCAAGTACACAGTGACAGATATGGTCAATATTATAAGTATAATGATGGTTACAGTTTCATGCACATGTCAAGATTTATGAAACTCTTAACACATGTAATTTACTCATTATAGCTTTTGAAAAATGGTTCAAGATAAAGCAAATGTTCACCGATTTTAGCGTAACAGGTTTGGCAAGTCTGTATTCAATCCACATTCTTACGCCCTCTGGGCCAGTCTCATCTCAGTGACAGAAAATGTAACAAACAATGAAGAACTTTCACCCAAACCCACTGGAATGCTTGCTGGGTCACAAAAGTCACATCCCTGGACTAAAGACAGCCTTTGTCTCCATCTTTGTTTTGCTGCCAGAGCACAAATGGCTCTGATGGGAACTTCTGAGAAGCCACAGGAGCCACACAATATCTTGATTATAATCAATGACAATGCCTGCTCCACAGAAGATAAACATGCCTGGAGTCCCTCAGAGCTGTGTACACACAGCTCCTGTAGTCTTTTCCTCAAAATAATTCCTGGATGCACATTTAGATGAGGACCCTTCCATCTAATGGGCTGCAGTCTCATCCAACAACAATTAGGTCAGTGTTTCTGCAGTGGAAGGGTTTCCCTTCACTGCTATGGTGCTCAAACCAGTGACAGACACCCGTGAAATTGTAGGCAGGAGGGCACATGGCCCTCCGCAAGATCTGGGCAAGAGATTCCCTTCAAATGTATTGGCATCCCTTGAAATCTAGAAAAAAAATTCATGCTACAAGAAGACCTACTTGAGGTTGTCACAGCTACCCTCTCTTTGGAGTGATCTCTGTGTCTCAAAGCATCCAGACATCACGAGGACTAGAGTCCACAGTGTTTCCTAGGAAAATAGGGACAGTAATGTAAATTTGGCAAAAACTATTAAGTTAATTTCTGCACCATGTTTCCCCAAGGGCAAAAATATTTTAGACCCCATAAATGCTTTTCACCTGATCATGCTTGGAGAGGCCAAATCTCATTATAAACTAGCCATAGAGTAAAGAGCATACCCAAGATTAAAAAAGACTTAGGAAAAAGCCTTCATTATTTTACAAACCAAAGAGACCTGAGACTGGCAGTTCTCCCATTGGTGACCTAGGCACTCAATAAATTCATCACTAGCATCTAGGGAAAGTGCGTCCCTGAAAATGGCAGTCCCTCTGCAACATTACGTTTGCTGGCGCCAATAGTAATCAGTCCTACGTGGCAACTCATGACAGAGAAACAAGTAAGAACTAAAGGCTCAGATATTCCTAGCTTCAACAAATTAGACAACAGTTAGCGTTGCTGGGCACATGAGGATAGTGATTGATGCCATCTGTAGGGACCTTATAGGTGGTTCAGGTGAAATACCTTCAGCAACAGAAATATGCAGTGACATAGATCTGGCAACATGTCTCTCTCTCTCTTTTTTTAAATATATATTTTATTGTTTTTTTTTTACAGAAAGGAAGGGAGAGGGATAGAGAGCTAGAAACATCAATGAGAGAAAAACATCGATCAGCTGCCTCCTGCACACTCCCTACTGGGTATGTGCCTGCAACCAAGGTACATGCCCTTGATCGGAACCAAACCTGGGACCCTTGAGTCCGCAGGCCGATGCTCTATCCACTGAGCCAAACCGGTTAGGGTATGTCTCTTATATTAGAAAGTGCAACACAGATACCAACATAAAACCAAACAAACACAACAACAAAGTCACTTGAGGTGACTTTACATAATGTAGGTGATGAAATGTATGAGATACAATTCAGACTGGGACTTCACAAATTTTCTTATACTATTGGTAAGACTGAACTAAGAAACATTTCCTACACTTCTAAGAAACTGGACTCTTACGCAGAGCTAATTTAAAAATTTGGCTGAGAGATACCTCACATTACTTGAACTCATAATGGCTTTCTCCAGTGTGAACGCTCTGATGATATAGGAGATGACTGCTCCTGGTAAGAGATTTCTCACATTCATTGCATTTATAAGGCTTTTCTCCTGTGTGAACTCTCTGATGACAAAGAAGGTACCTGCTAGTGGTAAAAGATTTCTCACATTTACTGCACTCATAAGGCCTTTCTCCAGTGTGAACTCTCTGGTGAAGATTAAAATCACTGCTCCTGGCAAAAGATTTCCCACATTCACTGCATGTATAAGGCTTTTCTTCAGTGTGAAAACTTTGATAATGGAGACCAGTGCTCTTGATAAAAAATTTCCCACATTCACTGCACTCATACGGACTTTCTCTGGTGTGAAATCTCTGATGACAATGAAGGCTATCAATTCTTGTAAAAGATTTCCCACATTCACTGCATTTATAAGGCTTTTCTCCTGTGTGAACTCTCTGATGACGATGAAGCTCACTGCTGGTGGCAAAAGATTTCCCACATTCACTGCATTTATGAGGTTTTTCCCCTGTGTGGCCTCTCTGATGACGACAAAGTGCATTGCTCCTGGTAAAAGATTTCCCACATTCACTGCACTCATAAGGACTTTCTCCAGTGTGAAATCTCTGGTGATAATGAAGGCTATCAATTCTCTTAAAAGATTTCCAACATTCACCGCATTTGTAAGGCGTCCCTCCAGTGTGAAGTCTCTGATGACGACGAAGGGCAGTGTTACTGGTAAAAGAATTCCCACATTCACTGCACTCATAAGGCCTTTCTCCAGTGTGAAATCTCTGATGACAATGAAGGCTATGCATCGTCGTAAAAGATTTCCAACATTCACTGCATTTATAAGGCTTTTCGCCATGTTCATAATGAAAGCTAGAAAATTGGCTAAAGTAATTTCCACATTCACAGCAAACAAAACACTGACTCCCAGCATGGACACACTTGTCCTGAATAAACGTGTGATTGCAGCCAATGACTTTGTTATATTCTTCTGTCCTTTGAAACTTCACCTCACATTTTGAAATATCTTCTGGCCTATTGCTGGTCTGAGCAGGCATTAGGTGGAGATGTCCTGACTCGGTAAGGACACCCTGCCCAATCTCCCCACAGGTGACATGATTCTGGGACACCTTGAAATTGCAGCTGTTTGCAAGTGAGATCCTGTCCGCACCTCTAATGAAAGTCTTCTCTCTCACATGCTGTTGGTGACATTTTGCACTGAAATAAAATCCTTGTGCACATGCCCCACATCTCAACAGTATCTGTCCGAGTTCTGTTCCCTGCAGCTCAGTCAAGTGAAAAATGTTTCCCAAGACTAGCCCACAACTCTCACAGGGGTGGCTCTCCTGGGAAGACAAGGCTAACTTGGGATTCCTTGCCTGTGACACTCTTACAGAAACCTTCTGCTCAGTCGGTGCCTCCACATTCTCTGCTCCACAGCAGCAACCTGAACAAAAGGAAAAGCTGGTGAAGTACATGCTGACCTCATGAAACAGAATATCTTCACCACAAATGTTTATCTGTCACGACTAGGCGTGATTCCATAAAATGATTTTCAAGACAAGTGAATCAGATTCTGAGGAAATGGCTGTTATACATTTCTTGGCCCCAAAGGTCAGTCAGTGCTGAAAATCTCACCAAGGGAATGGGATACAAAGAAGAGAGGAAGGGTCTGCTAGTTGTTCCTCCACAAATGGCTTCCTTTAGGACCTTTCATGCTGGTGACGTGAGTCTGTGTAGAGCAATTCGAATGTGCTCAAACCCATAAAAGTCAATTCTATTAGAGCACATGATGTTGTACCTCAATACAGCAATAGGTGTGCACTCTAAGGCTCTGAAGACATGGACCAATGGTGGAGGGCACTAAAGAGAGACCTGTGAAAGAGGTAGAGGTGAAAAGTTTAGAAATGTTAGGTTATCCATGGACTGGGAATCCAAGGAGAATGAGCACTGATAACTATTAAAATTGTGTTGCTGGCACAGTGTCAACAAGAAGCAAGAACAAGAAGAATTGTGTGAAGAATGGGCAATGGTAACAAAACACCTGTTGAACCAAATGGGTTCCTAGTTATGAATGTAACAAAGCCCGGGGGTTTGGTTATAGCCCATTGTGAGAAGCTAATTCCAGCAAGTCATAATTGCAAGAGTTTCATCAAAAGGATGATGAACTTGGGGACTCAACAAGGGCTGAGTCAGATATGTTATCACCTGTTGGGAATGGCTAAAGGCATTTCCCCAAACCTGAAAAGGATGATTGTGTCCTGCTCAGGGCATCTTAATCTACATGTTATTGCCTCCTACTAGCCCAGAGGTCAGCAAACTGCGGCTCGCACGTGGTTTGCCGCTCTGCTGACTAATGAGTTTGCTGACCACTGGGATAGGGGCTTAATCACAAGGAACAACAACAGCCTGTAATTATTAGAATCTAGAGTTTAAATCAGTGGCCGGCAAACTCATTAGTCTACGGAGCAGCAAACTGTGGCTCGAGAGCCGCAGTTACCCAAACACCTGAAGAGCCGTAGGCTATTTCCCAATCTGACAATGCTTCTGTTCAAATCCCTACCTTTTGAAGTGTATATCTCCACCTTGCCTTAGGACAATTTGTGTTAATAAAAAGCAAGGGGTCCTGAAACAAGAAGAACTTGGTTTCTTCAGCCAGTCTCCTCTGACCCCCAATGCCTTTCGAAATTATCTTTCATCTCTGGACTCCTATTTAACCTATGCATGGCCCTTCTCCAGATTCTAGAACCCTTCCAGATGCCGGATCAAGACCCACTGGCATTAAATGATGCCCCAATGTCCGGCCGCCCATTATTCAGGCAAAACTGCCTGTGTCCACCGTGTCTTTTATAAAGTCATGTTTCTACTGTCATGCAGAAATGATTCTTCCGCTTAATTCCCAAATGATCCACTGCACGGGATAAATGATAGAAATAATAGAAGAAACATTGAAAAAATGGATGGTCAACACTGTGGTACAACAGCACAGCACAGATGAGATCACAGCAAAAGACCTATGTGAGTGACATCAGCAAGATGACAGAATCAGAGATATGAGAATCTTTCCCCATCCCAGAGTAAGTAGACAGCTATGCATGAATAAAAAACCCACAGGAGCCCTAGCCAGTTTGGCTCACTGGATAGAGCATTGGCCTACGGACTGAAGGGTCCTACATTCGATTCAGGCCAAGGACACATGCCTGGGTGGTAGGTTCAATCCCCAATAGGAGCATGCAGGAGACAGCTGATCAATGATTCTC
The DNA here is from genome assembly GCA_026230045.1 of Corynorhinus townsendii. Lineage (NCBI taxonomy): Eukaryota > Metazoa > Chordata > Mammalia > Chiroptera > Vespertilionidae > Corynorhinus > Corynorhinus townsendii. The sequence continues at coordinate 49,638,418 of JAPDVU010000011.1, read as the reverse complement.
TCTCATCATGGATGTTTCTATCTCTCTCTCCCTCTTCCTTTCTTTCTGAAATCAATAAAGAAATATATTTAAAAAAGACCACCACAGGAAATGGGAATAAGAGTACAATGAAGACAAACAATAATACAGAAAATCAAATAAGGACAACTGCATAGAAAGGATGATTGGAAGGACTGGGTGAACAAATATATTTGAAGATACCTAAGGTCAAAAACCAGGGTCAGAGTTACCTCCGTCAACCATTGTGCTTCTGCTATCACTGACCATAGTGGGCTGTTATTCGAAAAATACTGGACATTTTGATTTTAAAAACCACAGAATGGTCCCAGCCTGTTTGGCTCAGTGGCTAGAGCATAGGCCTGCAGAACGACGGGTCCCAGGTTCAATTACAACCCTAGGGTCCCAGGTTGGAATCTGGTCAGGGCACATGCCTGGGTTGTGGGCTCAACAGGGACACGGTGTGCAGGAGGCAGCTAATAAATGATTCTTCTCATCATTGATATTTCTATCTCTCTCTTCCCTTCCCTTCCTCTCTGAAATGAATAAAAAATAACCACAGAATACCCTGTCCAGAGTGGCTCAGTTAGTTCGAGCATGGTCCTGTGAACCTAGAGGTCTTGGATTCGATGCCCAGTCAGGGCACATATCAGTATGTAGGATCCATTTCCAGTTAGGACGTGTGTGTAGACAACCGACTGATGTTTCTCCCTCACACCGATGTTTCTCTCTCAGTCTCTCTCTTTTTCTCCATCTCCATCTCTCTTCCTCTCTATCTTGAAATGAATATAAAAAAATAAATAAGAATTCCAGAGTAGCCAAATAAAAAAGAGAACTCAAATGGTCTAGAGACAAAGTAATTGAAAAGACAGCCTACCCAAAGCTCATGTAAAAAACTCAGAAAATGGCCGAAACCGGTTTGGCTCAGTGGATAGAGCGTCAGCCTGCGGACTGAGAGGTCCCAGGTTCGATTCCGGTCAAGGGCATGTACCTGGGTTGCGGGCACATCCCCAGTAGGGGGCGTGCAGGAGGCAGCTGATGGATGTTTCTCTCTCATTGAGGTTTCTAACTATCTCTCTCCCTTCCTCGCTGTAAAAAATCAATAAAATATATATTTTTTTTAAAATTCAGAAAATGCAATTCTAAGAGGCAATTTTAGAGGGATAAGTGCCTACATTAAAAAAAAAAAAAATGATCTCCAAAAATACTGGCACCTCAGAAAACTAGAAACAAAACAAGAAAAAAGTAAACCCAAAGGTTGGAAAAGAAACAAACAATAAATATTAGAACAAACATAAATAATGAGACAAGACAAAATACAAGAATACCTAACAGGTATTTTTTGAAAGATACAAAAATTGGAAAAACTTTAATTACACTAATGAAAACAAAACAAAACAAACCAAGCCTCAAATAAATTGTAAAGAAATGAAAGACATAAGAGATGTTGATGTTAGCACATGACATGACACTCCATAGAGAAATTTGTCAGGATGCCACTATGAGCTTCTCAAATTAATAAACAAATTCAGAGTCCCGGCCAGGTGGCTCAGTTGGTGAGTGTGTGGTCCCTTTGCACCAAGGTTGTGGGTTTGATCCCGCAACAGGGCACATGCAGGGGAGAGCCAGTGAGTGCATAGATGGGTAGAACAGCAGATCAATGGATCCGTCTCTCTTTCTCTGTCTCCCCTCCTGTTTCTAAAATCAATAAATAACGGATGGCTAGTATGGCTCAGGGACTGAGCATCGACCCATGAACTAGGAAGTCACAATTCAATTCCCTGTCCAGCCACATGCACAGGTTGTGGGCTCAATCACCAGTGTGGGTCACGCAGGAGGCATCCAATCAACGACTCTCTCTTATCACTGATGTTTCAATCTCTCTCTCTTCCTCCGCCTCTCTAAAAAATCAATAAAAATATATACGTTTAATATAATTTATAGAATACATAAATAGTCCTGGCCCGTGTTGCTCAGTGGTGAGAGTGCCAGCCTGTGCACTGGAGGGTCATGGGATTGATTCCCAGTCAAGAACCAGGTACCTTGGCTGCAGGTCTGATACCGGGCACATGTGGAAGGCAACCAATCGATGTTTCTCTCTCTCTGGCTCGCTCTCATTTCTCTCTGTCTAAAAGAAAATCAGCCCTAGCCAGTTTGGCTCAGTGGAGAGAGTGTCGGCCTGCGGACTGAAGGGCCCCGGGTTCAATTCTGGTCAAGGGCATGTGCCTGGGTTGCGAGCTCAGACCCCAGTGTGGGGCATGCGGGAGGCAGCCGATCAAGATCAATGATTTTCTCTCATCATTGATGTTTCTGTCTTTCTCTCCTTCTCCTTCCTCTCTGAAGTAAATAAAAATATATTAAAAAATAATAAAAAATAAATAAATAAAAGAAAATCAATGGAAAAATATTCATGGGTGAAGATAAAAAAAGAATAAAGAATTAAATTCAGAAAAATTTCATGATGCAAAATAAATGTACAAACATTATTTCCAATTCCACACACTAATAATAAATTCTTTGATAGAAAAATGAAGGTAGTCAAATTTACAATAAGCATAAAAAAATGAAATAGGAATAAATTCGACCAAAAGGTGAAACATCTGTACATTGAACACTATGATACAGTGATGAAAGGAATGGAAGAAAACACAAATAAGTTGAAAGACATCCTGTGTTCATGAATTTGAAAAAGAAATATTGTGACGATATCTAAAGTACACAAAGCAATCTACAGATTAAATGCAATCCCGATTATCATTCCAATGGTATTTTACAAAGAAATGAAAAGGCAATCTTGAAATGTATGGAACCAAAAGACCTCCACTAACAAAAGCAATCTTGAGCAAGAAAAAAGCTGGTGGCACCAATTTATTACAAAGAGAAAGCAAGGAAACAGTTACTATGGGAGAAACACAGACACAGAGATCAATAGAACAGGACAGCCCTAGCTGGTTTGGCTCAGTGGATAGAGCATCAGCCTTCATACCACAGGGTCCCAGGTTCGATTCCGGCCAAGGGCATATGCCTGGGTTGCAGGCTCGATCCCCAGTAGGGAGTGTGCAGGAGGCAGCCAATCAATGATTCTCTTTCATCATTGATGTTTCTCTCTCTCCCCCACTTCCACTTTGAAATCAATAAAAATAATTTAAAAAAAAATAGAACAGGACTAAAAACACAGAAATAAACCCAGGCACATACTTCTCAGTAATTTTGACAAAGCTGCAATACACAGAAGAAGAGACAGATGGTTTCTTCAATGAATGCTGCTGCTAAAAATAGACATTCACATGTGAAACAACAAAACTGATAAAATGTAACTCAACCTGCATGAGAGAATTAAATGTCAATGATACAACTTAAAAGTCCTTCAAGACAACTAGAGAAAATGTTTTGGGGGTTTGTTTTGGACAGGATTTTCTGGATGTGACACCAACCACCACACAAAAGAGAGAAAACAAACAGTCCAGACTGCTACAAATAAAAAATAAAAAAAGCCTCCTCACTGCACAACAGCAATAAACAAAACGAAATGAAAGGCAATCTAGAGGACGGGAGAAAATACTCCCAAATCATATGAAGGAATCGCTTGGAGAGATTGTGGATTTGGTTCCGATCAGCGCAATAAAGGAAGTACTGCAATACAGACAGAAATTCGCACAAATAGGTGGAGTATCAGGTGAACAATAAAGATATGTTAATACTATAGTGCAGGCTAATAACAATGCAATGACTCTGTCTCAAAAGCAAAGTCTATATCACTTCATTAGAGCATCAGCCTTCATACCAAAGGGTCCCAGGTTTGATTCTGGCCAGGGGAACATGCCTGGGATGCAGGCTCCAGCCCCAGGAGGGGGCGTGCAGGAGGCAGCCCAGCAATGATTCTCTCTCATCATTGATGTTTCTCTCTCCCTCTCCTTTCCTCTCAGAGATCAATTAAAAAAGAAAAGAATGAAATACAGACAGTCATCAGGTTACATCGAACTCAGCGCACGTCGTTTCCGTCGCCATCTCCCATTTATTTATTTAAAAAAATGTTCCATCATTTCAACATTTCTACACATGTGCTTTATGTTTTTTATTATTTATTTTCCACAAGTAATCGTTAGGAATTGTCATCTTTCTTTTAAGTTTTTTTTGCTGTTTCACTTCATTACTGCTGTATATGTGCTCCGTGTGAGTGACGGAGTTGTAGGTGGGTTCCCACTTACGGCGATCAGTTACGGCATCGCAGAAACGGATCTCCAACGTAACCCGAGGATGTACTGTATGCCTATACGAACCCTGTTTTAACACTGCACTGGAAATAAGGCTTTATTATTCCCTTCCATGTGTGACTTTTCTCATTTTTTAAAAAAATTAAATATTTTTCTTTATTGATTTCAGAGAGGAAGGGAGAGGGAGAGAGAAAGATAAAACATCAATGATGAGAATCACTGATCGGTTGCCACCCACGCACCGCCTACTGAGGATAGAGCCCACAATGCAGGCATGTTCCCTTGGCTGGAATCGAACCCGGGACCCCTCAGTCCATAGGCCGACACTCTATTCACTGAGCCAAACTGGCTAGCGAGGGCCATGTATGACTTTTCATAAGAAAATATGCAGGGTGGGGCGAAAGCAGGTGTACAGTTGTTCATGTGGAAAATAATACAATAATTAATAAATAATAATAGGTGTTCTAATTCCTCCCGCTTTGACCATTTAATAAAAGGCATTAAATTTTAAAACATTAATAAATAGCACTGACGGGTTTGGCTCAGTGGCTAGAGTGTCGTCCTGCAGACTGAGGGGTCCCGGGCTCGATTCCAGTCAAGGGCATGTACTTTGGTTAGGGGCACATCCCCAGTGTGGGGGATGTGCAGAAGGCAGCTGATCGATGTTTCTAACTCTCTATCCCTTTCCATTCCTCTCTGTAAAAAAAAAAAAAAAAAAAAAAATCAATAAAATATATTTTTTTAAATGTCTTTGTAATAATTAAACAAAAAATGAATAGCCAGAACCGGTTTGACTCAGTGGATAGAGCGTCAGCCTGCAGACTGAGGTGTCCCAGGTTCGATTCCGGTCAAGGGCATGTACCTTGGTTGCGGGCACATCCCCAGTAGGGGGTGTGCAGGAGGCAGCTGATTGATGTTTCTCTCTCATGGATGTTTCTAGCTCTCTATCCCTCTTCCTTCCTCTCTGTAAAAAATCAATAAAATATATTTTTAAAAAATTAATAAATAACTAAGAATATAAGAAGAAACTCACGTTTTTCTTACTCACACCTGTAAGCCTACTTTTGCCCCCGCCCTATGTACACAGTATATTTTAAATGGCTTGGTAGGTGGTTTTTAGCTCCTCCTCCATAAGGCACAGCTGGTAGATTTTATAATTTACACAGGCTACAAGCTCTGCATTTGCAAATGTGTATGTCGGCCTCTTGATGATAGTCACTGACCAAATCGCATGCACAGGAAGACATCTGGGGGACATTCAGTTTGTTGTTGTTTTTAATGAATCATAGATTCATTCCTACGGCGCCATAAGTCGGAACCCACCTACATAGGCACCTCCGTCACTCACATGGAGCACAGACACAGCAGTAATGAAGTGAAACAGTAAAAAAAAACAAACTGAAAAAAGAAAGATAACAATTCCTGACCTTTACTTGTGGTAAATAAATAATAAAAAACATAAAGCACATATTTACATATATCGAAATGACAGAACTTTTTTTTTAATAAATCAATTGGAGATGGCAACATAACCATGACATGACATACATCGAGTCCGACGTAACCTGTACATCTTATGTTGGGGATTACCTTCACTTGGTGCATTCCATTGTTCTTGTGGAAGCTGATACACTGTGAGGAGTCATGTATATGTTTATGCAAAAATGTTTATTGGAGTGTTGGAGTGATTCCATTAGTATTGTGTTCTAACACTTGGATAATGACCTTCATTATTATATAGGAAATGTCTCCCCCGTCTTTTTTTTTTTGGTCTTTTTTTACAAAAACTAATTTTTTTATTGCAAAATATCTGTAATAATAAAAGCATAATATGCAAATCAACCAAACGGCCAAACAGCAGAACGACTGTCTGGAGGAACACGGTATGACACGCATGGGCGCCAGGCAAGCCAAGCCGAGTGCAATGCGATTGGTCCAGGGGCTCTGCCATTGCCCCACAGAGAGAGGCCCAGGCCACCGGCTGGCGGGGCGATCAATCGGGGGCTCTGTGATTGCTCCAAAGATGAAGCCTAGCACACTGGCCAGTGGACTGTGGTGGATGGGCAAGGCCTCCCTCTGCGGAGGGATGCCCGGGTCCTGGCAGCAGGAGGGAAGCCCCAGTCCCAGGTGCCAGCAGGCGGAGGGGAGGGAAGCCCAGGTGCCGGTAGCCGGAGGTAAGCTGGTGCAGGCAGCCGGGCGAAGGAAGGCCTACCCTTGCATGATTTTCGTGCATCAGGCCTCTAGTTTGTAATAAAATGTAAAGGTGAATCCTATAACTGTTCAATAAAAATCATCTTAAAGTTAAAAAAAAAATACTGTATTGCTAAGCACTAGTAACAAGCATCGAGCTTCCTAGAAAAATGGTGGCACTAGGCCTGCTGAATGCACCGTTGCCAAAACATGGAATTTATTAAAAAAAAGGAGTGTAGGAAGCAATAACTGCAAAGCACAATTAAGCACATGCAAAAATATGTGTTCCTGTATGTAATAAGCAATCCTATCTAATAAAGAGGTAATTGATATGGTAATTGACCATCACTCCATCACAAAGATAGCTGCACCCACAGCTGAAGCCAAGTTCCCATAAGGAGCCTTAATGAGCAATCAGCAGGGACCTAAGGCTACACCCTCCCCCGACCCCCAATGGGGCTTGACAGGGGACCTCAGACCGCATCCCCACCCAGGAGGGCTTGACAGGGGACCTCAGGCTGCACTCCCCCACCCAGCACCAGGCTGAGGGACCTCAGGCCGCACCACCTGCCCAGCGGGACTTGACAGACCTCAGGCCGCACCCCTCACCCAGCATCAGGCCAGGGGACCTGAGGCTGTGCCCCCCTGCCTGGTTGGGCTTGACAGGGGACCTCAGGTCATGCCCCCCACCCAGCGGGGCTTGACAGAGGACCTCAAGGTGCACCCCCAGTGCTAGGTTGGGGGAACTCAGGCCACGACCCCACCCCAGCACCAGGCCGGGAAACCTCAGACTGCACCCCATACCTGGCGGGGCTTGACGGGGAACCTCAGGCCGCGCCCCCCGCCATAGCACCAGGCCAGGGGACCTGAGGCTGCGCCCCCCTGCGTGGCTGGGCTTGACAGGGGACCTCAGACAGCAACCCCCACCCAGATCTTGGCTGGGGGACCTCAGGGCATGCCCCCAGTCCTGGTGCCGGGCCAGGGGACCTGAGGCTAGGTCCCTTGCCCAGCAGAGCTTCACAAAGGGTGGGACTGGCTGGGTCTGGATCTAGCCCAATGGGGGTGGGGGCCGGCTGGATATGGGTCTCATGCAGTTTTGAGGCGCTTGTGGGTGGGCTGGGTCTTGACTCTGGGTCCCGTGGTGCGCCCCAGACTCTGACAGGAGGAAGGTTTTCATACACATTTTACTAATTTTCTTTCATCTCTGACACTTCCATTATACAAAAAGGGCAAATAGCAATATTAAATTATTTCCTCTTATTAATCCCCTTTTAATGTGCACGAATTTCGTGCACCGGGCCACTAGTTAATATATAATACATACAAGGTATTCAAAAAACTCTTTAACCAAAAAAATACAGTTAATAAACAGGATAAGGATGTAGAGACAATTCTTCAAAAAGTAGGTACAGCTTTAACCGGTTTGTCTCAGTGGATAGATCGTTGACCTATGGACTGAAGGGCCCCAGGTTTGATTCCCGTCAGGGGCATGTACCCTGGTTTCAGGCACATCCCCAGTAGGGAGACTGCAGGAGGCAGCTGATCAATGTTTCTAACTCTTATCCCTCCCCCTTCCTCCCTTAAAAAAAATTAATGAAATAGATATTTTTAAAAATAGGTACAAATGTCCAACATGAAAATAGAAAATGCTTTCCTCACAGAAAAAAGTGGAATCCCTTAGGCTTCCTGCAACACCACCAACCACAAGTCCTTCCCTGTGAACTTAGTACAGCGGGCAGAATTGGGACTTCAGGAAAGAAGGGAGCAGTGGAAAGAGACCAACCCTCCCCAGGACACCAACTACCCAGGAAACTGGAAAATCAAGCAGAACCACAGTCTACATGGGAGGACACAGCACACCCTGGGGGATGGGGCTGGGAAACGGCAAAGCCAAGTCCAGGTCACTGGTGACAGTGAGGGTCTTACCCTGTGAGGATATAAGTTCAAAGTTCTCCAGCATCACATTCAGGTACAGCTGTCTCTGACCCTCATCAAGGAGGCTCCATTCCTCCCTGGAGAAGTACAGGGCAATGTCCTCAAAGGTCACACCAACCTGTCAGAATCGAGACAATTGACACCAGAGCTGTCTTTCTGAGAACCCCCACTCCTACTCCTTACACACCTTCCCCACCCTCAACCTCCTCCAGGGCACCCGGTTAGTGTGGACACCAGGTCCTAATGCCAGTGCAGGCTGCTCTCTCATCACAGCCCCATTAGTCACTGGGATTGCCCTCAGCAGAGCAGCTGGGTTGGGTAGGAAGGATTGGGGGAGGGGAGGGTAGAGAGCAATGCCATTTAAGCTCTGGGCGATGCCTGCAGGGCCCCAGCCTTCCTGCCAACCAATACCACTGCAGTCTCCTAGATCATGCCTCCAAGACAAAGCCAAGCGTGGGTTTATGCTTCGCCTTTAAGTCCCCCCACCAGGTGCCGGGGACCATCAGCTCACACTTCCTCCAGATGTGCACACCACTGGGTAATGTTTATCCCCTTCCCATCTTCAGCCCCAGGTTCAGTCCCTCAGCTCTGCCCCCTTCCTGCTCTAATGCCACTGGATCTCGCTGGACTCACCCATGAACTTGGCACATGGCATGTAGAGAAGCTTGTCTTCCAGCAGGGTCCAGGACCACCCCAGGCCTCTGATGGACCCCACAGCCGGGAAAGCCCCGAATGAGTCTGTGACGTCCTCCCTGCAGCCTCTGATCTGTCCGCCAATCCTCACAGCCCACACCCTCAGGGGAACCTCAGATGCCAGTCACCCCAGTCCTCCCTGCCCTGCACCTGCTGTGCCTCAGAAGCCACAACACTCCTCTCTCCCCTCCGCCTTCCTCACGGTCCTCCATGCGGACTGAGCTGCAGGACGTGACAGCCGCCCGCACCCGGGCTGTGGGGTTCGCTGTAAGTGGCGGTGAGGGCCCGGGGGACACAAACTCACCTCAGCCCAGCTCCTCAGCACCGGCGCCGCCATAGCACCCCGTAGTCCGAGCGAGCGGGGCGGGAGCAGAAGCTGCTGCTGGAAAGGCGGTCCCTGTCCCGGCCCTGGGCGGGTCTGGTGGCGACTCCTAGCTTCACTCCCACGTGTGAGCTGTGAGCACCACGGGAGGCTCCCACCATGGGCTGTGTGGCGGGGAACACCACCCTCCGGGCTGCTCCACTGGACTCTGTGACCAGGAACTCTCGACCGCTGGAGACAAAATGGAGAAAAAACTACCAGTCCCGCCCACCAGAACTTGAAAAACGGAAACCTTTTCTGAGCTTCCATTGGCTCAGCCTGGTGGCATTCCACGCCCGGCCTTCTGGGTAACGTAGTTCCTACGCTCCACGGCCAGGGTCCTGTATTTCCTCAGCTGACTCCAGGACTGGTTTGAGGCCAAATAGCCCAAGAAGACACCAAGTATACTCAGAGCCCTCCAGTGTCTTCAGCGAAGGTGATTTCTAGGGCAAGTGTGTTTCTGGGGCACCTGCCTGGCTTCCTTTAGCTGCTGGTTTTGCATATCTTTCTTCAGGATCCGCTCTTTCTGAAGGACAGGCATTGTGTCTTCATTCAGGCCATTAGGCATCTGTCTCCTTCAGGCCAACTGTACCTTGCAGAGGTTGCTCAAGTGTCTAACCTGCCTTCATTGTACAAAGTTAATGTCTCAAAAGAGACATCAATATTTAAGAGCATCTGCTTCTGGGGCCATTCCAAGTGTCAGCTCTGCCTGGGCTGCAGTGTGGATAAGATGGCCAAGAGACATGTGAAAAAAATGCTGAAAGTCACTGATCATCAGAGAGATGCAAATTAAATCAACAATGAGGTATCACCCTCCAACTGTCAGAATGGCTGCCATCAACCAAGGACAAGTGCTGGCTGGGATGTGGAAAAAAGGGAACCCTAGTACACTGCTGGTGGGAATGCAGACTGGTACAGACATTATGGAAAACATAGGGAGTTTCCTCAAAAAATTTAATATGGAACTTTTATTTGACCCCGTGATCACACTTCTAGGAATATATCTTGAGAAACCCAAAATAACAATCAGAAAGAATGTACGCACCGCTATGTTCATAGCAGCACAATTTACAATAGTTAAGATTTAAAAACAGCCCAAGTGCCCTGGCCAGTTTGGCTCAGTGGATGGAGCGTTGGCCTGCGGACTCAAGGGTCCTGGGTTCGATTCTGGTCAAGGGCATGTACCTTGGTTGCAGGCACATCCCTGGTGGGATGTTTGCAGGAGGCTGCTGATCGATGTTCCTCCCTTATTGATGTTTCTAACTCTCTATCCCTCTCCCTTCCTCTCTGTAAAAAACCAATAAAATATATTAAAAAAATAAATAAAAACAGCCCAAGTGCCCATCAGCAGATGAGTGGGTAAAAAAGCTGTGGTACATTTATACCATGAAATGCTATGCAGCAGTAAAGAAGAATCTCTTGAGTGGAGCGAGCCATCGGTGCACGACCCGAGGGAAAGCGAGGCCCAACCCTGTGCATCTAGTCACCACCTTCGGAACCACCTCAGCCATCCTCAGCCTTTGAGACCAGCCAACACTGTGTTTTTTGTTTTGGTTTTGTTGTTGTTTTTAACCTTAACTCCTTTTACTGAACAACCATGAGCTCCCAGATTCATCAGAATTATTCCATCGAGGTGGAGGCTGAGGTCAACCGCCTGGCCAACCTGCATCTGCGGGCCTCCTACACCTACCTCTCTCTGGGCTTCTATTTCAACCGTGATGATGTGGCTTTCCAGGGTGTGGGCCACTTCTTCCGAGTGTTGGAGGAGAAGAAGCTCAAGGGCGCTGAGCTTCTTTTTAAGATGCAAAACCAGCAAGGTGGCCGCATTGTTCTCCATGATGTGCAGAAACCTTCCCATGATGAGTGGGACCAAACTTAGGATGCCATGGAAGCTGCCCTGGCCTTGGAGAAGAACCTGAACCAGTCCCTTTTGAAGCTGCATGCCCTGGGTTCTGCCCATAAAGACCCTCATCTCTGTAACTTCCTGGAGAAACACTTCCTGGATGAGCAGGTGAAACTCATCAAGAAGATGGGCGACCAGCTGACTAACCTTCGAAGACTGGCCGGCTCCCAGGCTGGGCTGGGCAGCCCCCATGCTGGGCTGAGCGAGTATCTCTTTCAAAGGCTCACCCTCAAGCATAACAAGGAGCCCAAGGAGCCTTTGAGAGGCCCCTCTGCATTCCCCTGGTGTCTGGCTTTTACCTGAGCCTCTCCCTGAACCACTAGCCATTCTTTTAACCATCCTGAAGCCCTCTCCCATGCATTAGACCAAAAGGAAACAATAAAAAGCTTTTGCATCAAAGAAAACAAAAAAAGAAAAATAATTCAACTTTTTTGACCCTGGCCAGGTAGCTCAGTTGGTTAGAGCATCATTCCAATATGTGAACGTTGAGTGTTGGATCCCTGATCAGGGAACAACCAGTGAATGCATACATAGATGGAACAAAAAATCAATGTTTCTCTCTTTCTCTCCCTTCCTCTCTAAAATCAATCAATAAATAGCCCTAGCTGCTTTGGCTCAGTGGATGGAGCGTTGGCCTGCGGACCAAAGGGCCCTGGGTTCCATTCTGGTCACGGGCAGGTGCCTTGGTTGCAGGCTCTTCCCTGGTCGGGTCTCCTGCAGGAGGCAACCAATTGATATGTTTCTCTCACATTGATGTTTCTTTCTATCTTTCCCTCCCTCTTCCACTCTCCCTAAAAATCAATGGAAAAAATATCCTCCAGTGAGGATTAAAATCAATCTAATAAATAAAAAAATAAAAAATGTAAAAGAAAAAAAAAAAAGAATCTCTTACCCTTTCAGACAGCATGGAGGGACCTGGACAGCATCGTGCTAAGTGAAATAAGTCAGTCATAGAAAGACAAGTATCACTTGATCTCACTCATATATGGAACCTAATTAACAAAAATAACAGAAGAATGGAGTGGATCCAGAGATATGGAAGCATGGAACAGAGTGTGGAATCTCAGATGGAGGGCGAGGGAGGGTTAAAAAAAAGAGAGAATAAACATCCCTGGGTGAGGATTAAAGAAACACACACACACAGACACACCAAACAAAGTCACCTGAGCCTTGAGCATATCCTTCTGTTCTCTGGAAGCAACGAGAAAGCACCAGCTTGCTGGGTTCTGGGTCTGCTCTAAATTTGTGTTTATAAATCTGTCTTCAGTCAGTTGAGTCCCTGGAAATGCTGATACCCCTCCATGTAAGGTTCTCCTGCTTCACATGAGTCAATTGCTTTTGGCGATGTTGTAAGAAATGTCCAAACTTGCGGAGAATTTTTCTAAGTTTATTTGACCCAAGTTGGCAACAATTGCCAGGAAGGAAAATAACAGCAGATTGAGTAATGCTCAGGGGAATGGCAGTTTTGCACCTTTTTCATACATTAGACTCAAAGGAGAAGACATAAGGGGATACATGAAATTCACTGGTAAAAAATTAGAGTGGGGGCACTGAGGAGGGAAATCTCCGGGATTGGATAAAAAGTAAAAAAAAAAAATAGACAAAAACTTCTTTTTAAAATGTTCTCCAATAGTAAACAGTTAATATTTAACACAACAGCAATAATAATTGCGGCTCTGAGGTCTTCTGTGTTTGGAGACTGTGCCCATAGGAGTCTGTAAAAAAGGAAATTTCCTTGAAAATCCAAAGGTATGTTATCCTAGATGCAAAAAGACAGTAGACAGGCTTAATCAGGTAAAGACTGACCTTTGCAAAGAAACAAAACAAAAAAGGGAGGACAGGACATAATTACCCCTGTGACTCGCTTTTACTTAGAAAGTTTTAACTTCAAACCATCCTAGGTCATTACTTTTGGCCTCTGAGTTTGTAAGATTCACCATGCCATGCCAGGCTCCCTGAGCTTGCTAGGGTTAGTAAGTGCCATCATTTTTGTCCATACTGGGGTGTTAAAACCTATGGGGTCAGGAGAAATTTCACTGAGTGGTTTATTTCTTTCGGGACCCATTGCTGACATCCTCCTGAACACAATGCCCCCAGTACTGTTGGTGTCCCTTTATTTGGTCTCTTAGAAGTTAAGTATTCACTTTTCAGGTCATTAAAGTTTTAGGTTCTAAAAGAGGACGAGGTATTTGTAAGGACAGGAAAAAGGTCTTTGTTTCTTTTCTGTGACCTTCCACAATTTATGAGAAGCACCTGCTAATTAAACCCCCAAATTACTGGCTCCTCTTAATTCAAACAGCTCTTCTGTTCAAACTGCGGGACAACATAAGCTACTTTCAAGGCTAAATCCTTACATACCCCTCCTTCCTGCTGTTGTTACACCTCAGGGATAACTCCCACCAAGGAGTCTCTAGTTTGTAGAAAGTTCCCTCCCCTCCACACCTTCAAACAAGCCTCTTTTGAACTCTTCATAACTTTTTCTCTAGTCATATTGTATAGGCTGGGAAAGAAACTGAAAAGACACCTCCCTAGAACATCTGCCAGACTGTCTCCTGGAAACCAAACAAATTGTAACTTTAAGAACAGAACCTCTTATCCACACAACTTCTGCTCAGCCCAAGGCCCCTCCATTCATTGTCCCTTAGTAACAGGCACTGTTGAAAAGTGGAAGCCACCATTTCTTCCCTGTCCTGTATTGATTAGCAATACTTGGCCTTTTCTTCTCTTGGAAAGTAAAATAAACTTCCTCTCTCTGCAATGCTTTTAGTTGTGAATTGTTTCACAGGCTGCATCACTGCCCAAAACCTAACAGTATTCCTTTATTTTGTGGAGTTAAGGGAGTGATTGTGAAAGAAGATGAGGGAAATGACATTGTAGAGGCAAAATAATTTTCCCTTCTTCTTTTCTAGGTTCTTTGGTTAGTCTAAGAATTAAATGGATATAATACAGATTAACAGGGGAAAACAATAAAAAAGTTATTAGCATGTATACCTACTGTATACATCAAGCATGTCAAACTTGAGGGCCCCATTAACGATTACTCATTTACTCAGCATGGCTCTATCGAAATAAACCTACGTTTCTATGAAAATTTAAACTTTTGTTTTTTTGCTGCGGCCCACAAAAACTTAAACCTTGTTTATATGGCCCGTGTTAGCCTTTGAGTTTGACATGCTTGGTATACATGGAAATGACTCAAAAACAGAGTAACTGGACAAAATGGCTAACACCATCATCTGAAAAGCCACTTTAACCTACAATCAAAAAATGTTGTGTGTGGAGTCAGTTAGGCTAGAATGTCAGGAAAAGCACAATAAGGATCTCAGTTGTGGCACAGTGTGCTGTGCTCTGCTGTGAGGGCTTATATTCAAAAGGGCTCTGGCCCTAACTGGTTTGGCTCAGTGGATAGAGCATCGGCCTGTGGACTGAAGGGTCCCAGGTTCAATTCTGGTCAAGGGCATGTACCTTGGTTGCGGGCACATCCCCAGTAGGGGGTGTGCAGGAGGCAGCTGATCGATATTTCTCTCTCATCGATGTTTCTAGCTCTCTATCCCTCTTCCTTCCTCTCTGTAAAAAATCAATAAAAAATATTTTTTAAAAACACCAAAAAAAACAAAATAGTGGCTATTTAAACTGTTCTTTGACAGAAAAGATGATTTGTTTATTCTCACAATTCCCCCCTTTTCTTTATTTGAACTCTTTTCTTCAAACTTGGCTAACATTCATTGACTTTCATGCTCTGCAGTGTCTAGGAGGAGACTAATTTGCTGTTTGGTCCATGTGGTTTCATTTAACCCTTGGATAAGACATGGGATGATGTGACAACCCACCACTGTAGCTCCTAATCAAAGGGGTGAAGTGGACACCATCGCTCTAGTGCATCAGAGAAAGGACCCTCAAACCCAGGCTCCAGCTCACTCGTCACTGAAACTGCCTATGCCTTAGGACCTCAGGGACTGTTTATGTGCTGTGTTGTCAAGCACTGGCCCAAACATTACACATCTTCCTCCTTCTTCGGCCTGTTATCCCAGTAACCCTGCTGCTGGCACCTAGCTGTTCACCATCCCTTTAACTGAATCTCGCGTGTAGTTAGCGAGCCTTTGCTGGTTCTGGAAAATATAACTAATCCACCACATTCTTGTTCACAGTGGGCCACCAGCACCGGACAGACTCAAACCTGGCAGCAATCTGATTTTTGGCCTTAAACTCCTGGGCACTGCTCCTTAAACCCCAATGGGATCTGTGTGTATATGGGGATCAAAGGAGACCCTGGCGGGAGGTAAGGGGGAGGGGAAGAGATCAATCAAAGGGGTAAGGGGGAGAGATCAACCAAAGGACTTGTATGCATACATACAAGCCTAACCCATGGACACAGACAAATCAGGGGGGGTGAGGGCATGAGTGGGGGTGATGGAGGGGTAATGGGGAAATAAGAACACATAGGTAACACCTTAATCAATAAAGAAATTTTAAAAAATAAAAAAGGAGACCCCCAACTCTCTCTCCTCTTCCTAGTCTGTCTGTCCATTGAAAGAGGTTTACGATATGCCAGCGTGAAAGGGACAGCCAATTGTATCCGAGCACAAGGTCCACTCCATTTGCTGGGCACGGCCACAAGTCAGGGTCCCCCATGACATCACCAGACATCAGCATGGGGTATTGGCAGTGCAACACGATGGGCTTCTGAGAACACTCAGGCTTTTACACATCCAGATACACTTCTCATAAACTCCGAGCACTGCTCCCCCACTTGAGAGGCAGGAGATATAGTTTACGTCAGAGAACGGGGCTGGATCATATTGGGGGGGGGGGGGGGGGTCCTAGCTCTTTACCTCTTTTGGATGGGAACAACAGGGCAAGAGTCTTACAGGAAGCATTTCCCCAGCGTTTCCTGGTACGAGGCAAGCACACGTTCCATCCCGTTACTGTCTGAGGTCCATCCAAATGGGAATGGGACCACTTGGGCCTCTAGCATTCCTGCCACACAAGCGTTAACAGTCGCTTTTATCCAGGGCGTGTACAGAATATTTAATCCATTCCACCCAGGCATTCGTTCCCTTATATCCTAATGCTATTTGCATGGTGGTGGCAGTGGCCTAGGGGATCTTGTCCTGTGACATCTACACCTAAATCTAGTCCTAGCCAATCTTTTGACCTAAAGGCTGAAATATCCAAGTCATTCAAGTTATCTATAACCAATAACTTAACTGGGTAAGCATGATCCAGACTGTACACATTTCTCTAACCCACATTGTAAGCCCTGGCACTTTGCCAGATTCCATAAGCAAATAGAGTCCAGTTCATGATGGTTATTAAGACAGCTCACAGTTTTTTTAGGGTCAATTTCAAGGGGATATTTCCTGGTATGGCTGTTCAAGTTGAGGTGTGTCCGCCTTTAACCTGTGTGTGATGGGTCCAACCTCGTTCTGCAGTCCAAACAGCAATCTCTGTGGTAAGCAAGACAGGTTAGGTCCTTGCCGGGAGGGTTCCAACTTGCTTTCCTTCCAAGTCTTGATTAGAACAAACATAGTCTTCCGGTCGATGGTGATGAACCAGAAACTCAAAAGGGGCTTAGGTTAGGAGGCCTTCTAACCCGAGAGAGAGTAAAGTAGAAGAGATATACAGTACACAGTAATTAAGAAATTGGTCCCTAGTTTCCATTGTAGGAAGATCTTGAGGCATTTCAGGGCCTATTGGAATCACCTACAGTCATTGCCAGGTTAAAAAAAAACAACTTTTCTTAAAATTCACACCCTAGGTAGGTTATCGAACTTGATTTTACCAAAAGGTTATACACTGAGTGGCCAGATTATTATGACCACCCCATCAGTACTTCATTGGACCACCATTTGCCTTCAATACTGCAGCGATTCTTCTTGGCATTGACTTCACGAGATGCTGAAAGGTGATGCGAGGAATCTGACACCATGCCTGAGGAATAGCACTATCCAGTTCTGTGCGATTGGATGGTTGTGGAACAGGCTGCCTGATGGTTCTTTTAACTTTGTCCCACAAATGCTCAATTGGATTGAGATCTGGTGATTGTGGGGGCCACCTCAGCAAGGGAAAGTCTCCCTCATGGTCTTGAAGCCACTCCTGCACAATATGAGCACTGTGGCATGGCGCATTGTCTTGTTGGAAGAAGCCATCTCCATTGGGATACGCCATCAACATGATAGGATGAACTTGATCAGTAACGATACTTAGGTATGTTGTGCTATTCAGACGTTGTTCCACACGAATTAAAGGGCCCAAATCATGCCAGGAAAACATGCCCCATACCATAACACTGCCCCACCAGCTTGAATGGTTGTACTCATACATGTGGGGTGCACGCTTTCATGCTGTTTCTGCGAAATTCTCACTCTCCCGTCAGACCACATGACTTTTTTCCAATGCTCGACTGTCCAATCCTTGTGTTCCTGTGTGAATTGGAGACATTTTATCTTGGTAACTGAAGACAGCAAAGATGTTCGAACAGGCCTCGGCTTCCATATCCCATATGATGCAGTGTATAGCTAATTTGCCTACAAACGTCAGGTGGTCATAATAATCTGGCCACTCAGTGTATAGTAAAGTGCATTAGACAGGAACGTAGGCCAGCAAACTTCAGTTCCTATGACTAAAAAATGGTCTTTTTATTAAATACCTGATTAATCTCTCTCTCTCTCTCTCTCTCTCTCTCTCTATATATATATATATATATATATATATATATAAATAAAAGTAATATGCAAATGAGGTTGGGACTCCGTACAGTCATGACCAGCTCAGGAGGAGGGGCCAGGTGCGGCCCCAAGCCTGAGAGAACAACACACAGGCACGGCCCAGCTGTGGGCAGGCCTCCAGAGGACACACACACACGAAGCTCCTGCTCCGAGACTCCGCAGTGTGGCTGGGGGCAGGCCTTTAGCACGCGTGCACACACACACGAGGCGCCTGCTCCAAGCCTCCATGGAGCAGCTGGGGCAAGCCCCTAGCGGACACACACACACACACACACACACACACACACACACACGGGGCGCCTGCTCTGAGCCTCCGTGGAGCAGCTGGGGCAAGCCCCCAGCGGACACACACACACACACACACACACACACACACACACATACACACACACACACACACACACACACACACACACACACACGGGGCGCCTGCTCTGAGCCTCCGTGGAGCAGCTGGGGCAAGCCCCCAGCGGACACACACACACACACACACACACACACACACACACACACACACGGGGCGCAGCTGGGGCAAGCCCCTAGCGGACACACACACACACACACACACACACACACACACACACACACACGAGGCGCCTGCTCCAAGCCTCCATGGAGCAGCTGGGGCAAGCCCCCAGTGGACACACACACACACACACGAGGCGCCTGCTCCAAGCCTCCATGGAGCAGCTGGGGCAAGCCCCCAGTGGACACACACACACACACACACACACACACACACACACACACGGGGCGCCTGCTCTGAGTCTCCGTGGCCAGACTGTGGCTTAGGCCCGCTCCCCAAGGGGAGCGAGTCTAAGCTGTCAGTAGGATATCCTCTGAGGTCTCCTGGACTGTAAGAGGAGGCAGGCTGGGCTGAGGGACCCCAACCCTCCAGTGCATGAATTTCATGCACCGGGCCTCTAGTATAATATAATTATTTTACTAGAAAAGAACTGACCAAAATAAGGCTTATTTTCTAACTTCATTTATCCTTGAATGTTGACAGAAAATGTCACTAATTGGATTTCTCCCATCAGTCTTCCTGAGAACTTGGCATAAGCCAGTGGTCGGCAAATTCATTAGTCAACAGAGCCAAATATCAACAGTACAACGATTGAAATTTCTTTTGAGAGCCAAATTTTTTAAACTTAAACTTCTTCTAACGCCACTTCTTCAAAATAGACTCGCCCAGGCCATGGTATTTTGTGGAAGAGCCACACTCAAGGGGCCAAAGAGCCTCATGTGGCTCGCAAGCTGCAGTTTGCCGAGCACAGCATAAGCTATTTACCTTCTGTTTAGGGAGGCAAAATGCAAATCATTGACTCTTAAGTGTCCTTGGTTTAGGGAAGACAGAGTTTTCTAGATGGTTGCAAACTGTTCTTTTAATATTTGTTTCCCTGCTCTGTCCTGCCTTACTGGCCTGTATAATTTAATCAATTTCCTTTTAACAATTCTTTTTTATAAACTTCTTATAATTGCCACGGGCATTCTTACAACTTTCAAGAACATTTTTACAATTTCCAGAAATAACCACCTTTACAAACCACCTTCTTTTTCTTTTTAAATATATTTATATTGATTTCAGAGAGGAAGGGAGAGAGAGAGAAAGAGAGAAATATCAATGATGAGAGAGAATCATTGATTGGCTGCCTCCTGCATGTCTCCTACTGGGTACCGAGCCCGCAACCTGGACATGTGCCTTGACCGGGAATCGAACCGTGACCTCCTGGTTCACAGGTTGATGCTCAACCACTGAACCATGCCAGCCAGACAATACCACCTTCTTTTTCCTTCAAAATGCATAACCATGCCTCAGTCCTTTCATTAAGTATTTCTACAACTTGTACAAACCTTTTCTTCCTTTCTGTTAATGTATTAGAATTCTTCACTCCTAGAAACCTTAATTTTTCAATGATTACCAAAAGGTAAACAGTCAGCATTTCTTAGATTAACATTTATGAATGTACTTTAAATGCACTTTCACTTTCAAGAAAATATAACTTCAACAAAGTACAAGAGACCTTCTGTAATAAAAACTAAGAGCAGGCAAATTAAAACTTGTCTAGCAGTTAATGTTTCAGTGTTGTTGTTTTTTAATATTTAGATTTTTAACCCAGGAATGCTCCAAAGCCTTTAAGTTAATTAAAATAATTATTATAGGAGCAGGCTTGGATTTAAACTGCTACATTTTTCCTTAGGGATAACATCTAAGGTTATTACTGCGGCTTCTGTTTCTGGCCGCTTGCTCTACAATTGTGAACATCATGTTTCTGTTTTTGCCTTCCTTATTTTTTTGTACATAGATCTTCTCAGCCTCTTTTAACAGCTTTTCTGCACTTCTACCCTTCCAAGTTCTTTACCTTTGCAGTTTTCTTGAGATGTCAGGCCAACGATTGGTGACAAAATGTAATTTATAATATTTCTTGGCCCAACAGGTCCTCAGGGTCTAGCCCAGAGTACTTTCTCATTTGATCTTTTAGTCTTGGTAAATTCAGAAGACCCTTCTTTGCCTTGTTGAATATTAAAGGCTTTATTTAGGTTCTGAGACTGGGGAACTGCTTCCCTAATTCCTTTAATGATTAGCTCCCTAAGGTCTCTCATGTGCCCTCAATGGGCCATATTGTTATGGTCCCACTGGGACTCCTGATTTGGAAATTTTACCTCTGCTGGAACTGCCGTAGGGCCAGTCAGGTGCTCTTGTTCCCAAGACCACCATAGCTGACCTTCGAATCATTGCTCTCTCTTCTCCTGAGAATAGGATTCCTAAAATGGACATTAATTCAGTCCACATATATACTTGTGGGCCTAGAAATTGATCTAATTGGCCAGCTACACCATCTGGGTCCTTCAGCAGAGGCTTCAACTCTTTCTTAAGCTCCCTCACTTCTGAACTGGTGAGTGGGGCATTTACAAAGCTTATTCCCCTCCTCCTGAGGGCACCTCTCTCAAGGGGTACAGTCTGTTGGGAGGCGGTTGAGATGATGGGAAGGGTAGGCTGTGAATATCCTTTTTGCATTGCTCCAATTCTTTTTGTAATCTAGAAAAGGAGGTTTCTGGAGGTGCAGAAGCCCCCTTGCGACTGGTAAGAGCCTTATCAGGACAGCTGTCCACCTGAGGAGAAGGTTGGGATTGTAAACAGGCCATCTTGAATGTTTCCTCAGATTTTCTCCAGGTGGCATAGGGAGGGGGAAGGCAATTCAGGGGATCCCATTTGTCTGTCCGCCCTTGTTCTCTTTTAGATTTTTATTGAAAAAGCTCTATATCTTAACAACTTTGAGATTTTTAAAGCCAATTATTACCTAAAGCATTTTCTTGACTAATTTTGTAACAGGGATTTGAATTGTACTGATAACTATGATTGCCCTTTTGTTCAAAGAAAGGACACGCTAATCTGGCTGGGAGTCCTAGGCCTCCAGGACCACCCTTGGAATGCGGTCCATTCTCATTCAAGAACCGCCCATTTTCTTGCTGCTGTGCCCCCAAGGTCAGCCTTAGTTTTGCCTCAGCTGGCCTGCATGGGTTTGTGACATCACAAGTGGGCGTGGGGCACCCGCTTCCTGTCCCAGTCCCATCCCGGTCCTGTCCCGGTCCCAATCCGGTCCCATCCTGGTTAATACCACCGCTGACAAATGGATGTTTAATGGATGTGATTCTGTGTAGGGTTTTGCCAATTTCTTGGCCCTGCTGAATTCTGCAAGCACCCAAGTACTGCCTTCCATTCTGCCACTTTGAAAACCTCCAGCTTTTTTTTTTTTCCCTTCCCCTCCCGCTTTGCCTCAGGTGGGTAAGATAATGGTTTGGTAACCACAAGCAGTCTTGGAACTGGTTGGCCTTTGTTTTAAACTCCCTTGGATTGCAACCTTTACCAATTTTACTCTTTTAAATTAATCTTAGAATCTTAAAATTTTAACCCAGCACAGATGAATCATAAATCAGAGAAGAGCAAATTAAAGTCCCTAAAACTTAGCCAAAATTGCATCACTGACATACAGACAGAAATTTCACTAGCTAAGTAAACAAATTAAACAAAAAAGAAACAGACGTGAAACATCAACACACACTCTCATACAGGCAAGCGCAACATTAAAAGTTTACACCAAGAGCAATGTCTCTGTCCCTGGATCAGGAACTTCCTGCCCAGAATCTCAGCATTCTTCTAATGGACTATTTAGGGGGAATGTATTCCCCAGGCCTAGAATTTCAATTTCCCAACCTCGGCAGGTACCTTGTGACTATGTACTCAACCCCCTGTGTTGGAGGTTTCTCATACTCCCCGAAATCTGCTTTGTCTCTCTCTGACCGCTTCCCTTGCAAGAGAATGGAACCACAGATCAGAACTTCACACGCGCTTTATGTCCAAGACACATCCCATTCACATACACCCGACCTCTGAGGATACCCAATCCCCAAAGTCCTACTCAGTCCAATTTCCTACCTTGGCTCATGCATGATGTTACTTGATTGTGGTGGGTCTTGCTTGGGCCCTTCCTACATTGCTGGCTGACTCTCAATTCTGAGCTCGTAGTTGGCCCAGGGGTAATGGCTGTCCCTCCTCACCGAGGCTGCCGCAACCTGGCAGCAAGGTGCACCACCCCAAGAGAGGGGTCCATTTTCCCTGCGGTGACACATGGTATCCCAGACGAGCCCCCAAATTATTAGAAATAAGGCGAGCCCCCCAAGTCAGGGGTCCTGGTAGAACACAAAACATACTCAGGAGCCAGGCAGCAAGGCAACCATCTTTACTTCTATGTAGAAGGGTGCGCACATATGGTCTGGAAACGCATGCACACTGAGCAGGGCGTCTTGGGACTTCAGGAATAGAAGGGAACAGTAGAAACAGACCCACCCTCCCATGGACACCAACTACCCAGGAAACTGGAAAAATCAAGCACTACGCAGTCTACTTGGGAGGACACAGCACACCCGGGATGATGGGGCCTGGGAAATCGCAAAGCCAAGTCCAGGTCACTGGTGAGAGTGAGGGTCTTACCCAGCGAGGATATAAGTTCAAAGTTCTCCAGCATCACATTCAGGTACAGCTGTCTCTGACCTTCATCAAGGAGGCTCCATTCCTCCCTGGAGAAGTACAGGGCAATGTCCTCAAAGGTTACACCAACCTGTTGAATCAAAACAATTGAAACCAGAGCTGTCTCTCTGAGCACCCCCATTCCCACTCGTGACACATTTCCCCCCACTCAACCTCCTCCAGAGCACACGGTTAGTGTGGACACCAGGCCCTAATGCCAGTGCAGGCTGCTCTCTCATCACAGTCCCATTACTCACTGTGATTGCCCTCAGCAGAGCAGCTGGGTTGGGTGGGAAGGATTGGGGGAGGGGAGGGTAGAGAGCAATGCCATTTAAGCTCTGGGCGATGCCTGCAGGGCCCCAGACTTCCTGCCAAGCAATACCACTGCAGTCTGCTAGATCATGCCTCCAAGAGAAATCCACGCATAGGTTTATGCTTTGCCTTTAAGTCCCACAACAGTTCCCAGAGACCATCACTCACACTTCCTTCAGATGTGCACACCACTGTGTAGTGTCTAACTCATTCTCATCTTCAGACCCCAGGTTCACTCCCTCATCTCTACCACCTTTCTGCTCCAATGCCACTGGGTCTCAGTGGACTCACGCATGAACTTGGCATATGGCATCCAGATTGTGCTTGTATTTTAGCCGGATCCAGGACCACCCCAGGCCTCTGATGGACCCCACAGCCCAGAAAGCCCCGAATGAGTCTGTGACGTCCTCCCTGCAGCCTCTGATCTTTCCATCAATCCTCACAGCCCACACCCTCAGGGGAACTTCAGATGCAAGTCACCCGTGTTCTTTCCACCTAGTGCTTGCTGTGTCCTCAGAAGGCAGAACACCCCTCTCTCCACTCCTCCTTTCTCGAAGGTCCTCCACGCAGACTGAGCTGCAAGACGTTACAGGCGCCCTCCCCAGCCTGTGGTGTTGGGTGTAAGGAGGCAGTGGGGGCCTGGGGGACTCCAACTCACCTCATCCCAGCTCCTCAGCACAGGCGCTGCCATTGCACTTTGTGGGCAGAGAGTGGCAGAAGCGGCAAAAGTAGCCTTACAGGGAATGGTGAGGGTCCGCATGGCGACTCTGAGCTTCAATCCCAAGTGTGAGCTGTGAGCACCACTGGAGGCTCCAATCATTGGCTGTGTGGCGGCAAACACCACTCACTAGCCATCACCACTGGACTCTGCCACCAGGAACTCCTGACATCCTAAGACAAAACCCCTACAGGAAGACTAATTCCCCTGCCCTTCCCCCACAGAAGTGACTAAAGGGAAATGACTTTTCAGAGCCACCATTGGCTCAGCCTAGTGCCATTCCATGCATGGCCTTCTGGGTAATGTAGTTCCAACACAGCAAGGCCAGGATCCTGTATTTCCACATCTGAGTACAGAACTGGATTTGGTGGCATATAGCCAAAGAACACACCAAGTATACTAAGTGTCCTCTAGCGCCTTCAGAGGAGGTGATGTCTGGGGCAAGTTTGTTTCTGGTGCACCTGCCTGGCTTCCTTTAGCTGCTGGTTTTGCATATCTGTCTTCAGGACCTGCTCTTCCTGAATGGAAGGCATTGTTTTTTCATTCAGGACTTTTGGCATGTGGTGCCTTTAGGCCAACTATAGCTTGCAGAGGTTGCTCAAGTCTCTAACTCGGTCTAATCTGCCTCCACTGAATCCATTATACAAAGTTAATGTCACAAAGCAGACACTCATACTTAAGGGCATCTGCTTCTGATGCCATGTGAAGTGTCAGCTCTGCCTGGGCTGAAGTGTGGATAAGATGGCCAAGAGATATGTGAAAAAATGCTCGAAGTCACTGGTCACCAGAGAGATGCAAATTAGAGCAACAATTAGGTATCATCCACCACTGTCAGAATGGCTGCCATCAACAAATCAACAAAGGACAAGTGCTGGGGAGGATGTGGGAAAAATTGAACCCTAGTACACTGCTGGTGGGAATGCAAACTGCTACAGCCATTATGGAAATCAGTATGGAGTTTTCGCAAAAAATTTAATTTGTAATTGCCATTTGACCCAGTGATTCCACTTCTAAGAATTCCACTCCTAAGACACCCGAAACAATCAGATGGAAAGTATGCACCCCTATGTTCATTGAAGCACAGTTTACAATAGCAAAGATCTGCAAATAGCCAAAGTGCCCATCAGTGGATGAGTAGATAGAAAAGCTGTGGTAAATTTATACCATGAAATAATATGCAGCAGTAAAAAAGAAGAATCTCTTACCCTTTCAGACAGCATCGAGGGACCTGAAGAGCAGCATGCTAAGTGAAATAAGTCCGTCAGAGAAAGACAGTATCACTTGCTTTCACTCGTATATGGAATCTAACAACATAAACTGATGAATGAAGTAGATCCAGAGACATGGAAGCATGGAACAGAGTGCGGAATCTCAGAGGGCAGTTGGGGATGGCAAAAAAGGAAAACATCCCTTAGTGAGGATTAAACACACACACACACACACACACACACACACACACACACACAGTCAGCTGAGCATTACCCATTTTCTTCTGTTCTCTGAAAGCAACAGGAAAGCTCTACCTTTCGGTATTCTGGGTCTGCTCTAAATTTGTGTTTATAAATCTGTCTTCTTTCAGTTGAGTCTCTGGAAATGCTAATTCCCCTCCGTGTAACTTTATCCTGCTTCACATGAGTCAACTGCTTTTGGTATTGTTGTAAGAAATGTCCAAACCTCTGGAGAATTTTTCTAAGTTTATTTGACCCAATCCTGTGACAATTTCCAGGAAGCAAAATAACAACAGATTGAGTAATGCTCAGGAGAATGGCAGTTTTGGTCCTTTCTTATACATTAGACTCAAAGGAGAAGACATAAGGGGATTACATGACATTCACTGGTGTGAAATTATGGGGGCGGGAGCTGAGGAGGGAAATCTCTGGGACTGCATAAAAAGTAAAAAAAAAAAAAAAAAAAAAAGACACAACCTTCTTCTTAAATATTATCAATAGTTAACAATTACTATTTAACACAATAACAATAATAAATGGATTTCTGTGGTCTTCTATGTTGAGAAATTGTGCATTTCAAAGTATGTAAAAAAAGGAATTTTCCCTGAAAATCTAAAGTTATGTTATCCTAGATGCAAAAATACAATAGATAGGCTCAATAAGGTAAAGATAGACCTTTGCAAAAAAGAAACAAACAACACAAAAATAAAAACAAGGCTAGGACATAACTACTGTTTTAACTTACAAAGTTTTAATTTCAAACCATTCTATATGGTTGCTCTTGGCCTCTGAGTTTGTAAGACTGGCCATGCCATGCCGGGCTCCCTCAGCTTGATAGGTATAGTCTGTGCCATCGTTTATGTCCATACTGGGAGTTAGAACCTGTGGGTTGAGAGAAAAATTCAATGAGTAGTTTCCTTCCTCTGGGACCAATTGCTGACTCCTGAACACAATGCCCACAGTATTGCTGATGTCTTTTTATTTGGTCTCTTAGTAGTAGTCACTCTTCAGGTCAATAAAGCCTTGGGTTCTAAATGTGATCAGGTATTTGTAAGTACAAGAAAAAGGTCTTTCTGTTTCTTTTCTGCGACCTTCCAAAATTTATGAGAAGCACCTGCTAATTAAACCCCAAGATTGTTGGCTCCTTTAATTCAAACACCTGCTCTTTTCAAATTGCAGAACAAGATAAGCTACTCTCAAGGCTACATTCTTGTGTACCTCTCCTTCCTGATGCTGTCACACCTCAGGGATAATTTGCACAAAAGGGTCTCTAGTTAGTAGAAAGTATCCTTCCTGCCACCCCTTCAAACAAACTTCTTTGGAACCCTTTATAACTTTTGCTCTAAGCATATTTTACAGTCTTGGGAAAAATAATGACACCTCCCTAGGACATTTGCCAGACTCTCTCCTGGAAAGCAAAGAAACAGTACTTTAAAAAGTCACTCCTCATATCTACCCACCTTCAGCTCAGCCCAAGGCCCCTCCATTCTTTGTCCCTTAGCAACAGGCACTGCTGGAAACCAGAATCCACCCTTTCTCCCTGCCCTGTATTGACTAGCAACACTTGGCCCTTTCCTCTCTTGGAAAGTAAAATAAACTTCCTCTCTGCATCTTTTCTTTTAGGTCTGAATTCTTCCACAGCCCACATCACGGCACAAACCCTAACAGAATTCCTTTATTCTTTGGAGTTAAATGGGTGAAAATGAGGAAAATGACACTGTAGAAGCAAAGTAATATTTCCTTCTTCTTTTCTAGGTCCTTTGGTGGGTCTAATAATTAAATAGATAAAATATAGATTAACGAGGGAAAACAACCCAAAAGTTATTAACATGTATACCTCCATATACATGAAAACAACTCAGAAAAATGGAATAACTGACGCAAATGGCAAACATCTTCGCCACAAAAACCACCTTCACCTACAGTCAGGAAATGTTCTGTGTGGACATTTAGGGTAGATTGTCAGGTAAAGCACAGTAAGCATGTGCTGTGCACTGCGGGGAGGGCCTGTATTCATAAGGATTCTGTTACAACCCGAACTCCATACTGCAGACACAGGAGAACTGGGAAGGAGAATGTTAATCCAGAACATGATCCGGGCTGCCGGGAAAACATGGTGAGAGCCATTGTCTCATTCAGCCAGTAGGGATATAGAGGACAGAATCACATGGGCAGTGGGTCCTATGCATGAATAAGAGGTGAGCACCCGTCCAATGAGACCAGGATCATGTGGGACTCCAGCATCACTTCCAAATATTAGGTCCCAGAATTCATATCCAATTGTATCCACTCTGGCAGGGTAAATGTCAGTGCCACATAGGAGCATCATTTGAAGGTTCAAACTGAGGCACAAAATTCATCACATTGAATGGGGTCACAGCCAGACCCA
Source organism: Corynorhinus townsendii (assembly GCA_026230045.1). Taxonomy (NCBI): domain Eukaryota; kingdom Metazoa; phylum Chordata; class Mammalia; order Chiroptera; family Vespertilionidae; genus Corynorhinus; species Corynorhinus townsendii. The sequence goes on along the minus strand of JAPDVU010000011.1, from coordinate 49,610,501 downwards.
ACATGTGGGTGCAGGTGCAGAGACCCAGCCCAATTTACAGATGTCTCCTGAGGGTCAAACTCTGTGCTGGGAACAAAGGGGAGGCAGACACAGAGCAGCTCACTCTGAAAGAAGGTTCCCCTGGAGAAACCACTGCAGCTGAGAAATGATGGCGTTCCCCTGAACACGGGGAGGCCAAGGGTAAGGGCTCTGAGATGTAAAGGGAATGGGAGGAAACGCATAACTGCAACCATGGAAACAGGAGCTGCAGCTGAGCCACCCTGGTCCTCATGCTGCACCTGCTCCAGTGAGGGCTGCACATCAATGGTAGAGACTGTGTCTGGCGCTGGATAAAATAATGGTTAAAATCCAGTCCCTTGTATCTGACTCTTGTCTGTGGTGTCAACTTGGGGAGCTGACTTCATTTCTCTGATGTGGATTGTTTTAACAGTTGGTATGAGCTTCCACTTGGAGAGGTTGCTGTGAGACTTAAAAGAGAATGTACTCAAAAATGTATCCCTGGAATCCTGGTAACAAGTACTCACTTTGTTACGTTCATTGATCTTGGAAGGCCAATGAAAGCGCCATCAATCAGCCATCAATCATCGGCACAACACAGTCAGCCCGCTGAGATTCAGGGAGTTCTGGTGAGTCTGCTGGAGATTCTCACGTGGGGTACCCACAATGAGACCTGAGTACCCATCAGTGGCTTCTTATAGGTCCCATTTCTTCCTAAAATGCACCCAAAGACAAAGGTGCTTGTGGGCATCGGGGGAGTGAGAAGTGCCTGGCCTGTGAATGTCTCTGCAGGGAGAGGCTGGAGTTGCCAGGAGAGAAAGAGAGAGAAACATCAATGGTGAGAGAGAATCATTGATTAGCTGCCCCCTATATGCCCCACACGGGACCTCTAGTCCGGGGTGCAGGCATGTTCCCTAACTGTGAATGGAATCATGACCTCCTAGTGCATAGGTCCATGTGGAACCACTAAGCCACGCCACTAGGCTCTCAACTTTCATGTTTCTATCTCTCAATCCCTCTTTCTGGCTCTATGATATCAATAAAAATGTTTTAAAAATCAATTAAAATATAAAAAAGTAAAAAATATTAAAACATATTATTCCAATACATAAAAATGTTTACTTAATAAAGTGAAAAAGGCACAAAAATGACTGAAATTCAAACATCCATCTTTGTTGTTCCACTGTGTTTTTGTTGAAGAAAATTGCCAAAACTCAGCAGCTGAGGCAGAATATATGGTAAGATGTTTTAACAAAGATACAGACTCAACAAATACACTTCTGAGAAAAGGCTCACCATAAATTCTTAGAAAAATTACAATCACACAACTGTGAGGTAGGATGACAAAATTCCAGAATATCTATCTATCTATCTATCTATCTATCTATATATATATATATATATATATAAAAGGCTAACATGCAAAGTGTTCCTTCGAGAGTTCGACCAGGAGATCATGAGTTCACTCACTCACTATGAGGTGTACTGACCACCAGAGGCCGGCGCAGAATGAAGATCCCGGCTAGCAGCCAGCAGCTGGGGAAGGAAGGCCCCAGCCGGCAGCCAGCAGGAAGGCCCCAATCGACCCTGATTGACAGCCAGGCCTAGGGACCCTACCCATACATGAATTTTGTGCACCAGGCCTCTAGTCTTATATTAAAACCCTAATATGCAAATTGACCAAATGGCAGAATGACTGGTTGCTATGATGCACACTGACCACCAGGAGGCAGACGCTCAGTGCAGGAGCTGCCCCCTGATGGTCAGTGTGCTCCTACAGAGGGAGCACTGTTCAGCCAGAAGCCGGGCTCATGGCTGACGAGCGCAGTGGTGGTGGTGGGAGCCTCTCCCACCTCCGCGGCAGCACTAAAGACCTCTGAGGGGTCCTGGACTGCAAGAGGGCGCAGGCCAGCCTGAGGAACCTCCCCCCTCCCGTGCGCAAATGTCATGCACTGGGCCTCTAGTACTTATATAAAGGATAGGCCCTAACCAGTTTGGCTTAGTGGATAGAGCATCAGGCTGCGGACTCAAGGGTCCCAGGTTCGATTCCAGTCAAGGGCATGTACCTTGGTTGCTGGCACATACCCAGTGGGGAGTGTGCAGGAGGCAGCTGATCGATGTTTCTCTCTCATTGATGTTTCTAACTCTCTATCCCTCTCCCTTCCTCTCTGTAAAAAAAATATTTTAAAAAATCAATAAAATATATTAAAAGAAAAGAATGATTGATCAAGCAAAATACTCTCTAGCATGTGTAGAATGTGAACACCTCACACAGTGGTGGAAAAATGCAAAAAGGTACAACAGTTTATTTTTAAAGAACAGTTTATTAATTTTTTAAAGTATATATTTATTGACTTATTAGAGATAGAAAGAAGCACCAGTGATGACAGAGAATCATTAATTGGCTGCCTCTTGCACACCCAACACTGGGACTTGAGCCAGCAACTCGGGAATGTGTCCTGACTTTGAATCAAACCATGACTATTTGGTTCATAGGGTGAAGCTTAAGGAATGAGCCACACCAGACAGGCAACTTTATTAATATTTGGAGAGAGAAAAAGGGAGAGGAAGAGAAACACGATTTGAGAGTGCAACATTGACCAGCTGCCTCCTACACACCCCATTCTGGGGATCTAGCATACAACCCAAGCACAAGCCCAGTAACCCAACTAGTAATCCTACTATGCATGGGATCACACCCCAGCAAGTGAACTACAGCATCCATGATGCTATATTCAGTTTAGATAACAAAATGTTAATCTTTGTAAATTTAAACATTCAAATACAAACCGATGCAGATTAGGAACTGAATTTTAGGTAAAGGTAATTGAAAATTCTAGCCATATAAATAATTATACAGTTACTAGAGGTCCGGTGCACAAATTTGTGCACGGTTGGGGTCCCTCGGCCTGGCTGGTGATCAGGACCCACCGGGCGGTCTTGCCCAGTCCCTGCTGGAGGTTGGAGGCTGGTGAGGAACTGCAGGAGGACTCCAGGGTGTGTCCGGCCCTGTCTTGCCAATGTCCCGATCAGCCAGACCCCAGCAGCAAGCTACGCTACTGGTCAGAGTGTCTACCTCTGGTGGTCTGTTCACGTCACAGCAACTGGTCTATCGTTCAGCTGCTTGGTCAGACACTTAGCATATTAGGCTCTTATATACATACTAGAGGCCCAGTGCCCAACATTTGTGCATTCGGGAGGATCCCTCAGCCCGGTCGGCACCCTCTTGCAGTCTGGGAGCCCTCAAGGGATGTCTGACTGATGGACATCCTTAGTGCTGCCACAGAGACAGGAGAGGCTCCTGCCACCAACTCTGTACTTGCCAGCTGTGAGCTAGCTTCTGGATGAGCGGCGATCTCCCTGTGGGAGCACACTGACCACCAGGTGGCAGCTCCTGCATTGAGTGTCTGCCCCCTGGTGGTCGCTGAGTGTCATAGTGACCGGTCTTTCCACCGTTCGGTTTATTTGCATATTAGCCTTTTATTATATAGGATTATTACATAGGATATTCTGTACCAGCTTTATTAGAAATGACCAAATACTCATTAAAAAATGGATATACTATTGGTAATATATTCAAAGTAAAAATATTTATCAGAAAAAAGGATGAGTTACTAATATACCTTTAATAAATATCCAAGAATTTATGAAACATAATGCAGAAAAATACTTCAAAAATGCAAAGTGATCTATTGAAATGGAACGTAAATCACTGGTTACTTGTTACTCTGTGAAGCACACAGACACATCACAAAACGTCATGAACCAAGTTCACAGTGACAGATATGGTCAATAGCTTACCTAGTAATAGACAAATATGTAGATTGACTAAACCTCCGCTATGCCCACAGCCAATCAGGAGTGAGTATGCAAATTAACAAAAAATATGACAGGTTAATTTGCATAAGCAGGCGCAGAGCAGCCGGTAGGGGGCGGGACTCTTGCTATGAGGGGGAGGAGGGTGGCGGAAGGAGCTGCAGGAGCGGGTGCTGCGGCTGGAAGCAAGGAATTGCAGGCTCCCAGGCAGCGGGGAGTGAAGCCAGGGGAAGGAAAGTCTGTTCTTTTTGTTTTGTTTTTTTTATATTTTACTGATTTTTTACAGAGAGGAAGGGAGAGGGATAGAAAGTTAGAAACATCAATGAGAGAGAAACATCCATCAGCTGCCTCCTGCACATCCTCTACCGGGGATGTGCCCACAACCAAGGTACATGCCCTCTGACCGGAATTGAACCTGGGACCATTCAGTCTGCAGGCCAACGCTCTATCCACAGAACCAACCTGGTTAGGGCGGTAGGCCTATTCTTGCATGAATATCGTGCAATGGGCCTCTAGTCTATGTATATAAAAGCCTAAGCTACTGGTCGCTATGATGTGCACCGACCACCAAGGGCAGACGCTCAATGCAGGAGCTGCTCCCTGGTGGTCAGTGTGTTCCCAAAGCAGGAGCACAGCTCAGCTTACTTATGGGGCTAGATGCCAGGCTCCCAGGTGGCAAGCGCAGCTACGAAGGTGTAAGCCTCTCCCGGGGTCATTCCCCTTGCACGCCCCTACCCCATCCTGACCAGGATTGAGACTGCTGCTTCTCGGTCATGGACGTGCCAGGATCACCCTAGAATGGGTGCGCAGAGACCACAGCGGTGCAGCACCGAACCTATCAAGTGCTGGTGGCAGGAGCAGCGGGACTGGGATGAGTAGGAGTATCAGGGCACCTGGCCCCGGCTCAGGCTCCTCCCTGGCCGCCTGCCGCATGGTACTTGGGAGATGTTGGATGCCAGTTTCAGATCAATCCCCACAGGCCACGCCGAGGGATCCCACCAGTGCATAAATCTGTGCACCGGGCCTCTAGTTATGAGTATAATGATGGTTTCAGTTTCATGAACATATCATGATTTATGAAACAGTACACCTAACCTATACGTTACTCATTGTACCTTTTAAAAAGTGATTCAAAATTTGAAAACATGTATGTTCGACTATATTGGAAAAATAGGTTTGGCAAATCTATATTCAATTCACCTTCTTATGCCCTCTGGGTGAGAGCCTTGCATCAGTGACAGAAATGTAGCAAACAATGAAGAATTTTCACCCAAACCAACAAGAATGCTGGCTGGGCCCTAACCGGTGTGGCTCAGTGGATAGAGCATCGGCCTACGGACTAAAGGGTCCCAGGTTTGATTCCAGTCAAGGGCATGTACCTTGGTTGCAGGCACATCCCTGGTAGGGTGTGTGCAGGAAGCAACCGATCGATGTTTCTCTCTCATTGATGTTTCTAACTCTCTATTCCTCTCCCTTCCTCTCTTTAAAAAAATCAATAAATAATATATTAAAAAAAAAAAAAGAATGCTGGCTGGATCACAAAAGCCACATCGCTGGACTACAGACACCCTTTGCCTTCGTCTTTGTATTTCTGCCAGCGCCCTAATGGCTCTGATGGGAACATCTGAGAAGATACAGGAAGCCACAAAACCTCTTGATTATAATCAATGACAATGACTGGGTCCACAGAAGATAAACATGCCTGAAGATCCTCAGGTACATACTGCTCCTGTTGACTTTTCCTCAGAAACATTCCTGGATGCACGTTTAGATGAGGAACATTCCATCTAATGGGCTGCAATCCCCTCCAAAACTCATTAGGTCAGTGTTTCTGTAGTGAAATGATTTCCCCTAACTACTATTGTCCTCCAACCAGTGACAATCACCCATGGAATTGTAGGCTTTAGGTCTCATGGCACTCTGCAATACCTGGGCAAGAGATTCCCTTCAAGTGTATGGGCATCCCTTGAAAAACAAGGAAAAAAAATTCACAGTGCTAAAAAAATATACTTGAGGTTGTCACAGCTACCTGCTCTTTGAAGTGATCTCTGTGTCTCAAAGCATCCAGACATCACATGAGGACTAGAGATTCCACAATGTTTCCTAGGCAAATATGGGCAGCAATGAAAACGGCTAATATTGGCAAAAACTGCTGGGGAAATTTCTGCACCATACTGTTCCCTCTAAGGCAAAAATGTTTGAGACCCCATACGTTTTTTACCTCATCATACTAGGAGAGCCCAGATCTCCTTATAAGCTAACTCACAAGTAAACAGCAAACCCAAGATTTAAAAAGTCTTCGGAAAAAAGCCTTCATTATTTTACAAACCAAAGACACATGAGACTGGCAGTTCTTGTATTGATCAGTTAGGCACTCAATAAATTCATCACTGGCATCTAGGGAAAGTGTGCTCTTGAGAATGGCAGTAGCTCTGCAATATTATGTTTTCTGGGCCAATACTAATAAGTCCTATGTGCCAACTGATTAGAAGGAATATTAAGAACTAAGGGCTCAGGTATTCTGAAGTTGCTTCAACAAACTACTCAACAGAGTTATCTTCCCTGGGCACATGAGGATGGTGATTGATGCCATGTGTAGGAACCTTATAGGTGGTTCAGGTGAAATACCTTCAGCAACAGAAATATGCAGTGACATACACTGAGTGGACAGATTATTATGATCTTTGAATGCATAATAATCTGGCCACTCAGTGTGTGTATATATATATTAGAGGCCTGGTAAATGAATTCGTGTATGAGTGGGGTCCGGCCAGCCTGGCCAGGAGAAGGGGACATGGGCGGTTGGCCGGCCTGCCTGCTGGTCTAACTCCTGGTGGAGGGGACACTTTGCATAAGCCGTTTATTATATAGGATATACACTGAGTGGCCAGATTATTATGCATTCAGAGATCATAAAAATCTGGACACTCAGTGTAGATCTGGCAACATGTCTCTGTATGTTAGAAAGTGAAACATAGATACATGGTTCCAACATAAAAACAAACACAACAAAAATACTTATAGGGACTTTACATAATGTAGGTGATTACATGTATGACATACAATTCAGACAAAGGAGACTTTACAAATTTTCTTATACTATTGTTAAGACCTAAGAAAATACATTTCTTACACATCTAAGTAATTACTCACATTTGGACTCATATGTGCAGTACAAATTTAGAAATTTCGCTGAGACTTATCTCATGTTATTTTCAACCATAAAGGCTTTCTCCAGTGTGAACTCTCCGATGATACTGGAGACCATTGGTACTTTTGAAAGATTTCCCACATTCACTGCATTTGTAAGGCTTTTCTCCAGTGTGAGAACATTGATGATAATGGAGGCTACTCCAACTGGTAAATGATTTCCCACATTCACTGCATGTATAAGGCTTTTCTCCAGTGTGAAATCTCTGATGACGAAGAAGCTCACTGCTAGTGATAAATGACTTCCCGCATTCACTGCATTTATAAGGCTTTTCTCCAGTGTGAACTCTCTGATGACGAAGAAGGGCAGTGCTCCAGGTAAAAGATTTCCCACATTCGCTGCATTTATAAAGCTTTTCTCCCCTGTGAACTCTCTGATGACGATGAAGGTGTGAGGTCGTGATAAAAGATTTCTCACATTCATTGCATTTATAAGGCTTTTCTCCAGTGTGAACACACTGATCGTAATGGAGGCTACGTGCACTGGTAAAAGATTTTCCACATTCACTGCATTTATAAGGCTTTTCTCCAGTGTGAATTCTCTGATGACAATGAAGGGCAGTGCTACTGCTAAAAGATTTCCTACATTCACTGCACTTATAAGGCTTTTCTCCAGTGTGAATTCTCTGATGACAATGAAGTTCGCTGCTAGTGGTAAAAGATTTCCCACACTCACTGCATTTATGAGGCCTTTCTCCAGTGTGAACTCTCTGATGACGACGAAGGTCAGTGCTCCTTGGAAAAGACTTCCCACATTCACTGCACTCATAAGGTCTTTCTCCACTGTGAACTCTCAGATGATAATGGAGGCCATTTCTACTGGTAAAAGCTTTCCCACATTCACTGCACTCATAAGGCTTTTCTCCAATGTGACCTCTCTGTTGAAAGCTAGGAAATTTGCTAAAATATTTTCCATATTTACAGCATACAAAATACTGCCTTCCAGTATGGACATCCTTTCCATGAATAAACGCGTAGTTGCAACTGATATCTTTCTTACATTCATTTCTGGTGTAATAATTTGTTCTCCTTTGAAATGTCATCCCATGCATTGAAGTAGGATTTGGACTGTCCCTGGTCTGAGTAGCCCTTAGGTGGAGATGTCCTGACCCAGTAAGGACACCCGGCCCAACCTCCCCACATGCAAAATGATTTTGGGACACATTGAAATTGGAGCTGTCTGCAAGTGAGATCTTTTCCACACCTCTAATGAAAGTCTTCTCTCTCACATGCAGCCGGTGTAATTTTGCACTGAAATAAAACCTTTTTGCACATGCCCCACACCTCAACAGTATCTGTCTGTGTTGTGTTCCCTGCAGCTCAGGCAAGTCGAAAATGTTTCCCAAGACGAGCCCACAACTCTCACAGGGGTGGCTCTTCTGGGAAGACAAGGCTACCATGGGATTCCTTGCCTGTGACACTCTTACAGAAACCTTTTGTTCAGTCGGGGCCTCCACATTCTCTGCTCCACAGCAGCAACCTGAACAAAAGGAAAAGCTGGTGAACTCCATGTTGACCTTTTGATATCAGAATAACTTCACCACAAATGCTTATCTGTCCTGACTAGGCATGATTCCATAGAATGATTTTTAAGAGAAGTTAAACTCTGATGAAATGGCTGTTATACATGTCTTGGCCCCAAAGGTCAGTCAATGGTGAAAATCTCACCAAGCGAGGGACAGAAGCACAGGATGGGATACAAAGAAGACAGGAAGGGTCTGCTAGTTGTTCCTCCACAAATGGCTCCCTTTAGCCCTTTTCAGCTGGTGAAGTGAGTCTGTGTAGAATAATTTGAAAGTGCTCAAACCCATAGAAATCAATTGTATTAGAGCACATGATGTTCTACCTCAATACAGTAATAGGAGTGCACGCTAAGGCTCTGCAGACATGGACCAATGGTGGAAGGCACTAAAGAGAGACCTGTGAAAGAGGTAGAGGTGAAAAGTTTAGAAAGGTTAGGTTATCCATGTTCTGAGAATCCGAGGAGAATGATCACTATTAGAATTGAGTCGTTGGCAAAGTGTCAACAATAACCAGGAAAAAGTAGAATTGGGAATGGACAATGGTAACAAATACTGTTGAACCAAATAGGTTTGTAGGTATGAATGTAATAATGTCCAGTAGAAAAACATCCCCAACAGCTTTTTACTCAAGAAAGACCGCTTGTGTGACCACTGTGTCACTCATAAAGTCATGTTTCTACTGTGATGCAGAAATGATTCTTCCACTTAATTCCCAGTTGAGCCACTGCACGGGATTAATGATAGAAATCGTAAAAGAAACATTGAAAAGATGGATGGTCAACACTGTGGTACAACAGCACAGCACAGATAAGATCTCAGGCAAAGGACCTATGTGAGTGACATCAGCAAGATGACAGAATCAGAGATATGAAATCTTCCCCCATCTCAGAGTAAGTAGACATCTATCCATGAACAAAAACCCAATAGGAAGTGGGAATAAGAGTACGATGAAGACAAACAGCAATACAGAACACCAAATAAGGAGAACTGCATAGAAAGAATAAGTAGAAAGACTGGGTGAACAAACATATTTCAAGATAGCTACAGTCTTAAAGAAGGGTTAGAGCCCTAGCTGGTTTGGCTCAGTGGATAGAGCGTCAGCCTGCAGACTGAAGAGTCCTGGGTTCCATTCCAGTCAAGGGCACATGCCTGGGGGGTGAGATCGATCCCCAGTAGGTGGAGTGCAGGAGGCAGTCAATCAATGATTCTTTTTCATCATTGATGTTTCTCTCTTCCCTCTCCTTTCCTCTATGAAGTCAATAAAAATATATTAAAAACAAAAACAAAAAACAAGGATCAGAGTTACCTCCATCAACCATTGTGCTTCTGCTATCATTTACCGTAGTGGCCTGTTATTCGAAAAATATTGGAAATTTTGTTTTTAAAAACCACAGAATGGCCTTAGTCAGTTTGGCTGACTGGATAGAGCATAGTCCTACAGAATGAAGGCTCCTGGGCTCAATTCTAGTCAAGGGCTCATGCCCGGGTTGTGGGCTCGATCCCCAGTAGGAGGTGTGCAGAAGGAGGGCAATCAATGATTCTCTCTCATCATTGATGTTTCTATCTCATCGTCCTGTGACCCTAGGGTCTCCACCTGGATTCCCAGTCAGAGCACATTTCAGTATGTAGGTTCCATTTCTAGTTAGGATATGTGTGTAGACAACCAATTGATGTTGCTCCCCCACACCGATGTTTATCTCTCTCTCTCTCTCTCTCTCTCTCTCTCTCTCTCTCTCTCTCTCTCTCTCTCTGTCTTCATCTTCATCTCTCTTCCCCTCTATCTGAAACTGAATATAAAAATAAATAAGAATTCCAGGGTAGCTAAATAAAAAAGTGAACTCAAAAAGGTCTAGAAACGAAATAAATGAAAAGACTGCCTATCAAAGCTCATGTATAAAATTCAGAAAATGCAATTCTAGCCCTAACAGGATTGGCTCAGTGGATAGAGCGTCGGCTTGCAGACTCAAGGGTCCCAGGTTCGATTCCGGTCAAGGGCATGTACCTTGGTTGCGGGCACATCCCCAGTAGGGGGTGTGCAGGAGGCAGCTGATTGAAGTTTCTCTCTCATCGATGTTTCTAACTCTCTCTCCCTCTCCCTTCCTTTCTGTAAAAAATCAATAAAATATTTTTTAAAATGCAATTCAAAGAGGCAATTTTATAGGGATAAATGCCTACATTATGAAAAAAGATCTCCAAAAATACTGGCACCCCAGAAAATGAGAAACACAACAGGAAAGTAAACCCAAAGATTGGAAAAGAAACAAACAATAAATATTAGAACAAACATAAATAAAAAGGAGACAAGAAAAAATACAAGAATACTGAACAGGTATTTTTTGAAAGATACAAAATTGGAAAAACTTTAACTATACTAATGGAAAAAAACAAATAAGCAAACAAAAAACCCAAGCTTCAAATAAATTGTAAAGAAATGAAAGGTAAGATATTACACGTAACGCTATGAATCACAATGCATCATAAGCGATGTTGATGTTAGCAGGTGACATGACCCTCCATAGAGAAATTTGTCAGGATGCCACTATGAGCTTCTGAAATTTATAAACAAATTCAGAGGCCCGGCCAGGTGACTCAGTTGGTGAGTGTGTGGTCCTGATGCACCAAGGTTGTGGGTTTGATCTCCCATCAGGGAACATGCAAGGGAGAGCCAGTGAATACCTAGATGGATAGAAGAGCAGATTAATGTTTCCCTCTTTCTTTTTCTGTCTCCCTTCCGATCGATAAAATCAATAAACAAAGGATGACTAGTATGGCTCAGGGATTGAGCATTGACCCATGAACTCGGAGGTCACAATTCAATTCCTTTTCTGGGCACATGCACAGGTTGCGGGCTCAATCACCAGTGTGGGTCACGCAGGAGGCAGCCCATCAATGACTCTCTCTCATCACTTAGGTTTCAATCTCTCTCTCATCCTTTTCCTCTCTAAAATCAGGTACCTTGGTTGCAGGTCTGATACCGCTAACACTAGGGGCATATGTGGAGAGCAACCAATCAATGTTTCTCTCTCTCTATTTCTCTCTCTCTCTCTCTCTCTCTCTCTCTTTCTCGTTCCCTCTCTTATTTATCTCTCTCTAAAAGAAAATCAATGGAAAAATTATTCACACTACACGGGTGAAGATAAAAGAATACAGAATAGCCCTGACCAGTTTGGCTCAGTGCATGGAGCGTCGGCCTGTGGAATCAAGGATCCCAGGTTCGATTCCAGTCAAGGGCATGTACCTTGGTTGTGGGCACATACCCAGTGGGGAATGTGCAGGAGGCAGCTGATCGATGATTCTCTCTCATCGATGTTTCTAACTTTCTATCCCTCTCTCTTCCTCTCTGTAAAAAAAAAAAAGAATACAGAATAAATTCAGAAAAATTTCAGGATGCAACATAAACATACAAACATTAGTTCCATTTCCACACACTAACAATAAATTCTTTGATAGAAAAATGAAGGTAGTCAAATTTACAATAGCTTAAAAAATATGAATAAATTCGACCTAAAATTGAAATATCTATACATTGAACACTATGATACAGTGATGAAAGGAATGGAAGAAAACACAAATTAAGCTGAAAGACATCCTGTGTTCATGAATTTGAAAAAGAAATATAGTGACGATATCTAAAGTACACAAAGCTATCTACAGATTTAATACAATCCCGATGATCACTCCAATGATATTGTACAAAGAAATGAAGAGAATCTTGAAATGTATGGAACCAAAGTCCTCCACTAACAAAAGCAGTCTTGAGCAAGAACAAAGCTGGTGGCACCAATTTATTACAAAGAGAAGCAAGCAAACAGTGTGTTATTGGAGAAACACAGACACATAGATCAATAGAAAAGAACAAAAAACACAGAAATAAACCCAGGCACATCCTTTCAAGTAATCTGACAAAGCTGCAAGACACAGAAGAAGGGAAAGATAGTTTCTTCAATGAATGGTGCTGCTGAAAATCAACATTCACATGTAAACACACCAAAACTGGACCTCACAGATAAAATGTAAATCAACCTGCAGGACAGAATTGAATGTCAGCGCTACAACTTAAAACTCCTTCAAGACAACCTAGAGAAAATGTTTTGGAGGTTTGTTTTGGACAGGATTTTCTGGATGTGAGACCAACCACCACACAAAATAGAGGAACCAAACAGTCCAGACTGCTACAAATAAAGAAAAAAGCTTCCTCACAGCACAACAGCAATAAACAAAATGAAATGAAAGGCAATCTAGAGGATGGGAGAAAATACTCGCAAATCCTATGAAGGAACTGCTTGGAGATACTGTGGATTTGGTTCTGATCAGCAGAATAAAGCAAATATTTCAATACAGACAGAAATTCGCACAAATAGGTGGAATTCCTGGTGAACAATAAAGATATGTTAATACTATAGTGCAGGCTAATAACAATGCAATGACTCTGTCTCAAAAGCAAACTCTATTTAACTTCATTAAAAATACTTTATTGCTTTGACCGGAGGCTCAGAGGTACTTGAAGAATCTTAGTCAAAACTTTGTCAGATTACAAATACTAATCCACATTAGTTGCTTGTCTACAGAGCCTTCAACGCCACCAGAAAGGTAGCAATCAGAATCAATAAATTAAAAACATCCAGACGTAATTTTAGACTTTAAGATTTCCACGCTAACAAGCTCAGGCTGGCAGTATCATTCAATGCTTCACTGAAGAACTAATCGGAAGAGTTAGGCTTCCAGGACATATAATAACACTCAGGAGAGACTGGGCTCACAAGATGGGGTTGTATTTTAATAGGTCTTTAACTGGGGCGGTTCAGAAACTGTACTGGGTCCCTTCTCCTAGATGGTAGGTCGTGAGACTATAATCAGGTACTGTAGCTGGAACTGCATGATGTCGCTCTTTGTACGTTGCCTTAGGTACTGTGCATAACTGTAAGAGCTGAGATGTTGAAGAATATGAAATCCAAAAACATAACGAATGAACGCTGTTTTAAGACTGCTCTGGAGAGGAATCCAAGATGGCGGCATAGGTAAACACCTAAACTGCTGCCTCCCACAACAATTTAAACTGCAACTAAAAGACAAAACGTCTATCACCCAGAACCACGGGAAAGCTGGCTGAGTGGAAGTTCTACAACTAGAAGGAAAGAGAAAAGAGCATTGAGACGTGCACGAGCGCTGAAAAGCTGAGGTACGGAGGCGCGTGATCCGGGCTGGCGGCGGGCGACTGGGTGCGTTGCTTTTTTCAACCTGAACGGAGACAAGCCCCCGATTACTCTGAAATCCAGTCTCTGGGGAGACGCGGGGGACCCAAACTCCTACAGGGAGAAGGTGGACTGTCTGCCAGCGAGAGTGGCTTGCTTGCAGAGCTGCGTGCAGGAACAATTGTTTACGGCACTGGGGCACGGGACTCCAGGACGCAGTCGGGGACACAGAGCCGGCATACTAGCAGCCATTGCTGTTTGCCACGCCCTAACCTAGTGACGCCCTGAGACCCCGCCCCACACAACCTACAAACCCACCCAAGCTCCAAGCAGCTCAATTAGCATAAGAAAGCCTGCCCTATCGCAGCTTAACCTAGAAAACTTGCAGCCCAGGTCAGACAGCTCCAAAACCTCCAAACCCCAAGCAAAGAGGAGAAAACTGCAGCTCTCACTGTAGCTCCTGCTGAGTGGCCTCAGACAGTAGCTGACCTGCACCCCATTGGAGATCCAGAAGCCAGTGTACCTAGTGGTCAGTGTGAGACACCAGATTTCAACTCCTCACATCCATAAGTGACACATTCAAGAGGCAGACTCAGTGAGCACCAAAGCCCCACTGAAACAAGTCCTGCCCCATAAGTGTGTCTTCAGCGCAGCACTTCTTCCATTATAGACACAGGGAGTGCTCACAGCTAATTGGCCTGGAGGTCAATTCCTCCCAGTGTACCAACAGCAATTCAGGCTTAACTACACCAAGACTTTGCACTCAGCCCACAAAGGGGTGTACCAAGAGCATCCACATCAGGGGATTGGGGAGGCTGAGCTACTGCCCCCTATAGGTCACCTACCACACAAAGCCACTCCATCAACACAGGGAAGCAGCCAAAATGCAGAAACAAAGAAACATGTCACGAATGAAAGAAACGGAGGAAAACAAACTACTGGATGACATAGAGTTCAGAATCACATTTATAAGGTTACTCAAGAATCTTCTAAAAACCGCCGAGAAACTTGATGACACTTCTGAGGAGCTTAGTGAGACCTTCAAGGACCTTAATGAGAATGCCAAAAAAATGGAAAAGGATCAGTCAGAAATGAAGCATACACTGTCTGAAATAAAGAATATACAGAAACTCAACTGTAGATCAACATACCCCAAGAATCAAACCAAAGATCTGAAATATGTGGAAAGAAAAAACATCCAACCAGAAAAACAAAAAGAAAAAAGAATCCAAAAATATGAAGATAATGTAAGGAGTCTCTGGGACAACTTTAAGCGAAACAACATCCGAATTTTTGGGGTGCCAGAAGAAGGGAGAGAGCAAAATATTGAAAACCTATTAGAAGAAATAATGACAGAAAACTTTCCCTACCTGGTGAAAGAAATAGACTTAAAAGTTCAGGAAGCGCACAGAACCCCATACAAGAGGAACCCAAAGAGGACCACACCAAGACACATCATAATTAAAATGCCAAGGGCAAAAGACAAAGAGAGAATATTAAAAGCAGCAAGAGAAAAACAGTTAATTACCTACAAGGGAGTACCCATACGACTGTCAGCTGATTTCTCGGCAGAAACTATGCAGGCCAGAAGGGAGTGGCAAGAAATATTCAAAGTGATGAACAGCAAGAACCTACAACCAAGATTACTCTACCCAGCAAAGCTATCATTCAGAGTTGAAGGTCAGATAAAGAGCTTCACAGACAAGAAAAAGCTAAAGGAGTTCATCGCCACCAAACCAGGATTACATGAAATGCTGAAGGGTATTCTTTAAGAAGAAGAAGAAGAAGAAAAAGGTAAAGATAAAAATTATGAACAACAAAATGACATCAAATACATACCTACCAACAAGTGAATCTAAAAATCAAGTGAATAAAAATCTGAAGAACAGAATGGACTGGTGAATATAATAGAATCAGGGACATAGAAAGGGAGTGGACTGACGATTCTCAGGGGTAGCAAGTGTGAGGGGTGCGGGAAGAGATTGGACAAAAATCTTACTCCTATGGATGAAGACAGTGGCGGGGGGTAAGGGCATGGGGTGGGGTGGGGAATCAGGTGGAGGGGAGCTATGGGGGGAAAAAAAAGTGGAACACCTGTAATAATCTGAACAATAAAGATTTAATTAAGAAAAAAAAAAAAAAAAGACTGCTCTGGAAATAAGGCCTTATAATTCCCTTCCATGTGTGACTTTTCATAAGAAAATATGCAGGGTGTGATGAAAGTAGGTTTACAGTTGTTCATTTGGAAAATAATACAATAATTAATAAATAATAACACGTATTCTAATTCTTTCCACTTCTCTCATTTAATAAAAGGTTTTAAAGTGTAAAAATAAATAAATAAATAAGAATATAAGAAGAAACTCGTGTTTTTCTTACTCACACCTGTAAGCCTACTTTTGCCCCCGCCCTATGCACACAGTATATTTTAAATGGCTGTGTAAGTGGTTTCTAGCTCCTCGTCCATAAAGCAGAGCTGGTAGATTTTGTAATTTACACAGACTACAAGCTCTGCATTTACAAATGTGTATGTCCACCTCTTGATGATAGTCCTTGACCAAATTCTATGCACAGGAAGACATTTTGGGGACATTCAGTTTGATTTTTTTTTTTTTTAAATACATCTTATGTTGGGGATTACCTCCTTTTTCTGCATTCATTTGTTCTTGTGGAAGCTGATTCAGTGTGAGTAGTCATGTGCATGTTTATGCAAAATGTTTATTGAAGTAATTCCATTAGTATTGTGTTCTAATACTTGGAGAATGACATTCATTTTTATACAGGAAATGTCCTCCCAACCACCTGCCTTTCTTTTTTTACAAAAAGCAATTTTTTATTACAAAGTATCTGTAATAAAATGTAAAGGTAAATCCTATACATATTCAATAAAATCATATCTTAAAGTTAAAAAAATACTTTATTTCTAAGCACTAGTAGCAAACATCTAAACTGGCTACAAACATGGTGGCACTAGACCTACGGAACACAGTGTTGCCAAAAACATGGAATTTATAAAAAGGCGGGTGTGGGGAGCGAGACCCGAGAAGCACAATTAAGCACATACAAAAAGAATGTAACAAGATATTAATATATAAAATATACAAGATATTCAAAAGTCTCTCTAACCAAAAAATACAGTTAATAAACAGGAAAGGATGCAGAGACAATTTTTCAAAAACTATGTGCAAATGACCACCAGGAATATAGAAAATGCTTTCCTCACTGATCAAGGTGGAATCCCTCAGGCTTCCTGCAACACTACCAACCACAAGTGCCTCCCTGTGAACTTAGTACAGCGGGGAGAATTGGGACTTCAGGAATAGAAGGGAGCAGAGGAAACAGACCCACCCACCACAGGACAGCAACTACCCAGGAAACTGGAAAACCAAGCAGAACCACAGTCTACATGGGAGGACAGAGCACACCCTGGGGGATGGGGCTGGGAAATTGCAAAGCCAAGTCCAGGTCACTGGTGACAGTGAAGGTCTTACCCAACGAGGATACAAGTTCAAAGTTCTCCAGCATCACATGCAGGTACAGCTGTCTCTGACCCTCATCAAGGAGGCTCCATTCCTCCCTGGAGAAGTACAGGGCAATGTCCTCAAAGGTCACGCCAACCTGTCAGAATGGAGACAATTGAAACCAGAGCTGTCTCCCTGAGAACCCCCACTCCTACTCCTTACACACCTTCCCCCCCTGCCCCCCCATCCCCCCCCAACCTCCTCCAAGCCCCCAGTTTAGTGTGGACACCAGTCCCTAATGCTAGTGCAGGCTGCTCTCACATCACAGTCCCATTACTCACTGTGAAAGCCCTCAGCAATAGCGGCTGGGTTGGGTGGGAAGGATTAAGGCAGGGGAGGGTACACAGCAATGTAATTTAAGGTCTGGGCGATGCCTCCCAGGCTCCAGCCTCCCTGCGAAGCAATACCACTGCAGTCTGCTAGATCATGCCTCCAAGACAAAGCCAAGCATTGGGCTTATACTTCACCTTTAAATCAGCTCACACTTCCTCCAGATGTGCACACCACTGTGTAATGTTTATCCCCTTTTCACCTTCAGACCCATGTTCACTCCCTCAGCTCGGCTCCCTTCCTGCTCCAATGCCACTGGGTCTCGCTGGACTCACCCATGAACTTGGCACATGGCATCCAGAGTAGCTTGTCTTCCAGCCGGGTCCAGGACCACCCCAGGCCTCTGATGGACCCCACAGCCGGGAAAGCCCCGAATGAGTCTGTGACGTCCTCCCTGCAGCCTCTGATCTGTCCGCCAATCCTCACAGCCCACACCCTCAGGGGAACCTCAGATGCAAGTCACCCCTGTCCTCCCTGCCCTGCACCTGCTGTGCCTCAGAAGCCACAACACTCCTCTCTCCCCTCCGCCTTCCTCACGGTCCTCCATGCGGACTGAGCTGCAGGACGTGACAGCCGCCCGCACCCGGGCTGTGGGGTTCGCTGTAAGTGGCGGTGAGGGCCCGGGGGACACAAACTCACCTCAGCCCAGCTCCTCAGCACCGGCGCCGCCATAGCACCCCGTAGTCCGAGCGAGCGGGGCGGGAGCAGAAGCTGCTGCTGGAAAGGCGGTCCCTGTCCCGGCCCTGGGCGGGTCTGGTGGCGACTCCGAGCTTCACTCCCACGTGTGAGCTGTGAGCACCACGGGAGGCTCCCACCATGGGCTGTGTGGCGGGGACCACCACCCTCCGGGCTGCTCCACTGGACTCTGTGACCAGGAACTCTCGACCGCTGGAGACAAAATGGAGAAAAAACTACCAGTCCCGCCCACCAGAACTTGAAAAACGGAAACCTTTTCTGAGCTTCCATTGGCTCAGCCTGGTGGCATTCCACGCCCGGCCTTCTGGGTAACGTAGTTCCTACGCTCCACGGCCAGGGTCCTGTATTTCCTCAGCTGACTCCAGGACTGGTTTGAGGCCAAATAGCCCAAGAAGACACCAAGTATACTCAGGGCCCTCCAGCGTCTTCAGCGAAGGTGATTTCTAGGGCAAGTGTGTTTCTGGGGCACCTGCCTGGCTTCCTTTAGCTGCTGGTTTTGCATATCTTTCTTCAGGATCCGCTCTTTCTGAAGGACAGGCATTGTGTCTTCATTCAGGCCATTAGGCATCTGTCTCCTTCAGGCCAACTGTACCTTGCAGAGGTTGCTCAAGTCTCTAACTCTATCTAACTTGCCTCCACTGAATCCGTTATACAAAATTAATGTCGCAAAAGAGTCATCAATATTTAAGAGCATCTGCTTCTGGGGCCATTTGAAGTGTCAGCTGTGCCTGGGCTGCAGTGTGGATAAGATGGCCAAGAGACATGTGAAAAAATGCTCAAAGTCACTGATCCTCAGAGAGATGCCAATTAAAGAAACAATTAGATACCACCTCACCACTGTCAGAATGGCCGCCATCAACAGATCAACAAAGGACAAGTGCTGGTGAGGATGTGGAGAAAAGGGACCCTCGTACACTGCTGATGGGAATGCATACTGGTGTAGACATTATGGAAAACATAGGGGGCGAATGGCGCTGTCTGGGGCGGAGGAGCTGACAGCCTTGTGGAATCAGAGTTATTAACATATATACCTACAGTATACATCATGCATGTCAAACTTGCAGTCCCGGGACTGCAGGGGGCCCACATCACATAATCATTGATTACTCATTTATTTCAGCCCATTTTATTCAGCATGTCTCTTTTGAAATAAACCTACATTCCTATAAAAATTGAAGCTTTTGTTTTTTTGTGGCCCACATAAACTTAAGCCTTGTTTATATGGCCCGTGTTAGCCCTTGAGTTTGACATGCTTGGTATACATGGAAAAGAATAAAAAAACAGAGTGAATGGCCAAAATGGCAAACACCATCATCTGGAATGCCACTTTAACAGACAAACAAAAACTGTGGTGTGTGGAGAGTCAGTTAGGATAGATTGTCAGGAAAAGCACAGTAAGTACCTCATTTGTGGCCCAGTGAGCTGTGCACTGCGGTGAGAGCTTCTACCTAAAAGGACTCTGTTCCAACCCAAAGACCCAGGGTGCAGGCACAGGAGGCTGGGAAGGAGGACGGGGGTCCAGATCATGAGCCGGGCTGCAGGGAAAACATGCTGAGAGCCATTGTCTCATTCAGCCAGTAGGGATATAGAGGACAGAACCACATGCGCAGTGGGTCCTATGCATGAATGAGAGGTTAGCACCCGTCCAATGAGACCAGGATCATGCAGGACTCCAGCATCACTTCCAAATCTTAGGTCCCAGAATTCATGTCCAATTGTATGCACTCCTGCAGGGTGAATGTCAGTGCCACATATGAAGGGTCAAACTGAATCATGAAATTTACCACAGTAAATAGAATGGCAGCATGACATCCAACATGTGGGCACAAGTGCAGAGACAAAGCCCTAATTGCCGAGGTCTCCTGTGGGTCATACTCTGTGCTAGGATCTAAGGGGAGGCAGACAAACAGCAGCTCACTCTGAAAGAAGGTTCCCCTGCAGAAACCACTGAAGCTGAGAAATGATGGTGTTCGCCTGAACACAGGGAGGCGAAGGGTAAGGGCTATGAGATATAAAGGGAATGGGAGGAAGCGCATAACTGCAACCATGGAAACAGGAGCTACAGCTGAGCCACCCTGGTCCTCATACTGCACCTGCTCCAGTGAGGGCTGCACATCAGGGGTAGAGACTGTCTCTGACGCTGGAGAAAATCATGGTTAAAATCCAGTCCCTTGAATCTGACACTTGTCTGTGGTGTAAACTTGGGGAGCTGACTTCATTTCTCTGACACGGAACTTTTTCAGCAGTTTGATATGGGGCGCAACACAATGAGACCTGAGTGCCCTCTAGCACCTGCCTCCCTGTAGCAGTCAGTGGCTTCTTACAAGTCCCATTTCTCAGTAAAATACACCCACAGACACAGGTGATGAGGGCATTGGGGGAGTGAGAAGTGCTGCCTGGGAATGTGTCTGCAGGAAGTGGCTGGAGTTGCTGGAGCCAAGGCAGGCTGCAGGCACAGCTGCCTTACTGCACGTGGACACCTTACCACTTGACCTTCTCCAACAGCTCTGGCCTGGGGACATTCCTCATACTTGTTTTTCACAGGAGGAAACCGACTTAGAACAGCAGAAGGGGTTGTTTCAATGTAAGTCCCAGTGACAACAGAGAATCTGAAATTCAAATCTAGGATGCCTGATCTGGGGCACAGGGAGTCTGACCACTGCCCTTCTATTCCCGCTGCACTGGCTTTGGGACTCTAAAACACCCTGCCCACCCACATGCCCTCTGGCCTTCCTGAGAGATCTGTTCCACCCAAGTACCCCCAAGACAGGAGACAGGGAAAATGCAGAAGACTGCAAAGCACGGGCTTAGTGCAGGATCAGATGAGTGGTGTTCTGAAAGCAATGGAGAATGGTAGCAGTGCAGGTTAAAATTAAAAATGTCCATTACACAGGGCATAGCATTGAAATAGTACTGAATCCCCCACCTGGTATGGGCCAGTGTTTGAGCATCGACCCATGCACAAAGAGGTCCTTGGCTAGATTCCCAGTCAAAACACGTGCCTGGATTGCAGGCTCCATCCCCAGTAGGGTGTGGAGGAAGCAGCTGATTAATGATTCCCTCTCATCAGTGATGTTTCTTTTTTTCTTTGTTAAGAAAAGGGACTCAGTTTTCTTTAATTTTTTATTGCTTTCACAGAGGAAGGGAGAGGGACAGAGACACAGAAACATCAATGATGAGAGAGAATCACTGATAAGCTGCCTCCTGCAAGCCCCACCTGGGGATCTAGCAGGGGCCCACACATGTGCCCTGAACGGCAATGGAACTGTGACCTCCTGGTTCATAGGTTGACTGAACCCCCTTGCTGGGCTCACATCATTAATGTTTCTCTCTCTCCACCTCCCTTGCTCTATGGAATAATAAAAAAAATATTTTTAAAATCAGTTAAAATATTTTCAAAGTATATTTTTATTGATTTCAGAGAAGGAGAGTTAGAGAGAGAAAAGCATCAATGAGGAGAGAGAATGATTGATTGGCTGCCTCCTGCAGGACCCACACTGGGGATTGGGCCCGCAACCAGGGCATGTGCCCCTGACTAGAAGCTTACTTGGGACCTTTCAGCGCGAAGGTGGATGCTCTATTCACTGACCAAAACCAGCTAGGACAACTAAAATATTTCTTTAAAGTAAAAAATATTATTCCAATACAACAAACGTTTATTTCCTAAAGTAAAAAAAGGCACAAATTGAGTGAAATTCCAACATCCATCTTTGTTGTTCCACTGGCCTGTTGTTAAAGAAAATTGCCAGAACTCATAGCACATTAGGCAGAACATATGATAAGATGCTTTAACAAAGATAGACTCAGCAAATACACACGACAAACTTATAAAAAAAATGAAAGGTGAAATAAAGGATGATTGACTGAACAAAGAATTCTCTAGAATAATTTGGAGACTGTGCATCCCTAAAACACTGCTGGAAAAAAATGTAAAAAAGTATAATCAGTTAACACTTATTTTTCATTTTTAAATGATAGTGTATTAATTTTGAGAGAGAGAAGGGAGAGGGAGAGAAACATTGCTGGAAGAGTGCCATATCGGCCAGCCGCCTCCTGCACACCCACTTCTGAGGATCTAGCCCACAAGCCAGGCACATGTCCCCACCAGCCATCAAATCCCCAACCTGTGCCACACGAGATGATGACCAAGCACTGAGCCACACCGGCCCTGGTGGTATATTCCATTTAGATCACAATTTGCTAATCTTGTTAAATTTAAACATTCATCTACTCATAAACCCAGACTATGCACTGGATTTTTGACAAAGGTAAATACAACTTATATACATAAAAGAAATTGTACAGAAATGTTTGTGCCACCTTTGTTAGAAATAACCAAATATTTATTAAAATGGACAAACTGACAGTGATATATCAATGATAAGAATGTCTATCAGAGCCCAAAATGGTTGGTCTCCGGGGACACAGTGCCGGCTTGCGGACTGAAGGGTCCCAGGTTCAATTCTGGTCAACGGCAGGTACCTTGGTTCAGGCACATCCCCAGTAGGGGGTGAGCAAGAGGCAGCTAATCAATGTTTCTAACTCTCTACCCCTCTCTCCTCCTCTCCATAAAATCAATAATATATATTTTTAAAAAAAAAAAAATAATAATATCAGAAAAAAAGATGAGTTACTAATGTAACTGTAATAAATCTCCAAGTGATTATGAAACATAAATTAAAGCAGAAAAATACTTTGAAAAATAAAGCTCTCTGTGAAAATGGAATGTAAATCCATGTAAGCTACGAAAACTGTGAAGAATAGGGACAGGTTAAAAGAGGTCATGAGTCCTAACCGGTTTGGCTGAGTGGATAGAGCGTCGGCCTGTGGACTTGGGGGTCCTAGGTTCGATTCCGGTCAAGGGCATGTGCCTTGGTTGTGGGCACGTCCCCAGTGGGCGGTGTGCAGAGGGCAGCTGATTGATATTTCTCACTCATCAATGTTTCTAACTCTCTTTCCCTCTCCCTTCCTATCTGTAAAAAATCAATAAAATATATTTTAAAAGTAAAAGAGGCCACGAAGCAATTACACAGTGACAGATATGGTATGCATTATGAATATAATGACGGTTTCAGTTTCATGCACATGTCAAGATTTATGAAACAATACACTTAGCACATGTAACTTACTCATTACAGCTGTTCACAATGGTTCAATATAAAACAAATGTACATTCACCTATTTGGGAAGAACAGGTTTGGCAACTATATTCAATCCACATACTTATGCCCTCTGGCTGAGAGTCTCATCTCAGTGACAGAAAATGTAACAAACAATGAAGAACTTTCACCCAACCCACTAAAGCCACATCCCTGGACTAAAGACAGCCTTGTCTCCATCTTTGTATTCCTGCCAGCACACCAATGGCTCTGATGGGAACTTCTGAGAAGCTACAGGAGCCACAAAACATCCTGGTTATAATCAATGACAATGAGTGCTCCACAGAAGATAAACATCCCTGGAGTCCCTCAGACCTGTGTACACATAGCTCCTATAGTCTTCAAAATAAATCCTGGATGCACATTTAGATAAGGACCCTTCCATCTAATGGGCTGCAGTGTCGTCCAACAAAAGTTAGGTCCATGTTTCTACAGTGAAAGGGATTCCCCTCACTGCTAGGGTGCTCAAATCACAGACCATCACCCGTGAAATTGTAGGCCTTAGGGCACAAGGCCCTCTGCAACATCTGGACGAGAGATTCCCTTCACATGTATTGGCATACCTTGCAAACAAGAAAAGAAATTCATGCTCCCAGACATACTTGAGGTTGTCACAGCTACCCCCTCTTGGGAATGATCCCTGTGCCTCAAAGCATCCAGACATCACATGAGGATTAGAGAGTCCACAGTGCTTCCAAGGAAAATATGGGCACAGTGTAAATTTGCCAAAAATTGCTCAGCTGATTTCTGCACCGTACTGTTCCCCAAGGGCAAAAGTGTTTGAGACCCCACAAAATTTTTGACCTCGTCATGCTTGGAGAGCCCAGATCTTCCTATAAGCTAACCCACACAGTAAATAGAACACCCACGATTAAAGAAGTCTTAGGAAAAAGCCTTCATTATTTTACAAACCAAAGGGACATGAGACTAGCAGTTGTTCCATCGATGACTTAGACACTCAATAAATTCATCACCAGCATTCAGGCAAAGCAAGTCCCTGAAAATGGCAATCCCTCTGCAACATTATGTTTACTGGCATCAAGAGTAATCAGTCCAATGGGAAAACTCATAACAGGCAAACAAGTAGGAACCAAGGTCTCAGCTATTCCTAATTTTCTTCAACAAATGAGACAACACAGTTAGCTTCCCTGAGCCCATGAGGATGGTGACTGACGCCATCTGTAGGGACCTTATAGGTGGTTCAGGTGAAATACCTTCAGCAACAGAAATATGCAGTGACATAGATCTGGCAGGACATCTCTGTATGTTAGACAGTGCAACAGAATTACATAGTGTTCCAACATAAAAACAAACACAACAGCAAAAACACTTAGGGGAACTTTACAAAATATAGGTGATTAGCCCTAACGGGTTTGGCTCAGTGGATAGAGCGTGGCCTGTGGACTGAAAGGTCCCAGGTTTGATTCCGGTCAAGGACATGAACCTTGGTTGTGGGCACATCCCAAGTAGGGGGTGTGCAGAAGGCAGCTGATTGATGTTTCTCTCTCATCGATGTTTCTAACTCTCTATCCCTCTCCCTTCCTCTCTGTAAAAATATCAGTCAAATATATTTTTTAAAAATATATATATACATAGGTGATTAAATGTATGAGATACAATTCAGAAAAATGAGGACTCACAAATTTTCTTGTACTATTGTTATGTCCTAACTAAGAAATTACATTTCCTACAATATAAGAAATTTCTCACATTTGGACTCATATGTGCAGACTGAAATTAGAAATTTGGTTGAGATAACTCACATTAATTGCACTCATTAAGTGTGAACTCTTTGATGATATTGGAGACCACTGCTCCTTGTAAAACATTTTCCACATTCACTGCATTTATAGGGCTTTTGTCCTGTATGAACTCTCTGATGACGACGAAGGTCACTGCTAAAGGGAAAAGATTTACCACATTCACTGCATTGATAAGGCTTTTCTCCAGTGTGAACTCTCTGATGATATTTGAGACCATTGCTACTTGTAAAATATTTCCCACATTCACTGCATTTATAAGGCTTTTCTCCTGTATGAACTCTCTGATGACGATGAAGGACGGTCTTAGCGGTAAAAGATTTTCCACATTCAGTGCATTGATAAGGCTTTTCACCAGTGTGAACTCTCTGATGATACTGGAGACCACTGCTACTTATAAATGGTTTTCCACATACACTGCATTTATAAGGCTTTTCTGCCATATGAACTCTTTGATGCTGATGAAGGTCGGTCTTAGCGGTAAAAGATTTTCCACATTCACTGCATTGATAAGGTTTTTCTCCTGTGTGAACTCTCTGATGATAACAAAGGGCAGAGCTATGGGTAAAAGATTTCCCACATTCATTGCATTTACAAGGCTTTTCTCCCTTATGAATTCTTTGATGATTACCAAGGGCAGAGTTCTGGGTAAAAGATCTGCCACATTCATTACATTTATAAGGCTTTTCTCCCGTATGAACTCTCCTATGTTGATGAAGGTCTGTCTTAGTGGTAAAAGATTTTCCACATTCACTGCATTGAAAAGGCTTGTCTCCAGTGTGAACTCTCTGATGATATTGGAGACCATTTCTACCTTTAAAAGATTTCCCACATTCATTGCATTGATAAGGCTTTTCTCCTGTGTGAACTCTTTGATGATTACAAAGGGAAGAGCTCTGGGTGAAAGATTTTCCACATTCATGGCATTTATAAGGCTTTTCTCCTGTATGAAGTCTCTGATGATTACAAAGGGCAGAGCTCTGGGTAAACGATTTCCAACATTCACTGCATTTATAAGGCTTTTCTCCCGTATGAAATCTCTGATGATAACAAAGGGCAGACTTCTGGGTAAAAGATTTCCCACATTCTCTACATTTATAAGGCTTTTCTCCTGTATGAAGTCTCTGATGACTACAAAGGGCAGAGCTCTGGGTAAAAGATTTCCCACATTCAGTGCATTTATAAGGCTTTTCTCCCGTATGAACTCTCTGATGTTGATGAAGGTCTGTCTTAGCGGTAAAAGGTTTCCCACATTCAGTGCATTGATAAGGCTTTTCTCCATTGTGAACTCTCTGATGATATTGGAGACCATTGCTACTTGTAAAAGATTTCCCACATTCACTGCATTTATAAGGCTTTTCTCCTGTATGAAATCTTTGATGACTACGATGGTTGGTTTTAGTGGTAAAATATTTTTCACATTCAGAGGACACAAAACACCGACTTCCAAGATGGACACCTTTTTCCTGAATAAACGTGTGAGTGCAACTGTCCTTCTTACGTTCCTTGCTGCTGAAATAATTTTTTCTCCTTTGAAACATCATCCCACTCATCGACATTGCAGTTGGGCTGTCCCTGGTCTGAGTAGCCTTTAGGTGGAGAGGTCCAGACCTGATAAGGACAGCCTGCCCAACCTTCTGGCATGTGAAACGATTCTGGGACACATTGAAATTGCAGCTGTTT
The DNA here is from genome assembly GCA_026230045.1 of Corynorhinus townsendii. Classification (NCBI taxonomy): domain Eukaryota; kingdom Metazoa; phylum Chordata; class Mammalia; order Chiroptera; family Vespertilionidae; genus Corynorhinus; species Corynorhinus townsendii. The sequence continues at coordinate 49,583,614 of JAPDVU010000011.1, read as the reverse complement.
GCAAGTGAGATGCTGTCCACACCTCTAATGAAAGTATTCTCTGTCACATGCTGCTCGTGAAATTTTGCACTGAAATAAAATCGTTTTGCACATGCCCCACATCTCAACAGTATCTGTCTGTGTTGTGTTCCCTGCCCCTCCATCACATGGAAAATGTTTCCCAAGACCAGCTCACAACTCTCACAGGGGTGGCTCTTCTGGGAAGACCAGGCTACCTTGGGATTCCTTGCCTGTGACACTCTTACAGAAACCTTCTGTTCAGTTGGGGCCTCCACATTCTCTTCTCTACAGCAGCAACCTGAAGAAAAGGAAACGCTGGTGAAGTACAAGTTGGTCTTAATAAATCAGAATGTGTTCACTACAAATGTTTATCTTTCATGACTGGACATGATTCCTTTCATACAATGATTTTCAAGACAAGTAAGTCAGACTTTTAGGTAATGGCTGTTATATATAAAATGGCTGTTACATATAAGATGGATGATGAAAATCTCACCAATGCAGGACAGAAGCATAGGCTGTGACAAAAATAAGAGAGGCAGGGTCTACTTGTTATTATTTCACAAATGGCTTCCTTTAGGACCTTTCATGCTGGCGATGTGAGTCTGTGTAGAATAATTTCAATGTGTTCAAACTCATAAAATACCCTATTAGAGCACATGATGTTCAGTGTCAATATAATAATATGTGTGCACTCTAAGGCTCTGTAGGCATGGAACAACATTGGAGTGCAGTAAAGTGAGATGTGTGAAAGAGGTAGAGGTGCAAAGCTTAAAGAGCTTAAGGTTATCCATGGGCTGGGAATCCGAGTAGAATGATCACTATTAAAACAGAGTCATGCCCTCACCGGTTTGGCTCAGTGGATAGAGCGTCGGCCTGCGGACTGAGGGGTCCCAGGTTCGATTCTGGTCAAGGGCATGTGCCTTGATTGCGGGCACATCCCCAGTGGGCGGTGTGCAGGAGGCGGCTGATTGATGTTTCTTTCTCCTTGATGTTTCTAACTCTCTCTCCCTCTCCCTTCCTCTATGTAAAAAAATCAATAAAATATATATTTTTTTTTAAAATGAGTCGTCAGGGAACTTATACAACTTAATAAAAGAAAGAAAAATGATCCAATAAAAAAACGGGCAACTGACCTAAATAGAATATTTTCAAAAGAAGACAGAAGGAAGGCCAAGAGACATATGAAAACATGCTCAAACTCACTAATTATCCGAGAGATGCAAATCAAAACAACAATGTGCTACCATCTCACACTTGTCAGAATGGCAACCATCAACAAATCAACAAACAACAAGTGCTGGCTAGGATGCGGAGAAAAAGGAACCCTTGTGCACTGCTGGTGGGAATGTACACTAGTGCAGCCACTGTGGAGAACAGTATGGAGTTTCCTCAAAAAACTAAAAATGTAGCTCCCATTTGACCCAGTAATCCCACTTCTAGGAATATATCCCAAGAAACTAGAAACACCAATCAGAAAAGGTATGTGCACCCCTATATTCATAGCAGCACAATTCACCACAGCTAAGATTTGGAAACAGCCTAAATGCCCATGAGCAGATGAGTGGATTAGAAAACTATGGTATATCTACACAATGGAATATTATGCTGCTATAAAAAAGAAGGAATTCTTACCATTTGCAGCAGCATGGGTGGACCTGGAAAGCATTATATTAAGTGAAATAAGCCAGGTAATGAAAGAAAAATACCACATGATCTCACTCATTTATGGAAAACACAGAATATTATAACCTGATGAACAAAAAGATAGATACAGAGGCAGAGAAGCATCGAACAGACTGTCAAATTACAGCGAGAAGGCTGGGGAGTGTTGGGGAGGGAGGGAAAGAGATCAACCGAAGGAGTTGTATGCATGCATATGGGCATGACCAATGGACACAAGACGCTTGGGGGGGGGTGGGATGAGGGCATGCGACAGGCGGTAGGGGAGGCAGGGGGAAGATCAATGGGGGGGAAAAGGAGATACATGTATTAATATATGTAATATTTTAAACAATAAAAAAATAAAAATAAATAAATATAAGTCTTAAGGTGCCTACATTGTTACAAAAGATCTCAAAGACCCAACATGGCACCTCAGGAAACTGGAAACACAACAGGAAAGTAACCCCAAAGGTTTCAAAGGAAAGAAATCATAAATATTAGAACAAACACAAATAAAAGGGAGACAAGACAAAAGAAAGGAATACCTAAAAGGTATATTTAAGAAAAAGATATAAAAATGTGTAAGCCTTTAGCTACACTAAAGCAAAAACAAATAAAAACCAAGCCTCAAATAAGTAAAAAAATAAGTGAAAGATAAGACATGACACCTGTCACTAGGAACCACAATGCATCACAAGAGATGCTGATGTTACCAGATGATATGACCCTCCATAGAGAAATTTGTCAAGATCCCACTATGAGCTTCTGAAATTAATAAACAAATTCAGAATCCTGTCCAGGTGGCTCAGTTGTTGAGCATGTGGTCCCGATGCACCAAGGTTGTATGTTTGATCCCCCATCAGGGCACATGTAGGGTACAACCAATGAATGCACGGATGGGTAGAACAGCACATCAATGCTTCACTCTCTTTCCTTCTCTGTCTCCCTTCCTGTCTCTAAAATAAATAAATAAATGCTGACCTGTATGCCTCACTGATTGAACATTGACTCTTGAACTAGGAGGTCACAATTGGATTCCTTGTTAAGACACCTGCACTGGTTGCAAGCTCAATTACCAGTAGGGGTCGTGCAGGAGGAAGCTGATCAATGATTCTCTCTCATCATTGATGTTTTTATCTCTCTCTCCTCTTCCTCTAGGAAATAAAAAAAATGCATATATTTAAATAAATTAATAAATAATTTAAAGAATAAATCAATATCCCTAGCCACTGTGCTTCTCTGATGAGCATGCTGGCTTGTGTACTGGAGGGCTAGGGTTTGATTCCCAGTCAAGGGTAGGTAACTGGGTTGCAGGTGCCATCCCCAATCACATTAGAGGCACATGTGTGAGGCAGCCAATTGATGTTTCTCTTTCTCTTTCTCTGTCTCCCACTCTCTCTCTAAAAAAACCAATCAATGGAAAACATATCCGCACCTTTTGGGTGAAGATAAAAGACCAATAAAGAATTAAATTGAGAAAAGTTACAGGATGCAAAATAAACATACAAACATTAGTTCCATTTCTACACACTAATAATAAATTCCTTAATGGAAAAATGAAGAATGTAATCAAATTTACAATAGCATCCAAAACAATAAAATCCGCAGGAATAAATTCAACCAAAATGTGAAACATCTGTACGGTGAGGACTTACTATAAGACAGTGATGAAAGGAATGGAAAAAACGCAAATCAGTTGAAAGACAACCTGTGTTCATGCATCTGAAAATGAAATATGGTGGAGATAACTATAACACACAAAGCAAACTACAGATTAAATGCAATGCGAATAACTCCAACGGTATTTTACAAAGAAATGAATAGAGAATCTGGAAATGGAATCAAAAGTCCTCCATTAACAAAAGCAATCTTGAGTGAAGACAAAGCTGGTGGCATCACACTTCCTGACTTCAATTTATTACAAAGAGAAAGCAAGCAAACAGTGTGTTGCTAGAGAAACACAGACACATATATAAACAGAACAGAACAGAAAACATAGAAATAAATCCCGGCACATACTTTTAAGTAATCTTTGACAAAGCTGAAAGACACAGAAAACAGGAAACATAGTTTCTTCAATAAATGGTGCTGGTATAAATTGACATTCACATGCAAAACAGCAAAACTGAACACCACTGATAAAATGTAACGCAACCTGCAGGACAGAATTAAATGTCAGCGCTAAAACTTAAAACTCCTCAGGACAACCTACAGAAAAAGTTTTGGAGATTTGCTTTGGACAGGATGTTGTGAATGTGACACCAATCACCACACAAAATAGAAAAAATAAACAGTCCTCACGGTAACAAATAAAGAAAAATAGTGTCTTCCCCCCAGCTGGTTTGGCTCAGTGGATAGAGCATAGGCCTGCGGACTGGAAGGTCCCTGATTCGATTCCGATCAAGGGCATGTACCTTGGTTGTGGGCACATCCCCAGTAGGGAGTGTGCAGGAGGCAGCTGATCAATGTTTCTCTCTCATCGATGTTTCTAACTCTCTATCCCTCTCCCATCCTCTCTGTAAAAAATTTATTAAATATAAATTTTTAAAATAGCGTCTTCACAAAACAACAGCAATAAACAAAATGAAATGAAAGGCAATCTAGAGAACAGAAGAAAATACTTGCAAACCATATGAAGGAATCCCTTGGAGATACGGTGGATTCGGGTATGATCAGCACAATAAAGCGAATATTGTGATGTAGACAGAAATTCACACAAATAGTTGCAGTTCCCCAGGAATAATGAAGGTATGTTAATACTATACTGCAGGCTAATAACAATGCAAATGACTCTGCCTGAAAAGCAAAGTGTATATAACTTCATTAACAATATTTACTTGCTAAGCACTAGGAACAAGCATCTGAGCTTGGTAGAAACACGGTGGCACTAGACCTGCTGAAAGCAGGGATGCCAAAAACATGGCCTTTGTAGAAAAGCAGGTGTGGGGGAGTAATATCTGCAAAGCACTTTAAGCACATGCAACAATATGTGTTCTGTAAGTCATAAGCAATTCATATATAAAGTATACAAGGTGTTCAAAAGATTCATAAAAAATACAGTTAACAAACAGGATAAGGATGTAGAGACAATTTTTCAAAAATATATACACATGACCAGCAGGAACATAGAAAATACTTTCCTCATTGATCAAGGTGGAATTCCTCAGGCTTCCTGCAACACTACCAACCACAAGTCCTTCCCTGTGCACTTAGTACAGCGGGGAGAATTGGGACTTCAGGAAAGAAGGGAGCAGCGGAAACAGACCCACCCTCCCCAGGACAGCAACTACCCCGGAAACTGGAAAACCAAGCAGAACCACAGTCTACATGGGAGGACACAGCACACCCTGGGGGATGGGAATGGGAAATGGCAAAGCCAAGTCCAGGTCACAGGTGAGAGTGAGGGTCTTACCCAGCGAGGATAGAAGTTCATAGTTCTCCAGCATCACATTCAGGTACAGCTGTCTCTGACCCTCATCAAGGAGGCTCCATTCCTTCCTGGAGAAGTACAGGGCAATGTCCTCAAAGGTCACGCCAACCTGTCAGAATGGAGACAAATGAAACCAGAGCTGTCTCTCTGAGAACCCCCATTCCTACTCCTTACACATCTTCCCTCCCTCCCCCTCTACTTCCCCAACCTCCTGAAGGGCACCTGGTTAGTGTGGACACCAGGTCCTAATGCCAGTGCAGGCTGCTCTCTCTTCACAGTCCCATTACTCACTGGCTTTCACCTCAGCAGAGCAGCTGGGATGGGTAGGAAGGATTGGGAGAGGGGAGGATAGAGAGCAATGCCAATTAAGCTCTGGGCAATGCCTACAGGGCCCCAACCTTCCTGCCAAACAATACCACTGCAGGCTCCTAGATCATGCCTCCAAGACAAAGCCAAGCGTGGGTTTATGCTTCACATTTAAGTCCCCACACCAGGTCCCGGGGACCATCAGCTCACACTTCCTCCAGATGTGCACACCACTGGGTACTCTTTAACCTTTTCCCATCTTCATTACCAGGTTCACTCCCTCAGCTCTGCTCTCTTCCGGCTCCAATGCCACTGGGTCTCGCTGGACTCACCCATGAACTTGGCACACGGCATGTAGAGAAGCTTGCCTTCCAGCCGGATCAAGGACCACCCCAGGCCTCTGATGTACCCCACAGCCGGGAAAGAACCTAATGAGTCTGTGACGTCCTCCCTGCAGCCTCTGATCTTTCCGCCAATCCTCACGGCCCACACCCTCAGGGGAACCTCAGATGCAAGTCACCCCTGTCCTCTCTGCCCTGCACTTGCTGTGCCTCAGAAGCCACAATACTCCTCTCAACCATCCTCCTTCCTCACGGTCCTCCACGCGGACTGAGCTGCAGGACTTCACAGGTGCCAGCACCCAGGCTGTGGTGTGACGAGGCAGTGAGGGCCCGGGGAACTCACCTCAGGGAAGCTCCTCAGCGCGGGCGCCGCCATTGCACTCTGTGGGGTGAGAGAGGCCGGAGCAGCGGGAGTACAAGCCGCTGCAGGAATGGTGGTCCCTGTCGTGGGTCCGGCGGTGACTCCGAGTTTCAATCCCAAGTGTGCGCTGTGAGCACCACTGGAGGCTCCCGCCATTGGCTGTGTTGGGGTGAAAAGCACTCTGCAGCCTTCTCCACCAGACCGAGAGACTAGGAACTCCTGAGGACCTGAGACCACAACCTGAAATGACAAAATCCGCCAGGAGGACTACTGCTCCCGCCCTGCAGAAACGGCCAAACGGAAACGCCTTCTCTGAGCCCCCATTGGCTAAGACTGGTGGCATTTGATGCGTGGCCTTGTGGGTAATGTAGTTTCTACGCTCCATGGCCAGGGTTCGGTATTTCTCAGTTGAATTCCAGGACTCAATTTAGGGTCAAATAGCCCAAGAACACACCAAGTATACTATGGTCCTCTAGCGCCTTCAGGGAAGGTGATGTCTGGGGCAAGATTCTTTGTCCAGGACCAGCGTGGCTGGTTTTGCATAACTTTCTTCAGGACCTGCTCTTTCTGAATGGACATTGTTTCTTCATGAAAGCCACTAGGCACCTGTCTCCTTCAGGCCAACTGTAGCTTGCAGAGGTTGCTCAGGTCTCTAACTTGATCTAACCTGCCACCACTGAATCCATTGTACAAACTTAATGTGACAAAACAGACTCCCATACTGAAGAGCATCTGCTTCTGATGCCACCCGAAGTGTCAGCTGTACCTGGGCTGCACTGTGGATAGATGGCCAAGAGACATGAGGAAAATGCTCAAATTGACTGGTCACCAGAGAGATGCAAATTAAAGCAACAATTAGATATCAAACCACCACTGTCTGAATGGCTGCCATCAACAAATCAACAAAGGACAAGTGCTGGGGAGGATGTGGAAAAAAAGGAACCCTAGTACACTCCTAGTGGGAATACAAACTGGTGCAGCCATTAAGGAAACCAGTTTGGAGTTTTTGCAAAAAATTTAGTATGGAACTGCCATTTGATCCAATGATTCTACTTTTAGGACTATATCCTAAAACCGAGGTCGGCAAACTGTGGGTCTTTGCCCCTTGGGTGTGGCTCTTCCATGGTCTGGGCGAGTCTATTTTGAAGAAGTGGTGTTAGTAGAAGTTTAAGTTTAGAAAATTTGGTTCACAAAAGAAATTTCAATCGTTGTACTGTTGATATTTGGCTCTGTTGACTAATGAGTTTGCCGACCACTGTCCTAAGACACCCGAAACAATCAGTAGGAAAGGATGCACCCCTCTGTTCACAGCAGCACAATTTACAATAGCAAAGGTCTGGAAACTGCCTAGGTCCACATCAGCAGATGAGTCTATAAAAATCTGTGGTACATTTACACTATGGAGTACTATGCAGCAGTAAAAAAGAAGATTCTCTTACCCTTTCAGACAGCATGAAGGGGTCTGGAGAGCATCATGCTAAGTGAATTGAGTTAGTCAGAGAAAAACTGTATCACTTAATCTCACGCCTCTATGGAATCTAACAAAATAAACTGATGCGTGGAGTTGATCTAGAGACATGGATGCATGGAACAGAGTGCGAAATCTCAGAGGAAAGTTAGGGATTGTAAAAAAGGAAAACATCCCTTCGTGAGGATTAAACTCACACACACACACACACACACACACACACACACACAAGCTCACAATGTCAACTGAGCCTTCTGAATTTTCTTCTGTTCTCTGAAAGCAATGGGAAAGCACTAGCTTGCTGGGTTCTGGGTGTGCTCTAAATTTGTGTTTATAAATCTGTCTTCCGTCAGTTGAGTCCCTGGACATGCTGACACACCTCCATAAACTTTCTCCTGCTTACAATGAATCAATTGCCTTTGGGGTTGTTGTAAGAAATGTCCAAACCTGTGGAGAATTTTTCTAAGTTTATTTGACTGGCAACATTGCCAGGAAGCAAAATGACAGCAGATTGAGTAATGCTCAGGGGAATTGCAGTTTTGCACCTTTTTTGTGTATTAGACTCAAAGGAGAAGACATCAGTGGGTTACATTGTTGTATTGTACCCCGAATCTCATAAAGGACGCCTCAAGAAGTCGAATTATGGAGTCATTTATTAAAGGCGGGCCGCATACCAGGGGGCAGTTCAGCACTCCACATCTCACAGCCCCGAACAGCTTGCCACATCTGGCTTATATTGGCAGAATATCACAAAGGTATCGATTACATCGTTGGGTCTGGAATGAGGAACCTGGTTTGCACAGAGCACTTACAGAAGAGAAATTGAGCAAGTTAGTTATCTAAAGTATAGTTTTTGGGTCTACGGATTACTGAATCAACAGAAACGCATTATCTGGGACCACCGGGGCAATTTAGAATAATGGTGCTGTCCAGATTCCAGGACTACGGAGTCAACTGGAATGCATTATGTGCAGCTACTGAGGCAACTTACGATCTGTTCTGATTCCGGGACCACTGAGTCAATGGAAACTCATCACCTGTAGCTACTGAGACAATTTAGGATACTTGAGCTGTCCTGGTTCCCAGAAGAATGTCCTTCAGTAACCAGTGAGATCACAATCAATGGGATATTCAAACCATCATCAACGGAGTATTGTGATAGCATACATAAATTCAGAAAATCAAAATAACTTTCTATTGTTTTAGCAAACAAATAAGTACAGAAGCCAAACAGCAGTTTCTACCTGCGTTGATTGCTACCATACTTCAACATGACATTCACTGGTGATAAATTAGGGGGTCGGGGGGTGAAGAGGGAAATCTGTGGGACTGAATAAAAAGTAAAAAAAAAAAAAAATTCACAAATTCTTCTTAAATGTTATCAATAGTTAACAGTTACTATTTTTTTAAAAAAATATATTTTATTGATTTTTTACAGAGAGGAAGGAAGAGGAATAGAGAGCTAGAAACATCGATGAGAGAGAAACATCGATCAGCTGCCTCCTGCACACCCCGTACTGGGGATGTGCCTGCAACCAAGGTACATGCCCTTGACCGGAATCGAACCTGGGACCCTTCAGTCCGCAGGCCAACGCTCTATCCACTGAGCCAAACCGGCTTCAGAAACAGTTACTATTTAACACAATAATAATATTTGGGTCTCCGTGGTCTTCTATGTTGGGAGATTGTACAAAAGAAAATTTCCTTGAAAATCCAAAGTTATGTTATCCTAGATGCAAAAATACAATAGACAGGCTCAATAAGTTAAAGATACACTTTTGCAAAAAACAAAAAACAGAAAGACCTTTCTCTTGACCAATAGAAAACAAAAACAGAATCAAAACAACACAAGAAGCAAAAACCAGGCTAGGATATAACTACCCTGTGATGAGCTTTAACTTAAGAAGTTTTAATTTCAAGCCATCCTATATGATTATTTTTGTCCTCTGAGTTTGTAAGACTGGCCATCCAATGCCAGGCTCCATCAGCTTGAAAGGTATAGTATGTGCCATCATTTTTGTCCATACAGTGGAGTAAGAATCTGTGGGGGAGGAGGACATTCAATGAGTGGTTTCTTTGCTCTGGGACCTATTGCTGACGTCCTTCTGAACACAATATCCACAGTATTGCTGCTGTGTTTTTATTTGGTCTCCTAGCAGTAGTCACTCTTCAGGTCAATAAAGGCTCAGGTTCTAAATGTGATCAGATATTTGTAAGAAGAAGAGAAAGGTCTTTCTGTTTCTTTGCTGTAACCTTTCACAATTTATGAGAAGCACCTGCTATTTAACCCCCAAGATTGTTGGCTCCTCTAATTCAAACACCTGCTCTGTTCATACTGTAGAACAAGAAAAGCTACTCACAAGGCTACATTCTTGTTAACCCCTCCTCCCTGCTGTTGTCACACCTCAGGGATAATTAGCACCAAGGCAGCAGCTCTCAAGCTATGGGTCACAAACCCTTTGGGGGTCGAATGACCCCTATCACTGGGGTTGTCTAAGACAACCTGCATATCAGATATTTACATTATGATTCATAACAGTAGCAAAATTAGTTATGAAGCAGCAACGAAAATAACTTTATAGTTGCGGGTCACCACAACATGAGGAACTGTATTAAAGGGTCACGGCATTAGGAAGGTCGAGAACCACTGCGCTAAGGAGTCTCCAGTTAGTAGAAAGTTTCTTTCCCATCACCCCTTCAAACAGGCCTCTTGGGAACTCTTCATAATATTACTCTAAGCATATTTTACAGTGTTTGGAAAAATAAGAAGAAATCGTTATAGGACATTTGCCAGACTCTCTCCTAGAAAGCAAACTTCTAACTTTAAAAGTCAGCCCCTCATTCTAACCAGTTTGACTCAGTGAACAGAGCGTCAGCCTGGGGACTGAAGGGTCCCAGGTTCGATTCCGGTCAAGGGCATGTACCTTGGTTGCGGGCACATCCGCAGTGGGGGGTGTGCAGGAGGCAGCTGATTGATTGTTCTCTCTTATCGATGTTTCTAACTCTCTATCCCTCTCCCTTCCTCTCTGTAAAAATTAATAAAATATATTTTTTAAAAAAAGAAAACTCAGCCTTTCATTTCTACTTACCTTCCACTCAGCCCAAGGCCCCTCCATTCTTTCTCCCTTAGCAACAGGCACTGCTGGAGCGCAGAACCCACCCTTTCTCCCTGCCCTGTAGTGACTAGCAACACTTGGCCCTTTCCTCTCTTGGGAAATAAAATAAACTTCCTCTCTGCATCTCTTCCTTTAGGTGCAAATTCTTCCATAACCGCATCAAGGCACTAACGCTAACAGGATTCCTTTATTCTTTGGAATTAAATGGGTGAAAATGCGGGAAATGACACTGTAGAAGCAAAATAATATTTCCTTTCTCTTTTCTAGGTTCTTTGGTTGGCCTACTGATAGAGAAAATATAGATGAACGAGGGAAAACAACCAAAAATGTATTAACATGTATACCTCCTTATACATGGACACGACTCAGGAAAATGGAGTAACTGACCCAAATGGCAAACACTTTCAACTCAGAAAACACCTTCACCTACCTAAGAAAATGTGTGTGGACAGTTAGGGTACATTATCAGGTAAAGCACAGTAAGCATGTGTTGTGCATTGTGGGGAGGGCCTGTATTCATAAGGATTCTGTACCAACCCAAACTCCAGAGTGCAGACACAGGAAAGTGGGAAGGAGAATGTGAATCCAGAACACGATCCAGGCTGCAGGGAAAACATGGTGAGAGCCATTGTCTCATTCAGCCAGTAGGGATATAGAGGACAGGTTCACATGGGCAGTGGGTCCTATGCATGAATAAGAGGTGAGCACCCGTCCAATGAGACCAGGATCATGTAGGACTCCAGCATCACTTCCAAATCTTAGGTCCCAGAATTCAGGTCCAATTGTATGCACTCCTGCAGGGTGAATGTCAGTGCCACATAGGAACATCCTTTGAAGGTTCAAACTGAGGCACGAAATTCATCACAGAGAATGGGGTCACAGCCAGACCCAACATGTCGTCACAGGTGCAGAACCCCAACCCAATTTACAGTCGTCTCCTGAGGGTCAAACGCTGTGCTGGGATCAAAGGGGAGGCAGGCAGATTGCAGCTCACTCTGAAAGAAGGTTCCCCTGGAGAAACCACTGCAGCTGAGAAATGATGGTGTTCCCCTCAACACGGGGAGGCCAAGGGTAAGGGCTCTGAGATGTAAAGGGAATGGGAGGAAACGCATAACTGCAACCATGGAAACAGGAGCTGCAGCTGAGCCACCCTGGAATTCATACTGCACCTGCTCCAGTGAGGGCTGCACATCAGCGGTAGAGACTGTCTGATGCTGGAGAAAATCATGGTTAAAATCCGGCCCCTTAAATCTGACTCTTGTCTGTGGTGTAAACTTGGGGAGCTGACTTCATTTCTCTGACACTGAACTTTTTCAGCAGTTTTATATGGAACACACCACAATGAGACCTGAGTGCCCACAGCAGCTGCCTTCCGGTAGCAGAGTCAGTGGCTTCCCAATTCTCACTAAAATACACCCACAGACAAAGGTGCTTGCGGGCAGTGGGGGAGCGAGAAGTGCTGCCTGGGAATGTCTCTGCAGGCAGTGGCTGGAGTTGCTGGAGCCAAGGCAGGCTGCAGGCACAGCTGCCTTACTGCACGTGGACACCTTACCACTTGACCTTCTCCAACAGCTCTGGCCTGGGGACATTCCTCATACTTGTTTTTCACAGGAGGAAACCCACTTAGAACAGCAGAAGGGGTTATTTCAATGTAAGTCCCAGTGATAACAGAGAATCTGAAAATCAAACCTAGGATGCCTGATCTGGGGCACAGGGAGTCTGACCACTGCCCTTCTATTCCCGCTGCATTGGATTTGGGACTCTAAAACACCCTGCCCACCCACATGCCCTCTGTCCTTCCTGAGAGATCTGTTCCAACCCAAGAACCCCCACGACAGGAGACAGGGAAAATGCAGAAGACTGCAAAGCACGGGCTTAGTGCAGGATCAGATGAGCGGTGTTCTAAAAGCAATGGAGAATGGTAGCAGTGCAGGTTAAAATTAAAAATGTCCATTGCACATGGCATAGCATTGAAAAAGTACTGAATCCCCCAGTGGGCGTGGGCCAGTGTATGAGCATCGACCCATGTACAAAGAGGTCCTTGGCTAGATTCCCAGTCAGAACACGTGCCTGGATTGCAGGCTCCATCCCCAGTAGGGTGTGGAGGAAGCAGCTGATCAATGATTCCCTCTCATCAGTGATGTTTCTTTTTTTCTTTGTTAAGAAAAGGGACTCAGTTTTCTTTAATTTTTTATTGATTTCACAGAGGAAAGGAGAGGGACAGAGACACAGAAACATCAATGATGAGAGAGAATCACTGATAAGCTGCCTCCTGCAAGCCCCACCTGGGGATCTAGCAGGGGCCCACACATGTGCCCTGAACGGCAATGGAACTGTGACCTCCTGGTTCATTGGTCGACTGAACCCCCTTGCTGGCCTCACCTCATTAATGTTTCTCTCTGTCTCTCCACCTCCCTTGCTCTATGAAATCAAAAAAATATTTTTAGAATCAGTTAAAATATTTTTAAAGTATATTTTTATTGATTTCAGAGAAGGAGAGCTAGAGAGAGAGAAAAGATTCAATGAGCAGAGAGAATGATTGATTGGCTGCCTCCTGCAGGACCCACACTGGGGACTGGGCCCACAACCAGGGCATGTGCCCCTGACTAGAAGCTTACTTGGGACCTTTCAGTCCGAAGGTGGATGTTCTATTCACTGAGCAAAACCAGCTAGGACAACTAAAATATTCCTTTAAAGTGAAAAATATTAAAAAATATTATGCCAATACAAAAAACGTTTATTTCCTAAAGTAAAAAAAGGCACAAATTGAGTGAAATTCCAACATCCATCTTTGTTGTTCCACTGGCCTGTTGTTAAAGAAAATTGCCAGAACTCATAGCACATTAGGCAGAACATATGATAAGATGCTTTAACAAAGATAGACTCAGCAAATACACACGACAAACTTGTAAAAAAAATGAAAGGTGAAATAAATGATTGACTGAACAAAGAATTCTCTAGAATAATTTGGAGACTGTGCATCCCTAAAACACTGCTGAAAAAAATGTAAAAAAGTATAATAAATTAACGCTTATTTTTCACTTTTAAATAATAGTTTATTAATTTTGAGAGAGAGAAGGGAGAGGGAGAGAAACATTGCTGGAAGAGTGCCATATCGGCCAGCCGCCTCCTGCACACCCACTTCTGAGGATCTAGCGCACAAGCCAGGCACATGTCCCCACCAGCCATCAAATCCCCAACCTGTGCCACACGAGATGATGCCCAAGCACTGAGCCACACCGGCCCTGGTGGTATATTCCATTTAGATCACAATTTGCTAATCTTGGTAAATTTAAACATTCATCTACTCATAAACCCAGACTATGCACTGGATTTTTGACAAAGGTAAATACAACTTATATACATAAAAGGAATTGTACAGAAATGTTTGTGCCACCTTTGTTAGAAATAACCAAATATTTATTAAAATGGACAAACTGACAGTGATATATCAATGATAAGAATGTCTATCAGAGCCCGAAATGGTTTGGCTCCGGGGACACAGTGCCGGCTTGCGGACTGAAGGGTCCCAGGTTCAATTCTGGTCAATGGCAGGTACCTTGGTTCAGGCACATCCCCAGTAGGGGGTGAGCAAGAGGCAGCTAATCAATGTTTCTAACTCTCTACCCCTCTCTCCTCCTCTCCATAAAATCAATAATATATATATATATATTTTAAAAAATAATAATATCAGAAAAAAAGATGAGTTACTAATGTAACTGTAATAAATCTCCAAGTGATTATGAAACATAAATTAAAGCAGAAAAATACTTAGAAAAATAAAGTTCTCTATGAAAATGGAATGTAAATCCATGTAAGCTACGAAAACTGTGAAGAATAGGGACAGGTTAAAAGAGGTCATGAGTCCTAACCGGTTTGGCTGAGTGGATAGAGCGTCGGCCTGTGGACTTGGGGGTCCTAGGTTCGATTCCGGTCAAGGGCATGTGCCTTGGTTGTGGGCACGTCCCCAGTGGGCGGTGTGCAGAGGGCAGCTGATTGATATTTCTCACTCATCAATGTTTCTAACTCTCTTTCCCTCTCCCTTCCTATCTGTAAAAAATCAATAAAATATATTTTAAAAGTAAAAGAGGCCACGAAGCAATTACACAGTGACAGATATGGTATGCATTATGAATATAATGACGGTTTCAGTTTCATGCACATGTCAAGATTTATGAAACAATACACTTAGCACATGTAACTTACTCATTACAGCTGTTCACAATGGTTCAATATAAAACAAATGTACATTCACCTATTTGGGAAGAACAGGTTTGGCAACTATATTCAATCCACATACTTATGCCCTCTGGCTGAGAGTCTCATCTTAGTGACAGAAAATGTAGCAAACAATGAAGAACTTTCACCCAACCCACTAAAGCCACATCCCTGGACTAAAGACAGCCTTGTCTCCATCTTTGTTTTGCTGCCAGCACACCAATGGCTCTGATGGGAACCTCTGAGACGCCTGAGGAGCCACAAAATATCCTGATTATAATCAATGACAATGAGTGCTCCACAGAAGATAAACATGCCTGGAGTCCCTCAGACCTGTGTACACATAGCTCCTATAGTCTTCAAAATAAATCCTGGATGCACATTTAGATGAGGACCCTTCCATCTAATGGGCTGCAGTATCGTCCAACAAAAGTTAGGTCCATGTTTCTACAGTGAAAGGGATTCCCCTCACTGCTAGGGTGCTCAAATCACAGACCATCACCCGTGAAATTGTAGGCCTTAGGGCACAAGGCCCTCTGCAACATCTGGACGAGAGATTCCCTTCACATGTATTGGCATACCTTGCAAACAAGAAAAGAAATTCATGCTCCCAGACATACTTGAGGTTGTCACAGCTACCCCCTCTTGGGAATGATCCCTGTGCCTCAAAGCATCCAGACATCACATGAGGATTAGAGAGTCCACAGTGCTTCCAAGGAAAATATGGGCACAGTGTAAATTTGCCAAAAATTGCTCAGCTGATTTCTGCACCGTACTGTTCCCCAAGGGCAAAAGTGTTTGAGACCCCACAAAATTTTTCACCTCCTCATGTTTGGAGAGCCCAGATCTTCCTATAAGCTAACCCACACAGTAAATAGAACACCCACGATTAAAAAAGTCTTAGGAAAAAGCCTTCATTATTTTAAAACCAAAGAGACATGAGACTGGCAGTTGTTCCATCGATAACTTAGACACTCAATAAATTCATCACCAGCATTCAGGCAAAGCATGTCCCTGAAAATGGCAGTCCCTCTGCAACATTATGTTTACAGGTACCAATGGTAATCAGTCCAATGGGAACATTCATGACAGGGAAACAAGTAGGAACCAAGGTCTCAGGTATTCCTAATTTTCTTCAACAAATGAGACAACACAGTTAGCTTCCCTAGGCCCATGAGGATGGTGACTGACGCCGTCTGTAGGGACCTTATAGGTGGTTCAGGTGAAATACCTTCAGCAACAGAAATATGCAGTGACATAGATCTGGCAGGACATCTCTGTATGTTAGACAGTGCAACAGAATTACATAGTGTTCCAACATAAAAACAAACACAACAGCAAAAACACTTACGGGAACTTTACAAAATATAGGTGATTAGCCCTAATGAGTTTGGTTCAGTGGATAGAGCGTCGGCCTGTGGACTGAAAGGTCCCAGGTTTGATTCCACTCAAGGGCATGAACCTTGGTTGTGGGCACATCCCCAGTAGGGGGTGTGCAGAAGGCAGCTGATTGATGTTTCTCTCTCATCGATGTTTCTAACTCTCTATCCCTCTCCCTTCCTCTCTGTAAAAATATCAATAAAATATATTTTAAGAAAATATATATACATAGGTGATTAAATGTATGAGATACAATTCAGAAAAATGAGGATTCACAAATTTTCTTGTACTATTGTTATGTCCTAATTAAGAAATTACATTTCCTACAATATAAGAAATTTCTCACATTTGGACTCATATGTGCAGACTGAAATTAGAAATTTGGTTGAGATAACTCACATTAATTGCACTCATTAAGTGTGAACTCTTTGATGATATTGGAGACCACTGCTCCTTGTAAAACATTTTCCACATTCACTGCATTTATAGGGCTTTTGTCCTGTATGAACTCTCTGATGACGACGAAGGTCACTGCTAAAAGGAAAAGATTTCCCACATTCACTGCATTGATAAGGCTTTTCTCCAGTGTGAACTCTCTGATGATATTGGAGACCATTGCTACTTGTAAAATATTTCCCACATTCACTGCATTCATAAGGCTTTTCTCCTGTATGAACTCTCTGATGATGATGAAGAACGGTCTTCGCGGTAAAAGATTTTCCACATTCAGTGCAAGGATAAGGCTTTTCACCAGTGTGAACTCTCTGATGATATTGGAGACCACCGCTACTTGTAAATGGTTTTCCACATACACTGCATTTATAAGGCTTTTCTCCTGTATGAACTCTTTGATGTTGATGAAGGTCGGTCTTAGCGGTAAAAGATTTTCCACATTCACTGCATTGATAAGGCTTTTCTCCAGTGTGAACTCTCTGATGATAGTTAAGACCATTGGTACTTTTAAAACATTTTCCACATTCACTACATTTATAAGGCTTTTCTTTCGTATGAACTCTCTGATGAAGATGAAGGTCGGTCTTAGAGGTAAAAGATTTTCCACATTCACTGCATTGATAAGGCTTTTCTCCAGTGTGAACTCTCTGATGATATTGGAGACCATTGCTCCTTGTAAAAGATTTTCCACATTCACTGCATTTATAAGGCTTTTCTCCTGTGTGAACTCTCTGATGATAACAAAGGGCAGAGCTATGGGTAAAAGATTTCCCACATTCATTGCATTTACAAGGCTTTTCTCCTTTATGAATTCTTTGATGATTACCAAGGGCAGAGCTCTGGGTAAAAGATCTCCCACATTCACTACATTTATAAGGCTTTTCTCCCGTATGAACTCTCTGATGTTGATGAAGGTCTGTCTTAGCGGTAAAAGATTTTCCACATTCACTGCATTGAAAAGGCTTTTCTCCAGTGTGAACTCTCTGATGATATTGGAGACCATTGCTACTTTTAAAAGATTTCCCACATTGACTGCATTTATAAGGCTTTTCTCCTGTGTGAATTCTTTGATGATTACAAAGGGAAGAGCTCTGGGTGAAAGATTTTCCACATTCATGGCATTTATAAGGCTTCTCTCCCGTATGAAGTCTCTGATGATTACAAAGGGCAGAGCTCTGGGTAAACGATTTCCCACATTCACTGCATTTATAAGGCTTTTCTCCTGTATGAAATCTCTGATGATAACAAAGGGCAGACTTCTGGGTAAAAGATTTCCCACATTCTCTGCATTTATAAGGCTTTTCTCCTGTATGAAGTCTCTGATGACTACAAAGGGCAGAGCTCTGGGTAAAAGATTTCCCACATTCAGTGCATTTATAAGGCTTTTCTCCCGTATGAACTCTCTGATGTTGATGAAGGTCTGTCTTAGCGGTAAAAGGTTTCCCACATTCAGTGCATTGATAAGGCTTTTCTCCATTGTGAACTCTCTGATGATATTGGAGACCATTGCTACTTGTAAAAGATTTCCCACATTCACTGCATTTATAAGGCTTTTCTCCTGTATGAAATCTTTGATGACTACGACGGTTGGTTTTAGTGGTAAAATATTTTTCACATTCAGAGGACACAAAACACCGACTTCCAAGATGGACACCTTTTTCCTGAATAAACGTGTGGGTGCAACTGTCTTTCTTACATTCCTTGCTGCTGAAATAATTTTTTCTCCTTTGAAACGTCATCCCACTCATCGAAATTGCAGTTGGGCTGTCCGTCCTCTGAATTGCCTTTGAGTGGACAGTTCCTGACCTGATAAGGACAGCCTGCCCAACCTTCTGGCATGTGAAACGATTCTGGGACACATTGAAATTGCAGCTGTTTGCAAGTGAGATGCTGTCCACACCTCTAATGAAAGTATTCTCTGTCACATGCTGCTCGTGAAATTTTGCACTGAAATAAAATCGTTTTGCACATGCCCCACATCTCAACAGTATCTGTCCGTGTTGTGTTCCCTGCCCCTCCATCACGTGGAAAATGTTTCCCAAGACCAGCTCACAACTCTCACAGGGGTGGCTCTTCTGGGAAGACAAGGCTACCTTGGGATTCCTTGCCTGTGACACTCTTACAGAAACCTTCTGTTCAGTTGGGGCCTCCACATTCTCTTCTCTACAGCAGCAACCTGAAGAAAAGGAAACGCTGGTGAAGTACAAGTTGGTCTTAATAAATCAGAATGTGTTCACTACAAATGTTTATCTTTCATGACTGGACATGATTCCTTTCATACAATGATTTTCAAGACAAGTAAGTCAGACTTTTAGGTAATGGCTGTTATATATAAAATGGCTGTTACATATAAGATGGATGATGAAAATCTCACCAATGCAGGACAGAAGCATAGGCTGTGACAAAAATAAGAGAGGCAGGGTCTACCTGTCATTATTTCACAAATGGCTTCTTTTAGGACCTTTCATGCTGGCGACGTGAGTGTGTGTAGAATAATTTCAATGTGTTCAAACTCATAAAATATCCTATTAGAGCACATGATGTTCAGTATCAATATAATAATATGTGTGCACTCTAAGGCTCTGTAGGCATGGAACAACATTGGAGTGCAGTAAAGTGAGATGTGTGAAAGAGGTAGAGGTGCAAAGTTTAAAGAGCTTAAGGTTATCCATGGGCTGGGAATCCGAGTAGAATGACCACTATTAAAACTGAGTCATGCCCTAACCGGTTTGACTCAGTGGATAGAGCGTCGGCCTACGGACTGAGGGATCCCAGGTTCGATTCTGGTCAAGGGCATGTGCCTTGGTTGCGGGCACATCCCCAGTGGGCGGTGTGCAGGAGGCAGCTTATTGATGTTTCTCTCTCATTGATGTTTCTAACTCTCTCTCCCTCTCCTTTCCTCTATGTAAAAAAATCAATAAAATATATATATTTTTAAAAACTGAGTCATTACGCAACTTATACAACTTAATAAAAGGAAGAAAACTGCTGCAATAAAGAAATTGGCAACGGACATAAATAGAATATTTTCAAAAGAAGACAGAAGGAAGGCCAAGAGACATATGAAAACATGCTCAAACTCACTAATTATCCGAGAGATGCAAATCAAAACAACAATGTGCTACCATCTCACACTTGTCAGAATGGCAACCATCAACAAATCAACAAACAACAAGTGCTGGCTAGGATGCGGAGAAAGGAACCCTCATGCACTGCTGGTGGGAATGTACACTAGTGCAGCCACTGTGGAGTTTCCTCAAAAAACTAAAAATGTAGCTCCCATTTGACCCAGTGATCCCACTTCTAGGAATATATCCCAAGAAACTAGAAACACCAATCAGAAAAGGTATGTGCACCCCTATATTCATAGCAGCACAATTCACCATAGCTAAGATTTGGAAATAGCCTAAATGCCCATGAGCAGATGAGTGGATTAGAAAACTATGGTATATCCACACAATGGAATATTATGCTGCTATAAAAAATAAGGAATTCTTACCATTTGCAGCAGCATGGATGGGCCTGGAAAGCATTATATTAAGTGAAATAAGCCAGGCAATGAAAGAAAAATACCACATCATCTCACTCATTTATGGAAAACAAAGAACATTATAACCTGGTGAATAAAAAGATAGATACAAAGGCAGTAAAGCACCAAAGACACTGTCAAATTACAGCGCGAAGGCTGGGGAGGTAGGGAAATAGGTCAACCAAAGGACTTTTATGCATGCATATAAGCAAACCAATGGACACAAGACTCTAGGGGGGTGGGTTGAGGGCATGCAACAGGCGGTAGGGGAGGCAGGGGGAAGATCAATGGGGAGAAAAAGGAGATATATGTATTAATATATGTAATATTTTAAACAATAAAAAATAAAAAAATAAATATATAAAAATAAATAAATATAAGTCTTACGGGGGAAAAAACTGAGTTGTGCGCAAAGTGTCAACATTAAGCAAGAAGAAGAATTGGGTGAAGAGTGGGCAACGGTAACAAAACACTGTTGAACAAAATGGGTTCCTAGTTATGAATGAAACAAAGGCCAGGTGTGAAAACCAACCCACAGCCCTTCACCACAGCATGACTGCCTCTGGCTCTACCCTGTCATTGATAAAGTCATGTTTCTTCTGTGATGCACAAAGGATTCTGCCTCTAAATCCCAGTTGAGCCACTGCATGGGATAAATGATGCCAATCTTAAAAGAAAAACTAAAAGGATGGATGGTCAGCACTGTGGTAGAACAACAAAGCACAAATGAGATCACAGGCTAAAGACCTAAGAGAGTGACATCAGCAAGATGGCAGAATCAGAGAGATAACCTTTCCCCATCCCACAGTAAGCAGATGGCTATCCATGAAAAAATAATCCCACAGGAAATGGGAATAAGAGTACCATGAAGACAAACAGTAATACAGAATACCAAAAAAGGACAACTACATAGAAAGGATGACAGGAAACTGGGTGAGCAAACACATTTGAAGATACCTACGGTCAAAAAAAGGGTTAATAATAACTAACTTACTAAATAAATAAATAAATAGCCCTAACTGGTTTGGCTCAGTGGAAAGAGCGTTGGCCTGCAGACTGAAAGGTCCCAGGTTTGATTCCGGCCAAGGGCATGTACCTTGGTTGCAGGCACATCCCCAGTAGGAGGTGTGCAGGAGGCAGCTCATCAGTGATACTCTCTCATCATTAATGTCTCTCTCTCACTCTCTCTCTCTTTCTTTCTCCCCCTTCCTCTCAGAAATCAATAAAAATGTTTTTTGGTGTTTTGTTTTGATTTTAAAGTCAGCGCTAGCCAGTTGGGCTCAGTGGATAGAGCAGCGGCTTTTGGACTGAAGGGTCCCAGGTTCAATTCTGGTCTAAGGCACATGATCAGGTTGCAGGCTTGATCTCTGCTAGGAGGCAGGCAGGAGGCAGCCAATCAATGTTTCTGTCTCATCATTGATGTTTCTATCTCTCTCTTCCTCTCTGAAATCATTAAAAATATATTTTAAATAAAAAAAATAAAAATAAAGGGTCAGCGTTACCACTATCAGTCACTTTGCTTTTGTTCTCAATAATTCTAGTGGCCTGTTCTCCAAAAAAAAAAAAAAAAAAAAAAAACCAAAAATTTTTGTTTTTAAAAACCACATAATGCCCTGGCCAGTGTGGCTCAGTTGGTTGGAGCATCGTTGTGTGTATTGAAGGGTAGAGGGTTCAATTCCTGGTTAGGGCACATAACAGAATGTGGGTTTCATGTGCAGTCTGTAAGAGTGCACATGGCAGCCGATTGATGTTTCTCCCTCATCTCTCTCCCCACCCTCCCTAATTCCATTCTCTCTATGTAAAAGGAATAATAAATAAATACAAAATAATTTCAGAGCAGCCAAAAACAAAAGAGATCTCAGAAAACTCTAGAGGCAAAGTAAGTAACAAGACAACCTAGCAAAGCTTATGTATAACATTCAGAAACTGTAATTCTAAGGGGAAATTTTATAGAGATAAGTGCCTACATTGTCACAAAAATCTCAAAGACCCAACATGGCACCACAGGAAACTGCAAACACAACAGGAAAGTAAACCCAAAGGTTTCAAAGGACAGAAATCATAAATATTAGAACAAACATAAATAAAAGGGAAAGAAGACAACAGAAAGGAATACCTAAAAGGTATATTTAAGAAAAAGATATAAAAATGTGTAAGCCTTTAGCTACACTAAAGCAAAAACAAAGAAAAACCAAGCCTCAAATAAGTAAAAAAATAAGTGAAAGATAAGACATGACACCTGTCACTAGGAACCACAATGCATCACAAGAGATGCTGATGTTACCAGATGACATGACCCCCCATAGAGAAATTTGTCAAGATCCCACTATGAGCTTGAAATTAATAAACAAATTCAGAGCCCTGCCCAGGTGGCTCAGTTCTTAAGCATGTGGTCCCGATGCACCACGGTTGTGGCTTTGATCCCCCATCAGGGCACATGTAGGGTACAACCAATGAATGCACGGATGGGTAGAACAGCACATCAATGCTTCACTCTCTTTCTTTCTCTGTCTCCCTTCCTGTCTCTAAAATCAATAAATAAATGCTGCCCTGTATGTCTCACTGATTGAGCATTGACTCATGAACTAGGAGGTCACAATTGGATTCCTTGTTAGGACACCTGCACTGGTTGCGCGCTCAATCACCAGTGTGGGTCGTGCAGGAGGAAGCTGATCAATGATTCTCTCTCATCGTTGATGTTTTTACCTCTCTCTCCTTTTCCTCTAGGAAATGAAAAAAAAAAAAAGCATATATTTAAATAAATAAATAAATAATTTAAAGAATAAATAAATATCCCTAGGCACTGTGCTTCTTTGATGAGCATGCTGGCTTGTGTACTGGAGGGCTAGGGTTTGATTCCCAGTCAAGGGTAGGTAACTGGGTTGCAGGTCCCATCCCCACTTACAGTAGAGGCACATGTGTGAGTTTCTCTTTCTCTCTCTTTCTCTGTCTCCCACTCTCTCTCTAAAGTAACCAATCAATGGAAAACATATCCTTACCTTTCGGTGAAGATAAAAGAATAATAAAGAATTAAATTTAGGAAAGTTACAGGATGCTAAATAAACATAAACATTAGTTCCATTTCTACACACTAATAATAAATTCTTTGATGGAAAAATGAAGAATGTAATCAAATTTACAATAGCATTCAAAACAATAAAATCCGTAGGAATAAAGTCAACCAAAATGTGAAACATCTGTACAGTGAGGAATTAATATAAGACAGTGATGAAAGGAATGGAAGAAAACACAAATCAGTTGAAAGACAACCTGTGTTCATGGATCTGAAAATGAAATATGGTGGAGATAGCTATAACACACAAGGTAAACTACAGATTAATAGCAATCCCAATAACTCCAATAGTATTTTACAAACAAAAGAATAGAGAATCTGGAAATGGAATCAAAAGTCCTCCATTAACAAAAGCAATCTTCAGCGAGGACAAAGCTGGTGGCATCACACTTGCTGACTTCAATTTATTACAAAGAGAAAGCAAGCAAACAGTGTGTTGCTCGAGAAACACAGACACATATATAAACAAAACAGAACAGCAAACATAGGAATAAACCCAGGCACATACTTTAAAGTAATCTTTGATAAAGATGAAAGACACAGAAAACAGGAAAGATAGTTTCTTCAATAAATGGTGCTGGTATAAATTGACATTCACATGCAAAACAGCAAAACTGGACACCACAGATAAAATGTAACTGAACCTGCAGGACAGAATTAAATGTCAGCGCTAAAACTTAAAAATTCCTCAGGACAATCCAGAGAAAAAGTTTTGGAGATTTGCTTTGGACAGGATTTTCTGAATGTGACACCAACCACCACACAAAATAGAAAAAATAAACAGTCCACATTGCAACAACTAAAGAAAAATAGCGTCTTCCCCCCAGCCGGTTTGGCTCAGTGGATAGAGCATAGGCCTGCGGACTGGAAGGTCCCAGATTTGATTCCGATCCAGGACATGTACCTTGGTTGTGGGTACATCCCCAGTAGGGAGTGTGCAGGAGGCAGCTGATCAATGTTTCTCTCTCATCGATGTTTCTAACTCTCTATCCCTCTCCCATCCTCTCTGTAAAAAATCAATTAAATATATATTTTTAAAAATAGCGTCTTCACAGAACAACAGCAATAAACAAAATGAAATGAAAGGCAATCTAGAGAACAGAAGAAAATACTTGCAAACCATATGAAGGAATCCCTTGGAGATACGGTGGATTCAGGTATGATCACCACAATAAAGCGAATATTGAGATATAGACAGAAATTCACACTAATAGTTGGAGTTACCCGGGAATAATGAAGGTATGTTAATACTGTATTACAGGCTAATAACAATGCAATGACTCTGCCTCAAAAGCAAGTGTTTATAACTTCATTAACAATATTTAGTTGCTAAGCACTAGGAACAAGCATCGGAGCTTGCTAGAAACACGGTGGCACTAGACCTGCAGAATGCTGGGTTTTCAAAAACATGGACTTTGTAGAAAAGCAGTTGTGGGGGAGCAACATCTGCAAAGCACTATTAAGCACATGCAACAATATGTGTTCCTGTATGTCATAAGCAATTAATATATAAAGTATACATGGTATTCAAAAGATTCATAAAAAATACAGTTAACAAACAGGATAAGGATGTAGAGATCATTTTTCAAAAATATATACACATGACCAGCAGGAACATAGGAAATGCTTTCCTCACTGATCAAGATGGAATCCCTCAGGCTTCCTGCAACACTACCAACCACAAGTCCCTCCCTGTGCACTTAGTACAGCGGGGAGAATTGGGACTTCAGGAAAGAAGGGAGCAGCGGAAACAGACCCACCCTCCCCAGAACAGCAACGACCCAGGAAACTGGAAAATCGAGCAGAACCACACTCTACATGGGAGGACAGAGCACACCCTGGGAGATGGGGCTGGGAAATGCAAAGCCAAGTCCAGGTCACTGGTAAGAGTGAGGGTCTTACCCAGCGAGGATACAAGTTCAAAGTTCTCCAGCATCACATTCAGGTACAGCTGTCTCTGACCCTCATCAAGGCGGCTCCATTCCTCCCTGGAGAAGTACAAGGCAATGTCCTCAAGGGTCACGCCAACCTGTCAGAATGGAGACAATTGAAACCAGAGCTGTCTCTCTGAGAACCTCCACTCCTACTCCTTACACACCTTCCCTCTCCCCACCCCCCCTACTTCCCCAACCTCCTCCAGGGCACCTGGTTAGTGTGGACACCAGGCCCTAATGCCAGTGCAGGCTGCTATCTGATCACAGCCCCATTACTCACTGGGATTGCCCTCAGCAGAGCAGCTGGGTTGGGTGGGAAGGATTGGGGGAGGGGAGGGTAGAGGGCAATGCCATTTAAGGTCTGGGCAATGCCTACAGGGCCCCAGCCTTCCTGCCGCGAAAGACCACTGCAGTCTGCTAGATCATGCCTCCAAGACAAAGCCAAGCGTGGGTTTTTGCTTCGCTTTTATGTCCCGGGGACCATCAGCTCACACTTCCTCCAGATGTGCACACCACTCGGTAATCTTTTCCCTCTTCCCATATTCAGTACCAGGTTCACTCCCTCAGCTCTGCCCCCTTCTTGCTCCAATGCCACTGGATCTCGCTGGACTCACCCATGAACTTGGCACATGGCATGTAGAGAAGCTTGTCTTCCAGCCGAATCCAAAACAACCCCAGGGCTCTGATGGACCCCACAGCCCAGAAAGGCCTGAATGAGTCTGTGACGTCCTCCCTGCAGCCTCCGATCTTTCCGCCAATCCTCACAGCCCACACCCTCAGGGGAACCTCACATGCAAGTCACCCCTGTCCTCTCTGCCCTGCACTTGCTGTGCCTCAGAAGCCACAACACTCCTCTCTCCCCTCCTCCTTCCTCTCGGGTCTTCCACTCGGACTGAGCTGCAGGACGTGACAGGCGCCAACACCCGGTCTGTGGTGTGAGGAGGCGGTGAGGGCCCGGGGAACAGGAACTCACCTCAGGGAAGCTACTCAGCGCGGGCACCGCCATTGCACTCTGTGGGCTGAGAGGGGCCTGAGTGGCAGGAGTAGAAGCTGCTGCAGGAATGGTGGTACCTGCCGTGGGTCCGTTGGTGACTCCGAGTTTCAATACCAAGTGTGCGCTGTGAGCACCACTGGAGACTCCCGCCATTGGCTGTGTTGGGGGGAAAAGCACTCTCCAGCCTTCTCCAGGAGACGGAGCGACTAGGAACTAACAGCCTGAGACCTCAACGTGAAAGGACAAAACCCGCCAGAAGGACTACTGCTCCCGCCCTGCATAAACGCAGAAACGGCCAAACGGAAACGCCTTCTCTGAGCCCCCATTGGTTAAGACTGGTGGCATTCCATGCGTGGCCTTGTGGGTAATGTAGTTTCTACGCTCCATGGCCAGGTCTGGTATTTCTCAGTTGACTCCAGGACTCAGTTTAGGGTCAAATAGCCCAAGAACACACCAAGTATACTAAGGGTCCTCTAGCGCCTTCAGGGGTGGTGATGTCTGGTACAAGATTCTTTGTCCAGCACCAGCGTGGCTGGTTTTGCATAACTTTCTTCAGGACCTGCTCTTTCTGAATGGACATTGTTTCTTCATGAAAGCCACTAGGCACCTGTCTCCTTCAGGCCAACTGTAGCTTGCAGAGGTTGCTCAGGTCTCTAACTTGATCTAACCTGCCACCACTGAATCCATTGTACAAACTTAATGTGACAAAACAGACTCCCATACTGAAGAGCATCTGCTTCTGATGCCACCCGAAGTGTCAGCTGTACCTGGGCTGTACTGTGGATAAGATGGCCAAGAGACATGAGGAAAATGCTCAAATTGACTGGTCACCAGAGAGATGCAAATTAAAGCAACAATTAGATATCAAACCACCACTGTCCGAATGGCTGCCATCAACAAATCAACAAAGGACATGTGCTGGGGAGGATGTGGAAAAAAGGGAACCATAGTACACTGCTGGTGGGAATACAAACTGGTGCAGACATTATGGAAACCAGTTTGGAGTTTTTGCAAAAAATTTAGTATGGAACTGCCATTTGATCCAGTGATTCTACTTCTAGGACTATATCCTAAGACCCAGGTCAGCAAACTGTGGCTCTTTGCCCCTTGAGTGTGGCTCTTCCACGTCCTGGGCGAGTCTATTTTGAAGAAGTGGAGTTAGAAGAAGTTTAAGTGTAGAAAACTTGGCTCACAAAAGAAATTTCAATCGTTGTACTGTTGATATTTGGCTCTGTTGACTAATGAGTTGGCTGACCACTGTCCTAAGACACCAAAACAATCACATGGAAAGTATGCACCCCTCTGTTCACAGCAGCACAATTTACAATAGCAAAGGTCTGGAAACTGCCTAGGTCCACATCAGCAGATGAGTCTATAAAAATCTGTGGTACATTTACACTATGGAGTACTATGCAGCAGTAAAAAAGAAGATTCTCTTACCCTTTCAGACAGCATGAAGGGGTCTGGAGAGCATCATGCTAAGTGAATTGAGTTAGT
This sequence comes from Corynorhinus townsendii, assembly GCA_026230045.1. Lineage (NCBI taxonomy): Eukaryota > Metazoa > Chordata > Mammalia > Chiroptera > Vespertilionidae > Corynorhinus > Corynorhinus townsendii. The sequence continues at coordinate 49,555,849 of JAPDVU010000011.1, read as the reverse complement.
CAGAGAAAAACTGTATCACTTAATCTCACGCCTCTATCGAATCTAACAAAATAAACTGATGAGTGGAGTTGATCTAGAGACATGGATGCATGGAACAGAGTGCGAAATCTCAGCGAACAGTTGGGGATGGTAAAAAAGGAAAACATCCCTTCGTGAGGATTAAACTCACACACACACACACACACACACACACACACACACACACAAACTCACAATGTCAACCGAGCCTTCTGAATTTTCTTCTGTTCTCTGAAAGCAATGGGAAAGCACTAGTTTGCTGGGTTCTGGGTGTGCTCTAAATTTATGTTTATAAATCTGTCTTCCATCAGTTGAGTCCCTGGACATGCTGATACCCCTCCATAAACTTTCCCCTGCTTACAATGAATCAATTGCCTTTGGGGTTGTTGTAAGAAATGTCCAAACCTGTGGAGAATTTTTCTAAGTTTATTTGACTGAAGCTGGCAACATTGCCAGGAAGCAAAATGACAGCAGACTGAGTAATGCTCAGGGGAATTGCAGTTTTGCACCTTTTTTGTGTATTAGACTCAAAGGAGAAGACATCAGTGGGTTACATTGTTGTATTGTACCCCGAATCTCATAAAGGACGCCTCAAGAAGTCGAATTATGGAGTCATTTATTAAAGGCGGGCCGCATACCAGGGGGCAGTTCAGCACTCCACATCTCACAGCCCCGAACAGCTTGCCACATCTGGCTTATATTGGCAGAATATCACAAAGGTATCGATTACATCGTTGGGTCTGGAATGAGGAACCTGGTTTGCACAGAGCACTTACAGAAGAGAAATTGAGCAAGTTAGTTATCTAAAGTATAGTTTTTGGGTCTACGGATTACTGAATCAACAGAAACGCATTATCTGGGACCACCGGGGCAATTTAGAATAATGGTGCTGTCCAGATTCCAGGACTACGGAGTCAACTGGAATGCATTATGTGCAGCTACTGAGGCAACTTACGGTCTGTTCTGATTCCGGGACCACTGAGTCAATGGAAACTCATCACCTGTAGCTACTGAGACAATTTAGGATAATTGATCTGTCCTGGTTCCCAGAGGAATATGCTTCAGTAACCAGTGAGATCACAATCAATGGGATATTCAAACCATCATCAATGGCGTATTGGGAGAGCATACATAAGTTCAGAAAATCAAAATAACTTTCTATTGTTTTAGCAAACAAATAAGTACAGAAGCCAAACAGCAGTTTCTACCTGAGTTGATTGCTACCATACTTCCAAATGACATTCACTGGTGATAAATAAGGGGTTGGGGGATGAAGAGGGAAATCTCTGGGATTGGATAAAAAGTAAAAAAAAAAAAGACACAAATTCTTCTTAAATGTTATCAATAGTTAACAGCTACTATTTTTTTTTTAATATATTTTATTGATTTATTACATAGAGGAAGGAAGAGAAATAGAGAGCTAGAAACATCGATGAGAGAGAAACATTGATCAGCTGCCTCTTGCACACTCCCCCACCGGGGATGTGCCCACAACCAAGGTACATGCCCTTGACCGAAATTGAACCTGGAACCCTTCAGTCCGCAGGCCGACGCTCTATTCACTGAGCCAAACCGGCTTCAGGAACAGTTAATATTTAACACAATAATAATATTTGGGTCTCCGTGGTCTTCTATGTTGGGAGATTGTGCAAAAGAAAATTTCCTTGAAAATCTAAAGTTATGTTATCCTAGATGCAAAAATACAATAGAGAGGCTCAATAAGGTAAAAATAGACCTTTGCAAAAAAAAAAAACAAAAAACAGAAAGACCTTTCTCTTGTCCAACAAAAAACAAAAACAAAATCAAAACAACACAAGAAGCAAAAACCAGGCTAGGATATAACTAGCCGGTGATGTGCTTTAACTTAAGAAGTTTTAATTTCAAGCCATCCTATATGATTTTTTTGGCCTCTGAGTTTGTAAGACTGGCCATGCCATGCCAGGCTCCAAGAGCTTGATAGGTATAGTATGTGCCATCATTTTGGTCCATACTAGGGAGTAAGAACCTGTGGGGGTGGATAAAATTGAATGAGTGGTTTCTTTGCTTTGGGACCTATTGCTGATGTCCTTCTGAACACAATATTCACAATATTGCTGCTGTGTTTTTATTTGGTCTCCTAGCAGTAGTCACTCTTCAGGTCAATAAAGGCTCAGGTTCTAAATGTGATCAGATATTTGTAAGGACAAGAGAAAGGTCTTCCTGTTTTTTTGCTGTAAACTTTCACAATTTAGGAGAAGCACCTGCTATTTAACCCCCAAGATTGTTGGCCCCTCTAATTCAAACACCTGCTCTGTTCATACTGTAGAACAAGAAAAGCTACTCTCAAGGCTACATTCTTGTAAACCCCTCATCCCTGCTGTTGTCACACCTCAGGGATAATTAGCACTAAGGCAGCAGCTCTCAAGCTATGGGTCACAAACCCTTTGGGGGTCGAACGACCCCATCACTGGGGTTGTCTAAGACAACCTGCATATCAGATATTTACATTACGATTCATAACAGTAGCAAAATTAGTTATGAAGCAGCAAGGAAAATAACTTTATGGTTGCGGATCACCACAACATGAGGAACTGTATTAACGGGTCACGGCATTAGGAAGGTTGAGAACCACTGCGCTAAGGAGTCTCCAGTTAGTAGAAAGTTTCTTTCCCATCACCCCTTCAAACAAGCCTCTTGGAAACTCTTCATAATGTTACTCTAAGGATATTTTACAGTGTTTGGAAAAATAAGAAGAAATCGTTATAGGACATTTGCCAGACTCTCTCCTAGAAAGCAAACTTCTAACTTTAAAAGTCAGCCCCTCATTCTAACCAGTTTGGCTCAGTGAACAGAGCGTCAGCCTGCGGACTGAAGGGTCCCAGGTTCGATTCCGGTCAAGGGCATGTACCTTGGTTGCGGGCACATCCGCAGTGGGGGGTGTGCAGGAGGCAGCTGATTGATTGTTCTCTCTTATCGATGTTTCTAACTCTCTATCCCTCTCCCTTCCTCTCTGTAAAAATCAATAAAATATATTTTTTAAAAAAAGAAAACTCAGCCTTTCATTTCTACTTACCTTCCACTCAGCCCAAGGCCCCTCCATTCTTTCTCCCTTAGCAACAGGCACTGCTGGAGCGCAGAACCCACCCTTTCTCCCTGCCCTGTAGTGACTAGCAACACTTGGCCCTTTCCTCTCTTGGGAAGTAAAATAAACTTCCTCTCTGCATCTCTTCCTTTAGGTGCGAATTCTTCCATAGACCGCATCAAGGCACAAACCCTAACAGGATTCCTTTATTCTTTGGACTTAAATGGGTGAAAATGCAGAAAATGACACTGTAGAAGCAAAATAATATTTCCTTCTGTTCTAGGTTCTTTGGTTGGCCTACTGACAGAGAAAATATAGATTAATGAGGGAAAACAACCAAAAACGTATTAACATGTATACCTCCTTATACATGGAAACGACTCAGAAAAATGGAGTAACTGACCCAAATGGCAAACACCTTCATCTCAGAAAACACCTTCAACTATCTAAGAAAATGTGTGTGGACAGTCAGTGATGGTAGACTGTCAGGTAAAGCACAGTTAGCATGTGCTGTGGACTGTGGGGAGGGCCTGTATCCATAAGGATTCTGTACCAACCCAAACTCCAGAGTGCAGACACAGGAGAGTGGGAAGGAGGATGTGAATCCAGAACACGATCCAGGCTGCAGGGAAAACATGGTGAGAGCCATTGTCTCATTCAGCCAGTAGGGATAGAGAGGACAGAATCACATGGGCAGTGGGTCCTATGCATGAATAAGAGGTGAGCACCCGTCCAATGAGACCAGGATCATGCAGGACTCCAGCATCACTCCCAAATCTTAGGTCCCAGAATTCATGTGCAATTGTATGCACTCCTGCAGGGTGAATGTCAGTGCCACATAGGAACATCATTTGAAGGTTCAAACTGAGGCAAGAAATTCATCACAGTGAATGGGGTCACGGCCAGACCCAACATGTGGTCACAGGTGCAGAACCCCAACCCAATCTATAGATGTCTCCTGAGGGTCAAACTCTGTGCTGGGATCTAAGGGGAGGCAGGCAGATTGCAGCTCACTCTGAAAGAAGGTTCACCTGGAGAAACCACTGCAGCTGAGAAATGATTCAATGAGCAGAGAGAATGATTGATTGGCTGCCTCCTGCAGGACCCACACTGGGGACTGGGCCCACAACCAGGGCATGTGCCCCTGACTAGAAGCTTACTTGGGACCTTTCAGTCCGAAGGTGGATGTTCTAACCACTGAGCAAAACCAGCTAGGACAACTAAAATATTCCTTTAAAGTAAAAAATATTAAAAAATATTATGCCAATACAAAAAACGTTTATTTCCTCAAGTAAAAAAAGGCACAAAATGAGTGAAATTACAACATCCATCTTTGTTTTTCCACTGTCCTATTGTTAAAGAAAACTGCCAGAACTCATAGCACATTAGGCAGAACATATGATGTTTTAACGAAGATACAGACTCAGCAGATACACTTCTGAGAAAAGGCTCACCATTAATTCCTAGAAAGAATACAATCAAACAGTGAGGTAACATGACAAACTTATTTTTTAAAAAGTTTAAATAAATGATGATTGACCAAACAAATTATTCTCTAGAATGTGGAGACTGGGAATCCCTAACACACTGCTGAAAAAAAAATGTAAAAAAGTATAATCAGTTAACGCTTATTTTTCATTTTTAAATAATAGTTTATTAACTTTTAGAGAGAGAAGGGAGAGGGAGAGAAACATTGCTGGAAGAGTGCCATATCGGCCAGCCGCCTCCTGCACACCCACTTCTGAGGATCTAGCCCATAAGCCAGGCACATGTCCCCACCAGCCATCAAATCCAACTCAAAGTCACTAATCATCTAAGAGTTTTCTATCAAAACGACAATGAGGTACCATCACACACCTGTCAGAATGGCTATCATCCACAAATCGACAAACGACAAGTGCTGGCAAGGATATGGAGAAAAAGGGACCCTCCTGCACTGCTGGTGGGAATGCAGACTCATGCAGCCACTGTGGAGGACAGTATGGTGTTTCCTCAAAAAATTAAAACTGGAACTCCCATTTGAACCAATAATCCCACTCCTGGGAATATATCCTAAGATCAGAAACACTAATCAGAAAGGACATATGCACCCCTATGTTCATAGCAGCACAATTTACAATAACCAAGATTTGGAAAAAGCCTAAATGCCCACCAGCAGATGAGTGGATTAAAAAAACTGTGGTATATCTACGCAATGGAATACTACGCTGCTGTAAAAAAGAAAGAACTCTTACCATTTGCAAGAGAATGGAAAACATTATGCTAAGCAAAATAAAGCAGTCAGAGAAAGATAAATATCACACAATCTCACTCATTTGTGGAATATAATGAACAACATAAATTGGTGAACAAAAATAGATCCAGAGAAAGAGAAGCATCGAACACACTGTCAAGTTTCAGAGGGAAGGCAGAGGAGAGAGGGTTAAGAGATCAACCAAAGGATTTGAATGCATGAATATAAGCATAATCAATGGACACAGACACTAATGGAGTGAAGGCATGAGTGAGGGAATAGGGAGGCAATGAGCAGATAAGGACACATATATAATTTCTTAGTCAATGAAGTATAAAAAACAACGCATGTCCACACACACACACACACACACACACACACACACACTAAAAAGAATACAGCAAGTTCAATTAAGTAAAACCATCAAGTTAACCTATATTTGCATTATGGGAATCCCAGGTAACCCTAAAAGTTTTGGTTGTGGAGGGAGAGAAAGGGGGGGGGGAGGGAGGAAGGGGAGAAAAGAAGAAGAGGGTAGACAATTTATTTTTCATATAAAAACTGAAAGTGATTTCCATAATCTGCAAAAACAGATCTGAAAAATCAAGTGCATGCACTCTCAGAGGTCCCTGTACAGATTCAATGCAAACTGGACTTCATTAAGACACGTTAAAATGCAAGGGTCAAAAGTCAGAACGCAAAGAGAATTGTTAAAACACAAGGAAAACAGGAACTCCTCTCACACAGGTAAAAAAACAGAGGAAGGGTATCAGTAGATTCCTCTGAAGAAACCTTGCATGCTAGGAGAAAACAAGAGGATGTATTCCAAACACTCCATGAAAACAAAACCATCAACACTTTTCCCAGAAAACCTGATCTTCAGAAATAAGTATTTTCCAAGAAACACGAAAGCTAAAGGAATTTCACTGACACGCAACCTGACTTTTTAGGCATGCCAAAAAAAGTTCTTCAAGATGAAAAAAAAAATACTAAGTAGAACATGGATGCATAAGAAAGTATAAATATCACTGATAAAAAATTGAAACAAGAATCAAATTCACAATACTGTAACATTGCATTAGAGAAATGAACATTATGTACTCTGTTAAAATAAATATTAACAATCCAAACCAGTAAAAATAACAAAGTTCAGGGAGAAACCAAGATGGCAGCATAGGTAAACATGTAAACTGCTGCCTCGCACAACATTTTCAAAACTGCAACTAAAAGACAAAACGTCTACCACCCAGAACCACAGGAAAGCTGGCTGAGTGGAAGTTCTACAACTAGAAGGAAAGAGAAAAGAACATTGAGACGTGCACAAGAGCTGAAAAGCTGAGGTACGGAGGCGCACGAATTGGACTGGTGGTGGGTATCTAGGTGCGCTGATCTTTCAACCCAAAGGGAGACAAGCTCCTGATTACTCTGAACTCCAGTTTCTCGGGAGATGCTGGGGACCCAAACATGCCTGGGGAGAAACTGGACTGTCTGCCATTGGGTTGGAAAGGAAGGGCAGCTTTCTTGCAGAGGTGCGCCCAGCAATCATTGTTTACTACGCTGGGGCATGGGGCGCAGGGACTTGGAAACAGAGATGGCTGACTGGCAGCCATCGCTGTTTGCCATGCCCTAGCCTAGTGACTCCCTGAAACCCTGCCCCGCACCATCTACAAATCCACCCAATCTCCACGCAGTGGCTTTTGCATATAAATGGCCTGCCCTATCGCAGCTTAAGGTAACAAACTGCAGTGCTGGTCAGACAATTCCAAAACCTCCAAACCCCAAGCAAAGAGGAGAAAACTGTAGTTCTTGCTGTAGCTCCTGCTGGGTGGCCTCAGACAGTAGCTGACCTGCACCCCATTGGATATCCAGAAGCTAGTGTATCTAGTGGTCAGTGTGAGACGACACCAGATTTCAACTACTCACATCCATAAGTGACACATTCAAGAGGCAGACTCAGTGAGCACCAAAGCCCCACTGAAGCAAGTCCTGCCCCATAAGCGTGTCTCCAGTGCAGCAGTTCTTCCATTATAGAAACAGCGGGTCCTCACAGCCAATTGGCCTGGAGGTCCATTCCTCCCAGTGTACCAACAGCAATCAAGGCTTAACTACAACAACACTGTGCACACAGCCCACAAAGGGGTGCACCAAGAGTGTCCACCTCAGGTAACTGGGAGGCTGACCCACTGGCCCATACAGGACACCTAGCACACAAAGCCACCCTACCAACTCAGGAAAGCAGCGAAAATGCAGAGACAAAGAAAGAGATCTCAAACGAAAGAAATGGAGAAAACAAATGACTGGATATAGAGTTCAAAACCACGGTTATAAAGTTTTTCAAGAATTTCCTAGAAAAGGCCAATAAATTCAATGAGACCCTTGAGAATATGAAAAAGGACCAACTAGAAATTAAACAAACACTGACTGAAATAAAAAATATTATAAAGAGACCCAACAGCAGACTAGAGGAACACAAGAATCAAATCAAAGATTTGAAGTACAAAGAAGCAAAAAACACTCAACAGGGAAAGGAAAAAGAAAATAGAATCCAAAAATTTCAAGATAGTGTAAGAAGCCTCTGGGACAAATTCAAGCATACCAACATCCAAATTATGGGGGTGCCAGAAGAAGAGAGAGAGCAAGATAATGAAAACCTATTTGAAGAAATAATGACCGAAAACTTCCCTCACCTGGTGAAAGAAATAGACTTACAAGTTCAGGAAGCTCACAGAACCCCAAACAAAAGAAATCCAAAGAGGACCACACCAAGACACATCATAATTAAAATGCCAAGGGCAAAAGACAAAGAGAGAATATTGAAAGCAGCAAGAGAAAAACAGTTAATTACCTTCAAGGGAGCACCCATAGGACTGTCAGCTGATTTCTCAACAGAAACTATGAAGGCCAGATGGGAGTGGAAGAAATATTCAAAGTGATGAATAGCAAGAACCAACGACCAAGATTACTCTACACAGCAAAGTTATCATTCAGAATTGAAGGTCAGATAAAGAGCTTCACAGATAAGCAAAAGCTAAAGGAGTTCATCAACACCAAACCAGTATTATATGAAATGCTGAAAGGTCTTCTTTAAGAAGAGGAAGAAGAAAAAGGTAAAGATAAAAGTAATGAACAACAAATACATATCTATCAACAAGTGAATCTAAAAATCAAGTGAATAAAAAATCTGATGAACAGAATAAACTGGTGAATATAATAGAATCAGGGGCATAGAAAGGGAATGGACTGAAAATTCTCAGGGGGAAAGGGGTGTGGGAGGTGGGGGAAGAGAATGGACAAAAAGCATACCCCTATGGATGAGGACAGTGGAGGGGAGGTAACGGCAGAGGGTGGGGTGGGAACCAGGTGGAGGAGAGCTATGGGGGGAAAAAAGAGGAACAATTGTAATAATCTGAACAATAAAGATTTATTAAATTAAAAAAAGAGAATAAAATACTCAGGAATAAATTTAACAATAAAGATGGAAGATCTGTACACTGAACACTAGAACATAGCGGTGAAAAAATGGGAGTAACCACAAAAAAGTGAAAAGACATTCAGAGTTCTTGGATTTGAAAATGTAATATCCTTAAAATTCTATTCTGCCCAAAGCAAACTCCAGATCAAATGCAATCTCGATGATAATTCTAATCTATGAAAGCTCAAATGATCTCAAATAGCAAACTTAATCTTAAGCAAGAACAAACATGGTGGCATCACACTTACAAGCCCAAGTTGTTGGTGTCCACTTAGCAGAGACCAAGATCAATCTATTACAAAGCCAAAGCAACCAGTTTGTTATTGAAATACAACCAAAACAAAGACAAAAAACAACAACAAGAACAAAAACACAGAAATAAACCCAGGTGCATAGGTTCAGGTAATCTTTGACAAAACCACAAGAAATGTTAAGAAAGGACAGTTTCTTCAATGAGGGTTATTAAAAAAAACACAGATATTCACATGGAAAACAACAAAACCACCATTTACTCAGATCGTATGAAAGAATTAAACGTCCATGTGAAAACTTTAAAGTTCTTCAAGACGACCCAGAGAAACTGCTTGGAGACTTGTTTTGGACATGATTTCTGGGATGTGGCACCAACCACCAGGCAAAAAAAGAGAAAATACACAGTCAGGGCTAAAACAAATCCAAGTCCTTTTTCCCAGCACAAAAGCAATTAAAATGAAATGAAAAGACAATCGATTGGAGGATGGGAGGTCATACTTGCAAATCATATGAATATATTGAAGATATGTGCATTCGGATCAGATCAACCAAATAAAGCAAATATTGTGATATAGAGAGAAAGTCCTGTTATGTTAACACCATAATGCAAGTTATGAAGAAGACAATAGTGTTGCTGAAAACATTCTACATCAATTCATTAAAAACACTTCATAGGTAAACACTGGTAACATTTGAGTCTGATGGAAAAATAGCCACACCAGACTTCCTGAATGCAGTTGACAAAAGCATGGAATCTTCTGTACATATAAAAGGCTAAGTGACCGAAGGTAAGTCTGTCCAACCAACCAGCCGGTACATATGACGCACATTGGCAATTTAAAAACAAACCTTGATGCCCTGGCCGGTGTGGCTCAGTGGATAGAGCATCAGCCTGAGGACGGATAGGTCCTGGGTTCAATCCCAGTCAAGGGCACTGACCTCAGTTGCAGGCTTGATCAGCCCTAGTTGGGGCACATGCAGGAGGCAACCAATTGATGAGTCTCTCTTACCATTGATATTTCTCTCTTTCTCTCTTCCCCTCCCTTTCTCTCTGTAATCAATAGAAAATATTAAAAAATAAACGTTGACTTTCACAATGCAAATACATATAAAGCGCTCACTGGTGCAAATTGCACGCGTGTGTTTCAAACTGTCATTGTGGATCATGAATTTGGTCGTTTTTGTTGACATTCTGAAGCCGAAAGAAAGCAGTGTCATTGACAGAATGTACCTGTTAATAAATCACAAGGACAAACTCTAGACAGAGTAGGCATATTCCTACCTAAACCTCTTTTCAGACATGGTCAGTTATATTTTGCTCCCTCTCAAGTTCAAAGAGCCAGTGACATTATTCCTACTTTATTACAAAGGAAATTAGTCAAGCACTCTGAAAAGTGTTTTTACTCTTAATGTGGAATACAGGGAAATATTAGAATAACTTTAATCAATTATCAGTCATTGCTGTATTTATGTCATGTTTATGTATGTCTTTGTTGTTATATCATGTTGCAATTTTTTACTTGTTAATCAATTTATATATTATTTTCATATACATTTTACTAATTTTCTATCCTCTCTAACACTTCAATTATAGAGAAGGGGCCAATACTGATATTAAAATATTTCTTCTAATTAATTTCCTTTCAATGTGCATGAATCCGAGCACTGGGCCACTAGTTTGTAAATAAAACAAGAATACAATATTTGGAAAGCACAATTAAACTTATGCAAAAGGAGATGTATTTTACTATAAACTAGAAAAAGTATTCAAAACACACAATAGCAAATAAATATGGTTAAAAATAGGACTAAAGCCCTGGCTGGTTTGGCTCAGTGGATAGAGCATTGGCCTGCCTACTAAAGGGTCCCGGGTTCAATTCCGGTCAAGGGCATGTACCTTGGATGCGGGCACATCCCCAGTAGGAGGTGTGCAGGAGGCAGATGATTGCTGTTTCTAACTCTCTATCACTCTCCTTTCCTCTCTGTAAAAAATCAATAAAATATACTTTAAAAAAAGAAAAAGGACTAAAGCCCTCGCTGGTTAGGTTCAGGGGTTGATCATCCATCCGTGAAACCAGTAGGTCATGGTTAGGTTCATGGTTAGGGTACATGCCTGGCTTGTGGGCTGGATCCCCAGTAGGAGGCATGCAGGAGATACCCAATCGATAATTCTCTCTCATCATTGATGTCTCTCTCTCCCTCTTATTCTCTGAAATAAATTTAAAGATATTTACAAATAAAATAGGACTAAGGATGTAGACACTACTTAAAAAAATACACACAAATGACCAATAGGAATAAAGAAGAAGCTTTTATTCACTACACAACTAGAATCCATTAGTCTCCCTGCCACGCAACCAACCACAAACCCTCCCTAACAGTTCAGTACAACAGGTGTTGTGACTAAAGGTACAGAAGGGAGCAGTGCAATCAAACCAACCCTGCCAACCACAGCAAAAACCCAGAAAACTGGACAAATCAAGCAAAGTGTACAGTCCACACGTGAGGACATAGCACCCCTAGAAGTGAGGGGGCATAAGAAATGAAAAGCCAAGTCCCAGGAACCAGCCAGAGTGAGTGTCTTACCAAGGGAAGATATAAGTTTAAAGTTCTCTAGCATCACATTCAGGTACAGACGTCTCTGACCCTCACCAAGGAGGCTCCATTCCTCCCCGGAGAAATACAGGGCAATGTCCTCAAAGGTCATGGCAACCTGTCAGGATTGAGATAACTGAAACAATAGTTGAAATTTTGAGAACTAGCAATCCTACCCCTTACACATCTTCCTCACCGTTAACCACCTCCAGGACGCCCCAGTTTAGTGTGGACACCAGGTCCTCATGCCTGTGCTGGCTGCTCTCTTATCACAGTCCCATTAGTCACTGTTATTGCCCTCAGCACAACACACTGGTTGGGAAGGGGGACAGCAGGGAAACTCCATCTAAGCTCTGGGCCATGCCAGCAGGGCCCCAGCCTTCCTGCCAAGCAATACCACTGCAGTTTCCCAGATCATGCCTCCAAGACAAAGCCAAGGGTTCATGCTTCCTCCTGTAGTCCTCATACCAGCCCTGGCTGGTTTGTCTCAATGGACAGAGTTTTGGACTGCAGACTGAAAGATCCCGGGTTGGATTCTAATCAAGGACACATGCCCGGGTTGCAGACTCCATACCCAGTACGGGCTTCCAGAGGCAGCCTATGGATGATTCTCTCTCATCAATGATGTTTCTCTCTCTTCCTCTCCCCTCTCCCTTCCTCTCTGAAATCAATTTTTAAATATTTTTTTTAAGTCACAATACCAGGTTTCCAAGTACCATCAGCTCACACTTCCTCTAGATGTGCACACCATTAGGTAAGATATAACCACATCACAACTTCAGACCCCAGGTTCACTCCCTCAGCTCTGCCACCTTCCTGCTCCACAGCACAGGACCTCTCTGGACTCACCCATGACCTTGGCATATGGCATCCAGAGAGTGCTTCAGAGGTTTCAGAAGGATCTAGCACAACCCGATTCCTGGTGGACCCCACAGCCTGGGGAGAGCAGGGCACGCGGCTCTGAAATCTTCCCTGCCCGTCGTTGATCTTGGATTCAATACTGACCATCCACATCCGCAGGGGAATTTCAGATACAAGTCACCCCTGTCCATTCTGCCCTGCATTTCCTGTGTCCTCAGAACTCACAACACTCCTCTCTCCGCTCCACCTTCCTCAGGGTCCTTGATGGGGACCTGAGCTGCAGGACGTGACAGGCATCCTGAACCATGGCTGCTGGGTGGAGTGTAAGGAGGCGGTGAGGGCAGGTGTGGCGGGAAGGGGGACGCGAACTCACCTCAGCTGAGCCCCTGAGCAAGGCCATTGCCATAGGACGCTGTGCGCGGAACTAGGCCGGAGAGGCCGGAGAGGCAGGGAAGAAGCAGGGGCAGTGGAAGGGGGAGGAAAGGGTCTCTGTTCCGTCACGGACGTGGGTAACCCGGGGGCGTCAGCGAATTTCACTCCCACGTGGGAGTTAAGGAGGCGAGGACACAAGCCTTCTCCCTTGTAGGATCTGCCACTGACCCCGCCCGCCTGGATACTTCCACCTAGTACTGGAGTAGATTCTGGGTGAAGACCAATAGCCGCCTAGAGCGCACAGGAAGTCCCGCCCCTGCCTGGGTGACGCAGGAAAAAGGCCTTTTCTGACATTTCATTAGCTAAGCTTGTGGTATTCCTCACAAGGCCTTCTGGGTAATGTGGGTTCCAGAGTCTAAGGTGGTGATGGGAGGCTTCTCCACATCACTCCAAGGAAAACAGCGACATCTGCTGGTATGGATACTGGGAATTGACCTTCCTCATGAAAGAGATATCTTGAAAATGGCTAAAAAAAGAGTTGTTATTTTTCTGGTAAAAGGACTGGAGTCCTTTTTATGAAAACACATTATCTGTGAGACCAATGCAGCTCGTCATAATATAGCGGTTTGCCTGCATTACAAAGTCTGAAGAGCTTTAGGACACAAATGACGTACTTACACCACCATATATGTATGTTACAAATAGTACACAGGAATATCCTACAGCCCTATCCAGTTTGGTTAGTGGTTACAGCATGGACTATGGATGTGAGTTTAAACAAATCATCTTTTCTGTCAAAGAATAGTTTAGACAGACACCATTTTGGACTGCATGACTTGGCAGCCGCCTTGTTGGCCCCATGGCTTGCAGCTCCCCTGGGGTCTGCCAGTTTTGAAACAGCAAAGGCCAACCTCTTCCTCTGAATTAACCAATCTTGAAAGTCTGTGTGCCCCTTAGCTCCAATCAAGACCAAGGGACAGTTCACATGCATCAAGGATTATAAAGCCAAGCTGACCACCTGCTCCATGTAGGGGAGGTTCCAGACCATGTGCGCTTCTGTGTAGAAATACAGATGTTTACCTTGCTGCCTGGCTCCAGAGTATGTTTTACGGTCTACCAGGATCTGTGAATTGGGAGGCTTGCCTTATTTGTATAATGCAGACTGAAGGGTCCTCGGCTCTGTTTCAGCCAATGCTTGTACCTATGCTGCTGGCTCTGTCCCAGTGAGGTCTGGGTGAGTGCCCAGGCTACCAACCAATGTGTCTCTCTCACAGCTATTTTTCTTATACTGTCTCTCACTTTCCCTTCCATTCTACCTCTAAAAAAGGGGGGGGGGGCAGGGAAGAATGTGGGGCATAACTTTGAAATAAAGAAGAACTAACATGTATAATATAAACTTGAAATCAAATTCTGTTGTTTCATTTTTACTTGAACATCAATAAAGATAAATGTTATGCCCAGATTTTGGTGTCCCCAAAGATCAACCACCAGGGAGCCGCTTCCGATGCAAAAGCAAAGAGTCTTTATTCAAGCCCGGGCTTGGCTCCCAGCCTCCTTACTGATGCAGCGGCGAGATGAAGGAGAGAGAGAGCCCCAGGAGAACAAAGGATATATAGGGCTAGTCATTTGGGTGGGCTTCGGTAAGTGATGTGGGTTACAGAGATTGGTCACTTTGGTCAGGGTTTTTTTTTTTCAGCAGGGTGACCAATACATTCCAAGATTTGAGCCATCCCCCACCACTTCCTGACTGGTCAACAGCAACGCATAGGGAGCATCCTGTAGTATAGCCTTATTATAACCTTAGCTGCGTTCCTGGAGCTTCATTGGTCCCTTCAGGTGGTGGTTGGGGAAGTTGGGATATTTTTGGCATTCCTGTGGTCACTCCCAGTAGGGGGGGTCAGGCTGAGGACCCAGCTCTACAAGATGGAGGATAGTCAGTTCTGCTTTGTTCTTTCAGTAAATACACTTTTGAAACAGTGGCAAACTTGAATTCTGGCAAAGTAACTGGTGTTTTTGTTAATGTGCAGATGCCACTGTAATTATCATAGTGAAAGATAATTCGTCCCTTATGGACATATTTAAGATGTCAGCAGAGTTGATGTTTCAGGCATTCTCAATGAGATAAGATTATACAAATATTCACAACTTATACTTAGAGTAAATGAAATACATATTCATGCTGAAAGATAACCTATGTATGTATTAGCTCCAAAACTTTAAAATCACATGAAATATTATAAATAACAAATAATGATGGGTATGCATATGTGCAGTGAATCTTAAAAATTCATAATTCTGTAAGAAGCTTATACTGCTTAAAATTTAGGACCAAGTCTGCCTGGTGTGGCTTACTGTATGAGCATCAACCTATGAAAGAAGAGAGGAGGGCTTGATTTCTGTTTTGGGTAGAGAAGCCTGAGGTGAGGGTTTGATCCCCAGTGGGGGGTATGCAGGAGGCCGCTGATCAATGATTCTGTCTCATCATTGATGTTTCTATCACCCTCTCCCTTCCTCTCTGAAATCAATAAAAATCTACTTTTTAAAATTCAGAGCAAAAAAACACAGTGAAGTATACACCCAATTGGAACATGTCATAAAGCATTACAACTAGGTAATATAGCAGAGGAGTTGAACAAAATCTAAAACGGGCTAGGGCTAGAAATAACTTCTAAATGAAACTAACCTCCAGGACACAGAAACTGGTAGAATGATCACAGGGGTGGTCTGATATTCTCCACAAAGTTCTGATACAAGGCCCTACCTGGTTTGGCTCAATGGATAAGAGCATCTGCTGGGGGACTAAAGGATCCTGGGTTTGATTTGATCAAAGGGCACATGCCTGCGTACTGAGCTGGATCCCCAGTAGGAGTAGTGCAGGACACAGCCCAAGCATGATTCTCTCTCAAGCAAGTGAGGAAGCGTGACATAGTTAGCAAGAAAAAAAAATAACAAACAAAACAGTTTAAATAAAGAATGATTGACCAAAGAAAATATTCTCTAGGATGTGGACAATGTAAAACCCTCACATACTGCTACTATAATGCAAAAATGCACAATCAACTTATATTTATTTATAAAGAATGTTGTACTGATTTTTAGAGAAAGAATTAGGGACTGGGAGAGAAACATCTATGTGAGAGTGCAACCTCAGCCAGCAGCCTTGTGCACACCCCGTCTAGGGATCTAGCCTACAATCAGGCCCTTTTCTCCACTGGCAATCCAACACTCAACACTGGGTTGCAATCCAGTCTTTGTATCTGACACTTGTTTTCTAGGGAAGCAAGTCTGTATACATGCAAGCACATGGGTGTTTACCAGAATCTTTATGCTTAGTCTTTACATGTCCTTGCTTAAAGGACACTGCATACACACGTGTGTTCCCAAGGATGCTTACCCTACTGATAGTATCTAATAGTTAATTTTAATTCAAGCAGTTGTTACATAAAAGCCTAAAGAGGCAGATGAACGGGGCTGTTTGGTTCCTATATCCAGGCAGTCCCTTAGCCCTCTGTTTCACAGAAACGTGTCAGAGTAATCATTCAGCCTTTTCTCAGGGTCTACTGGTCAGTTCCCACAGGTGGTTCCCCTCGTGAGGACCCAGGAACACGAGGAGATGTGAAGCACACCTCAAAATTGAAGAGTATGAAAATGAAAGTAACTGCACAGTGAGTCATTGGAGCCCACTGGGGATTTCTAAGTTCAAGGGGATCATTTCTCAGCTAAGGAATTTATTACCTCTGTTATGATTCTTAAGAATGTTAGTATATTTTCCATTGGAAAAATAAGCCTATTTCTGAATGGAAGAAAAAAAATGTTTTTCCTGTATTTGCCTAGGAAGCAAAGGTTTTATATATATTATTAAAACAGTTATGTTAATCAGGAACTTGATTACTTTAAATGAATAGATTACTTAATACTCTTTAATAATAATAATATATAACGATTTGGTCTAATGTATTTGTCTACCTTCCCAGGGTTTGAACTTTAAGAAACTTTTCCTTCACCTACAATTGGCTTTAGGTCATTCCAATGGGCCCTGATTTCTCTCCTCATGAAGGAAAATTTTGTGCTTAAGTTATATGGGAAGCTCATCAAATAAGGAAATAACAAATTATATTCTATTTATATATGCATATTAAATAGATTCTAATATGTTTTCACTTATAACTAAGTGTTACTAGTTATAATATTCTGGAATATTGTGTTTGACAGACTGGACAAGATTCCATGTCATTTGCATTATAATCATCAATAACCATATCATTTTAAATTTCTTGTCATTTAGAAACAGTCACTGTTTTGTTATGATGCATTTGGAAAAATGTTATATCTTCTGTAAGATTCATACAAAGGACTCTAATTTAGTTTAAGCTACATATCTCTGAGAATAAACTTTCAGCTCATCCCCTTAAATTGAATGAAAATTACTAGAACTCAATAGAGCAGTGGTTCTCAACCTTCCTAATGCTGCGACCCTTTAATAGAGTTCCTCATGTTATGGTGACCCCCAACCATAATTTTTGTTGCTACTTCAT
This sequence comes from Corynorhinus townsendii, assembly GCA_026230045.1. NCBI lineage: Eukaryota > Metazoa > Chordata > Mammalia > Chiroptera > Vespertilionidae > Corynorhinus > Corynorhinus townsendii. The sequence continues at coordinate 49,538,450 of JAPDVU010000011.1, read as the reverse complement.
AACTGTAATTTTGCTACTGTTATGAATCATAATGTAAATATCTGATATGCAGGATGTCTTAGGTGACCCTGTGAAAGTGTCGTTCAACCCCCAAAGGGGTCACGACCCACAGGTTCAGAACTGCTGCTAAAGAGTATGTAGATTTATAGAAATACTAGCAAGAAAAATAAGCAAAACAGAATTTAATTATAGGACTAAATGAACTAATAATAATTATAGTTATGGTCATTATTGTGCTCATGGCAATGTATTTGTTTGCATAAACCCAATAAGAATCTGGTTTCTTCATAACAAGACATAAATCAGTGTCCAAGTGGAGTTTCATTAACCAAAACTTTACTGGAATGTCATGTCTGAAAGAGACATGCCAGGACTCTGGATGTCATCAGAAAGCTCTAAGGAATGAAGACTGACTTTGAAACACATAAGCCCCTTGGATAAATAGCCAGGTACCTTCTTGGTCACGTGGTTAATGGTGGTCTTTCCAGGTAAGGAATGAAGGTTGCTTTCCTGAGAGATGGCATGACAGAAACCTCAAGACACCTGTGGGGACGTCAACTTGGGGAATGCACCCCAATTCTGTAGGAAACACGGGCAAAGCCTGATGGCAACTGTGTATCTTAGCTTCTTTACCCTGGGAGTAAACTTTCAAATGAGATTTCGGCAAAGCATATATATAGATTTTTGAAAAATAGCCTATATGATCAACTGTTATTCTTGTTGTGTTAAAAACAACAATCAGAACAAATTGTAACTAGACATAATTCAGTAAATAAATTGGTCTTAATTTGTCTCATTATTTTAAAAAAGGGTAATTTTGGGGAGAGAAATTGTTTCAACAGGAAATTATTGGAATGAAAATGTTTTTTTCTTCCCCTAAACCATTTGTCATAATTCTTACTGTTCTAACCTTTTCCCAATGATACTAAATTTTATAGCAGTTTGTCTCCACCAGGTTACAGGCCCTACTTCACCTGGGGAAAACCACCTCAGGCACCATTGCCACCTCCTCCTATGCCCAGGCCTCATCTTCCCTCTGACAGAGAGCAAGGACCTCTTGGTGTCGAAAGAATCCTTCAATCCCTCTTCAGCAGGAAGCAGTCACAGAAAAAGCCTGGCATCCCCTTTCCCTAAAAAGATTTCAGAGCCAAGATCCTTGAGGGGGATATAGTAGGCAGTTAGACAGGTATGAACAGAGCAAGGACTGGAGGAGAGATGGACCCTGAGATGTACTTCTCACCACTCCAACTCCTTTGAAGCTGGCAATGGAGGAAACTGTGTAGAACTGACATTTAATTCTAACTAATTAGAAAGAAGGTAGATAGTTTAGAAATAATAGAAGGTATAGAGATAAAGGGAAAAGAAAGTAAATTGACAAACTGAAGGGTTTGTGTAAGTAGCAGAGGATCTGTACAGAATTAGAGTTGAGGAAGTAAAAATAGTGAGAAGGGATACAAAGAATGGAATATAATAGGAAGAAAGATATGGGAGTAGGAACACTTAGGAGTAATTGTAAAAGTTGTAAGAATTTTTATGAAAGTGATAAAAGAGTTATGAAGAGAAATCTTAAAACTATAAGTATGCTGAATAATAAATTTTATAGAGCACCTGAATTAATCTAAAAAGTAATCATATTATTTTAAATCTTAGAACACATATACTTATGTTAATAAAGGGCTAAGTTTCTCATATGTGAAGAGAGGATTAAGTTTCAATAAAGTTTCCTTTCCAAGGCCTGTGTCAAGTATTTAGGGAGGTGACACAGCTGTGAATCCAGCAAGCAGAACCGATAAGCAGTGTCTGACCAACCCAGCAGAAGTCAAAATGTCATCTCATCAACATTGTTTCATCGCCTGATGACTAATTACAATAGCTGATGTCTACGGACACTGGGGCCTGCACGTAGCTATATTTCTCACCCCAGCCCCTTCCCCTTTATAATCCTGTCCCCTACCATTTGCTAGAAGGCAGGATTTAATGCTGTTATGCAACCTGTCTTCTTAATCGGACTAACCATTGGTGTCATTATAATTCTTTTGGCTTTTCTTATAGTCTACAAAAACAAAATTCAAAAGTGAACATTCTTCAAGGAACCCGACATTCCAAAGCAGAAAGTTTGCCACCTCCCTCTGTCTTCTACACCCAGCAAAACACAATAGGAGGAGGTCTGGAGAAGCAAGTCTATGTACGTGGAAGCACCTGGCTGTTCACTAGAATCTTTATTCTTAGTCTTTAGATGACTTTGCTTAAAGGACAAGGCAGTTACATTTGTCTTCTCAAGGATGCTTACCCTACTGATAGTCTCTAATGGTTAATTTTAATTCAAGCTGTTGTTAACATAAAAGTCTAAGGAGGCAGGCAAATGGGGCTGTTTGGTTCTAATATCCAGGCAGCCCCTTAGCTCTCTCTTTCACAAAAAGAATGTCACAGTAATCATTCATCCATCACTCATAGTCTGCTGTTCAGCCCTTGCATTATTTCAGTAAACTTGGAAAATCTTCCTCATTTCTGTAATCAAGGATGTTCCCAACAGTTCAATATCAGTTTAGACTTCCAGATTTTTATGAGAAATAAAAGAGAAAATGCTCAAAAAGTGATCTCTGGAACCCTGGCTCAGGCAAGTTCTATGTTTATAACTTCTATTGATCCTCACAGTCCTAGCTAAGTCCGTTATAGCATCATGTCACACTTAGCCAAGTGAGGAGCAGGGAGCTGTAGTGAGTCTCTTGGAGATTCTTGTTTGGAGACCCAACACTGAGACCTAAGTGCCCACAGTACTGCCTCCCTGCAGGTCAGTCAACAGGTACAGAAAGGCGCTAGTTCTTTCTCAAAAGCCCTTATAAACAAAGGTGCTTGTAGGCACTGGGAAAGTGAAGGGTTCCTGTCTTGAGAATGTTTATTAAGGTTGACCTTTTGAAGTTGGTGGAGAATGTTAGTAGTGCAGGTTAAAATTAAAAGTGTTCGCTGCATTGTGCATAGCATTTAAAAACTAAAAATTTCTAGCTGGTGTTGCTCAGTGTTTAAGCATTGGCCCACGCACAAAGATATCCCCCAAACGATTTCTCATCAGGGCACATGCCTGGGTTGCAGGGTCCATTTCTAGCAGCAGAGTGCAGGAGGTAGCCCATCAATGATTCTCTCTCATTATTGATTCTATCTCTCTCTCCCTCTCCTTTCCTCTCTGAAATCAATAAAAAATACTTTTAAAATCTAAAAAAAATATATATTTTAAATGTAAAAATATTAAAACACTTTATACCAATACAAAAATTTATTTCCTAAATCAAAAAGGAACAAAATGAGTGAAACTCTAACATCCATATTTGTTATTCCATTGTCTTTTTGTTGATCAAAATTGCCAAAACTTATTAGGCAGAACATATGATCAGATGTTTTAACAAAGATGCAGACACAGCAAATATACATCTGAGAAAAACTCACCATAAATTTCTAAAAAAATTACGATCTAACAGTGAGGTAGCATGATGAACTTACAAAATAAAATGTTTAAATAAAGAAATGATTGACCAAACAAATATCCTCTAGGATATGAAGAATGTGAATCCTCACACTGCTGGAAAAATGCAAAAAAATACAATCAGTTAAGGTTTATTTATTTATTTATTTAAAAAACAATGTTTATTACTTATTAGCATACCGTAGAGCTCGGCTATTGGTTGAGTCATTCCATTCTCAGTGCGACATGATCATAGACACTGATGTTTTTCGTTTTTAAAACTTATTTCCTTATTGATTTCAGAGAGGGAGACGGAGCGTGAATCATTGATTGAACCTTCTGAACGTCCACTACTGGGGATTCAGCCCCCAACCCAGACATGTGCCCTTGGCCGGAATCGAATCTGGGACCCTTTAGTTTGCAGACTGGTGCTCAATCCACTGATCCAAACTGACTAGGGCAAGGTTTATTTTTTTTATTTTTAAAGAATAGTTTATTAATTTTTAGAGAGAGAAAGGAGAGGGAGAGAAACATTGATGGAACAGTGCCATATTGGCCAGTGACCTCCTGCACTACCACTTCTGTGGATCTAGCCCGCAACTCAGCACATATCCCTATCGGAAATCAAATGCACAACCTGTGTTACACGAGATGATGGACAAGCACTGAGCCACACTGGCCCTGGTGGTATATTCCATTTAGATTTCAATTTGCTAATCTCGGTAAATTTAAACATGCATCTAGCCAAAAACTTAGATTATGCATTGAATTTTTTTTAGTTTCTTTATTGATTAAGCTATCACATATTTGTTCTCATCCCCCCATTCCCGACCCAAACCCCTCCCCACACATGCCCCCACCCCCCTCCTGTCCGTGACCACTGGTTAGGCTTATATGCATGCATACAAGTCCTTTGGTTGATTTCTCCCCTTTACCCCCACCCTCCCCTACCTTCCCTGAAGTTTGACAGTCTGATAGTTGTTCATCAGTTGTTCATTATTTCCCCTAGATGAGTGAGATCATGTGATACTAGAAATACACTTATAAGAACCAAAAATGGGACAAGCAATAATGGTTATGCTGAGAGGCACATGAATCAGTCTGTAGTGAGTTTCTTTCTGGGCCAACAGTTTGTTTGAGTCCCAATTTCAATGTCAACAGTTCCTTATGTGTACATGTCAGCAATATTTCAGTTCTGGATGGTGGACAAATGGTGGTAATGCAGGTCCTACCCTCTCTGGTTTGGTCCTCAGCAACCTGCAGCGACACACAGCTGCTGACTGCTAGTATGGCAAGGCGTCCTCAGTGTCTTCCATCTCTGGACTGTTTCTCTTCTGTCTTCATGGCTGGAGCAATTCCTCTCTGTTGCAGGAATCCACATGGTCTTGGAATTGTTTTCTGAAAATATACAAACATATTCTCGACCAAAAGTTAATAAAGGAATCTTTTCTATAAAATTGATTTGGGATCCTTTTTCATTTTTTTGCCCAAATGATTTTCCTTTGGCTTGTTTTGACACCATGTGTGTCTTTCATGGGTGTCTTGCTGTTAGCATTACAAATGAAAGTTAATTTTCTAAAATAAAAATTTTCTAGATGTAATTTAATTACAGGATATTTTTCCTTACATGATATTCTTCTACTATCCCCCTTTTGTGATTTAAATATTAGGAGGCTTTTGGAAATTTTATAATGTAGTCTTGATAGCTTTTAAATTTTAACTTTTTGCACTAAAATATAACTGCTTTAGGTTCATTACATGTTACACAATTTTACCATGAGATGAACTAACAATAAAAATTTTAGTTAACACGTTAGGAATAGCTTTTTGTCCAGTACCATTAATTTTTCTAGAATATTCACTTATTTCAATTAGCCAATTTAAATTAGTCTGAGAACTTGACTATTTTACTGTCAAATTTAATACTCTATCAACAATCTTACTTTACCCTGTAAATATTAGTGGGAAGGATTGTTTCCCTTCTTGAGTAGGGCCTGAGCATTGCTGATGCTAGGCTGGATTTAGATATCAAAAATCCACTTCCCCACACCATGGGTACAAGACAAACAAGTCTTGTTGCAGTGAGAGGTCAGCTGCTGTCAGCCAAGTCTCTGTCTTTTACCTGGGTCCCAATTTGAGCTGGGCATGGGAATTGAAGCAGCCATGGGGGCAGGAGACCTCCCTCAGAAAGGCTAAGGGGTCAGGCCCCTGCAAAGTTGTGTGTGTGTGTGTGGGGGGGGGGTGAGGGTCTATACCCCACCTCTGTTCACTCCCAAGTTCTCTCCTGATGGCCCCTTTGCAACTGTGCCTGTCTTAGGTTGTCCCTTCCCTGAGGAATCTTACCCTTCTCTGGCTAACCAGCCATTCTCCAGGGCCAAGCAGGGTGATGTGAGGTTCAGTTCTGTTTCCTTGGTGGCCTATGCCCCTATGGCCTCCATGCCCAGCACCTGCCTTGGGATCCCCTTGCCTGCTGGTGGGGCCCCCGGCACTGATCATATATCTTGGGGAACCAGGTTGCTTCTCCAGGAAGGGCCCAGCTCACCCCACTGGGCGAGAGACAGATCTGTGGTACCAGCCACCATAAGGCTTCAACCTCAGGATGAACAGAAAGCTCAGGCCACAGCTGTGGGCAATTGGATTGTGAAAAGAGTCCCTCTTGGCCAAAGGGGCAAGAGGGGCCAATATAGAATGCTCTTGTGCCTTCCCAGAGGGCCCTCTATACAGTGAAAGGGATTAAATCCCTTCATGTCCTTTTTATTTTTTAAAATATATTTTATTGATTTTCTACAGAGAGGAAGGGAGAGAGACAGAGTTAGAAACATTGATGAGAGAGAAACATCAATCAGCTGCCTCCTGCACACCCCCCACCCCCAGGGATGTGCCCGCAACCCAGGTACATGCCCTTGACCGGAATCGAATCCAGGACCCTTCAGCCCACAGGCCAACGCTCTGTCCACTAAGCCAAACTGGTTTCAGCCCTTCATGTCCTTTTTAAATTGCTGCCAGATATTCAAAGAATTAGTTTGTAAGTTTGTTTGGGATAATTGTACATTATGCTGTTGTAATTCTAAAATATCAAGAGATGTGTTACCTTTGTCTCCAAGCACCAAAAAGATGATTTTTTATTTATTCCCAAGGTGCAAGGTACTATTATAGGTAATGGGGGTAATACAAATCTGGGAAAAATTATAATGAGATTGTAGAATAATATCATGTAAGGATATTCTTTGCTCTAGGCCATGGCAATTCAATTTCAAACTGATTGTCAATTTCTTTTTGTATAGACAAGGTCTTAAGTTACATTTTCTGTACCTCTTCCAGGAGCAAGTAGTGATAGCCCCTTCCTTTGGTGTCCACGCAAGCCAGAAACCTTTCTTTAATTTTACATACAAAGGAGCAGTGGTTTGATTTTGTGTCATACAAAAGGGAAGCTGGGTGGCAACCCCTGTGTAATTGTACATCCTAGCCCCACCCATGGTCCTCCTGGATGACCAAGGTGTTTGGTATTATTGGTGACTACATTAGGCGAGGGATCAGCCCACATAAGGGCTCTTACCCATGAAGGGTCAGGAACATAAGTCCATAATACTTCCCCATTTGCCACAGGTAATATTACCATACAGCTGATGACTGCTAGCATGGCAAGAAAGACATTCTCAGGTGTTCTTGGGGTTCTGGTTACCTCACAATTTCTTTTCTTTTTTTAATTTTTATTATTTTTTTATTATTTTTATACATATGTGTCCTTATTCCCCCATTACCCCCCACCCCCCACTCATGCCATACCCACCTGTTGTCTGTGTCCATTGATTAGGCTCATATGCATGCACACAAGTCCCTTGGTTGATCTCTCCCCCTTACTCCAACTGACCCCCTCCTTCCCTGAGGTTTGAGGTTCTGATAGACGTTTCTCAGTCTCTGGTTCTGTTCTTGTTCATCAGTCTATGCCGTTCATTGTATTCCACAAATGAGTGAGATCATGTGATATTTATCTTTCTCTGCCTGGCTTATTTCACTTAACATAATACTCTTCATCTCCAACCACGTTGCTGTAAATGGTAGGAACTCCTTTTTTTACCGCAGTGTAGTATTCCACTGTGTAGATATACCACAGTTTTTTATTCCACTCATCTGCTGATGGACATTTAGGCTGTTTCCAAATCTGAGCTATGGTGAATTGTGCTGCTATGAACATATGGGTGCATATATCCTTCTGACTCGTGTTTCTAGTTTCTTGGGATATATTCCTAAAAGTGGGATCACTGGGTCAAATGGGAGTTCCATTTTTAGTTTTTTGAGGAAACTCCATACTATTCTCCACATACTCAATGGGCAAAAACTAAAACCATTTCCCCTAAGAACAGGAACAAGAAAGGGATGCCCACTCTCACCACTCCTGTTCAACATAGTACTGGAATATTAGCCATTGTAATTAGACAAGAAGAAGAAATAAAAGGCATCTAAATTGGAAAAGAAGAAGGAAAGCAGTCTTTATTTGCAAATGACATGATATTGTACATAAAAACCCCGAAAGACTCCATCAAAAAACTAACAGACTTAATAAATGAATTCGGCAATGTACCAGGATACAAAATTAACGCCAAGAAATCTATGGCATTTCTATACACCAATAGTGAGTGTACAGAAAGAGAGACTAAAAAAGCAATCCCATTTACCATCGCACCAAAAAAATTAAGATACCTAGGAATAAACTTAACTAAGGAGGTAAAAGACCTATACGTGGAAAACTACACGACACTGAAAAAAGAGATAGAGGAAGACATAAACAGATGGAAGAACATACCATCTTCATGGATAGGTAAAGTCAACATCATCAAAAAGTCCATACTACCCAAAGCAATCTATAAATTCAATGCACTTCCCATTAAAATACCAACGGCATATTTCACAGACCTAGAATGAACCTTCAAAAAATTCATCTGGAATAAAAAGAGACCCCAAATAGCTGCAGCAATCCTGAGAAAGAAGAACAAAGTAGGGGGGATCTCAATACCAGATATCAAGCTGTATTACAAAGCCATGGTTCTTAAAACAGCCTGGTACTGGCACAAGAAAAAACATATAGATCAATGGAATAGAATAGAGAACCCAGAAATCGACCCAAACCACCATGCACAATTAATATTTGACAAAGGAGGCATGACCATACAATGGAGTCAAGACAGTCTCTTCAACAAATGGTGTTGGGAAAATTGGACAGATACATGCAAAAAAATGAAACTAGATCACCAACTTACACCATACACAAAAATAAACTCAAAATGGATAAAGGACTTAAACATAAGACGGGAAAGAATAAAAATACTAGAGGAATACACAGGCAGAAAAATCTCAGACATATGCCGAAGGAACTTCTTCACTGATACTGCCCCTAGGGCAATGGAAACTAAAGAGAAAATAAACAAATGGGACTACATGAAAATAAAAAGCTTCTGCACAGCAAAGGAAACAATCAATAAAACAATAAGCCCACTGCATGGGAGAACATATTTGCCAATGATATCAACGATAAGCATTTTAATCGCCAACATTTACAGAGAACTCATACAACCTAACAAAAAGAAGATAAACAACCCAATCAAAAAAATGGGCAACTGATCTAAATAGACACTTTTAGAAAGAAGACAGAAGGAAGGCCAAGAAACATATGAAAACCTGCTCAAAGTCACTAATCATCAGAGAGATACAAATCAAAACAACAATGCAGTACCATCTTACACCTGTCAGAATGGCTATCATCAACAAATCAACAAACCACAAGTGTTGGCGAGGATGTGGAGATAAAGGAACTTTTTTGCACTGCTGGTGGGAATGCATTGAATTTTTGACAAAGGTAAATAACACTTATACACATACAAGGAATGATACAGAAATGTTTCCATCAGCTTTGTTAGAAATAACCAAATATTTATTAAAATGTACAAACTGAAGGTGATATATCAATAATAAGAATATCTATCAGAAAAAAAAGATGAGTTACTGGTGTAACTTTAATAAATCTCCAAGTATTTATGAAACATAAATTAAAGTAGAAAAATACTTAGAAAAATAAAGTTCTCTATGAAAATGGAATGTAAATCCATGGAAACTAGGAAAGCTCTGAAGAACAGGAACAGATTAAAAGAGGTCATGAGGCAATTACACAAAGACAGATATGGTCAGCGTTATGACTGTAATGATGGTTTCAGTTTCATGCACATGTCAAGATTTATGAAACACGATTCTTAACACATGTAATTTACTCATTACAGCTGTTAACAATGGTTCAAGATAAAGCAAATGTAAGTTCACCTATTCTGGAAGAGCAGGTTTGGCAACTCTGTATTCAATCCCCCTACTTATGCCCTCTGGATGAGAGTCTCATCTCAGTGACAAAAAATGTAACAAACAATGAAGAACTTTCACCCAAACCCACAAAAGCCACATCCCTGGACTAAAGACAGCCTTTGTCTCCATCTTTGTATTCCTGCCACCGCACCAATGGCTCTGATGGGAACTTCTGAGAAGCTACAGGAGTCACCAAACATCCTGATTATAATCAATGACAATGACTGCTCCACAGAAGATAAACATCCCTGGAGTCCCTCAGAACTGTGTACACACAGCTCCTGTAGTCTTTGATTCAAAATAAATCCTGTATGCACATTTAGATGAGTACCATTCTGTAGTGAAAGGGTTTCCCCTCACTGCTATGGTCATCAAACCAGTGACCATCACCCGTGAAATTGTAGGCCTTAGGGCACATGGCCCTCTGCAAGACCTGGGCTAGAGATTCCCTTCACATGTATTGGCATCCCTTGCAAATAAGAAAAAAAATTCATTCTCCCAGACAACCTTGGGTTGTCACAGCTACCCCCCTCATGGGAGTGATCGCTGTGTCTGAAAGCATTCATCTTCATATGAGGATTAGAGTGTCTACAGTGTTTCCTTGGAAAATATGGGCAGGAATGTATATTTGCCAAAACAGATGGGCTAATTTCTGCATCATTCTGTACCCCCAAGGGCAAAAATAAGTCTGAGACCCCATAACAATTTTTCATGTCATCATGCTGGGAAAGCCTAGATCTCCTTATAAAATAACCTATAGAGTAAATAGAAAACCCAAGATTAAAGAAGTCTTAGGAAAAAGCCTTCATTTTACAAACCAAAGAGACCTGAGACTGGCAGTTCTCCCACTGAAGACTTAGGAACTCAATAAATTCATCACTGCCTTGTAGGGCAAGCTTGTCCCTGAAGATGGCAGTCCCTCAGCAACATTATGTTTCCTGGCGCCAACAGTAATCAGTCCTATGTGACAACGCAAGACAGGGAAACAAGGAAAAATTAAGGACTCAGGTATTCCTAATTTTCTTCAACAAATTAGAAAACAGAGTTAGCTTCCCTGGTCACACGAGGATGGTGATTGATGCCATGTGTAGGGACCGGATAGGTGGTTCAGGTGAAATACCTGCAGCAACAGAAATATGCAGTGACATAGACCTAGCAGGACATCTCTGTATGTTAGACAGTGCAACATAATTACATAGTGTTCCAACATAAATACACACACACACAACAGCAAAAACATTCATGGGAACTTTACCTAATATAGGTGATTCAATGTATGAGATACAATTCAGAAAAATGATGATTCACAAATTTTCTTGTACTATTGTTAAGTCCAAACTAAGAAACAACATTTCCTAAACATCTAAGAAATTTCTCATATTTGGACTCTCATGCGGAGAACAAATTTAGTTACCTCAAGTTAATTGCATTCATAATGGCTTTCTCCAGGGTGAACTTCCTTATGATATTGAAAAGCACTGCTACTTTTAAAAGATTTTCCACATTCACTGCATTTATAAGGCTTTTCTCCCGTGTGAACTCTCTGATGATAACGAAGGCCACTTCTCTGGGTAAAAGATTTTCCACATTCACTGCATTTGTAAGGCTTTTCTCCCGTATGAACTCTCTGATGCTCATGAAGGATGGTCTTAGATATAAAAGATTTTCCACATTCACTGCATTGATAAGGCTTTTCTCCTGTGTGAACTCTCTGATGATATTGGAGACCACAGCTACTTTGAAAAGATTTCCCACATTCACTGCAATTATAAGGCTTTTCTCCTGTATGAAGTCTGTGATGATAATGAAGAGCAATGCTCCGGATAAAAGACTTCCCACATTCACTGCACTTATAAGGCTTTTCTACCATATGAACTCTCTGATGTTGATGGAGGATGGTTTTAGCGCTAAAAAATTTTCCACATTCACTGCATTGATAAGGCTTTTCTCCAGTGTGAACTCTCCGATGATATTGGAGACCTTTGCTACTTTTAAAAGATTTCCCACATTCACTGCATTTGTAACGCTTTTCTCCAGTGTGAATTCTCTGATGACGATGAAGGTCACTGCTAGTGGTAAAGCATTTCCCACACTCACTGCATTGATAAGGCTTTTCTCCCGTATGAAGTCTCTGATGATACTGGAGACCACTGCTACATGTAAAAGATTTTCCACATTCACTGCATGTATAAGGCTTTTCTCCAGTGTGAACTCTCTGATGATATTGGAGAGCATTGCTGCCTGTAAAAGCTTTTCCACATTCACTGCATTTATAAGGCTTTTCACCCGTATGAACTCTCTGATGATGATGAAGGTTGGTCTTAGCGGTAAAATATTTTCCACATTCACTGCATTGATAAGGCTTTTCTCCAGTGTGAACTCTCTGATGATATTGGAGAGCATTTCTCCCTTTAAAATATTTTCCACATTCATTGCATTGATAAGGCTTTTCTCCAGTGTGAACTCTCAGATGATATTGGAGACCATTGCTACTTGTAAAATATTTCCCACATTCACTACATCTATAAGGCTTTTCTCCAGTGTGAACTATCTGATGATATCGGAGACTACTGCTACGTGAAAAAGATTTTCCACATTCACTGCATTTATAAGGCTTTTCTCCTGTATGAAATCTCTGATGACAATGAAGATCACCGATCCTGGTAAAATATTTCCCATATTCACTACAGGGATAAGGCCTTTCTCCAGTGTGCACTCTCTGATGAACAGAAAGTTCAGTGCTACTGGTGTAAGCTTTCCCACACTCACTGCATTTAAAAGGCTTTTCTCCAGTGTTACCTCGCTGTTGATAATGAAAGCTAGTTAATTTGGTAAAATATTTTCCACATTCAGAGTTCACAAAACACTGACTTCCAACATGAACACCCTTTTCCTGAATAAACGTGTGGGTGCAATTAATGTCTTCCTTATATTCTTTTCTGGTGTACTCATTTTTTCTCCTTTGAAACATTATCCCACACATCGGAATAGCATTTGGAATGTCCCTGGTGTGAGCAGCCTTTAGGTGGAGATGTCCTGACCCAGTAAGGACACCCAGCCCAACCTCCCCGCATGTGAAACGATTCTGGGACACATTGAAATTGCAGCTGTTTGCAAGTGAGATCCTGTCCACACCTGTATTGAAAGTCTGCTCTCTCACACGCTGTTGCTGAAATTTTATACTAAAGTAAAACTGTTTTGCACATAAGTCACACCTCAACAGTATCTGTCTGTGTTGTGTTCCCTGCCCCTCCATCACGTGGAAAATGTTTCCCAAGACCAGCTCACAACTCTCACAGGGGTGGCTCTTCTGGGAAGACAAGGCTACCTTGGGATTCCTTGCCTGTGACACTCTTACAGAAACCTGCTGTTCACTCGGGGCCTCCACATTCTCTGCTCCACAGCAGCAACCTGAACAAAAGGAAACGTAGGTGAAATGCATGTTGACCTGATAAAAACAGAATATGTTTACTACAAATGTTTATCTGTCATGACTGAACATGACTCTAAACAATGATTTTCAAGACAAGTAACTCAGACTCTGAGGAAATGGCTGTTATATATAACATGGCCCAAAAGGCCCCTGGATGATGAAAATCTCACCCAGGGAGGACAGAAGCATAGGCTGGGACAAAAACAGAAGAGGCAGGGTCTACTCGTGATTACTCCACAAAGGGCTTCCTTTAGGACCTTTCATGCTGGCGATGTGAGTCTGTGTAGAATAATTCCAATGTGTTCAAACCCATAAACTATCAATCATATTAGAGGACATGATAATCAGTGTCAATATAACACGTGTGCACTCTAAGGCTCTGTAGGCATGGAACAACATTGGAGTGCAGTAAAGTGAGATGTGTGAAAGAGTTAGAGGTGCAAAGTTTAAAGAGGATAAGGTTATCCATGGGCTGGGAATCCGAGTAGAATGATCACTACTAAAACTGAGTCATGCCCTAACCAGTTTGGCTCAGTGGATAAGAGCGTCGGCCTGCAGACTGAAGGGCCCCGGGTTCGATTACAGTCAGGGGCATGTACCTTAGTTGCGGGCACATCCCCAGTGGGGGGGTGTGCAGGAGGCAGCTGATCAATGTATCTCTCTCATCGATGTTTCTAACTCTCTAACCCTCTCCCTTCCTCTCTGTAAAAAATCAATAAAATATATTTTTAAAATAATAATAATAATAATAAATAAAACTGAATTGTGCGCAAAGTGTCAACATTAAGCAAGAAGAAGTAGAATTGGGTGAGGAGTCGGCAATGGTAACAAAATATTGTTGAAAAAGAAAATGGGTTGCTAGTTATGAATGAAACAAAGCCCAGGAATAAAAACCACCCCCACAGCTCTTCACCAAAGCAAGACTTTTTCTTGGTCTACCCCGTCATTGATAAAGTCATGTTTCTTCTGTGATGCAAAAATGATTCTGCCTCTTAAATCCCAGTTGAGCCACTGCATGGGACAAATGATGCCCATCTTAAAAAGATGGATGGTCAGCACTGTGGTAGAACAACAAAGCACAAATGAGATCACGGACAAAAGACCTATGAGAGTGACATCAGCAAGATGGCAGAATCAGAGATAGAGAATCTTTCCCATCCCAGAGTAAGTAGACGGCTATCCATGAAATCAACATCCCACAGGAAATGGGAATAAGAGTACCATGAAGACAAACAGTAATACAGAATACCAAAAAAGCACAACTGCATAGAAAGGATGACAGGAAAATGGGTGAGCAAACACATTTGAAGATAGCTAAGGTCAAAAACAAGGGTTAATAAAAAAAACAAATAAATAAAGCAGGGGTCAGCCCAAGATGGTTTGCTCAGTGGATAGAGTGTCAGCGTGTGGACTGAAAGGTTCTAGGTTCCATTCCAGTCAAGGGCACATGCCCAGTTTGTTGTGGATTCTGTCCCCAGTAGGGGTATGCAGGAGGCAGCTCATCAGTGATACTCTCTCATCATTAATGTGTCCCTCAATCTCTGCACCCCTTCCTCTCATAAATCAATAAAAATGTATTTTAAATAAAAATAACAATAAAAACAAAGGGTCAGCGTAACCACTATCAACCACTGAGCTTCTGTTCTCATTGATCCTAGTGGCCTGTTCTCCAAAAACTGAAGATTTTTGTTTTAAAAACCACACAATGCCTTGGTCAGTGTGACTCAGTTGGTTGGAGCATCATCCTATTGAAGGGTCAAGGGTTTAATTCCCAGTTAGGGCACATATCAGAATGTGGGTTCCATATTCGGTTTGCAAGTGTGCAGATGGCAGCCAATTGATGTTTCTCACTCACCTGTCCCCCTACCCTGCATTTCCCTTCCTCTCTATGTAAAAGGAATAATAAATAAATACATAAGAATTTCAGGGTAGCCAAAAACAAAAGAGATCTCAAAAAGTCTAGAGGCAAAGTAAAATAAAAAGACAACCTATCAAAACTTAGTATAACATTCAGACAATGTAATTCTAAGGGTAAATTTTATGGAGATAAATGCCTACATTGTCACAAAAGATCTCAAAGACCCAACATGGCACCTCAGGAAACTGGAAACACAACAGGAAAGTAAACCCAAAGGTTTCAAAGGAAAGAAACCATAAATATTAGAACAAACGCGAATAAAAGGGAGACAATTTGGAATACCTAAAAGGTATACTTAAGAAAAATATATGAAAATGTGCAAGCCTTTAGCTACACTAAAGCAAAAACAAACAAAATACAAGCCTCAAATAATTAAAAAAATAATTGAAAGATAAGACAT
This sequence comes from Corynorhinus townsendii, assembly GCA_026230045.1. Taxonomy (NCBI): domain Eukaryota; kingdom Metazoa; phylum Chordata; class Mammalia; order Chiroptera; family Vespertilionidae; genus Corynorhinus; species Corynorhinus townsendii. The sequence continues at coordinate 49,522,894 of JAPDVU010000011.1, read as the reverse complement.
GACACCTGTCACTAGGATCCACAATGCATCATAAGAGATGCTGATGTTACCAGATGACATGACCCTCCATAGAGAAATTTGTCAAGATCCCACTATGAGCTCCTGAAATTAATAAACAAATTCAGAATCCTGTCCAGGTGGCTCAGCTGTTGAGCGTGTGGTCCCGATGCACCACGGTTGTGGGTTTGATCCCCCATCAGGGCACACGTAGGGGACAACCAATAAACGCTTACATGGGTATAACAGTACATCAATGCTTCACTCTCTTTCTTTCTCTGTCTCCCTTCCTGTCTCTAAAATCAATAAATAAATGTTGCCCGGTATGTCTCACTGATCGAGCATTGACTCATGAACTAGGACAGTGGTCAGCAAACTGCGGCTCGCGAGCCATATGCGGCTCTTTTGGCCCCTTGAGTTTTTAACAAAGGACAGCTTAGGAGTACTCTAATTAAGTTAATAACAATGTAACTACCTATACAGCTTAAGTTTAAAAAATTTGGCTCTCAAAAGAAATTTCAATCATTGTACTGCTGATTTTTAGCTCTGATAACAAATTGTTACAGAAAACCGAAGAAGAACAAAGCAATACTTAGAGAGATGGAGTTACATTTATTACGCGCGGGTCCAGAGGAAAATGTCTCTCAAATTCTGGGCCCCAACATGCAGGAACCTTCCCTATTTATATGTTTCCACCTTCTTTGTCTCCCAAATATGGGGTGTTTCCGGCCCCTTTTACAAGTTCTTAAAGAGCCTGTATGTGCCGGGACCTTGAGACCTCAACCAGAGGCCTGGCCTGGCGACAGCACTGATAACCTTGTCTGGGGAAGGTTTAATGGCCTCTCTGAAGTGGGAGTAGTCTTAGCAAGCAAGAATTTACAGAAGCCAAATAGCAGGGTTAATATTTCAAACAGCAGTATTTATAGAAGATGGATGCTTCAAATGAGTATGCAGAACAGTGAACTAGGAGGTCCCAATGGAATTTCTTGTTAGGACACCTGCACTGGTTGCGAGGACAATCACCAGTGAGGGTCATGTAGGAGGCAGCTGGTGAATGATTCTCTCTCATCATTGATGTTTTTATCTCTCTCTCCTCTTCTTCTTGGAAATAAAAAATACATATATTTAAATAAATAAATAATTTCAAGAATAAATAATTATCCCAAGCAACTCTGTTTCACTCATGCAAGTGCTGGCTTGTGCACTGGAGGGCTAGGGTTCTATTCCCAGTCAAGGGTAGGTACCTGGGTTGCAGGTCTGATCACCACTCTCAGTAGAGGCACATGTAGGAGGCAGCCAATCGATGTTTCTCTCTCCCTCTCTCTGTCTCCCACTCTCTCTCTAAAAGAACAATCAATGGAAAACATATCTCACTATTCGGGTGAAGATAAAAGAAGAATAAAGAATTAAATTCAGAAAAATTACAGGATGCAAAATAAACATACAAACATTAGTTCCATTTCCACACACTAATAATAAATTCCTTGATGGAAAAATGAAGAATGTAATCAAATTTACAATAGCATCCAACACAATAAAATCTACAAGAATAAATTCAACTAAAATGTGAAACATCTGTACAGTGAGGAATTACTATAAGACAGTGATGAAAGGAATGGAAGAAAACACAAATCGGTTGAAAGACAACCTGTGTTCATGGATCTGAAAATGAAATATGGTGGAGATAGCTATAACACACAAAGCAAACTACAGATTAAATGCAATGCGAATAACTCCAACGGTATTTTACAAAGAAATGAATAGAAAATGTGGAAATGGAATCAACCGACCTCCATTTACAAAAGCAATCCTGAGCGAGGACAAAGCTGGTGAAATCACACTTCCTGACTTCAATTTATTACAAAGAGAAAGCAAGCAAACAGTGTGTTGCTGGAGAAACACACACACATATATAAACAGAACAGACAGAAAACACAGAAATAAACCCAGACACATACTTTTAAAGAATCTTTGACAAAGCTCCAAGTCAAAGAAGAGAGGAAAGAAATAGTTTCTTCAAGAATTGACATTCACATGTAAAACAACAAACCTGGACACCACTGATAAATGTAACTCAACCTGCAGGACAGAATTAAATGTGAGTGCTAAAACTTAAAACTCCTGAGGACAACCGAGAGAAAAAGTTGTGGAGATTTGTTTTGGACAGGATGTTCTGAATGTGACACCAACCACCACACAAAACAGAAAAAATAAACAGTCTACCCTGCAACAAATAAAGAAAAATAGCGTCTTCACAGCACAACAGCAATAAACAAAATGAAATGAAAGGGCAATCTAGAGAACAGAAGAAAATACTTGCAAACCATATGAAGGAATCCCTTGGAGATATTGTGGATTTGGTTCTGATCAGCACAATAAAACGAATATTGCGATATAGACAGAAATTCACACAAATAGTTGGAGTTCCCTGGGAATAATGAAGGTATGTTAATATTATACTGCAGGCTAATAACAATGCAATGACTGCCTCAAAAGCAAAGTGTATATAACTTCATTAACAATATTTACTTGCTAAGCACTAGTAACAAGCATCTGAGCTTGCTAGAAACATGGTGGCACTAGACCTGCTGAAAGCAGGGTTGCCAAAAACATGGACTTTGTAGAAAAGTGGGTGTGGGGGAGCAATATCTGCAAAGCACTTTAAGCACATGCAACAATATGTGTTCTGTAAGTCATAAGCAATTCATATATAAAGTATACAAGGTATTCAAAAGACTATTTAACAAAAAACATAGTTAACAAACAGGATAAGGATGTAGAGACAATTTTTCAAAAATATATACACATGACCAACAGGAATATAGAAAATGCTTTCCTCACTGATCAAGGAGGAATCCCTCAGGCTTCCAGCAACACTACCAACCACAAGTCCTTCCCTGTGAACTCAGTACAGCGGGGAGAATTGGGACTTCAGGAAAGAAGGGAGCAGCGGAAACAGACCCACCCTCCCCAGAACAGCAACGGCCCAGGAAACTGGAAAATCAAGCAGAACCACAGTCTACATGGCAGGACACAGCACAACCTGGGAGATGGGGCCTGGGAAATTGCAAAGCCAAGTCCAGGTCACTGGTGACAGTGAAGGTCTTACCCAGCGAGGATAGAAGTTCAAAGTTCTCCAGCATCACATTCAGGTACAGCTGTCTCTGATCCTCATCAAGGAGGCTCCATTCCTCCCTGGAGAAGTATAGGGCAATGTCCTCAAAGGTCACGCCAACCTGTCAGAATGGAGACCATTGAAACCAGAGCTGTCTCTTTGAGAACCCCCATTCCTACTCCTTACACACCTTCCCCCGCTCAACCTCCTCCAGGGCACCTGGTTAGTGTGGACACCAGGTCCTAATGTCAGTGCAGGACGCTCTCTCATCACATTCCCATTACTCACTGGGATTGCCCTCAGCAGAGCAGCTGGGTTGGGTGGGAAAGACTGGGGGAGGGGAGGGGAGAGAGCAATGCCATTTAAGGTCTGGGCAATGCCTGCTGGGCCCCAGCCTTCATGCCAAGCAATACCACTGCAGTCTCCTAGACCATGCCTCCAAGACAAAGCCAAGCGTGGGTTTATGCTTCGCCTTTAAGTCCCCACACCAGGTCCCGGGGACCATCAGCTCACACTTCCTCCAGATGTGCACACCACTGGGTAATCTTTATCCCCTTCCCATCTTCTGTCCCAGGTTCACTCCCTCAGCTCTGCCCCCTTCCTGCTCCAATGCCACTGGATCTCCCTGGACTCACCCATGACCTTGGCAAATGGCATGTAGAGAAGCTTCTCTTCCAGCCGGATCCAGGACCACCCCAGGCCTCTGATGGACCCCAGAGCGGGGAAAGCCCCAATGAGTCAGTGATGTCCTCCCTGCAGCCTCCGATCTTTCCGCCAATCCTCACAGCCCACACCCTCAGGGGAACCTCAGATGCGAGTCACCCCTGTCCTCTCTGCCCTGCACTTCCTTGTCCTCAGAAGACACAACACTCCTCTCTCCCCCCCACCTTCCTCTCGATCTTCCACGCGGCACTGAGCTGCAGGACGTGACAGGCACCTTCTCCCAGCTGTGGTGTCTGTGAAAGGAGGCGGTGAGGGCCTCGGGGATTCGAACTCACCTCAGACCCTCTCCTCAGCGCGGGCGCCGCCATTGAACTCTGTGGGCCGGGCGGGCGGCAGAGGATGGAGTAGAAGCCGCTGCAGGAATGGCGGTCGCTGTCTCGGCCCTGGCGTGGGTCCCAGTGGTGACTCCGAGCTTCAACCCCACGTGTGAGATGGAAGCACCACAGGAGGCTCCTCCCGTTGGCTGTGTGGCGGGAAAACTACTCACCAGCCTCTGCACACACTCTGCGACCAGAAAATCCTGACCGCCTGAGACAAAAACCTGAGAACACAAATCTTGCCAGGACTATTGTCCCTCCCCGCTGATGGGACCAAACGGAAATGCCCTTTAAAAGTCTCCATTGGCTCAGCCTGGTGGCATTCCTTGCGTAGCCTTGTGGGTAATGTAGTTTCTTTCTCCAGGGCCAGAATTCCACCTTTCTATGTTGACTCCAGGACTGGATTTAGGTTCAAATGGACCAAGAGCACACCAAGTATACTAAGTGCCCTCTAGCGCCTTCAGTGGAGGTGATGTCTGGAGCAAGTTTGTTTCTGAGGCACCTGCGTGGCTGGATTTTCATATCTTTCTTCAAGACCTGCTCTTTCTGAATGGCAGGCATTGTTTCTTCATTCAGGACTTTTGGCATGTGGTGCCTTTAGGCCAACTGTAGCTTGCAGAGGTTGCTCAAGTCTCTAACTCATTCCTACCTGCCTCCATTGAATCCATTATACAAGGTTAATGTCACAAAAGAGACTCCCATACTGAAGAGCATCTGCTTCTGATGCCATCCCAAGTGTCAGCTGTGCCTGGGACGCAGTGTGGATAAGATGGCCGAGAGACATGTGAAAAAATGCTCAAAGTGACTGAACATCAGAGAGATGCAAATTAAAGCAACGACTAGGTCTCACCTCCCCACTGTCAGAATAGCTGCCATCCGCAAATGACCAGTGCTGGCACAGATGTGGAAAAGAGGGATCCCTACTGCACCACTGATGGGAATGCCACCTGGTGCAGCCATTATGGGAATCAGTATGGAGTTTTCACAAAAAATTTAATGTGGCAGTGCCCTTTGACCCAGTGACTCCACTTCTAAGAATATATCCTAAGAAACCTGAAACAATCAGATAGAATATATGCACCCCTCTGTTCATAGAAGCACAATTTACAATAGCAAAGTTCTGGAAACATCCAAGGTGCCCATCAGTAGAGGAGTAGATAAAAAAGCTGTGGCACATTTATGCCATGGAATACTAAGCAGCAGTAAAAAAGAAGAATGTCTTACCCTTTCAGCATGGAGGGACCTGGAGAGCATCATGCTAAGTGAAATAAGTCCGTCAGAGAAAGACATTGTCACTTAATCTCCCTCATATATGCAATCTATCAAAATAAACTAACAAGTGGAGTGGATCTAGAGACATGGAAGCATGGAACACAGTGAGGAATCTCAGAGGGCAGTCGGGGATGGTAAAAAAAGGAAACATCTGTGGGTGAGGATTAAACTCACACACACACAAGGTCAACTGAGCCTTCTGACTTTTCTTCTCTGAAAGCAATGGGAAAGCTCCAGCTTCCTGGGTTCTGGGTCTGCTCTAAATTTGTGTTTATAAATCTGTCTTCTGTCAGTTGAGTCCCTGGACATGCTGACACCCCTCCATGTAACTTTCTCCTGCTTACAATGAGTCAATGCCTTTGGTGTTGTAAGAAATGTCCAAACCTGTGGAGAATTTTTCTAAGTTTATTTGACTGAAGCCAGCAACATTGCCAGGAAGCAAAATGACAGCAGATTGAGTAATGCTCACGGGAATGGCAGTTTTACAAGTTTTTTATACATTAGACTCAAAGGAGAAGACATCAGGGGGTTACATGACATTCACTGGTGATAAATTAGGGGTTGGGGGTGAAGAGAGAAACCTGTGGGATTGGATAAAAGTAAAAAAAAAGACACAAACTTCTTCTTCAATGTTATCAATAGTTAACAGTTAATATTTAACACAATAACAATAATAATGGAGGCTCTGTGGTCTTCTATGTTGGGAGATTGTGTACTTAGAAGTCTGTGAAAAAGAAAATTTTTCTGAAAACCCGAAGTTATGTTATCCTAGATGCAAAAATACAATAGACAGGCTCAATAAGGTAAAGATAGATGTTTGAAAAAAAAAGACTAAAAAAACAAAAACAACAAAACAACACAAGACTCAAACACAAGGCTAGGATATAACTACCCCTGTGATGCGCTTTCACTTAGGAACTTTTCATTACAAGCCATCCTATATGATTAGTTTTGGCCTCTGAGTTTGTAAGACTGGCCATGCCATTCCGGGCTCCCTCAGCTTGACAGGTATAGTATGTGCCATCATTTTTTTCCATCCTGGGGAGTAAGAACCTGTGGGAGAGGAGGGAATTAAATGAGTGTTTTCTTTCCTCTGGGACCTATTGCTGATGTCTTTCTGAACATATAGCTGCTGTGTTTTTATTTGGTCTCCTAGCAGTAGTCACTCTTCAGCTCAATAAAGCCTTAGGTTCTAAATGTGATCAGATACTTGTAAGGACAAGAGAAAGGTCTTTCTGTTTCCTTGCTGTAACCTTTCACAATTTATGAGACGCATCTGCTAATTAAACCCCAAGATTGTTGGCTCCTCTAATTCAAACACCTGCTCTGTTCAAACTGTAGAACAAGAGAAGCTACTCTCAAGGCTACAGTCTTATAAACCCCTCCTCCCTGCTGCTGTCACACCTCAGGGATAATTTGCACTAATGAGTCTCTAGTTAGTAGAAAGTTTCTTTGTCCTCACCCCTTCAAACAAGCCTCTTTGGAACTCTTCATAACTTTACTCTAAGCATATTTTACAGTCTTGGGAAAAATAATAAGAAATTGCTATAGGACATTTGCCAGACTCTCTCCTCAAAAGCAAACTCTAAAAATCAGCCCCTCATATCTACTTACCTTCCTCTCAGACCAAGGCCCCTCCATTCTTTATTCCTTAGCAACAGGCACTGCTGGAAAGCAGAACCCACCCTTTCTTCCCTGCCCTGTATTGACTAGCAACACCTGGCCCTTTCCTCTCTTGGAAAGTGAAATAAACTTCCTCTGTGCATCTCTTCTTTTAGGTGTGAATTCTTCCATGGACCACAACAAGGCACAAACCCTAACAGGATTCCTTTATTCTTTGGAGTTAAATGGGTGAAAATGAGGAAAACGACACTGTAGAAGCAAAATAATATTTCCTTCTTCTTTTCTAAGTTCTTTGGTTGGCCTACTAATAAGAGAAAATATAGATTACTGAGGGAAAACAACCAAAAACTTATTAACATGTATACCTCCATATACATGGAAATGACTCAGAAAAAAGGAGTAATTGACCCAAATGGCAAACATCTTTATCTCAGAAAACACCTTCACCTACATCAGAAAATGTGTGTCAACAGTCAGTGAGGGTAGACTGTCAGGTAAAGCACAGTAAGCATGTGCTGTGCACTGCAGGGAGGGCCTGTCTTCATAAGGATTCTGTTCTAACCCAAACTCCAGAGTGCAGACACAGGAGACTGGGAAGGAGGATGTGAATCCAGAACATGATCCGGGCTGCAGGGGACACATGGTGAGAGCCATTGTCTCATTCAGCCAGTAGGGATAGAGAGGACAGGATCACATGGGCAGTGGGTCCTATGCATGAATAAGAGGTGAGCACCCGTGCAATGAGACCAGGACCATGCAGGACTCCAGCATCACTTCCAAATCTTAGGTCCCAAAATTCATGTCCAATTGTATCCTCTGCTGCAGGGTGAATGTCAGTGCCAAATGGGAACATCATATGAAGGGTCAAACTGAGGCAAGAAATTCATCACAGCCAAAACCGGTTTGGCTCAGTGGATAGAGCGTCAGCCTGCGGACTGAAGGATCCCAGGTTTGATTCCAGTCAGGGGCATATATCTGGGTTGCAGGCACATCCCCGATGGGGGGCGTGCAGGAGGCAGCTGATCAATGTTTCTCTCTCGTCGATGTTTCTAACTCTCTATCTCTCTCCTTTCCTCTCTGTAAATTCATCACAGTGAATGGGGTCACAGCCAGACCCAACATGTGGCCACAGGTGCAGAAACACAGTCTAATATCCAGACATCTCCTGAGGGTCAAACTCTGTGCTGGGATCAAAGGGGAGGCAGACAAACAGCAGCTCACTCTGAAAGAAGGGTGGCCTGGAGAAACCACTGCAGCTGAGATGTGATGGTGTTCCCCTGAACACGGGGAGGCCAATGGTAAGGGCTCTGAGATGTAAAGGGAATGGGAGAAAACCCCTAAGTGCAACCATAGAAACAGGAACTACAGCTGAGCCACCCTGGTCCTCATACTGCACCTGCTCCAGTGAGGGCTGCACATCAGTTGTAGAGACTGTATCTGGTGCTGGAAAAAATAATGGGTTAAAATCCAGCCCCTTCAATGTGACACTTGTCTGTGGTGTTAACTTGGGGAGCTGACTTCATTTCTCTGATACTGAACTTTTTCAGCAGTTTAATCACATGCAAAAATAGGTGTTCCTATATGTCGTAAGCAAGTAATATATAGCATATATAAGGTATTAAAAAAACTATTTAACCAAAAAATGTAGTTAACAAACAGGATAAGGATGTAGAGACAATTTTATAAAAATATATATACATGGCCTTGACCGCTTTAGCTCAGTGGATAGAGCGTCGGCCTGCGGACTCAAGGGTCCCAGGTTCCATTCCGGTCAAGGGCACATACCTAGGTTGTGGGCTCAATCCCCAGTGGGGGGACTTGTGGGAGGCACTTGATCCATGATTCTCTCTCATTGTGGATGTTTCTATCTCTCTCTCCCTCTTCCTTCCTCTCTGAAATCATTAAAAACACAAACACACACACACACACACACACACACACACACACACACACATATATATACATATATATATATACACATATATATATATATATATATATAAAACAACAAAAAACACGTGCACACACAATGAAAACACATTCACCTAAGCCTTGAGCATTTCCTTCTGTTCTCTGAATGCAACGGGAAAGCTCTAGCTTACTGGGTTCTGGGTCTGCTCTAACTTTGTGTTTATAAATCTGTCTTCAATCAGTTGAGTCCCTGGAAATGTTGATACCCCTCCATGTAAGTTTCTCCTGCTTCACATGAGCCAATTGGTTTTGGTGATGTTGTAAGAAATATCCAAACCTGTGGAGAATTTGTCTAAGTTTATTTGACCCAAGCCCGTGACATTTGCCAGGAAGGAAAATAACAGCAGGTTGAGTGATGCTCGGGAGAATGGCAGTTTTGCACGTTTTTTATACATTAGACTCAAAGGAGGAGACATAAGGGGGTTACATGACATTCACTGGTGATAAAATAGCAGGGAGAGCTAAGGAGGGAAATCTCTGGGATTGTATCAACAGTAAAAAAAAAAAAAAAAAAAAAAGAATAGACACAAACATATTCTTACAAGTTATGCATTAGGCAACAGTTAATATTTAACCAGAGAGCAATAATAATTGGGGATCTGTGATCTTCTTGTTGGGAGATTGTGCTCTTAGGATTCTGTAAATAAGAAATGGTCCTGAAAATCCGAAGGTCTGTTATCTCACATGCAAAAAGCCAACAGACAGGCTCAAGAAGGTAAAATTTGTCCATTGCAAAAACAAAACAAAACAACACAGGCTGGTACATGAATACCCAGGTGACTAGTTTTTACTTGGAAAGTTTTAACTTCAAAGCATCCTGTATGGTTATTTTTAGCCTCTGAGTTTGCAAGATTGGCTATGTGATGCCAGGCTTCCAGATATTGCTACGTTTACTGTGTGCCATCATTTTTGTCTGTACTGGGGAGTCAGAACCTGTGGGTTGAGGAGGAAATTCAATGAGTGGTTTATTAACTCTGGGACCCATTGCTGAGGTCCTCCTGAACACAATCGCCCCAGTATTGCTGCTGTCCCTTTATTGGGTTTCCTAGTAGTCACTCTTCAGGTCAATAAAGCCTTAGGTTCTAAATGAAGTTGACATATTTGTAAGGACAAAAAATAGGTATTTTTGTTTGCTGTGGCCTTCCACAATTTATGAGAAGCGCCTGCTAATTAAACCCCAAGATTGTTGGCTCCTCTAATACAAACAGCTGCTCTGTTCAAACTGCTGAACAAGATAAGCTTCTCTCAGTGCTCCATCTTACACACCCCTCCTTCCTGCTGTGGTCACACCTCTGGGATATTTTGGACCAAGGGGTCTCTATTAGTAGAAAGTTTCCTTCTCTCTGCCCCTTCAAACAAGCCTCTTTTGACCTCTTCCTAGCTTTTGCTCTAGTCATATTTTATAGGCTTGGGAAAAATACTGATAAGGAACCTCCCTAGCACATCTAAAATACTGTCTTCTGGAAAGCAAACAAACTGTAACTGTTAAAGACAGCCTCTCATATCTACACAACTTGAGCTCAGGCCAAGGCCCCTCCATTCCTGGTCCCCGTGCAACAGACACTGCCGAAAAGCAGAAGCCACCCTTCCTTCCCTGCCCTGTAGTGACTAGCAATACTTGGCCCTTTCCTCTCTTGGAAAGTGAAATAAACTTCCTCTCTGCATGGCTTCTTGTAGGTGTGAAATCTTCCACAGCCGGCATCACAGGCCAAACCCACAGGGTATTCCTTTCTTCTAAGGAGTTAAGGGGAGAGACTGTGAAAGATGAGAGCAATGACATTGTCAAGACAAAAGAATATTTCCTTCTTCCTTTCTAGGTTCTTTGGTTGGCCTCATAATTAAGCTGATACACTATAGGTTAACAGGGGAAACGACAAAACGTTATTAACCTGTATACCTGCTGTATATATGGAAATGACTCAGAAAGACAGAGTAACTGGCCAAAATGCAAACATCATCATCTGAAAAGCCACCTTCACGTACAGTCAGAAAATGTGGTGTGTGGAGAGTCAGTGAGGGTAGATTGGCAGGTAAAGCACAGTAAGGACCTCAGTTGTGGCCCAGGGAGCTGTGCACTGTGGTGACAAAAAAAGGACTGTGTTCCAACCCAAAGTCCCAGGGTGCAGACACAGGAGACTGGGAATGTGGATGGGGGTGGAGAACATGATCCAGGCTGCAGGGAAAACATGCTGGGAGCCATTGTCTCATTCAGCCAGTAGGGATATAGAGGACAGAATCACATGGGTAGTGGGTTCAATGCATGAATCAGAGGTGAGGACCTGTCCAATGAGACCAGGACCATGTAGGACTCCAGCATCACTTCCAAATACTAGGTCCCCAAATTCATGTCCAATTGTATCCACTCCTGCAGGGTGAATGTCAGTGTCACATCGGAACATCATGTGAAGGGTCAATCTGAGCCAAGAAATTCATCACAGTAGATGGGATCACAGCATGACACCCAACATGTGGGTGAAGGTGCAGAGACACAGCCCTAATTACCGAGGTCTCCTGTGGGTCAAACTCTGTGCTGGGATCAAAGGGGAGGCAGACAAACAGCAGCTCACTTTCTCTCTGAGATTTTGCAGTAATTTCCATGCTTCCATGTCTCTGAATCCACTCCCTCAGTTTTTTGTTAATTAGATTCCAAATGTGAGTGCGATCAAGTGATGCTGTCTTGTTCTGACTAACTTAATTCACTTACCATGATGTTCTCCAGGTCCATCCATGCTGTCTGAAAGGGTAAGAGATACTTCTCTTTTACTGCTACATAGTATTCTATGGTATAAATGTATGACAGTTTTTTATCTACTCATCTGCTGATGGGGACCTGGGCAGTTTCCAGTCCTTTGCTATTGTAAATTGTGCTGCTATGAACAGAGGGGTGCATACTTTCCATCTGATTGATTCGGGTGTCTTAGGATATATTCCTAGAAGTGGAATCACTGGATCAAATGGCAGTTCCATACTAAATTTCTTGCAAAAACTCCAAACTGGTTCCCATAACAGCTGTAGCAGTTTGCATTCCCACCAGCAGTAAACTGGGTTCCCTTTTTCCACATCCTCCCCAGCACTTGTCCTTTGTTGATTACTTGATGGCAGCCATTCTGACAGTGTGGGGTGATACCTAACTGTTGCTTTAATTTGCATCTCTGGTGACTGATAGATCCTCCCTTCCCCCAACTGATGGACAAAGAATGACTTAAACTCCATTCCTGAACACCTAACCAAGCATCTTATATGGACTAAACATTGAACCACCAATCAGCACCTGCCAAATATCCTGAACCCCGATTTCTAAAGTCCTTAATTGTGTGCCTCATATAAAACCACCAATCAGCGTGTGCCAAGAAGCCCCATCCCTTCCGTTTCCTCCCCTCAAAAGGTGCCTCCATCCCAGCACATGGGCTCATTTCCACCAGGAATATAGTCCGGCAGGGTCTTCTCCTCTAATAAAGCCTGTGTCCTGGACTCCGGCCCTCTGTCTCATCTATCATCGATCAGTCACTTTGAGCATTTTTCACATGTCTCTCGGCCATCTTATCCACACTGCAGCCCAGGCAGAGCTGATTCTTCCTGTGGCTTCAGAAGCAGATGCTCTTAAGTATGAGAGTCTGTTTTGTGACATTAACTTTGCATAATGGATTCAATGGAGACATGTTAGATTGTGCTAACTTGAGCAGCCTCTGAAAGCTACAGTTGGCCTGAAGGAGACACAGCCTAAACTCTTGAATGAAGAAACAATGCCTGCCATTCAGAAGGAGCAGGTCTTGAAGAAAGATATTCAAAACCAGCAGCTAAAGGAAGGCAGGCAGATGCTGGAGAAACAAAACCCCAGAAATCACCTCCCCTGAAGGGGCAAGAGGACCCTGAGTATACTAGGTGTGTTCTTGAGCTATTTGACCCTAAATTTAGTCCCTGAGTGAACTGAGAAATATGTGATCCGGGCCTTGGGGAGGAGAAACTACATGACCCACAAGACCACGCATGGAATGCCACCAGTCTTAGCCAATGGGGGCTCAGAGAAGGCATTTCCGTTTGGCCGCTTCTGAAGGGCGGGACCGGTAGTCCACTTGGCGGGATTTTGTCTTCTTAGGTTATTGTCTGAGGTGATCAGGCGTTCCTAGTCGCACAGTCCCATGGAGAAGGCTGGAGAATGGTGTTCCCCCTGACATAATCAATGACGGGAGCCTCCAGTGGTGCTCACACCTCACACTTCGGATTGAAGCTCGGAGTCACCGCTGGGATCACCGCCAGGGCCGGGACGGGGACCGCCATTCCTCCAGCGGCTTCTACTCCAGCAGGTCCCGCCCCGCTCAGCCCACAGAGGGCAATGGCGGCGCCCATGCTGAGGAGCTGTGCTGAGGTGAGTTCCTATCCCTGGCGTCCCTCACCTCCTCCTCACACCCAACACCACAGCTCGGGTGCGGGCGCCTGTCACGTCCTGCAGCTCAGTCTCCATGGAGGACCGCCAGGAAGGCGGAGGGGAGTGAGGAGTGTTATGTCTTCTGAGGCACAGCAAGTGCAGGGCAGAGAGGACAGGGGTGACGTGCATCTGAGGCTCCCCTGAGGGTGTGGGCTGTGAGGGTTGGCGGACAGATCAGAGGCTGCAGGGAGGACATCACGGAGTCATTGGGGCTTTCCCGGCTCTGGGGTCCATCAGAGGCCTGGGGTGGTCCTGGACCCGGCTGGAGGACAAGCTTCTCTGGATGGCATGTGCCAAGTTCATGGGTGAGTCCAGCGAGATCCAGCAGCACTGGAGCCGGAAGGGGGCAGAGCTGAGGGAGTGAACCTGGGACAGAAGATGGGAAGGGGATAAAGATTACCCAGTGGTGTGCACATCTGGAGGAAGTGTGAGCTGATGGTCCCCGGGACCTGGTGTGGGGACTTAAAAGAGAAGCATAAACCCACGCTTGGCTTTGTCTTGGAGGCATGGTCTAGGTGACTGCAGTGGTATTGGTTGGCAGGAAGGCTGGCGCCCTGTAGGCATTTCCAAGAGCTTAATTGGCATTGCTCTCTACCCTCCCCTCCCCCAATCTTTCCCACCCAACCCAGCTGCTCCGCTGAGGGCAATCCCAGTGAGTAATGGGGCTGTGATGAGAGAGCAGCCTGCACTGGCATTAGGGCCTGGTGTCCACACTAACCGGGTGCCCTGGAGGAGGTTGAGGGGGGGAAGGTGTGTAAGGAGTAGGAATGGGGGTTCTCAGAGAGACAGCTCTGGTTTCAATTGTCTCCATTCTGACAGGTTGGTGTGACCTTTGAGGACATTGCCCTGTACTTCTCCCGGAAGGAATGGAAACTCCTTGATGAGGGTCAGAGACAGCTGTACCTGAATGTGATGCTGGAGAACTTTGAGCTTATATCCTCACTGGGTAAGACCTTCACTCTCACCAGTGACCTGGACTTGGCTTTGCCATTTCCCAGCCCCATGTCCCAGGGATGCTGTGTCCTGCCATGTAGACTGTGGTTCTGCTTGATTTTCCAGTTTCCTGGGTAGCTGCTGTCCTGGGGTGGGTGGGTCTGTTTCCGCTGCTCCCTTCTATTCCTGAAGTCCCAATTCTCCCCGCTGTACTAAGTTCACAGGGAAGGACTTGTGGTTGGTAGCGTTGCAGGAAGCCTGAGGGATTCCATCTTGATCAGTGAGGAAAGCATTTTCTATATTTCTGTTGGTCATGTATATATATTTTTGAAAAATTGTCTCTACATCCTTAATCCTGTTTATTAACTATATGTATTTTTGGGTAAATAGTCTTTTGAATACCTGGTATATTTTATATATTAATTGCTTACAAAATACAGGAACACATATTTTTGCATGTGCTTAATAGAGCTTTGCTGGTATTACTTCCCCACAGCCACTTTCTGCGAAGTCCATATTTTTGCTAAGCCAGCTTTCAGCAGGGCTAGTGCCGCTAGGAAGTTGAGATGCTTGTTCCTAGTGCTTAGCAAGTAAATATTGTTAATGAAGTTATAAACACTTTGCTTTTGAGGCAGAGTCAGTGCATTGTTATTAGCCTGCAGTATAGTATTAACATACCTTCATTATTCCCAGGGTACTCCAACTATTTGTGTGAATTTCTGTCTATATCATAATATTCGCTTTATTGTGCTTATCATACCTGAATCCACCATATCTCCAAGGGATTCCTTCATATAGTTTGCAAGTATTTTCTTCTGTTCTCTAGATTTCCTTTCATTTCAATTTGCTTATTGCTGTTGTGCTGTGAAGACGCTATTTTTCTTTATTTGTTGCAGTGTGGACTGTTTATTTTTTCTATTTTGTGTGGTGGTTGGTGTCTCATTCAGAAACTCCCGTCCAAAACAAATCTCCAAAACTTTTTCTCTTGGTTGTCCTGAGGAGTTTTAAGTTTTAGCGCTCATACATAATTCTGTCCTGCAGGTTGACTTACATATTAAAAAATGTGTTATTGATTTTAAGAGGGATAGAGAATCAGAAACATCAGGGATAAAGAAACATCGATCAGCTGTCTCCTGCACATCTCCCACTTGGAATATGCCCGCGGCCTAGGCATATGCCCTTGACCAGAATCAACCCCGGGACTCCTCAGTCCACAGGCAGACACTGTATTAACTGAGCCAAACTAGTCAGGGCGGTGCAGTTACATTTTATCAATGGTGTCCAGGTTTGGTGTTTTGCATGTGAAATCAGTTCTTGAAGGAACTATCTTTCCCTTCTTCTGTGACTTGTAGCTTTGTCAAAGATTACTTAAAAGTATGTGCCTGGGTTAAAAGTATGTGCCTGGGTTTATTTCTGTGTTTTCTGTTCTGTTCTGTTTACATATGTATCTGTGTTTCTCCAGCAACGCACTGTTTGCTTGCTTTCTCTTTGTAATAAATTGAAGTCAGGAAGTGTGATGCCACCAGCTTTGTTCTCGCTCAGGACTGCTTTTCTTTCTTTCTTTTTTTTTTTTTTAATATATTTTATTGATTTTTTTACAGAGAGGAAGGGAGATGGATAGAATTAGAAACATTGATGGGAGAGAAACATCAATCAGCTGCCTCCTGCACACCTCCCACTGGGGTCGTGCCCGCAACCAAGGTACATGCCCTTGACTGGAACCGAACCAAGGACCCCTTAGTCCGCAGGCTGATGTTCCATCCACTGAGCCAAACCAGTTAGGGCAGGATTGCTTTTCTTAATAGAGTCTTTTGATTCCATATCCACATTTTCTATTCATTTCTTTGTAAAAGACCATTGGAGTTATTGGGATTGTTTTTAATCTGTAGTTTGCCTTGTGTATTATGGCTATCTCCACCATATTTCATTTTCAGATCCATGGAGACACGTTTTCTTTCAACTGATTTGTGTTTACTTCCATTCCTTTCATCACTGTCTTATATAGTTCTTACTCACTGTACAGATGTTTCACATTTTGGTTGAATTTACTCCTGTGGATTTTTTTGTGTTGGATGCTATTGTAATTTGATTACATTCTTCATTTTTCCATCAAGGAATTTATTATTGGTGTGCAGAAATGGAACTAATGTTTGTATGTTTATTTTGCATCCTGTAACTATTCTGAATTTAATTCTCTATTCTTCATTTATCTTCACCTGAATAAATGAAGAATAGAGATATGTTTTCCATTGATTGGTTTTTTAGAGAGAGAGTGGGAGACAGAGAGAGGGAGAGAGAAACATCAATTGGCTGCCTCCTACAGGTGGCTCCACTGAGCGTGGTGATGGACCTACAACCCAGATACCTACCCTTGCCTGGGAATAGAACCCTAGCCCTCCAGTGCACAAGCCTGCATTCTCATCAATGAAGCACAGTGGCTACGGATATTTATTTTTTCTTTAATTAATTCATTAATTTATTTATTTCCATATATGTATTTTTTATTTCCTAGAGAAAGAGGACAGAGAGAATCATTGATCACCTCCCTCCTGCATGACCCTTGTTAGTGATTGAGCTTCCAACCAGTGCAGGTTTCCTAACAATGAATCCAATCGTGAATTCCAAGTTATTGAGTCAATGAACAATCAGTGAGACATACTTGGCAGCTTTTATTTATTGGTTTTGGAGACAGGCAGGGAGACAGAGAAAGAAAGAGCATGAAGCATTGATGTGCTGTTCTACACATCCGTGCATTCATTGGTTATCCCCTACATGTGCCCTGATGGGGAATCAAACATACAACCTTGGTGCATCGGGACCACATGCTCAACAACTGAGCCACCTGGACAGGGCTCTCAATTTGTTTATCAATTTGAGGAGCACATAGTGGGATGTTGCCAAATTTCTCTGTGGGGGCTCATGTCATCTGGTAACATCAGCATCTCTTACAATGCATTGTGGTTCCTAGTGACAGGTGTTATGTCTTAATCTTTCACTTATTTTTTTACTTATTTGAGGCTTGGTTTTTGTTTGTTTGTTTTTGCTTTAGTGTAGCTAAAGGCTTGAACATTTTTATATCTTTTTCTTAAATATACCTTTTAGGTATTCCTTTCTTTTGTCTTGTCTCCCTTTTATTTATGTTTGTTCTAATATTTATGGTTTCTATCCTTTGAAAGCTTTGGGTTTACTTTCCTGTTGTGTTTCCAGTTTCCTGAGGTGCCATGTTGGGTCTTTGAGATTTTTGTGACAATGTAGGCATTTATCTCTATAAAATATCCCTCAGAATTACATTTTTTGAATGTTATACATAAGCTTTGGTAGGTTGTCTTGGTATTTACTTTGCCTGTAGACTTTTTTGAGGTCTCTTGTTTTTGGCTGCCCTGACATTCTTATATATTTATTTATTATTCCTTTTACATAGAGAGGAGGGGAAACAAGAGGGGGCGCGAGTGAGAGAGAGAGAGAGATGAGGGAGGAACAACAATCGGCTGCCATCTGCACACTTTCAAACCAAGTATAGAACCAACATTCTGATATGTGCCCTAACTGGGAATTGAACTATTGACCCTTTGATGCACAAGGTGATGCTCCAACCAACTGAGCCCCACTAGCCAAGGCATTGTGTGATTTTTAAAAGCAAAAGCCTCCATTTCTTTCGAGAATAGGCCACCTGGGTCAATGAGAACAGAAGTACAGTGGGAGATAGTAGCAGTGCTGACCCTTTATTTTATTTTTTAGTTAAAATCAATTTTTATTGATTTGAGACAGGAAAGGAGAGGGAGAGAAAGATAGAAACATCAATGATGAGAGAGAATCATTGATTGGCTGCTTCCTGCGTGCCTCCTAGCTGAACGAAGCCCGCAACCCGGTCATGTGCCCTTGACCAGAATCATAACTTGGACCCTTCAGTCCACAAGCTGATGCTCTATCCACTAAGCTAATCTAGCTAGGGCTGACATTTTTTTAAAATACATTTTTTTTGATTTATGAGAGGAAGGGATAGAGAGAGAGAGAGACATTGATGATGAGAGAGAATCACTGATGAGCTGCCACGTGCATGCCTTTATTGAGGACAAAATCCACAAAAAACTGTGCATGTGCCCTTGACTGGAATGGAACCTAGGACCTTTCAGACTGTGGGCTGCCATTATATCCACTGAAAAAACGACCTAGGGATGACCCTTGTTTATTTATTTATTTTATTTTTTAAAATATATTTTATTTATTTTTTACAGAGTGGAAGGGAGAGGAGGAGAGATTTAGAAACATCGATGAGAGAGAAAACATCAATTAGCTGCCTCCTGCACAACCCCTACTGGGGATTTGGCCACAACCAAGGTACATGCCCTTGACCGGGATCAACCTGGGACCCTTGAGTCTGCAAGCCGAAGCTCTATGCACTGAGTGAAATCGGTTAGGGCGCTTTATTTACTTAGTTACTTAGTTTGTTATTATTAACTCTTGTGGGTTTTTGTTTTTAATATTTTTTTAATTGATTTCAGAGAGGAAGGAAGAGGGAGAGAGAGATAGAAACATCAATGATAAGAGAGAATCATTGATTGGCTGCGTCCTGCACACCCCTTACTGGGGATCGAGCCCTCAACCCAGGCATGTGCCCTTGGCCAGAATCGAACCTGGGACCCTTGAGTCCGCAGGCCGAAGCTCTATCCACTGAGCCAAATCAGTTAGGGCGCTTTATTTATTTATTTAGTAAGTTAGTTATTACTGACCCTTGTTTTTGACCTTAGGTACCTTCAAATGTGTTTGCTCACCCAGTTTCCTGTTACCGTTTCTATGCAGTTGTGCTTTTTTGGTATTCTGTATTACTGTTTGTCTTCATGGTACTCTTATTCCCATTTCCTGTGGGATTTTTTTTAACGGGTAGTCATCTACTTACTCTGGGATGGTAAAGATTCTCTGTCTCTGATTCTGCCATCTTGCTGATGTCACTCTCATAGGTCTTTCGTCCGTGATCTCATTTGTGCTTTGATGTTCTACCATAGTGTTGACCATCCATCCTTTTAAGATGGGCATCCTTTGTCCCATACAGTGGCTCAACTGGGATTTAACAGGCAGAATACTTTGTGCATCCCAGAAGAAATATGACTTTATCAATGACGGGGTAGACCCAGAGGCACTCTTGCCTTGGTGAAGGGTTGGGGGTGGTTTTGACGCCTGGGCTTTGTTTCATTCATAACTAGGATCCCATTTTGTTCATCAATATTTTGTTACCATTGCCCAATCCTCACCCAATTCTACTTCTTCTTGCTTAATGTTGACCCCTTGCACACGACTCAGTTTTAATAGTGATCATTCTACTCGGATTTCCAGGTCATGGGTAACCTTAACCTCTTTAAACTTCGCACCTCTCCTTCTTTCACACAAATCGCTTTACTGCACTCCCTTGTTGATCCATGCCTACAGAGCCTTGGAGTGAACGCATACTATATTGACGCTGAACATCATGCGCTCTAATATGAGTGATAGTTTATGGCAGTGGTTCTCAAACTTTCTAACGCCGCGACCATTTTATACAGTTTCTCAGGTTCTCGTGAACCCCAACCATAAAATTATTTTCGTTGCTACTTCATAACGGTAATTTTGTAACTTTTAATGAATCATAATGTAAAAATCTGTGTTTTCTGATGATCTTAGGCGACCGTGCTAGCAGTTCTCAACCTGTAGATCGCGACCCACAGGTTGAGAACCACTGATGTAGAGCCTGAGACCATCAGAAAACACAGATATTTACATTATGATTCATTAAAAGTAGCAAAATTACACTTATGAAGTATCAACGAAAATAATTTTATGGTTGGGGGTAACCACAACTTGAGGAACTGTACTTAAGGGTCGCAGCATTAGAAAGGTTGAGAACCAATGGTTTATGGGTTTGTAAACATTGGAATTATTCTTCACAGACTCACATCTCCAGCATCAAAGGTCTGAAAGGAAGCCCTTTGTGGAATAATCACGAGTAGACCCTGCCTCCCTTGTTTTTGTCCCAGGCTATGCTTCTGTCCTCCCTTGGTGAGATTTTCATCATCCAGTGACCTTTCGGGCCAAGTTATATATAACAGCCATTTCCTGAGAGGCTGACTTACTTGTCTTTAAAATCAGTGCATGGAATCATGTCCAGTCACGAAAGATAAACATTTGTGGTGAACACATTCTGTTTTGATCAGGTCAACATGCACTTCACCTACGTTTCCTTTTGTTCAGGTTGCTGCTGTGGAGCAGAGAATGCGGAGGCCCCGACTGAACAGGAGTTTTCTGTAAGAGTGTCACAGGCAAGGAATCCCATGGTAGCCTTGTCTTCCCAGAAGAGCCACCCCTGTGAGAGTTGTGGGCTCGTCTTGGGCAACATTTTCCACGTGATAGAGGGGCAGGGAACACAACACGGACAGATACTCTTGAGATGTGGGGCATGTGCAAAACGATTTTACTTCAGTGCAAAATTTCACCAGCAGCATGTGAGAGAGAAGACTTTCACTGGAGGTGTGGATACGAGCTCCCGTGCAAACAGCTGCAATTTCAATGTGTCCCAGAATCGTTTCCTATGCGGGGAGGTTGGTAAAAGTGTCCTTACTGGGTCAGGACATCTCCACCCAAAGGGTACTCAGACCAGGGACAGTCCAAATGCTATTGCGACATGTTGGATGATGTTTCAAAGGAGAAACAGTTATTACAGTGGAAAAGAATGTAAGAAAGACATTAGTTGCACCCACACGGTTATTCAGGAAGAAGATGTCCATCTTGGATGTCGGCCTTTTGTGTCCTCTAAATGTGAAAAATATTTTACCAAATTATCTAGCTTTCATTATCAACAGAGAGGTCGCACTGGAGAAAAGCCTTACAAATGCACTGATTGTGGGAAATCTTTTACTGCTAGCAATGAACTCCGTTGTCATTACAGAATTCATACGGGAGAAAAGCCTTACAAATGCAGTGAATGTGGGAAATCTTTTACACGTAGCAGTAGTCTCCGATATCATCAGAGAGTTCACACTGGAGAAAAGCCTTATCAATGCAGTGAATGTGCAAAATCTTTTACAAGCATCCCTGCTCTTCAATATCATCAGAGAGTTCACAGTGGAGAAAAGCCTTATAAATGCAGTGAATGTGGAAAATCTTTTAGAGGGAGCAGTGGTCTCCTATATCATCAGAAAGTTCACACTGGAGAAAAGCCTTATCAATGCATTGAATGTGGGAAATCTTTTACACGTAGCATTAGACTCCGATATCATCAGGGAGTTCACACTGGAGAAAAGCGTTATCAATGCAGTGAATGTGCAAAATCTTTTACAAGCAGCAATGCTCTTCAATATCATCAGAGAGTTCACAGTGGAGAAAAGCCTTATCAATGCAGTGAATGTGGAAAATCTTTTAGAGGGAGAAATGGTCTCCTATATCATCAGAGAGTTCACACTGGAGAAAAGCCTTATCAATGCAGTGAATGTGGAAAATCTTTTAAAGGGAGCAATGCTCTCCAATATCATCACAGAATTCACACCAGAGAAAAGCCTTACCAGTGCAGTGAATGTGAGAAATCTTTTACCAATAAGAGAATACTTCATCATCATCAGAGATTTCATAAAGGAGAAAAGCCTTATTAATGCAGTGAATGTGGCAAATCTTTTACCCAGAGTACTACCCTTTGTTATCATCAGAGAATTCATACAGGAGAAAAGCCTTATAAATGTAGTGAATATGGGGGATTTTTTACAAGTAACAATGATCTCCGATATCACTAGAGAGTTCACACTGGTAAAAAGCCTTATCAATGCAGTGAATGTGGGAAATGTTTCTTGTTAGCAATGTCTTTGTTGTCATAAGGGAGTTCATAGAGGAGAAAAGCCTTATTAATGCAGTAAATGTGGAAAGTCTTTTAAAAGTAGGGGTGGTCTCCAATATCATCAGAGAGTTCACGCTGTAGAAAGCCATTATGCGTGCAATTAATGTGAGCTATCTTTCAGGCAAATTTCTTAATTTGCTCTGCACCTCTGAGTCCAAATGTGAGAAATTTCTTAGATGTGTAGTTTCTTAGTTACTACTTAATAATACAAGAAAATTTGTGAATCCTAATTTTTCTAAATTGTATCTCATACATGTACTCACCTATATTATGTAAAGTTTCCATAAATATTTTTGCTGTTGTGTGTGTTTTTATGTTGGAACACTATGTAATTCTGTTGCACTAGTCTTAACATACAGAGATGTCCTGCTAGATCTATGTCACAGCATATTTCTGTTGCTGAAGGTGTTTCACCTGAACCACCTATAAGGTCCCTACACATGGCATCAATCATCATCCTCATGTGCCCAGGGAAGCTAACTCTGTTGTCTCATTTGTTGAAGAAAATTAGGAATACCTGAGCCCTTAGTTCTTCCCTGTTTCCCTGTCATGAATGTTCCCATAGGACTGATTACCATTGGTACCTGTAAACATAATGTTGCAGAGGGACTGCCATTTTCAGGGACTTGCTTTGCCTGAATGCTGGTGATGAATTGATTGAGTGTCTAAGTCATCGATGGAAGAACTGTCTGTCTCATGTCTCTTTGGTTTCTAAAATAATAAAGGATTTTTTCTAAGACTTCTTCAATCTTGGGTGTTCTATTTACTGTGTGGGTTAGCTTATAGGAAGATCTAGACCTTCCAATCATGATGAGGTGACAAATTTTGTGGGTTCTCAAACACTTTTGCCCTTGGGGAACAGTACAGTGCAGAAATTAGCTCAGCAGTTTTGGCAAATTTACACTGTGCCCATATTTTCCTTGGAAGCACTGTGGACTCTAATCCTCATGTGATTTCTGGATGATTTGAGACACAGGGATCACGCCCAAGAGGGGCTAGCTGTGACAACCTCAATTATGGTTGGGAGCATGAATTTCTTTTCTTTGCAACGGATTCCAATACATTTGAAGGGAATCTCTTGTCCAGGTGTTGCAGAGGGCCACGTGCCCTAAGGCCTGCAATTTCACGAGTAATGGTCTGTGATTTGAGCACCATAGCACTGAGGGGAAATCCTTTCACTGAAGGAAACACTGACCTAATTGTTGTATCAGAAGAAAATTCCAGCATGTTAGCAGGGCTGATTCATCTGGAAATGGCTGAGGGCATTTCCCTAAACCTGAAAAGGATGCATAAAATGATTGCATGCTGTAGGACAGCTCAGAGCATTTCATTCTACATGGGATTGCCTCCTACTGGCCAAAACCACAACAGCCGAAGGCAATTACTCCAATCTGACAGTGGATTCTGTATACCAAACCCTGGACTTTGATGTATATCTACTTTGCCTTAGGACAGTTGGTGTTAATAAAAAGCAAGGGGTCATGAGACAAGAGAGAACTTGGTTTCTTTGGCTAAGCTCCTCTGGCCCCAAAATGCCTTCCAAAATTATGTTTTGTCTCTGGAATCTTAAATGATTTACACACAGCGCCTTCTCCAGATTCACCAACCATTCTAGATGCTGGATAAAGATCACTGGTATTGTTAGACCAGACTGCAGCCCATTAGATGGAATGGTTCTCATCTAACTGTGCATCCAGGAATTATTTTAAGAAAAAGAGTACAGGAGCTGTGTGTATACAGATCTGGGGGAACCCAGGGATGTTTGTTTTCTGTGGAGCAGTCTGTCATTGATTATAATCAGGATGTTTTGTGGCTCCTGAGCTTCTCAGATGTTCCCATCGGAGCCATTGGTGTGCTGGCAGGAAAACCAAGATGGAGACAAAGGTTGCCTTCAGTCCATGGATGTGGGTTTTGTGGGATTGGGCGAAAGTTCTTCATTCTTTGTTACATTTTCTGTCACTGAGATGAGACTCACATCCAGAGGGCATGAGTATGGGGATTGAATATAGAGTTGCCAAACCTGTTCTTCCAGAATAGGTGAACATACATTTGCTTTATCTTGATCCATTGTTCACAGCTGTAATGAGTAAATTACATGTCTTAAGAATCGTGTTTCATAAATCTTCACATGTGCATGAAGCTGAAACCATCATTACAGTCATAGTGCTGACCATATCTGTCTCCATGTAATTGCCTCATGACCTCTTTTAACCTCTCCCTGTTCTTCACAGCTTTCCTAGTTTCCATGGATTTACATTCCATTTTCATAGAGAACTTTGTATTTTTCCTCTTTATGTTTCATAAATACTTGGAGATTTTTTAAAGTTACATTAGTAGCTCATGTTTCTTTCTGATGATATTCTTTTTAAAAAAATATATTTTATTGAGTTTCTACAGAGAGGAAGGAAGAGGGATAGAGAGCTAGAAACATCGATGAGAGAGAAACATCGATCAGCTGCCTCCTGCACACGCCCTACTGGGAATGTGCCCGCAACCAAAGTACATGCCCTTGACCAGAATTGAACCTAGGACCCTTTAGTCCGCAGACCGTCTCTGTATCCACTGAGCCAAACCAGTTAGGGCTCTGAAAGATATTCTTATCATTGATATATCACCATCAATTTGTCCATATAAATAAATATTTGGTTATTTCTAACAAAGCTGGCACAAACATTTCTGTATCATTCCTTGTATGTATATAATTGTTATTTACCTTTGTCAAAAATTCAGTGCATAGTCTGGGTTTTTGAGTAGAAAATGTTTCAATTTACCGAGATGAGGAAATTGTGATCTAAATGGAATACACCACCAGGGCCAGTGTGGCTCAGTGCTTGGGCATCATCTCGTGTAGCACAGGTTGGGGATTTGATGGCTGGTGGGGACATGTGCCTGCCTTGTGGGCTAGATCCACAGAAGTGGGTGTGCAGGAGGCGGCTGGCCGATATGGCACTCTTCCAGCAATGTTTCTCTCCCTCTCCCTTCTCTCTCTAAAAGTTAATACACTGTTCTTTAACAATAAAAAGTAAACGTTAACTGATTATACTTTTTTACATTTTTTTCAGCAGTGTGTTAGGGATTCACCGTCTCCACATCCTAGAGCATAATTTGTTTGGTCAATCATAATTTATTTAAAGTTTTTTTTTATGAGTTTGTCACGCTACTTCGCTCTTTGATTGCATTTTTTCTAGGAGTTAATGGTGAGCCTTTTCTCAGAAGTGTTACTGCTGACTCTGTATCTTTGTTAAAACATCATATGTTCTGCCTTATGTGCTATGTATTCTGGCAGTTTTCTTTAACAATTGGACAGTGGAACAACAAAGATGGATGTTGGAATTTCACTGATTTTGTGCCTTTTTTACTTTAGGAAATAATCGTTTTTTGTATTGGAATAATACGTTTTATTTATTTTTTTTGTTTTTAGTAATTGTTTTTTTTTGCAGCTTTTTACAAATTGTTTTAAGTATTACAAATAGTAGTACATATGTCTCCTTTTTTTCCCCTCCATTGACCTTCCCCCGACTTCCCCTACCCCCCACTACATGCCTTCACCTGTCCGCCCTCCCCCAACCCCACCCCAGTGTCTTGTAATGGTTGTGCTTATATGCATGCGTACAAGTCC
Source organism: Corynorhinus townsendii (assembly GCA_026230045.1). Classification (NCBI taxonomy): domain Eukaryota; kingdom Metazoa; phylum Chordata; class Mammalia; order Chiroptera; family Vespertilionidae; genus Corynorhinus; species Corynorhinus townsendii. Next base: position 49,497,043 of record JAPDVU010000011.1, on the reverse strand, counting down.
TTAGGTTGGTCTCTTACAGCCCCCCTCGCCCAACCTCCCCTGTCTTCCCAATGTAGTTTGACAGTCTGTTCAATGCTTCTTTGCCTCTGTATCTTTTTCCCACCATTTCTTTCCTTTAAAAAGTTGTGCCTTTGCAGACTAGAAATAAACATATAATAACAAAACAAAACAAAAAAATGTTTGAGTCCCAATTTCAATGTCCAACAGTTCTGAGTCCCCGTTTCAATGTCTGACAGTTCCTTATGTGTACATGTCAGCAATGATATCTGGATGGTAGGCACATGGTGGTAATGCAGGTCCGACCCTCTCTCCTTTGGTCCTAGGTAACCTGCAGCGGTGCACAGCTGCTGACTGCTCGCGTGGCAAGGCATTGTCAGCGTCTTCCATCTTTGGACTGTTTTTTCCTGTTGTCTTCGTGGTTGGAGCACACCTGTCAATTCCTCTCTGTTGGCAGGAATCCACCTGGTCTTGGGGTTGTTTTCTGAAAATATACAAATATATTCTCGACCACAAGTTAATAAAGGAATCTTTTTCTATATAATTGATTTGGGATCCTTTTTATTTTTGTTCAAACGATTTTCCTTTGTCTGAGGTATGATGTTCTGATTGCAGTTTCTCAGCCTCTGGATCTGTTCTTGTTCATCAGTCTATGCCGTTCATTATATTCCACAAATGAGCAAGATCATGTGATATTTATCTTTCTCTGCCTGGCTTATTTCACTCAACATAATATTCTCCATCCATATTGTTGCAAATGGTAGGAACTCCTTTTTTACCGCAGTGTAGTATTCCATTGTATAGATATACCACAGTTTTTTAATCCATTCATCTGCTGTTGGGCATTTAGGCTGTTTCCAAATCTTAGCTATGGTGAAATGTGCTGAACATAGGGATACATATTTCCTTTCTGATGCGTTTTTCTAGATTTTTGGGATATATTCCTAGAAGTGGGATCACTGGGTCAAAAGGGAGTTCCATTTTTAGTTTTTTGAGGAAGCTCCATACTGTTCTCCACAGTGGCTGCACCAGTCTGCATTCCCACCAGCAGTGCAAAAGAGTTCCTTTTTCTCCGCATCCTCGCCAACACTTGTTTGTTGATTTGTTGATAAAAGCCATTCTGACAGGTGTGAGATGGTACCTCATTGTTGTTTTGATTTTCATCTCTCTGATGATTAGTGACTGTGAGCAGGTTTTCATATGTCTCTTGGCCTGCCTTCTGTCTTCTTTCGAAAAGTTTCTATTTAGATCAGTTGCCCATTTTTTGATTGGGTTATCTTCTTTTTGTTAAGTTGTATGAGTTCTCTGTATATGTTGGAGATTAAACCCTTATCGGTGATATCATTGGCAAATATGTTCTCCCATGCAGTGGGCTTTCTTGTTTTATTGATGGTTTTCTTTGCTGTGCAAAAGCTTTTTATTTTGATGTAGTCCCATTTGTTTATTTTCTTTAGCTTCCATTGCCCTAGGAGTAGTATCAGTGAAGAAGTTCTTTCGGCATATGTCCGAGATTTTGCTGCCTGTGGATTCCTCTAGTATTTTCATGGTTTCCCGTCTTATGTTTAAGTCCTTTATCCATTTTGAATTTATTTTTGCGTATGGTGTAAGTTGGTGATCTAGCTTCATTTTTTTGCATGTATCTGTCCAATTTTCCCAACACCATTTGTTGAAGAGACTGTCTTGCTCCATTCAATGTTCGTGCCTCCTTTTTCAAATATTAATTGAGCATATTGATTTGGGTCAATTTCTGGGTTCTCTATTCTATTCCATTGATCTATATGTCTGTTCTTGTGCCAGTACCAGGCTGTTTTGAGAACAGTGGCTTTGTAATACAGTTTGATATCTGGTATTGTGATCCCTCCTACTTTGTTCTTCTTTCTCAGGATTGCTGTAGCTATTCGGGTTCTTTTTTTATTCCAGATAAATTTTTGGAAAGTTCATTCTAGGTCTGTGAAATATGTTGTTGGTATTTTAATGGGAAGTGCATTGAATCTATAGATTGCTTTGGGTAGTATGGACATTTTGATGATGTTGATTCTACCAATCCATGAGCATGGTATGTTCTTCCATCTGTTTATGTCTTCCTCTATCTCTTTTTTCAGTGTCCTGTAGTTTTCTACGTATAGGTCTTTTACCTCTTTAGTTAAGTTTATTCCTAGGTATCTTAATTTTTTTCGTGCGATGGTAAATGGGATTGCTTTTTTAGTCTCTCTTTCTGTACATTCACTATTGGTGTATAGAAATGCCATAGGTTTCTTGGCATTAATTTTGTATCATGCTACATTACCGAATTCAGTTATTAAGTCTAATAATTTTTTTATGGAGTCTTTAGGGTTTTCTATGTACAGTATCATGTCATCTGCGAATAAGGACAGTTTTACTTCTTCTTTTCCAATTTGGATGACTTTTATTTCTTCTTCTTGTCTGATTGCAATAGCTAATACTTCCAGCACTATATTGAACAGGAGTGGTGAGAGTGGGCATCCCTGTCTTGTTCCTGTTCTTAGGGGAAATGGTTTTAGTTTTTGCCCATTGAGTATGATGTTGGCTGTGGGTTTGTCATATATGGCTTTTATTATGTTCAGGTATGATCCTTCTATTCCCACCTTGCTGAGAGTTTTTATCAAGAAAGGGTGTTGGATTTTATCAAATGCTTTTTCTGCATCAATTGATATGACTGTGATTTTTATCTCTCAGTTTGTTTATGTGATGTATCACGTTTATTGATTTGCGGATATTGTACCATCCTTGCATCCCTGGGATAAATCCTACTTGGTCATGGTGTATAATGTTTCTGATGTACTGCTGGATTTGATTTGCAAGAATTTTGTTGAGGATTTTGGCATCTATGTTCATGACGGATATTGGCCTGTAATTCTCTTTCATTGTGTTGTCTTTATCTGCTTTTGGTATTCGGGTGATGCTGGCCTCATAGAAGGAGCTTGGAAGTGTTCCTTCTTCTTGAATTTTCTGGAATAGTCTGAGGAGGATAGGTTTTAGTTCTTCCTTGAATGTTTGGTAAAACTCCCCTGTGAAGCCATCAGGCCCTGGGCTTTTGTTTGCTGGAAGCTTTTTGATGACTGCTTCAATTTCTTCCACAGTTATCAGCCTATTGAGATTTTTAGAATCTTCTTGAGTGAGTTTTGGAAGGTTGTATTTTTCTAGGAATGTGTCCATTTCCTCCAGATTGTGTAGTTTGTTAGAATAGAGTTGTTCATAGTATTTTTTAACAATCCTTTGTATTTCTGTGGGGTCTGTTGTTATTTCACCTCTTTCATTTCTGATTTTGTTTATTTGGGTCCTCTCTCTTTGCTTCTTGGTGAGCCTGGCTAGAGGTTCATCAATCTTGTTTATCCTTCAAAGAATCAGCTCTTGGTTTTGTTGATCCTGTATATTGTTTTTTTGGTCTCTATGTCATTCATTTCTGCTCTGATCTTTATTATGTCCTTCCTTCTGCTCACTGTGGGCTTTTATGTTGCTCTCTTTCTAATTCTTTGAGTTGTTGAGTTAGAAAATTTATTACCATTTTTTCTTGTTTTTTTGAGGTAGGCCTGTAGAGCTATAAACTTCCCTCTCAGGACTGCTTTCATTGTGTCCCATAGCATTCGCATTGTTGTGTTTTTATTGTCATTATTCTCCAGGATGTTTTTAATTTCTTCTTTGATCTCGTTGATCACCCAATCATTGTTTAATAGCATGCTATTCTGTTTCCACGTGTTTGAATTTTTTGGAATGTTTTTATTATAGTTTATTTCTAATATTATGCCATTGTGGTCTGAGAAAATGCTTGATATGATTTCAATCTTTTTGAATTTAGGGAGGCTTTGTGTGTGACCCAATATGTGTTCTATTTTTGTAAATGTCCCATGGGCACTTGAGAAGAACATATATCCGAGGTTTTGGGGTGAAATGCTCTGAAGATGTCAATTAGGTCCATTTGATCTAGTGTGTCATTTAGAATTGCTGTTTCTTTGCTGATTTTTTGTCTAGAGGATTTATCCAGTGATGTCAGTGATGTATTAAAGTTTCCTACTATAATTGTATTGTTGTCGATCTCTCCCTTGATATCTTCCAGGAGTTTTTTTATGTATTTTGGTGCTCCTGCGTTGGGTGCATATATGTTTACCAGAGTTCTATCTTCTTGTTGAATTGCTCCCTTTAGTATTATGTAGTGGCCTTCCTCATCTCTTGTTATGGCCTTTACTTTGAGGTCTCTTTTATCAGATATAAGTATTGCTGCCCCAGCTTTTTTCTCATTTCCATTTGCCTGAAATATATTTTTCCATCCCTTCACTCGCAGTCTGTGTGAATCCTTTGCTCTGAGGTGGGTCTCTTGTAGACAGCAAATATATGGGTCATGTTTTCTTATCCATTCAGCTACCCTATGTCTTTTGATTGGTGCATTTAATCCATTTACGTTTAATGTTATTATTGAAAAGTACATGTTTGTTGTCATATTTTTCCCCTTCGTGTTTGTGTTTCTTTTTGCCTTTCTCTTCTTTTTACAGCAGTCCATTTAGCATTTCTTGCATTCCTGGCTTGGTAGTGATAAACTGTCTTAGCCCTTTTTTGTCTGTGAAGCTCCTGATTCCACCTTCAATTTTCAATGATAACCTTGCTGGGTATAGTATTCTTGGACTCAGTCCCTTGCTTTGCATCACTTTGTATATTTCATTCCATTCCCTTCTGGCCTGGTGTGTTTCTTTATCCGGGGGATCCCTGCTCTTCCCAGCTACAAACTGTCTCAGCAGCTGTGCCTCCTTTGCCAATTCGGGCTGGATACCGCTCGTTTCAGCTGCTCCATCTATTTGCTCCAGGACAAGGCTCAGGACACGTCCTTCTATTCCGCCGCCATTTTGTTCTATCTGGAATAATATGTTTTAATATTTTTACTTTCAAAAAATATTTTAATTTCCCTGTCTGGTTTGGCTCAGTGAATAGAACCTCAGCCTTTGAACTGAAAGGTCCCAGGTGAGCTTCTAGTCCAGGCTACATGCCAAGGTTGCGGGCTCAATCCCCAGTGTGGGGCCTGCAGGTGGCAGCCAATCAATCATTCTCTCTCCTCATTGATGTTTCTATCTCTCTCTACCTCTCCCTTCCTCTCTGAAATCAATAAAAATATATTTGAAAAATAACTTAATTTATTTTAATAAATTAATTAAAATATTTAATTGGTTTTTAAAATGTGTTTATTGATTCCATAGCGCAAGGCAGGTGAGGATGGAGAGAGAGAAACATTAATGATGACAGCCCTGTAAGGGGGCTCAGTCAGCTTATGAACCAGGAGGTCACAGTTCCATTGCCGCTCAGGGCACATGCGTGGGCCCCTGCTAGATCCATAGGTGAAGCTTGCAGGAGGCAGCTTATCAGTGATTCTCATCATTGATGTTTCTGTGTCTCTGTCCCTCTCCCTTCCTCTGTGAATTCAATAAAAAATTATAGAACACTGAGTCCCTTATATTAAAAAGGAAAAGAAACATCAATGATGGGAGGGAATCATTGATCAGCTGCTTCCTCCACACCCTACTGGGGATGGAGCCTGCAATCCAGGCATGTGCTCTGACTGGGAATCTAGCCAAGGACCTCTTTGTGCATGGGTCCATGCTCAAACACTGGCCCATACCAGCTGGGAGATTCAGTACTTTTTCAATGCTATGCCCTGTGCAATGGACATTTTTAATTTTAACCTGCACTGCTACCATTCTCCATTGCTTTCAGAACACCAGTCATCTGATCCTGCATTAAGCCCGTGCTTTGCAGTCTTCTGCATTTTCCCTGTCTCCTGTCGTGGGGTTCTTGGGTTAATACAGTTCTCTCAGGAAGGCCAGAGGGCATGTGGGTGGGCAGGGTGTTTTTAGAGTCCCAAAGCCAAGGCAGCGGGAATAGAAGGGCAGTGGTCAGACTCCCTGTGCCCCAGATCAGGCATCCTAGATTGAATTTTCAGATTCTCTGTTATCACTGGGACTTCCATTGAAATAACGCCTTCTGCTGGTCTAAGTGGGTTTCCTCCTGTGAAAAACAAGTATGAGGAATGTCCCCAGGCCAGAGCTGTTGGAGAAGGTCAAGTGGTAAGGTGTCCACCTGCAGTAAGGCTGCTGTGCCTGCAGCCTGCCTTGGCTCCAGCAACTCCAGCCTCTCCCTGCAGAGACATTCCCAGGCAGCACTTCTCGCTCCCCCAATGCCCACAAGCACCTTTGTCTGTGGGTGCATTTTAGTGAGAATTGGGACCTGTAAGAAGCCACTGACTCTGCTACAAGAAGGCAGGTGCTGTGGGCACTCAGTCCTCATTGTGGTGCACCCCATATCAAACTGCTGAAAAATTTCAGTGTCAGAGAAATGAAGTCAGCTCCCCAAGTTTACACCACAGACAAGTGTCAGATTCAAGGGGCTGGATTTTAACCATTGTTTTCTCCAGCGTCAGACACAGTCTCTACCACTGATGTGCAGCTCTCACTGGAGCAGGTACAGTATGAGGACCAGGGTGGCTCAGCTGCAGCTCCTGTTTCCATGGTTGCAGTTATGCATTTCCTCCCATTCCCTTTACATCTCAGAGCCCTTACCCCTTGCCTCCTCTTGTTCAGAGGAATGCCATCATTTCTCAGCTGCAGTGGTTTCTGCAGGGGAACCTTCTTTCAGAGTGAGCTGCTGTTTGTCTGCCTCCCCTTAGATCCCAGCACAGAGTTTGACCCTCAGGAGACGTCTGGAAATTGGGCTGTGTTTCTACACCTGTGGCCACTTGTTGGGTCTGGCTGTGACCCCATTTACTGTGATGAATTTTGTGCCTCAGTTTGAACCTTCAAATGATGTTCCTATGTGGCACTGACATTCACCCTGCAGGAGTGGATACAATTGGACATGAATTCTGGGACCTAAGATTTGGAAGTGATGCTGGAGTCCTGCATGGTCCTGGTCTCATTGCACGGGTGCTCAGTTCTTATTCATGCATAGGACCCACTGCCCATGTGATCCTGTCCTCTATATCCCTTCTGGCTGAATGAGACAATGGCTCTCACCATATGTTCCCTGCAGCCCAGATCATGTTCTGGATTCACATCCTCCTTCCCACTCCCCTGTGTCTGCACTGTGGCGTTCGGGTTGGAACAGAATCCTTATGAATACAGGCCCTCCCTGCAGTGCACAGCATATGCTAACTGTGCTTTACCTGACAGTCTACCCTCACTGACTGTCCACACACATTTTCTTATGTAGGTAAAGGTTGCTTTTCAGATGATGGTGTTTGCCATTTTGGCCAGTTACTCTGTTTTTCTGAGTCATTTTCATATATACAGCAGGTATACATGTTAATTACTTTTTTATGGTTTACCCCTGTTAACCTATATTGTATCAGCTTAATCATTAGTCCAACTAAAATACCGAGGAAGGAAGAAGGAAATATAATTTTGCCTTGACAATGTCATTGCCCTCATCTTTCCCAGTCACTCCCCTTAACTCCTTTAGAAGTAAGGAATAACCTTAGGGTTTGGCCTGTGATGCTGGCTGTGGAAGATTTCACACGTACAAGAAGCCATGCACAGAGGAAGTTTATTTCACTTTCCAAGAAAGGAAAGGGCCAAGTATTGCTAGTCACTACAGGGCAGGGAAGGAAGTGTGGCTTCTTTTCAGCAGTGGCTGTTTCTCAGGGATCAGGAAAGGAGGGGCCTTGGGCTGAGCTCAAGTTGTATTGCTATAAGGGACTGTCTTTAAAAGTTACAGTTTGTTTGCTTTCCAGGAGACAGTATTCCAGATGCGCTAGGGAGATTCCTTATCAGTATTTTCCCCAAGCCTAGAAAGTATAACTAGAGCAACAGCTACGAAGAGGTCAAAAGAGACTTCTTTGAAGGGGAGAGAGAAGGAAACTTTCTACTAATAGAGACCCCTTTGTCCAAAGTATCCCGGAGGTGTGACCACAGCAGGAAGGAGGGGTGTGTAAGATGGAGCACTGAGAGGAGCTTATCTTGTTCAGCAGTTCGAACAGAGGAGCTATTTGAATTAGAGGAGCCAGCAATCTTGGGATTTAATTAGCAGGTGCTTCTCATAAATTGTGGAAGGCCACAGCAAAGAAAAATACCTAATTCTTGTCCTTACAAATACCTTAACCTCATTTAGAACCTAAGGCTTTATTGACCTGAAGAGTGACTACTAGGAAACCCAATAAAGAACACCAGCAATATAGGGAGCATTGCATTCAGGAGGACCTCAGCAATGGGTCCTGGAGTTAATAAACCACTCATTGAATTTCCTCCTCAACCCACAGGTTCTAATTTCCCAGTACGGACAAAAATGATGGCACACAGTAAACCTAGCAAGCTCAGGGAGCCTGGCATGGCATAGCCAATCTTTCAAACTCAGAGGCTAAAAGTAACCAACCATACAGGATGTTTTGAAGTTAAAACTTTCCAAGTAAAAGTTGGTCACTGGGGTATTCATGACTAGCCAGTGTTGTTTTTGTTTGTTTTTTTGTTTTTGTTTTTTTTTTATCATTTTCTTTTATTCTTGTAGAGAAAAAAAGAGGTGAAAATATAGTTGCAGTATTTAAGAGCTGAATAGGAAAACAATGAATTCTTTATAATACCAACAACTGTACAATAAAGAACCATCGATCTCATCAAGTTTATAATTCATGCTGGAGCAAAAACTTAGGTTCCCCTCTATGTATCTCAAGTAATTCAAACCTCAGACTCTCTCCAAAATACAAAGATAAACTCAACTGATATTTCCTAAGTAAAAGACTAAACATCAAGGGAATCCCTCCTTCCAACATCTTTTGATATAAGATTTCACAAAAGTAGAAATCTAATACTTAAATATGAATTCTCTTGGCCAAGTAAGGAAACTACAGCTGTTATGGGTATTACCCTACATAATCAGTCACTATATGTATTACATATTAAATTAAACCCAGCATTAAATATGCTTGCACAATTATGCTGTGAATTATTCAGTAGCAGTGATGATGCTAGTGAAAAAGGACTATTTTTAGCCCAAGAGTAAGGGGGAAATGTAAAAATAAGTAGAAAGCTGACAAAGAGTTGGGTATTTTCTGACCAGAAAAGGTAATTTTAAACATAGAAATATAAAAAGAAAAGTATTCCTTATTTCTCCTATGTGGAAATAATATGAAACATTTATTTTATCTATCAGACAAGAACAGAGCTAAGTAATCCAACTCTACTGCAGCATTATAAAAGATCACCCCTTTACCACAGTGTAAGAGTTAAACGCATTTGCTCAAGGGTACGTGTTATATAAAATGTAGTAAGATTGCTGCTGACGTGCCTAGTACTTCCAGTCCCTACCCAGGTCCTAGTACTTTTATCGAAATAAATCATTTTTTAAAATAAAGCATTTAAAAAGAGAAATCGAAATGGTTACAATATATGGTTACTAAGGTAAGCCTTATATCTAACTCAAACTTTATTTTAAATGTCATATTTGCTTTCCACTAATAAATCTTTACTTCACTCTGAGCAATAAATCTTCCATCCTGAAGTATCTTTTGCCCCATTAATTCAAAAGAAAACACCAAAATGATTAGTAAAGAAAAATGTATGGTTTAACACACCCTTTTGTTTTTTTTTAAGTATTTTTAAGATTTAAAGTGTTTAAACTTTGTAATTCCTAGTAGGAAAACATTATCTGAACGAATACCATAATGGCAAACCACTGTAAAATGTTACAGCTGCATTTGGGACAGAGGGTAGGGATTCTCTTCAAAGCACCCCAGCTTTCTTCATGAGAAGCTCAGAGGTACATTGGTTTGTATTATTGCGACATCCATTGGGTGATCCACGTTGCTTTTCCTTCAGCAAGGGCTTTGTCAGAAGGGCATTATGCTTGACCTCCAAATTTGGCTGACAATTTACTGATGAGATTCATAACCTTTGGGTTGCTCTGATATTTTGACATATTTGCTGGGTTCTGAGCCACATCCTGGAAGGCCACCATAACTTCTGGATCCTGCATGGCTGCAAGAACCTCTGGATCACTAAGAATTTCATTGAGCCCTGGCATTCCTCCCATTCCAGGCATTCCTCCAGGAAAATTACCAGGCATTCCCCCAGGAAAACCACCTGGAAAGAGCCAAACTGAGCTCCTGATTGTCGTCTGGCTTCTTCCTCCCTCTGGGCTTTCTCATGTTCTTTTGGAGCCTTCTTAACCCTTTCCATTCTTTCCTTGATCTCTCGCTCCTCCCGTTTCCGCTCATACTTTCTCCGATGTTCTGCAATTTTCTGGGCCTTTGGTTGAACTTCTTTCCGCATTGCACTAGCATCTTCATCATAATCCAGTTTACATGCAAGGGCAAGATCCTGGGCTGCTTCTTCCCAATGGCCCAGAAGTCTGTGTGCTTTCCCTGGCCACCTGTAAGGCTGAGCTGAATCAGGATTTATTTCAATAGTGTTAGGTTGAGGCAGGGGGGAAATTCAGAGCCTATGCATGCATATGCAAGGTAGATGGTGGCAGAGATAACTGGCGCCTTCCTAGACCCCCTGGCCGGAGGCGGAATTCCACACCTCTCATGCCCTCCGCCCTCTCCTCACTAAACAGCTGTATAAAAGAAGTGCCTGCGCCCCTTTTTGGCGCGAACTTCCTGGCCCACACTGGGACCAGCGAATTTCGCCCGGAAGCGCAAGATTAAACCCCCCTTTCTAATCACCTGGACTCTCTGTGTGTTGTATCCTGTGTCGTCACAAACCTTACAAATAGCTCTGTCACAGTCTCAGATAGCAGCATTTGGCTTCTGTAATTTGATGAAGACACTGGCTCTCTTGGCATACAGAATGGCCAAACGAGGGTTCAGCTTGATGACGTCTGTGAACAAGTCTATGGCTTTCTGTAGTTCACCATCATTTAGGGCATCAATGGCAGCCACTTTTTTGTCATTTGCCTGATCCATCATCTCCCATTTCTCGAGGGGCGTCAGTGTCTGGTTCAATCACACCCTCATTGTCGATTTCTAGATCACTTTCTCACTTGATGGTTCATCGGTCTTTATGTCTTCCTCCACCTTCTTACTATCTGTTTTTTCCTCCTTATTTTCTTCTGATTTGGTTTTATGAGTAGCAGGTGGGATTTTACCTCCCATGCTCTCCACCCACTCCCTCAGGAAGCGCATTTCCTCGGTGTGCAGAACGCTTGGGTCCTGCTTACACATTTTCACCAAGGCCTGGAGTTCGCTCACTTTGCGGGGGTCCATGGCGGGGAAGCGGGGGCAAGCAGGGGGCGTGGCGAAGGAGGCGGCGGGGTTGCACGAACAGGCGCTACCTCGGCCAGACCCTGTGGAAGGGGGTGTTTGTTTGTTTTTGAAAAGGACCAATTCTACCTTATTGAGCCTGTCTGCTGTCTTTTTGCATCTGTGAAAACAGTCCTTTGGATTTTCAGGGACATTTCTGCTTCAGAGACTCCTAAGAGCACAATCTCCCAACACATAACATCACAGATCCCCAATTATTATTGCTCTCGGGTTAAATATTAACTGTTACCTAATAGATAAACTTGTAAAAATAAGTTTGTGTCTGTTTTTTTTTTTTTTTTACTGTTTATCCAAACCCAGAGATTTCCTTCCTTAACTCTCCCCCCTAATTTATCACCAGTGAATGTCATGTAACCCCCTTTTGTCTTATCCTTTGAGTCTAATGTATAAAAAAGTTGCAAAATTGCGATTCTCCGGAGCATCACTCAACCTGCTGTTATTTTCCTTCTGGCAAATGTCACGGACTTGGGTCAAATAAACTTAGAAAAATCTCCACAGGTTTGGATATTTCTTACAACAACACCAAAAGTTATTGTATCATGTGAAGCAGGAGAACCTTACATGGAGGGGTATCAGCATTTCTGGGGACTCAGCTATCGAAGACAGATTTATAAACAAACCTAGAGCAGACCCAGAACCCAGCAAGCTAGAGCTTTCCTGTTGCTTTCAGAGAACAGAAGGAAATGCTCAAGGCTCAGGTGAATGTGTTTTCATTGTGTGCCTACATGTTTAATCCTTACCTGAATGTTTCCTTTTACCCTCCCCCACTTTCCTTCTGAGATTCTGCAGTAATTTCCATGCTCCCCTGTCTCTGAATCCACTCCATCAGTTTTTTTTTTTAATTAGATTCCAAATGTGAGTGTGCTCAAGTGATACTTTCTTTCTCTGACTGACTTATTTCACTTCGCATGATGCTTTCCAGGTACTTCCATGCTGTCTGAAAGGTTAAGAGATTCTTCTTTTTTACTGCTGCCTAGTAATCCATGGTGTAAATGTACCACAGATTTTTATCCAATCATCTGCTGATGGGGACCTGGGCAGTTTCCAGTCCTTTGCTATTGTAAATTGTGCTGCTATAAACAGAGGGGTGCATACTTTACATCTGATTGTTTTGGGGGTGTTAGGATATCGTCCTAGAAGTGGAATCACTGGATCAAATGGCAGTTCCATACTAAATTTCTTGCAAAAACTCCAAACTGATTTCCATAACGGCTGTAGCAGTCTGCATTCCCACCAGCAGTAAACTGGGTTCCCTTTTTCCACATCCTCCCCAGCACTTGTCCTTTGTTGATTTGTTGATGGCAGCCATTCTGACAGTGTGGGGTGATACCCTAACTGTTGCTTTAATTTGCATCTCTCTGGTGATCAGTCACTTTGAGCATTTTTCACATGTCTCTTGGCCATCTTATCCACACTGCAGCCCAGGCAGAGCAGATTCTTCCTGTGGCTTCAGAAGCAGATGCTCTTAAGTATGAGAGTCTGTTTTGTGACATTAACTTTGCATAATGGATTCAATGGAGATATGTTAGATTGTGCTAACTTGAGCAGCCTCTGAAAGCTACAGTTGGCCTGAAGGAGACACAGCCTAAAGTCTTGAATGAAGAAACAATGCCTGCCATTCAGAAGGAGCAGGTCCTGAAGAAAGATAGGCAAAACCAGCAGCTTAAGGAAGCCAGACAGGTGCTGGAGAAACAAACTCACCCCAGAAATCACCTCCCCTGAAGGGGCCAGAGTACCCTGAGTATACTAGGTGTGTTCTTGAGCTATTTGACCCTAAATTTAGTCCCTGAGTGAACTGAGAAATACCGGACCCGGGCCTTGGGGAGGAGAAACTACATGACCCACAAGACCACGCATGGAATGCCACCAGTCTTAGCCAATGGGGGCTCAGAGAAGGCATTTCCGTTTGGCCGCTTCTGTAGGGCGGGACCGGTAGTCCACTTGGCGGGATTTTGTCTTCTTAGGTTATTGTCTGAGGTGGTCAGGCGTTCCTAGTCGCACAGTCCCATGGAGAAGGCTGGAGAATGGTGTTCCCCCTGACATAATCAATGACGGGAGCCTCCAGTGGTGCTCACACCTCACACTTCGGATTGAAGCTCGGAGTCACCGCTGGGATCACCGCCAGGGCCGGGACGGGGACCGCCATTCCTCCAGCGGCTTCTACTCCAGCAGGTCCCGCCCCGCTCAGCCCACAGAGGGCAATGGCGGCGCCCATGCCGAGGAGCTGTACTGAGGTGAGTTCCTGTCCCTGGCGTCCCTCACCTCCTCCTCACACCCAATACCACAGCCCGGGTGCGGGTGCCTGTCACGTCCTGCAGCTCAGTCCCCATGGAGGACCGCCAGGAGGGGAGAGAGAAGTGTTGTGTCTCCTGAGGACACAGCAAGTGCAGGGCAGAGAGGACAGGGGTGACTTGCATCTGAGGTTCCCCTGAGGGTGTGGGCTGTGAGGATTGGCGGACAGATCAGAGGCTGCAGGGAGGACGTCACAGCCTCATTCGGGGCTTTCCGGGCTGTGGGGTCCATCAGAGGCTTGGGGTGGTCCTGGACCCGACTGGAAGACGAGCTTCTCTGGATGCCATGTGCCAAGTTCATGGGTGAGTCCAGCGAGATCCAGCGACATTGCAGCCAGAAGGGGGCAGAGCTGAGGGAGTGAACCTGGGACTGAAGATGGGAAGGGGATAAAGATTACCCAGTGGTGTGCACATCTGGAGGAAGTGTGAGCTGATGGTCCCCGGAACCTGGTGTGGAGACTTAAAGGCGAAACATAAACCCACGCTTGGCTTTGTCTTGGAGGCATGATCTAGCAGACTGCAGTGGTATTGGTTGGCAGGAAGGCTTGGGCCCTGTAGGCATTGCCAAGAGCTTAATTGGCATTGCTCTCTCCCCTCCCCTCCCCCAGTCCTTCCCACCCAACCCAGCTGCTCTGCTGAGGGCAATCCCAGTGAGTAATGGGAATGTGATGAGAGAGTAGCCTACACTGGCATTAGAGCTTGGTGTCCACACTAACCGGGTGCTCTACAGTAGGTTGGGGGGGGAAATGTGTGTAAGGGGTAGGAGTAGGAGTTCTCACAGAGACAGCTCTGGTTTCATTTGTCTCCATTCTGACAGGTTGGCGTGACCTTTGAGGACATTGCCCTGTACTTCTCCAGGGAGGAATGGAGCCTCCTTGATGAGGGTCAGAGACAGCTGTACCTGAATGTGATGCTGGAGAACTTTGAACTTGTATCCTCTCTGGGTAAGACCCTCACTCTCACCAGTGACCTGGACTTGGCTTTGCCATTTCCCAGCCCCATCTCCCAGGGATGCTGTGTCCTGCCATGTAGACTGTGGAATTGCTTGATTTTTCCAGTTTCCTGGGTAGCTGCTGTCCTGGGGTGGGTGGGTCTGTTTCCTCTGCTCCCTTCTTTCCTGAAGTCCCAATTCTCCTCGCTGTACTAAGTTCACAGGGAAGGACTTGTGGTTGGTAGTGTTGGAGGAAGCATGAAGGATTCCACCTTGATCAGTGAGGAAAGCATTTTCTATATTCCTGTTGGTCATGTGTATATATTTTTGAAAAATTGTCTGTACATCCTTAATCCTGTTTATTAACTATATGTATTTTTGGTTAAATAGTCTTTTGAATACCTGGTATATTTTATATTAATTGCTTACACAATACAGGAACACATATGTTTGCATGTGAATAGAGCTTTGCTGATATTACTTCCCCACAGCCACTTTCTGCGAAGTCCATATTTTTGCTAAGCCAGCTTTCAGCAAGGCTAGTGCCACTAGGAAGTTGAGATGCTTGTTCCTAGTGCTTAGCAAGTAAATATTGTTAATGAAGTTATAAACACTTTGCTTTTGAGGCAGAGTCAGTGCATTGTTATTAGCCTGCAGTATAGTATTAACATACCTTCATTTTTCCCAGGGTACTCCAACTATTTGTGTGAATTTCTGTCTATATCACAATATTCGCTTTATTGTGCTGATCATACCTGAATCTGCCATATCTCCAAGAGATTCCTTCATATAGTTTGCAAGTATTTTCTTCTGTTCTCTAGATTGCCTTTCATTTCAATTTGCTTATTGCTGTTGTGCTGTGAAGACGCTATTTTTCTTTATTTGTTGCAGTGTGGACTGTTTATTTTTTCTATTTTGTGTGGTGGTTGGTGTCTCATTCAGAAACTCCCGTCCAAAACAAATCTCCAAAACTTTTTCTCTTGGTTGTCCTGAGGAGTTTTAAGTTTTAGCGCTCATACATAATTCTGTCCTGCAGGTTGACTTACATATTAAAAAATGTGTTATTGATTTTAAGAGGGATAGAGAATCAGAAACATCAGGGATAAAGAAACATCGATCAGCTGTCTCCTGCACATCTCCCACTTGGAATATGCCCGCGGCCTAGGCATATGCCCTTGACCAGAATCGACCCCGGGACTCCTCAGTCCACAGGCAGACACTGTATTAACTGAGCCAAACTAGTCAGGGCGGTGCAGTTACATTTTAACAGTGGTGTCCAGGTTTGGTGTTTTCATGTGAAATCACTTCTTGAAGGAACTATCTTTCCTTTCTTCTGTGACTTGCAGTTTTGTCAAAGATTACTTAAAAGTATGTGCCTGGGTTAAAAGTATGTGCCTGGGTTTATTTCTGTGTTTTCTGTTCTGTTCTGTTTACATATGTATCTGTGTTTCTCCAGCAACGCACTGTTTGCTTGCTTTCTCTTTGTAATAAATTGAAATCAGGAAGTGTGATGAAACCAGCTTTGTTCTCGCTCAGGACTGCTTTTCTTTCTTTCTTTTTTTTTTTTTTTTTAAAGATATTTTATTGATTTTTTTTACAGAGAGGAAGGGAGGCAGATAGAATTAGAAACATTGATTGGGGAGAAACATCAATCAGCTGCCTCCTGCACACCTCCCACTGGGGTCGTGCCCGCAACCAAGGTACATGCCCTTGACTGGAACCCAACCCAGGACCCCTTAGTCCGCAGGCTGACACTCCATCCACTGAGCCAAACCAGTTAGGGCAGGATTGCTTTTCTTAAGAGTCTTTTGATTCCATTTCCACATTTTCTATTCATTTCTTTGTAAAAGACCATTGGAGTTATTGGGATTGTTTTTAATCTGTAGTTTGCCTTGTGTATTATGGCTATCTCCACCATATTTCATTTTCAGATCCATGGAGACACGTTTTCTTTCAACTGATTTGTGTTTACTTCCATTCCTTTCATCACTATCTTATAGTACTTACTCACTGTACAGATGTTTCACCATTTTGGTTGAATTTATTCCTGTGGGTTTTTTTGTTTTGGATGCTATTGTAATTTGATTACATTCTTCATTTTTCCATCAAGGAATTTATTATTAGTGTGTAGAAATGGAACTAATGTTTGTATGTTTATTTTGCATCCTGTAACTATTCTGAATTTAATTCTCTATTCTTCATTTATCTTCACCGGAATAGCGAGGATATGTTTTCCATTGATTGGTTTTTTAGAGAGAGAGTGGGAGACAGAGAGAGGGAGAGAGAAACAACTATTGGCTGCCTCCTACAGGTGGCTCCACTGAGCGTGGTGATGGACCTACAACCCAGATACCTACCCTTGCCTGGGAATAGAACCCTAGCCCTCCAGTGCACAAGCCTGCATTCTCATCAATGAAGCACAGTGGCTACGGATATTTATTTTTTCTTTAATTAATTCATTAATTTATTTATTTCCATATATGTATTTTTTATTTCCTAGAGGAAGAGGACAGAGAGAATCATTGATCACCTCCCTCCTGCATGGCCCTTGTTAGTGATTGAGCTTCCAACCAGTGCAGGTGTCCTAACAATGAATCCAATCGTGAATTCCAAGTTATTGAATCAATGAACAATCAGTGAGACATACTTGGCAGCTTTTATTTATTGGTTTTGGAGACAGGCAGGGAGACAGAGAAAGAAAGAGCATGAAGCATTGATGTGCTGTTCTACCCATCCGTGCATTCATTGGTTGTCCCCTACATGTGCCCTGATGGGGGATCAAAGCCACAACCTTGGTGCATCGGGACCACACGCTCAACAACTGAGCCACCTGGACAGGGCTCTGAATTTGTTCATCAATTTGAGGAGCTCATAGTGGGATGTTGCCAAATTTCTCTATGGAGGGTCATGTCATCTGTTAACATCAGCATCTCTTACGATGCATTGTGGTTCCTAGTGACAGGTGTCATGTCTTATCTTTCACCTATTTTTTTTACTTATTTGAGGCTTAGTTTTTGTTTGTTTTTTTTTTTTTTGCTTTAGTGTAGCTAAAGGCTTGAACATTTTTATATCTTTTTCTTAAATATACCTTTTAGGTATTCCTTTCTTTTGTCTTGTCTCCCTTTTATTTATGTTTGTTCTAATATTTATGATTTCTTTCCTTTGAAAGCTTTGGGTTTACTTTCCTGTTGTGTTTCCAGTTTCCTGAGGTGCCATGTTGGGTCTTTGAGATTTTTGTGACAATGTAGGCATTTATCTCCATAAAATTTCCCCTTAGAATTACATTTTCTGAATGTTACACATAAGTTTTGGTAGGTTGTCTTGGTATTTACTTTGCCTGTAGACTTTTTTGAGGTCTCTTGTTTTTGGCTGCCCTGACATTCTTATATATTTATTTATTATTCCTTTTACATAGAGAGGAGAGGAAACAGGGGGGGGGGGGGGGCGAGTGAGAGAGAGAGAGAGATGAGGGAGAAACAACAATCGGCTGCCATCTGCACACTTTCAAACCAAGTATAGAACCAACATTCTGATATGTGCCCTAACTGGGAATTGAACTATTGACCCTTCGATGCACAGGATGATGCTCCAACCAACTGAGCCCCACTAGCCAAGGCATTGTGTGATTTTTAAAAGCAAAAGCCTCCATTTCTTTCGAGAATAGGCCACCTGGGTCAATGAGAGCAGAAGTACAGTGGGAGATAGTGGCAATGCTGACCCTTTATTTTATTTTTTAGTTAAAATCAATTTTTATTGATTTGAGACAGGAAAGGAGAGGGAGAGAAAGATAGAAACATCAATGATGAGAGAGAATCATTGATTGGCTGCTTCCTGCATGCCTCCTAGCGGGGAACCAAACCCGCAACCCGGTCATGTGCCCTTGACCAGAATCTTAACTTGGACCCTTCAGTCCACAAGCTGATGCTCTATCCACTAAGCTAATCTAGCTAGGGCTGACATTTTTTAAAAATACATTTTTATAGATTTATGAGAGGAAGGGGTAGAGAGAGAGAGAGAGACATTGATGATGAGAGAGAATCACTGATGAGCTGCCACCTGCATGCCCCTATTGAGGACAAAATTGACAAAAAACTGTGCATGTGCCCTTGACTGGAATGGAACCTAGGACCTTTCAGATTGTGGGCTGCCATTATATCCACTGAGCAAACCATCTAGGGATGACCCTTGTTTATTTATTTATTTTATTTTTTTAAATATATTTTATTTATTTTTTACAGAGTGGAAGGGAGAGGAGGAGAGATTTAGAAACATCGATGAGAGAGAAAACATCAATTAGCTGCCTCCTGCACAACCCCTACTGGGGATTTGGTCACAACCAAGGTACATGCCCTTGACCGGAATCAACCTGGGACCCTTGAGTCTGCAAGCCGAAGCTCTATGTACTGAGTGAAATCGGTTAGGGCGCTTTATTTAGTTAGTTATTTAGTTTGTTATTATTAACCCTTGAGGGTTTCTTCTTTTTTTTTTTATTTTTATTTTTTATTGATTTCAGAGAGGAAGGAAGAGGGAGAGAGAGATAGAAACATCAATGATGAGAGAGAATCATTGATTGGCTGTATCCTGCTCGCCCCTTACTGGGGATCGAGCCCGCAACAGAGGTATGTGCCCTTGGCCAGAATCGAACCTGGGACCCTTGAGTCCGCAGGCCGAAGCTCTATCCACTGAGCCAAACCAGTTAGGGCGCTTTATTTATTTATTTAGTAAGTTAGTTATTACTGACCCTTGTTTTTTACCTTAGGTGCCGTCAAATGTGTTTGCTCACCCAGTTTCCTGTCACCGTTTCTATGCGGTTGTGCTTTTTTGGTATTCTGTATTACTGTTTGTCTTCATGGTACTCTTATTCCCATTTCCTGTGGGATGTTATTTTAACGGATAGTCATGTACTTACTCTGGGATGGGGAAAGATTCTCTATCTCTGATTCTGCCATCTTGCTGATGTCACTCTCATAGGTCTTTTGTCCGTGATCTCATTTGTGCTTTGATGTTCTACCATAGTGTTGACCATCCATCTTTTTAAGATGGGCATCCTTTGTCCCATGCAGTGGCTCAACTGGGATTTAACAGGCAGAATACTTTGTGCATCCCAGAAGAAACATGACTTTATCAATGACGGGGCAGACCCAGAGGCAGTCTTGCCTTGGTGAAGGGCTGTGGGGGTGGTTTTGACGCCTGGGCTTTGTTTCATTCATAACTAGGATCCCATTTTGTTCAACAGTGTTTTGTTACCATTGCCCACTCCTCACCCAATTCTACTTCTTCTTGCTTAATGTTGACCCTTTGCGCACGACTCAGTTTTAATGGTGATCATACTACTCGGATTTCCAGCTCATGGATAACCTTAACCTCTTTAAACTTCACACCTCTCCCTCTTTCACACAAATCGTTTTACTGGTCTCCTGTGTTGATCCATGCCTGCAGAGCCTTGGAGTGCACGCATACTATATTGATGCTGAACATCACGCGCTGTAATATGATTGATGGTTTATGGCAGTGGTTCTCAACCTTTCTAACGCCGGGACCATTTTATACTGTTTCTCAGGTTCTTGTGAACCCCAACCATAAAATTATTTTCGTTGCTACTTCATAACAGTTATTTTGTAACTTTTAATGAATCGTAACGTAAAAAATCTGTGTTTCCTGATGATCTTAGGCGACCCTGCTAGCAGTTCTCAACCTGTAGATCGCGACCCACAGGTTGAGAACCACTGCTATAGAGCCTGAGGCCATCGGAAAACACAGATATTTACATTATGATTCATTAAAAGTAGCAAAATTACACTTATGAAGTAGCATCGAAAATAATTTTATGGTTGGGGGTAACCACAACTTGAGGAACTGTACTTAAGAGTCGCGGCATTAGAAAGGTTGAGAACCACTGGTTTATGGGTTTGAACACATTGGAATTATTCTTCACAGACTCACATCGCCAGTATCAAAGGTCTGAAAGGAAGCCCTTTGTGGAGTAATCACGTGTAGACCCTGCCTCCCTTGTTTTTGTCCCAGCCTATGCTTCTGTCCTCCCTTGGTGAGATTTTCATCATCCAGTGACCTTTCGGGCCAAGTTATATATAACAGCAATTTCCTGAGAGGCTGACTTGCTTGTCTTGAAAATCAGTGCATGGAATCATGTCCAGTCACGAAAGATAAACATTTGTGGTGAACACATTCTGTTTTGATCAGGTCAACATGCACTTCACCTACGTTTCCTTTTGTTCAGGTTGCTGCTGTGGAGCAGAGAATGCGGAGGCCCTGATTGAACAGGAGTTTTCTGTAAGAGTGTCACAGGCAAGGAATCCCAAGGTAGCCTTGTCTTCCCAGAAGAGCCACCCCTGTGAGAGTTGTGGGCTCGTCTTGGGCAACATTTTACACTTGATGGAGGGGCCGGGAACACAACACGGACAGATACTCTTGAGATGTGGGGCATGTGCAAAACGATTTTACTTCAGTGCAAAATTTCACCAGCAGCATGTGAGAGAGAAGACTTTCATTAGAGGTGTGGATACGAGCTCACGTGCAAACAGCTGCGCATTCAATGTGTCCCAGAATCGTTTCCTATGCGGGGAGGTTGGGAAAAGTGTCGTTACTGGGTCAGGACATCTCCACCCAAAGGGTACTCTGACTGGGGACAGTCCAAATGCTATTTCGACATGTGGGATGATGTTTCAAAGGAAAAACAATTATTACAGTGGAAAAGAATGTAAGAAAGACATTAGTTGCACCCACACGGTTATTCAGGAAAAAGGTGTCCATCTTGGATGTCGGCCTTTTGTGTCCTCTAAATGTGAAAAATATTTTACCAAATTATCTAGCTTTCATTATCAACAGAGAGGTCGCACTGGAGAAAAGCCTTACAAATGCAGTGAATGTGGGAAATCTTTCACACGTAGCATTAGTCTCCGATATCATCAGAGAGTTCACACTGGAGAAAAGCCTTATCAATGCAGTGAATGTGCAAAATCTTTTACAAGCAGCACTGCTCTTCAATATCATCAGGGAGTTCACAGTGGAGAAAAGCCTTATAAATGCAGTGAATGTGGAAAATCTTTTACCCGGAGCACTGTCCTTCATTATCATCAGACTGTTCATACAGGAGAAAAGCCGTACAAATGCAGTGAATGTGGGAAATCTTTCACACGTAGCATTAGTCTCCGATATCATCAGAGAGTTCACACTGGAGAAAAGCCTTATCAATGCAGTGAATGTGCAAAATCTTTTACAAGCAGCACTGCTCTTCAATATCATCAGGGAGTTCACAGTGGAGAAAAGCCTTATAAATGCAGTGAATGTGGAAAATCTTTTACCCGGAGCACTGTCCTTCATTATCATCAGACTGTTCATACAGGAGAAAAGCCCTACAAATGCAGTGAATGTGGGAAATCTTTTACACGTAGCAGTAGTCTCCGATATCATCAGGGAGTTCATACTGGGAAAAAGCGTTATCAATGCAGTGAATGTGAGAAATCTTTTACATGTAGCAGTAGTCTCCGATATCATCAGGGAATTCACACTGGAGAAAAGCCTTATCAGTGCGGTGAATGTGCAAAATCTTTTACAAGCAGCACTGCTCTTCAATATCATCAGAGAGTTCACAGTGGAGAAAAGCCTTATCAATGCAGTGAATGCGGAAAATCTTTTAGAGGGAGCAGTGGTCTCCTACATCATCAGAAAGTTCACACTGGAGAAAAGCCTTATCAATGCAGTGAATGTGGGAAAGCTTTTACACGTAGCATTAGTCTCCGATGTCATCAGGGAGTTCACACTGGAGAAAAGCGTTATCAATGCAGTGAATGTGCAAAATCTTATACAAACAGCAATGCTCTTCAATATCATCAGAGAGTTCACAGTGGAGAAAAGCCTTATCAATGCAGTGAATGTGGAAAATCTTTTAGAGGGAGAAATGGTCTCCTATATCATCAGAGAGTTCACACTGGAGAAAAGCCTTATCAATGCAGTGAATGTGGAAAATCTTTTAAAGGGAGCAATGCTCTCCAATATCATCACAGAATTCACACCAGAGAAAAGCCTTACCAATGCAGTGAATGTGAGAAATCTTTTACCAATAAGAGAATACTTCATCATCATCAGAGATTTCATAAAGGAGAAAAGCCTTAGTAATGCAGTGAATGTGGCAAATCTTTTACCCAGAGTACTACCCTTTGTTATCATCAGAGAATTCATACAGGAGAAAAGCCTTATAAATGTAGTGAATATGGGGGATTTTTTACAAGTAACAATGATCTCCGATATCACTAGAGAGTTCACACTGGTAAAAAGCCTTATCAATGCAGTGAATGTGGGAAATGTTTCTTGTTAGCAATGTCTTCGTTGTCATAAGGGAGTTCATAGTGGAGAAAAGCCTTATTAATGCAGTAAATGTGGAAAGTCTTTTAAAAGTAGGGGTGGTCTCCAATATCATCAGAGAGTTCACTCTGTAGAAAGCCATTATGCGTGCAATTAATGTGAGGTATCTTTCAGGCAAATTTCTTAATTTGCTCTGCACCTCTGAGTCCAAATGTGAGAAATTTCTTAGATGTGTAGTTTCTTAGTTACTACTTAATAATACAAGAAAATTTGTGAATCCTAATTTTTCTAAATTGTATCTCATACATGTACTCACCTATATTATGTAAAGTTTCCATAAATATTTTTGCTGTTGTGTGTGTTTTTATGTTGGAACACTATGTAATTCTGTTGCACTGTCTTAACATACAGAGATGTCCTGCTAGATCTATGTCATAGCATATTTCTGTTGCTGAAGGTGTTTCACCTGAACCACCTATAAGGTCCCTACACATGGCATTAATCATCATCCTCATGTGCCCAGGGAAGCTAACTCTGTTGTCTCATTTGTTGAAGAAAATTAGGAATACCTGAGCCCTTAGTTCTTCCCTGTTTCCCTGTCATGAATGTTCCCATAGGACTGATTACCATTGGTACCTGTAAACATAATGTTGCAGGGGGACTGCCATTTTCAGGGACATGCTTTGCCTGAATGCTGGTGATGAATTGATTGAGTGTCTAAGTCATCGATGGAAGAACTGCCTGCCTCATGTCTCTTTGGTTTCTAAAATAATGAAGGATTTTTCCCAAGACTTCTTCAATCTTGGGTGTTCTATTTACTGTGTGGGTTAGCTTATAGGAAGATCTAGACCTTCCAATCATGATGAGGTGACAAATTTTGTGGGGTCTCAAACACTTTTGCCTTTGGGGAACAGTACAGTGCAGAATTACCTCATCAGTTTTCGCAAATTTACACTGTGCCCCTATTTTGCTTGGAAGCACTGTGGACTCTAATCCTCATGTGATTCCTGGAAGCTTTGAGACACAGGGATCACTCCCAAGAGGGGCTAGCTGTGACAACCTCAATTATGGTTGGGAGCATGAATTTCTTTTCTTCTTTGCAACGGATGCCAATACATTTGAAGGGAATCTCTTGTCCAGGTGTTGTAGAGGGCCATGTGCCCTAAGACCTACAATTTCACGAGTAATGGTCTGTGATTTGAGCACCATAGCAGTGAGGGGAAACCCTTTTACTGAAGGATACTGAAGGAAACACTGACCTAATTGTTGTATCAGAAGAAAATTCCAGCATGTTAGCAGGGCTGATTCATCTGGAAATGGCTGAGGGCATTTCCCTAAACCTGAAAAGGATGCATAAAATGATTGCATGCCGTAGGACAGCTCAGAGCATTTCATTCTACATGGTATTGCCTCCTACTGACCAAAACCACAACAGCCAAAGGCAATTACTCCAATCTGACAGTGGATTCTGTATACCAAACCCTGGACTTTGATGTATATCTACTTTGCCTTAGGACAGTTGATGTTAATAAAAAGCAAGGGGTCATGAGAAAAGAGAGAACTTGGTTTCTTTGGCCAAGCTCCTCTGGCCCCAAAATGCCTTCCAAACTTATGTTTTGTCTCTGGAATCTTAAATGATTTACACACAGCACCTTCTCCAGATTCACCAACCATTCTAGATGCTGGATAAAGATCACTGGTATTGTTAGACCAGACTGCAGCCCATTAGATGGAATGGTTCTCATCTAACTGTGCATCCAGGAATTATTTTGAGGAAAAGAGTACAGGAGCTGTGTGTATATAGATCTGGGGAAATCCAGGGATGTTTGTCTTCTGTGGAGCAGTCATTGTCATTGATTATAATCAGGATGTTTTGTGGCTCCTGAGCTTCTCAGATGTTCCCATCAGAGCCATTGGTGTGCTGGCAGGAAAACCAAGATGGAGACAAAGGTTGCCTTCAGTCCATGGATGTGGGTTTTGTGGGATTGGGCGAAAGTTCTTCATTCTTTGTTACATTTTCTGTCACTAAGATGAGACTCTCACCCAGAGGGCATAGTATGGGGATTGAATATAGAGTTGCCAAACCTGTTCTTCCAGAATAGGTGAACATACATTTGCTTTATCTTGATCCATTGTTCACAGCTGTAATGAGTAAATTACATGTGTTAAGTATAGTGTTTCATAAATCTTGACATGTGCATGAAACTGAAACCATCATTACAGTCATAACGCTGACCATATCTGTCTCCGTGTAATTGCCTCATGACCTCTTTTAACCTCTCCCTGTTCTTCACAGCTTTCCTAGTTTCCATGGATTTACATTCCATTTTCATAGAGAACTTTGTATTTTTCCTCTTTATGTTTCATAAATACTTGGAGATTTTTTAAAGTTACATTAGTAGCTCATGTTTCTTTCTGATGATATTCTTTTTTAAAAAATATATCTTATTGATTTTTTAAAGAGAGGAAGGAAGAGGGCTAGAGAGCTAGAAACATCAATGAGAGAGAAACATCGATCAGCTGCCTCCTGCACACCCCCTTCTGGGAATGTGCCTGCAACCATAGTACATGCCCTTGAGCAGAATTGAACCTAGGACCCTTTAGTCCGCAGACCGTCTCTGTATCCACTGAGCCAAACCAGTTAGGGCTCTGAAAGATATTCTTATCATTGATATATCACCATCAATTTGTCCATATAAATAAATATTTGGTTATTTCTAACAAAGCTGGCACAAAGATTTCTGTATCATTCCTTGTATGT
Organism: Corynorhinus townsendii; assembly: GCA_026230045.1. Lineage (NCBI taxonomy): Eukaryota > Metazoa > Chordata > Mammalia > Chiroptera > Vespertilionidae > Corynorhinus > Corynorhinus townsendii. The sequence continues at coordinate 49,471,490 of JAPDVU010000011.1, read as the reverse complement.
ATATAATTGTTATTTACCTTTGTCAAAAATTCAGTGCATAGTCTGGGTTTTTGAGTAGAAAATGTTTCAATTTACCGAGATGAGCAAATTGTGATCTAAATGGAATACACCACCAGGGCCGGTGTGGCTCAGTGCTTGGGCATCATCTCGTGTGGCACAGGTTGGGGATTTGATGGCTGGTGGGGACATGTGCCTGGCTTGTGGGCTAGATCCTCAGAAGTGGGTGTGCAGGAGGCGGCTGGCCGATATGGCACTCTTCCAGCAATGTTTCTCTCCCTCTCCCTTCTCTCTCTAAAAGTTAATAAACTATTATTTAAAAATGAAAAATAAGCGTTAACTGATTGTACTTTTTTTACATTTTTTCAGCAGTATGTTAGGGATTCACAGTCTCCACATCCTAGAGCATAATTTGTTCGGTCAATCATAATTTATTTAAACTTTTTTTTTATGAGTTTGTCACACTACTTCACTCTTTGATTGCATTTTTTCTAGGAATTAATGGTGAGCCTTTTCTCAGAAGTGTATCTGCTGACTCTGTATCTTCGTTAAAACATCATATGTTCTGCCTCATGTGCTATGAGTTCTGGCCATTTTCTTTAACAATTGCACAGTGGAACAACAAAGATGGATGTTGGAATTTCACTGATTTTGTGCCTTTTTTACTTTAGGAAATAATCGTTTTTCTTATTGGAATAATACGTTTGAATATTTTTTACTTTTAAAAAATATTTTAATTTCCCTAGCTGGTTTGGCTCAGTGAATAGAACCTCAGCCTTTGAACTGAAAGGTCCTAGGTGAGCTTCTAGTCAAGGCTACATGCCAAGGTTACGGGCTCAATCCCCAGTTTGGGGCCTGCAGGTAGCAGCCAATCATTCTCTCTCCTCATTGATGTTCCTATCTCTCTCTACCTCTCCCTCTCTGAAATCAATAAAAATATATTTGAAAACTACCTTAATTTATTTTAATAAATTAATTAAAATATTTAATTGATTTTTAAAATGTGTTTATTCATTCCATAGTGCAAGGGAGGTGAGGAGGGAGAGAGAGAAACATTAATGATGACAGCCCTGTAATGGGGCTCAGTCAGCTTATGAACCAGGAGGTCACAGTTCCATTGCCGCTCAGGGCACATGCGTGGGCCCCTGCTGGATCCATAGGTGAAGCTTGCAGGAGGCAGCTTATCAGTGATTCTCATCATTGATGTTTCTGTTTCTCTGTCCCTCTCCCTTCTCTTGTGAAATCAATAAAAATATTAAAGAACACTGAGTCCCTTATTTTAAAAAGGAAAAGAAACATCAATGATGACAGGGATCATTGATCGCTGGCTTCCTCCACACCCTACTGGGGATGGAGCCTGCAATCCAGGCATGTGCTCTGACTGGGAATCTAGCCAAGGACCTCTTTGTGCATGTGTCGATGCTCTACCACTGGCCCATACCAGCTGGTGGATTCAGTACTTTTTCAATGCTATGCCTTGTGCAATGGACATTTTTTATTTTAACCTGCACTGCTACCATTCTCCATTGCTTTCAGAACACCAGTCATCTGATCCTGCACTAAGCCCGTGCTTTGCAGTCTTCTGCATTTTCCCTGTCTCCTGTCGTGGGGTTCTTGGGTGAAACAGATCTCTCAGGAAGGCCAGAGGGCATATGGGTGGCAGGGTGTTTTAGAGTCCCAAAGCCAAGGCAGCGGGAATAGAAGGGCAGTGGTCAGACTCCCTGTGCCCTAGATCAGGCATCCTAGATTTGAATTTCAGATTCTCTGTTATCACTGGAACTTACATTGAAATAACACCTTCTGCTGGTCTGTGATGGTTTCCTACTGTGAAAAACAAGTATGAGGAATGTCTCCAGGCCAGAGCTGTTGGAGAAGGTCAAGTGGTAATGTGTCCACGTGCAGTAAGGCAGCTGTGCCTGCAGCCTGCCTTGGCCCCAGCAACTCAAGCCACTTCCTGCAGAGACATTTCCAGGCAGCCCTTCTCGCTCCACCAATGCCCTCATCACCTGTGTCTGTGAGTGTATTTTAGTGAGAAATGGGACCTTCAGGAAGACACTGACTCTCCTACAGGGAGGCAGGTGCTGTGGGAACTCAGGTCTCATTATGATGCACGTCATATCAAACTGCTGAAAAAGTTCAGTGTCAGAGAAATAAAGTAAGGCCTCCCAAGTTTACACCACAGACAAGTGTTAGATTCAAGGGGCTGGATTTTAACCATGATTTTCTCCAGCGTCAGACACAGTCTCTACCTCTGATGTGCAGCCCTCTCTAGAGCAGGTACAGTATGAGGACCAGGGTGGCTCAGCTGCAGCTCCTATCTCCATGGTTGCAGTTATGCGTTTCCTCCCATTCCCTTTACATCTCAGAGCCCTTACCCTTGGCCTCCCCGAATTGAGGGGAACACCATCATTTCTCAGCTGCAGTGGTTTCTCCAGGGCAACCTTCTTTCAGAGTGAGCTGCTGTTTGTCTGCCTCCCCTTAGATCCCAGCACAGAGTTTGACCCTCAGGAGACGTCTGGAAATTGGGCTGTGTTTCTGCACCTGTGGCCACATGTTGGGTCTGGCTGTGACCCCATTTACTGTGATGAATTTCGTGCCTCAGTTTGACCCTTTACATGATGCTCCTATGTGGCACTCACATCCACCCTGCAGGAGTGGATACAATTGGACATGAATTCTGGGACCTACGATTTGGAAGTGATGCTGGAGTCATACATGGTCCTGGACTCATTGCACGGGTGCTCAGTTCTTATTAATGCATTGGACCCACTGCCCATGTGATCCTGTCCTCTATATCCCTTCTGGCTGAATGAGACAATGGCTCTCACCATATGTTCCCTGCAGCCCAGATCATGTTCTGGATTCACATCCTCCTTCCCACTCCCCTGTGTCTGCACTGTGGGGTTCGGGTTGGAACAGAATCCTTATGAATACAGGCCCTCCCTGCAGTGCACAGCATATGCTAACTGTGCTTTACCTGACAGTCTACCCTCACTGACTGTCCACACACATTTTCTTATGTAGGTAAAGGTTGCTTTTCAGATGATGGTGTTTGCCATTTTGGCCAGTTACTCTGTTTTTCTGAGTCATTTTCATATATACAGCAGGTATACGTGTTTTTAACCTATATTGTATCAGCTTAATTATTAGTCCAACTAAAATACCGAGGAAGAAAGAAGGAAATATAATTTTGCCTTGACAATGTCATTGCCCTCATCTTTCCCAGTCACTCCCCTTAACTCCTTTAGAAGTAAGGAATAACCTTAGGGTTTGGCCTGTGATGCTGGCTGTGGAATATTTCACACCTACAAGAAGCCATGCAGAGAGGAAGTTTATTTCACTTTCCAAGAGAGGAAAGGGCCAAGTATTGCTAGTCACTACAGGACAGGGAAGGAAGTGTGGCTTCTTTTCAGCAGTGGCTGTTGCTCAGGGACCAGGAATGGAGGGGCCTTGGGCTGAGCTCAAGTTGTATTGCTATAAGGGACTGTCTTTAAAAGTTACAGTTTGTTTGCTTTCCAGGAGACAGTATTCCAGATGCGCTAGGGAGATTCCTTATCAGTATTTTCCCGAAGCCTAGAAAGTATAACTAGAGCAACAGCTACGAAGAGGTCAAAAGAGACTTGTTTGAGGGGGCAGAGAGAAGGAAACTTTCTACTAATAGAGACCCCTTGGTCCAAAATATCCCAGAGGTGTGACCACAGCAGGAAGGAGGGGTGTGTAAGATGGAGCACTGAGAGGAGCTTATCTTGTTTAGCAATTTGAACAGAGCAACTGTTTGAATTAGAGGAGCCAGCAATCTTGGGATTCAATTAGCAGGTGCTTCTCATAAAGTGTGGAAGGCCACAGGGAAAAAAAAAAAAAAAAACCTAATGCTTGTCCTTACAAATACCTTAACCTCATTTAGAACCTAAGGCTTTATTGACCTGAAGAGTGACTACTAGGAGAACAAATAAAGGGACACCAGCAATATAGGGAGCATTGCATTCAGGAGGACCTCAGCAATGGGTCCCGGAGTTAATAAACCACTCATTGAATTTCCTCCTCAACCCACAGGTTCTGACTCCCCAGTACAGACAAAAATGATGGCACACAGTTAACCTAGCAATCTCAGGGAGCCTGGCATGGCATAGCCAATCTTGCAAACTCACAGGCTAAAAGTAACCATACAGGATGCTTTGAAGTTAAAACTTTCCAAGTAAAGTTGGTCACTGGGGTATTTATGTATTAGCCTGTGTTGTTTTTGTTTGTTTGTTTTTGAAAGGACCAATTCTACCTTCTCGAGCCTGTCTGCTGTCTTTTTGCATCTGTGAAAACAGTCCTTGGGTTTTCAGGGACATTTCTGTTTCACAGACTCCTAAGAGCACAATCTCCCAACACAGGACATCACAGATCCCCAATTATTATTGCTCTCGGGTTAAATATTAACTGGTACCTAATAGATAAACTTGTAAAAGTAAGTTTGTGTCTGGTTTTTTTTTTTTTTTTTTTTTTTTTTACTGTTAATCCAACCCCAGAGATTTCCCTTCTTAGCTCTCCCCCCTAATTTATCACCAGTGAATGTCATATGTAACCCCCTTAGGTCTCCTCCTTCGAGTCTAATGTATAAAAAAGATGCAAAACTACCATTCTCCTGAGCATTACTCAACCTGCTGTTATTTTCCTTCCTGGCAAACGTTACGGACTTAGGTCAAATAAACTTAGAAAAATCTCCACAGGTTTGGATATTTCTTACAACATCACCAAAAGTTATTGTATCATGTGAAGCAGGAGAACATTACATGGAGGGGATTCAGCATTTCCAGGGACTCAACTGAGGAAAGACAGGTTTATAAACACAAACTTAGAGCAGACCCAGAACCCAGCAAGCTAGAGCTTTCCCATTGCTTTCCGAGAACAGAAGGAAATGCTCAAGGCTCAGGTGAACGTGTTTTCATTGTGTGCTTGCGTGTGTTTAATCCTTACCTGAATGTTTCTTTTTACCCTCCCCCACTTTCCCTCTGAGATTCTGTAGTAATTTCCATGCTCCCCTGTCTCTGAATCCACTCCATCAGTTTTTTGTTAATTAGATTCCAAATGTGAGTGCGATCAAATGACACTGTCTTTCTCTGACTGACTTATTTCACTTAGCATGATGCTTTCCAGGTACTTCCATGCTATCTGAAAGGGTAAGCGATTCTTCTTTTTTACTGCTGCCTAGTAATCCATGTTGTAAATGTACCACAGTTTTTTATCCAATCATCTGCTGATGGGGACCTGGGCAGTTTCCAGTCCTTTGCTATTGTAAATTGTCTGCTATAAACAGAGGGGTGCATACGTTATATCTGATTGTGCGAGGTTGTTAGGATATCGTCCTAGAAGTGGAATCACTGGATCAAATGTCAGTTTCATACTAAATTTCTTGCAGAAACTCCAAACTGATTTCCATAACAGCTGTAGCAGTTTGCATTCCCACCAGCAGTAAACTGGGTTTCCTTTTTCCACATCCTCCCCAGCACTTGTCCTTTGTTGATTTGTTGATGGCAGCCATACTGACAGTGCTGGGGTGATACCTAATTGTTGCTTTAATTTGCATCTCTCTGGTGATCAGTCACTTTGAGCATTTTCACATGTCTCTTGGCCACCTTATCCACACTGCAACCCAGGCACAGCTGACACTTCAGATGGCATCAGAAGCAGATGGTCTTCAGTATGAGCATCTTTTTTGTGACATTTACTTTGTATAATGGATTCATTGGTGGCAGGTTAGATCCAGTTAGAGACTTTAGCAACCTCTGCAAGCTATCTTTGGTCTGACGGAGATGCAGCCAAAAGTCCTTAATGAAGAAACAATGCCTGCCATTCAGAGAGAGCAGGTCCTGAAGAAAGATGTGCAAAACCCGCCACGGAGGTGCAGGAGAAAAAACTTGCCCCAGAAATCACCTCCACTGATGGCGCTGGAGGACCCTTAGTATACTTGGTGTGTTGTGGGATATTTTACCCTAAAATGAGCCCTGGAGTCAACTGAGAGATCCTGGCCTTGGAGCGTAGAAACTACATTACCCATAAGGCCAGGCATGGAATGCCACCATTGTTAGCCAATGGGAGCTCAGAGAAGGCGTTTACGTTTGGCCGCTTCTGTAGGGCGGGACCCGTAGTCCTCCTGGCGCGATTTTGTCTTCTGATGTGGCAATCGGGAGTTTCTAGTTGCCCTGTATAGTGGAGGAGGCCTGAGAGTCCTTTTCCCCGCCATACAACCAATGGCGGGAGTCTCCAGTGGTGTTCACAGCTCACACTTGGGTTTGAAACTCGGAGTCGCCACGGATCCGCCCAGGGCCGAGACAGGGACCGCCATTCCTGCAGCAGCTTCTACTGCAGCCGCTCCCGCCCCACTAGGCCCACAGAGTGCAATGGCGGCGCCCGCGCTGAAGAGCTTTGCTGAGGTGAGTTTCTGTCTCCGAGGTCCCTCACCGCCTCCTTTCACAGACACCACGGCCTGGGAAGGGCATCTGTCATGTCCGCCAACTCAGTCCCGCAAGGAGGACTGTGAGGAAGGCGGAGGGGAGAGAGGAGTGTTGTGGCTTCTGAGGCACAGCAAGTGCAGGCCAGAGAGGACAGGGGTGACTTGCATCTGAAGTTCCCCTGAGGGTGTGGGCTGTGAGGATTGGCGGTAAGATTAGAGGCTGCAGGGAGAATGTCACAGACTCAATCGGGGCTTTCCCGGCTGTGGGGTCCCTCAGAGACCTGGGGTGGTCCTGGACCCGGATGGAAGACAAGCTTCTCTGGATGCCATGTGCCAAGTTCATGGGTGAGTCCAGCGAGATCCAGCAGCACTGGAGCCGGAAGGGGGCAGAGCTGAGGGAGTGAACCTGGGACTGAAGATAGGAAGGGGATAAACATTACCCAGTGGTGTGCACGTCTGGAGGAAGTTTGAGCTGATGGTCCCCGGGACATAAAAGCGAAGCATAAACCCACGCTTGGCTTTGTCTTGGAGGCATGATCTAGCGGACTGCAGTAGTATTGCTTGGCAGGAAGGCTGGGGCCCTGTAGGCATCACCCAGAGCTTAATTGGCATTGCTCTCTACCCTCCCCTCCTCCAATCCTTCCCACCCAACCCAGCTGCTCTGCTGAGGGTATCCCAGTGAGTAATGGGACTGTGATGAGAGAGCAGCCTGCACTGGCATTAGGGCCTGGTGTCCACACTAACTGGGTGCCCTGGAGGAGGTTGAGGGTGAGGAAGGTGTGTAAGGAGTAGGAGTGGAGATTCTCAGGGAGACAGCTGTGGTTTGAATTGTCTCAATTCTGACAGGTTGGTGTGACCTTTGAGGACATTGCCCTGTACTTCTCCAGGGAGGAATGGAGCCTCCTTGATGAGGGTCAGAGACAGCTGTACCTGCATGTGATGCTGGAGAACTTTGAACTTCTATCCTCGCTGGGTAAGACCTTCACTCTCACCAGTGACCTGGACTTGGCTTTGCATTTCCCATTCCCCATCCCCCAGGGTGTGCTGTGTCCTCCCATGTAGACTGTGGTTCTGCTTAATTTCCCAGTTTCCTGGGTAGTTGCTGTCCTGGGGAGGCTTGGTCTGTTTCCGCTGCTCCCTTCTATTCCTGAAGTCCCAATTCTCCCCGCTGTACTAAGTTCACAGGGAAGGACTTGTGGTTGGTAGGGTTGCAGGAATCCTGAGCAATTCCACCTTGATCAGTGAGGAAAGCATTTTCTATATTCCTGTTGGTCATGTGTATATATTTTTGTAAAAATTTCTCTATAGTTTATTAACTATATGTATTTTTTATTAAATAGTCTTTTGAATACCTTGTATATTTTATATATTAATTGCTTATGACATACAGAACACATATTGTTGCATGTGCTTAAAGTGCTTTCCTGATATTACTCCCCCACACCCGCTTTTCTACAAAGTCCATGTTTTTGACAACCCAGCATTCAGCAGGTCCAGTGCCACCGTGTTTCTAGCAAGCTCAGATGCTTGTTCCTAGTGCATAGCAAGTAAATATTGTTAATGAAGTTATATAGACTTTGCTTTTGAGACAGAGTCAGTGCGTTGTTATTATCTGCAGTATAGTATTAACATACCTTTATTATTGCTGGGGAACTGCAACTATTTGTGTGAATTTCTGTCTATAGTGAAATATTGCCTTTATTTTGGTGATCAGAAACCAATCCACAATATCTCCAAGGGATTCCTTCATATGGTTTGCAAGTATTTTCTTCTGTTCTCTAGATTGTCTTTCATTTCAATTTGCTTATTGCTGTTGTGCAGTGAAGACGCTATTTTTCTTTAATTGTTGCAGTGTGGACTGTTTATGTTTTCTATTTTGTGTTTTGGTTGATGTCACATTCAGAAAATCCTGTCCAAAATAATCTCCACAACTTTTTCTCTCGGTTGTCCTCAGGAGTTTTAAGTTTTAGCACTCACATTTAATTCTGTCCTGCAGGTTGAGTTACATTTTATCAGTGGTGTCCAGGTTTGTTGTTTGACATGTGAATGTCAATTCTTGAAGAAACCTTCTTTCCTTTCTTCTATGACTTGCAGCTTTGTCAAAGATTACTTAAAAGTATGTGCCTGGGTTGAAAGTATGTCTCTGGGTTTATTTCTGTGTTTTCTGTTTTGTTTTGTTGATGTATGTGTCTGTGTTTCTCCAGCAACCCACTGTTTGCTTGCTTTCTCTTTGTAATAAATTGAAGTCAGGAAGTCTGATGCCACCAGCTTTGTTCTCGCTCAAGATTGCTTTTGTTAATGGAGGACTTTTGATTCCATTGCCAGAATTTTCTATTCATTTCTTTGTAAAATACCATTGGAGTTATTCAGATTGCAGTGGCTATGGATATTTATTTATTTTTTATATTATTTATTTAAATATATGTATTTTTTATTTCCTAGAGGTAAAGGAGAGAGAGATACAAACATCAATGATGAGACAGAATCATTGATCAGCTTCCTCCTGCAAGACCCTGATTGGTCATTGAGCTCCCAACTAGTGCAGGTATCTTAACAAAGAATCCAATTGTGACCTCCTAGATCATGAATCAATGCTCAATCGGTGAGACATACAGGGCAGCATTTCTTTATTGATTTTAGAGACAGGAAGGGAGACAGAGAAAGAAAGAGCATGAAGCATTGATGTGCTGTTCTACCCATCCAATGTGCATTCATTGGTTGTCCCTACATGTGCCCTGATGGGGGATCAAACCTACAACCTTGGTGCATCGGGACCACACGCTCAACAAGTGAGCTACCTGGACAGGATTCTGAATGTGTTAATTTCAGAATCTCATAGTTGGATCTTGACAAATTTCTCTGTGGGAGGGTCATGTCATCTGGTAACATCAACATCTCTTATGATGCATTGTGGTTCCTAGTGATAGGTATCATTTCTTATCTTTCATTTCTTCTTTTACTTATATGAGGCTTGGTTTTTGTTTGTTTATTTTTGCTTTAGTGTAACTAAAGGCTTGCACATTTTTATACCTTTTTTAAATATACCATTTAGGTATTCCTTTCTTTTGTCTTGTCTCCCTTTTATTTATTTGTTTTTTTGTTCTAATATTTATGGTTTCTTTCCTTTGAAACCTTTGGGTTTACTTTCCGCACACACACAAACCACATATGGAACCTACATTCCGATATGTGCCCTATCTTTGAATTGACCTTTGACCCTTCGATACACAGGATGATGCTCCAACCAACTGAGCCATACTGCTCAGGGCACTGTGTGATATTTAAAAACAAAAATCTCCTGTTTTTTGGAAAACAGGCCACTAGGATCAATGAGAACAGATGCACAGTGGGAGATAGTGGCAATGCTGACCCTTATTTTATTTTTTTTACTTAAAATATATTTTTATTGACTTCAGAGAGTAAGGGAGAGGGAGAGAGAGATAGAAACATCAGTGATGAGAGAGAATCATTGATTGGCTGCCTCCTGCATGCCTCCTATCAGGGACCAGTTCTGCAACCCGGTCATGTGCCTCACTGACCAAAATCATACCTTGGACCCTTCAGTCCACAAGCCAATTCTCTATCCACTGAGCCAAACCAGCTATGGCTGCCCCTTTTTTAAAAATACATTTTTATTGATTTATGAGAGGAAGGGGTAGAGAGAGAGCGAAGGAGACATTAATGACGAGAGAGAATCACTAATGAGCTGCCTTCTGCATGCCCCTAAGATGGAATCCAGAAAACACTGTGCATGTGCCCTTGACTGGAATGGAACCTAGGAGCTTTCAGTCCGTGGGATGACACTCTATCCACTGAGCAAACCACCTAGGGCTGACCCTTGCTTCTTTACTTATATTATTTTTTAAAATATATTTTATTTATTTTTTTACAGAGAGGACAGGAGAGGAAGAGAGACTTAGAAACATCGATGAGAGAGAAATATCAATCAGCTGCATCCTGCACAATCCCTACTGGGGATGTGCCTGCAACCAAGGTACATGCCCTTGACTAGAATCAAACCTGGGACCCTTGAGTCCGCAGGCCGAAGCTCTATCCACTGAGCCAAATCGGTTAGGGTGCTTTATTTATTTATTTATTTGGTTATTATTAACCCTTGTTTTTGACCTTAGGTATCTTCAAATGTGTATGCTCACCTTGTTTCCTGTCATCCTTTCTATGCAGTTGTGTTTTTTTTGGTATTCTGTATTACTGCTTTTCTTCATGGTACTCTTATTCCCATTTCCTGTGGGATGTTGTTTTCATGGATAGCCGTCTACTTACTCTGGGATGGGGAAAGATTCTCTATCTCTGAATCTGCCATCTTGCTGATGTCACTGTCATAGGTCTTTTGTCTGTGGTCTCATTTGTGCTTATTGTTCTAACACAGTGCTGACCATCCCTCTTTTTAAGATTGGCATCATTTGTCCCATGCCGTGGCTCAACTGGGATTTAAGAGGCAGAATCATTTCTGCATCACAGGAGAAACATGACTTTATCAATGACAGAGTAGAGCCAGAGACAGTCTTGCCTTGGTGAAGGGCTGTGGGTTGGTTTTCATGCCTGGGTTTTGTTTCATTCATAACTAGGAACCCATTTGTTTTCAACAACATTTTATTACCATTACCCACTGCTCACCCAATTCTACTTCTTCTTGCTTAATGTTGACCCTTTGCGCACGACTCAGTTTTAATAGTGATCATTCTACTTGGATTCCCAGCTCATGGATAACCTGAACCTCTTTAAACTTTGCACCTCTACCTCTTTCACACATCTCACTTTACTGCACTCCAGTGTTTTTCCATGCCTGCAGAGTCTTAGCGGGCACACATGTTATATTGACACTGATTATCATGTCCTCTAATATGATTGATAGTTTATGAGTTTGAACACATTGAAATTATTCTACACAGACTTAATATCGCCAGCATGAAAGGTCCTAAAGGAAGCCCTTTGTGGAGTAATCACGAGTAGACCCTGCCTCTCCTGTTTTTGTCCCAGCCTATACTTCTGTCCTCCCTGGGTGAGATTTTCATCATCCAGGGGCCTTTTGGGCCATGTTATATGTAACAGCCATTTCCTGAGAGTATGACTTATTTTTCTTGAAGATCTTTCTATGGAATCAGGTGCAGTCATGACAGATAAACATTTGTGGTGAAGATATTCTGTTTTTATCAGGTCAACATGCACTTCACCTACGTTTCCTTTTGTTCAGGTTGCTGCTGTGGAGCAGAGAATGTGGAGGCCCCGACTGAACAGAAAGTTTCTGTAATAGTGTCACAGGCAAGGAATCCCAAGGTAGCCTTGTCTTCCCAGAAGAGCCACCCCTGTGAGAGTTGTGAGCTCGTCTTGGGAAACATTTTCCACGTGATGGAATGGCAGGGAACACAACACGGACAGATACTGTTGAGGTGTGACGTATGTGCAAAACAGTTTTACTTCAGTGCAGAATTTCACCAGCAGCATGTGAGAGAGAAGACTTTCATTGGAGGTGTGGACAGGATCTCACTTGCAAACAGCTCCAATTTCAGTGTGTCCCAGAATCATTTCCCGTGCGGGGAGGTTGGGCAGGGTGTCCTTAATGGGTCAGGACCTCTCCACCTAAAGGCTACTCAGACGAGGGACAGTCCAACTGCAATTTCAACATGTGGGATGACATTTCAAAATAGAAAATATTATTCCAGTAGAAAAGAATGTAAGAAAGACATTAGTTGCACCCACATATTTATTCAGGAAAAAGATGTCTATCTTGGAAGTCAATGTTTTGTGAACTCTGAATGTGGAAAATATTTTACCAATTTATCTAGCTTTCATTATCAACAGAGAGGTCACACTGGAGAAAATCCTTATGAATGCAGTGCGTGTGGGAAAGCTTACACCAGTAGCACAGAACTTTTTCGTCATCAGAGAGTGCACACTGGAGAAAGGCCTTATCACTGCAGTGAATGTGGGAAATATTTTACCAGGATCAGTGATCTTCACTGTCATCAGAGAGTCCATACAGGAGAAAAGCGTTATCAATGCAGTGAATGTGGAAAATATTTTACCACTAAGGCTGACCTTCATCATCATTGGAGAGTTCATACAGGCGAAAAACCTTATAAATGCAGTGAATGTGGGAAATCTTTTAAACGGAGCAAAGGTCTCCAATATCATCAGAGAGTTCACACTGGAGAAAAGCCTTATAAATGCAGTGAATGTGGAAAATCTTTTACAGGGAGCAATGCTCTCCAATATCATCAGAGAGTTCACACTGGAGAAAGGCCTTATAAATGCAGTGAATGTGGGAAATCTTTCAAAAGTAGCAATGGTCTCCGATATCATCAGAGAGTTCACACTGGAGAAAAGCCTTATCAATGCAGTGAATGTGAGAAATCTTTTACCACTAAGAGAATACTTCATCATCATCATCAGAGAGTGCATACAGGAGAAAAGCCTTATACATGCAATGAATGTGGGAAATCTTTTACCCATGGCACTGCCCTTTGCCATCATCAGACACTTCATACAGGAGAAAAGCCTTATAATTGCAGTGAATGTGGAAAATCTTTTACATATAGCAATGGTCTCCTATATCATCAGAGAGTTCACACTGGAGAAAAGCCTTATCAGTGTAGTGAATGTGGGAAATCTTTTACCTCTAAGAGCATCCTTCATCAACATCTCAGAGTTCACACGGGAGAAAAGCCTTATCAATGCAGTGAATGTGGGAAATCTTTTACACAGAGTACTAACCTTCGTTGTCATCAAAGACTTCATACAGGAGAGAAGCCTTATAAATGCAGGGAATGTGGGAAATCTTTTACATATAGCAGTGGTCTCCAATATCATCAGAGAGTTAACACTGGAAAAAGCCATTATGAGTGCAATTAATGTGAGGTATCTCTCATCCAAATTTCTCAATTTGCTCTGCACCTCTGAGTCCAAATGTGAGAAATTTCTTAGATGTGTAGAAAATGTAGGTTCTTAGTTAGTACTTAATAATACAAGAAAATTTGTGAATACTCATTTTTCTGAATTGTATCCCATACATTTAATCACCTAATTATATAAAGTTCCCATAAATGTTTTTGCTGTTGTCTTTGTTTTATGTTGGAACACTATGTAATTCTGTTGCACTGTCTTAACATACAGAGATGTCCTGCTAGATCTATGTCACAGCATATTTCTGTTGCTGAAGGTGTTTCACCTGAACCACCTATAAGGTCCCTACACATGGCATCAATCATCATCCTCATGTGCCCAGGGAAGCTAACTCTGTTGTCTCATTTGTTGAAGAAAATTAGGAATACCTGAGCCCTTAGTTCTTCCCTGTTTCCCTGTCATGAATGTTCCCATAGGACTGATTACCATTGGTACCTGTAAACATAATGTTGCAGGGGGACTGCCATTTTCAGGGACATGCTTTGCCTGAATGCTGGTGATGAATGTATTGAGTGCCTAAGTCATCAGTGGAAGAACTGCCTGTCTCATGTCTCTTTGGTTTGTAAAGTAATGAAGGGTTTTTCGTAAGACTTCTTCAATCTTGGGTGTTCTATTTACTGTGTGGGTTAGCTTATAGGAAGATCTAGACTTTCCAATCATGACGAGGTGACAAATTTTGTGGGGTCTCAAACACTTTTGCCCTTGGGGAACAGTACGGTGCAGAAATCAGCTCAGCAGTTTTGGCAAATTTACACTGTGCCCATATTTTCCTTGGAAGCATTGTGGACTCTCTAATCCTCATGTGATTTCTGGAAGCTTTGAGACACAGGGATCACTCCCAAGAGGGGCTAGCTGTGACAACCTCAATTATGGTTGGGAGCATGAATTTCTTTTTTCTTTTTTTTTAAATATATTTCATTGATTTTTTTACAGAGAGTAAGAGAGAGGAATAGAGAGTTAGAAACATTGATGAGGGAAAATATCAGTCAGTTGCCTCCTGCACACCACCTACTGGGGATGTGTCCGCAACCAAGGTACATGTTCTTGACCAGAATCGAACCTGGGACCCTTCAATCCACAGGCCAATGCTCTATCCACTGAGTCAAATCGGTCAGGGCTGGGAGCATGAATTTCTTTTCTTGTTTGCAAAGGATGCCAATACATTTGAAGGGAATTTCTTGTCCAGGTGTTGCAGAGGGCCATGTGCCCTAAGGCCTATAATTCACAGGTAATGATCTGTGATTTGAGCACCATAGCAGTGAGGGGAAACCCTTTCACTGTAGAAACACTGACCTAATTTTGGTTGGATGAGACTGCAGCCCATTAGGTGGAAGGGTCCTCATCTAACTGTGCATCCAGGAATTATTTTGAGGAAAAGACTACAGGAGCGGTGTGTACACAGATCTGAGGGACTCCAGGCATGTTTATCTTCTGGGGAGCGGTCATTGTCATTGGTTATAATCAGGATATTTTGTGGCTCCTCAGGCGTCTCAGAAGTTCCCATCAGAGCCATTGGTGTGCTGGCAGCAAAACAAAGATGGAGACAAGGCTGTCTTTAGTCCAGGGATGTGGCTTTAGTGGGTTTGGGTGAAAGTTCTTTATTGTTTGTTACATTTTCTGTCACTGAGATGAGACTCTCACCCAGAGGGCATAAGCATGTGGATTGAATATAGAGTTGCCAAACCTTTTCTTCCAGAATTGGTCAACATACATTTGCTTTATCTTGAACCATTTTTAAGAGCTACAATGAGCAAATTGCATGTGTTAAGTATAATGTTTCATAAATCTTGACATGTGAATGAAACTGAAACCATCATTATAGTCATAATGCTGACCATATCTGTCTCTGTGTAATTGCTTCATGACTTCTTTTAATCTGTCCGTTCTTCACAGCTTTCCTAGTAACCATGGATTTACATTCCATTTTCATAGAGAACTTTATTTTTCTAAGTGTTTTTCTGCTTTAATTTATGTTTCTTAAATACTTGGAGATTTATTAAAGTTACACTAGTAACTCATCTTTTTTTCTGATAGTTGTTCTTATCATTGATATATCACCTTCAGTTTGTCCATTTTCATAAATATTTGGTTATTTCTAATAAAGCCGGTACAAATATTTCTGTATAATTCCTTGTATGTATATAAGTGTTATTTACCTTTGTGAAAAATTCAATGCATAATCTGAGTTTTTGGGTAGATAAATGTTTAAATTTACTGAGATTAGCAAATTGTGATCTACATGGAATGTATCACCATGGCTGGTGTGGCTCAGTGCTTGTCCATCATCTCGTGTAGCACAGGAGGTGGATTTGATTGCTGGTGGGGACATGTGCTGAATTGTGGTCTAGATACACAGAAGTGCGTGTGCAGGAGGTTGCTGGCCAGTATGGCACTCCTACATTAATGTTTCTCTCCCTTTCCTTTCTCTCTGTAAAAATTAATAAACTGTTCTTTGAAAATGAAAAATAAACCTTGCCCTAGCCGGTTTGGATCAGTGGATTGAGCATCAGTCTTAGAACTAAATGATCCCAGATTTGATTCCGGCCAAGGGCACATGTGTGGGCTCAGAGCTGAATTACCAGTAGTGGGCATGCTGGAGGTGCCATCAATGATTGACTCTCTCTTTCCCTCTCTTGAAATGAATAAGGAAATAAGTTTAAAAACGAAAAACATCAGTGTCTGTGAGCATGTCTCACTAAGAATGGAGTGACCCAACCAATAGCCAAGCTCTATGGTATGCTAATAAGTATTAAGATTCTTTAAAAAAATAAAATAAAATAAACCTTAACTGATTGTACTTTTTTGCATTTTTCCAGTAGTGTGTGAGGGATTCACATTCTTCACATCCTAGGGAATATTTTGTTTGGTCAATTATTCTTTATTTAAATATTTTATTTTGTAAGTTTGTCATGCTACCTCACTGATTTTACTTTTTCTAGAAATTTATGGTGAGTCTTTTCTAAGATGTATATTTGCTGTGTCTGCATCTTTGTTAAAACATCTGATCATATCTTCTGCCTAATGTTTTATGCGTTTTGGCAATTTTATTGAACAAAAAGACAGTGGAATAACAAATATGGATTGCCAGAAGCCAATCATTGTAGAAAGCTGTGGACAGGGAATTCGGAGGGCTGGTCAACCTTAATTGAAGCCTCCACCTGTTAGTCCTCAATTCAATGATTGGCTTTTATTGGAGTTTCCTGGGTGTATCCAGTAATCTTAATAAAAGGGATGGCGAAGCAAGAGTAGGTAGTAGTTCTCCCACTAGAGTTAGACTACCGCCTGGCTCCCCCATTTCCCAAATTAATATTTTTCTAAGTCTCTTTCATTTGTGTGTGGACTTCTCCAGAACCCGAACCCTGAACTGGAACCCTGGATCACGCTGGATGTGAAAGGGGTTTCCACAATGGATATTAGAATTTCACTAATTTTGTTCCTTTTTGATTTAAGAAATAAATTTTTGTATTGGTATAAAGTGTTTTAAAAAAATAAAGTATTTAATAACTTTTACCTTTAAAAATATATTTTTAGAGATTTTAAAAATATTTTTTATTGATTTCCAAGAGGAAAGGAGAGGGAGAGAGAGAGAGAATCATCAATAATGAGAGAGAATCATTGATGGGCTACCTCCTGCACTCTGCTGCTGGGAATGGACCCCGCAACCCAGGCATGTGCCCTGATGAGAAATCAAATGGGGGATATCTTTGTGCGTTTGCCGATGCTTAACCACTGAATAACACAACCTAGAAATTTTTTAGTTTTTAAATGCTATGCACAATGCAGTGAACACTTTTAATTTTAACCCGCACTACTAACATTCTCCACCACCTTCAGAAGAGCAACCTTAAGAAACATTCTCAGGACAGGAACCCTTCACTTCCCCAGTGCCAACACGCACCTGTGTTTTTAAGGGCTTTTGAGAAAGCCTTTCTGAATTGGGGCCTTTCTGAACCCACTGACCCACCTGTATAGAGGCAGTACTGTGGGCACTAAGGTCTCAGTGTTGGGTCTCCAACCCAGAATCTCCAGGAGACTCACTAGAGCTCCCTGCACCTCAGTTGGCTAAATGTGACATGAATGTGATGATGGGACTTTGAGAGTCAATAGAAGTGACAAACAGTACTTGCCAGGGCCTCTGTGTGATGGATGATTACTGTGACAAGTTTTTTGTGAAAGAGAGGGCTAAAGGACTGCCTGGATATCAGTACCAAACAGCCCCGTTCACCTGCCTCTTTAGGCTTTTCTTGTAACAATAGCTTGAATTAAAATTAACTATTAGAGACGATCAGTAGGGTAATCATCCTTGAGAAGACATATGTAACTGCCATGTCCTTTAAGCAAAGACATCTAAAGACTAAGCATAAAGATCCTAGTGAACTTGCCAAAACCGGTTTGGCTCAGCGGATAGAGCGTCAGCCTGTGGACTGAAAGGTCCCAGGTTCGATTCCAGTCAAGGGCATGTACCTAGGTTGTGGGCACATCCCCAGTGGGGGGCGTGCAGGAGGCAGCTGATCAGTGTTTCTCTCTCATCAATGTTTCTGACTATCTCTTGGCCTTTCTCTCTGTAAAAAAAAAAAAACCAATAAAAGTTATTAAAAAAAAAAGATTCTAATGAACAGCCAGGTGCTTCCATGTACACAGACTTGCTTCACCATATCTCCCCCTATTTTGTTTTGCTGGGTGTAGAAGACAGAGGGAGGTGGCAACCTTTCTGCTTTGGAATGTCAGGGACCTCGAAGAATGTTCATTTCTCAAGTTTGTTTTTGTAGCCTATAAGAAAAAAAGAATTATGACACCAATAGTTAGTCCCATTAAGAAGACAGGGTGCATACCAGCGTTAAATCCTGCCTTCTAGCAAACTGTAGGGGTCAGGATTATAAAGGGGAAGGGGCTAGGGTGAGAAATATAGGTACGTGCAGGCCTCAGTGTCTGTAGACATCAGCTATTGTAATTAGTCATGAGGCGAAGAAACAATGCTGATGACATTTTGACTTCTGCTGGGTTGGTCTGACACTGCTTATTGGTTCTGCTTGCTGGATTCACAGCTGTGTCACCTCCCTAATTACTTGGCACAGGCCTTGGAAAGGAAATTTTAATGAAATCTTAATCCTCTCTCCACATATGAGAAACTTAGCCCTTTATTCTCATAAGTATATGTATTCAAAGATTTAAAATAATGATTACTTTTTAGATTAATTCAGGTGCTCTATAAAATTTATTATTCAGCGTACTTAGTTTTCTTTTAAGATTTCTCTTCATAACCTTTTATCATTTTCATAAATATTCTTGCAACTTTTACAATTACTCCTCAGTATTCCTACTCCCATATCTTTCTTCCTATTATATTCCATTCTTTGTATCCCTTCTCACTATTTTTTACTTCCTCAACTCCAATTCTTTACAGATCCTCTGCTACGTACACAAACCATTCAGTTTGTCAATTTACTTTCTTTTTCCTTTATCTCTATACCTTCTATTATGTCAAAACTATCTCTACCTTGTTTGTAATTTGTTAGAATTAAATGTCAGTTCTACACAGGTTCCTCCATTGCCAGCTTCAAAGGAGTTGGAGTGGTGAGAAGTACGTCTCAGTGCCCATCTCTCCTCCAGTCTGTCTGTCTACTATATCCCCCTCAAGGATCTTGGCTCTGAATTCTTTTTAGGCAAAGGGGGTGCCAGGCTTTTTCTGAGACTGCTTCCTGCTGAGGAGGTATTGAAGGATTCTCTTGGAACTAAGAGGTCCTTGCTCTCTGTCAGAGAGAAGGTGAGGAATAGGAGGAGATGGCAATGGTGCCTCAGGTGGTTTTCCCCAGGTGAAGTAGGGCCTGTAACCTGGTGGAGACAAATTGCTATAAAATTTAGTATCGATAGGCAAAGGTTAGAACAGTAAGAATTATGACAAATTGTTTAGTGGAAGATAAATTCATTTTCGTTCCAATAATTTCTTGTTGACACAATTTCTCTCTCAAAAATTACCCTTAATTTTATTAATGAGCCAAATTAAGACCAATTTATTTACTGAATTATGTCTAGTTACAATTTGGTCTGATTGTTTATTTGAACACAACAAGAATAACAGTTGATCATATAGGCTATTTTTCAAAAATCTATATATACGCTTTGCCGGAATCTCATTTGAAAGTTTACTCCCAGGTAAAGAAGCCAAGGTACACAGTTGCCATCAGGCTTTGCCTGTGATGCCTACAGAATTGGGGTGCATTCCTCAAGTTGAGGTCCCCACAGGTGTCTTGAGGTTTCTTTCATGCCATTTTTCAGGAAAGCAATCTTCGTTCCTTATCTGGAAAGACCACCATTAACCACGTGACCAAGCAAGGTACCTGGTTATTTATCCAAGGGGCTGATGGGCTTCAAAGTCAGTCTTCATTCCTTAGAGCTTTCTGATGACATCCAGATTCCTGGCATGTCTCTCTTTCAGACATGACATTCCAGTAAAGTTTTGGTTAATGAAACTACATTTGGACACTGTTTTATGTTCTGTTATGAAGAACCAGATTCTTATTGGATTTATGCAAACAAATACATTACCATGTGCACAATAATGACCAAAACTATAATTATTTTTAGTTCATTTAGTCCTATAATTAAATTCAGTTTCTGCTTATTTTTCTTGCTAGTATTTCTATAAATCTACATACTCTATAGAGTTCTAATAATTTTCATCCAATTTAAGGGGATGAGCTGAAAGTTTATTCTCAGAGATATGTAGCTTACAATAAATCAGAGTCCTTTGTATGGATCTTACAGAAGATATAACTTTTTCCCAATTGCATAATAACAAAACAGTGACCATCTCTAAATGACAACAAATTTAAGGTGATACGGTTATTGATTTGATTGTAATGCAAATGATGTAGAATCTTGTCCTTTTTATCAAACACAATATTCCAGAATATTATAACTAATAACACTTAGTTATAAATGAAAGCATATTAGAATCTATTTAATATACATATATAACTAGAATAGAATTGTTATTTCCTTATTTGACAAAGCTTCACTTATTACTTAAGCATAAAATTTTCCTTCATGAAGTGGGAAAGCAAACCCATGAGGCATTCCAGGACCCTTTGGAATGACCTAAAGCCAATTGTAGGTGAAGGAAAAGTTTCTTAAAATTGAAACCCTGGGAAGGTAGTCAAAAACATTAGACTAAAGGATGATACATTGTTATTATTAAACAGTATTAAGTAATATATTCATTTAAGGTAATCAAGTTCCTGATTAGCATAACGTAACTTTTAATAATATATATAATATCTTTGCTTCCTCGGCAAATACGGGAAAACATGTTTTTTCTTCCATTCAGTAATAGGATTATTTTTCCAATGGAAAAATATAATAACACTCATAAGAAGCATAACAGAGGTAATAAATTACTTAGCTCAGAAAGAATCCCCTCGAATTTGGAAGTCACCAGTGGGCTCCAATGACTTATTGTGCAGTTACTTTCATTTTCATACTCTTTGATTTTGAGGTTTGCTTCACATCTCCCTGAGTTCCTGGGTCCTCACATGGGAAACCACCTGTGGGGGCTGACCAGCAGTCCCTGAGCAAAGGCGGAATGATTACTCTAACACGTTTCTGTGAGAGAGAGGGCTAAAGGACTGCCTGGATATAAGAACCAAACAGCCCCATTCATCTGCCTCCTTAGGCTTTTACTGTAATAACACCTTGAATTAAAATTAACTATTAGATACTATCAGTAGGGTAAGCATCCTTGGGAACACACATGTGTCTGCAGTGTCCTTTAAGGAAGGACATGTAAAGACTAAGCATAGCCGAAACCAGTTTGGCTCAGTGGATAGAGTGTCAGTCTTCAGACTGAAGGGTCCCGGGTTCGATTCCATTCAAGGGCATGTACCTGGGTTGTGGGTACAACCCCAGTAGGGGGTGTGCAGGAGGCAGCTGAGCGATGTTTCTCTCTCATCGATGTTTCTGACTATCTCTCTCCCTTCCTCTCTGTAAAAAATCAATAAAATATATTTTTTAAAAAATAAAAAGACTAAGCATAAAGATTCTGGTAAAACACCCAGGTGCTTGCACATAAACAGACTTGCTTCCCCAGAAAACAATTGTCAGATATAATGGCAGGATTGCAACCCAGTGTTGGGCTTTTGATTGCCAGTGGGAACAAGGGCCTGGGTGTAGGCTAGATCCGTAGAAGGGGTGTCCACAAGCGTGCTGGCCGAGGTTACACTGTCATATAGATGTTTCTCTTCCACTCTCTAATTCTTTCTCTAAAAATCAGGACAATATTCTTGAAAAATAAATATAAATTGATTGTGTAGTTTTGCATTATACTAGGAGTATGTGAGGGTTTCACATTGTCCACATCCTAGAGTACATTTTCTTTTGTCAATCATTCTTTGTTTAAACTTTTTTTTTTTTTTTTTGCTAACTTTGTCGCGCTTCCTCATTGGCTTATTTATTGTATTTTTTTTCTCTAGGAAAGTAAGGTGAATCTTATCTCAGATGTGCATTTGCTGTTTATGTATCGTTGTTAAAACATCTGGTCCTCCAGACAAGTCCAGATGAAACAGGAGGGTGATATATTAGGCACTTGCAAAGCAAATAGATGGTGTGAGACCATGTTTTGTTGTTCCTCAGAATTTATGCTATTACACTCTTGCATTTATGTTCTGACGCCCCCCTACATAGTTTACATGACATTTCTTATTGTATTTTCTGGGATATTGTATATTTTCCCCAAGAATATGACATGTATCTGGAAAATAAGTTTATGTAATAAATTTTCTTTCTTTCTTTTTTGTTAACCCTCAACCTTAGTGATTTTTCCATTGGTTTTTAGAGAGTGGAAGGGAGGGGGAGAGACACCAGAGGGAGAGAAACATCTGTGTGTGAGAGACAAATCATTTTGTGTTTACCTATGCCGCCATCTTGGTTTCTCTTACATGACATTTCTTATTGTATTTTCTGGGATATGGTATATTTTCTCCAAGAATATTGCCGAAACTGGTTTGGCTCAGTGGATAGAGCGTCGGCCTGCGGACTGAAGGGTCCCGGGTTCGATTCTGGTCAAGGGCATGTGCCTTGGTTGCGGGCACATTCCCAGTGGGGGGTGTGCAGGAGGCAGCTGATCGATGTTTCTCTCTCATGGATGTTTTTAGCTCTCTGTCCCTCTTCCTTCCTCTCTGTAAAAAAATCAATGAAAAATATATTTTAAAAAAAGAATTTGACATGTATCTGGAAAATAAGTTTACATAATAAATTTTCATTTTTATTTTCTTTTTGTTAATCCTCAACCTCCGTGAAGTTTCTATTGATTTTTAGAGAATGGAAGGGAGGTGTAGAGACACTGAGAGGGAGTGAAACATCTGTGCGTGAGAGAAAAATCATTTTGTGGCCTCCTGCACATGCCCTGACCTGGCTGCGTATTGAGCCCCCAATGAGGTACAGGTCCTTGACCAGAATGAAAGCCTTGATCCCTAAGTCCACACGCCAAGACTCCGTCCTTTGAGCCAAACTATTTGTTGTATAGATGGCTACCATGCTGGCACCATTCAAGGTTTGGAAAGTGGGGATCTGCACCTGAGATAAAGATTTTGGATCCTAGGGTCTCACAACCTTGCTTGGAAATAATTATTTCACCTGTTAATGCAGTTCCAGTGTCTGCATGTGGAATGTACATTATTTATGGAAGAGAATATTGCTAGAGCAAACTATAGAAAGGCCTAATGGAGTTATACAATGACCAATATTTATATAGGTAGAAGACAAAAGGCTCTATGAAGCTTACAACAGGAAGGTCTCAATAGGTGGTAAATTAAAGACAATGATTCCCGAGAGGT
Source organism: Corynorhinus townsendii (assembly GCA_026230045.1). Classification (NCBI taxonomy): domain Eukaryota; kingdom Metazoa; phylum Chordata; class Mammalia; order Chiroptera; family Vespertilionidae; genus Corynorhinus; species Corynorhinus townsendii. The sequence continues at coordinate 49,448,303 of JAPDVU010000011.1, read as the reverse complement.
GAGAGAATTAACTTTAGATATGGCTATGCTGAAACATTGGATACCATGAAATTCTTTTTTTTACAAATGTGAGGCCTCCTCATTCATGACAACTTGAGGAAAAATAGTGAGCTGAGAAAATATAATACGGTGTGAGCAGAAAAATGTGGAACTGTGGATGGAAAGCCACAGCATGATGTTTCATGGCTTCAACCATCATTTACTAAGGATCCCATCTGCTTCTGATGCTGAACTGGCCCCTGTTACACACCAGTGCATAAAGACACGTGTTCCCAACAAGGCTTGTTCAAAGGTTTATGGAAGGAGGAGCAAATAATTGGTAAAGAAAATATTCTATTGATAGTGAATCTTTGGGTGACAGGGCTTTGGAGATAGGAAATGAGCAGCAATCAGGAATGACTACCATTGGATGTGAGAATGTTAAAGCCCACATTGAAAGGAGGTTAGCTCCTATTTATAATCCTTCATGCATGTAATCTTGACCCTTGCTCTTGATTGGAGCTAAGGAGCCCAGTCTTTGGCGATTGGCAAATTCAAAGGGGGTGTGTGTGTGTTGGTCTTTGATGTTTCAAGACTGGCAGCCCCAGGGGAGCTGCAAGCCATGGGGCCAAAATGGCAGCTGTCTAAACTATTCTTTGAGAGAGAAGATGATTTGTTTAAACTCACATCCATAGTCCATGTTGTAACCACTAATCAAACTGGATAGGTCTGTGGAATATTCTTGTGTAGTATTTGTAACATACATATATGGTGGTGTAAGTACGTCATTTGTGTGTTAAAACTCTCCAGACTCTGCAATGCAGGCAAACCTCTATGTTATGAAGAGCTACATTGGTCTCACAGATAATGTGTTTTCATAAAAAGGACTCCAATCCCTTTAACAGGAAAATAACAACTCTTTTTTAGGCATTTTCAAGATGTCTCTTTCATGAGGAAGGTCATTTCCCAGTGTCCCTACCAGCAGAGGTCGCTGTTTTCCTTGGAGTGATGTGGAGAAATCTTCCAGCACCATCTTGGGCTCTGGAACCCACATTACCCAGAAGTCCTTGTGAGGAATACCGCCAGCTTAGCCAATGAAAGGTCAGAAAAGGCCTTTCTCTTGCCGCCCCTGCGTGCGGGGGCGGGACTTTCGGTGCGCTCCAGGCGGCTATTGGTCTTCATCCGGCATCTTCTCCAGCACAGGGTGGAAGGCTCCAGGCGGGCGGCAGCAGTGCCAGATCCTCGGAGGGAGAAGGCTCGAGTCCTTGCCTGCTCAACTCCCACGTGGGAGTGAAATTCGCTGAGGGCCGGGGTTACCCACGTCCGTGACGGAACTGAAACCCTTTCCTCCCCCTCCCACTGCCCCTGCTTCTTCCCTGCCTCTCCGGCCTAGATCCGCGCACAGCGTCCAATGGCAATGGCCTTGCTCAGGGGCTCAGCTGAGGTGAGTTCGCGTCCCCCTTCCCGCCACACCTGCCCTCACCGCCTGCTTACACTCCACCCAGCAGCCTGGGGTCAGGGCGCCTGTCACGTCCTGCAGCTCAGGTCCCTGTCAAGAACCCTGAGAAAGGTGAGGGGAGTGATGAGTGTTGTGAGTTCTGAGGACACAGGAAGTGCAGGGCAGAGTGGACAGGGGTGACTTGTACCTGAAATTCCCCTGCGGATGTTGGTGGTGAGTATTGAATCCAAGATCAGAGACGGGCAGGGAAGATTTCAGGGCCTCATACCCTGCTCTCCCCAGGCTCTGGGGTCCATAGGAATTGGGTTGTGCTAGATCCTTCTGAAACCTCTGAAGCACTCTCTGGATGCCATATGCCAAGGTCATGGTGAGACCAGAGAGGTCCTGTGCTGTGGAGCAGGAAGGTGGTAGAGCTGAGGTAGTGTGTACCTGGAGGAAGTGTGAGCTGATGGTACTGCAAACCTGGTATTGGTACTTTAAAAATATGTATATTTTTTTATTGATTTCAGAGAGGAAGGGAGGGGGGAGAGAGAAAAAAAGAGAGAGAGAGAAAGAGAGAAACATCATTGATGAGAGCGAATCATCCATAGGCTGCCTCTGCAAGCCCTTACTGGGTATGGAGTCTGCAACCCGGGCACGTGTCCTTGATTAGAATCCAACCCGGGATCCTTCAGTCTGCAGTCCAAAACTCTGTCCACTGAGACAAACCAGCCAGGGCTGGTATGAGGACTGCAGGATCAAGCATAAACCCTTGGCTTTGTCTTGGAGACATGATCTGGTGCCGGAAACCAATCTTTGTCCCATTAATAGAGAGATGTGGAAAGGGAATTCGGAAGGCTGGTCAACCTTAAATGCTCTGAAAGGTTGGAGCTAATCACTCATTGTTTAGTTGAGACATTGGTAGTTGAAGCAGCCTCCAACTGTTAGTCTTATGTGAATTATTGCTGATTGGCTATTATTGGAATTTCCTGCCTAAAGGATATGAGTGTATCCCATAACCTTAAGAAAAGGGATAGTAAACCCAGAGCAGTGTGGTAGTCCTCCCCCTAGAGGTGGACTCCCGCCTGGCCCCCAATATTCCCAAATTAATGCTTTTCTAGTCTCTTTTCATTTGAGTGCAGCCTTCTCCAGAAGCCAAATGCTGAACCGGAATCCTAAACCACGTGGGACGTGAAAGGGGTTCCCACAATCTGGGAGACTGCAGTGGTATTGCTTGGCAGGAAGGGTGGGGCCCTGCACGCATGGCCCAGAGCTTAGATGGTGTTTCTCTGCTGTCCCTCTTCCCAAACCATGTGTTGTGCTGAGGGCAATAACAGTCACTAATGGGACTGTGGTAAGAGAGCAGCCAGCACAGGCATGAGGACCTGGTGTCCACACTAAACTGGGGCGCCCTGGAGGAGCTTAAGGGCGAGGAAGATGTGTAAGGGGTAGGATTGCTAGTTCTCAAAATTTCAACTATGGTTTCAATTATCTCAATTCTGACAGGTTGGCGTGACCTTTGAGGACATTGCCCTGTACTTCTCCAGGGAGGAATGGAGCCTCCTTGATGAGGGTCAGAGACAGTTGTACCTGAATGTGATGCTGGAGAACTTTGAACTTGTATCTTTCCTGGGTAAGACCCTCACTCTGGGTGGTTCCTGGGACTTTGCTTTGCATTTCTTATGCCCCCTCACTTCTAGGGGTGCTATGTCCTCACTAGTGAAATGTACACGTTGATTGATTTGTCCAGTTTTCTGGGTTCTTGCTGTGGTTGGCAGGGTTGGTTTGATTGCACTGCTCTCTTCTGTACTTTTAATCACCACACCTGCTGTACCGAACTGGTAGAGAGGGTTTGTGTGGCAGGGAGACTAATGGGTTCCAGTTGAGTACTGAGTAAAAGAATATTCTTTATTCCTGTTGGTCATTTGTACGTATTTTTTTAAGTAGTGTTTACATCCTTAGTCCTATTTTATTTGTAAATATCTTTAAATTGATTTCAGAGAAGAGGAGGGAGGGAGAGAGAGAGACATCAATGATGAGAGAGAATTATCGATTGGGTATCTCCTGCATGCCTCCTACTGGGGATCCAGCCACAACCCGGGCATGTACCCTGACCATGAACCTAACCGTGACCTACTGGGTTCATGAATGGATGCTTAACTGCTGAGCCTAACCAGCCAGGGCTTTAGCCCTATTTTTAACCATATTTTTTTTTCTATTGTGTGTTTTGAATACTTTTTCTATTTTATAGTAAAATATATTTCCTTTTGCATATGTTTAATTGTGCTTTCTTGCCCGGGACTGGAGTTCAGTGCAGTCGGGAGCTTCCTTCTCCCTCCCGTTTTAGAAAGGCAGCGTCATTTTCATCTGCCTGCCCCTGCACACAGCCACCTGTCCTCTCCGCTTGTGAGTCTCCATACCTCAACCTTTTGCAGCTCTTTGGAGTCTCAATGTGCTTTCTTCTTTTACTTCTAGTTGTAGAATATCCACTCAGCCAGCTTTCCTGTGGTTCTGAATGGTGTCTGCTTTGTGTTTTAGTTGTAGTTTTGATATTGCTGTATGAGGCAGCAGTTTAAGTGTTTACCTATGCCGCCATCTTGGTTTCTCTCCTCAAATGGGATTTAAGGGGAAGAATCATGTGTGCATCACAGAAGAAATGTGACTTTATGAATGACACAGTGGACCCACAGGCGGTCTTGCCTTGGTGAAGGGTCGTGGGGGGGGCTTTTACGCCTGGCCTTTGTTACATTCATAACTAGAAACTCATTTTATTCATCAGTCTTTTCTTACCGTTGCCCAGCCCTTACCCCATTATGCTTGTTTTTGGTTATTATTGATACTTTGCCAACTACACAGGTTGAATAGTGATAATTTCTACCCAGATTCCCAGTGCAAGGATAACCTTAACCTCTCTGGATTTTGCACCTTTGCCTCTTTCAGAGGTCTCTCTTTACTGCAAACCAACGTTAGTCTGTGCCTGCACCACCTTGGAGTGCACAAGTCTTATTATATTGAGGTTGGACCTCATGTGCTCTTATACAATTAATTTCTATGGGTATGAGCACCTTCAAATGATTCTACACAGACGCACATGGCCAGCATGTAAGGTCCTTTAAAAAACCTTTGTGCAGGAACAATGAGTAGAGCCTTCCTCTCTTCTTTGTATCCCATTTTGTGCTTCTGTCCTTCCGTTGGTGAGATTTTCATCATTGACTGGCTACGCTATATCCTTTAAGAGCAATTTCCTCAGAGTCTACTTCATTCGTATTGAAAAATCTCTCTATGGAATCATGCCTAGTCATAACCGATAAATGTTTGTGGTGAAGATACTCTGATTCCATAACATCAACGTGTACTTCACCAGTGTTTCCTTTTGTTCAGGTTGCTGCTGTGGAGCAGAGAGTGTTGAGGCCCCATCCGAACAGAGGGTTTCTGTAAGAGTGTCACAGGCAAGGAGTCGCAAGTTAGCTTTGTCTTCCCAAAAGAGCCACCCCTGTGAGAGTTGTGGGCTCATCTTGAGAAACATTTTCCGCATGATGGAGCTGCAGGGTACACAACACGGACAGATACTGTTGAGGTTTTGGGCATGTGGAAAGCGGTTTTACTTCAGTGTAAAAGCTCACCAACAGCATGTGAGAGAGAAGACTCAAAACAGGTGTGGACAGGATGTCACTTGCAAACAGCTGCAATTTCAATGTGTCCCAGAATCATTTCACATGCGGGGAGGTTGGGCTGGGTGTCCTTACCGGGTCAGGACATCTCCATCTAAAGGGTACTCACACCAGGGACATTCCAAATGGTATTCTGACGTGTGGGATGATGTTTCAAAGGAGAGAAAATGATTACACCAGAAAAGAATGTAAGGAAGAAATAAGTTGCACCCACATGTTTATTATGGAAAAGGGTTTCCATATTGGAGGTCAGTGTTTTGTGAGCTCTGAATGTAGAAAATATTTTACCAAATTTTCTAGGTTTCATTATCAACAGCGAGGTCACACAGGAGAAAGGCCTTATCAGTGCAGTGAATATGGGAAAGCTTTTGCCAGTAGTAACAGCCTACCTAATCACCAAGCTTTGCACACTGGAGAAAGACCTTGTGAGCACAGTGAATATGGAAAAACTTTTACCAGTAGCAGTGCCCTCTATTATAAGCAGGGAGTTCACACAGGAGAAAGACCTTATGAATACAATGAGCGTGGGGAAAATTTTACCTTGTTTCTAGGGAGCTCAGATGCTTATTACCAGTGTTTAGCAATAAAATGTTTTTAATGAAGTTATGTTGAGTCTGCTTTTGTGATAGTCATTGCATTGTTATTAGACTGCAGTATTGTATTAACATACCTTCATTATTCCCGGGGAACTCCAATGGTTTATATGAATATCTGCCTGTATTGCAATATTTGATTTATTGTGCTGATCAGAACTGAATCTACAATCCCTTCAAGCAATTCCTTCTTGTGGTTTGGCAGTATTTTCTCCAATCCTCTAGATTGTGTTTCATTTCATTTTGTTTATTGTTGTTGTGCAGTGAAGACGCTATATTTCGTTATTTGTTGCAGTGTGGACTGTTTATTTTTTCTATTTTGTGTGGTGGTTGGTGTCACATCAAGAAACTCTTGTCCAAAACAAATCTCCAAAACATTTTCTCTTTGTTGTCCTGAGGCGTTTTAAGTTTTAGCTCTGATATTTAATTCTGTCATGTAGGTGGAGTTAAATTTTATCAGTGGTGTCCAGGTTTGTTGTTTCACATGTAAGTATTCATTTTCAGCAGCATCATTCGTTGAAGAAACTATCTTTCCTCTCTTCTGTGTCTTGGAGCTTTGTCAAAGATTACTTAAACGTATGTGCCTGGGTTTATTTCTGTGTTTTCTGTTCTGTTCTGTTGATATATGTGTCTGTGTTTCTCCAGGAACACACTGTTGCTTGCTTTCTCTTTGTAATAAATTGAAATCAAGAAGTGTGATGCCGCCAGCTTTTTTCTCGCTCAAGATTGCTTTTGTTGATGGAGGTCTTTTGATTCCATTGCAAGATTCTCTACACATTTCCTTGTAAAATACCATTGGAGTTATTGGGATTGCATTTAATCTGTAGTTTGCCTTGTGTACTATAGCTATCTCCACCATATTTCATTTCTAAATCTGTGAACACAGGTTGTCTTTCAACTGATTTGTGGTTTCTTCCATTCCTTTCATCACTGTCTTATAGTATTCAATATACAGATGTTTCACATTTTGGTTGAATTTGTTCCTGCAGATTTTAATTGTTTTTAATGCTTTTGGAAATTCGATTACTTTCTTCATTTTTCTATCAAAGAATTTATTGTTAGTGTGTAGAAATGAAACTCATGTTTGTATGGTTTTTTTGCATCCTGTAACTTTTCTGAATTTAATTCTTTAATCTTTTATCTTCACCTGAATAATGAGGATATGCTTTCCATTGATTGTCTTTTTAGAGAGAGAGTGGGGGACACACAACAGAGACAGAGAGAGAGAAAAACATCGATTGGTTGTCTCCCACATGAGAGCGGGTATCGGACCTGCAATCCAGGTACCTGCCCTTGATTGGGAATCGAACCCTGGGTCTCCAGTGCACAAGCCAGCACTTTCACCAGTGAGCCACACTGGCTAGGGCTCTTTATTTATTTTTTAAATTATTAAATTATTTATTTATTTAAATATATGTATTTTTTCCTTCTGAGAGGAAGGGGATAGAGAGATAAAAACATCAATGATGAGAGAGAGTTAGAAACATTAATGATGAGAGAGAGTCTTTGATCAACTGTCTCCTGCACGACCCCCACTGGTGATTGAGCTCACAACCAGTGTAGGTGTCCTAACAAGGAATCGAATTGTGATCTCCTAGTTCATGAGTCAATGCTCAGAGATGAGTGAGACATACCGGGCAGTATTTCTTTATTGATTTCGCGGACAGCAAGGGAGACAGAGAAAGAAAGAGTTTGAACCATTGATGTGCTGTTCTACCCACCCGTGCATTCATTGGTTGTCCCCTACACGTGCCCTGATGGGGGATCAAACCCACAACTTTGGTGCATCGGGACCACACGCTCAATAACTGAGCTACCTGGACAGGATTCTGAATTTATTAATTTCAGAAGCTCATAGTGGGATCTTAACAAATTTCTCTATGGAGGGTCATGTCATCTGGTAACATAAGCATCTCTTATGATGCATTGTGGTTCCTAGTGACAGGTGTTATATTTTTCTTTCATTTCTTTTTTTACTTATTTGAGGCTTGGTTTTTGGTTGTTTTTTGGTTGGTTGTTTGTTTTTGCTTTAGTGTAACCAAAGGCTTGCACATTATTATATCTTTTTCTTAAATAACTTTTTAGGTATTCCTTTCTTTTGTCTTGTCTCCCTTTTATTTATGTTTGTTCTAATATTTATGGTTTTTTTTTAATATATATTTTTACAGTGAGGAAGGAAGAGAGACAGAGTTAGAAACATCGATGAGAGAGAAATATCGATCAGCTGCCTCCTGCACGCCCCACACTGGGGATGTGCCCGCAACCCAGGTACATGCCCTTGACCGAAATCGAACCCGGGACCCTTCAGTCTGCAGGCTGACACTCTATCCACTGAGCCAAACCGGTTTCGGCTATTTATGGTTTCTTTCCTTTGAAACCTTTGGTTTACTTTTCTGTTGTGTTTCTTGTTTCCTGCAGTGACATGTTAGGTTTTTTGAGATTTTTGTGACAATGTAGGTATTTATCTCTAAAATTTTTCCTGAGAATTACATTTTCTGAATGTTATACATAAGCTTTGGTAGATTGCTTTGATATTTAATTTGTCTCTAGAGTTTTTTGAGATCACTTCTGTTTTTGGCTACTTGAAATTCTTATGTATTTATTTATTATTCCTTTTACATAGAGCGCTAGAGAAATAGAAAGAGAGAGAGAGAGAGAAATGTTGGGGAGAAACATCAATTGGTTGCCTTCTGCACACAGGCAAACCGGTTGTGGAACCCACATACTTTCTTTTTTTTAATATATTTTATTGATTTTTTTACAGAGAGGAAGGGAGAGGGATAGAGAGTTAGAAACATTGATGAGAGAGAAACATCCATCAGCTGCCTCCTGCACACTCCCCAGTGGGTATGTGCCTGCCACCAAGGTACATGCCCTTGACCAGAATCGAACCTGGGACCCTTGAGTCCACAGGCTGACACTCTATCCACTGATCCAAACCGGTTAGGGCAGGAACGCACATTCTGATATGTGCCCTAACCGGGAATCGAACCCTTGACTCTTCAATACACAGGACAATGCCCCAACTGAGCCACACTGGTCAGGGCATTGTGTGGTTTCTAAAAACAAAAATTTCCAATTTTTCCCTAACCGGTTTGGCTCAGTGGATAGAGTGTCGGCCTGCGGACTGAAAGGTCCCAGGTTTGATTCCTATCAAGGACATGTACCTTGGTTGCGGGCACATCCCCAGTAGGAGGTGTGCAGGAGGCAGCTGATTGATGTTTCTCTGTCATCAGTGTTTCTAACTCTCTATTCTTCTTCCTTCCTCTGTGTAAAAAAAAGAAAAATACATATTTAAAAATTTTTTTTCAGTTTTTTGGAGAACAGGCCACTAGGCTGGGAACAGAAGCATAGTGGCTGATAGTGGTAACTCTGACCCTTTATTTTTATTTTATTTTTAATTTTTATTTATTTTATTTTTTTTGCTTACTAGATTTCTGATTTATTATAAAAGAATACAACCTGGGAACAGCCAGGTGGAAGAGATACATAAGCTGGAGTGTGAAATCATTGGCCCTTGGTGATTAACTCAACCTCCAGTCCCTCTCCTCTACCTGGAGGTAAGGATGAGGCTGAAAGTTCCAACTCTGATCACATGGCTGGTTCACTGGGCAATCAGCCCCGCTCCCCCACCTTCTTAGGGGCTTTCCAAAAGTCACCTCATTAACATAAACCCAGTTGTGGCTGAAAGGGGCTTGTGATGAATAACAAAACACACTTCTTTGCCCTTTAATTCCTCTGGAGTTGTCCTAGGACAAGAACCGAATATAGCCAGGGACGAAGACCAGATCTATGTGTAGAAGAATATGTCACACACACCTCAGGGAATAATCAAAGCAACCAAAGGCCATCTTTTGGTTCAGAACGGAAACATCTATTTGCATGCTGGCATTCTCTTTTTGCTTCTTTAGGGGAAACCAAAACCAGGGTTCCGAGGAGCAGTTCTCAAACTGGACTGGGCATTCGAATTCCCTGCAGGTTAAAACAGGCTGCAGAGCCTTGCTCCCAGGGGTTCCGGGTGGGGCCGAGAACACGCGTTGATGACAGGTTTTAGGTGATGCTCATACTGCTGATCCAGGGACCAAAGAGAACTACTGTTGTCAAGTATTTGCTACTTCATTAATAAATTGTTAATGATCAAGTTTGATCATTAAGTTAAGAGTTAAACAATTTTGCCGATACCGGTTTGGCTCAGTGGATAGAGCGTCGGCCTGCGGACTGAGGGGTCCCGGGTTCGATTCCGGTCAGGGGCATGTACCTGGGGTGCGGGCACTTCCCCAGTGGGGGGCGTGCAGCAGGCAGCTGATCGATGTTTCTCTCTCATCGACATTTCTAACTCTCTCTCTCCCTTCCTCTCTGTAAAAAATCAACAAAATATATTTTAAAACAAAAAGTTAAAAAACAATTTTAAACATTGCACTAAATATTCCAAAGCGTTGCTCTACAGGGCCTGAGAAACATCCTCTGATTTCCTAAGCAAACAGTTTACTGCCAACTCTCTGCATTTGCTGTCAAATGCTTTTTCTTTTTCCTGGGAGGGATTAAGTCCATGAGGATCTTGGAGACCATTCTAGATACCCTCATGGTTTCACCAGAGGGACCCTCTCATGTGCAGGGACAACTCTGGACACCAGCACCACGAACTTACCCTTGATGTGGAGGGCTCCAGAGTTATACTTTGGCTTAATTCCTGAGACACTAGTGAGGTAGAATTGGAAGGGGTTCCCTTTATCCAGCATGTCCCAAATGTCCTGGCCTTCCCCGGACATTTCATACTCGTCTTCATCCTCTGTGACCATGCGGTGGGCAGGAGGGCCATGACTTCCAGCCCTTGGGGCAACACCGTCTTGGGGAGGGGAGATGCTTTTCTCTTCTTTCATGGCCACTTCCTCAGCCACCGTCAGCTGTGTCTCTGGTGGCAGCTCATCGTCACTGCTGGAGAGACAACAGCCCAGCTCTTCCTGGGAACCACTTTTCTGCTTCTTGGGAGGTGACACTTCTGAAACCCCATCTGTGTTGCTGAATTTCAGGGGTGACATCTTCCTCCTGTGGGCGGCGTTCCGAGCCTCGGAACAGGTGTACCTTGGCTCACAGGCTGCTTCCTGCCCAGCATGGAGGAGAGAGGTGGACGGCTTGTCCAGTTTGGGCTTTTTCTCCTCACTTTCATCGCTACTGGATATCGTCCACTCCCATAATCACCTTCCTGAGACATTCTCCTTCTTCTTGTGTCTTTCCTAGATGCTCTGCTTCCAGCCTCGCCGCGCGCTCAATGTCTTCCCGGGATCCAAGCAGCCCGCGCACCGCGACCCGGCCGGAAGGAGCAGGATCGCAGGTCCAGCGCCTACAGCCTCCACAGGCTCCCGAGCCCTGAGCCACTCGTTCCCACCCCACCATCGCCGCCGGCGCGCCTATTTTATTTTTTATAAAATACATTTTTATTGATTTCAGAGAGGGAGAGAGAGATAGAAACATCAATGATGAGAGAGAATCATTGATTGGCTGCCTCCTGCATGCCCGCCCAGGGGCACGGAGCCAGCAACCCCGTCATGTGCCCTTGACAGGATTGGAACCTGGGACCCTTCCATCTGCCAGCCAATGCTCTATCCACTGAGCAAACCAGTTAGGGCTAAAATATTTTTTAAAATACCTTTTTCATTTATGAGAGGAAGGGGGCGAAAGAGAGAGGGAAAGAGAGAGAGATAGAGAGACATTAATGATGAGAGAGTATCACTGGTGAGCTGCCTCCTTTATGCCCCCTATTGGGACTGAACCCACAAGAAACGGCATGTGCCCTTGACTGGAATGGAACCTAGGACTTTTCAGTCCACAGGCTGACCCTCTATCCACTGAGCAAAACGGCTAGTGCTGATCCTTGCTTTATTTATTTATCTATTTAGTTATTTATTTAGTTATTATTAACTCTTGTTTTTGACTTTAGCTATCTTCAAATGTGTTTGCTCACCCAGTTTCCTGTCATCCTTTCTATGCAGTTGTCCTTTTTTGGTATTCTGTATTACTGTTTGTCTTCGTGGTACACTATTTCCTATTTCCTGTGGGATGTTTTTCTCATGGATAACTGTCTACTTACTCTGGGATGGGGAAAGATTCCCTGTCTCTGATTCTGCCATCTCATGATCTTACTCACATAGGTCTTTTGCCTGTGATCTCATTTGTGCTTTGTTGTTCTACCACAGTGCTGACCATCCATCCTTTTAGTTTTTCTTTTAAGATTGGCATCATGTATCCCATGCAGTGGCTCAGCTGGGATTTAAGAGGCAGAATCCTTTGTGCTTCACAGGAGAAACATGACTTTACCAATGACAGAGTAGACCCAGAGGCAGTGTTGCCTTGGTGAAGGACTCTGGGGGCGGTTTTCAAGCCTGGGCTTTGGTACTTTCAAAACTAGGATCCCATTTTGTTCAACCATGTTTTGTTATCATTGCCCACTCTTCACCCAATTCTACTTCTTGCTTAAAGTTGACACTTTGCGTATGACTCAGTTTGAATCCGAGTAGATCATTCTACTCGGATTCCCAGCCAATGGATAGCCTTAACCTCTCTAAACTTTGCACCTCTCTCTCTTTCACACATCTCCCTTTACTACACTCAAATGTACTTCCATGCCTGCAGAGTATTAGAGTGCACACGTATTATATTGACACTGATCATCACGTACTGTAATATGACTGACAGTTTATGAGTTTGAGCACATTGAAATTATTCCACACAGACTCACATCGCCAGCATGAAAGGTCCTAAAGGAAGCCATTTGTGGAGTAATCACGAGTAACCCAGCCTCTCTGGTTTTTGTCCCAGCCTATGCTTCTTTCCTCCCTCTGTGAGATTTTCATCATCCAGGGACCTTTTGGGCCATATTATATATAACAGCCATTTCCTGAGAGTCTGACTTATTTGTCTTGAATATCATTGTATGGAGTCATGTTCAGTCATGACAGATAAACATTTTTAGTGAAGATATTCTGTTTTTATCAGATCAACATGCACTTCACCTACGTTTCCTTTTGTTCAGGTTGCTGCTGTGGAGAAGAGAATGTGGAGGCCCCGACTGAACAGAAGGTTTCTGTAAGAGTGTCACAGGCAAGGAATCCCAAGGTAGCCTTGTCTTCCCAGAAGAGCCACCCCTGTGAGAGTTGTGCACTCGTCTTGGGAAACGTTTTCCATGTGATGGAGGGGCAGGGAACACAACACGGACAGATACTGTTGAGATGTGGGGCATGTGCAAAACGATTTTATTTCAGTGCAGAATTTCACCAGCAGCATGTGAGAGAGAAGACTTTCATTAGAGGTGTGGGAAGGATCTCACTTGCAAACAGCTGCAATTTCAATGTGTCACAGAAGTGTTTCACAAGCGGGGAGGTTGGGCCTGGTGTCCTCACTGGGTCAGGACTTCTCCACCTAAAGGCTACTCAGACCAGGGACAGTCCAACTGCACTTATGACGTGTGGGATGACGTTTCAAAATAGAAAAAATTATTTTAGTAGAATAGAATGTAAGAAAGACATTAGTTGCACCCACATATTTATTCAGGAAAAAGATGTCCATCTTGGAAGTCGGTTTTTTGTATCCTCTGAATGTGGAAAATATTATACCAAATTATCTAGCATTCATTATCAACAGAAATGTCACACTGGAGAAAAGCCTTATAAATGCAGAGAATGTGGAAAATCTTTTACCGCTAAGAACATCCTTCATCAACATCAGAGAGTTCATATCGGAGATAAGCCTTATAAATGCAGTGAATGTGGGAAGTATTTTAACCAGAGCCGTTCCCTTTATTATCATCAGAAATTTCATACAGGAGAAAAGCTTTATCAATGCAGTGAATGTGGGAAATCTTTTACACGGAACAGTAATCTCCGATATCATCAGGTTGTTCACACTGGAGAAAAGCCTTATCAATGCAGTGAATGTGCAAAATCGTTTACAAGTAGCAGTGCTCTTCAATATCATCAGAGAGTTCACAGTGGAGAAAAGCCTTATAAATGCAGTGAATGTGGAAAATTTTTTAGAGGGAGCAGTGCTCTCCATTGTCATCAGAAAGTTCACACTGGAGAAAAGCCTTATCAATGCAGTGAATGTGGGAAACCTTTTACTCGTAGCAGTAGTCTCCGACATCATCAGAGACTTCACACTGGAGAAAAGCCTTATAAATGCAGTGAATGTGGGAAATCTTTTACCACTAACAGAAACCTTCGTAGTCATCAGAGAGTTCACACAGGAGAAAAGCCTTATAAATGCAGTGAATGTGGGAACGCTTACACCAGTAACAGTGAACTTCGTCGTCATCAGAAAGTGCACACTGGAGAAAGGCTTTATCACTACAGTGGATGTGGGAAATATTTTACCAAGATCACTCATCTTCATTATCATCAGAGAGTTCATACAGGAGAAAAGCCTTATAATTGCACTGAATGTGCAAAATCTTTTACAAGTAGCAGTGCTCTTCAATATCATCAGAGAGTGCACAGTGGAGAAAAGCCTTATAAATGCAGTGAATGTGGAAAATTTTTTAGAGGGAGCAGTGCTCTCCATTGTCATCAGAAAGTTCACACTGGAGAAAAGCCTTATCAATGCAGTGAATGTGGAAAATCTTTTACACGTAGCAGTAGTCTCCGTTACCATCAGAGAGTTCACACTGGAGAATAGCCTTTTAAATGCAGTGAATGTGGAAAATCTTTTACAGGGAGCTATGCTCTCAAATTTCATCAGAAAGGTCACACTGGAGAATATCCTTATCAATGCAGTGAATGTGGGAAAGCTTACACCAGTAACACTGAACTTTGTCGTCATCAGAAACTGCACACTGGCAAAAGGCTTTATCACTGCAGTGAATGTGGGGATTATTTTACCAGGATTGGTCATCTTCATTGTCATCAGAGACTTTATACAGGAGAAAAGCTATATAATTGCACTGAATGTGGAAAATCTTTTACATGTAGAAGTGGTCTCCAATATCATCAGATGGCTCACACTGGAGAAAAGCCTTATCAATGCAGTGAATGTGCAAAATCTTTTACAAGCAGCAAATCTCTCCAATATCACCAGAGAGTTCACACTGGAGAAAAGCCTTATCAGTGCAGTGAATATGGAAAATCTTTTACCTCTAAGCCCATCCTTCAACATCAGAGAGGTCATACTGGAGAAAAGCCTTACCAATGCAATGAATGTGAGAAATCTTTTACCACGAAGAGAATACTTAATCATCATAATCAGAGATTTCATGCAGGAGAAAAGCCTTATTAATGCAGTGATTGTGGGAAATCTTTTTCCCAGAGTACTATCCTTTGTTATCGTCAGATAATTCATATAGGAGAGAAGCCTTATAAATGCAGTGAATATGGGGAATTTTTTACAAGTTACAATGATCTCCGATATCATCAGAGAATTCACACTGGTGAAAAGACTTATCAATGCAGTAATAAATTACTTAGAAAAAATCCCCTCAAACTTGGAAAATACCAGTGGGCTCCAATGAGTTAATGTGCATTTACTTTCATTTTCATACTCTGATTTTGAGGTTTCTTTGCATCTCCCTGTGTTCCTGGGTCCTCACATGGGAAACTCCTTGGGGGCTGACCAGCAGACCCTGAGCAAAGGGTGAATGATTACTCTGGCACATTTCTGTGAATAGAGAGGAGTCAGGGACTGCCTGGATATAGGAACCAAGCAGTCCCATTCATCTGCCTCTTTAGGCTTTTATTGTAGTAAAACCTTGAATTAAAATTATTAGATACAATCAGTAGGCTATGCATCCTTGGGAACACACATGTGTCTGCAGTGTCTTTTAAGCAAGGACGTGTAAAGACTAAGCATAAAGATTCTAGTAGCCCTAACCGGTTTGGCTCAGTGGATAGAACATCAGCTTATGGACTGAAGGGTCCCAGGTTCGATTCTGGTCAAGGGCATGTACCTTGGTTGCGGGCACATCCCCAGTAGGGTGGTGCAGGAAGCAGCTGATCGATGTTTCTCTGTCATCAATGTTTCTAACTCTTTCTCCCTCTCCTTTCCACTCTAAAAAAATCAATAAAATATATATTTTAAAAAAAAGATTCTAGTAAACACCTAGGTGCTTGCAGGTATACAGACTTGCTTCCACACAAAACAAGTGTCAGATATAAAGGCCAGATTGCAACCCAATGTTGGGCCTTGGATTGCCAGTGGGGACAAGGGTCTGGGAGTAGGCTAGATCCCTAGACAGGGTGTGCACAAGGGTGCTGGCTAAAGCTACACTCTCACATTGATGTTTCTCTCCTACTCTAATTCTTTCTCTAAAAATCAGTACAATATTCTTGAAAAATGACTATAAATTGTTTGTGCATTTTTTAATTTTACTAGCAGTATGTGAGGGTTTCACATTCTCCACATCCTAGAGAACATTTTCTTTTGTCAATCATTCTTTGTTTATTTATTTTTTATTTTTTTATTTTTTGCTAACCTTTTCGTGCTTCCTCACTGGCTTTTTTATTGTATTTTTTTCCCTAGGAAATTAAGGTGAATCTTATTTCAGATATGCATTTGCTGTGTATGTATCTTTGTTAATACATCTGGTCCTCCAGACAAGTCCAGATGAAACAGGAAGGTGATATATTAGGCACTTGTAAAGCAAACAAAAGTTCACACAGGAGAAAGGCCTTATGAGAACAATGAGTGTGGGAAATATTTTACCAGTAATCGTATTCGTCATTGTCATCAGAGAGTTCCCACTTGAACCTTTTTTAACAGCTATAATGAGTAAGTTACATGTCTTACGTATATTGTTTCATAAATCTTGACGTGTGCCTGAAACTGACACCATGATTATATTTATAATCTTGACCATATCTGTCTCTGTGTAATTGCTTCATGATGTCTATTAACCTCTCCCTGTTCTTCACAGCTTTCGTAGTTTCCATGAATTTACATTCCATTTTCATAGAGACCTTTATTTTTGTAACTATTTTTCTATTTTAATTTATGTTTCATAAATACTTGGAGATTTATTAAACTTACATTAGTAGCTCATCTTTTTTTCTGATACATATTCTTTTTTAAAATATATATATATATTATTGATTTTTACAGAGAGGAAGGGAGAGGGGTAGAGAGTGAAAAACATCTCAGCTGCCTCCTGCACAACCCCCTACTGGGAATGTGCCCGCAACCAAGGTACATGCCCTTGACCAGAATTGAACCTGGGACTTTTCAGTCCATAGGCAAGTGCTATATCTACTGAGCCAAACCAGTTAGGGCTCTGATAGTTATTCTTATCCTTCATATATCACCAACAATTTGTCCATATTAATAAATATTTGCTTATTTCTAACAACAGTGGGACAACCATTTCTGCATAATTCCTTGTATGTATATAAGTCGTATTTACCTTTGTCAAAAATTCAGTGCATAGTCTGGGTTTTTTAGTAGATGAATGTTTAATTACCAAGATTAGCAAATTGTGATCTAAATGGAATGTACCACCAGGGCCGGTGTGGCTCAGTGCTTGGGCATCATCTCGTGTGGCACAGGTTGGGGATTTGATGGCTGGTGGGGACATGTGCCTGGCTTGTGGGCTAGATCCTCAGAAGTGGGTGTGCAGGAGGCGGCTGGCCGATATGGCACTGTTCCAGCAATGTTTCTCTCCCTCTCCCTTCTCTCTCAAAGTTAATACACTGTTCTTCAACAATAAAAAGTAAACGTTAACTGATTGTACTTTTTTACATTTTTTCAGCAGTGTGTTAGGGATTCCCAGTCTCCACATTCTAGAGAATAATTTGTTTGGTCAATCATAATTTATTTAAACTTTTTTTTTTATAAGTTTGTCACACTACTTCACTCTTTGAATGTATTCTTTCTAGGAATTAATGGTGAGCCTTTTCTCAGAAGTGTTACTGCTGAGTCTGTATCTTCGTTAAAACATCATATGTTCTGCCTCATGTGCTATGAGTTCTGGCAGTTTTCTTTAACAATTGGACAGTGGAACAACAAAGATGGATGTTGGAATTTCACTCATTTTGTGCCTTTTTTACTTTAGGAAATAAACATTTTTTGTATTGGAATAATATGTTTGAATATTTTTTACTTTTAAAAAATATTTTAATTGCCCTAGCTGGTTTGGCTCAGTGAATAGAATATCAGCATTTGGACCGAACGGTCCCAGGTGAGCTTTGAGTCAAGGGCACATGCCAAGATTGCGGGCTCAATCCCCAGTGTGGGGCCTGCAGGAGACAGCCAATCAATCATTCTCTCTCCTCATTGATGTTTCTATCTCTCTCTCTACCTCTCCCTTCCTCTTTGAACTCAATAAAAATATATTATAAAAATATTTTAATTAAAAAAAATCAATAAAAATATTTAATTGATTTAAAAAATATTTTTATGATTTCATAGAATAAGGGAGGTGGGGAGGAAGAGAGAGAAACATTCATGGTGGCAGCCCAGGAAGGGGGCTCAGTCAACCTATGAACAGGGGGTTACAGTTCCATTTCCTCGCAGGGCACATGCGTGGACCCATGCTAGATCCCCAGGTGAGGCTTGTAGGAGGCAGCTTATCAGTGATTCTCACATCATTGATGTTTCTATGTCTGTGTCCCTCTCCCTTCCTCTGTGAAATCAAGAAAAAATTAAGGAAAACTGAGTCCCTTATATTAAAAAAGAAAAAACGAGGCATCAATGATGAGAGGGAATCATTGATCAGCTGCTTCCTCCCCACCCTACTGGGGATGGACCCAGCAATCCAGGCCCGTGCTCTGACTGGTAATCTAGCCAAGGACCTCTTTGTGCATAGGTCGATGCTCAAACACTGGCCCATACCAGATGGGGGATTCAGTACTTTTTCAATGCTATGCCCTGTGTAATGGACATTTTTAATTTTAACCTGCACTGCTACCATTCTCCATTGCTTTCAGAACACCACTCATCTGATCCTGCACTAAGCCCGTGCTTTGCAGTCTTCTGCATTTTCCCTGTCTCCTGTCGTGGGGGTTCTTGGGTTGGAACAGATCTCTCAGGAAGGCCAGAGGGCATGTGGGTGGGCAGGGTGTTTTAGAGTCCCAAAGCAGCGGGAATAGAAGGGCAGTGGTCAGACTCCCTATGCCCTAGATCAGGCATCCCAGATTTGAATTTCTGATTCTCTGTTATCACTGGGACTTACATTGAAATAACCCCTTCTGCTGGTCTGAGCCGGTTTCCTCCTGTGAAAAACAAGTATGAGGAATGTCCCCAGGCCAGAGCTGTTGGAGAAGGTCAAGTGGTAAGGTGTCCACGTGCAGTAAGGCAGCTGTGCCTGCAGCCTGCCTTGGCTCAGCAACTCCAGCCACTTCCTGCAGAGACATTCCAGGCAGCCCTTCTCGCTCCACCAATGCCCGCAAGCACCTTTGTCTGTGGGTGCATTTTACTGAGAAATGGGACCTTTAGGAAGACACTGACTCTGCTACAGTGAGGCAAATGCTGTGGGCACTCAGTCCTCATTGTGGTGTGCCCCATATCAAACTGCTGAAAAAGTTCAGTGTCAGAGAAATGAAGTGAGCTCCCCAAGTTTACACCACAGACAAGTGTCAGATTCAAGGGGCTGGATTTTAACCATTATTTTCTCCAGCGTCAGACTCAGTCTCTACCACTGATGTGCAGCCCTCACTGGAGCAGGTGCAGCATGAGGACCAGGGTGGCTCAGCTGCAGCTCCTGTTTCCATGGTTGCAGTTATGCGTTTCCTCCCATTCCCTTTACATCTCAGAGCCCTTACCCTTGGCCTCCCTGTGTTCAGGGGAACACCATCATTTCTCAGCTGCAGTGGTTTCTCCAGGGCAACCTTCTTTCAGAGTGAGCTGCTGTTTGTCTGCCTCCCCTTAGATCCCAGCACAGAGTTTGACCCTCAGGAGACGTCTGGAAATTGGGCTGTGTTTCTGCACCTGTGGCCACATGTTGGGTCTGGCTGTGACCCATTCACTGTGATGAATTTTGTGCCTCAATTTCAACCTTCAAATGATGCTCCTACGTGGCACTCACATTCACCCTGCAGGAGTGCATACAATTGGACGTGAATTCTGGGACCTAAGATTTGGAAGTGATGCTGGAGTCCTACATGATCCTGGTCTCATTGGACGGGTGCTCACCTCTTATGCATGCATAGGACCCACTGCCCATGTGATTCTGTCCTCTCTATCCCTACTGGCTGAATGAGACAATGGCTCTCACCCTGTTTTTCCTGCAACCCGGATCATGTTCTGGATTCACATCCTCCTTCCCACTCCCTTGTGTCTGCACTCTGGTGTTCGGGTTGGAACAGAATCCTTATGAATACAGGCCCTCCCCGCAGTGCACAGCACATGCTAACTGTGCTTTACCTGACAGTCTACCCTCACTGACTGTCCACACACATTTTCTGACTGTAGGTGAAGGTTGCTTTTCAGATGATGGTGTTTGCCATTTTGGCCAGTTATTCTTTTTCTGAGTCATTTTCATATATACAGCAGGTATACGTGTTAATTACTTTTTTATGGTTTACCCCTGTTAACCTATATTGTATCAGTTTATTAGTCCAATTAAAGAACCTAGAAAGGGGAAAGGAAATATTATTTTGCCTTGACAATGTCGTTGCCCTCATCTTTCACAGTCTCTCCCCTTAACTCCTTAGAAGAAAGGAATACCCTTAGGGTTTGGCCTGTGATGCGGGCTGTAAGGTTTCACACCTACAAGAAGCCATGCAGAGAGGAAGTTTATTTCACTTTCCAAGAGAGGAAAGTGCCGAGTATTGCTAGTCACTACAGGGCAGGGAAGGAAGTGTGGCTTCTTCTTTTCAGCAGTGGCTGTTGCTC
The DNA here is from genome assembly GCA_026230045.1 of Corynorhinus townsendii. Lineage (NCBI taxonomy): Eukaryota > Metazoa > Chordata > Mammalia > Chiroptera > Vespertilionidae > Corynorhinus > Corynorhinus townsendii. The sequence continues at coordinate 49,427,814 of JAPDVU010000011.1, read as the reverse complement.
AGGGACCAGGAATGGAGGGGCCTTGGCCTGTGCTGAGGTTATGTAGCTGTGAGGGACTGTCTTTAAAAGTTACAGTTTGTTTGTTTTCCAGGAGATAGTATTCCAGATGCGCTGGGAAGGTGTCATATCAGTATTTTTAGGAAGCCTATAAAATATGACTAGAGCAACAGCTACGAACAGGTCAAAAGAGACTTGTTTGAAGGGGCGGATGGAAGAAAACTTTCTACTAATTAGAGACCCCTTGGTCCACAATAGCCCGGAGGTGTGACCACAGCAGGAAGGAGGGGTGTGTAAGATGGAGCACTGAGAGGAGCTTATCTTGTTCAGCAGTTTGAACAGAGCAGCTGTTTGAATTAGAGGAGCCAGCAATCTTGGGATTTAATTAGCAGGTGCTTCTCATAAAGTATGGAAGGCCACAGCAAAGAAAAAGACCTTTTTCTTGTCCTTACAAATACCTCAAGCACATTTAGAACCTAAGGCTTTATTGATCTGAAGAGTGACTACTAGGAGACAAAAGGGACACCAGCAATACAGGGAGCATTGCATTCAGGAGGACCTCAGCAATGGGTCCTGGAGTTAATAAACACTCATTGAGTTTCCTCCTCAACCCACAGGCTCTTACTCCCCAGTATGGACAAAAATGATGGCACACAGTAAACCTAGCAAGCTCAGGGAGCCTGGCATGGCATAGGAAATCTTGCAAACTCAGAGGCTAAAAGTAACATTATAGGATGCTTTGAAGTTAATACTTTCCAAGTAAAAGCTGGTCACCGGGGTATTTATGTTCTAGCCTGTTTTTGTTTTTTTCTTTTGCACAGGACAAATTTTACCTTATTGAGCCTGTCTGTTGTCTTTTTGCATCTGGGATAACAGCCCTTTGGATTTTCAGGAACATTTCTGTTTCACAGATTCCTAAGAGCACAATCTCCCAGTACAGATCACAGAGTCCCAATTATTATTGCTCTCGGGTTAAATAGTAAGTGTTACCTAATGGATAAACTTGTAAAAATAAGTTTGTGTCTATTTTTTTTTACTGTTTATCCAACCCCAGAGATTTCCCTCCTTCGCTGCCCCCCCTATTTTATCACCAGTGAATGTCATGTAACCACCTTTTGTCTTCTCCTTTCAGTCTAATGTATAAAAAAGATGCAAAAGTGCCCTTATCCTAAGCATTACTCAATTACTGTTGTTATTTTCCTTCCTGGCAAACGTCACGGACTTGGTCAAATAAACTTAGAAAAATTCTCCACAGGTTTGGACATTTGTTACAACATCACCAAATGCTATTGCCTCATGTGAAGCAGGAGAACCTTACATGGAGGGGTATCAGCATTTCCAGGGACTCAACTGACGAAAGACAGATTTATGAACACAAATTTAGTGCAGACCCAGAACCCAGCAAGCTGGAGCTTTCCTGTTGCTTTCAGAGAACAGAAGGAAATGCTCAAGGCTCAGGTGAATGTGTTTTCATTGTGTGCTTGCGTGTTTTTAATCCTTACCTGAATGTTTCTTTTTACCCTCCCCCACTTTCCCTCTGAGATTCTGCAGTACTTTCCATGCTTCCACGTCTCTGAATCCACTCCATCAGTTAGTTTTTGTTAATTAGACTCTAAATGTGAGTGTGATCAAGTGATACTGCCTTTCTCTGACTGACTTATTTCACTTAGCATGATGCTCTCCAGGTCCATCCATGCTGTCTGAAAGAGTAAGAGGTTCTTTTTTTTTTTTTTTTTTTTTTTACTACTGCATAGTACACCATGGTGTAAATGTACCACAGTTTTTTATCCATTCATCTGCTGATGGGGAACTAGGCAGTGTCCAGACTTTTGCTATTGCAAATTGTGCTTCTATGAACAGAGGGATGCATACTTTTCATCTGATTGTTTCAAGTTTCTAAGGTATATTCCTAGAAATAGAATCACTGGATCAAATGGCAGTTGCATACTAAATATTGCAAAAACTCCAAACTGATTTCCATAATGGCTGTACCGGTTTGCATTCCCACCAGCAGTAAACTGGGTTCCCTTTTTCCCACATCCTCCCCAGCACTTGTCCTTTGTTGATTTGTTGATGGCAGCCATTCTGACAGTGCTGGGGTGATACCTAATTGTTGCTTTAATTTGCCTCTCTCTGATGATCAGTGACTTTGAGCATTTTTTCACATGTCTCTTGGCCATCTTATCCACACTGCAGCCCAGGCACAGCTGACACGTCCTGTGGCTTCAGAAGCAGATGCTCTTAAGTATGAGTGTCTGTTTTGTGAGATTAATTTTGTATAATGGATTCGATGGAGACAGGTTAGATCCAGTTAGAGACTTGAGCAACCTCCTCATCTACATTAGGCCTGAGGGAGACACAGCCAAAAGTCTTGAATGCCTGCCATTGGGACAAACCAGATCCTGTAAGAACCATATGCAAAACCAGCCACTCAGTTGCCCCAGACATCACCTCCCCTGAAGGCGCTAGAGGGCACTTAGTATACTTGGTTGGTTCTTGGGCTTTATGCCCCTAAATCCAGTCCTGGAATCAACGGAGTAATTCCAGACCCTGGCTTTGGAGCGCAAACTACATTACCCACAAGACCACGCATGGAATGCCACCTGTCTTAGCCAATGGGGGCTCAGAGAAGTCATTTCCGTTTGGCCGCTTCTGTAGGGCGGGACCGGTAGTCCTTGTGGCGGGATTTTGCCTTCGGGGGTTATTGTCTCAGTCGGTCAGGAGCTCCTAGTCGCGTGTTCTCCTTCAGAAGGCTTAAGAGTGGTGTTCCACGCCAAACAGCCAATAGCGGGACCATCCAGTGGTGCTCCCAGCTTACACTTGGGATTGACACTCGGAGTCACTGCAGGGACCCACGCCAGGGGCCGGAAAGGCGACCGCCATTCCTGCAGCGGCTTCTACTGCAGCCGCTCCCGCCCCGCTCTGCCCACAGAGTGCAATGGCTGCGCCCGCGCTGAGCAGCTTCGCTGAGGTGAGTTCCTGTCTGCGGGATTCCACACCTCCCGCTTTCACAGACACCACAGCCTGGGTGGGGCATCTGTCACGTCCGCCAGTTCAGTCCCGCAAGGAGGACCGGGAGGAAGGTGGAGGGCAGAGAGAAGTGTTGTGGCTTCTGAGGCACAGCGAGTGCAGGGCAGAGAGGACAGGGGTGACTGGCATCTGAGGTTCCCCTGAGGGTGTGGGCTGTGAGGATTGGCGGACAGATCAGAGGCTGCAGGGAGGACGTCACAGCCTCATTCGGGGCTTTCCCGGCTGTGGGGTCCATCAGAGGCCTGGGGTGGTCCTGGATCTGGTTGGAAGACAGGCTTCTCAGGATGCCATGTGTCAAGTTTATGGGTGAGTCCAGCGAGATCCAGTGGCATTGGAGCAGGAAGGGGGCAGAGCTGAGGGAATGAACCTGGTACTGAAGATGGGAAGAGGTTAAAGATTACCCAGTGGTGTGCACATCTGGAGGAAGTGTGAGCTGATGGTCCCTGGGACCTGGTGTGGGGACTTAAAGGTGAAGCATAAACTCACGCTTGGCTTGTCTTGGAGGCATGATCTAGGAGACTGCAGTGGTATTGCTTGGCGGGAAGGCAGGGGCCCTGCAGGCATCCCCCAGACCTCAAAGCTTAAATGGCATTGCTCTCTACCTTCTCGTCCCCCAATGCTTCCCACCCAACACAGCGCCTCTGCTGAGGGCAATCCCAGTGAGTAATGGGACTGTGATGAGAGAGCAGCCTGCACTGGCATTAGGGCCTGGTGTCCACACTAACCGGGTGCCCTGGAGGAGGTTGAGGGGGGGAAGGTGTGTAAGGAGTAGAAGTGGGCGTTCTCAGACAACTCACATGTCAATGGTCTGGATTCTGACAGCTTGGAGTCACCTTTGAGGACATTGCCCTGTACTTCTCCAGGGAGGAATGGAGCCTCCTCAATGAGGGTCAGAGACATCTGTACCTGAATGTGATGCTGGAGAACTTTGAACTTGTATCCTCGCTGGGTAAGACCCTCAGTATCACCAGTGACCTGGACTTGGCTTTGCCATTTCCCAGCCCCATCACCCAGGGTGGGCTGTGTCCTCCCATGTAGACTGTGGTTCTGCTTGGTTTTCCAATTTCCTGGGTAGTTGCTGTCCTGGGGTGGGTTGGTCTGTTTCCGCCGCTCCCTTCTATTCCTGAAATCCCTATACTCTCCGCTGTACTAAATGCACAGGGAAGGACTTGTGGTTGGTAGTGTTGCAGAAAGCCTGAGGGATTCCACCTTGATCAGTGAGGAAAGCATTTTCTATATTCCTGTTGGTCATGTGTGTGTGTATATATATATATATATATATATATATATATATATATATTTTTTTTTTTTTTTAAATATATATTTTATTGATTTTTTACAGAGAGGAAGAGAGAGGGATAGAGAGTTAGAAACATCGATGAGAGAGAAACATTGATCAGCTGCCTCCTGCACACCCCCTACTGGGGATGTGCCCGCAACCAAGGTACATGCCCTTGACCGGAATCAAACCTGGGACCTTTCAGTCTGCAGGACGATGCTCTTTCCACTAAGCCAAACCGGTTAGGGCCTTATATATATATATTTAATATATTTTATTGATTTTTTTACAGAGAGAAAGAGAGTGATAGAGAGTAAAAAACATCAACGAGAGACATTGATCAGTTGCCTCCTGCATGCCCCTTCTGGGGATGTGCCTGCAACCCAGATACATGCCCTTGACTGGAATCGAACCTGGGCCCCGTCAGTCCGCAGGCTGAAACTCTATCTACTGAGCCAAACCGGTTAGGGCCATGTGTAGATATTTTTGAAAAATTGTCTCTACATCCTTATCCTGTTTGTTAACTATGTTTTTTGTTAAATAGTCTTTTGAAGACCTCGTATATTTTATATATTAATTGCTTACGACATACAGAAACACATATTTTTGCATGTGCTTAATAGTGCTTTGCAGATATTACTCCCCCACACCCGCTTTTCTACAAAGTCCATATTTTTGGCAACCCAGCATTCAGCAGGTCTAGTGCCACCATGTTTCGGCAAGCTCAGATGCTTATTCCTAGTGCTTAGCAAGTAATATTGTTAATGAAGTTATAAACACTTTGCTTTTGAGGCAGAGTCAGTGCATTGTTATTAGCCTGCAGTATAGTATTAAAATACCTTCATTATTCCCAGGGAACTCCAACTATTTGTGTGAATTTCTGTCTATATCGCAATATTGGTTTTATTGTGCTGATCAGAACCGAATCCACTATATCTCCAAGGGATTCCTTCATATGGTTTGCAAGTATTTTCTTCTGTTCTCTAGATTGCCCCTTCATTTCATTTTGTTTATTGCTGTTGTGCTGTGAAGATGCTATTTTTCTTTATTTGTTGCAGTGTGTACTGTTTCTTTTACCTATTTTGTGTGGTGGTTGGTGTCACATTCAGAAAATCCTGTCCAAAAACAAATCTCCACAACTTTTTCTCTAGGTTGTATTGAGGAGTTTTAAGTTTTAGTGCTGACATTTAATTCTGTCTTGCAGATTGAGTTATATTTTATCAGTGGTGTCCAGGTTTGTTGTTTTACATGTGAATGTCAATTCTTGAAGAAACTATCTTTCCTCTCTTCTGTGATTTGCAGCTTTGTCAAAGATACTTAAAAGTATGTGCCTGGGTTAAAAGTTTGTGCCTGGGTTTATTTCTGTTTCCTGTTCTGTTCTGTTTATATATTCATCTCTGTTTCTCCAGCAACACTGTTTGCTTGCTTTCTCTTTGTAATACATTGAAGTCAGGAGGTGTGATTTCACCAGCTTTGTCCTCGCTCAGGATTGCTTTTGTTATTGGAGGACTTTTGATTCCATTTCCACATTTTCTATTCATTTCTTTGTATAATACCATTGGAGTTATTTGGATTGCATTTAATCTGTAGTTTGCTTTGTGTGTTATAGCTATCTCCACCATATTTCATTTTCAGATGCATGAACACAGGTTGTCTTTCAACTGATTTGTGTTTTCTTCCATTCCTTTCAACACTGTCTCATAGTACTCACCGTACAGATGTTTCACATTTTAGTTGAATTTATTCCTGCAGATTTTATGGCTTGGATGCAATTGTAAATTTGATTACATTCTTCATTTTTCTATCAAAGAATTTATTATTAGTGTGTAGAAATGGAAGTAATGTTTGTATGTTTATTTTGCATCCTGTCATTTTTCTGAATTTAATTCTTTATTCTTCTTTATCTTCACCCGATTAATGAGGATATGTTTTCCATTGATTGTTGTTTTAGAGAGAGAATGGGAGACAGAGAGAGGGAGAGAGAAACATCGATTGGCTGCCTCCTATATGTGCCTCTACTGAGAGTGGTGATCAGACTTGCAACCCAGGTACCTACCCTTGACTGGGAATACAACCCTAGCCCTCCAGTGCACAAGCCAGCACACTCATGAGTGAAGCACAGTGGCTTGGGATTATTATTTATTCTTGAAATTATTTATTTATTTATTTATTTAAATATATGTATTTTTTATTTCCTAGAGGAAGAGAAGAGAGAGATAAAAACATCAATGATGAGAGAAAATCATTCATCAGCTGCCTCCTAAATGACCCTCACTGGTGATTGACCTCGCAAGCAGTGCAGGTGTCCTAAGAAGGAATGCAATTGTGACCTCCTAGTTCATGAGTCAATGCTCAATCAGTGAGACATACCGGGCAGCATTTCTTTATTGATTCTAGAGACAGTAAGGCAGACACAGAAAGAAAAAACGTGAAGCATTGATGTGCTGTTCTACCCATCTATGCATTCATTGGTTGTCCCCTGCATGTGCACTGATGGGGGATCAAACCCCCAACCTTGGTGCATTGGGACCACTCGTTCAACAATGAGCCACCTGGACATTGCTCTGAATTTGTTTATCAATTTCAGGAGCTCATAGGGGGATATTGACAAATTTTTCTATGGAGGTTCATGTCATCTGGTAACATCAGCATCTCTTATGATGCATTGTGGTTCCTAGTGACAAGTGTCATGTCTTTTTTTTTTTTTTTTTAATTTTATAAATCTTTGTTGTTCAGATTATAATAATTGTTCCACAATTTCACCCCATAGCTCCCCTCTACCCGGTTTCCACCTAACCCTCTGACCTTACCCCCACCCACTCTCCTCATCCATAGGTGTACAATTTTTGTCCAGTCTCTTCCCGCACCATACACAATCCTTTGCCCCCAAGAATTGTCAGTCCACTCCCTTTCTATGCCCCTGATTTTATTATATTCACCAGTTTATTCTGTCCATCAGATTTTCCATTCACTTGATTTTTAGATTCATTTGTTGATAGATATGTATTTGTTGTTCATAATTTTTATCTTTACTTTTTTCTTCTTCCTCTTCTTAAAGAATACCTTTCAACGTTTCATATAATACTGGTTTGGTGGTGATGAACTCCTTTAGCTTTTTCTTATCTGTGAAGCTCTTTATCTGACCTTCCATTCTGAATGAGAGCTTTGCTGGGTAGAGTAATCTTGGTTGTAGGTTCTTGCTGTTCATCACTTTGAATATTTCTTGCCACTCCCATCTGGCCTGCATAGTTTCTGTTGAGAAATCAGCTGACAGTCTTGTGAGTGCTCCCTTGTAGGTAACTAACTGTTTTTCTCTTGCTGCTTTTAATATTCTCTCTTTGTCTTTTGTTCTTGGCCTTTTAATTAAGATGTGTCTTCATGTGTTCCTCTTTGGATTCCTTTTGATTGGGGTTCTGTGTGCTTCCTGGACTTGTAAGTCTATTTCTTTCACCAGGCAGGGGAAGTTTTAAGTCATTATTTCTTCAAACAGGTTTTCAGTATCTTGCTCTCTCGCTTCTTCTGGCACCCCCATAATTCGGATGTTGGTACACTTGAAGTTGTCCCAGAGGCTCCTTACACTGTCTTCATATTTTTGGATTCTTTTTTCTTTTCTGGTTGAGTGTTGTTTGCTTCTTTGTATTTCAAATCTTTGCCTTGATTCTTGCGATCCTTTAGTCTGCTGTTAGATCTCTGTATATTATTTTTTATTTCAGTCAGTGTATGTTTACTTTCTAGTTGGTCCTTTTTCATTTAGGGAAACCCCCAATTGAGGGTCTCCCTAAATTTATCGGCCTTTTTTAGAAAATTCTTGAAAAACCTTATTACCTTTGTTTTGAACTTTATTTCCATTCGTTTGCTTTCCTCCGTTTCTTTCACTTGTGATATGTTTTTTGTCTCCACACTTTGGCTGCTTCCCTTAGTTATAGAGTGGCTTTGCGTGCTAGGTGTCCTATAGGGCCCAGTGGCTCAGCCTCCCCAGTTACCTTAGGTGGACACTGTTGTTGCACCCCTTTGTGGACTGTGTGCACAGTCTTGTTGTAATTAAGCCTAGATTGTTGTTGGTATCACTGGGAAGAATTGACCTCCAGGCCAATTTGCTGTGAGGATCATTGTGTCTACTCCGGGAGAACTACTGTGCTGGAGACACCCTTATGAGACAAGACTTGCCAAAGCCTCTGCTCAGATTGGATGGGGCGGAGTCTCGGGTGGAGAAGACAGAATTGGTTTCCCATCAGCCCCACTCTAAGAGCCCCTTTGTCTCAGTGTCCCTCGTCAATTGCTGGAAGCAGCTCTGATAGAAAGCCACCCTTGAGCTTCTCCCGCTGTCCGATAGTCTAGTTTCTTTCCGAATGAGTCTGGGTCCCTAGAGTGCCGCTCAGAAATGGGAGTTCTGGGTTGTCGGGAGCTTTTGTCTCCCTCCCACTAGAGAAATCCAGCCGCTCGCCCTCTCCACCCACGCGTACCTCCACACCTCTGGCTTCGGCAACTCCTCTGAGACTCAGTGTGTTGTTCTCTTTCCTGACAGTCCATTTTCACCCCATAGGAGTCTGTGTCCCCAGAGTCTTGCCCGGAATTGGAGTTCAGCGCAGTCGGGAGCTGTTGCCTCCCTCCCTTTTGAGAAAGCCAGCTGCGCATTCAGCCGCGAATCCTTTCCGCGCTTACATCTCTGCATCTCTGCCCTCCATAGCTCCTCTGAGTTTCAGTGTGCTTTTCTCTTTCCTTCTACTTGTAGAATTTCCACTCAGCCAGCTTTCCTGTGGTTTTGGATGATACCCATTTTGCTTTCAGTTGTAGTTTTGAAATTGTGGGGCGAGGCAGCAGTTTAGGTGTTTACCTATGCCGCCATCGTGGTTTCTCTCCCAGGTTTCATGTCTTATCATTCATTTCTTTTTTAACTTATTTGAGACTTGGTGTTTGTTGCATTAGTGTAGCTAAAGGCTTCAACATTTTTATATCTTTTTCTTAAATATACCTTTTAGGTATTCCTTTCTTTTGTCTCCTTTGTAAGTTGTTATGTTATTTACTTTGCTTCTAGCCTGTTTTGAGATCTCTTTTGTTTTTGGCTACCCTGAAATTCTTAGGTTTTTATTTATCATTCATATTACATAGACAGGGCGAACAGGGGCAGAGATGAGAGAGAAACATGAATCAGCTGCCATCTGCACCCTTACAAACCAGATATGGAACCCACATTGTGATATGTGCCCTAACTGGGAATTGAACCCTTGACCCTTCGATATACAGAACGATGCTCCAACTAACTGAGCCTCACTTGTCAGGGCATTGTGTGGTTTTTTTGTTTGTTTTTTACATATATTTTATTGATATTTTACAGAGAGGAAGAGAGAAGGATAGAGAGTTAGAAACATCGATGAGAGGGAAACATCAATCAGCTGCCTCCTGTACACCTCCAACTGGGGATGTGCCCGTAACCAACGTACATGCCCTTGACCGGAATCAAACCTGGGACCCTTCAGTCTGCATGCTGATGCTCCATCCACTGAGCCAAAGCAGTCAGGGCATTGTGTGGTTTTTAAAACAAAAATCTTTGGTTTTTTGGAAAACAGTCCACTAGGATCAAAGAGAACAGAAGCACAGTGGCTGATAGTGGTAACGCTGACCCTTTGTTTTTATTTTTAATTAAAAAATACTTTTATTGATTTCAGAGAGTAAGGCAGAGGGAGAGATATTGAATCATCAATGATGAGAGAGACTCATTGATTGGGTGCTTCGTGCATGCCTCCTAGCAGGAACCGAGCTCACAACCCGGTCATGTGCCCTTGATCAGAATCGTACCTTGAATCCTTCAGTCCACAAGCTGATTCTCTATCCACTGAGCCAAACCAGCTAGGGTTGACCCTTTTTTTAAAATACATTTTTATTGATTTATGAGAAGAAGGGGTAGAGAGATTTAGAGAGACATTAATGATGAGAGTATCACTGAGGAGCTGTCTCCAGCATGCCCCTAATGGAGACGGAATCCATAACAAACTGGCCATGTGCCCTTGACTGGACTGGAACCTAGGACTTTTCACTTCGCCGGCTGACACTATCCACTGAGCAAACCACCTCGGGCTGACCCTTTCCTTCTTTCTCTCTTTCTTTCTTTGTTTCTCTCTTTCTTTCATTTTTTAAAATACATTTTATTAATTTTTATTGAGAGGAAGAGAGAGTTACAAACATCGATGAGAGAGAAACATCAATCAGCTGACTCCTGCACAACCCATACCGGGGATGTGCCTGCAACCAAGGTGCATGCCCTTGACCGGAATCGAACCTGGGACCCTTGAGTCTGCAGGTCAATACTCTATCCACTGAGCCAAATCGGTGATGGCGCTTTATTTATTTATTTATTTATTTAGTTAGTTGTTATTATCTCTTGTTTTTTACCTTAGGTAGCTTCAAATGTGTTTGCTCACCCATGTTCCTGTCATCCTTTCTATGCAGTTGTCCTTTTTTTGTATTCTGTATTACTGTTTTTTTCATGGTACTCTTATTCCCATTTCCTGTGGGATGTTTTTCTTAGGATAACTGTCTACTTACTCTGGGATGGGGAAAGATTCTCTATCTCTGAATCTGCCATCTTGCTGATGTCACTGTCATAGGTCTTTTGTCTGTGGTCTCATTTGTGCTTATTGTTCTAACACAGTGCTGACCATCCATCTTTTTAAGATGGCCATCATTTCTCCCATGTAGTGGCTTAACAGGGATTTAAGAGGCAGAATCATTTCTGCATTACAGAAGAAACATGACTTTATCAATGTCAGGATTGCCTTAAAGGAAGTCTTGCTTTGGTGCAGGGCTATGGGGGTGGTTTTCGTGCCTGTGCTTTGTTTCATTCAAAGTAGGAACCCATTTTTTTCAACATTTTATTACCATTACCCACTGCTCACCCAGTTCTACTTCTTGCTTAATGTTGACACTTGCGTATGACTCAGTTTTCGTAGTGATCATTCTACTCAGATTCCCAGCCCATGGATAACCTTAACCTCTTTAAACTTTGCACCTCTACCTCCTTCACACATCTCGCTTTACTGCACTTCAATGTAGTTCCATGCGTACAGAGCCTTAGAGTGCACACGGGTTATATTGATACTGAATATCACGTTCTCTATATCATTGTTAGTTATGGGTTTGAACACATTGGAATTATTCTTCACAGACTCACATCACCAGGATGAAATGTTCTAATGGAAGCCCTTTGTGGAGTAATAACGAGTAGATACGGCCTCTGTTGTTTTTGTCCCAGCCGATGCTCTGTCCTCCCTTGGTGAGATTTTCATCATCCAGGGACCTTTTGGGCCATGGTATATATAACAGCCATTTCCTGAGAGTCTGACTTACTTGTCTTGAAAATCAGTGCATGGAATCATGTTCAGTCATGGCAGATGAACATTTGTAGTGAACATATTCTGTTTTTATCAGGTCAACATGCACTTCACCTACGTTTCCTTTTGTTCAGGTTGCTGCTGTGGAGCAGAGAATGTGGAGGCCCCGACTGAACAGAAGGTTTCTGTAAGAGTGTCACAGGCAAGGAATCCCAAGATAGCATTGTCTTCCCAGAGGAGCCACCCCTGTGAGAGTTGTGAGCTGGTCTTGGGAAACATTTTCCACTTGATGGAGGGGCAGGGAACACAACACGGACAGATACTCTTGAGATGTGGGGCATGTGCAAAACGATTTTGTTTCCGTGCAAAATTTCACCAGCAGCATGTGAGAGAGAAGAATTTCATTACAGGTGTGGAAAAGATCTCACTTGCAAACAGCTGCAATTTCGATGTGTCCCAGAGTAGTTCCACATGCGGGGAGGTTAGGCAGGGTTTGCTTACTGGGTCAGGACATGTCCACCTAAAGGCTACTCAGACCAGGAACAGTCCAACTGCAATTTCGACATGTGGGATGACTTTTCAAAGGAGAAAAAATTCGTACAGTACAGAAGAATGTAAGAAAGACATTAGTTGCACCCACACATTTGTTCAGGAGAAAGGTGTCCATGTTGGAAGTCGGTGTTTTGTGTCCTCTGAATGTGGAAAACATTTTACCAAATTATCTAGTATTCATTATCAACAAAGAGGTCACACTGGAGAAAAGCCTTATAAATGCAGTGAGTGTGGGAAAGCTTACATCAGTAGCCCTAAACGTTGTTATCAGAGAGTACACACTGGAGAAAGGCCTCATGACTGCAGTGAATGTGGGGAATATTTTACCATGATCGGTAATCATTGTCAGCAGAGAGTTCACATTGGAGAAAAGCCTTATAAATGCAGTGAATGTGGCAAATCTTTTACAGGGAGAAATGCTCTCCAATATCATCAGAGAGTTCACACTAGAGAAAAGCCTTATAAATGCAGTGAATGTGGAAAATCTTTTACATGGAACAGTGGTCTCCAATATCATCAGAGACTTCATACGGGAGAAAAGCCTTATCCATGCAGTGAGTGTGGGAAATCTTTTACCACTAGCAGTGACCTTCATCGTCATCAGAGAATTCACACTGGAGAAAAGCGTTATAAATGCAGTGAATGTGGGAAATGTTTTACCCGGAGCACTGCTCTTCGTTATCATCAGACAGTTCATACAGGAGAAAGGCCTTATCAATGCAATGAATGTGGAAAATCTGTTACAAGTATTAATAATCTCCGATATCATCAGAGAGTTCACACTGGAGAAAAGCCTTATCAGTGTAGTGAATGTGGAAAATCTTTTATCTCTAAGAGCATGCTTCACCAACATCAGAGAGTTCATAGGGGAGAAAAGCCTTATAAATGCAGTGAATGTGGGAAATGTTTTAAACGAAGCAAAGGTCTTCAATATCATCAGAGAGTTCATACGGGGGAAAAGCCTTATCAATGCAGTGAATGTGGGAAATCTTTTATCACTAGCAGTCAACTTCATCGTCATCAGAGAATTCACACTGGAGAAAAGCCTTATAAATGCAGTGAATGTGGGAAATCTTTTACCTGGAGCACTGCTCTTCGTTATCATCAGACACTTCATGCAGGAAAAAAGCCTTATAAATGCAGTGAAAGTGGGAAATCTTTTTAAAGTAGCAAGTCTCTGATATCATCAGAGAGTTCACTATGGAGAAAAGACTTACCAATGCACTGAATGTGGAAAATTTTTTTAGTCCTAAAATCATCCTCCATCAACATTTGAGAGTTCATATGGTAGAAAGCCCTTATAAATGCATTGAATGTCGGAAGTCTTTTAGCTGGAGCATTGCCCTTCGTTATCATCACAGACTTCATACAGGAGAAAAGCCTTATAATTGCAGTTAATGTAGGAAATCATTTAAAAGTAGTTGTGGTCTCCAATATTATCAGAGAGTTCACACAGGAGAAAAGCCTTATCAATGCAGTGAATATGGAAAATCTCTTATGTCTAAGACCATCCTTCATCAACATCAGAGAGTTTATATGGGAGAAAGGCCTCATAAATGCAGTGAATGTGCGATATCTTTTACCCAGAGCAATGGCCTTCGTTTTCATCAGAGAGTTCATGAGGGAGAAAAGCTATATAAATGCATTGAATGTGGAAAATGTTTTACCCAGAGCAATGGCCTTTGTTATAATCAAAGAGTTCATACAGGACAAAAGCCTTATTAATGCAGTGAATATGGAAAATCTTTTAAAAGTAGCAGTGCTTTTCAATATCATAACAGAGTTCACACTGGAGAAAGCCATTATGAGTCCAATTAATGGGAGGTATAACTCAGCCAAATTTCTAAATTTGCTCTCCCCATGAGTGTCCAAATATGAGAAATTTCTTAAATGTGTAGGAAATGTAGTTTCTTAGTTACGACTTAACAATAGTACAAGAAAATTTGTGAATCCTCATTTTTCTGAATTGTATCCCATACATTTAATCACGTATATTATGTAAAGTTCCCATAAGTGTTTTTGCTGTTGTGTTTGTGTGTTTTATGTGGGCACATATCGACCTAAACCACTATGCTCAATTAATATTTGACAAAGGAGGCATGAACATACAATGGAGCCAAGACAATCTCTTCAATAAATGGTGTTAGGAAAATTGGACAGATACATGCAAAAAAATGAAACTAGATCACCTACTTACACTATACACAAAAATAAACTCAAAATGGATACAGGACTTAAACATAAGACGGGAAACCATAAAAATACTAGAGGAATCCACAGGCAGCAAAATCTCATACATATGCCGAAAGAACTGATACTGCTCCTAGGGCAATGGAAGGTGAAGAGAAAATAAACACATGGCACTACATCAAAATAAAAACGTTTTCACAGGAAAAGAAACCATCAACAAAACAAGAAAGCCTACTGTATGGGAGAACATATTTGCCAGTGTTATCACTGATAAAGGTTTAATCTACAACATCTACAGGCAACTTATACAATTTAATACCAGGAAGATAAATGATCCAATAAAAAAATGGGCAACAGACCTAAATAGAATCTTTTCAAAAGAAGACAGAAGGAAGGCCAAGAGACACATGAAAACATTCTCAAAGTCACCAATTATCTGAGAGATGCAAATCAAAACAACAATGTGGTACCATCTCACACCTGTCAGAATGGGTATTATCCACAAATCAACAAACGACAAGTGTTGGCGAGGATGCGGAGAGGAAGGAACCCTCATGCACTGCTGGTGGGAATGCAGACTGGTGCAGCCACTGTGGAGAACAGTATGGAGTTTCCTCAAAAAACTAAAAATGGAACTCCCATTTGACCCAGTAATCCCATTCCTAGGAATATAGCCTAAGAAACTGGAAACACCAATCAGAATGGATATATTCACCCCTATGTTCATAGCAGCATAATTTATAATAGCTAAGATTGGGAAACAGCCTAGGTGCCTGTCAGCAGATGACTGGATCAGAAAACTATGGTATGTCTACACAATGGAATACTATGCTGCCATAAAAAAGGAATTCTTACCATTTGCAGCAACTTGGATGGAACTGGAGAACATTATGGTAAGTGAAATAAGCCAGTCAATGAAAGAAAAATACCAAATGATCTCACTCATTTATGGATAACATTATAAACTGATGGACAAAAAGATAGATGCAGAGACAGTAAAGCATCAAACAGACTGTCAAATTACAGCTGGAAGGTTAGGGAGAGGTGGGGGAGATAAGGGATCAACCGAAGGACTTCTATGCATACATGTAAGCATAATCAATGGACTCAAAACACTGAGGGGGTGAGGGCATGTATGGCAGTGGGGTGAAGGGGGAGCCAATGGTAAGATATGTACACATATAATATCTTAATATAAAAAATGAAAACATAAATAAATAAACTGATTGGGACAGAGACATTGTTCTCTTCCACTCATCTGTTTATTCATTGCCTGCCCCCTGCATGTACCCTGATGGGAAATCAAACCTGCTACCTTGGCCCATCAGATGCACACTCTCACAAACTGAGCTACCTCACTAGGGCTCTGAATTTTTTTAATTCATTTTAGAAGTTTATAGTGAGTTCTATACAGTTTTCTCCATGGAAGTTCCATGTTATTTGTCAACACCTCTTATACAGCATTGTGCTTCAATGTCAGGTGTAATGTCCTGTCTTTCATTTCTTTTTAAAATTCATTTGAGTGTTGTTTCTTTTGTTTTAGTCTCAATAAAGATTTGCCAGTTTTGTGTATGATTTAAAAAAAAAATAGCTCTTAGATCTGGCTGGCATGGTGATCAGCCCTATCACCAAAGGGGCATGGGATCAATTCCTGATGAAGTGCAAGAACCTGGGTTGCAGGGTTTTTTTCGTGTGTGTGTGTGTGTGTGTGTGTGTGTGTGTGTGTGTGTGTGTCTATTGCAGTTTTGATCCTCATCCCCTGTTGGGATGCATGTGGGAGGCAGCCAACCAATGTGTCCCTGTCACATCTGTGTTTTTGTGTGTTTTTTTTTCTCTCCCTTCCACTGTCTCTAAAAATGAATGAAAATATATTCTCTGGTGAGGATTAACAGCAAAAACAAAAAGAGTTAGCACTTAGTTATTAGAAACTTTTGTCTCTAGTTTATTAATGGTTGTTCTAATATTCATTGTTTACTTGCTTTGCTAGCTTTGGGTGTACTTTCCTTTTTTTTTTTTCTGTTGTATCTTCTAAAATGTATTTTTATTGATTTTAGAGAGAGGAAGGGGAGGGATAGAGAGACAGAAACATCAGTGATGAGAGAGAATCAGTGATTAGCTGCCTGCTGCATGCCCCCTACTGGGGATTGACCCCACAAACCTGCCTATGACCTGACCGGGTATGGAACTGTGACCTGATGGTTCATAGGGTGATGCTGGGGTTTAGTTTCTTCTTGTGTTTCCAGTTTTCTGAGGTGCAAGGTTAGGTTGTTTATTTGAGATCATTTTTCTCAATGTAAGAAATTATTTCCTGCACTGTATCCATAAGCTTTGGTAGATTGTGTTTGTATCCACTTTACTTCTGTTTTTTTGAGATCTCTATTTTTTCTTTCATCCCCTCATTTTTCTGGAGTGTGTTGTTTAATTGGAACATATCTGTGAATTTTCCAGCTTTCTTGAAACTAAAATTGATTTCTAGTTTCATCATTGTGACTAGATAAGGTACTTGATGTGATTTCTTCTCAAGGTTTGAGACTGTTTTCTGACCTAACACATGATCTGCTTACAGCAGTGGTTCTCAGCCTTTCTTAATGCAGCGACCCTTTAATACAGTTCCTTATGTTGTGGTGACCTTAAACCATAAAATTATTTTCTTTCCTTTTTTTCTTTTAAATTTCTTTATTCATAAAATTATTTTTGTTGCTACTTCATAACTGTAATTTTGTTACTGTTATGAATTGTAATGTAAATATCTGTGTTTTCCGATGGTCTTAGGCGACCCTGCTAGTTAGTGGTTCTCAACCTGTGGTTCATGACCCCTTTGGGGGTCAGACGACCCTTTCACAGGGGTCGCCTAAGACATCCTGCTTATCAGATATATACATTATGATTCATAACAGTAGCAAAATTATAATTATGAAGGAGGAACGAAAATTATTTTATGGTTGGGGGTGACCACAACATGAGGAACTGTATTAAAGGGTCACGGCGTTAGGGAAGCTGAGAACCACTGGCTTAGAGAATGTTTCATGTGTGCTTGACAAGAATGCATGTCCTGCTGCACTTGGATGGAATGTTCTGTGTGTATTTCTTAGTTCTGTTTCCCTGGAGTCTAGTCAGACTTCTATTATTCCTTATTGCTTTTGGATGGGATGTCTGCCTGTTGTTGAAGGGGCAGTGTTGAAGTTGCCTACTAATACTGGTGTTATTTTCCTGCCTTCCAATCTGATATTAGTTGCTTAATATACTTAGTTGCTCTGTTGTTTTCATCTCTTTCTTTTCAGCCTATTTGGGTCCATAAAGATTTAGTGTCTCTTGTAGTCCGCTTCTCTTGTGTCCAGTTTCTGTTTCTTTTTTCCATTCCATGACTCTCTGAATTTTGAATGAGGAATTTGTTTATGAAGCAGCTGTTGCCACTTCTTCATGGTTGCTGCACTTTTGTATTTCCTTTTTTTGTCTTCCTGTCTTATGGTTGTCTTTTGTGATTTGATGCCTTTGTACATTGATTGGGCCCCTCTCTCTTTTGTATACTTATCACATAGTGTTTGCTTGTGATTTTCCAGACACTAACATAAAACAAGCCATTCTCTTTGTAGTCCATTTCACCTTGATAACACCTTCAATTGCATACAAAACTTATTCCCTTGGACTCGCCACCACACACTCCTTATAGCCTTATGATGTGTCAAGTCAAATGGTTTCTTGTTGTATAGGTATTAGGGTACACGATGTCAACTTTGTTATTTTTACTGGGTTGAATTTTTAACGTTTATGACAGAGTACATAATGTTCATTCCTCCAATGCAGTGTTACAGTATTGTGAATTTGATTGTGGTCTCAACCTTTATCAGTGAGATTTATAGTTTCTTATGCATCCCTGTTCTACTTAGTATTTTTTTTTTCATCTTGAACTTTTTTCAGCATGCCTAAAAGTCAGGTTGAGTGGCAGTGAACTTCCTTTAACTTTTGTGTTTCTTGGAAAATACTTATTTCTGAAGATCAGGTTTTCTGGATAAGGTGTTGATGGTTTTGTTTTCAGGGAGTGTTTTGAATACATCCTCTTGTTTTCTCCTAGTAGGCAAGGTTTCTTCAGAGGAATCTACTGATACCCTTCCTCTGTTTTTTTACCTGTGTGAGAGGAGTTCCTGTTTTCCTTGTGTTTTCACAATTCTCTCTGCGTCCTGATTTTTGACCCTTGCATTTTAACGTGTCTTAATGAAGTCCACTTTGCATTGAATCTGTACAGGGACCTGTGAGAGTGCATGTACTTGATTTTTCAGATCTGTTTTTGCAGATTATGGAAGTTTCAGTTTATATTTGAAAAATAAATGGTCTATTGTCTTCTTCTTTTCTGCCCTTGGTCTCTCTCTGTCTCCTTCCACGACCAAAACTCTTAGGGTTACCTGGGATTTCCATAATGCAAATGTAGGTTAACTTGATGGTTTTATTTAATTGAACTTGCTGTATTCTTTTCATTGTATATGAGTGGACATGTCTTTTCTTTTTTTAATTCTTTATTGACTAATATATTACATATGTGTCCTTATCCCTTCATTCACCCCCCCCCCCCCCCCCCCACACACACACACACACACACACTCATGCCTTCACCCCAGTAGTGTCTGTGTCCATTGGTTATGCTTATATTCATGCATTCAAATGCTTTGGTTGATCTCTTACCCCCTCTCCTCTGCCTTCTCTCTGAAGTTTGACAGTCTGTGCAATGCTTCTCTGTCTCTGGATTTATTTTTGTTCACCAATTTATGTTGTTCATTATATTCCACAAATGAGTGAGATCGTGTGATATTTATCTTTCTCTGCCTGCTTTATTTTGCTTAGCATAATGCTTTCCATGCTGTTGCAATTGGTAAGAGTTCTTTCTTTTTTACAGCAGCATAGTATTCCATTGCGTAGATATACCACAGTTTTTTTAATCCACTCTTCTGCTGGTGAGCATTTAGGCTTTTTCCAAATCTTGGTTATTGTAAATTGTGCTGCTATGAACATAGGGGTGCATATGTCCTTTCTGATTAGTGTTTCTGATTTCTTAGGAAATATTCCCAGAAGTGGGATTACTGGGTCAAATGGGAGTTCCAGTTTTAATTTTTTGAGGAAACTCCATACTGTTTTCCACAGTGGCTGCATGAGTCTGCATTCCCACCAGCAGTGCAGGAGGGTTCCTTTTTCTCCACATCCTCACCAGCACTTGTCATTTGTTGATTTGTGGATGATAGCCATTCTGACAGGTGTGAGATGGTACCTCATTGTCGTTTTGATGTGAAACTCTTAGATGATTAGTGACTTTGAGCATGTTTTCCTATGTCTCCTGGCTTTCTGTATGTCCACTTTTGAAAAGTGTCTATTTAAGTCTTTTACCCATTTTTTGAGTGCATATTTTATCTCATGTTGTGAAGATGTATGAGTTCCCTGTAAATTTTGAAGATTAGGCCCTTATCAGATATAACATTGGCAAATACGTTCTCCCATGCAGTGGGCTTTCTTGTTTTGTTGATGGTTTCTTTTTGCAGAAGCTTTTTATTTTGACATAGCCCCATCTGTTTTTCTCTTTAGTTTTCATTGCCCTAGGAGCTGTATCAGTAAAGATATTGCTACGATATATATATCTGATATTTTTTTGCTTGTGTATTCTTCTAAGATTTTTATGGTTTCCCATCTTACACTTAAGTCCTTTATCCATTTTGAATTTATTTTTGTGTATAGTGTAAGTTAGTGGTTTGGTTTCTTTTTTTATTTTTATGGATTTCATAGGTGAAGAGAGAGAGAGATAGAAACATCAATGAGGAGAATCACTGATTGGCTGCTCCTGCACACCACCTACTGGTGATTGAGCCCAGAACCTGGGCATATGCCCTTGACTGGAATTGAACTTGGGACCTTTGAGTCTGCAGGCTGACGCCATATCAACTGAGCCAAACCGGTTAGAGCTGAAGAGACTATCTTTATTGTATGCTCTTACATCCTTTGTCAGATATTAATTGAACATAATGGCCTAGTTCAATTTCTTGATTCTCTGTTTTGTTCTGTCGGCTCCTGTGCCAGTACCATGCAATTTTGAGAACAGTGGCTTTGTAATATAGCTTAATATCTGCTATTGTGATCCCTCCAACTTTGTTCTTCTTTCTCTAGATATCTGTGCCTATTCAGGGTCTTTTTTTTTTCCGCAAGGTGCACTTTTGGAGAGTTCATTCTAGGTCTGTGAAATATGCTGTTGGTATTTTAATGGGGATTGCATTAAATCTATTGCTTTAGGTAGTTTGGACATTTTATTGATGTTGATTCTTCCAATCCATGAACACGGTATATTCTTCCATTTGTTTATGTCTTCCTCTATCTCTTTTTTCTATGTCCTATAGTTTTTCATGTATATAGCTCTTACCTTGTTAGCTAAGTATATTCCTAGGTATGCTAATTTTTTTGTTGCACTGGTCAGTGGGATTGTTTTTGTTTGTTTCTCTTTCTGTAAGTTCATTATTGGTGTATATAAAAAAGCCATGGATTTCTTGGTATTTTGTATCCTGCTACATTGCTGAATTCATTAAATCTAATAGTTTTTTGCTATAGTCTTTTGAGTTTTCTATGTACAATATCACATCAACTGTGAATAATGACAGTTTTACTTCTTTTCTATTTTGGATGCCTTTCATTTCTTCTTCTTCTTGTCTGATCGCTATGGCCACCACTTCCAATACTATGTCGAACAGGAGTGCTGAAAGTGGGCATTCCTGTCTTGTTTCTGTTCTTAGGGGAAATGGGTTTAGTTTTTGCCCGCTGCGTATGATGTTGGCTGTATGTTTGTCATATAAGGCTTTATTCATGTTGAGGTATTATCCCTGTACTCCCACTTTGCTGAGAGTTTTTATCAAGAAAGGGTGTTGGATTTTGTCAAATGTTCCTTCTGCATTAGTTGATATGATTATCTAATTTTTGTCTTTTAATTTGTTTATGTGGTATATCATGTTTATTGATTTATGGATATTGTACCATCCTTGCATCCCCAGAATAAATCTCCCTTCGTCATGGTGTATGACCTTTCTAATGTAATACTGGATCAGATTTGCTAGAATTTTGTTGGGGATTTTAGCATCTGTGGGAACCACTGTGACTACAGCGGGAGAGCTGCTGTGCAGGAGACACCCCTTTGGAGCAGGACTTGCTTCAGTGAGGCTTTGGTGCTCAGTGAGTCTGCCCCTTGAGTGTGTTGCTTAAGGATGTAAAGAGTTGTAAGTTGGTATGATATCACACTGGCCTCTGGGTACACTGGCTCTTGTGTCTCCTCCAGGCAGGTGTAAAATCAGCCACTGCCTGAGGCCAGCAGGATCTACAGAGAGATCTGCAGGATCTCCTCTTTGTATTGGGTTTGGAAGTGCCCCAACAAGGCCCAGCTGTGAAACAAGGAAGGCTAGTGCTGGTGCCAGGTCCTGGGTTTTTTAAAATATATATACATATATTTTATTGATTTTTTTTACACAGAGGAAGGGAGAGGAATAGAGAGTTGGAAACACCTATGGGAGAGAAACATCGATCAGCTGGCTCCTGCACACCTCCTACTGGGTATGTGCCTGCAACCAAGGTACATGCCCTTGACCGGAATCGAACCGGGACCCTTCAGTCCGCCAGCCGACGCTCTATCCACTAAGCCAAACCGGTTAGGACTGTCTCTGGAGTCTTTAATAATTTACACACAGCGCCTTCTCCAGATTCCTGAACCCTTCTAGATGCTGGATTACTATTACTGGCATTGTTGGACCAGACTGCAGCCCACTAGGTGGAATGGTCCTCATCTAACTGTGCATCCAGGCATTATTTTGAGGGAAAGACTACAGGAGCTGTGTATACACAAGACCCGAGGGACTCCAGGGATGTTTATCTTCTGTGGAGCAGTCATTGTCATTGATTATAATCAGGATGTTTTGTGGCTCCTGTAGCTTCTCAGATGTTCCCATCAGAGCCATTGGTGTGCTGGCAGCAAAACCAAGATGGAGACAAAGGCTGCCTTTAGTCCAGGGATGTGGCTTTAGTGGGAATGGGTGAAAGTTCTTCATTGTTTGTTACATTTTCTGGCACTGAGATGAGACTCTCACCCAGAGGGCTTGAATATAGAGTTGCCAAACCTGTTCTTCCAGAATAGGTAAACATACATTTGCTTTATCTTGAACCATTGTTAACAGCTGTAATGAGTAAATTATATGTCTTAAGAATCGTGTTTCATAAATCTTGACATGTGCATGAAACTGAAACCGTCATTACAGTCATAATGCTGACCATATCTGTCTCTGTGTAATTGCTTCATGACCTCTTTTAACCTCTCCCTGTTCTTTTTTTTTTTTTTTAATATATTTTATTGATTTTTTACAGAGAGAAAGAGAGAGGGATATAGAATTAGAAACATCGATGAGAGAGAGACATCGATCAGCTGTCTCCTGCACGACCCCCACTGGGGATGTGCCCGCAACCCAGGTACATGCCCTTGACCAGAATCGAACCTGGGACCCTTCAGTCCATAGGCCGACGCTCTATCTACTGATCCAAACCGGTTAGGACCCTCTCCCTGTTCTTCACAGCTTCCTAGTTTCCATGGGTTTACATTCTATTTTCATAGAGAACTTTATTTTTCTAAGTATCTTTCCTCTTTAATTTATGTTTCATAAATACTTGGAGATTTATTAAAGTTACATTAGTAGCTCATCTTTTTTTCTGATAGATATTCTTTCTTAAAAATATATATATTGCCCTAACTGATTTGACTCAGTGGATGGAGCGTTCGCATGTGGACTCAGGGGTCCCAGGTTCGATTCCTGTCAAGGGCATGTACCTTTATTACGGGTACATCCCCAGTGGGGGGTGTGCTTGAAGCAACTCTTCAATGTTTCTCTCTCATTGATGTTTCTAATTCTCACTCTCCCTTCCTCTCTGTAAAAAATCAATAAAACATATTTTTAAAAAATCTTATCAAATGTTCTGCCTAATGTGCTATGAGTTCTGGCAATTTTTTTAACAATAGGACAGTGGAAAAACAAAGAGGGATGTTGGAAATTCTTTAATTTTGTGCCTTTTTTACTTTAGGAAATAAACATTTGTTTTGTATTGGTATATGTTTTAGTACTTTTACTTTTAAAAAATATTTTAATTGGCCTACCAGGTTTGGCTCAGTGAATAGAACCTCAGCCTTCGTACTGAGCTTTGAGTCAAGGGCACATGCCAAGGTTGCCGGCGACCCCAGTGTGGGGCCTGCGGGAGATAGCCAATCGATCATTCTCTCTCATCATTGATGTTTCTATCTCTCTCTACCTCTCCCTTCCTCTCTGAAATAAATAAATATATATTAAAATATTTTAATAATTTAATAAAAATATTTAATTGATTTTTAAAATATTTTTATTGATTTTATAGAGCAAGGGAGGTTGGGAGGAAGAGAGAGAAACGTTAATGATGACAGCCCTGTAAGGGGGCTCAGTCGAACTATGAACCAGGAGGTCACAGTTCCATTGCCTCTCAGAGCACATGCGTGGACCCATGCTTGATCCCTAGGTGAAGCGTGTAGGGGCAGCTTTTCAGTGATTCTCACATCATTGATGTTTCTATCTCTCTGTCCCTCTCCCTTCCTCTGTGAAATCAATAAAAAATTAAAGAAACTAAGTCCCTTAAGAAAAAAAGAAACATCACTGAGGAGAGGGAATCTTTGATCAGCTGCTTCCTCCACACCCTACTTGGGTGTAGCCTGCAATCCAGGCATGTGCTCTGACTGGGAATCTAGCCAAGGACCTCTTTGTGCATGGGTCCATGCTCAAACACTGGCCCATACCAGCTGGGGGATTCACTACTTTTTAAGTGCTATGCCCTGTGCAATGGACATTTTTAATTTTAGCCTGCTCTGCTACCATTCTCCATTGCTTTCAGAACACCAGTCATCTGATTCTGCACTAAGCCCCTGCTTTGTAGTCTGCATTTTCCCTGTCTCCTGTCGTGGGGGTTCTTGGGTTGGAACAGATCTCTCCGGAGGCCAGAGGGCATGTGGGTGGGCAGGGTGTTTTAAGAGTCCCAAAGCCAAGGCAGCGGGAAATAGAAGGGCAGTGGTCAGACTCCCTGTGCCCTAGATCAGGCATCCTAGATTTGAATTTCAGATTCTCTGTTGTCACTGGGACTTACATTGAAATAACCCCTTCTGCTGGTCTGAGTCGGTTTCCTCCTGTGAAAAACAAGTATGAGGAATGTCCCCAGGCCAGAGCTGTTGGAGAAGGTCAAGTGGTAAGGTGTCCACCTGCAGTAAGGCTGCTGTGCCTGCAGCCTGCCTTGACTCCAGCAACTCCAACGTCTCCCTGCAGAGACTTTCCCAGGCAGCACTTCTCCATTTCCCGCAATTACCTTTGTCTGTGGGTGCATTTTACTGAGAAATGTGACCTGTAAGAAGCCACTGACTCTGCTAAAAGAAGGCAGGTGCTGTGGGCACTCAGGTCTCATTATGGTGTGCCCCATATCAAACTGCTGAAAAGTTCAGTTTCAGGGAAAAGAAATCAGCTCCCCAAGTTTACACCATAGAAAAGTGTTAGATTCAAGGGGCTGGATTTTAACCATTATTTTCTCCAGCGTCAGACACAGTCTCTACCACTGATGTGCAGCCCTCACTGGA
Organism: Corynorhinus townsendii; assembly: GCA_026230045.1. Classification (NCBI taxonomy): domain Eukaryota; kingdom Metazoa; phylum Chordata; class Mammalia; order Chiroptera; family Vespertilionidae; genus Corynorhinus; species Corynorhinus townsendii. The sequence continues at coordinate 49,402,793 of JAPDVU010000011.1, read as the reverse complement.
GCAGGTGCAGCATGAGGACCAGGGTGGCTCAACTGCAGTTCCTGTTTCCATGGTTGCAGTTATGTGTTTCCTCCCATTCCCTTTACATCTCAGACCCCTTACCCTTGGCCTCCCCGTGTTCAGGGGAGCACCATCATTTCTCAGCTGCAGTGGTTTCTCCAGGGGAACCTTCTTTCAGAGTGAGCTGCAATCTGCTTGCCTCTCCTTGATCCCAGCACACAATTTGACCCTCAGCAGACCTCTGGAAATTGGACTGGGTCTCTGCACCTGTGACCACATGTTGGGTCTGGCTGTTACCCCATTCACTGTGATGAATTTCTTGCCTCAGTTTGACCCTTCAAATGATGTTCCTATGTGGCACTGACATTCACCCTGCAGGAGTGGATACAATTGGACATAAATTTGGGGACCTAACATTTGGAAGTGATGCTGGAATCCTACGTGATCCTGGTCTCATTGGACGGGTGCTCAGCTCTTATTCATGCATAGGACCCACTGCCCATGTGATTCTGTCCTCTCTATCCCTACTGGCTGAATGAGACAATGGCTCTCACCATGTTTGCCCTGCAGCCCGGATCGTGTTCTGGATTCACATCCTCCTTCCCACTCTCCTGTGTCTGCACTCTGGAGTTCGGGTTGTAACAATCCTTCTGAATACAGGTCCTCCCCGCAATGCACAACACATGCTTACTGTGCTTTACCTGACAGTCTACCCTAACTGACTGTCCACACACATTGTCTTATGTAGGTGAAGGTGGTTTTTGAGTGAAGGTGTTTGCCTTTTGGGTCAGTTACTCCATTTTTCCCATTTTTCTGAGTTGTTTCCATCTATATGGACATATACATGTTAATAAGATTTTGGTTTTCCCCCATTAATTTATATTTTCTCTATCAGTAGGCCAACCAAAGAACCTAGAAAAGAGGAAGGAAATATTATGTTGCTTCTACAGTGTCATTTTCCTCATTTTCACCCATTTCACTGCAAAGAATAAAGGAATCCCGGTAGGGTTTTGCCGTGATGTGGGCTGTGGAAGAATTCACACCTAAAAGAAGAGATGCACAGAGGAAGTTTATTTCACTTTCCAAGAGAGGAAAGGGCCAGGTGTTGCTAGTCACTACAGGGCAGGGAAGGAAGGGTGGGTTCTGCTTTCCAGCAGTGCCTGTTTCTAAGGGACAAAGAATGGAGTGGCCTTGGACTGAGATGAAGGTAAGTAGATATGAGGGGCTGATTTTTAAAGTTAAGAGTTTGTTTTCTAGAAGAGAGTCTGGCAAATGTCCTATAGCTATTTCTTATTATTTTTCCCAAGACTGTAAAATATGCTTAGAGTAAAGTTATGAAGAGTTCCAAAGAGGCTTGTTTGAAGGGGTGGCGGGAAAAAACTTCCTATTATTTAAAAACTTCTTGGTGCAAATTACCCCTCAGGTGTGACAGCAGCAGGGAGGAGGGGTATACAAGAATGAAAGCTTGAGAGTAGCTTATCTTGTTCTGCAGTTTGAACAGAGCAGGTGTTTGAATTAGAGGAGACAACAATCTTGGGGTTTAATTGGCAGGTGCTTCTCATAAATTGTGAAAGTTACTGCAAAGAAACAGAAAGACAACTTTCTCTTGTCCTTACAAATATCTGATCACATTTAGAACCTAAGGCTTTATTGACCTGAAGAGTGACTACTGCTAGGAGACCAAATAAAAACACAGCAGCAATACTGTGGATATTGTGTTCAGAACGACATCAGCAATAGGTCCCAGAGCAAAGAAACCACTCATTGAATTTCCTCCTCCCTCACAGGTTCTTACTCCCCAGTATGGACAAAAATGATGGCACATACTATACCTATCAAGCTGAGGGAGCCTGGCATGGCATGGCCAGTCTTACAAACTCAGTGGCCAAAAATAACCATATAGGATGGTTTGAAATTAAAACTTCTTAAGTTAAAGCGCATCACAGGGATAGTCATATCCCAGCCTGGTTTTTGCTTCTTGTGGGGTTGTTTGGGTTTTTTTTTTTTTTGCAAAGGTCTATCTTTACCTTGCCGAAACCGGTTTGGCTCAGTGGATAGAGCATCAGCCTGCGGACTGAAAGGTCCCAGGTTCGATCCTGGTCAAGGGCATGTACCTGGGTTGCGGGCACATCCCCAGTAGGAGGTGTGCAGGAGGCAGCTGATCGATGTTTCGCTCTCATCGATGTTTCTAACTCTCTATCCCTCTCCCTTCCTTTGTGTAAAATATCAATAAAATATATATTTTTAAAAAGTCTATCTTAACCTTATTGAGCCTGTCTATTGTATTTTTCATCTAGGATAACATAACTTTGGATTTTCAGGGAAATTTCCTTTTTTAAAGACTCCTAAGTGCAAAATCTCCCAACATAGAAGACCACAGAGCCCCAATTATTATTATTATTGTGTTAAATATTAACTATTGATAACATTTAAGAATAAGTTTGTGCCTTTTTTTTTTTTTTTTACTTTTTATCCAATACCAGAGCTTTCTCTCCTTAGCTCTCCTCCCCCTAATTTATCACCAGTGAATGTCATGTAACCCCCTGATGCCTTCTCCTTTGAGTCTAATGTATAGAAAACGTGCAAAACTGCCATTCCCCTGAGCATTACTCAATCTGCTGTCATTTTGCTTCCTGGCAATGTTGCCAGCTTCGGTCAAATAAACTTAGAAAAACTCTCCACAGGTTTGGACATTTCTTACAACACCAAAGGCATTGACTCATTGTAAGCAGGAGAAAGTTTATGGAGGGGTGTCAGCATGTCCAGGGACTCAACTGACTGAAGACAGATTTATAAACACAAACTTAGAGCAGACCCAGAACCCAGCAAGCTAGTGCTTTCCCATTGCTTTCAGAGAACTGAAGGAAAACTCGGAAGCCTCAGTTGACATTGTGTGTGTGTGAGTTTAATCCTCACTCACAGATGTTTTCCTTTTTTTACCATTCCCGACTGCCCTCTGAGATTCCTCACTGTGTTCCATGTTTGCCTATGTCTAGATTCACTCCATTTACCAGTTTATTTTGTTAGATTGCATATATGAGCGAGATTAAGTGACACTGTCCTCTGACGGACTTATTTCACTTAGCATGATGCTCTCCAGGTCCCTCCATGCTGAAAGGGTAAGACATTCTTCTTTTTTACTGCTGCTTAGTATTCCATGGCATAAATGTGCCACAGCTTTTTTATCTACTCCTCTTCCGATGGGCACCTTGGGTGATTCCAGAACTTTGCTATTTTAAATTGTGCTTCTATGAACAGAGGGGTGCATATATTCTATCTGATTGTTTCAGGTTTCTTAGGATATATTCTTAGAAGTGGAGTCACTGGGTCAAAGGGCACTTCCACATTAAATTTTTTGCGAAAACTCCATGCTGATTCCCATAATGGCTGCACCAGGTTGCATTCCCATCAGTGGTGCAGTAGAGATCCCTCTTTTCCACATCTGTGCCAGCACTGGTCATTTGCTGATGGCAGCCATTCTGACAGTGGGGAGGTGAGACCTAGTCGTTGCTTTAATTTGCATCTCTCTGATGTTCAGTCACTTTGAGCATTTTTTCACATGTCTCTTGGCCATCTTATCCACACTGCAGCCCAGGCACAGCTGACACTTCAGATGGCATCAGAAGCAGATGCTCTTCAGTATGGGAGTCTGTTTTGTGACATTAACTTTGTGTAATGGATTCAGTGGAGGCAGTTAAGAATGAGTTAGAGACCTGAGCAACCTCTGCAAGCTACAGTTGGCCTAAAGGCACCACGTGCCAAAAGTCCTGAATGAAGAAACAATGCCTGCCATTCAGAAAGCTCAGGTCCTGAAGAAAGATATGTAAAACCAGGCACGCAGGTGCCTCAGAAACAAACTTGCTCCAGACATCACCTCCACTGAAGGCGATAGAGGGTACTTAGTATACTTGGTGTGCTCTTGGTCCATTTGACCCTAAATCCAGTCCTGGAGTCAACAGAGAAATACTATATTCTGGCCTTGGAGGACGAAACTACATTACCCACAAGGCCCCGCAAGGAATGCGACCAGGCTGAGCCAATGGAGACTCTGAAACGGCATTTCGGTTTGGTCACTTCTGTGGGGAGGTACAGTAGTCCTCCCCGTGAGATTTGCGTTCTCAGGTTTTTGTCTCAGGCGGTCAGGATTTTCTGGTCGCAGAGTGTGTGCAGAGGCTGGTGAGTAGTTTTCCCGCCACACAGCCAACGGGAGGAGCCTCCTGTGGTGCTTCCATCTCACACGTGGGGTTGAAGCTCGGAGTCACCACTGGGACCCACGCCAGGGCCGAGACAGGGACCGCCATTCCTGCAGCGGCTTCTACTCCATCCTCTGCCGCCCGCCCGGCCCACAGAGTGCAATGGCGGCGCCCGCGCTGAGGAGAGGGTCTGAGATGAGTTCGAATCCCCGAGGCCCTCACCGCCTCCTTTCACAGACACCACAGCTGGGAGAAGGTGCCTGTCATGTCCTGCAGCTCAGTCCGCACGGAGGACCGTGAGGAAGGCGGAGGGGAGAGAGGAGTGTTGTGGCTTCTGAGGCACAGCAGGTGCAGGGCAGAGAGGACAGGGGTGACTTGCATTTGAGGTTCCCCTGAGGGTGTGGGCTGTGAGGATTGAAGGACAGATCAGAGGCTGCAGGGAGGACGTCACAGACTCATTGGGCCTTTCCCGGCTGTGGGGTCCATCAGAGGCCTGGGGTGGCCCTGGACGCGGCTGGAAGACAAGCTTCTCTACATGCCATGTGCCAAGTTCATGGGTGAGTCCAGCGATACCCAGTGGCACTGGAACAGGAAAGGGCCCGAGCTGAGGGAGTGAACCAGGGTCTGAAGATGGGAAGAGGTTAAAGATTACCCAGTGGTGTGCACATCTGGAGGAAGTGTGAGCTGATGGTCCCCAGGGACTTGGTGTGGGGTCTTAAAGGCGGAGCATAAAGCCACGCTTAGCTTTGTATTGGAGGTATGATGCAGGGGTCCTCAAACTACGGCCCACGGGCCACATATGGCCCTCTGAGGACAATTATCCGGTGTTTTTGCCGCCGCTGCCTGTCCTGCTTAGCAGCCAACTCTTCCCCCGCCCGCAGTGCGCATGTATGGAATGTTTTTTTTTTTTTTTTTCAACTGTAGTCTGTTCCTCAATGGTCTGAGGGACAGTGAACTGGCCCCCTGTTTAAAAAGTTTGAGGACCGCTGATGAGAGTGCAGTGGAATTGCTTGGCAGAAAGGCTGGGGCCCTGCAGGCATCGCCCAGACCTTAAATGGCATTGCTGTCTACCCTCCCCTCCCCCAATCCTTCCCACCCAACCCAGCTGCTCTGCTGAGGGCAATCCCAGTGAGTAATGGGAATGTGATGAGAGCAGCCTGCACTGACATTAGGGCCTGGTGTCCACACTAACCGGGTGCCCTGGAGGAGGTTGAGGTGGGGAAAGTGTGTAAGGAGTAGGAGTTGGGGGTTCTCAGAGAGACAGCTCTGGTTTCAATGGTCTCGATTTAGACAGGTTGGCGTGACCTTTGAGGACATTGCCCTGTACTTCTCCAGGGAGGAATGGAGCCTCCTTGATGAGGGTCAGAGACAGCTGTACCTGAATGTGATGCTGGAGATCTTTGAACTTAAGTCCTCGCTAGGTAAGACCCTCACTCTCACCAGGGACCTGGAATTGGCTTTGTGATTTCCCAGGCCCCATCTCCCAGGGTGTGCTGTGTCCTCCCATGTAGACTGTGGTTCTGCTTGATTTTCCAGTTTCCTGGGTAGTTGCTGTCCTGGGGAGGGTTGGTCTGTTTCTGCTGCTCCCTTCTTTCCTGAGGTACCAATTCTCCCCGCTGTACTAAGTTCACAGGGAGGGACTTGTGGTTGGTAGTGTTGCAGGAAGGCTAAGGGATTCCTCCTTGATCAGTGAGGAAAGCATTTTCTATATTCCTGTTGGTCTTTTGTAAATATTTTTTGAAAAATTGTCTCTATATCCTTATCCTGTTTATTACTTGCACTAGTGGACTGGTGCATGAAATTCATGCATGGGGGAGGGTGTGTGCATGTGTGTCCCTCAGCCCAGCCTGCACCCTCTCCAATCTGGGACCCCTCGAGGGATGTCCGACTGCCCGTTTAGGCCAGATCAGGCCTTAACGGGCAGTTGGACATCCTTTTCACAATCCAGGACTGCTGGCTATCAACCTCTGGCCTGCTTGCCTGCCTGCCTGATTGCCTCTAAGTACTTCTGCCTGCCAGCCTGGTCACCCCCTAACCACTCTCCTGCCAGCTTGATCAATACCTAACTGCTCCCGATTGTCCCTATCTGCCCTGCCCTGCCAGCCTGGTCACCCCTAACTGCCCTCCCTTGCCAGTATGGTCGCCCTCTCCTGCCAGCCTGTTTGCCACTAACTGTCCTCCCCTCCAGGCCTGGTCGCCCCCAATGCCCTCCCCTGCAGGCCTGGTCCCCCCCAACTTTCCTCCCTGCAGGCCTGGTGCCCCCAACATCCCTCCCCTGCAGGCCAGGTCACCCCTAACTGTCCTCCCCTGCAGGCCTGGTCACCCCCAAGTGCCCCCCCCGGCAGTCCTGCCCCCCCCAGGTGCCCTCCCCTGCAGGCCTGGTCACCCCCATCTGCCTTCCTCTGCTGGCCAAGTCACCCCTGACTGCCCTCCCTTGCAGGCCTGGTCCCTTCCAACTGCCCTCCCCTGCTGGCCATCTTGTGTCCACTTGGGGGCAGCCATCTTTGACCACATAGGGACAGCCATCTTGTCTGTTGGCATGATGGTTAATTTGCATATTACTCTTTTATTAGATAGGATTTTTATTTGAGTCTTTTGAATACCTTGCATATTTTATATATTAATTGCTTACGACATATAGGAACACATATTTTTGGATGGGCTCAATAGTGCTTTGCAGTTATTACTCCCCCACACCTGCTTCTCTACAAAATCCATGTTTTTGGCAACTCAGCATTCAGCAGGTCTAGGGTCACCATGTTTCTAGGAAGCTCAGATGCTTGTTACTAGTGCTTAGCAATGAAATGTTTTTAATGAAGTTATGTAGCGTTTGCTTTTGAGACAGAGTCATTGCATTGCTATTAGCCTGCAGTATAATGTTAACATACCTTTATTTTTCCCTGGGAACTCCAATGGTTTATCTGAATCTCTGTCTATATTGCAATATTCGCTTTATTGTGCTGATCAGAACTGAATCCACAATCCCTTGCAGCGCTTCCTTCTTATGATTTGGGAGTATTTTCTTCCATCCTGTAGATTGCCTTTCATTTCATTTCGTTTATTGCTGTTGTGTTGTGAAAACCTGATTTTTCTTTATTTGTTGCAGTGAGTACTGTTTATTTTTTCTATTTTGTGTGGAAAACAAATCTCCAAAACTTTTACTCTAGGTTGTCCTGAGGAGTTTTAAATTTTAGCACTGACATTTAATTCTGCAATGCAGATTGAGTTAAATTTTATCAGTGGTGTCCAGTATTGTTGTTTTACATGTAAATATTGCTTTTCAGCAGCATCATTCATTGAAGAAACTATCTTTCCTCTCTTCTGTGTCTTGCAGCTTTGTCAAAGATTACTTAAAATATGTGCCTGGGTTTATTTCTGTGTTTTCTGTTCTGTTCCGTTGATCTATGTGTCCATGTTTCTCCAGGAACACACTGTTTGCTTGCTTTCTCTTTGCAATAAATTGAAGTCAGGAAGTGTGATGCCACCAACTTTGTTCTCTCTCAAGATTGCTTTTGTTAATGAAGGTCTGTTGATTGCATTGCAAGATTCTCTACTCATTTCTTTGTAAAATACCATTGTATTTATTGGGATTGCATATAATCTGTAGTTTACCTTGTGTACTATAGCTATCTTCACCATATTTCATTTTCAGATCCATGAACACAGGTTGTCTTTTTTTTTTCTTAAATATATTTTATTGATTTTTTACAGAGAGCAAAGAAGAGGGATAGAGAGTTAGAAACATCGATCAGCTGCCTGCTGCACACTCCCCACTGGGGATGTGCCCACAACCCAGGCACATGCCCTTGACCGGAATCGAACCTGGCACCCTTCAGTCCGCAGGCCGACACTCTATCCACTGAGCCAAACCGCTTTCGGCAATACAGGTTGTCTTTCAAATGATTTGTGTTTTCTTCCATTCCTTTCATCACTGTCTTATAATACTCATTGTAGAGATGTTTCACATTTTGGTTGAATTTCTTCCTGCAGATTTTAATTGATTTAATGCTATTGTAAATTCGATTACCTTCTTCATTTTTCCATCAAAGAATTTATGGTTAGTGTGTAGAAATGGAATTAATGTTTATTTTGCATCCTGTAACTTTTCTGAATTTAATTCTTTATTCTTCTTTTATCTTCACCCAAATATTGAGGATATGTTTTCCATTGATTTTGTTTTTTAGAGAGAGATTGGGAGACAGAGAGAAACATTGATTGCTTGCCTCCCACATGAGAGCGGGGATTGGACCTGCAATTCAGGTACTTGCCCTTGATTGGGAATTGAACCCTGGGTCTCCAGTGCACAAGGCAGCTCTCTCACACTGGCTAAGGCTCTTTATTGATTCTTTAAATTATTAATTAATTAATTAATTTAAATATATGTGTTTTTAATTTCTGAGAGGAAGAGGAGAGAGAGATAAAAACATCAATGATGAGCCCTAGCCGGTTTTGCTCAGTGGATAAAGCGTCAGCCTGCGGACTGAAGGGTCCCAGGTTCGATTCCGGTCTAGGGCATGTACCTTGGTTGCAGGCACATCCCCAGTGGGGGGCGTGCTGGAGGGAGCTGATCGATGTCTCTCATCAATGTTTCTAACTCTGTCCCTCTCTCTTCCTCTCTGTAAAGAATCAATAAAATATATTTTTTAAAAAAAATCAAAGACGAGAGAGAGTCATTGATCAGCTGCCTCCTGCACGACCCCACTGGTGATTGAGCTCACAACTAGTGCAGGTATCCTAACAAGGAATCCAATTGTGACCTCCTCGTTCATGAGTCAATGCTCAATCAGTGAGCCATACCAGATAGCATTTAATTATTGATATTAGAGACAGGAAGGGAGACAGAGAAAGTGAGGGAAACATTGATGTGCTGTTGTACCCATCTAAGCATTTACTTGCCGTCCCCTACATGTGCCCTGATTCCACACACTCACCAACGGAGCCACCTGGACAGGATTTTTAATTTGTTTATTAATTTCAGGAGCTCATAGTGGAATCTTAACAAGTTTCTCTATGGAGGGTCATGACATCTGGTTACATTAACATCTCTTATGATGTATTGTGTTTCATAGTGACAGGTGTAAAGTCTTATCTTTCATTTCTATTTTACCTTATTTGAGGCTTGGTTTTTAGTTGTTTTTAGTTTGTTTTTGCTATAGTGTAGCTAAAGGCTTGCACATTTTTTAAAATATATTTTATTGATTTTTTTACAGAGAGGAGGGGAGAGGAATACAGAGTTAGAAACATCGATGAGAGAGAAACTTTGATCAGCTGCCTCCTGCACACCTCCCACTGGGGATGTGCCCACAACCAAGGTACATGCCCTTGACCGGAATCAAACCTGGGACCTTTCAGTCTGCAGACTGACCCTCTATCCACTGAGCCAAACTAGTTAGGGCGGAAAGTTTTCTTAAAATTCAAGCCCTGGGAAGGTAGATAAATACATTAGACTAAAAGATTATACATTGGTATTATTAAACAGTATTAAGTAATCTATTCATTTAAAGTAATCAAGTTCCTCTTTAACATAACATAACTGTTTTAATAATATATATAAAACCTTTGCTTCCTAGGCAAATACAGGAGAAACATTTTTTTCCTACATTCAGAAATAGGCTTATTTTCCAATGGAAAATATATTAACATTCTTAAGAAGCATAACAGAGGTAATAAATTACTTAGCTGAAAAACAATACCCTTTAACTTGGAAATCCCCAGTGGGCTCCAATGACTTACTGTGCAGTTACTTTCATTTTCATACTCTTTGATTTTGAGGTTTACTTTGCATCTGCTGCTTTCCTGGGTCCTCACATGTGGAACCACCTGTGGAGGCTGACTAGCAGACCCTGAGTAAAGGCTGAATGACTACTCTGGCACGTTTCTGTGAAAGAGAGGACTAAGGGACTGCCTGTATATAGGAACCAAACAGCCCCGTTCACCTGCCTCTTTAGGCTTTTATGTAACAACACCTTGAATTAAAATTAAACATTAGATACTATCAGTAGGGTAAGCATCCTTGAGAACAGACATGTATCTGCAGTGTCCTTTAAACAAGGACATGTAAAGACTAAACATAAAGATTCTGGTCAACATCCAGGTGCTCGCACGTGTACAGACTTGATTCCGCACAAAACAAGTGTCAGATATAAAGGCTGGATTGCAACCCAGTGTTGGGCCTTGGATTGCCAGAAAGGAAAAGGGCCTGGCTGTAGGCTAGATCCCTAGATGGGGTGTGTACAAGGCTGCTGGCTGAGGTTGCACTCTCACATATATGTTTTCTCCCACTCTCTAATTCTTCCTCTAAAAATCAGGACAATATTCTTGAAAAATAAATATAAATTGATTGTGCATTTTTGCATTATACAAGCAGTATGTGAGGCTTTCACGTTCTCCACATCCTAGAGAATATTTTCTTTGGTCAATTATTCTTTGTTTAAACTTTTTTTGTTTTGTTTTGTTTTTTTGCTAACTTTGTCGTGCTTCCTCCCTTGCTTTTTTTTTTTTTTAATATATTTTATTGATTTTTTACAGAGAGGAAGGGAGAGAGATAGTTAGAAACATAGATGAGAGAGCAACATTGATCAGCTGCCTCCTGCACGCCCCCTACTGGGGATGTGCCCCCATCCCAGGTCAATGCTCTTGACCAGAATCGAATCTGGGACCTTGCAGTCCGCAGGCTGATGCTCTATCCACTGAACCAAACCGGTTTCGGCTTCCTCCCTTGCTTTTTTATTGTATTTTTTTTTCTAGGAAATTAAGATGAATTTTATCACAAATGTGCATTTGATCTCTTTATCTTTGTTAAAACATCTGATCCTCTAGAATGGTCCAGATGAAACAGGAAGGTGATATATTAGGCACTTCTAAAGCAAAGAGATGGTGTGAGACCATGTTTTGTTGTTCCCCAGAATTTATCCCATCACGCTCTTGCATTTTTGTTCTGGTTCCGCTACATACTTTACATGACATTTATTGTATTTTCTGGGATATTGTGTATTTTTCCAAGAATACGACATGTATCTGGAAAATAAATTTACATAATAAATTTTCTTTCTTTATTTTTTTGTTAACCCTCAACCTCAGTGTTTTTTCCATTGATTTTTACAGAGTGAAAGGGAGGTGCAGATACACACACACACACAGAGAAACATCTGTGTGAGAGACAAATGATTTGGTGGCCTCCCACACATGCCCTGACCTGGCTGGGTATTGAGCCTCCAATGAGGTACAGTACCTTGACCAGAATGAAAGCCTTGACCTCTCACTCCACAGGCCAAGGCTCCATCCTTTGAGCTGAACTATTTGTTGTATAGATGGATACCATGTTGGCACCATTCAAGGTTTGGAAAGTGGGCATTTGCACCTGAGATAAAGATTTTGGATCCTAGGGTCTCACAACCTTGCTTGGAAATAATTATTTCACCTGTTAATGCAGTTCCAGTGTCTGCATGCAGAATGAACATTATTTATGGAAGAGTATATTGCTAGAGCTAACTATAGAAAGGCCTAATGGAGTTATACAATGAACAGCATTTATATACCTAGAAGACAAAAGCCTCTATGAAGCTGACTACAGGTAGGTCTCAATATGTGGTATATTAGAGACACTGATTCCCGAGAGGTGAGAGAATTAACTTTAGATATGGCTATGCTGAAACATTGGCTACCATGAAATTCTTTTTCCTACAAATGTGAGGCCTCCTCATTCATGACAACTTGAGGAAAAATAGTGAGCTGAGAAAATATAATACGGTGTGAGCAGAAAAATGTAGAACCGTGGAAGCAAAGTCACAACATGGTGTTTCGTGGCTTCAACCATCATTTACTAAGGATCCCATCTGCTTCTGAGGCTGAACTGGCCCCTGTTACACAGCAGTGCATAAAGACACGTGTACCCAACAAGCCTTGTTCAAAGGCTTTCTGGAAGGAGGAGCAATTCATTGAAAAGAAAATATTCTATATGATAGTGAATCATTGGGTGACGGGGTGGTATAGATATGAAATAAGCAGCATTCAGGAATGACTAGCATTGGATCTGAGAATGTGAAAGCCCACATTGAAAGGAGGTGAGAAGGAGATTTGATTTTATCATGAAGATGTTTTATGGACAAGAGAGCACTGTGCAGAGTTTCAAGTCAGAAATTTTGTAGTTCTTTTTGTTCATTTTTATTAATCCTCGCCTGAGGATATTTTTTCTATTGACTAATTTTTTTATGTATTATTTGTTTTTAATTGATTTCAGAGAGGAAGTGAGAGATACACACATCAATGATGAGAGAGAATCATGCATGGTCTATGTCCTGCACTCCCCCTACTGGGAATGCAGCTCAGAATGCAGGCATGTGCCCTTTGATCTAATCAAATCCAGGATCCTTCAGTCCCCAGGCAGATGCTCTATCCACTGAGCAAAACCAGGTAGGGCCCCCTATCAGAAATTTGCTGAGAGTGCCAGACCACTCCTGTGATCATTCTGCCAGTTTCAGTGTCCGGAGGTTAGTTTCATTTAGAAATTATTTCCAGCCCTAGCCCGTTTTAGATTTTGTTCAACTCCTCTGCTACATTACTTAGTTTTAATACTTTATGACATATTCCAATTGGGTGTATACTTCACTGTGTTTTTTTGCTCTGAATTTTAAAATGTAGATTTTTATTGATTTCAGAGAGGAAGGGAGAGAGTTATAGAAACATCAAAGATGAGACAGGATCATTGATCAGCGGCCTCCTGCATAACCCCCACTGGGGATCAAACCCACACCTCAGGCTTCTCTACCCAAAACAGAAATCAAACACTGATCTCCGCTTTCATTGGTTGATGCTCATAGAATAAGCCACACCAAGCAGACTTGGTCCTAAATTTTAAGTAGTACAAGCTTCTTACAGAATTATGAATTTTAAAGATTCACTGCATATATGCCTACCCATCATTATTTGTCATTTATAATATTTCATGTGGTTTTAAAGTTTTGGAGCTAATATATACATAGGTCATCTTTCAGTATGAATATTTATTTCATTTACTGTTAGTATAATTTGTGAATATTTGTGCAATCTTATCTCACTGAGAATGCCTGAAACATCAACTCCGCTGACATCTTTAATATGTCCATAAGGGACGAGTTATCTTTCACTATGATAATTACAGTGGCATCTTCACATTAACAAAAACACCAGTTACTTTGCCAGAATTCAAGTCTCCCACTGTTTCAAAAGCATATTTATCTTCATTGATGTTGAAGTGAAAATTAAACAACAGCATTCGATTTAAAGTTTATATTATACATATTAGTTCTTTATTTCAAATATATGCCCCACATTCTACCTCTATATTATGACGAGCTGCGTTGGTCTCACAGATTATGTTTTCTTAAATAGGACTCCAGTCCCTTTACCAGGAAAATAACAACTCTTTTTAGGCATTTTCGAAATGTCTCTTCCATGAGGAAGGTCATTTCCCAGTGCCCTTACCAGCAGATGTCGCTGTTTTCCTTGAAGTGATATGGAGATACCTTCCATTATCATCTTGGACTCTAGACCCCATATTACCCAGAAGGCCTTGTGAGGAATACCGCCAGCTTAGCCAATGAAGGGTCAGAAAAGGCATTTCTGTTGCGTCACCTGCGGGCGGGGGCGGGACTTCCGGGCTTTCTAGGTGGCTATTGGTCTTCATCCAGAATCTACTCTAGTACAGGGTGGAAGTCTCCAGGCAGGCGGTGTCAGCGGCAGATGCTCCGAGGGAGAAGGCCTGAGTCCTCGCCTGCTCAGCTTGCACGGGGGAGTGAAATTCGCTGAGGCCCCCGGGTTACCCACGTCTGTGACGGAACAGAGACCCTTTCCTCTCCCTCCCACTGCCCCTGCTTCTTCCCTGCCTCTCCGGCCTCTCCGGCCTAGATCCGCGCACAGCGTCCAATGGCAATGGCCTTGCTCAGGGGCTCAGCTGAGGTGAGTTCGCGTCCCCCTTCCCGCCACACGTGCCCTCACCGCCTCCTTACACTCCACCCAGCATCCTGGGTTCACGGCGCCTGTCAAGTCCTGTAGCTCAGGTCCCCGTCAAGGACCCTGAGGAAGGTGGAGCGGAGAGACGAGTGTTGTGAGTTCTCAGGACGCAGGAAATGCAGGGCAGAGTGGACAGGGGTGACTTGTATGTGAAATTCCCCTGCGGATGTGGGTGGTGAGTATTGAATCCAAGATCAGAGACGGGGAGAGAGGATTTCAGAGCCGCATGCCCTGCTCTCCCCAGGCTGTGGGGTCCTCAGGAATCAGGTTGTGCTAGATCCTTCTGAAACCTCTCAAGCACTCTGGATGCCATATGCCAAGGTCATGGGTGAGTCCAGGGAGGTCCTGTGCTGTGGAGCAGGGAGGTGGCAGAGCTGAGGCAGTGAACCTGGGTTCTGAAGTTGTGATGTGGTTAGACCTTACACAGTGGTGTGCACACTGGAGGAAGTGTGAGCTGATGGTACTGGAAACCTGGTATTGGGACGTTAAAAAAATATTTTTTGAAATTGATTTCAGAGAGGAAAGGAGACTAGGAGAGAAAGAGAGAGAAACATCATTGATGAGAGAGAATCATCCATAGGTTGCCTCTGGAAGCCCGTACTGGGTAGGGAGTCTGCAACCCGGGCACGTGTCCTTGATTAGAATCCAACCCAGGACCCTTCAGCCCACAGTCCAAAACTCTGTCCACTGAGACAAACCAGCCATGTCTGGAATGAGGACTCTAGGATGAAGCATAAACCCTTGGCTTTGTCCTGGAGGCATGATCTGGGAGACTGCAGTGGTATTGCTTGTCAGGAAGGCTGGGGCCCTGTAGGCATGGCCCAGAGCTTAGATGGAGTTTCTCTACTGTCCATCTTCCCAACACATATGTTGTGCTGAGGGCAATAACAGTCACTAATGGGATTGTGATGAGAGAGCAACCAGCACAGGCATTAGAATTGGTGTCCACACTAAACTGGGGAGCCCCGGAGGAGGTTGAGGGTAAGGAAGATGTGTAAGGGGTAGGATTGCTAGTTCTCAAAATTTCAACTATGGTTTCAATTATCTCAATTCTGACAGGTTGGTGTGCCCTTTGAGGACATTGCCCTGTACTTCTCCGGGGAGGAATGGAGCCTCCTTGATGAGGGTCAGAGACGTCTGTACCTGAATGTGATGCTGGAGAACTTTGAACTTATATCTTCCCTGGGTAAGACCCTCACTCTGGTTGGTTTTGGAACTTTGCTTTGCATTTCTTATGCCCCCTCACTTCTAGGGGTGCTGTGTCCTCACCTGTGGACTGTACACATTGCTTGATTTGTCCAGTTTTCTGGTTTTTTGCTGTGGTTGGCAGGGTTGGTTTGATTGCACTGCTCCTTTCTATACCTTTAGTCACAACACCTGCTATACCAAACTGTTAGGGAGGGTTTGTGGTTGGTTGTGTGGCAGGGAGACTAATGAATTCTAGTTGAGTAGTGAGTAAAATCACATTCTTTATTCATGTTGGTCATTTGTATGTGTTTTTTTAAGTGGTGTCTACATTGTTAGTCCTATTTTATTTATAAATATCTTTAAATTGATTTCACAAGAAGAGGGAGAGAGAGAGAGCGAGAGACGGAGAGAGAGAGAGAGACATCAATGATAAGAGAGAATTATCGATTGGGTATCTCCTACTGGGGATCCAGCCTACATTCCGGGCATGTACCCTTACCATGAACCTAATCGTGACCTATTGGGTTCACAGATGGATGCTCAACTCCTGAGCCAAACCAGCCAGGGCTTTAGTCCTATTTTTAACCATATTTATTTGCTATTGTGTGTTTTGAATACTTTTTCTAGTTTATAGTAAAATACATATTCTTTTGCATATGTTTAATTGTGCTTCTCAAATATTGAATTCTTGTTTTATTTACAAACTAGTGGCCCAGTGCTTGGATTTCTGCACATTGAAAGGAAATTAATTATATGAAGTATTTTAATATCACTATTCGCCCCTTCTCTATAATTGAAGTGTCAGAGAGGAAAGAAAATTAGTAAAATGCATATGAAAATTATATATAAATTGATTAATAAAAAATTACAACATGAGGGGGTAAGGGTGACCGGGGGCTGGTCAATAGGGGGGGGAAAAAAAGAGACATATGTACTACTATTTGTAATACTTCAAACAATTTAAAAAAATTTTTTTTAAAATAAACATAAAATGGGAACGCAAAAAAAGAAAATTACAACATGAGCCAAAATCGGTTTGGCTCAGTGGATAGAGCATTGGCCTAAGGACTGAAAGGTCCCAGGTTCGATTCTGGTCAAGGGTATGTACCTGGGTTGTGGGCACATCCCCAGTAGGGCGTGTGCAGGAGGCAGCTGATCGGTATTTCTCTCTCATCGATGTTTCTAACACTCTATCCCTCTCCTTTCCTCTCTGTAAAAAAAAAAAAAATCAATAAAATATATTTTAAAAAATTACAATGTGATATAACAACAAAGAAATACAAAAACATGATATAAATACAACATTGGTGAAAACACTGACTGGTAATTGAATAAACTTAAGAGTGAAAACACGTTTCAGACTACTTGACTAATTTCCTTTGTGATAACGTATTTACAACTTTAACTTTAATATCACAGGCTCTTGGAACTCGAGAGTAAGCAAAATATAACTGACCCTGTCTGAAAAGGGGTTTAGGTAGGAATATTCCTATTCTGTCTAGAGTTTGTCCATGTGGTTTATTAACAAGTACATTCTGTCAATGATACTGCTTTCTTACAGCTTCAGAATGTCAACGAAAATGACCAAATTTGCCCTAGCCAGTTTGGCTCAGGGGATGGAGCGTCCGTCTGCGGACTGAAGGGTCCCTGGTTTGATTCCGGTCAAGGGCATTTACCTTGGTTGCAGGCACATCCCCAGTAGGGTGTGTGCAGTAGGCAGCTGATCGATGTTTCTCTAATTGATGTTTCTAACTCTCTATCCTTCTCTCTTCCTCTCTGTAAAAAATCAATAAAATATAATTTATTTATTAATTTTGGAAGCTCATATGGGATCTTGACAAATTTCTCTATAGAGGGTCATGTCTTCTCCTAACATTAACATTTCTTATGATGCTTTGTGGTACATAGTGTCAGGTGTAATTTCCTAACTTCCATTTCTTTGCGACTCGTATTTTCGTTTGTTTGTTTTTTGCTTTAGGCTAACTCAAGGTTTGCCAGTTTTGTACCTTTTAGAAAAATACTTATTAGGTATCCTTTTATTTTGTCTTATCTGCCTTTTATTGTTGCTTGTTCAATTATTTATTGTTTTGTTCTTTGCAGCCTTTCGTTTTACTTTCTTGTTTTGTTTCTAGATTCCTGAAACGGAGGTTAGGTTTTTTGAGATCTTTTTTTCACAATATAGGCATTAGTTCCTATAAAATTTCCTCTTAGGATTGCATTTTCTGAATTTTATACATTAATTTTGGTAAGTTGTCTTTTTATTTACGTTGTCTCTAGACTTCTTTGAGTTCTGTTTTGTGTTTGGCTACCTTGAAATTCTTATTTGTTTATTTATTATGGGATTCAGATAGAGAGGAAGAGAAATGGAGAGAGAGAGAGCGGGAGAGAGAAATCACTTGAGGGAAAAACGTCTATCGGCTGCCTTCTGCACACAAGCTAACTGGAACTGGAACCCACATATTGATATGTGCCTTGACTGGGAATTGGATCCTCGACCGTTTGGTACACAGGACGATGCTCCAACCAACTGAGCCATACTGGCCAACCATTCTGTGGTTTTAAAACACAATGATTTCCAGTATTTTTTGAAGAAGCCACTAGGGTCAATGATAGAAGAAGCACAGTGGGTGCTGGAGGTAATCTGACCCTTGTTTTTGACTGGTGGTAACTTCAAGTGTGTTTGTTCACCCAGACTTTCCAGTCATCCTTTCTGTACAGTTCTCCTTTATTTGTGTCTGTAATACTGTTTGTCTTCATGGTACTCTTACTCCCATATTCTGTGTGTTGCTTTGTTTATGGATAGCTGTCTACTAACACTGTGATTGGGGGAGATGCTCATATTTCTGATCCTGCCACCTTGCTGATGTCACTCACATGGGACTTTTGCCTGTGATCTCATTTGTCCTTTGCTATTCTACCACAGTGTTGACCATCCATCTTTTCTGTTTTTCTTTAAAGATTTGCATCATTTATCCCATGCAATGGCTCAAATGGGATTTAAGGGAAAGAATCATTTGTGCATCACAGAAGAAACATGACTTTATTAATGACACAGTGGACCCACAGGCGGTGTTGCCTTAGTGAAGGGTCCTTGGGGAAGAATTAACGGCTGGTCTTTGGTACATTCATAGCTAGAAACCCAGTATTTTGTTAAAATTGCCCATTCCTCACCCAATTATGCTTGTTTGTTGATGCTTTGCCTACTACTCAGTTCTAATAGTGATCATTTTTACTCAGCTTCCCAGTCCACTGATAACCTTAACCTTTCTGGACTTTGCATCTTTGCCTCTTTCACAGGTCTCTCTTTACTGCAAACCAACGATAGTCCATGCTTGCACTACCTTGGAGTGCACAACTATTATTATATTGGCATTGAACCTTATGTGCTCTTATACAATTAATTTTTATGGGTATGAGCACCTTCAAATGATTCTACACAGGCTCACATGGCCAGCATATAAGGTCCTCAAAAAAGCATTTGTGTGGGAACAATGAGTAGAGCCTTCTTCTCTTCCTTGTATCCCATCCTGTGCTTCTGTCCTTCTGTTGGTGAGATTTTCATGGTTGACTGGCCACGTTATATACTTTAACAGCAATTTCCTCAGAGTCTACTCCACTCGTCTTGAAAATCTCTATGGAAGCATGCCTAGTCATAACCGATAAATATTTGTGGCTAAGATATTCTGTTTTACGTCAACATGTACTTCACCAGATTTTCCTTTTGTTCAGGTTGCTGCTGTGGAGCAGAGAATGTTGAGACCCCGACTGAACAGAAGGTTTCTGTAACAGTGTCACAGGCAAGGAATCCCAAGGTAGCCTTGTCTTCCCAGAAGAGCCACCCCTGTGAGAGTTGTGGGCTAGTTTTGGGAAACATTTTCCATTTGACTGAGCTACAGGAAACATTACATGGACAGATACTGTTGAGGTGTGGCGCATGTGCAAAATGGTTTTCCTTCAGTGTAAAAGATCACCAACAGCATCTGAGAGAGAAGACTTTCAAAACAGATGTGGACAGGATCTCACTTGCAAACAGCTTCAATTTCAATGTGCCCCAGAATCATTTTACATGTGGGGAGGTTGGACAGGATGTCCTTACGGAGTCAAGACATCTCCAAATAAAGGCTACTCACACCAGGGACAGTCCACGTGCTTTTTCGACACATGGGATGACCTTTGAAAAGAGAAAAAATTATTTCAGCAGCAAAGAATGTAAGGAAGACATTAGTTGCACCCACATGTTTATTCAGGAAAAGGGTGTCCATGTTGGAAGTCAGTGTTTTGTGAGCTCTGAATGTGGAAAATATTTTACCAAATTATCTAGCTTTCATTATCAACAGAGAGGTCTCACTGGAGAAAGGCCTTATCAGTGCCGTGAATTTGGGAAAGCTTTTAGCAGTAGTAATAGCCTAGGTAATCAACAACCTTTGCACACTGGAGAAAGGCCTTATGAGTACGAGAGTGGGAAAACTATTACCAATAACAGTATTCATCGTTGTCATCAGATGGTTCATCCTGAAGAAAAGCCTTATAAATGCAGTGAGTGTGGGAAAGCTTACAACAGTAGAACTGAACTATGTCGTCATCAGAGAGTTCACACTGGAGAAAAGCCTTATCACTACAGTGCATGTGGAAAATGTTTTACCACTAGCACCCACTTTCATAGTTATCACAGAGTTCACACTGGAGAAAAACCTTATAAATGCAGTGAATGTGGGAAATCTTTTACCAAGAGCACCGGCCTTCATAATCATCAGAGACTTCATACAGAAGAAAAGCCTTATCAATGCAGTGAATGTGGGAAATCTTTTACCCGGAGAAATGACCTTTGTTATCATCAGACAGTTCATACAGGAGAAAAGCCTTATAAATGCAATGAATGTGGGAAATCTTTTACAAGTATCAATGGTCTCCATTATCATCAGAGAGTTCACACTGGAGAAAAACCTTATAAATGCAGTGAATGTGGGAAATCTTTTACCCGGAGCAATGACCTTCATCGTCATCAGAGAATTCATACTGGAGAAAAGCCTCATACATGCAGTCAATGTGGGAAATCTTTTACCAGGAGCAATGCACTTCGTTATCATCAGACAGTTCATACAGGAGAAAAGCCATAAAATGCAGTGAATGTGGGAAATCTTTTACACGGAGCACTGTACTTCATTATCATCAGAAAGTTCATAGAGGAGAAAAGCCTTATAAATGCAGTGAGTGTGGGAAATCTTTTAAAAGTAGCAAAAGTGTCTGATATCATTGGAGAGTTCACACTGCAGAGAAGATTTATCAATGCACTAAATGTGGAAAATTTTTTACCTCTAAGACCATCCTTTTTTTTTTTTTTTTTTCTTGTTTTCAAGGGTTGCCAATACTTGTGCAGGGAATCTCTTTCCCAGGTCTTACAGAGGGCCATGAGCTCAAATGCCTACAATTTCACGGGTGATAGACACTGGTTTGGGGACCAGAGCTGTGAGGGGAAACTAAACACTGACCTAATTGTTGTTGTGTCAGAAAACAATTCCAGCATGTCAGCAGGGCTGAATCATCTGGAAATGGCTGAGGGCATTTCTCCAAACCTATAAAGGATGCATAAAATGATTCCATGCTGTCAGACAGCTCAGGACATTTCAGTCTACATGTTATTGATTTCTAGTGACCAAACACCTGAACAGCCGAAGGCAATTCCTCCAATCTGACAAAGATTCTGTATACGAAACCCTGGACTTTGATGTATATCTCCTTTGCCTTAGGAAAGTTTGTGTTAATAAAACGCCAGGGATCCTGAGGCAAGAGAGAACTTGATTTCTTTGGCCAAGCTCTTCTGGCCCCCAAATGCCTTCCAAAATTATTTTTTGTCTCTGGAATTTTTAATAATTTACACACAGTGCCTTCTCCAGATTCCTGAACCCTTCTAGATGCTGGATTAATACCACCGGAATTGTTGGACCAGACTGCAGCCCATTAGAAGGAATGGTTCTCATCTAACTGTGCATCCAGGAATTATTTTGAGGAAAAGAATATAAGAGCTGTGTGTACACAGGTCTAAGGGACTCAAGGGATGTTTATCTTCTGTGGAGCAGTCTTTGTCATTGATTATAATCAGGAAGTTTTGTGGTTCCTGTAGCTTCTCAGATGTTCCCATCAGAGCCATTGGTGTGCTGGCAGCAAAACAAAGATGGAAGCAAAGGCTGGCTTTAGTCCAGGAATGTGGGTTTTGTGGGAATGGGTGAAAGTTCTTCATTGTTTGTTACATTTTCTGTCACTGAGTTGAGACTCTCATCCAGAGGGCATAGTATGGGGATTGAATGTAGGGTTGCCAAACCTGTTCTCCCAAAATAGATGAACATTACATTTGCTTTATCTTGAACCATTGTTAACAGCTGTAATGAGTAAATTACATGTGTTAAGAATCGTGTTTCATAAATCTTGACATGTCCATGAAACTGAAACCATCATTACAGTCATAATGCTGACCATATCTGTCTCTGTAATTGCTTCATGACCTCTTTTAACCTCTCCCTGTTCTTCACAGCGTTCCTAGTTTCCATGGATTTACATTCCATTTTCAAAGAGAACTTTATTTTTCTAAGTATTTTTCCTCTTTGTGTTTCTTAGATAGTTGGAGATTTATTAAAGGTAGAGTAGTATCTCATCTTTTTTTCTGATAGATAATCTGTTTTAAAAAATACATTTTATTTATTTTACAGAGAGGAAGGGAGAGGGGTAGAGAGTTAGAAACATCAATCAGCTGCACAACCCCTACTGGGGATGTGCCCACAACCAAGGTACATGTTCTTGACCAGAATGGAACCTGGGACCCTTCAGTCCACAGACCGTCTCTGTATCCACTGAGCCAAACAAGTTACAGCTCTGATAGATATTCTTATCATCGATATATCAACATCAATATTTCCATATTAATAAATACTTGGTTATTTCTAACAAAGCTGGTGCAAACATATCTGTATAATTCCTTTTATGTATATAAGTCGTATTTATCTTTGTCAATGATGCAGTGCATAGTCTGGATTTATGAGTAGATGAATGTTTCAATTTACCGAGATGAGCAAATTGTGATCTAAATGGAATATACCACCAGGGCCTGTGTGGCTCAGTGCTTGGGCATCATCTCGTGTAGCACAGGTTGGGGATTTGATGGCTGGTGGGGATATGTGCCTGGCTTGTGGGCTAGATCCTCAGAAGTGGGTGTGCAGGAGGCGGCTGGCCGATATGGCACTCTTCCAGCAATTTCTCTCCCTCTCCCTTCTCTCTCTCAAAATTAATAAACTATTCTTTAAAAATAAAAAAATAAACGTTCCTTTTTTACATTATTGTACTTTTTTACATTATTCCAGCAGTGTGTTAGAGATTCCCAGGCTCCACATCCTAGAGTATAATTTGTTTGGTCAATCATCATTTATTTAAACTTTTTTTTATAACTTTGTCATGGTAACTCACTGCTTGATTTTATTCTTTCTAGCAATTAATGGTGAGCCTTTTCTCAGAAGTGTATTTGCTGAGTCTGTATCTTTGTTAAAACATCTTATATGTTCTGCCTAATGTACTATGAGTTCTGGTAATTTTCTTTAACAATAGGACAGTGGGACAACAAAGATGGATGTTGGAATTTCACTCATTTTGGGCCTTTTTTACTTTAGGAAATAAACGTTGCTTGTATTGGAATAATATGTTTTAATATTTTTTACTTTTAAAAAATATTTTAATTTCCCTAGCTGTTTTGGCTCAGTGAATAGAGGAAGGTCAGCCTTCTGACTGAAAGGTCCCATATGAGCTTCTAGTCAAGGGCACATGCCGAGGTTGTGGGTTCAATCCCCAGTGTGGGGCCTGCAGGAGGCAGCCAATCAATCGTTCTCTCTCATCATTGATGTTTCTGTCTCTCTCTACCTCTCCCTCTTTGACATCAATAAAAATTTATTTTAAAAATACTTTAATAAATCAATAAAAATATTTAAATGATTTAAAAATATTTTTATTAATTTCATAGAATAAGGGAGGTGGGGAGGAAGAGAGAGAAACATTAATGATGACAGTCCTGGAAGGGGGCTCAGTCGTCCTATGAACCAGGAGGTCACAGGTCCATTGACTCTCAGGGCACATGTGTGGACCCATGCTAGATCCCTAGGTGAAGCTTGTAGGAGGCAGCTTATCAGTGATTCTCACATCATTGATATTTCTATCTCTGTGTTCCTCTCCCTTTCTCTGTGAAATCAATAAAACATTAAAGAAAACTGAGTCCCTTATCTTAAAAAAGAAACATCAATGATGAGAGGGAATCATTGATCAGCTGCTTCCTCCACACCCTACTGGGGATGGAGCCTGCAATCCAGTCATGTGCTCTGAATGGGAATCTAGCCAAGGACCCCTTTGTGCATGGGTCGATGCTCAAACACTGGCCCATAGTAGCTGCGGTATTCACTACTTTTTAAGTGCTATGCCCTGTGCAATGGACATTTTTTAAAAAATAAATCTTTATTGTTCAGATCAATGATGAGATTCTTTCATCTGCTGCCTCCTACATGACCCTCACTGGTGATTGAGCTCACACCCAGTGCAGGTGTCTTAACAAGGAATCCAATTGTGACCTCCTAGTTCATGAGTCAATGCTCAATCAGTGAGACATACTGGGCAGCATTTCTTTATTGATTTTGGAGACAGCAAGGGAGACATAGAAAGAATGTGAAGCATTGATGTGCTGTTCTACCCATCTATGCATTCATTGGTTGTCCCCTACATGTGCCCTGATGGGGGATCAAACCCACAACCTTGGTACATCGGGACCACACGCTCAATAACTGAGCCACCTGGACAGGGCTCTGAACTTGTTTATTAATTTGAAGATCTCATAGTGGGATCTTGACAAATTTCTCAATGGAGGGTCATGTGATGTGGTAACATCAACATCTCTTAGGATACATTGTGGTTCCTAGTGAAAGGTGTCATGTCTTATCTTTCATTACTTTTTTACTTATTTGAGGCTTGGATTTTGTTTGTTTCTTTGTTTTTGCTTTAGTGTAGCTAAAGCCTTCAGTTTTTGCTATAGTGTAGCTAAAGGCTTCAACATTTTTTTTAAGGCTTCAACATTTTTATATCTTTTTTAAAATAGATCTTTTAGGTATTCCTTTCTTTTGTCTCCCTTTTATTCATGTTTGTTCTAATATTTATTGTTTCTTTCCTTTGAAACCTTTGAGTTTATTTTCCTTTTGTGTTTCCAGTTTCCTGAGGTGCCATGTTAGATTCTTTGATATCTTTTGTGACAATGTAGGTATTTATGTCTATAAATTTTTCCCTTAGAATTACAGTTTCTGAATGTTATACATAAGCTTTGGTAGGTTGTCTTGTTATTTACTTTGCCTCCAGACATTTTTGAGATCTCTTTTGTTTTTGACTCCCATGAAATTCTTATGTATTTATTTATTATTTCTTTTACCTAGAGAAGAAGGGAAATGTGCGAGTGGGGGTGAGAGATGAGGGAGAAATATCAACCGGCTGCCATCTGCACACTTCCAAAGGGAATATGGAACCCACATTCTGATATGTGCCCTAACTGGGAATTGAGCCCTTGACCCTTCGATACACACGATGATGCTCCAACCAACTGAGCCACACTGGCCAGGGCATTGTGTGGTTTTTTTAAAACTACAATCTTCGGTTTTTTGGAAAACAAGCCACTAGGATCAATGGGAACAGAATCACAGTGGCTGATAGTGGTAACTCTGACCCCTTTTTTTTTTTTTTAATATATTTTTATTGATTTCATAGAGTACGGGAGAGGGAGAGAGAGATAGAAACATCAATGATGAGAGAGAATCATTGTTTGGCTGCTTCCTGCATAGCTATTAGCAGGGCCTGAGCCCACCACCCAGTTATGTACCTTGACCAGAATCGTACCTTGGACCCTTCAGTCCACAAGCCAATACTCTATCTACTGAGCCAAACCAGCTAGGGTTGACCCTTTTTTAAACATACGTTTTTATTGATTTATAAGAGGAAGTGGTAAAGAGGTTGAAAAAGACATTAATGATGAGAGTATCACTGATGAGCTGCCTCCTTCTGGGGACAGAATCCAGAAGAAACTGGGCATGTTCCCTTGACTGGAATGGAACCTAGGACCTTTCAGTCAGGCTGACACTCTATTCACTGAGCAAACTACCTAGAGCTGACCCTTGCATTATTTATTTATTTATTTATTTATTTTTTTAAATACAGTTTATTGACTTTTTCCAGAGAGGACGGGAGAGGAAGAGAGAGTTACAAACATTTATGAGTGAGAAACATCCATCAGCTGCCTCCAGCACAACCACTACTGGGGATGTGCCTGCAACCAAGTTACATGCCCTTGACCGGAATCGAACCTGGGACCCTTGAGTCCACAGGCCAACGCTCTATCCACTGAGCCAAATTGGTTAGGGTGCTTTATTTATGTATTTAGTTCGTTAGTTATTATTAACCCTTGTTTTTGACCATAGGTATCTTCAAATGTGTTAGCTCACCCAGTTTCCTGTCATCATTTCTATGCAGTTGTCCTTTTTTGGTATTCTGTATTACTGTTTGTCTTCATGGTACTCTTATTCCCATTTCCTGTGGGATGTTTTTTTCATGTACAGCCGTTTACTTACTCTGGGATGGGGAAAGAGTCTCTCTGTCTGATTCTGCCATCTTGCTGATGGCCCTCTCATAGGTCTTTTGTCTGTGATCTCATTTGTGCTTTGTTGTTCTACCACAGTGTTGACCATCCATCTTTTTAAGATTGGCATCATTTATTCTATGCAGTGGCTAATCTGGGATTTAAAAGGCATCACAGAAGAAACATGACTGTATCAATGATAGGATAGACCAAGAGACAGTCTTGCCTTGGTGAAGGGCTTTGGGGTAGTTTTCACACATGTGCTTTGTTTTATTCATAATTAGGAACCCATTTTTTTCAACAACATTTTGTTACCATTGCCCACTCCTCACCCAATTCTACTACTTCTTGCTTAATGTTGACACTTTGCCTAAGACTCAGTTTTAGTAGTGATCATTCTACTCGGATTCCCGGCCCATGGATAACCTTAACATCTTTAAAATTTGCACCTCTACCTCTTTCACAAATCTCGCTTTACTGCACTCCAGTGTTGTTAGATGCCTGCAGAGCCTTAGAGTGTACACGTGTTATATTGATGCTGAACATCACGTGCTCTAATATGATTGTTAGTTTATGGCAGTGGTTCTCAACCTTTCTAATACCGCGACCCTTTAATACAGTTCCTCGTGTCTGGTGACCCCCAATCAAAATTATGTTCATTGCTACTTCGTAACTGTAATTTTTCTACTTTTAATGAATCTTAATGTAAATATCTGTGTTTTCTGATGATCATAGGCGACCCTGCTAGCGTTTCTCAACCTGTGGGTCCCGACCCACAGGTTGAGAACTGCTGCTGTAGATCCTAAGACCATCAGAAAATACAGATATTTACCTTACGATTCATTATAAGTAGCAAAATATCAGTTATGAAGTTGCAACGAAAATAATTTTATGGATGGGAGTAACCACAACTTGAGGAACTGTATTAAAGGGTCTCGGCATTAGAAAGGTTGAGAACCACTGGTTTATATGGGTTTGAACACATTGGAATTATTCTTCAGAGACTCACATCGCCAGCATGAAAGGTCCTAAAGGAAGCCCTTTGTGGAGTAATCACGAGTAGACCCTGCCTCTGTTGTTTTTGTCCCAGCCTATGCTTCTGTCCTCCCTTGGTGAGATTTTCATCATCCAGTGACCTTTTGGGCCAAGTTATATATAACAGCCATTTCCTGAGAGTCTGACTTACTTGTCTTGAAAATCATTGTATGGAATCATGTCCAGTCATGAAAGATAAACATTTGTAGTGAACATATTCTGTTGTTATCAGGTCTACATGCACTTCACCTACGTTTCCTTTTGTTCCGGTTGCTGCTGTGGAGCAGAGAATATGGAGGCACCGACTGAGCAGAAGGTTTCTGTAAGAGTGTCACAGGCAAGGAATCCCAAGGTAGCCTTGTCTTTCCAGAAGAGCCACCACCCCTGTGAGAGGTGTGAGCTGGTCTTGGGACACATTTTCCACGTGATGGAGGGGCAGGGAAGACAACATGGAGAGATACTTTTGAGATGTGGGGCATGTGCAAAACAATTTTATTTCAGTGCAGAATTTCACCAGCAGTATGTGAGAGAGAAGACTTTCATTAGAGGTGTGGATAGGAGCTCACGTGCAAACAGCTGCAATTTCAGTGTGTCTCAGAATCGTTCCACATGCAGGAAGGTTGGGCAGGGTTTCCTTATTGGGTCAGGACATCTCCACCTAAAGGCTACTCAGACCACGGACTGTCCAACTGCACTGTCGACATGTGGGATGACTTTTCGAAGGAGAAAAAATTATTTCAGTAAAAAGAATGTAAGAAAGACATTAGTTGCATCCACATGTTTATTCCAGAGAAAGGTGTCCATTTTGGAAATCAGTGCTTTGTGTCCTCTGAATGTGAAAAATATTTTACCAAATTATCTATATTTCATTATGAACAGCAAGGTCACACTGGAGAAAAGCCTTATCAATGCAGTGAGTGTGGGAAAACTTACACCAGTAGCACTGAACTTTGTCATCAGACATTGCACACTGGAAGAAGGCCTTATCACTGCAGTGAATGTGGGAAATATTTTACTAGGATCGGTAATCTTCATTTTCATCAGAGAGTTCATACAGGAGAAAAGCCTCATAAATGCAGTGAATGTGGAATATCTTTTACAGGGAGAAATGCTCTCCAATGTCATCAGAGAGTTCACACTGGAGAAAAACCTTATAAGTGCAGGGAATGTGGAAAATCTTTTTCATGGACAAGTCTCCAATATCATCGGAGAGTTCATAAGGGAGAAAAGCGTTATCAATGCAGTGAGTGTGGGAAATATTTTACCAGTGGCAGTCACCTTCATCGTCATCAGAGAATTCAAACTGGAGAAAAGCCTTATAAATGCAGTGAATGTGGAAAATCTTTTAAAAGTAGCAAAAGCCTCCGATATCATTGGAGTGTTCACACTAGAGAAAATCCTTATCAATGCAGAGAATGTGGAAAATTTTTGAGCACTAAAACCATCCTCCAATAACATCAGCGAGTTCATATGGGACAAAAGCCTTATAAATGCACTGAATGTGGGAAGTCTTTTAAAAGTAGCTGTGGTCTCCAATATCATCAGAGATTTTACACAGGGGAAAAGCCTTATAAATGGAATCAATGTGGAAAATCTTTTAAACGGAGCAAAGGTCCTCAATATCATCAGAGTTCATACAGGAGAAAAGTGTTATCAATGCAGTGAGTGTCTGAAATCTTTTACCACTAGCAGTCCCCATCATCGTCATCAGAGAATTCACACTGGAGAAAAGCCATATAAATGCAGTGAATGTGGGAAATCTTTTACCCACAGCACTACTCTTTGTGATCATCAGACACTTCACACTGGAGAGAAGCCTTAAAAATGCAGTGAATGTGGGAAATCTTTTTAAAGTAGCAAAAGCCTCCGATATCATCGGAGAGTTCACACTGGAGAAAAGTCTTATCAATGCAGTGAATGTGGAAACTATTTTTAGCACTAAAACTATCCTCCATCAACATCAGAGAGTTCATAGGGGAGAAAAGCCTTATAAATGCAGTGAATGTGGGAAGTCTTTTATCCGGAGCATTGCCCTTTATTATCATCACAGACCACCTACAGGAGAAAAGCCTTCTAATTGCAGTGAATGTAGGAAATCTTTTACCCAGAGCAATGGCCTTCATTATCATCAGAGAGTTCATGAAGTAGAAAACGCTTATAAATGTAGTGGATGTGGACAATCTTTTAAAAGTAGTAGGCTTTTCAATATCATAAGGGAGTTCACACTGGAGAAAGCCATTACGAGTGCAATTAATGAGAGGTGTATAACTCAGCCAAATTTCTAAATTTGCTCTCCCCATGAGCGTCCAAATATGAGAAGTTTCTTAGATGTGTAGGAAATGTAGTTTCTTAGTTAATTTGTGAATCCTCATTTTTCTTAATTGTATCCCATACATTTAATCACCTATATTATGTAAAGTTTTCATAAGTGTTTTCGCTGTTGTGTTTGTGTGTATTTATGTTGGAACACCAAGTAATTATGTTGCACAGTCTAAGATACACAGATGTCCTGCCAGACCTATGTCACTGCATATTTCTGTTGCTGAAGGTATTTCACCTGAACCACCTCTAAGGTCCCTACACATGGCATCAATCACTATCCTGGTGTGACCAGGGAATCTTGTCTAATTTGTTGAAGAAAATTAGGAATACCAGAGCCCTTAGTTCTTCCTTGTTTCCCTGTCTTGTGTTGTCACATAGGACTCATTACTGTCTGCACCAGGAAACATAATGTTGCTGAGGGACTGCCATCTTCAGGGACAAGCTTGCCCTACAAGGCAGTGATGAATTTGTTGAGTTCCTAAATCTTCAATGGGAGAACTGCCAGTGTCATGTCTCTTTGGTTTGTAAAATGAAGGCTGTTTCCTAAGACTTCTTTAATCTTGGGTGTTCTATTTATTCTATACGTTATTTTATAAGGAGATCTAGGCTTTCCCAGCATGATGAGGTGAAAAACTTTTATGGGGTCTCAAACTTATTTTTGCCCTTGGGGGTACAGAATGGTGCAGAAATTAGCTCATCAGTTTTTGGCAAATTTACATTGCTGCACATATTTTCCTAGGAAATAAGTGGACACTAGTTCTCATGTGAAGATGGATGCTTTGAGACACAGAGATCATCACTCCAAGAGGGGGTAGCTCTGACAACCTCAAGTATGTCTGGGAGTATGAATTTTTTTCTTCTTTGCAAGGCATGCTAATACATGTGAAGGGAATCTCTTTCCCAGGTCTTGCAAAGTGCCATGTGCCCTAAGGCCTACAATTTCACGGGTGATGGTCACTGATTTGAGGACCTTAGCAGTGAGGGGAAACACTTTGACTACAGAAACACTGACCAAATAGTTTTTTTATGAGACTAAAGCCCATTAGATGGAATGGTCCTCATCTAAATGTGCATCAAGGATTTATTTTGAATCAAAGACAACAGGAGCAGTGTGCACACAGATCTCAGGGACTCCAGGGATTTTTATCTCCTGGGGAGCAGTCATTGTAAATGATTATAATCAGGATGTTTTCTGGCTCCTGTAGCTTCTCAGAAGTTATCATCAGAGCCATTGATGTGCTGGCAGCAAAACAAAGATTGAGAGAAGGCTGTCTTTTGTCCATGGAAGTGGGTTTTGTGGGTTTGGGTTAAAGTTCTTTATTGTTTGTTACATTTTCTGTCACTGAGATGATACTCTCACCCAGAGGGCATAAGTATGGGGATTGAATACAGAGTTCCCAAACCTGTTCTTGCAGAATAGGTGAACAAATGGCCACGGGACAAGGGGCCTGGAGTGGGGCCTGTGTGAAGGGGCTTGTTTTTCTGGCTCCAACTCAGTTATTTGGGATCTTGGTCTCAGCTGTGCGAGTGCAGGCCTCCATGTTTTGACAGGATTTCCTGCAGGTCTCCAGAACTGGCCTTGTGAATCAGTCTAGAGCTCCCGCCATGCCTATATTTGTGCCTTATCTTAATCAGGGATTGTTGCCTTCTTCCTCTCCAATCCTCTTTGGGGCAGCAGGCAAGGCGATGGGGTCTCCCCTGCCTCCACACCCTTCTTGGCTGGTGGCCTGTGCCCACTGGCCAGCTCCCCCCAGGGGGCAGCTCCTGGGTTGAGCGTCTGCCCCTGGTGGTCAGTGCTTGTCATAGCGACTGGTCATTTGGCCTTTTGGGCAATTTGCATATTATGGTTTTAGTATATAAGATAGGATTTATTTATTGCTTTTAAAGTGAGTGAGACACAGACATTGTTCTCTTCCACCCATCTGTTTATTCACTGGCTTCCCCCTGCATGTACCCTGATGGAAAATCAAACCTGCTACCTTGGCCCATCAGATCCACACTCTCAACAAACTGAGCTACCTCACTAGGGCTCTGAATTTTTAAAATTCATTTTAGAAGTTTATAGTGAGTTCTTTACAGTTTTCTCCATGTACGTTCATCATTTCTTACCACCTCTTCTGCATTGTGCTTCAATGTCAGGTGTAATTTACTGTCTTTCATTTCTTTTTTAAATTCATTTGAATGTTGTTTCTTTAGTTTTAGTCTCAATAAAGATTTGCCAGTTTTGTGAATGTTTTAAAAAATATAACTGTTAGATCTGGCCGGCATGGTGATTAGAGTGTCAGCCCTAGCAGAAAAGGGTCACGGGTTCAATTCCTGATTAAGTGCAGGAACCAGGGTTGCAGGGTGTTTTTTTTTTCGGGTGGGGGGTTGCAGTTTTGATCCTCACCTCCTGTTGGGGTGCATGTGGGAGGCAGCCAACCAATGTGTCCCTGTCACATCTATGTTTTGTTTTGTTTTTATTGTTTGAAGTATTACAAATAGTACATATGTCTCCTTCCCCCCCCACATTGACCTCCTCCCAGCCTTCCCTATCCCCCAGTACTTGCCTTCACCTCCCCCCCACCCCAGTGTCTTGTATCCATTGGTTATGCTTATATGCATGCGTACAAGTCCTTTGGTTGATCTCTTACAGCCCCCCTCCCCCAACCTCCCCTGCCTTCCTGCTGTAGTTTGACAGTCTGTTTAATGCTTCTTTGCCTCTGTATCTATTTTCCCCCCATTCTTTCCTTTAAAAATTCTTGCCTTTGCAGACTAGAAATAAACATAAATAACAAAAAATGTTTGAGTCCCAATTTCATTGTCCAACAGTTCTGAGTCCCCGTTTCAATGTCAAACAGTTCCTTATGTGTACATGTCAGCAATGATATCTGGATGGTGGGCACATGGTGGCAATGCAGGTCCGACCCTCTCTGGTTTGGTCCTAGGCAACCTGCAGCGGTGCACAGCTGCTGACTGCTAACTTGGCAAGGCATCGTCAGCGTCCTCCATCTCTGGACTGTTTCTCCTCTTTTCTTCGTGGTTGGAGCAGTCCTGTCAATTCCTCTCTGTTGCAGGAATCCACATGGTCTTGGAGTTGTTTTCTGAAAATATACAAACATATTCTCGACCAAAAGTTAATAAAGGAATCTTTTCTATATAATTGTTTTGGGATCCTTTTTATTTTTGCCCAAACGATTTTCCTTTGTCTTATTTAGACACCATGTGTGTTTTTCATGGGTGTCTTGCTGTTAGCATTACAAATGAAAATTAATTTTGTAAAGTAAAAATTTTCTAGATGTAATTTACTGATAGGATATTTTTCCTTACATGATACCACCCTACTGTCCCCCCCCCTTTTTTCTTGATTAATGGAGGCTTTTGTAAATTTTATGATGCAGTCTTGATAACTTTAAATTTTAATTTTTTTGTCCAAAAATATGACTGCTTTAGGT
Source organism: Corynorhinus townsendii (assembly GCA_026230045.1). NCBI lineage: Eukaryota > Metazoa > Chordata > Mammalia > Chiroptera > Vespertilionidae > Corynorhinus > Corynorhinus townsendii. The sequence continues at coordinate 49,369,989 of JAPDVU010000011.1, read as the reverse complement.
TCATTGCATGTTCAGGAATTTTACCATGAGATGAACTACCAATAGAAATTTTAGTTATTACTTTAAGAACAGCTTTTTGTCCAGTACAATTTTCTTGAATATTCACTTATTTCAATTAGCCTACTTAAATTAATCTGAAAACTTGATTACTATTTTACTGTCAAATTTAATACTCTACCAAAAATATTAGTTTACCCTGTAAATATTAGTGGAAAGGATTGTTTGCATTCTTGAGTAGGCCCTGAGCATTCCTGGAGCTAGGCTGGATTTAGATAAAGGGCAGCTGCTGTCAGCCAAGTCTCTTGTCTGTTACCTGTGTCCCAATCTGAGCTGGGCGTGGGGAACAAAGTAGCCATGGGGGCAGGAGACCTCTCTCAGAAGGTGTGAGGGTTCAGGCCCCTTCAGGGTTGGGGGGGGGTGAGGGTCTGTGACCCACCTCTATTGACCCCCATGTTGTCTCCTGATGGCCCCTCTGCGACTGTGCCTGTCTTAGGTTGTTCCTTCCCTGAGGAATCTTACCCGTCTCTGGCTAACCAGTCATCCTCTGGGGCCAAGCAGGGTGATGTGAGGTTCATTTCTCTCTCCTTGGTAGCCTATGCCCCTGTGGCCTTCATGCCCAGCACCTGCCTTGGGATCCCCTGGCCTGCTGGCTGGGTCCCAGCGCTGATGACATACTTCACTCATCTTGAAAATCTCTCTATGGAATCATGCCTAGTCATAACCGATAAACATTTGTGCTGAAGATACTCTGATTTCATAACATCAACATGTACTGCACCAGATTTTCCTTTTGTTCAGGTTGCTGCTGTGGAGCAGAGCATGCTGAGGCCCCGACTGAACAGGTCTCTGTAAGAGTGTCACAGGCAAGGAATCCCAAGGTACCCTTGTCTTCCCAGAAGAGCCACCCCTGTGCGAGTTGTGGGCTCATCTTGGGAAACATTTTCCACTTGACTGAGCTGCAGGGAACACAACATAGACAGATACTGTTGAGGTGTGGTGCATGTGCAAAACAATTTTCCTTCAGTATAACAGTTCACCAACAGCATGTGAGAGAGAGGACTTTCATTAGAGGTGTGGGAAGGATCTCACTTGCAAACAGCTGCAATTTCAGTGTGTCCCAGAATCATTTCACATGTGGGGAGGTTGGGCATGGTGTTCTTTCTGGGTCAGGATATCTCCACATAAAGGCTACTCAGACCACGGACAGTCCAACTGCAATGTCGACGTGTGGGATGACATTTCAAAGGAGAAAAAATAATTATAGTAGAAAAGAATGTAAGAAAAACATTAGTTGCACCCACATGTTTATTCAGGAAAAGGGTGTCCATGTTGGAAGTCAGTGTTTTGTGAGCTCTAAATGTGGAAAATATTTTACTAAATTATCTAGCTTTCATTATCAACAGAGAGGTCACACTGGAGAAAAACCTTATAAATACAGTGAATGTAGGAAAGCTTTTACCAGTAGCACTGAACTTTGTCTTCATCAGAGAGTGCATATTGGAGAAAGGCATTATCACTGCAGTGAATGTGGTAAATATTTTACCAGGATCGGTGATCTTCATTGTCATCAGAGATTTCCTAAAGTAGAAAAGCCTTATAAATCCATTGAGTGTGGGAAATCTTTTACCACTTACAGTGACCTTCATTGTCATCAGAGAATTCATACTGGAGAAAATCCTCATAAATGCACTGAATGTGGGAAATCTTTTCCTGCTAGCAATGACCTTCATTGTCATCAGAGAATTCATACAGGAGAAAAACCTTATAAATGCAGTGAATGTGGAAAATCGTTTACCTGGAGCATTTCCCTTCGTTATCATCAGACAATTCATACAGGAGCAAAGCCTTATAAATGCAGTGAATGTGGGAAATCTTTTAAAGGTAGAAATGGTCTCCGATATCATCAGAGAGTTCACACTGGAGAAAAGCCTTGTCAATGCAGTGAATGTGGGAAATCTTTTACCCAGAGCAGTAACCTTCATTATCATCAGATACTTCATACAGGAGAAAAGCCTTATAATTGCAGTGAATGTGGGAAATCTTTTATAGCTAGCAATGGTCTCCAGTGTCATCAGAGAGTTCACACTGGAGAAAAGCCTTATAAATGCAGTGAATGTGGAAAATCTTTTACCCAGAGCAGTGCCCTTCGTTATCATCAGAGACTTCATACAGGAGAAAAGCCTTATGATTGCAGTGAATGTGGGAAATCTTTTACAGCTAGCAGTCGTCTCCAGTATCATCAGAGAATTCACACTGGAGAAAAGCCTTATAAATGCAGTGAATGTGGAAAATCTTTTACCCAGAGCAGTGCCCTTTGTTATCATCAGAGACTTCATACAGGAGAAAAGCCTTATAATTGCAGTGAATGTGGGAAGTCTTTTACAGGTAGCAGTCGTCTCCAGTATCATCAGAGAGTTCATATGGGAGATAAGCTTTATAAATGCAGTGAATGTGGAAAATCTTTTACAAGTAGCAATGGTCTCCAATATCATCAGAGAGTTCACATTGGAGAAAAGCCATATTAATGCAGTGAATGTGGGAAATCTTTTAAATGTCGCAGTGGTCTCCAATATCATTAAAGAATTCACACTGGAGAAAGCCATTATGAGTGCAAGTAATGTGAGGTATCTCTCAAGAAAATTTCTGAATTTGCTCTCTGCATAAAAGTCCAAATATGAGAAATTTCTTAGATGTGTAGGAAATGTAGTTTCTTAGGAATTCTCAATAGTACAATAAAATTTGGGAATCACCATTCTTCTGAATTATATCTCATACATTTAATCACCTATATTATGTGAAGTTCCCATAAGTGTTTTTGCCGTTGTGATTTTTTTCCCCCTTAATTCAAAGCTTCTGCTTTACTGCAGCAAAAAACTAATGTAAACTTGTTTGGTTCCTCGTGAGGTAGCTTTGATGGAGCTTTACTTGTTAACTAGGATTTTGAACTTTTCAAGTGCTGTTGTGGACACTTCTCCTTTCCCTTCAACAACTTTCATCAGTTCTTTTTTCAACAAATTGTAGATTGATTGCACACTAGTGAAGTCTGCCTGACTTAGGCACTTCTTCTTTATAGGAGGTTCCGCGACTGCATCTTCTACTTCTTTATCACTGAGACAAGATAATGATTCCTTATTAGATCTGTAATCCTTGAAGGTGCCATCCAGCCATCTCTTCCTGGTGTTTGCAACCTTGCAGAAATTTGGATAATTAACAGGTGCTAGAGTTTCATGACCTTCAAGCCTCAGCACTTTAATGTATGGAAACAGGTTTGGTGGATGTTTCTCTTTCAATGCAATTTCAGCATCAAGAAATCTTCGAGCTTCAATCCCAACTTGAGGTAGCAATATTGCTTGTGATAGGCCTTCATCAAGGAATGTCTTCGTAGTTAGATAAGGAGTCATTTCAGCGTATGCAGCAAACAGCTTAAGTTGTGAAACGAATGCTCTCCCAGTTGGGCCAGGAAGATCAGCATCCTTCGTAAACAATAGTGACTTGAGGATGATTATGTCAAGTCCTTGGGAACTTAGCCAAGTAGCAGACTCACAAAAATCAAGTGCAGGATCAAGATCCACAACAGGTGCTTGCACAGTCAGAAAGATTGTAGCATACAATGAATTGAACCTTCTAGTAATTTGAGACATTGGATTTTGTTGTGGTCGCCTTACAATGAAAGAAGTAAGAGCAAGAGCTGCCTTCACAATCATATTTACTGCTGGACTCTTGATGACAAGGTCATCAAGGCTCCAACCTGCCATTTTTCCATTTGGTGCTTTCTTCCCTCTATCCTTCTGGATATATTTCTTGAATGTTTCATTTGGGAGATCATAAAGGTCTCGAAAGGTTGCTAATAAGTATGTTACTGCCCTAACCAGTTTGGCTCAGTGGATAGAGTGTCGGCCTGTGAACTGAAGGGTTCCAGGTTCGATTCCGGTCAAGGGCATGTACCTTGGTCGTGGGCACCTCCCTTGTAGGGGCTGTGCAGGAGGCAGCTGATCAATGTTTCTCTCTCATCGATGTTTCTAACTCTCTATCCCTCTCCCTTCTTCTCTGTAAGAAATCAATAAAATATATTTTTTAAAAAAATAAGCATGTTACTGTAATAGAAACACCGCCACCCTTAGTCAATTGTTTAATACCATTGATGTTCACTAAGGCACACGCAGCTGCGGGTAACGGGTAAACACACATCGACATCATCAGCTCCACTCAGTTCGGCATGACGTGGCATAGTGTCCTGTTTTTATGTTGGAACAATATGTAAATATGTTGTACTTTCTAACATACAGAGATGTCCTGCCAGATCTATGTCACTGCATACTTCTGTTGCTGAAGGTATTTCACCTGAACCACCTATAAGGTCCCTACAGATGGCAACAATTACCATTCTCATGTACCCAGGGAAGCTAACTGTGTTGTCTAATTTATTGAAGAAAATTAGGAATACCTGAGCCCTTAGTTCTTACTTGTTTCCTTGTCATGAGTTGCCACATAGGACTGATTAATGTTGGCCCCAATAAACATAATGTTGCAAAAGAATTGCTGTTTTCATGGACACATTTTCCCTAGATTCTAATGATGAATTTATTGAGTGCCTAAGTCATTAATGGGAGAACTGCCAGTCTCCGGTTTCTTTCTTTGCAAAATAATGAAGACTTTTTCCTAAGACTTCTTTAATCTTGGATGTTCTATTTACTCTATAGGTTAGGTCAGTGGTCAGCAAACCGCAGCTGGCAAGCCACGTGCGGCTCTTTAGCCCCTTGAGTTTTTAGCAAAGGCCAGCTTAGGAGTACTCTAAATTAATAACAATGTACCTACCTATATAATTTAAATTTAAAAAATTTGGCTCTCAAAAGAAATTTCAGTCGTTGTACTGTTGATTTTTGGCTCTTTTGACTGAGTTTGCCCACCACTGGATTAGGTTATAATGAAATCTGGGCTCTCCAAGCATGGTGATGTGAAAACTTTTTATGGGGCCTCACACAATTTTGCACTTGGGGGAAGACTATGGTGCAGAAATTAGCTCATTAGTTTTTGCCAAATTTACATTGCTGCCCATAATTTTCTAGGAAGCATTGTGGGCTCTCTAGACCTCATGTGAAGATGGAAGCTTTGAGACACAGAGATCACTCCAAAGAGGGGGTAGCTGTGACAACCTCAACTATGGGAGTGTGAATTTTTTTTTTTCTTGTTTCAAGGGATGCCAATACATTTGAAGGGAATCTCTTTCTTAGGTCTTGCAGAGGGCAGTGTACCCTAATGCCTACAATTTCACAGGTGATGGTCACTGGATTGAGGAGCACAGCAGTGAGGGACAACCCTTTCACTGCACAAACACTGACATAATTGTTGTGTCAGAAGCCAACTGCAGCATGTCAGCAGGGCTGATTCATCTGGAAATGGCTAAGGGCATTTCCCCAAACCAGAAAAGGATGCATAGAATGATTGCTTGCTGCCAGACAGCTGAGGGCATTTCAATCTACATGTTATTGCCTCCTACTGGCCAAACACCTGAACAGCCGAAGGCAATTCCTCCAATCTGACAATGGATTCTGTATACCAAACCCTGGCTTTTGATGTATATCTCCTTTGCCTTAGGACAGTTTGTGTTAATAAAAAGCCAGGGGTCCTGAGACAAGAGAGAACTTGGTTTCTTTAGCCAACCTCCTCTGGCCCCTAAATGCTTTCCAAAATTATATTTTGTCTCTGGAATCTTAAATAATTTACTCACAGCGCCTTCTGCAGTTTCTTGAACCCTTCTAGATGCTGGAATAAGATCACTACTGCAGCCCATTAGATGCAATGGTCCTCATCTAACTGTGCATCCAAGAAGTAATTTGAGGGAAAGACTACAGGAGCGGTGTGTACACAGATCTGAGGGACTCCAGGCATGTTTATCTTCTGGTGAGCGGTCTTTGTCATTGATTATAATCAGGATGTTTTGTGGCTCCTGTAGCTTCTCAGATGTTCTTATCAGAACCATTGGCGTGCTGCCAGCAAAACAAAGATGGGGACAAAAGCTGTGTTTAGTCCAGGGATGTGGCTTTTGTGGGTTTGGGTGAAAGTTCTTCATTGTTTCTTACATTTTCTGTCACTGAGATGAGACCCTCGCCCAGAGAGCATAAGAATGTGGATTGAATATAGAGTTGCCAAACCTGTTGTTCCAAAATAGGTGAACATACATTTCTTTTATCTTGAGCCATTGTTAACAGCTGTAATGAGTAATTACATGTGTTAAGTATAGTGTTTCATAAATCTTGACATGTGCATGAAACTGAAACCATCATTACAGTCATAATGCTGACCATATCTGTCACTGAGTAGTTGCTTCCTAACCTCATTTAATATGTTCCTGTTCGTCACAACTTTCCTAATAACCATGGATTTACATTGCATTTTACTAGAGAACTTCGCTTCTTCTAAGTATTTTTCTGCTTTAACTTATATTTCACAAAATCTTGGAGATTTATTGAAGATATATTAGTTTCTTTATTTGATAATTCATTTCTTTTTTTGATAGATATTCTTTTTGTTGATGTTGTTAATCTTCACCCGATGATATTTGTCCATTGATTTTTAGGGTGAGTGGAAAAGACAGGGAAAGACAGAGAGAAACATCGATGTGAGAGAAACATATCGATTGGTTGCCTCCTGCATCAGCCATGACCAGGGCCCTGGCTGGGAAGGAGTCTTCATCCAAGCTACGTGCCTTTTACCAGAATCGAACCTGGGACCATTTGGTCTGCAGACCTATGTTCTATCTACAGCCAAAGTGACTAGGGCTCTGCTAGATATTCTTATCTTTGAATATATCACTATCATGTCCATTTTAATAAATATTTGGTTATTTCTAATACAGCTGGTACAAACATTTCTGTATAATTCTTTATGTGGATATGAGTGTTATTTACCTTTGTCAGTTGGACATCCCCCGAGGGCTCCTGGAGCACGAGAGGGCACAGGCCGGGCTGAGGGGTCCCCCCCTGAGTGCATGAATTTCATGCACTGGACCTCTAGTTTAAAGATATTCTGTAATTTTGTCATTCAACTCTATATTCAATCCTTATACTTATGCCCTCTGGGTGAGAGTGTCATACAATTTTATTTAATTGTATTTTTTGTAAGAATTTATGGTGAGCGTTTTCTCAGAAATCTTAAATGCTTTTTTTGTATCAGAATAATATGTGTTAATATTTTTGCTATTATAATAAATATTTTAATTGATTTTTAACAAATATTCTCATTGATTTCATAGAGCATGGGAGAGGGAGCAAGAGCACAATCTCCCAACACAGAAGATCACAGAACATGAATTTTGAGAGCACAGCTGGCATGGCTCAGTGGTTCCATGTGGTCCTATGAAACAGGAGGTTACAGTGCCATTCACAGTCATGGAGGATGCCTGCGCCTTGGACAGATCAGCAGTGTGGGGCAGGCAGGAGGCAGCTGATCAGCAATTCTCAGCATTTCTCTCTCTCTCTCTCTCTCTCTCTCTCTCTCTCTCTCTCTCTCTCTCTCTCTCTCTCTCTCTCTCTCCCTCTCTCCATCTCCTTTCAACCCCAGCCTCTCACTGCAGAGCCATTCTCAGGACAGGCACTTCTCACTCCTTGAAACTCGCAAGCACTTTTCTCTGTGGGTGCATTTCAGTAAGAAATGGGACCTATAAGAAGCCACTGACTCTGCTGCAGGGAGACAAGTGCTGTGGGCACTCAGGTCTCATTGTGGTGCACCCACCTGGGATTCTCCAGCAGAATCACTGGAACTCCCTGAATCTCAGTTGGTTCAATGTGACATGCAGATGATTGATGGCGCTTACTCTGGCCTCCCAAGATCAATAAAATAACAAGCTGAGTACCTGTTACTAGGATTCCATGGTTAGATTTTTGAGCATTTTCTCTTTTAATTCTCACAACAACCTGGACAAGTGGAATCCCATATCAAATTGCTGCAAAAATTCAGTGTCTAAGAAATGAAGTCAGCTCCCCAAGTTTACACCACAGACAAGTTTCAGATTCAAGGGGCTGGATTTTAACCATTATTTTCTCCAGCGTCAGACACAGTCTATACCACTGATGAGCAGCCCTCACTGGAGCAGGTGCAGTATGAGGACCAGGGTGGCTCAGCTGAAGCTCCTATCTCCATGGTTGCAGTTATGCTTTTCCTCCCATTCCCTTTATATCTCAGGAGCCCTTGCCCTTGGCCTCCCCGTGTTCAGGGAACACCATCATTTCTCAGCTGCAATGGTTTCTCCAGCGGAACCTCTTTTCAGAGTGAGCTGCTGTTTGTCTGCCTCCCCTTTGATCCCAGCACAGAGTTTGACCCACAGGAGACCTCGGTAATTAGGGCTGTGTCTCTGCACCTTCACCCACATGTTGGGTGTCATGCTATGATCCCATCCACTGTGATGAATTCCTTGCCTCAGTTTGACCCTTCACATGATGTTCCAATGTGGCACTGACATTCACCCTGCAGGAGTGGATACAATTGGACATGAAACTGGGACCTAATATTTGGAAGTGATGCTGGAGTCCTACATGGTCCTGGTCTCATTGGACAGGTGCTCAGCTCTTATTCATGCATAGGACCCACTGCCCATGTGATTCTGTCCTCTATATCCCTACTGGCTGAATGAGACAATGGCTCTCACCCTGTTTTCCCTGCAGCCCGGATCATGTTCTCGAACCCCATCCTCGTTCCCCGTCTCCCGTGTCCGCACCCTGGGTCTTTGGTTGGAACAGTGCCCTTTTGAGTACAAGCCCTCACCGCAGTGCACAGCTCACTGGGCCACAACTGAGGTCCTTACTGTGCTTTTCCTGACAATCTACCCTCACTGACTCTCCACACACCACAGTTTCTGACAGTAGGTGAAGGTGGCTTTTCAGATGATAGTGTTTGCCATTTTGGCCAGTTCCTCTGTTTTTCTGAGTCATTTTCATATATACAGCAGGTATACAGGTTAATAACGTTTTGTCGTTTCCCCTGTTAACCTATAGTGTATCAGCTTAATTATGAGGCCAACCAAAGAACCTAGAAAGGAAGAAGGAAATATTCTTTTGTCTTGACAATGTCATTGCTCTCATCTTTCCCAGTCTCTCCCCTTAACTCCTTAGAAGAAAGGAATACCCTTTGGGTTTGGCCTGTGATGCTGGCTGTGGAAGATTTCACACCTACAAGAAGCTATGCAGAGAGGAAGTTTATTTCACTTTCCAAGAGAGGAAAGGGCCAAGGATTGCTAGTCACTACAGGGCAGGGAAGGAAGTGTGGCTTTTGCTTTTCAGCAGTGGCTGTTGCACGGGGACCAGGAATGGAGGGGCCTTGGGCTGTGCTGAGCTTGTGTAGCTGTGAGGGACTGTCTAAAAGTTACAGTTTGTTTGCTTTCCAGGAAACAGTATTCCAGATGTGCTAGGGAGGTGCCTCATCAGTATTTTTCCCAAGCCTATAAAATATGACTAGAGAAAAAGCTAGGAAGAGGTCAAAAGAGGCTTCTTTGAAGGGGCGTAGGGAAGGAAACTTTCTACTAATAGAGACCCCTTGGTCCACAATATCCTGGAGGTGTGGCCACAGCAGGAAGGAGGGGTGTGTAAGATGGAGCACTGAGAGGAGCTTATCTTGTTCAGCAGTTTGAACAGGGGAGCTGTTTGAATTAGACGAGCCAACAATCTTGGGGTTTAATTAGCAGGCATAGCTCATATATTATGGAAGGCCACAGTGAAGAAAAATACCTTTTTCTTGTCCTTACAAATACCTCAACCTCATTAAGGACCTAAAGCTTTTTTAACCTGGAGAGTGACTACTTCTAGGAGACCCAATAACGGGACACCAGCAATACTGGGTCATTGCATTCAGGAGGACAACAGTAATGGGTCCCGGGGATAATAAACACTCATTGAATTTCCTCCTCCACCCACAGGTTCTGACTCCCCAGTACGGACAAAAATGATGGCACACCGTAAACCTAGCAATCTCAGGGAGCCTGGCATGGCATAGTCAATCTTGCAAACTCAGAGGCTAAAAGTAACCATACAGGAGACTTTGAAATTAAAACTTTCCAAGTAAAAACTAGTCACCTGTGTATTTACGTACTAGGCTGTTTTGTTTTTTTGTTGATGGTGTTTTGGTTTTTTGCAATGGACATATTTTACCTTACTGAGCCTGTCGTCTTTTTGCATCTGGGATAACAGACCTTTCGATTTTCAGGGACATTTCTGTTTCACAGAATCCTAAGAGCACAATCTCCCAACACAGATGATCACAGATCCCCAATTATTATTGCACTCGGGTTAAGTATTAACTGTTGCCTAATAGATAAACTTGTAAAAGCAAGTTTGTGTCTATCTTTTTTATTGTTTACCCAATCCCAAAGATTTCCCACCTTAGCTCTCCCCCCTATTTTATCACCAGTGAATGTCATGTAACCCCCTTATGTCTTCTCCTTTGAGTCTACAAGATGCAAAACTGTGATTCTCCTGAGCATTAATCAATCTGTTGTTATTTTCCTTCCTGGCAAATGTCACTGACTTGGGTCAAATAAACTTAGAAAACTTCTCCACAGGTTTGCTCATTTCTTACAATATCACCAAAAGCAATTGACTCATGTGAAGCAGGAGAACGTTACAATGAGTCCAAAGACACAACTGATTGAAGACAGATTTATAAACATAAACTTAGCCCTGATCGGTTTGGCTCAGTGGATAGAGCATCAGCCTGCAGACTCAAAGGTCCCAGGTTTGATTCCGGTCAGGGTCATGTACCTTGGTTGCAGGCACATCCCCAGTGGGGAGTGTGCAGGAGGCAGCTGATCGATGTATCTCTCTCATCGATGTTTCTAGCTCTCTATCCTTCTACCTTCCTCTCTGTAAAAAATCAATAAAATATATATATATATATATATATATATATATATATATATATATATATATTTTTTTTTTTAAACACAAACTTAGAGCAGACCCAGAACCCAGCAAGCTAGAGCTTTCCCGTTGCTTTGAGAGAACTGAAGGAAATGCTCAAGGCTCAGGTGAATGTGTTTTCATTGTGTGCCTGGGTGTGTTTAATCCTTACCTGAATGTTTCTTTTTACCCTCCCCGACTTTCCCTCTGAGATTCTGCAGTAATTTACATGCTTCCACGACTCTGAATCCACTCCATCAATTTTTTTTGTTAATTAGATTCCAAATGTGAGTGTGATCAAGTGACACTGTCTTCTCTGACTTATTTCACTTAGCATGATGCATTCCAGGTCCATCCATGCTATCTGAAAGAGTAAGAGATTCTTTTTTACTGCTGCCTAGTACTCCATGGTGTAAATGTACCACAGATTTTTATCCACTCATCTGCTGATGGGGACCTGGGCAGTTTCCAGGCCTTTGCTATTGTAAACTGTGCTGCTATGAACAGAGGGGTGCATACTTTCCATCTGATTGTTTCAGGTGTCTTAGGATATATTCCTAGAAGTGGAATCACTGGATCAAATGGCAGTTCCATACTAAATTTTTTTGCAGAATCTCCAAACCGGTTTCCATAATGGCTGTATCAGTTTGCATTCCCACCAACAGTAAACTGGGTTCGCTTTTTTCCACATCCTTCCTGGCACTTGTCCTTTGTTGATTTGTTGATGGCAGCCATTCTGACAGTGGTGGGTGATAACCTAATTGTTGCTTTAATTTGCATCTCTCTGGTGATCAGTCACTTTGAGCATTTTTCACATGTCTCTTGGCCATCTTATCCACACTGCAGCCCAGGCACAGCTGACACTTGAGCTGGCTTCAGAAGCACATGCTCTTAAGTATATGAGTGTCTGTTTTGTGACATTAACTTTGTATAATGGATTCAATGTTGGCAGGTTAGATCCAGTTAGAGATTTGAACAATCTCTGCAAGCTATGTTGTCCTGAGGGAGATGCAGTCAAAAGTCTGGAATGAAGAAACAATGCCTGCCCTTCAGAAAGTGCGGGTCCTGAGGAAAGATATGCAAAACCAGCCACGCAGGTGCAAGAGAAACAAACTTGCCCCTGACATCACCTCCCCTGAAGGCGCTAGAGGATCCTGAGTATACTTGGTGTGTTCTTGGGCTATTTGCCCCTAAATCCTGTCCTGGATTCAACTGAGAAATGCGGGACCCTGGCCTTGGAGCGGATAAACTACATGACCCACAAGGCCACGCATGGAATGCCAGCAGGCTGAGCCAATGGGAGCACGGAGAAGGAGTTTAAGTTTGGCTGCTTCTGTAGGGCGGGACCGATAGTCCTCCTGAGGGGTTTCGTCTTTTGAGGTTTTTGTCTCCCCAGGTAAGGAGTTCCTAGTCCCAAATTCTCGTGGAGGAGGCTGGAGAGTGCTTTCCCCCGCCACACAGCCAATGGCGGGAGCCCCCAGTGGTGCTCACAGCTCACACGTGGCATTGAAGCTCGGAGTCACCACTGGGACCCACGCCAGGGCCGACACAGGGACCGCCATTCCTGCAGCGGCTTCTACTCCAGCTGCTCCCGCCCCGCTCAGCCCACAGAGTGCAATGGCGGCCCCAATGCTGAGGAGCTTCGCTGAGGTGAGTTCGAGTCCCCCGGGCCCTCACTCCTCCTTTCACAGACACCACAGCTGGGGAGGGCGCCTGTCCTGTCCTCCAGCTCAGTCCGCATGGAGGACCATAAGGAAAGTGGAGGGGAGAGAGTATTGTGGCTTCTGAGGCTTCTCTGCATGCCATGTGCCAAGCTCACGGGTGAGTCCAGCGAGATCCGGTGGCACTGGAGCCGGAAGGGGGCAGAGCTGAGGTAGTGAACCTGGAGTCTCAACATGGGAAGGGGTTAACCCGTGGTGCCGAAACCGGTTTGGCTCAGTGGTGGTGCCGAAACCGGTTTGGCTCAGTGGGTAGAGCGTTGGCCTGCGGACTGAAAGGGCCCAGGTTCGATTCCCTTCCCTTCAAGGACATGTACCTGGGCTGCGGGCACATCCCCAGTAGGGGTCGTGCAGGAGGCAGCTGATCGATGTCTCATCGATGTTTGTAACTCTCTATCCCTCTCCCTTCCTCTCTGTAAAAATTCAATAAAATATAATAATAATAATAAAAAAGATTACCCAGTGGTGTACACATCTGGAGAGGAAGTGTGAGCTGATTGTTCCTGGGATCTGGAGTGGAGACTTACAGGCGAAGCATAAACCTCCTCTCCCCCAATCCTTCCCACCCATCCCAGCTGCTCTGCTGAGGGCAATCCCAGTGAGTAATGGGACTGTGATGAGAGAGCAGCCTGCACTGGCATTAGGGCCTGGTGTCCACACTAACCAAGTGCCCTGGAGGAGGTTGAGGGGGGGAAGGTGTGTAAGGAGTAGGAGTCGGGGTTCTCAGAGAGACAGCTCTGGTTTCAATTGTCTCCATTCTGACAGGTTGGCGTGACCTTTGAGGACATTGCCCTGTACTTCTCCAGGGAGGAATGGAGCCTCCTTGATGAGGGTCAGAGACAGCTGTACCTGCATGTGATGCTGGAGAACTTTGAACTTCTATCCTCGCTGGGTAAGACCCTCACTGTCACCAGTGCCCTGGACTTGGCTTTGCAATTTCCCAGGCCCCATCTCCCAGGGTGTGCTGTGTCCTCCCATGTAGACTGTGGTTCTGCTTGATTTCTAGTTGCTGTCCTGGGGAGGGTGGGTCTGTATCTGCTGCTCCCTTCTTTCCTGAAATCCCAATTCTCCCCGCTGTACTACATTCACAGGGAAGGTAGTGTCTTGATCAGAGAGGAAAGCATTTTCTATATTTCTATTCGTCATGTGTAAATATTTTTTGAAAAATTATCTCTGTTTATTAACTATATTTTTTTGGTTAACGAGTTTTTGAATACCTTGTATATTTTATATATTAAATGCTTACTACATATAGGAACACATATTTTTGCATGGGCTTAGTAGTGCTTTGCACATTACTCCCCCACACCCGCTTTTCTACAAAGACCATGTTTTTGGCAACCCTGCCTTCAGCAGGTCTAGTGCCACCATGTTGCTAGGAAGCTCAGATGCTTGTTACCAGTGCTTAGCAATAAACTGTTTTTAATGAAGTTATGTTGAGTTTGCTTTTGCGACAGAGTCATTGCATTGTTATTAACCTGCAGTATTGTATTAACATACGTTAATTATTTTCAGGGCACTCCACTGGTTTATCCGAATCTCTGTCTGTATTGCAATATTCGCTTTATTGTGCTGATCAGAACTGAATCCACAATTCCTTCAAGCGATTCCTTCTTATGGTTTGGGAGTACTTTCCCCAATCCTCTAGATTGCCTTTCATTTTCTTTATTGCTGTTGTGCAGTGAAGACGCTATTTTTCTTTGTTTGTTGCAGTGTGGACTGTTTATTTTTTTATTTTGTGTGGTGGTTGGTGTCACATTCAGAACATCCTGTCCAAAACAAACCTCCAAAATTTTTTCTCTCGGTCGTCCTGAGGAGTTTTAAGTTTTAGCTCTGACTTTTTAATTCTGTCATGTAGGTGGAGTTCAATTTTATCAGCGGTGTCCACTATTGTTGTGTTTACATATAAGTATTGATTTTCAGCAGCACCATTCATTGAAGAAACTATCTTTCCTCTCTTCTGTGTCTTGCAGCTTTGTCAAAGATTAGTTAAACATATGTGCCTGGGTTCATTTCTGTGTTTTCTGTTCTGTTCCGTGGATAGATGTGTCTGTGTTTCTCCAGGAACACACTGTTTGCTTGCTTTCTCTTTGTAATAAATTGAAATCAAGAAGTGTGATGTGCCCTAGCCAGTTTGGCTCAGTGGATAGAGCGTCGGCCTGCGGACTGAAGGGTCCCAGGTTTGATTCGGTCAAGGGCATGTACCTTGGTTGTGGGCATATCCCCAGTAGGGGGTGTGCAGGAGGCAGCTGATCAATGTTTCTAACTCTCTATCCCTGTCCCTTCCTCTCTGTAAAAAGTTAATTACCAAAAAAAAAAAATGATGCCACCAGCTTTTTTCTCGCTCAAGATTGCTTTTTTTGATGGAGGTCTTTTGATTCCATTGCAAGATTCTCTACACATTTCTTTGTAAAATACCATTGGAGTTATTGGGATTGCATTTAATTTGTAGTTTGCCTTGTGTACTATAGCTATCTCCACCATATTTCATTTCTAAATCCATGAACACAGGTTGTCTTTCAACTCATTTGTGGTTTCTTCCATTCCTTTCATCACTGTCTCATAGTATTCAAAAAACAGATGTTTCACATTTTGGTTGAATTTCTTCCTGCAGATTTTAATTGTTTTTAATGCTTTTGTAAATTCGATTACCTTCTTCATTTTTCTATCAAAGAATTTATTATTAGTGTGTAGAAATGGAACTAATGTTAGTATGTTTATTTTGCGTCCTGTAACTTTTCTGAATTTAATTCTTTAATCTTCTTTTATCTTCACCCGAATAGTGAGGATATGTTTTCCATTGATTGTTTTTTTAGAGAGAGAGTGGGGGACACACACACACTGAGAGAGAGAGAGAGAGAAACATTGATTGGTTGCCTCCCACATGAGAGCGGGTATTGGACCTGCAATCCAGGTACCTGCCCTTGATTGGGAATCAAACCCTGGTGCTCCAGTGCACAAGCCAGCACTCTCATCAGTGAGCCACACTGGCTAGGGCTTTTTATTTATTCTTTAATTAATTAATTTAAAAATATGTATTTTTATCCTTCCGAGAGGAAGAGGAGAGAGAGATAAAAACATCAATGATGAGAGAGAATCATTGATCAGCTGCCTACTGCACGACCCCCACTGGTGATTGAGCTCGCAACCAGTGCAGGTGTGTTAACAAGGAATCCAATTGTGACCTAGTTCATGAGTCAGTGCTCAATCAGTGAGGCGTACGAGGCAGCATTTATTTATTGATTTTGGAGACAGCAAGGGAGACAGAGAAAGAAGGAGAGTGAAGCATTGATGTGCTGTTCTACCCATCTGTGCATTCATTGGCTGTCCCCTACATGTGCCCTGATGGGGGATCAAAGCCACAACCTTGGTGCATCGGGACCACACGCTCAACAACTGTGCCACCTGGACAGGATTCTGAATTTGTTTATTAATTTCAGGAGCTCATAGTGGGATCTTAACAAATTTCTCTATGCAGGGTCGTGTCATCTGGTAACATCAACATCTCTTATGATGCCTTGTGGTTCCTAGTGAGAGGTGTCATGTCTTATCTTTCATTACTTTTTTAACTTATTTGAGGCTTGGTTTTTGGTTATTTTTAGTTTGTCTGTTTGCTTTTGCTTTAGTGTAACTAAAGGCTTGCACATTATTATATCTTTTTTTTTAAATATACCTTTTAGGTATTCCTTTCTTTTGTCTTGTCTCCCTTTTATTCATGTTTGTTCTAATATTTATGGTTTCTGTCCTTTGAAACCTTTGGGGTTACTTTCCTGTTGTGTTTCTTGTTTCCTGCGGTGCCATGTTAGGTTTCTTGAGATTTTTGTGACAATGTAGGCACTTATCTCTATAAAATTTCCCCTGAGAATTACATTTTCTGAATGTTATACATGAGCTTTGGTAAATTGTTTTGATATTTAATTTGTCTCTAGAGTTTTTTGAGATCACTTCTGTTTTTGGCTACCCTGAAATTTTATGTATTTATTTATTATCCCTTTTACATAGAGAGAGAAATTGGAAGAGGGGGGGAGGTAGGTTGGGGAGAAACATCAATTGGTTGCCTTCTGCACTCACGCAAACCCGATATGGAACCCACATTCTGATATGTGCCCTAACTGGGAATCGAACCCTTGACCCTTCGATACACAGGACAATGCCCCAACCAACTGAACCACACTGGCCAGGGCATTGTGTGGTTTTTAAAAACAAAAATTTCCAGTTTTTCCCTAACCGGTTCGGATCAGTGGATATAGCGTCGGCCTGCGGACTGAAAGGTCCCAGGTTCATTTCCGGTCAAGAGCATGTACCTTGGTTGCGGGCACATACCCAGTAGGAGGTGTGCAGGAGGCAGCTGATTGATGTTTCTCTCTCATCAATGTTTCTAACTCTCTATTCTTCTCCCTTCCTCTCTGTAAAAAATCAATAAGATATATAGTTTAAACTTTTTTTCAGTTTTTTGGAGAACAGGCCACTAGGTTGAATGGGAACAGAAGCACAGTGGATGATAGTGGTAACGCTGACCCTTTATTTTAATTTTATTTTTTATAAAATATATTTTTATTGATTTCAGAGAGGAAGAGAGGGAGAGAGAGAAACATCAATGATGAGAGAGAATCATTAACTGGCTGCCTCCTGCATGCCCCCCCCCCTCGGGGGACCAAGCCCGCAACCCAGTCATGTGCCCTTGACAGGATTCGAACCTGGGACCCTTCCATCCTCAAACCAATGCTCTATCCATTGAGCAAAACCAGCTAGGGCTAAAAAAATTTTTAAATACCTTTTTATTCATTTATGACAGGAAGGGTGAGAAAGAGAAAGAGAGAGAGAGATAGAGAGACATTAATGATGAGAGAGTATATGGTGAGCTGCCTCCTTTATGCCCCCTACTGGGACTGAACCCACAACAAACAACATGTACCCTTGAATAGAATGAACCTAGGACTTTTCAGTCCACAGGCTGACCCTCTATCCACTGAGCAAATCAGCTAGTGCTGACCCTTTCTTTATTTATCTATCTATTTAGTTAGTTAGTTATTATTAATCCTTGTTTTTGACCTTAGCTATCTTCAAATGTGTTTTCTCACCCAGTTTCCTGTCATCCTTTCTATGCAGTTGTCCTTTTTTTGTATTCTGTATTACTGTTTGTCTTCATGGTATTCTTATTCCCATTTCCTGTGGGATGTTTTTCTCATGGATAACTGTCTACTTACTCTGGGATGGGGAAAGATTCTCTATCTCTGATTCTGCCATCTCATGATGTTACTCTCATAGGTCTTTTGTCTGTGATCTCATTTGTGCTTTGTTGTTCTACCACAGTGCTGACCATCCATCCTTTTAGTTTTTCTTTTAAGATTGGCATCCTTTATCCCATGCAGTGGCTCAGCTGGGATTTAAGAGGCAGAATCCTTTGTGCATCACAGGAGAAACATGACTTTATCAATGACGGGGTAGACCCAGAGGCAGTGTTGCCTTGGTGAAGGACTCTGGGGGTGGTTTTGACGCCTGGGCTTTGTTACTTTCATAACTAGGAACCCATTTTGTTCAACAGTGTTTTGTTATCATTGCCCACTCCTCACCCAATTCTACTTCTTCTTGCTTAATGTTGACACTTTGTATATGACTCAGTTTTAGTAGTGATCATTCTGCTCGGATTTCCAGCCCATGGATAGCCTTCACCTCTCTATACTTTGCACCTCTCCCTCTTTCACACATCTCCCTTTACTACACTCCAATGTTGTTCCATGCCTGCAGAGTCTTAAACTGCACACGTATTATATTGACACTGATCATCACGTGCTTTAATATGATTGGTAGTTTATGAGTTTGAACACATTGGAATTATTCTACACAGACTCACATTGCCAGCATGAAAGGTCTGAAAGGAAGCCCATTGTGGAGTAATCACGAGTAGACCCTGCCTCTCTTCTTTTTTTAATATATTTTATTGATTTTTTTACAAAGAAGAAGGGAGAGGGATAGAGAGTTGAAATATTGAAGAGAGAGAAACATTGATCAGCTGCCTCCTCCACACTCCCCACTGGAGATGTGCCCGCAACCAAGGTACATGCCTTTGACCGGAATCGATCCTGGGACCCTTCAGTCCGCAGGCCGATGCTCTATCCACTGAGCCCTGCCTCTCTTCTTTTGTCCCAGCTTACGCTTCTGTCCTCCCTTGGTGAGATTTTCATCATCCAGGGACCTTTTGGGCCATGGTATATATAACAGCTATTTCCTGAGAGTCTGACTTACTTGTCTTGAAAATCAGAGTATGGAATCATGTCCAGTCATGACAGATCAACCTTTGGGGTGAACACATTCTGTTTTGATCAGGTGAACATGCACTTCACCTATGTTTCCTTTTGTTCAGGTTGCTGCTGTGGAGAAGAGAATGTGGAGGCCCCGACTAAACAGAAGGTTTCTGTAAGAGTGTCACAGGCAAGGAATCCCAAGGTAGCCTTGTCTTCCCAGAAGAGCCACCCCTGTGAGAGTTGTGAGCTGGTCTTGGGAAACATTTTCCACGTGATGGAGGGGCAGGGAACACAACACGGACAGATACTGTTGAGATGTGGGGCTTGTGCAAAACGATTTTGTTTCAGTGCAAAATTTCACCAGCAGCATGTGACAGAGAAGAATTTCATTACAGGTGTGGAAAGGATTTCACTTGCAAACAGCTGCAAATTCAATGTGTCCCAGAATCGTTTCACATGCGGGGAGGTTGGGCAGGGTTTGCTTACTGGGTCAGGACCTCTCCACCTAAAGGCTACTCAGACGAGGGACAGTCCAACTGCAATTTCGACATATGGGATGACTTTTCAAAGGAGAGAAAATTATAACAGTGGAGAAGAATGTAAGAAAGACATTAATTGCACCCTCGCGTTTATTCAGGAGAAAAGCGTCCATGTTGAAAGTTGGTGTTTTGTGTCCTCTGAATGTGGAAAATATTTTACCAAATTATCTAGTATTCATTATCAACAAAGAGGTCACACTGGAGAAAAGCCTTATAAATGCAGTGAATGTGGGAAATCTTTTACCCAGAGCTCTGCCCTTTGTAATCATCAGAGACTTCACACTGGAGAAAAGCCTTATAAATGCAGTGAATGTGGGAAATGTTTTACACAGAGCAAAGGTCTCCAATATCATCAGAGAGTTCACACTGGAGAAAAGCCTTATAAATGTTGCGAATGTGGAAAATCTTTTACAAGGAGCAATACTCTCCAATATCATCAGAGAGTTCACACTGGAGAAAAGCCTTATAAATGCAGTGAATGTGGAAAATCTTTTGCAGGGAGCAATGTTCTCCAATATCATCAGAGAATTCACACTGGAGAAAAGCCTTATAAATGCAGTGAATGTGGAAAATCTTTTGTAGGGAGTAATGTTCTCCAATATCATCAGAGAGTTCACACTGGAGAAAAGCCTTATAAATGCAGTGAATGTGGGAAATCTTTTACCCGGAGCTCTACCCTTTGTAATCATAAGAGACTTCACACAGGAGAAAAGCCTTATAAATGCAGTGAATGTGGTAAATCTTTTACCCAGAGCTCTGCCCTTTGTAATCATCAGAGACTTCACACTGGAGAAAAGCCTTATAAATGCAGTGAATGTGGGAAATGTTTTACACAGAGCAAAGGTCTCCAATATCATCAGAGAGTTCACACTGGAGAAAAGCCTTATAAATGTTGCGAATGTGGAAAATCTTTTGCAAGGAGCAATACTCTCCAATATCATCAGAGAGTTCACACTGGAGAAAAGCCTTATAAATGCAGTGAATGTGGAAAATCTTTTGCAGGGAGCAATGTTCTCCAATATCATCAGAGAGTTCACACTGGAGAAAAGCCTTATAAATGCAGTGAATGTGGAAAATCTTTTGTAGGGAGTAATGTTCTCCAGTATCATCAGAGAGTTCACACTGGAGAAAAGCCTTATAAATGCAGTGAATGTGGGAAGTCTTTTACCCGGAGCTCTACCCTTTGTAATCATAAGAGACTTCACACAGGAGAAAAACCTATTACATGCAGTGAATGTGGAAAATCTTTTATAAGGAGCAATGGTCTCCAGTATCATCAGAGAGTTCACACTGGAGAAAAGCCTTATCAATGCAGTGAATGTGGGAAATCTTTTACCCAGAGCTCTACCCTTTGTAATCATCAGAGACTTCACACAGGAGAAAAGCCTTATAAATGCAGTGAATGTGGGAAATGTTTTACACAGAGCAAAGGTCTCCAATATCATCAGAGAGTTCACACTGGAGAAAAGCCTTATAAATGCAGTGAATGTGGAAAATCTTTTGCAGGGAGCAATGTTCTCCAAAATCATTACAGAGTTCATACTGGAGAAAAGCCTTATAAATGCCGTGAATGTGGAAAATCTTTTGCAGGGAGCACTGGTCTCCAATATCATCAGAGAGTTCACACTGGAGAAAAGCCTTATCAATGCAATGAATGTGGGAAATGTTTTAAGGCTAAGAATGTTCTTCATCATCATCAGAGAGTTCATACAGGAGAAAAGCCTTATAAATGCAGTCAATGTGGGAAATCTTTTAAAAGTAGGGGTGGTCTCCAATATCATCAGAGAGTTCACCCTGGAAGAAGCCATTATGAGTGCAATTAATGTGAGGTATCAGGCAAATTTCTAAATTTACTGTCCTCATAAGAGTAAAAATGTGAGAAATTTCTTAAATGTGTAGGAAATGTAGTTTCTTAGTTCGGACTTAACAATAGTACAAAGAAATTTGTGAATCCTCATTTTTCTGAATTGTATCTCATACATTTAATCACCTATATTACGTAAACTTCCCATAAGGGTTTCTGCTATTGTGTTTGTTTTTATGTTGGAACCCTATGTAATTATGTTGCACTGTCTAACATACAGAGATGTCCTGCCAGATCTGTGTCACTGCATATTTCTGTTGCTGAAGGTATTTCTCCTGAACTACCTATAATGTCTCTACAGATGGCATCAATCACCATCCTCATGTGCCCAGGTAGCTAACTTTGTTGTCTAATTTTTTGAAGAAAAATTAGGAATACTGGAGCCCTTATTTCTTACTTGTTTCCTTGTCATGAGTTGCCACATAGGATTGATTAGTATTGGCCCCAGTAGACATAAGGTTTCAGAAAAACTGCTATTTTCATGGACACACTTTCCCTAGATCAGCAATTCTCAACCTGTGGGTCGTGACCCCTTTGGGGGTTGATCGACCCTTTCACCGGGTTTGCCTAAGACATACTGCATAACAGATATTTACATTACGATTCATAACAGTAGCAAAATTACAGTTATCAAGTAGCAACGAAAATAATTTGATGGTTGGGGGTCACCACAATATGAGGAACTGTATTAAAGGGTGGCAGCATTGGGAAGGTTGAGAACCACTGCCCTGGATGCTAATGATGAATTTATTGAGTGCCTAAGTCATCAATGGGAGAACTGCCAGACTCAGGTTTCTTTCTTTGCAAAATAATGAAGGCCTTTTCCTAAGACTGCTTTAATCTTGGATGTTCTTTTTACTCTATAGGTTAGTTTACAAGGAAATCTGAGCTCTCCAAGCATGGTGATGTGAAAACCTTTTATGGGGTCTCAAACATTTTTGCCCTTGGGGGAAGACTGTGATGCAGAAATTAGCTCATTAGTTTTTGCCAAATTTAATTGCTGCCCATAATTTTCTAGGAAGCATTGTGGGCTCTCTAGACCTCATGTGAAGATGGATGCTTTGAGACACAGAGATCACTCCAAATAGGGGTAGCTGTGACAACCTCAAGTATGTCTGGGAGCATGAATTTTTTTCTTGTTTGCAAGGGATGCCAATACATGTGAAGGGAATCTCTGGCCCAGGTCTTGCAGAGGGCCATGTGCCCTAAGGCCTACAATTTCATGGGTGATGGTCACTGGTTTGAGGACCAGAGCAGTGAGGGGAAACCCTTTCACTGCAGAAACACTGACCTAATTGTTGTTGTGTCAGAAGCCAGTTGCAGCATGTCAGCAGGGCTGATTCATCTGGAAATGGCTGAGGGCATTTCCCCAAGCCTGAAAAGGATGTATAGAATGATTGCATGCTGTCAGACAGCTGAGGGCATTTCAGTCTACGTGTTATTGCCTCCTACTGGCCAAGCACCTGCACAGCCGAAGGCAATTCCAATCTGACTATGGATTCTGTATACCAAACCCTGACCTTTGATGTATATCTATCTACTTTGCCTTAGGACAATTTGTGTTAATAAAAAGCCAGGGGTCATGAGACAAGAGAGAGCTTGGTTTCTTTAGCCAAGCTCCTCTGTCACCCAAATGCCTTCGAGATTGTATCTGGACTCTAATTTACACACAGCGCCTTCTCCAGATTCACGAACCCTTCTAGCTGCTGGATTAAGACCACTGGCATTGTTGGATTAGATTGCAGCCCATTCGATGGAATGGTCCTCATCTAACTGCGCATCCAGGAATTATTTTGGGGAAAAGCTTACAAAAGCTTTGTGTGCACAGATCTCAGGGATTCCAGGGTTATTTATCTTCTGTGGATCAAGTCATTGTCATTGATTATCATCAAGATGTTTTGTGGCTCCTATAGCTTCTCAGATGTTTCCCTTCAGAGGCATTGGTGTGCTGGCAGCAAAATAAAGATGGAGACAAAGACTGTTTTTTTTCCAGGGTTGTGGCTTTAGTGGGTTTCGGTGAAAGTCCTTCATTGGTTATTACATTTTCTGTCACTGAGATGATACCCTCACCCAGAGGGCATAAGTATGGGGATTGAATACAGAGTTGCCAAACCTGTTCTTCCAGAATAGGTGAATGTACCCTTGTTTTATCTTGAACCATTTTTAACAGCTATAATGAGTAAGTTACATGTGTTATGTATATTGTTTCATAAATCTTTTTTTTAATATATTTTATTGATTTTTTTTTTTTTACAGAGAGTAAAGGAGAGGGATAGAGTTAGAAACATCGATGAGAGAGAAAAATCGATCAGCTGCCTCCTGCATACTCCCCACCGGGTATGTGCCCGCAACCAGGGTACATGCCCTTGACCGGAATCGAACCTGGGACCCTTGAGTCCGCAGGCCGACATTCTATCCATTGAGCCAAACTGGTTAGGGCTGTTTCATAAATCTTGACATGTGCATGAAACTGAAACCATCATTATATTCATAATACTGACCATATCTGTCACTGTGTAATTGTTTCATGACCTCTTTTAACCTGTCCCTGTTCTTCACAGCTTTCTTAGTTTCCAAGGATTTACATTCCATTTCCATAGAGACCTTTATTTTTGTAACTATTTTTCTGTTTTAATTTATGTTTCATAAATACTTGGAGATTAATTAAAGTTACATTAGTAGCTCATCTTTTTTTCTGATATTCTTTTTGAAAAATATATATATTTTATTGATTTTTACAGAGAGGAAGGGAGAAGGGTAGAGAGTGAGAAACATCAGCTGCCTCCTGCACACCCCCTACTGGGAATGTGCCCGCAACCAAGGTACATGCCCTTGACCAGAATTAAACCTAGGACCCTTTAGTCCATAGGCAAGCGCTATATCTACTGAGCCAAACCAGTTAGGGCTCTGATAGATATTCTTGTCCTTGATATATCACCATCAATTTTTCCATATTAATAAATATTTGTTATTTCTAACAAAGGTGCCACAAACATTTCTGTATAATTCCTTGTATGTTTAACAGTGGTATTTACCTTTGTCAGAAATGCAGTGCATAGTCTGGGTTTTTTAGTGGATGAATGTTTAATTACCGAGATTAGCAAATTGTGATCTAAATGGAATATACCACCTGGGCCGGTGTGGCTCAGTGCTTGGGCATCATCTCGTGTGGCACAGGTTGGGGATTTGATGGCTGGTGGGGACATGTGCCTGGCTTGTGGGCTAGATCCTCAGAAGTGGGTGTGCAGGAGGCGGCTGGCCGATATGGCACTGTTCCAGCAATGTTTTTCTCCCTCTCCCTTCTCTCTCTAAAAGTTAATACACTGTTCTTCAACAATAAAAAGTAAACGTTAACTGATTGTACTTTTTTACATTTTTTCAGCAGTGTGTTAGGGATTCACAGTCTCCACATCCTAGAGCATAATTTGTTTGGTCAATCATAATTTATTTAAACTTTTTAAAAACGAGTTTGTCATGTTACTTCACTGTTTGATTGTATTTTTTCGACGAATTTATGGTGAGCCTTTTCTCAGAAGTGTATTTGCTGAGTCTGTATCTTTGTTAAAACATCTTATCATGCCCTAACCGTTTTGGCTCAGTGGATAGAGCGTTGGCCTGCGGACTCAAGGGACCCAGGTTCGATTGAGGTCAAGGACATTTGCATTGGTTGAGAGCACATCCCTAGTAGGGGGTGTGCACCAGGCAGTTGATTGATGTTTCTCTCTCATCCCTGTTTCTGTCTCTTCCTCTCCCTTCCTCTCTGTAAAAGATTAATAAGACATATTTTTAAAAAATCTTATCATATGTTCTGCCTCATGTGCTATGAGTTTTGGCAATTTTCTGTAACAATTGGACAGTGGAACAAAAAAGAGGGATGTTGGAAATTCTCTCATTTTGTGCATTTTTTACTTTAGGAAATAAACGTTTTTTGTATTGGTATAATATTTTTAGTATTTCTACTTTTAAAAATATTTTAATTGCCCTAGCTGGTTTGGCTCAGTGAATAGAACCTCAGCCTTCGGACTGAGCTTCCAGTCAAGGGCACATGCCAAGGTTGCCGGCTCAATCCCCAGTGTGGGGCTTGCAGGTGGCAGTCAATCAGTCATTCTCATCATTGATGTTTCTATCTCTCTCTACCTCTCCCTTCCTCTCTGAAATCAATAAATATATATTAAAAATGTTTTAATTTATTTAAATAATTTAATAAAAATATTTAATTGATTAAAAAATATTTTTATTAATTTCATAGAGCAAGGGAGGTGGGGAGGAAGAGAGAGAAACATTAATGATGACAGCCCTGGAAGGGGGCTCAGTCGACCTATGAACCAGGAGGTCACAGTTGCATTGCCTCTCAGGGCACATGCGTGGACCCCTGCTAGATACCCAGGTGAGGCTTGTATGAGACAGCTTATCAGTGATTCTCACATATTGATGTTTCTGTGTCTCTTTCCCTCTCCCTTCCTATGTGAAATCAAAAAATATTGAAGAAAACTGAGTCCCTTATCTTAAAAAAGAAAAAATGAAGCATCAATGATGAGAGGGAATCATTGATCACCTGCTTCCTCCACACCCTACTGGGGATGGAGCCTGCAATCCAGGCATGTGCTCTGACTGGGAATCTAGCCAAGGACCTCTTTGTGCATGGGTCCATGCTCAAACACTGGCCCATACCCGCTGGGAGATTCACTACTTTTTCAATGCTATGCCCTGTGCAATGGACATTTTTAATTTTAGCCTGCACTGCTACCATTCTCCATTGCTTTCAGAACACCACTCATCTGATCATGCACTAAGCTTGTGCTTTGCATGTTCTGCATTTTCCTTGTCCACTGTCATGGGGGTTCTTGGGTTGGAACAGATCTCTCAGGAAGGCCAGAGGGCATGTGGGTGGGCAGGGTATTTTAGAGTCCCAAAGCCAAGGCAGCGGGAATAGAAGGGCAGTGGTCAGACTCCCTGTGCCCTAGATCAGGCATCCTAGATTTGAATTTCAGATTCTCTGTTATCACTGGGACTTACATTGAAACAACCCCTTCTGCTGGTCTGAGCTGGTTTCCTCCTGTGAAAAACAAGTATGAGGAATGTCCCCAGGCCAGAGCTGTTGGAGAAGGTCAAGTGGTAAGGTGTCCACGTGCAGTAAGGCAGCTGTGCCTGCAGCCTGCCTTGGCTCAGCAACTCCAGCCACTTCCTGCAGAGACATTCCAGGCAGCCCTTCTCGCTCCCCCAATGCCCGCAAGCACCTTTGTCTGTGGGTGTATTTTACTGAGAAATAGGACCTACAGGAAGACACTGACTCTGCTGTAGGAAGGCAGGTGCTGTGGACACTTGGGTCTCATTGTGGTGCGTCCCATATCAAACTGCTGAAAAAGTTCAGTGTCAGGAGAGAATCCAAGATGGCGGCATAGTTAAACACCTAAACTGCTGCCTCCCACAACAATTTAAACTGCAACTAAAAGACAAAACGTCTATCACCCAGAACCACGGGAAAGCTGGCTGAGTGGAAGTTCTACAACTAGAAGGAAAGAGAAAAGAGCATTGAGACGTGCACGAGCACTGAAAAGCTGAGGTATGGAGGCGCGTGATCTGGGCTGGCTGTGGGCGACCGGGTGCGTTGCTTTTTTCAACCCGAACGGAGACAAGCCCCCGATTACTCTGAAATCTAGTCTCTGGGGAGACGCGGGGGACCCAAACTCCTACAGGGAGAAGCTGGACTGTCTGCCAGAGAGGGTGGCTTGCTTGCAGAGCTGCGCGCAGGAATAATTGTTTACGGCACTGGGGCACGGGACTCGCGGATGCCATTGGAGACTCAGAGCCGGCTAACTAGCAGCCATTGCTGTTTGCCACGCCCTAACCTAGTGACACCCTGAGTCCCCGCCCTACAAACCCACCCAAGCTCCAAGCAGCTCAATTAGCATAAGAAAGGCCTGCCCTATCACAGCTTAACCTAGCAAACTTGCAGCCTGGGTCAGACAGCTCCAAAACCTCCAAACCCCAAGCAAAGAGGAGAAAACTGCAGCTCTCACTGTAGCTCCTGCTGAGTGGCCTCAGACAGTAGCTGACCTGCACCCCATTGGAGATCCAGAAGCCAGTATACCTGGTGGTCAGTGTGAGACACCAGATTTCAACTCCTCACATCCATAAGTGACACATTCAAGAGGCAGACTCAGTGAGCACCAAAGCCTCACTGAGACAAGTCCTGCCCCATAAGCATGTCTTCAGCGTAGCAGTTCTTCCATTATAGACACAGGGAGTGCTCACAGCTATTTGGTCTGGAGGTCAATTCCTCCCAGCGTAACAACAGCAATTAAGGCTTAACTGCACCAAGACTTTGCACTCAGCCCACAAAGGGGTGTACCAAGAGCGTCCACATCAGGAGATTGGGGAGGCTGAGCTACTGCCCCCTATAGGTCACCTACCACACAAAGCCACTCCATCAACACAGGGAAGCAGCCAAAATGCAGAAACAAAGAAACATGTCACGAATGAAAGAAACGAAGGAAAGCAAACTACTGGATGAAATAGAGTTCAGAACCACATGTATAAGGTTACTCAAGAATCTTCTAAAAACCGCTGAGAAACTTGATAACACTTCTGAGGAGCTTAGTGAGACCTTCAAGGACCTTAATGAGAATGCCAAAAAAATGGAAAAGGACCAGTCAGAAATGAAGCATACACTGTCTAAAATAAATATACAGAAACTCAACTGTAGATCAACGTACCCCAAGAATCAAACCAAAGATCTGAAATATGTGGAAACAAAAAACATCCAACCAGAAAAACAAAAAGAAAAAAGAATCCAAAAATATGAAGATAGTGTAAGGAGCCTATGGGACAACTTCAAGTGAACCAACATCCGAATTTTTGGGGTGCCAGAAGAAGGGAGAGAGCAAAATATTGAAAACTTATTAGAAGAAATAATGACAGAAAACTTTCCCTACCTGGTGAAAGAAATAGACTTACAAGTTCAGGAAGCGCACAGAATCCCATACAAGAGGAATCCAAAGAGGACCAGACCAAGACACATCATAATTAAAATGCCAAGGGCAAAAGACAAAGAGAGAATATTAAAAGCAGCAAGAGAAAAACAGTTAATTACCTACAAGGGAGTACCCATACGACTGTCAGCTGATTTCTCAACAGAAACTATGCAGGCCAGAAGAGAGTGGCAAGAAATATTCAAAGTGATGAACAGCAAGAACCTACAACCAAGATTACTCTACCCAGCAAAGCTATCATTTAGAGTTGAAGGTCAGATAAAGAGCTTCACAGACAAGAGAAAGCTAAAGGAGTTCATTGCCACCAAACCAGGATTACATGAAATGCTGAATGGTATCCTTTAAGAAGAGGAAGAAGAAGAAAAAGATAAAGACAAAAATTATGAACAACAAAATGACATCAAACACATACCTACCAACAAGTGAATCTAAAAATCAAGTGAATGCAAAATCTGAAGAACAGAATGGACTGGTGAATATAATAGAATCAGGGACATAGAAAGGGAGTGGACTGATGATTCTCAGGGGAAGCAGGTGTGAGGGGTGCGGGAAGAGATTGGACAAAAATCTTACTCCTAAAGATGAAGACAGTGGTGGGGGGTAAGGGCATGGGGTGGGGTGGGGAATCAGGTGGAGGGGAGCTATGGGGAAAAATAAAAGAGGAACACCTGCAATAATCTGAACAATAAAGATTTATTAAAAAAAAAAAGTTCAGTGTCAGAGAAATGAAGTCAGCTCCCCAAGTTTACACCACAGACAAGTGTCAGATTCAAGGGGCTGGATTTTAACCATTGTTTTCTCCAGCGTCAGACACAGTCTCTACCACTGATGTGCAGCCCTCACTGGAGCAGGTAAGGTATGAGGACCAGGGTGGCTCAGCTGCAGCTCCTGTTTCCATGGTTGCAGTTATGCGTTTCCTCCCATTCCCTTTACATCTCAGAGCCCTTACCCTTGGCCTCCCCATGTTGAGGGGAACA
This sequence comes from Corynorhinus townsendii, assembly GCA_026230045.1. Taxonomy (NCBI): domain Eukaryota; kingdom Metazoa; phylum Chordata; class Mammalia; order Chiroptera; family Vespertilionidae; genus Corynorhinus; species Corynorhinus townsendii. The sequence continues at coordinate 49,340,768 of JAPDVU010000011.1, read as the reverse complement.
CCATCATTTCTCAGCTGCAGTGGTTTCTTCAGGGGAACCTTCTTTCAGAGTGAGCTGCAATCTGCCTGCCTCCCCTTAGATCCCAGCACAGAGTTTGACCCTCAGGAGACGTCTAGAAATTGGGCTGTGTTTCTGCACCTGTGACCACATGTTGGGTCTGGCTGTGACCCCATTCACTGTGATGAATTTCTTGCCTCAGTTTGAACCTTCAAATGATGCTCCTATGTGGCACTGACATTCACCCTGCAGGAGTGCATACAATTGGACATGAATTCTGGGACCTAATATTTGGAAGGGATGCGGGAGTCCTACATGATCCTGGTCTCATTGGACGGGTGCTCACCTCTTATGCATGCATAGGACCCACTGCCCATGTGATTCTGTCCTCTATATCCCTACTGGCTGAATGAGACAATGGCTCTCACCGTGTTTTCCCTGCAGCCCGTATCGTGTTCTGGGTTCACATCCTCCTTCCCACTCTCCTGTGTCTGCACTCTGGGGTTCGGGTTGGAACAGAATCCTTATGAATACAGGCCCTTCCCGCAGTGCACAGCACATGCTTACTGTGCTTTATGTGACAATCTACCCTAACTGACTGTCCACACACATTTTCTTATGTAGGTGAAGGTGGTTTCTGAGATAAAGATGTTTGCCATTTGGGTCAGTTACTCCATTTTTCTGAGTCGTTTCCATATATATGGACATATACATGTTATTAAGTTTTTGGTTTTCTCCCATTAATCTATATTTTCTCTATCAGTAGGCCAACCAAAGAACCTAGAGCAGAAGAAGGAAATATTATTTTGCTTCTACAGTGTCATTTCCCTCATTTTCACCCATTTAACTCCAAAGAATAAAGGAATCCTGTTAGGGTTTGTGCCGTGATGTGTGTGGTCTATGGAAGAATTCACACCTAAAGGAAGAGATGCAGAGAGGAAGTTTATTTTACTTTCCAAGAAAGGAAAGGGCCAGGTGTTGCTAGTCACTACAGGGCAGGGAAGAAAGGGTGGGATCTGCTTTCCAGCAGTGCCTGTTGCTAAGGGACAAAGAATGGAGTGGCCTTGGGCTGAGATGAAGTTAAGTAGATATGAGGGGCTGATTTTTAAAGTTAAGAGTTTGTTTTCTAGGAGAGAGCCTGGCAAATGTCCTATAGCTATTTCTTATTATTTTTCCCAAGACTGTAAAATATGCTTAGAGTAAAGTTATGATGGGTTCCAAAGAGGCTTGCTTGAAGCTGTGATAGGAAAGAAACTTTCTACTAACTAGGGACTCCTTAGTGTAAATTATCCCTGAGGTGTGACAGCAGCAGGGAGGAGGGGTTTACAAGAATGTAGCCTTAAGAGTAACTTATCTTGTTCTGCAGTTTGAACAGAGCAGGTGTTTGAATTAGAGGAGTCAGCAATATGGGGTTTAATTAGGAGGTGCGTCTCATAAAATGTGAAAGGTTACAGCAAAGAAACAGAAATACCTTTCTCTTGTCCTTACAAATATCTGATCACATTTAGAACCTAAGGCTTTATTGACCTGCAGGGTGGCTACTGCTAGGAGACCAAATAAAAACACAGCAGCAATACTGTGGATATTGTGCTCAGAAGGACGTCGGTAATAGGTCCCAGAGGAAAGAAAACACTCATTTAATTTCCTCCTCTCCCACAGGTTCTTACTCCCCAGGATGGAAAAAAAATGATGGCACATACTATACCTGTCAAGCTGAGGGAGCCCGGCATGGCATGGCCAGTCTTACAAACTCGGAGGCCAAAAATAATCATATAGGATGGCTTGAAATGAAAACTTCTTATGTTAAAGCACATCACAGAGGTAGTTATATTCTAGCCTTGTTTTTGCGTCTTGTGTTGTTTTGATATTTATTTATTTATTGCAAAGGTCTATCTTTACCTTATTGAGCCTGTCTATTGTATTTTTGCATCTAGGATAACATAACTTTGGATTTTCAGGGAAATTTTCTTTTTTACAGACTCCTAAGTGCACAATCTTCCAACATAGAAGACCAACAGAGCCCCAATTATTATTGTTATTGTGTTAAATATTAACTGTTAACTATTGGTAACATTTAAGAAGTTTGTGTCTTTTTTTTTTAACTTTTTATCCAGTCCCAGACTTTTCCCTCTTCAACACCAGCCCCTAATTTATCACCAGTGAATGTCATGTAACCCCCTGATGCCTTCTCCTTTGAGTCTAATGTATAAAAAACGTGTGAAACTGTCATTCCCGTGAGCATTACTCAACCTGCTGTCATTTTGCTTCCTGGCAATGTTGACGGCTTTGGTCAAATAAACTTAGAAAAATTCTCCACAGGTTTGGACATTTCTTACAACAGCAAAGGCAATTGACTCATTGTAAGCAGGGGAAAGTTTATGGAGGGGTGTCAGCATGTCCAGGGACACAACTGACTGAAGACAGATTTATAAACACAAACTTAGAGCAGACCCAGAACCCAGCAAGCTAGTGCTTTCCTATTGCTTTCAGAGAACAGAAGAAAAACTCGGAAGCCTCAGTTGACATTGTGTGTGTGTGTTTAATCCTCACCCACAGATGTTTCCTTTTTTTACCATTCCCGACTGCCCTCTGAGATTCCTCACTGTGTTCCATGCTTCCATGTCTCTAGATCCACTCCACTTATCAGTTTACTTTGTTAGATTCCATATATGAGCGAGATTAAGTGATACTGTCTTTCTCTGACGGACTTATTTCACTTAGCATGATGCTCTGCAGGTCCCTCCATGCTGTCTGAAAGGATAAGTGAGTCTTTTTTACTGCTGCTTAGTATTCCTTGGCATAAATGTGCCACAGCTTTTTTATCTACTCATCTACCGATGGGCATCTTGGATGTTTCCAGAACTTTGCTATTGTAAATTGTGCCTCTATGAACAGAGGGGTGCATATAGTCTATCTGATTGTTTCAGTTTTCTTAGGATATATTCTTAGAAGTGGAGTCACTGGGTCAAAGGGCACTTCCACATTAAATTTTTTGCGAAAACTCCATGCTGATTCCCATAATGGCTGCACCAGTTTGCATTCCCATCAGTGTACTAGGGTTCCCTTTTTCCACATCCTCCCCAGCACTTGTCCTTTGTTGATTTGTTGATGGCAGCCATTCTGACAGTGGTGAGGTGATACCTAATTGTTGCTTTAATTTGCATCTCTCTGATGATCAGTCACTTTGAGCATTTTCACATGTCTCTTGGCCATCTTATCCATACTGCAGCCCAGGCACAGCTGACACTTCAGATGGCATCAGAAGCAGATGCTCTTCAGTATGGGAGTCTCTTTTGTGACATTAACCTTGTATAATGGATTCAATGGAGACAAGTAAGATCCATTTAGAGACTTGAGCAACCTCTGCACGCTACAGTTGGCCTGAAGGAGACACATGCTAAAGTCCTGAATGAAGAATCAATGCCTGCCATTTAGGAAGAGCATGTCCTTTAGAAAGATGAAAACCCAGCCACGCAGGTGCCTCAGAAACAAACTTGCTCCAGAATTCACCTCTCCTGAATGTGCTAGAGGACCTTTAGTATCCTTGGTGTGTTTTAGGGCTATTTGACCCTAAATCCAGTCCTGGAGTCAACAGAGAAATACAATATTCTGGTCTTGGAGGCAGAAACTACATTACCCCCAAGGCCAAGGAAGGAATGCCACCAGGCTGAGCCAATGGAGACTCTTAAACGCCATTTCCGTTTGGTCACTTCCGTGGGGAGGGACAATAGTCCCAGCCAAATTTGTGCTCTCAGGTTTTTGTCTCAGGCAGTCAGGATTTTCTGGTCGCAGAGTCTGTGCAGAGGCTGGTGAGTAGTTTTCCCGCCACACAGCCAACGGGAGGAGCCTCCTGAGGTGCTTCCATCTCACACGTGGGGTTGAAGCTCGGAGTCACCACTGGGACCCACGCCAGGGCCGAGACAGGGACCGCCATTCCTGCAGCGGCTTCTACTCCAGCCGCTCCCGCCCCGCTCAGCCCACAGAGTGCAATGGCGGCCCCAATGCTGAGGAGAGGGGCGCAGGTGAGTTCGAGCCTCCCAGACCCTCACCGCCTCCTTTCACAGACACCACAGCTGGGAGAAGGTGCCTGTCACGTCCTGCAGCTCAGTCCGCATGGAGGACCGTGAGGAAGGCGAAGGGGAGAGAGGAGTGTTGTGGCTTCTGAGGCACAGCAAGTGCAGGGCAGAGAGGACAGGGGTGACTTGCATCTGAGGTTCCCCTGAGGGTGTGGGCTGTGAGGATTGGCGGAAACGTCAGAGGCAGCAGGGAGGACGTCACAGACTCATTGGGGACTTTCCCGGTTGTGGGGTCCATCAGAGGCCTGGGGTGGTCCTGGAGCCGGCTGGAAGACAAGCTTCTCTACATGCCATGTGCCAAGTTCATGGGTGAGTCCAGGGAGATCCAGTGGCATTGGAGCAGGAAGGGGGCAGAGCTGAGGGAGTGAACCTGGGTCTGAAGATGGGAAGAGGTTAAAGATTACCCAGTGGTGTGCACATCTGGAGGAAGTGTGAGCAGATGGTCCCCGGGACCTGGTGTGGGGACTTAAAGGCGAAGCATAAACCCAGGCTTGGCTTTGTCTTGGAGGCATGATCTAGGAGATTGCAGTGGTATTGCTTGGCAGGAAGGCAGGCATTGCCCAGACCCCAGACCTTAAATGGCATTGCTCTCTACCCTCCCCTCCCCCATTTCTTCCCACCCAACCCAGCTGCTCTGCTGAGGGTAATCCCAGTGAGTAATGGGACTGTGATGAGAGAGCAGCCTGCACTGGTATTAGGGCCTGGTGTCCACACTAACCGGGTGCCCTGGAGGAGGTTGAGGGTGGGGAGGTGTGTAAGGAGTAGGAGCCAGGGATCTCAGAGAGACATTTCGTTCTGGTTTCAATGGTCTCGATTCTGACAGGTTGACCTGACCTTTGAGGACATTGCCCTGTACTTCTCCAGGAAGGAATGGAGCCTCCTTGATGAGGGTCAGAGACAGCTGTACCTGAATGTGATGCTGGAGAACTTTGAACTTATATCCTCACTGGGTAAGACCCTCACTCTCACCAGTGACCTGGACTTGGCTTTTTGATTTCCCAGGTCCCATCTCCCAGGGTGTACTGTGTCCTCCCATGTAGACTGTGGTTCTGCTTGATTTTTCCAGTTTCCTGGGTAGTTGGTGTCCATGGGAGGGTTGGTCTGTTTCCGCTGCTCCCTTCTTTCCTGAAGTCCCAATTCTCCCCGCTGTACTAAGTTCACAGGGAGGGACTTTGGTTGGTAGTGTTGGAGGAAGCCTAAAGGATTCCACCTTCATCAGTGAGGAAAGCATTTTCTATATTCCTGTTGGTCATGTGTAAATATTTTTTGAAAAATTGTCTCTATATTCTTATCCTGTTTGTTAACTGTACTAGAGGCCTGTTGCACGAAATTCACGCATGGGGGAGGGGTTGCGCATGTGTGTCCCTCAGGCCAGCCTGCACCCTCTTCCATCTGGGACCCCTCAAGGGATGTCTAGCTGCCTAAACGGGCAGTTGGACATCCTTCTCACAATCCAGGACTACTGGCTCCAAACCGCTTGCCTGCCTGCCTGCCTGATTGCCCCTACCACTTCTGCCTGCCAGCCTGGTCACCCCCTAACCACTCTCCTGCCAACCTGATCGATGCCTAACTGCTCCTGATTGCCCCTAACTGCTCTCCCCTGCAGGCCTGGTCGCCCCCATCTGCCCTCCCCTGCAGGCCTGGTCACCCCCTGCAGCCCTCCTCCGCCGGCCAAGTCACCCCTCACTGCCCTCCCTTGCAAGCCTGGTCCCTTCCAACTGCCCTCCCCTGCTGGCCATCTTGTGGCAGCCATCTTGCGTTCACATGGGGGTAACCATCTTTGACCACATTGGGGTGCCCATCTTGTGTGTTGTAGTGATGGTCAATTTGCATATTACTCTTTTATTAGATAGTATTTTTATTTGAGTCTTTTGAATACCTTGCATATTTTATATATTAATTGCTTACGACATATAGGAACACATATTTTTGCATGGGCTCAATAGTGCTTTGCAGTTATTACTCCCCCACACCTGCTTCTCTACAAAGTCCACATTTTTGGCAACCCTGCCTTCAGCAGGTCTAGGGTCACCATGTTTCTAGGAAGCTCAGATGCTTGTTACTAGTGCTTAGCAAGAAAGTGTTTTTAATGAAGTTATGTAATGTAGCGTTTGCTTTTGAGGCAGAGTCATTGCATTGTTATCAGCCTGCAGTATAGTGTTAACATACCTTCATTATTCCCTGGGAACTGCAGTGGTTTATCTGAATCTCTGTCTGTATCGCAATATTTGCTTTACTGTGCTAATCATAACCGAATCCACAATCCCTTGCTGCGCTTCCTTAATATGATTTGGGAGTATTTTCTTCCATCCTGTAGATTGCCTTTCATTTCATTTTGTTTATTGCTGTTGTGCTGTGAAAACCTAATTTTTCTTTATTTGTTGCACTGTGGACTATTTATTTTTTCTATTTTGTGTGGAAAACAAATCTCCAAAACTTTTTCTCTAGGTTGTCTGGAGGAGTTTTAAATTTTAGCGCTGATATTTAATTCTGCAATGCAGATTGAGTTAAATTTTATCAGTGGTGTCCAGTATTGTTGTTTTACATGTAAATATTGATTTTCAGCAGCATCATTCATTGAAGAAACTATCTTTCCTCTCTTCTGTGTCTTGCAGCTTTGTCAAAGATTACTTAAAATATGTGCCTGGGTTTATTTCTGTGTGTTCTCTTCTGTTCCATTGATCTGTGTGTCTGTGTTTCTCCAGGAACACACTGTTTGCTTGCTTTCTCTTTGTAATAAATTGAAGTCAGGAAGTGTGATGCCACCAGCTTTGTTCTCACTCCAGATTGCTTTTGTTAATGGAGGTCTTTTGATTCCATTGCAAGATTCTCTACACATTTCTTTGTAAAATACCATTGGAGTTATTGGGATTGCATATAATCTGTAGTTTGCCTTGTGTACTATAGCTATCTCTACCATATTTCATTTTCAGATCCATGAACACAGGTTGTCTTCCAAATGATTTGTGTTTTCTTCCATTCCTTTCATCACTGTCTTACGGTACTCACTGTACAGATGTTTCACATTTTGGTTGAATTTCTTCCTGCAGATTTTTATTGTTTTAATGCTATTGTAAATTCGATTACCTTCTTCATTTTTCTATCATAGAATTTATAGTTAGTGTGTAGAAATGGAACTAATGTTATTTTGCATCCTTAACTTTTCTGAATTTAATTCTTTATTGTTGTTTTATCTTCACCCGAATAGTGAGGATATGTTTTCCATTGATTTTGTTTTTTAGAGAGAGAGTGGAATACAAAGAGAGAGAGAGAGAAACATCGATTGGTTGCCTCCCACATGAGAGCAGGTATCGGACCTGCAATCCAGGTACCTGCCCTTGATTGGGAATCGAACCCTGGGTCTCCAGTGCACAAGGCAGCACTCTCACCAGTGAGCCACACTGGCTAGGGCTCTTTATTCTTTAAATTGTTTATTTATTTATTTATTTAAATATATGTATTTTTTATTTCTGAGAGGAAGAGGAGAGAGAGAGATAAAAACATCAATGATGAGAGAGTCAGGAACATCAATGATGAGAGAGAGTCATTGATCAGCTGCCTCCTGCACGACCCCACTGGTAATTGAGCTCGCAACTAGTGCAGGTGTCCTAACAAGGAATCCAATTGTGACCTCCTCGTTCATGAGTCAATGCTCAATCAGTGAGCCATACCAGATAGCATTTAATTATTGATATTAGAGACAGGAAGGGAGACAGAGAAAGTGAGGGAAACATTGATGTGCTGTTGTACCCATCTAAGCATTTACTTGCCGTCCCCTACATGTGCCCTGATGGTGGATCAAACCCATATCCTTGGAGCATCGGGACCACACACTCACCAACGGAGCCACCTGGACAGGATTTTTAATTTGTTTATTAATTTCAGCTCATAGTGGAATCTTAACAAGTTTCTCTATGGAGGGTCATGTCATCTGGTTACATCAACATCTCTTACGATGCATTGTGGTTCCTAGTGATAGGTGTAATGTCTCATTTTTCATTTCTATTTTAACTTATTTGAGCTTTGGTTTTTACTTCTTTTAAGTTTGTTTTTGCTTTAGTGTAGCTAAAGGCTTGCACATTTTTTTAAGTGTATTTTATTGATTTTTTTTTATAGAGAGGAAGGGAGAGAGACAGAGAGTTAGAAACATCGATGAGAGAGAAACATCAGTCAGCTGCCTCCTGCACACCTCCCACTGGGGATGTGCCCGCAACCAAGGTATATGCCCTTGACCCGAATTGAACCTGGGACCCTTCAGTCCACAGGCCGACGCTCTTTCCACTGAACCAAACCAGTCAGGGCGGCTTGCACATTTTTATATCTTTTTTTAAAATATACCTTTTAGGTATTCTTTTCTTTTATATCTTTTCTCCCTTTTATTCATGTTTGTTCTCACATTGGTGGTTTCTTTCCTTTGAAACCTTTGGGTTTACTTTACTGTTGTGTTTCCTGTTTCATGAAGTGCCACGTTAGGGTCTTTGAGATTTTTGTAACAATGTAGGCATTATCTCTATAAAATTTCCCCTTAGAATTACATTTTCTGAATGTTATACATAAGCTTTGGTAGGTTGTTTTGTTACTTACATAAATGCCTCTAGAGTTTTTTGAGATCGCTTCTCTTTTTGGCTACCCTGTAATTCTTATGTATTTATTTATTAATCCTTTTACATAGAGTGTTAGAGAAATGGAGAGAGAGAGAGGGAGAGAGAGAAAGTTTGGGTAGAACCATCAATCGGTTGCCTCCTGCACACATGCAAAACGAATGTGGAACCCACATTCTGCTATGTGCCCTAACCAGGAATCGTACCGTCCACCCTTCGATACACAGGACGATGCTCCAACCAACTGAGCCACACTGGCCAGGGCATTGTGTGGTTTTTAAAAACAAAAATTTCCAGTTTCTTGGAGAACAGACCACTAGGATCACTGAGAGCATAAGTACAGTGGCTGATAGTGGTAACGCTGACCCTCTATTTTAATTTAATTTTTATTTTTTAAATTGATTTCAGAGAGGGAGAGAGAAATGGAAACATCAATGACGAGAGAGAATCATTGATTGGCTGCCTCCTGCATGCCCCCCCAGCGGGGACAGAGCCCACAACCCGGTCATGTGCCCTTGACTGCAATCGAACCTGGGTCCTTTCCTTCCACAAGCCAATGCTCTATCCACTAAGTCAAACCAGCTAGGGCTGACCCTTTTTTTAAAATACATTTTTATTGATTTACTAGAGGCCTGGTGCACGAAATTTGTGCATGGGGGGGGGATGTCCCTCAGCCCAGTCTGCACCCTCTCCAATCTGGGACCCCTCAGGTGATGTCTGACTGCCTCTTTAGGCATTCGGACATCCCTTTCACAATCCGGGACTGCTGGCTCCCAACTGCTCGCCTGCCTGCCTGATTGCCTCTAACCACTTCTGCCTGCCAGCCTGATTACCCACTAACCACTCCCCTGCCAGCCTGATCGACACCTAACTGCTTCCCTGCTGGCCCAATCGTCCCCAACTGCCCTCCCTTGACAGCCCGGTCACCCCCAAATGCCCTCCCCTGCATATTCCCTCTTTATTAGATAGGGTTTTTTCTTTTTTTTTAACATATTGGACAGTCCTAACTGGTTTGGCTCAGTGGAAGGAGCAATGGCCTGCGGAATCAGGCATCCCAGGTTTGATTCCAGTCAAGGCCATGTACCTTGGTTGGGGGCACATACCCAATAGGGAGTGTGCAGGAGGCAGCTCATTGATGTTTCTCTCTCAGATATTTCTAGCTCTCTATCCCCTTCCCTCCTTCTCTGTAAAAAATCAATAAAATATATATTTTTAAAAAGCAACATTTAAGATTCCTCCATATCTGCCTGGCTGGTATGACTCAGTGGTTGAGACCCCAGGTTGGTGCTGGGAGGGTATCACTCCATGGGGGTGTGTGCCCCTTCCAGGCTGAGACCCCAGGCTGGGGCTGGGATGGGATCGCTCCATGGCACTGCGCGCCCCTCCCAGGGTGAGACCCCAGACTGGGACTGGGAGGGGATCGCTCTTTGGGAAGTGAATTTGTTTTTGTTTTTAATAAACAGTCTGGAGGGCCTCTGGGCAGCATTCTACCAGGCCGCTTACACTGCCGGCTCTGCGCGGCAGCCTTCCCTGGGACTGGGGTCTGCAGCGGAGCTTAGAGGACTGGATGCCGCCATCTCGTGGCTATGGGCACTGCCATTTTGTCACGGAGTGATGGTTAATGTGCATATTACTCTTTTATTAGATAGGATAGAGGCCTGGTGCACGGGTGGGGGCCGGCTGGTTTGCCCTGAAGGGTGTCCTGGATCAGGGTGGGGGTTCCCTTGGGGTGTGGGGCAGCCTGGGTGAGGGGCCTGTGGTGGTTTGCAGGCTGGCCACACACCCCCAGCGACCCTAGCAGAGGCCCTGGTATCTGGGACTTATTTATCTTCTATAATTGAAACTTTGTAGCCTTGAGTGGAGGCCATGGCAGTCCAGGGCTACAAAAGCTTGGCTTCTGCCATTGCTGGGGGCAACTCAACCCGCCTGCACTCTCCAGCTCCATGGTTGCCGCCATTTTTATTGGGATTTATTTATCTTCTATAATTGAAACTGTGGCTTTGAGTGGAGGTTTGGGCCGGCCAGGGCAGGCGGGAAGCTTGGCTTCCTCCATTACCGGGGAAACCCAAGCCTCCTGTTCTCTGCGTGGCCGCAGCCATCTTGGTTGGTTTAATTTGCATACGCACTCCTGATTGGCCAGTTGGCGTGTCTTGTGGGTGTAGCTGAGGTATGGTCAATTTGCATATTACTATTTTATTAGATAGTATGAGAGTAAGCGGGGGGAGAGAGACATTAATAATGAGAGAGTATCACTGATGAACTGCCTCCAACTTGCCCCCTACTGGCAGGAACCCACAACAAACTGTGCATGTGCCCTTGAGTGCAATGGAACCTAGGACCTTTCAGTCCACAGGCTGACCCTCTATCCACTGAGCAAACCACCTAGGGCTGACTCTTGCTTTATTTATTTATTTACCCTTGTTTTTGACCTTAGGTATCTTCAAATGCTTTTGCTCACCCAGTTTCTTGTCACCCTTTCTATGTAGTTGTCCTTTTTTGGTATTCTGTATTACTGTTTGTCTTCGTGGTACTCTTATTCCCATGTCCTGTGGGATGTTTTTCTCATGGATAACTGTCTACTTACTCTGGGATGGGGAAAGATTCTCTATCTCTGATTCTGCCATCTCATGATGTTACTCTCATAGGTCTTTTGTCTGTGATCTCATTTGTGCTTTCTTGTTCTACAACAGTGCTGACCATCCATCTTTTTAGTTTTTCTTTTAATATTGGCATCATGTATCCCATGCAGTGGCTCAACTGGGATTTAAGAGGCAGAATCCTTTGTGCTTCACGGAGAAACATGACTTTACCAATGACAGAGTAGACCCAGAGGCAGTCTTGCCTTGGTGAAGGACTCTGGGGGTGGTTTTCATGCCTGGGCTTTGGTACTTTCATAACTAGAACCCCATTTTCTTTTCTTTTTTAAAAATTTAATAAGTCTTTATTGTTCAAATTATTACAATTGTTCCTCCTTTTTCCCCCCATAGTTACCCTCCACCCTTTTCCCACCCCACCCTCTGCCGTTACCCCCCCACCCCCCACTGTCTTCATCTATAGGTGTACGATTTTTGTCCAGTCTCTTCCGGCATCCCCCGACCCCTTTTCCCCTGAGAATTGTCAGTCCACCCCTTTCTATGCCCCTGATTCTATTATATTCACCAGTATATTCTGTTCCTCAGATTTTTTATTCACTTGATTTTTAGATTCACTTGTTGATAGATATGTATTTGTCATTCATAATTTTTATCTTTACCTTTTTCTTCTTCCTCTTCTTAAAGAAGACCTTTCAGCATTTCATATAATACTGGTTTGGTGGTGATGAACTCCTTTAGCTTTTTCTTATCTGTGAAGCTCTGTATATGACCTTCAATTCTGAATGATAGCTTTGCTGGGTAGAGTAATCTTGGTTGTAGGTTCTTGCTGTTCATCACTTGGAATATTTCTTGCCACTCCCATCTGGCCTGCATAGTTTCTGTTGAGAAATCAGGTGACAGTCGTATGGGTGTTCTTTTGTAGGTAATTAACTGTTTTTCTCTTGCTGCTTTTAATATTCTTTGTCTTTTTCCCTTGGCATTTTAATTATGATGTGTCTTGGTGTGGTCCTCTTTGGATTCCTTTTGTTTGGGGTTCTGTGTGCTTTCTGGACATGTAAGTCTATTTCTTTCACCAGGTGGGGGAAGTTTTCTGTCATTATTTCTTCAAATAGGTTTCCATTATCTTGCTCTCTTTCTTCTTCTGGCACCTCCATAATTCGGATGATGGTACGCTTCAAGTTGTCCTAGAGGCTCCTTACACTATCTTCATATTTTTGGATTCTTTTTTTTTTTTTTTTTTTTGCTTTCCCGGTGAGTGTTTTTTGCTTCTTTGTATTTCAAATCTTTGACTTCATTCTTGTGTTCCTCTAGTCTGCTGTTAGGTCTCTGTATAATATTTTTTATTTCAGTCAGTGTATATTTAATTTCTAGTTGGCCCTTTTTCATATCCTCGAGTGTCTCGGTAAATTTATCGGCCTTTTCTAGGAAATTCTTGAAAAACCTTATAACCATGGTTTTGAACTCTATATCCAGTCGTTTGTTTTCCTCCATTTCTTTCGTATGTGATCTGTTTCTTTTTCTCCACATTTTCGCTGCTTCCCTGAGTTGGTAGGGTAGCTTTGTGTGCTAGGTTTCTTATATAGCCCAGTGGGTCGGCCTCCCCAGTTATCTTAGGTGGACACTCTTGGTCTACCTCTTTGTGTACTGTGTGTACAGCCCTGTTGTAGTTAAGTTTTGATTGTTGTTGGTATCACTGGGAGGAATTGACCTCCAGGCCAATTGGCTGTGAGAATCAGCTGTGTCTACGCTGGGAGAACTTCTGTGCTGGAGACAGCCTTATGGAACCAGACCTACAAAATTGCAAAAGCCTCTGTGGTCAGCTTGGATGGGGCGGAGTCTCAGGGCGGAGCAGACAGTCTTGGCTTCCCGTCTGCCCTGCCCTTGCGTGCGCGCCTCCGGATCTCGGCCTTCTGCAGCTCCCCTGAGTTTCCGCCTGACAGTGCAGATTCCCCCTGTAAGAGCGTAGGTCCCCAGGGGCTCGCCCGGAACTGGGGTTCAATGTAGTCAGGAGCTTCTGACGCCCTTCTGCTAGGGAAAGGATGCAGCAACCTCTGCAGTCAGTCTTCTCTGTGCGCATTCGCGCGTGCGCGCCTCCAGATCCCTGCCTGCCGCGGCTTCCCTGAGTCTCCGTGTGCCTTTCTCTCTACCTGACAGTCCAGACTCCCCCTGTATGAGCCTGGGTCCATGGGGTTACGCCCAGAACTGGGGTTCAGTGCAGTCGGAACTGGGGTTCAGTCCTGTCGAGGGCTTCCTTCCCCCTCCCGCCAGAGAAAGCCAGTCAGGCACTCAGCCGCCCTTCCTCTCTGCGCGCGTGTCTCCGTACCTCAGCCCTTTGCAGCTCCTCTGATTCTCCGTGAGCTTTTCTCTTTCCTTCTAGTTGTAGAATTTCCACTCAGCCAGCTATCCTCTGGTTCTGGATGAAGTCCGTTCTGTCTTTTCGTTGTACTTTTGAAATTGTTGTGCGGGGCAGCAGTTTAGGTGCTTACCTATGCCGCCATCTTGGTTTCTCTAACCTTAACCTCTTTAAACTTTTAACCTCTACCTCTTTCACATATCTTGCTTTACTGCATTCCAATGTTGTTCTATGCCTGCAGAGCCTTAGAGTGCACACATGTTATACTGACGCTGAACATCATGTGCTCTAATATGATTGTTAGTTTATGCAGTGGTTCTCACCCTTTCTAATGCTGCCACCCTTTTATACAGTTCATCATGTTCTTGTGACCCCCAAACAAAAAATTATTTTCGTTGTTACTTCATAACTGTAATTTTCCTACTGTTAATGAATCGTAATGTAAATATCTATGTTTTCCGATGGTCTTAGGCAACCCTGCTAGCAGTTTTCAACCTGTGGGTTGCGACCCACAGGTTGAGAACCACTGCTGTAGAGCCTAAGACCATCGGAAAACACAGATATTTACATTATGATTTATTAAAAGTAGCAAAATATCAGTTATGAAATAGCAATGAAAATAATTTTATGGTTGGGGTAACCACTATTAGAGGAAATGTATTTAAGGGTCGTAGCATTAGAAAGGTTGAGACCCACTGGTTTATGGGTTTGAACACATTGGAATTATTCTTCACAGACTCACATCGCCAGCATGAAAGGTCCTAAAGGAAGCCCTTTGTGGAATAATCACGAGTAGTAGACCCTGCCTCTGTTGTTTTTATCCCAGCGTATGCTCAGTCCTCCCTTGGTGAGATTTTCATCATCCAGTGACCTTTTGAGCCATGGTATATATAACAGCCATTTCCTGAGAGTCTGACTTACTTGTATTGAAAATCATTGTATGGAATCATGTCCAGTCATGACAGATAAACATTTGTGGTGAACATATTCTGTTTTTATCGGGTCAACATGAACTTCACCTACGTTTCCTTTTGTTCAGGTTGTTGCTGTAGAGAAGAGAATGTGGAGGCCCCAACTGAACAGAAGGTTTCTGTAAGAGTGTCACAGGCAAGGAATCCCAAGGTAGCCTTGTCTTCCCGGAAGACCCACCCCTGTGCGAGTTGTGAGCTGGTCTTGGGAAACATTTTCCACGTGATGGAGGGACAGGGAACACAACACGGACAGATACTGTTGAGATGTGGGGCATGTGCAAAACGATTTTATTTCAGTGCAAAATTTCACCAGCAGCATGTGAGAGAGAAGACTTTCATTAGAGGTGTGGATAGGAGCTCACGTGCAAACAGCTGCAATTTCAATGTGTCTCAGAATCGTTCCACATGCAGGAAGGTTGGGCAGGGTTTCCTTATTGGGTCAGGACATCTCCACCTACAGGCTACTCAGACCACGGACTGTCCAACTGCAATGTCGACATGGGGAATGACTTTTCGAAGGAGAAAAAATTATTACAGTAGAAAAGAATGTAAGAAAGACATTAGTTGCACCCACATGTTTATTCAGGGGAATGGTGTCCATGTTGGAAGTCGGTGTTTTGAGTCCTCTGAATGTGAAAAATATTTTACCAAATTATCTATATTTCATTATCAACAGCGAGGTCACACTGGAGAAAAGCCTTATAAATGCAGTGAGTATGGGAAAGCATACACCAGTAACACTGAACTTAATCGTCATCGGAGAGTGCACACTGGAGAAAGACCTTATCACTGCAATGAATGTGGGAAATATTTTACTAGGATCGGTGATCTTTATTGTCATCAGAGAGTCCATGTAGGAGAAAAGCCTTACAAATTCAGTGAATGTGGGAAATCTTTTTCAGGTAGCATAAGTCTCCACTATCCGAGATTTCACACTGGAGAAAAGCCTTATAAATGCAGTGAATGTGGAAAATCTTATACATGGAAAAGTAGTCTCCAATATCATCAGAGAGTTCATACAGGAGAAAAGCCTTATCAATGCAATGAGTGTGGGAAATATTTTACCATTAGTAGTCACCTTAATCGTCATCAGAGAATTCATACTGGAGAAAAGCCATATAAATGCAGTGAATGTGGGAAATCTTTTACCCAGAGCACTGCTCTTCATTATCATCAGACACTTCATACAGGAGAAAAGCCTTATAAATGCAGTAAATGTGGGAAATCTTTTAAAAGTAACAAAAGTCTCCAATATCATCAGAGAGTTCACACAGGAGAAAAGCCTTATCGATGCAGTGAATGTGGAAAATCTTTTACGTCTAAGACCATCCTTCATCAACATCAGAGAGTTCATAAGGGAGAAAAGCCTTATAAATGCAGTGAATGTGGAAAATCTTTTAAACAGAGCAAAGGTCTTCAATATCATCAGAGAGTTCACACTGGCGAAAAGCCTTTTCAATGCCGTGAATGTGGAAAATCCTTTACAGGGAGCAATGCTCTCCAATATCATCAGAGAGTTCATACGGGAGAAAAGCCTTATCAATGCAATGAATGTGAGAAATCTTTTACCACTAGTAGTCACCGTCATCGTCATCAGAGAATTCACACAGGAGAAAAGCCTTATAAATGCATTGAATGTGGGAAATCTTTTACCTGGAGCACTGCTCTTCGTTATCATCAGACACTTCATACAGGAGAAAAGCCTTACAATTGCAGTGAATGTAGGAAATCTTTTAAAAGTAGCTGTGGTCTCCAATATCATCAGAGAGTTCACACAGGAGAAAGGCCTTATCAATGCAGTGAATGTGGAAAATTTTTTACGTCTAAGACCATGCTTCATCAACATCAGAGTTCATACAGGAGAAAAGCTTTATAAATGAAGTGAGTGTGGGAAATTTTTTAACCAGGGCAATGGCCTTCGTTTTCATCAGAGAGTTCATACAGGAGAAAAGCCTTATAAATTCAGTGAATGTGGAAAATCTTTTAAAAGTAGCAGTGCTTTTCAATATCATAAGGGAGTTCACACTGGAGAAAGCTATTATAAGTGCAATTAATGTCAGGTATCACTCAGCCAAATTTCTAAATTTGCTCTCTGCATGAGAGTCAAATTTGAGAAATTTATTAGATGTGTGGGAAAGGTAGTTTTTTTTTTTTTTACCATTTTTTTTTATTGTTTTAAGTATTACAAATAGTAGTACATATGTCTCCCTTTTTTTCCCCCCATTGATCTCCCCCCGACCTCCCCTACCCCCCAGTACATGCCTTCACCTGCCCGCCCTCCCCGCTGCCCCAGTGTCTTATATCCATTGGTTGTGCTTATATGCATGCATACAAGTCCTTCGGTTGGTCTCTTACAGCCCCCCTCGCCCAACCTCCCCTATCTTCCCAATGCAGTTTGACAGTCTGTTCAATGCTTCTTTGCCTCTGTATCTTTTCCCCACCATTTCTTTCCTTTAAAAAGTTTTGCCTTTGCATACTAGAAATAAACATATAATAACAAAACAAGACAAAACGAAAAAATGTTTGAGTCCCAATTTCAATATCCAACAGTTCTGGAAAGGTAGTTTCTTAGTTCAGACTTAACAATAGTACAAGAAAGTTTGTGAATCCTCATTTCCCTGAATTGTATCTCATACATTTAAGCACCTATATTATGTAAAGTTCCCATAAGTCTTTTGGCTGTTGTGTTTGTGTGTTTTTATGTTGGCACACTAAGTAATTATGTTGCACTTTCTAACATACAGAGATGTCCTGCCAGATCTATGTCACTGCATACTTCTGTTGCTGAAGGTATTTCACCTGAACCACCTTTAATGTCCCTACAGATGGCATCAATCACCATCCTCGTGTGAACAGGGAAGCTAACTCTGTTTTCTAATTTGTTGAAGAAAATTAGGAATACCTGAGCCCTTAATTTTTCCTTGTTTCCCTGTCTTGCGTTGTCACATAGGACTGATTACTGTTGGTGCCAGGAAACATAATGTTGCTGAGGGACTGCCATCTTCAGGGACAAGCTTGCCCTACAAGGCAGTGATGAATTTGTTGAGTTCCTAAGTCTTCAGTGGGAGAACTGCCAGTCCTAGGTCTCTTTGGTTTGTAAAATGAAGGCTTTTTCCTAAGATTTCTTTAATCTTGGGTTTTCTATTTACTTTATAGGTTATTTTAGAAGGAGATCTAGGCTTTCCCAGCATGATGAGGTGAAAAACATTTATGGGGTCTCAAACTTATTTTTGCCCTTGGGGGTACAGAATGGTGCAGAAATTAGCCCATCGGTTTTTGGCAAATTTACATTCCTGCCCATATTTTCCTAGCAAACACTGTGGACCCTCTAGTTCTCATGTGAAGATGGATGTTTTGAGACACAGAGATCACTACCAAGAGGGGGTAGCTGTGACAACCTCAAGTATGTCTGGGAGTGTGAATTTTTTTCTTGTTTGCAAGGCATGCTAATACATGTGAAGGGAATCTCTGGCCCAGGTCTTGCAGAGGGCCATGTGCCCTAAAGCCTACAATTTCACGGGTGATGGTCACTGGTTTGAGGAGCTTAGCAGTGAGGGGAAACCCTTTCACTACAGAATGGTCCTCATGTAGGATTTATTTTGAATCAAAGACTACAGGAGCTGTATGTACACACATCTGAGGGACTCCAGGGATGTTTATCTTCTGTGGAACAGTCATTGTCATTGATTATAATCAGGGTGTTTTGTGACTCCTGTAGCTTCTCAGGAGTTACAATCAGAGCCATTGGTGCGGTGGCAGGAATACAAAGATGGAGACAAAGGCTGTCTTTAGTCCCGGGATGTGGCTTTTGTGCGTTTGGGTGAAAGTTCTTCATTGTTACATTTTCTATCACTGAGATGAGACTCTCACTCAGAGGGCATAAGTAGGGGGATTGAATACAGAGTTGCCAAACCTGTTCTTCCAGAATAGGTGAACTTACATTTGCTTTATCTTGAACCGTTGTTAACAGCTGTAATGAATGAGTAAATTACATGTGTTAAGTATAGTGTTTCATAAATCTTGACATGTGCATGAAACTGAAACCGTCATTACAGTCATAGTGCTGACCATATCTGTCTCCGTGTAATTGGTTCATGACCTCTTTTAACCTCTCCCTGTTCTTCACAGCTTTCCTAGTTTCCATGGGTTTACATTCCATTTTCATAGCGAACCTTATGTTTGTAAGTATTTTTCTACTTTATGTTTCATAAATACTTGGAGATTTATTAAAGTTACACTAGTAACTCATCTTTTTTTCTGATATTCTTATCATTGATATGTCACCGTCAATTAGTCCATATAAATAAATATTTGGTTATTTCTAACAAAGCTGCTACAAACATTTCTGTACAATTCCTTCTATGTATATAAGTGTTATTTACCTTTGTCAAAATTTCAATGCATAATCTGCGTTTTTCGGTAGATGAATGTTTAAATTTACCGAGATTAGCAAATTGTGATCTATATGGAATATACCACCAAAGCTGGTGTGGCTCAGTGGTTGGCCATCATCTCGTGCAGCACAGGGTTGTGGATTTGATTGCGGTTAGGGATCTGTGTTGAGTTGCAGTCTAGATCCACAGAAGTGGGTGTCCAGGAAGTCGCTGTCCAATATGGCACTCTTCCCTCAATGTTTCTCTCCCTCTCACTTCTCTCTATAAATGGATAAACTATTCTTTTTAAAAATATATATATATCTTATTGATTTTTTAAAGAGAGGAAGAGAGAGGGATAGAGAGTTAGAAACATCAATGAGAGAGAAACATCTATCAGCTGCCTCCTGCACACCTATTGGGGATGTGCCCACAACCAAGGTACATGCCCTTGACCAGAATCCAACCTGGGATCTTTCAGTCCTCAGGCTGATGCTCTATCCACTGAGCCAAACCGGTTAGGGCAATAAACTATTCTTTAAAAATAAAAAATAATCCTTTCTCTGTCTGGTTTGGATCAGTGGATTGAGCGTCAGTTTGCGAACTAAACAGTCCCAGATTCGATTCTGGCCAAGGGCACATGTCTGGGTTGGGGGCTGAATCCCCAGTAATGGGCATGCAGGAGGTGCAATCAATTATTCACTCTCCTTCTCCCTTCCTCTCTGTAATCAATAAGGAAATAAGTTTAAAAACAAAAACCATCAGTTTCTAGGAGCATGTCTCGCTAAGAAGGGAGTGACTCAACCAATTGCCAACCTGTATGCTATGCTAATAAGTAATAAAGATGGTTTTAAAAAACTAAATAAATAAACCTTAACTGATTGTACTTTTTTGCATTTTTCCAGTAGTGTGTGAGCGATTCACATTCTTCACATCCTAGAGAATATTTTGTTTGGTCAATCATTCTTTATTTAAACATTTTATTTTGTAAGTTTGTCATCCTCCCTCACTGTTTGTGCATTTTCTAGAAATTTATGGTGAGTCTCTTCTCAGATGTATATTTGCTGTGTCTGCATCTTTGCTAAAACCTCTGATGATATGTTCTGTCTAATGTTTTATGAGTTTTGGCAATTCTGTTGAACAAAAAGACAATGGAATAACAAATATGGATGTTAGAATTTCACTCATTTTGTTCCTTTTTGATTTAGGTAATAAGTTTTTGTATTGGTATAATGCGTTTTAATAATTTTTACCTTTTAAAAATATGTATTTTTAGAGATTTTTAAAATACTTTTTGTTGATTTCAGAGAGGAAGGGAGAGGGAGAGAGAGATAGAATCATCAATAATGAGAGAGAATCATTGATGGGCTACCTCCTGCACTCTGCTGCTGGGAATGGACCCCACAACCCAGGCATGTGCTCTGATGAGAAATCGAATAGGGGACATTTTCCTGTGTGTGCCGATACTTAACCACTGAGCAACACCAGCTAGAAGTTTTTAAATACTATGCATAATGCAGTGAACACTTTTAATTTTAACCCGCATTACTAACATTCTCCACCACCTTCAGAAGAGCAACCTTAAGAAACATTCTCAGGACAGGAACCCTTCACTTCCCCAGTGCCAACAAGCACCTTTGTTTTAAGGGCTTTTGAGAAAGAACCGGGGCCTCTGAACCCACTGACCCACCTGTACGGAGGCAGTACTGTGCGTACTAAGGTCTCAGTGTTGAGTCTCCAACCCGGAATCTCTAAGAGACTCACTACATACAGCTCCCTGCCCCTCAGTTGGCTAAATGTGACATGATGCTATAACGGGACTTAGCTTGGACTGTGAGGATCAATAAAAGTTACAAACTTAGTACTTGCCTGGGCCAGGGTTTCAGAGATCACTTTTTGAACATTTTCTCTTTTAATTCTCAAAAAAACCTGGGAAATCTAAACTAGAATTGAACTGTTGGGAACATCCTTGATTTCAGAAAAGAGGAAGATTTTCCAAATTAACAAACAATACCAAGATTGAACAGCAGACTCTGAGTGATGGATGAATGATTACTCTGACACATTTTTTGTGAAAGAGAGGGCTAAGGGACTGCCTGGATATAGGAACCAAACAGTGCTGTTTGCCTGCCTCCTTAGGCTTTTCTTGTAACAACAGTTTGAATTGAAATTAACTCTTAGACACTATCAGTAGGGTAAGCATCCTTGGGAAGACATGTATCTGCCATGTCCTTTAAGCAAAGACATCTAAAGACTAAGCATAAAGATTCTATTGAACAGCCAGGTGCATCCATGTACACAGACTTCGTTCCCTATACACAGACTTGCTTCCCCAGACCTCCCCCTATTTTGTTTTCCTGGGTGTAGAAGACAGAGGGAGGTGGCAAACTTTCTGCCCTGGAATGTTGGGTTCCTTGAAAAATACTCACTTCTCAAGTTCGTTTTTGTAGACTATAAGCAAAACAAAAAGAATTATAATGATATCAATGCTTAGTCCCATTAAGAAGACAGGGTTCATACGAGCATTAAATCCTGCCTTCTAGCAAAATGTAGGGGACAGGATTATAAAGGGGAAGGGGCTCGGGTGAGAAATATAGCTACGTGCAGGCCCCAGTGTCCGTAAATATCAGCTATGTAATTAGTCATCAGGCGATGAAGCAATGTTGATGAGATGACATTTTGATTTCTGGTGGGTTGGACTGACACTGATTATTGGTTCTGCTTGCTGGATTCACAGCTGTGTCACCTCCCTAATTACTTGGCACAGGCCTTGAAAAGAAAACTTTAATGAAAACTTTATTCTCTTCACGTATGAGATACATAGCCTTTATTCACATAAGTATATGTGTTCTAAGATTTAAAATAATATGATTACTTTTTAGATTAATTCAGGTGCTCTATAAAATTTATTATTCAGCTTACTTATAATTTTCTTTTAAGATTTCTCTTCATAACCTTTTATCACTTTCAAAAACATTCTTACAACTTTTACAATTACTCCTTAATGTTCCTACTTCCATATCTTTCTATTATATTTCATTCTTTACATCCCTTCTATTTTTATTTACTCAACTCTAATTCTGTACAGATCCTCTGCTACTTATACAAACCCTTCAGTTTGTCAATTTACTTTCTTTTTCCTTTATCTCTATACCTTCTATTATTTCTAAACTATCTCTACCTTCTTTCTAATTAGTTAGAATTAAATGTCAGTTCTACACAGGTTCCTCCATTGCCAGCTCCAAAGGAGTTGGAGTGGTGAGAAGTACATCTCAGGGTCCATCTCTCCTCCAGTCCTTGCTCTGCTCATGTCTGTCTCTCTGCCTACTATACCCCCTCAAGGATCTTGGCTCTGAAATCTTTTTAGGGAAAGGGGACGCCAGGTTTTTTCTGAGACTGCTTCCTGCTGAAGAGGGATTGAAGGAGTCTATTGGAACCAAGAGGTCCTTTCTCTCTGTCAGAGGGAAGATGAGGCCTGGGCATAGAAGGAGATGGCAGTGATGTCTGAGCTGGCATTCCCCAGGTGAAGCAGGGCTTGTAACCTGGTGGAGACAAACTGCTATAAAATTTAGTATCATTTAGAACAGTAAGAATTATGACAAATGGTTTAGTGGAAGAAAAAACATTTTCATTCCAATAATTTCCTGTTGAAACAATTTCCCAAAAATTACCCTTATTTTTATCATTAATGAGCCAAATTAAGACCAATTTATTTACTGAACTTTGTCTAGTTACAATTTGTTCTGATTGTTTGAACACAAGAATAAAAGTTGGTGATATAGGCTATTTTTCAACAATCTATGTATATGTTTTGCCGAAATCTCATTTGAAAGTTTACTCCCAGGGTAAAGAAGCGAAGGTACACAGTTGCCATCAGGCTTTGCCTGTGATTCCTACAGAATTGGGGTGCATTCCCCAAGTTGACGTCCCCACAGGTGTCTTGAGATTTCTGTCATGACATCTCTCAGGAAAGCAACCTTCATTCCTTACCTGGAAAGACCACCATTAACCACGTGACCAAGAAGGTACCTGGCTATTTATCCAAGGGGCTTATCGGGGCTTCAAAGTCAGTCTTCATTCCTTAGAGCTTTCTGATGACATCCAGAGTCCTGGCATGTCTCTCTTTCAGACATGACATTCCAGTAAAGTTTTGGTTAATGAAACTCCACTTGGACACTGATTTATGTCTTATTATGAAGAAACCAGATTCTTATTGGATTTATGCAAACAAATACATTGCATGAGCACAATAATGACCAAAACTATAATTATTTTTAGTTCATTTAGTCCTATAATTAAATTCTGTTTCTGCTGATATTTCTTGCTAGTATTTCTATAAATCTACCTACTCTATAGAGTTCTAATAATTTTCACCCATTTAAGGGGATGAGCTGAAAGTTTATTCTCAGAGATATATAGCCTAAATCAGAGTCCTTTGTATATTTCTTACAGAAGATACAACATTTTTTCCAAATGCATCAAAACAAAACAGTGACAGTCTCTAAATGACAAGAACTTTAAAATAATATGGTTATTGTTTTGAATATAATGCAAATGACGTGGAATCTTGTCCTTTCTGTAAAACACAATATTCCAGAATATTATCACTAATAACAGTTATAAATGAAAGCATATTAGAATCTATTTAATATGCATATATAACTAGAATATAATTGTTATTTTCTTATTTGACAGAGCTTCCCATATAACTTAAGCATAAAATTTTCCTTCATGAGAAGAGAAAGCAAACCCTTGAGGCATTCCAGGGCCCATTGGAATGACCTAAAGCCAATTGTAGGTAAAGGAAAACTTTCTTAAAATTCAAACCCTGGGAAGGTAGTCAAATACATTAGACTAAAAGATTATACATTGTTATTATTAAACAGTATTAAGTAATCTATTCATGTAAAGTAATCAAGTTCCTGATTAACATAACATAACTGTTTTAATAATATATATAAAACCTTTGCTTCCTAGGCAAATACGGGAAAAACGTTTTTTTCTTCCATTCAGAAATAGGCTTATTTTCCAATGGAAAATATACTAACATTCTTAAGAAACGTAACGGAGGGAATAAATTACTTAGCTCAGAAAGAAGCCCCTTGAACTTGGAAATGCCCAATGGGCTCCAGTGACTTACTGTGCAGTTACTTTCATTTTCATAGTCTTTGATTTTGAGATTTGCTTCCCATCGCCCTGTGTTCCTGGTTCCTCACATGGGAAACCACCTGTGGGGGCTGACCAGTAGACCCCAAGCAAAGGCGTAATGACTACTCTGGCACGTTTCTGTGAAAGAGAGGGCTAAGGGACTGCCTGTATATAGGAGCCGAACAGCCCCGTTCACCTGCCTCTTTAGGCTTTTATGTAACAACACCTTGAATTAAAATTAACCATTAGATACTATCAGTAGGGTAAGCATCCTTGAGAACAGACATGTGTCTGCAGTGTCCTTTAAGCAAGGCCATGTAAAGACTAAACATAAAGATTCTGGTCAACATCCAGGTGCTCGCACGTGTACAGACTTGCTTCCTCACAAAACAAGTGTCAGATATAAAGGCTGGATTGCAACCCAGTGTTGGGCCTTGGCTTGCCAGTGAGGACAAGGGCCTGGCTGTAGGCTAGATCCCTAGATGGGGTGTGTACAAGGCTGCTGGCTGAGGTTGCACTCTCACATAGATGTTTCCCACTCTCTTAATTCTTTCTCTAAAAATCAGTACTATATTCTTGAAAAACAAATATAAATTGATTGTGTAGTTTTGCATTATACGAGCAGTATGTGAGGGTTTCACGTTCTCCACATCCTAGAGAATATTTTCTTTGGTCAATCATTCTTTTTTTTGGGGGGTAACTTTGTCACGCTTTCTCCCTTGCTTTTTTTATTGTATTTTTTTCCCTAGGAAATTACGGTGAATTTTATCACAGATGTGTATTTGCTGTCTGTATCTTTGTTAAAGCATCTGATCCTTCAGACCGGTCCAGATGAAACAGGAAGGTGATATATTAGGCACTTCTAAAGCAAATAGATGATGTGAGACCATGTTTTATTGTTCTCATGAATTTATCCCTTCACACTCTTGCATTTTTGTTCTGGCTCCTCTACATACTTTACATGACTTTTCTTATTGTATCTTCTGGGATATTGTATATTTTTCCCAAGAATATGACATGTATCTGGAAAGTAAGTTTACATAATAAATTTTCTTTTTTTATTTAGTTTTTTGTTAACCCTCAACCTCAGTGATTTTTCCATTGATTTTTACATAGTGAAAAGGAGGTGGAGAGAGACACACACACACAGAGAAACATCTGTGTGCAAGAGACAGATGATTTGGTGGCCTCCCACACATGCCCTGAGCTGGCTGGGTATTGAGCCTCCAATAAGGTACAGGCCCTTGACCAGAATGAAAGCCTTGACCCCTCAGTCCATAGGCCAAGGCTCCATCCTTTGAACCGAACTATTTGTTGTATAGATGGATACCATGTTGGCACCATTCAAGGTTTGGAAAGTGGGCATCTGTTGGAGACCGGGTGTAAGCTGACAGAGTCCTTGCACCCGAAGGGACTGATGAGATTCAGGCCTCTGGCCACACAGTGTCCCCTGACTTGTTTGGATGGTGATTTCCCATTGCCAGCAGAATGAGAGGGACCTTTCATGGCTTACCGGAAGTCTGTAACTATTTACTGAGGTTTGCTGTACCGAGAATTTGGCTTCCTGCTTTATCTCCCTTAGAGGTTAAGAGGAACGGAGAGTACGTTCCTTTTGAACTGACCTCCCAGTCAGTGTTTGTGTATAAAAGGTATTGTGCAGTCAATAAAGCTGCTGCCGTCTGTCAATGGCTTGCAGTCCTCCCGATCCCGCTTTCATGTCTTTCTTTTCTTAATTCCCACCTGCCTACCTCAGTCCGGTTCACCTGTCAGGCTGGAACTGTCAGGCATCTGCACCTGAGATAAAGATTTTGGATCCTAGGGTCTCACAACCTTGCTTGGAAATAATTATTTCACCTGTTAATGCAGTTCCAGTGTCTGCATGCGGAATGAACATTATTTATGGAAGAGAATATTGCTGGAGCAAACTATAGAAAGGCCTAATGGAGTTATACAATGAACAGCATTTATATACCTAGAAGACAAAAGCCTCTATGAAGCTGACTACAGGTAGGTCTCAATAGGTGGTAAATTAGAGACGCTGATTCCCGAGAGGTGAGAGAATTAACTTTAGATATGGCTATGCTGAAACATTGGCTACCATGAAATTCTTTTTCCTACAAATGTGAGGCCTCCTCATTCATGACAACTTGAGGAAAAATAGTGAGCTGAGAAAATATAATACGGTGTGAGCAGAAAAATGTGGAACCGTGGATGGAAAGCCACAGCATGGTGTTTCGTGGCTTCAACCATTATTTACTAAGGATCCCATCTGCTTCTGAGGCTGAACTGGCCCGTGTTACACAGCAGTGCATAAAGACACGTGTTCCCAACAAGCCTTGTTCAAAGGCTTTGTGGAAAGGAGCAATTAATAGAAAAAGAAAATATTCTATGTGATAGTGAATCATTGGGAGACGGGGCTGTGGAGATATGAAATGAGCAGCACTCAGGAATGACTAGCATTGGATGTGAGAATGTTAAAGCCCGCATTGAAAGGAGGTGAAGAGATTTGACGATTTTATCATGAAGATGTTTTACGCACAAGAGAGCACTGTACAGGGTTTCAAGTCAGAAGTTTTGTTGTTCTTTTTGTTCCTTTTTATTATTCCTCGCCTGAGAATATTTTTTTCTAGTGATTTTTAATTTTTTTATGTATTATTTGTTTTTAATTGATTTCAGAGAGGAAGTGAGAGATACACACATCAATGATGAGAGAGAATGATGCATGGGCTGTGTCCTGCACTCCCCCTACTGGGAATGCAGCCCAGAATGCAGGCATGTGTCCTTGGATCAAATGAAACCCAGGATCCTTCAGTCCCCAGGCAGATATCCCCTGAGCCAGGTGGGGCCCCTTGTCAGAACTTTGCTGAGAGTGTCAGACCATTCCTGTGATCATTCTGCCAGTTTCAGTGTCCTGGAGGTTAGTTTCATTTAGAAATTATTTCCAGCCCTGGCCCGTTTTAGATTTTGTTCAACTCCTCTGCTGCATTACTTAGTTTTAATGCTTTATGACATGTTCCAATTGGGTGTATAATTCACTGTTTTTTTGCTCTGAATTTTAAAAAGTAGATTTTTATTGATTTCAGAGGGGAAGGGAGAGGGTGATAGAAACATCTGATGAGACAGAATCATTGATCAGTGGCCTCCTGCATACCCCCCACTGGGGATCAAACCCACACCTCAGGATTCTTTACCCAAAACAGAAATCAAACCCTGATCTCCGCTTTCATAGGTTGATGCTCGTACAGTAAGCCACACCAGGCACAGTTGGTCCTAAATTTTAAGTACTACAAGGTTCTTACAGAATTATGAATTTTAAAGATTCACTGCACATATGCATACCCATCATTATTTGTCATTTATAATATTTCATGTGGTTTTAAAGTTTTGGAGCTATATATATACACACACACATAGGTCATCTTTCAGTATGAATATGTATTTCATTTACTCTAAGTATAATTTGTGAATATTTGTGCAATCTTATCTCATTGGGAATGCCTGAAACATCAACTCTACTGACATCTTTATTGTATTTTATTTTATTTATTAAAAATATATTTTATTGATTTTTTATAGAGAGGAAGAGAGAGGGATAGGGAGTTAGAAACATCAATGAGAGAGAAACATCAACAGCTGCGTCCTGCACACGCCCCACTGGGGACATGCCCGCAACCAAGGTACATGCCCTTGACCAGAATCCAACCTGGGACCCTTGAGTTCGCCGACCAACGCTCTGTCCACTGAGCCAAACTGGCTACGGCTCTGCTGACATCTTTAATATGTCCGTAAGGGACGAATTATCTTTCACTGTGATAATTACAGTGGCATCTTCACATTAACAAAAACACCAGTTACTTGGCCAGAATTCAAATCTCCCGCTGTTTCCAAAAGTGTATTTATCTTTATTGAGGTTGAAGTGAAAATTAACAGCATTCGATTTAAAGTTTATATTATACATGTTAGTTCTTTATTTCAAATATGTGCCCCACATCCTACCTCTATATTATGACGAGTTGCATTGGTCTCACAGATTATGTGTTTTCTTAAATAGGACTCCAGTCCCTTTACCAGGAAAAATGACAACTGTTTTTTTAGCCATTTTCAAGATGTCTCTTTCATGAGGAAGGTCATTTCCCAGTGTCCCGACCAGCAGAGGTCGCTGTTTTCCTTGGAGTGACATGGAGAAACCTTCCATCACCATCTTGGACTCTGGAACTCACATTACCCAGAGGCCTTGTGAGGATTACCGCCAGCTTAGCCAATGAAAGGTCAGAAAAGGCCTTTCTCTTGCGTCTCTTGCGAGCTGGGGCGGGACTTCCGGTGCACTCTGGGCGGCTATTGGTCTTCACCTAGAATCTACTCCAGGGTAGAAGTCTCCAGGCCGGCGGCGGCAGGGCAGGTCCTCGGAGGGAGAAGGCTCGTGTCCTTGCCGGCTCAACTCCCACGTGGGAGTGAAATTTGCTGAGGCCCCGCGTTACCCACGTCCGTGACGGAACAGAGACCCTTTCCTCCCCCTCCCACTGCCCCTGCTTCTTCCCTGCCTCTCCGGCCTCTCCGGCCTAGATCCGCGCACAGCGTCCAATGGCAATGGCCTTGCTCAGGGGCTCAGCTGAGGTGAGTTCGCGTCCCCCTTCCCGCCACACGTGCCCTCACCGCCTGCTTACACTCCACCCAGCAGCCTGGGGTCAGGGCGCCTGTCACGTCCTGCAGCTCAGGTCCCTGTCAAGGACCCTGAGGAAGGTGGAGCGGAGAGAGGAGTGTTGTGAGTTCTCAGGACGCAGGAAATGCAGGGCAGAGTGGACAGGGGTGACTTGTATCTGAAATTCCCCTGCGGATGTGGGTGGTCAATATTGAATCCAAGATCAGAGACGGGCAGGGAAGATTTCAGAGCCGCGTGCCCTGCTTTCCCCAGGCTGTGGGGTCCACAGGAATCGGGTTGTGCTAGATCCTTCTGAAACCTCTCAAGCACTCTCTGGGTGCCATATCTCAAGGTCATGAGTGAGTCCAAAGAGGTCCTGTGCTGTGGAGCAGGAAGGTGGCAGAGCTGAGGCAGTGAACCTGGGGTCTGGAAGTTGTGATGTGGTTAGACATTACCCAGTTGTGTGCACACCTGGAGGAAGTGTGAGCTGATGGTACTGGAAACCTGGTATTGCGACTTAAAATATATATGTATATATTTTTTTATTGTATTCAGAGAGGAAGGGAGAGGGGGAGAGCGGAGAGAGAGAGGGAGGAGTAGCGGGAGAGAGGGAGAGAGAGAGAGAGAAAGAGAGAAAGGAAAGAAAAGAAAAGAAACTTGATTTATGGGAGAGAATCATCCATAGGCTGCCTCTGGAAGCCCGTACTGGGTATGGAGTCTGCAACCCAGGCACGTGTCCTTGATTAGAATCCAACCCGGGATCCTTCAGTCCACAGTCCAAAACTCTGTCCACTGAGACAAACCAGCCAGGGCTGGTATCAGGACTCTAGGATGAAGCATGAACCCTTGGCTTTGTCCTGGAGGCATGATCTGGGAAACTGCAGTGGTATTGCTTGGCAGGAAGGCTGGGGCCCTGCTGGCATGGCCCAGAGCTTAGATGGAGTTTCCCTGTTGTCCCCCTTCCCAACCAGTGTGTTGTGCTGAGGGCAATAACAGTGACAAATGGGGCTGTGGTAAGAGAGCAGCCAGCACAGGCATGAGGACCTGGTGTCCACACTAAACTGGGGCGTCCTGGAGTAGGTTAAGGGTGAGGATGATGTGTAAGTAGTAGGATTACTAGTTCCCAAAATTTCAACTATGGTTTCAATTATCTCAATTCTGACAGGTTGCCATGACTTTTGAGGACATTGCCCTGTACTTCTCCAGGGAGGAATGGAGCCTCCTTGATGAGGGTCAGAGACGTTTGTATGTGAATGTGATGCTGGAGAACTTTGAACTTATATCCTCCCTGGGTAAGGCCCTCACTCTGGGTGGTTCCTGGGACTTGGCTTTGCATTTCTTATACCCCCTCACTTCTAGGGGTGCTATGTCCTCACCTGTGAACTGTACACATTGCTTGATTTGTCCAGTTTTCTAGGTTTTTGCTGTGGTTGGCAGGGTTGGTTTGATTGCACTGCTCCCTTCTGTACCTTTAGTCACAACACGTGTTGTACTGAACTGTTAGGGAGGGTTTGTGATTGGTTGTGTGGCAGGGAGACTAATGGATTCCAGTTGAGTAGTGAGTAAAAGCATATTCTTTATTCCTGTTGATCATTTGTGTGTATTTTTTTAAGTAGTGTTTACATTCTTAGTCCTATTTTATTTGTAAATATCTTTAAATTGATTTCAGAGAAGAAGAGGGGGGGAGAGAGAGAGAGAGAGACAGAGAGACAGAGACATCAATGATGAGAGAGAATTATCGATTGGGTATCTCCTGCATGCCTCCTACTGGGGATCCAGCCACAACCCGGGCATGTACCCCCACCTTCAACTTAACCATGACCTACTGGGTTCTTAGATGGATGCTCAACCACTGAGCCAAACCAGCCAGGACTTTAGTCCTATTTTTAACCATATTTATTTGCTATTGTGTGTTTTGAATACTTTTTCTAGTTTATAGTAAAATACATCTCCTTTTGCATATGTTTAATTGTGCTTTCCAAATATTGAATTCCTGTTTTATTTACAAACTAGTGGCCCAGTGCTTGGATTCCTGCACATTGAAAGGAAATTAATTAGAAAAAATATTTTAATATCACTATTTGCTCTTTCTCTATAATTGAAGTGTCAGAGAGGAAAGAAAATTAGTAAAATGTATATGAAAATAATACATAAGTTGGTTAATAAATAAAAAATTACAACATGATTGCCCTAACCGGTTTGGCTCAGTGGATAGAGCGTCGGCCTGTGGACTGAAAAGTCCCAGGTTCGATTCCGGTCAAGGGCATGTACCTGGGTTGTGGGCACATCCCCACTGGGGGGTGTGCAGGAGGCAGCTGATTGATGTTTCTCTCCCATCAATGTTTCTAGCTCTCTATCCCTCTCCCTTCCTCTCTGTAAAAAAATCAATAAAATAAAAAAATTTAAAAAATTACAACATGATATAACAAGAACAGACATAGAAACATGATATAAATACAACATTGATGAAAACAATGACTGATCATTGATTAAACTTATTCTAATATCTCCCTGTATACCACATTAAGAGTAAAAACACTTTTCAGAGTGCTTGACTAATTTCCTTTGTGATAAAGTATTTACAACTTTAATGTCACAGGCTCTTCGAACTCGAGAGGAAGCAAAATATAACTGACCGTGTCTGAAAAGGGGTTTAGGTAGAAATATTCCTACTCTATGTAGAGTTTGTCCTTGTGATTTATTAACAGGTACATTCTGTCAATGACACTGCTTTCTTTCAGCTTCAGAATGTCAACAAAAACGACCAAATTCATGATCCACAATGACAGATCGAAACACATGCCTGCGATTGGCACCTACGAGTGCTTTATATGTATTTGCATTGCGAAAGTCATCGTTTATTTTTTTAATATTTTCTATTGATTACAGAGAGAAAGGGAGGGGAAGAGAGAGGGAGAGAAATATCAATGGTAAGAGAGACAAATCAATTGGTTGCCTCCTGCATGTGCCCCAACTAGGGCCAATCAAGCCTGCAACTGAGGTCAGTGCCCTTGACTGGGATTGAACCCAGGACCTATCTGTCCTCAGGCTGATGCTCTATCCACTGAGCCACACCGGCCAGGGCATCAATGTTTATTTTTAAATTGCCAATGCGCGTCATATGTACGGGCCGGTTGGTCGGACAGACTTACCGTTGGTCACTTAGCCTTTTATATGTACAAAAGATTCCATGTTTTTGGCAACTCTGCATTCAGGAAGTCTGGTGTGGCTATTTTTCCATTAGGCTCGAATGCTACCAGTGTTTACCCATGAAGTGTTTTTAATGAATTGATGTAGAATGTTTTCAGCAACACTGCTGTCTTCTTCATAGCCTTCATAATCGTGTTAACATAACATGACTTTCTCTCTGTATCACAATATTTGCTTTATTTGGTTGATCTGATCCGAATGCACATATCTTCAATATATTCATATGATTTGCAAATATGGTCTCCCATCTGCCAGTCGATTGCCTTTTCATTTCATTTTGTTAATTGCTTTTGTGCTGGGAAAAAGCACTTGGATTTGATTTAGCCCTGACTGTTGATTTTCTCTTTTTTTGCCTGGTGGTTGGTGCCACATCCCAGAAACCATGTCCAAAACAACTCTCCACGCGGTTTCTCTGAGTCATCTTGAAGAACTTTAAAGTTTTAACAGGGACGTTTAATTCTTTTATGCGATCTGAGTAAATGTTTATCAGTGATTTTGTTGTTTTCCTTGTGAATATCTATCTTTTCAATAACCCTCATTGAAGAAACTGTCCTTTTTTAAAATTTTTTGTGGTTTTGTCAAAGGTTACCTGAACCTGTGGGCCTGGTTTATTTCTATGTTTTCCCGTTTTTGTTGTTGTTTTTTGTCTTTGTTTTTTGTTGTATTTCAGTACCAAACTGTTTGGTTGCTTTGGCTTTGAAATAGTTTGAAGACAGCAAGTGTGATGCCTCCAAGCTTGTTCTTGCTTAAGATTAAGTTTGCTACTTGAGATCATTTGAGGTTTCAGAGATTGGAATTATCATCCGGATTGCATTTGATCTGGAAATTGCTTTGGGCAGAATAGAATTTTAAGGACATTACATTTTCAAATCCAAGAACACCTGATGTCTTTTCACTTTTTTGTGGTTTCTCCCATTCTTTCACCACTGTGTTCTAGTGTTCAGTGTACAGATCTTACATCTTTGTGGATAAATTTATTCCTGAGCATCTTATTCTTTTTGATGCTATTGTAAACTTGACTATTTGCTTCATTTCTTGTTGTTGTTGTTTTAAGTGTTTTTATTGATTTTTTAGAAGGAGACAAATGGAGAGAGAGAGAGGGAAACATCCAGCTGAGAAACAGCGATCAGGTGCCTCCTGCACGCTCCCTACCTGGGATCTTGCCCACAACCCAGACATGTGACCAGCAATAGAACTGGTGGCCTGTCAATTCATGGAAATATGCTCAATCAACTGAGCAACACCACTGAGGGGTCTTTCTTCCTTTCTTTATCAGAAAATCCATTGTTAGTATTTAGAGGAACTGATGTTTGCATGTTGATATTTTATCCTGGAACTTTTCTGAATTTATTTATTATTTAATACTGGTGGCCCGGTGCACAGATTCGTGCATCCACCACGTTCCACAGGGACCAGCCCTACTGCCCCACCTCTACCCCCACCCTCTTGGTCTCTGCCAATTGGACACCAACAACTTGGGCGCACACTTTCATCAGGGCAGAGCCAAGCTGGCTCCAGGCCTAGGTTGGGTGCACCTGCCCTCCCCCACCACCCTCCAAAGGCCCCTTATTCGCAGAGTCTGGCGTCCCAAGTCCTCTGACGCACAGGGGCCTGCAGGCGCGCTGGGAAGTGCTGCACGTGTTGGCTGAGAGCCCAGCCTGCAAGATACACAGTCCTGGGCGTGTGGCCAGCCAGCTGCTCTCTGTGGAGCCAGGAGGAGATGACGCCTGTGGTAGGGCATGGCCATGGGACACGGGACAAGGGGCCTGGAGTGGGGCCTGTGTGAAGGGGCTTGTTTTTCTGGCTCCAACTCAGTTATTTGGGATCTTGGTCTCAACTACGCGAGTGCAAGGCTCCATGTTTTGACAGGATTTCCTGCAGGTCTCCAGAACTGGCCTTGTGAATCAGTCTAGAGCTCCCGCCATGCCTATATTTGTGCCTTATCTTAATCAGGGATTGTTGCCTTCTTCCTCTCCAATCCTCTTTGGGGCAGCAGGCAGGGCGATGGGGTCTCCCCTGCCCCCACACCCTTCTTGGCTGGTGGCCTGTGCCCACTGGCCAGCTCCCACCAGGGGGCAGCTCCTGGGTTGAGCGTCTGCCCCCGGTGGTCAGTGCATGTCATAGCGACTGGTCATTTGGCCTTTTGGGCGATTTACATATTATGGTTTTAGTATATACGATAGGATTTATTTATTGCTTTTAAAGTGAGTGAGACACAGACATTGTTCTCTTCCACCCATCTGTTTATTCATTGCCTGCCCCCTGCATGTACCCTGATGGAAAATCAAACCTGCTACCTTGGCCCATCAGATCCACACTCTCAACAAACTGAGCTACCTCACTAGGGCTCTGAATTTTTAAAATTAATTTTAGAAATTAATAGTGAGTTCTTGACAGTTTTTACCACGTAAGTTCATGTCATTTGTCAACACCTCTTATGCAATGTGCTTCAATGTCAGGTGTAATGTCTTTCATTTCTTTTTAAAATTCATTTGAGTGTTGTTTCTTTTGTTTTAGTCTCAATAAAGATTTGCCAGTTTTGTGAATGTTTTAAAAAATATATCTCTTAGATCTGGCCGGCATGGTGATTAGAGTGTCAGCCCTAGGACGAAAGGGTCACAGGTTCAATTCCTGGTTAAGTGTATGAACCTGGGTTGCAGGGTTTTTTTCTTGGTGGGGGGTGTTGCAGTTTTGTTTTTTTAAAAATATATTTTATTGATTTTTTTACAGAGAGGAAGGGAGAGGGATAGAGAGTTAGAAACATTGATGAGAGAGGAACATCAATCAGCTGCCTATCCCCCTACTGGGGATGTGCCTGCAACCAAGGTACATGCCCTTGACCAGAATCGAACCTGGGACCTTTCAGTACGCAGGCCAACGCTCTATCCACTGAGCCAAACCGGTTAGGGCGGTGTTGCAGTTTTGATCCTCTCCCCCTGTTGGGGTGCATGTGGGGGGCAGCCAACCAATGCGTCCCTGTCACATCTATGTTTTTGTGTGTTTTTCTCTATCTCTCTCTCTTCCACTGTCTCTAAAAATGAATGAAAAAGGTATTCTCCGGTAAGGATTAACAGCAAGAACAAAAAGAATTAGGAACTTTTGTCTTGTCTCTAGTTTATTAATGGTTGTTCTAATATTCATTGTTTACTTGCTTTGCTAGCTTTGGGTGTACTTTCTTTTTTTTTTTTTTTTTTGTATCTTCTAAAATATATTTTTATTGATTTTAGAGAGAGGAAGGGGAGGGATAGAGAGACAGAAACATCAGTGATGAGAGAGAATCAGTGATTAGCTGCCTGCTGCATGCCCCCTCCTGGGGATTGACCCCACAACCCTGCCTATGACCTGACCGGGTATGGAACTGTGACCTGTTGGTTCATAGGGTGACGCTGGGGTTTAGTGTCTTGTGTTTCCAGTTTTCTGAGGTGCAAGGTTAGGTTGTTTATTTGAGATCATTTTTCTCAATGTAAGAAATTATTTCCTGCACTGTATCCATAAGCTTTGGTAGATTGTGTTTGTATCCACTTTACTTCTATGTTTTTTTGAGATCTCTATTTTTTCTTTCATCCCCTCATTTTTCTGGAGTGTGTTGTTTAATTTGAACTTATCTGTGAATTTTCCAGCTTTCTTGAAACTAAAATTGATTTCTAGTTTCATCATTGTGACTAGATAAGGTACCTGATGTGATTTCTTCTCAAGGTTGGAGACTATTTTCTGACCTAACATATGATCTGCTTAGAGAATGTTTCATGTGCGCTTGACAAGAATGTGTGTCCCGCTGCACTTGGATGGGATGTTCAGTGTGTATTTCTTAGTTCTGTTTCCCTGGAGTCTAGTCAGACTTCTATTATTCCTTATTGCTTTTGGATGGGATGTCTGCCTGTTGTTGAAGGGTCAGTGTTGAAGTTGCCTACTAATACTGGTGTGTTTTTTCCTGCCTTCAGATCTGATATTAGTTGCTTAATATACTTAGTTGCTCTGTTGTTTGGTGAATAATACTTCAAACTGTTATCCTTTTTTTAAATTTTTAATATATTTTATTGATTTTTTACTGAGAGGAAGGGAGAGGGATAGAGAGTCAGAAACATCGATCAGCTGCCTCCTGCACACCCCCCACTGGGCATGTGCCCGCAACCAAGGTACATGCCCTTGAACAGAATCGAACCTTGGACCCTTGAGTCCGCAGGCCGACGCTCCATCCACTGAGCCAAACCAGTCAGGGCCAAACTGTTACCCTTTGGTGAATTGACTGATACATCATTTTATGAGGAACTTTGTTTCTTGTGACACATTTTTTGAGGAGAACTGTTGTCTGATAGAATTTTCACTTCCCCTGCCCTGCTTTGGTTTCCTGTGCATGGAGTATTTTTTTCATCCCTTTCTTTTCAGCCTATTTGGGTCCATAAAGATTTCGTGTCTCTTGTAGTCGCTTCTATTGCGTCCAGTTTCTGATTCTTTTATCCCTTCAGTGATTCTCTGCATTTTGAATGAGGAATTGGTTTATGGAGCAACTGTTGCCACTTCTTCATTTGTATTTCCTTTGTTTGTCTTCCTGTCTTATGATTGTCCTTTGTGATTCAATGATTTTGTACAGTGATTTGGCCCCGCTTTCTCTTGTATTCGTATCACATAGTGTTTGCTTGTGATTTTCAAGACACTAACATAAAACAAGCCATACTCTTTGCAGTCCATTTCATCTTATTAACACCTTCATTTGCATACAAAACTTAGTCCCTTGGACTCTCTACCACACACTCCTTATAGACTTATGATGTGTCAAATCTCTTCATGTTGTGTAGGTATTAAAATACACGATGTCAACTTTGTTATTTTTACTGGTTTGAATTTTTTTTTAATTTTTTAAAATATATTTTATTGATTTTTTTTTTACAGAGAGGAAGGGAGAGAGATAGAGAGTTTGAAACATCGAGGAGAGAGAAACATCGATCAGCTGCCTCCTGCATGGCCCCTACTGGGGATGTGCCAGCAACCCAGGTACATGCCCTTGACCTGAATCGAACCTGGGACCTTTCAGTCCTCAGGCTGACGCTCTAACCATTGAGCCAAACCAGTTTCGGCCTGGCTTGAATTTTTAACATGACAGCGTTACATAATGTTCATTCCTCCAATGCAGTGTTACAGTATTGTGAATTTGATTCTGGTCTCAACGTTTATCAGTGAGATTTATAGTTTCTTATGCATCCATGTTCTACTTAGTATTTTTTTTTTTTCATCTTGAAGAACTTTTTCAGCATGCCTAAAAAGTCAGGTTGAGTGGCAGTGAACTTCCTTTAGCTTTTGTGTTTCTTGGAAAATACTTATTTCTGAAGATCAGGTTTTCTGGGAAAAGTGTTGATGGTTTTGTTTTCAGGGAGTGTTTTGAATACATCCTCTTGTTTTCTCCTAGTAGGCAAGGTTTCTTCAGAGGAATCTACTGATACCCTTCCTCTGTTTTTTTACCTGTGTGAGAGGAGTTCCTGTTTTCCTTGTGTTTTAACAATTCTCTTTGCGTTCTGACTTTTGACCCTTGCATTTTAACGTGCCTTAATGAAGTCCACTTTGCATTGAATCTGTACAGGGACCTTTGATAGTGCATGCACTTGATTTTTCAGATCTGTTTTTGCAGATTATGGAAGTCACTTTCAGTTTATATTTGAAAAATAAATTGTCTACCCTCTTCTTCTTTTCTCCTCTCTCTCTCTCTGTCTCCTTCCACGACCAAAACTCTTAGGGTTACCTGGGATTCCCATATGCAAATATAGGTTAACTTGATGGTTTTACTTAATTGAACTTGCTGTATTCTTTTTAGTGTGTGTGTGTGTGTGTGTGTGTGCACATGTGTTTTCTTTTTTTTTTAAATTCTTTATTGACTAAGATATTGCATATGTGTCCTTATCCCCTCATTGACCCCTGACCCTCTCACTCATGCCTTCACCCCAGTAGTGTCTGTGT
The DNA here is from genome assembly GCA_026230045.1 of Corynorhinus townsendii. Taxonomy (NCBI): domain Eukaryota; kingdom Metazoa; phylum Chordata; class Mammalia; order Chiroptera; family Vespertilionidae; genus Corynorhinus; species Corynorhinus townsendii. The sequence continues at coordinate 49,302,857 of JAPDVU010000011.1, read as the reverse complement.
CCATTGGTTATGCTTATATTCATGCATTCAAATACTTTGGTTGATCTCTTACCCCCCTCTCCTCTGCCTTCCCTCTGAAGTTTGATGGTCTGTGCGATGCTTTTCTGTCACTGGATCTATTTTTGTTCACCACATTATGTTGTTCGTTATATTCTACAAATGAGTGAGATCATGTGATATTTATCTTTCTCTGACTGGTTTATTTCGCTTAGCATAATGCTTTCCTTGCTGTTGCAAATGGTAAGAGTTCTTTCTTTTTTACAGCAGCGTAGTATTCCATTGTGTAGATATACCACAGTTTTTTTAATCCACTCATCTGCTGGTGGGCATTTAGGCTTTTTCCAAATCTTGGTTATTGTAAATTGTGCTGCTATGAACATAGGGGTGCATATGTCCTTTCTGATTAGTGTTTCTAATTTCTTAGGATATATTCCCAGAAGTGGGATTACTGGTTCAAATGGGAGTTCCAGTTTTAATTTTTTGAGGAAACTCCATACTGTTTTCCACAGTGGCTGCATGAGTCTGCATTCCCACCAGCAGTGCAGGAGGGTTCCTTTTTCTCCATATCCTTGCCAACACTTGTCGTTTGTCGATTTGTTGAGAATAGCCATTCTGACAGGTGTGAGATGGTACCTCATTGTCGTTTTGATGTGAAACTCTTAGATGATTAGTGACTTTGAGCATGTTTTCATATGTCTCCTGGCTTTCTGTATGTCCACTTTTGAAAAGTGTCTATTTAAGTCCTTTGCCCGTTTTTTTATTGTATTGTTTATCTTCTGTTGTGAAGATGTATGAGTTCCCTGTAAATTTTGAAGATTAGGCCCCTATCAGATAAAACATTGGCAAATACGTTCTCCCATGCAGTGGACTTTCTTGTCGCTTTGTTGATGGTTTCTTTTGCTATGCAGAAGCTTTATATTTTGATGTAGTTCCATTTGTTTGTTTTCTCTTTAGTTTTCATTGCCCTAGGAGCTGTATCGATAAAGATATTGCTACGATATATATCTAATTTTTTTTGCTTGTGGATTCTTCTAAGATTTTTATGGTTTCCCATCTTACATTTAAGTCCTTTATCCATTTTGAGTTTATTTTTGTGTATAGTGTAAGTTAGTGGTTTGGTTTCTTTTTTTATTTTTATACTTTTATTGATTTCATAGATGAAGGGAGAGGGAGAGAGAGATAGAAACATCAATGAGGAGAGAGAATCACTGATTGGCTGCTTCCTGCACACCCCCTACTGGGGATCGAGCCCACAACCCGGGCATGTGCCTTTGACCAGAATCGAACCTGGGACATTTCAGTCTGCAGGCTGATGCTCTATCCATTATGCCAAACCAGCTAGGGCCCTGGTTTCCTTTTTTTGCATGTATCTTTCCAATCTTAGCACCATTTATTGAAGAGACTCTCTTGACACCATTGTATGCTCTTGAATCCTTTGTCAAATATTAATTGAGCATAATGGCTTGGGTCGATTTTTTGGTTCTTTGTTCTGTACCATTGGTGTATATGTCTGCTGTTGTGCCAATACCAGGCAGTTTGGAGAACAGTGGCTTTGTAATATAGCTTGATATCTGGTATTGTGATCCCTCCAACTTTGTTCTTTTTTCTCCAGGTAGCTGTGGCTATTCGGGGTCTTTTTTTATTCCATATCAATTTTTGGAGAGTTTGTTCTAGGTCTGTGAAACACGCCATTGGTATTTTAATGGGGATTGCATTAAATCTGTAGATTGCTTTAGGTAGTATGGACATTTTAATGTTGTTGATTTTACTAATCCATGAACATGGTATCCATTTGTTTATGTCTTCCTCCATCTCTTTTTTCTACGTCCTATAGTTTTCCATGTACACAGCTCTTACCTGCTTAGTTAAGTTTATTCCTAGGTATCCTAATTATTTTTGTTGCACTGGTCAATGGGAATGTTTTTGTTTGTTTCTCTTTCTGTAAGTTCATTATTGGTGTATAAAAAAGCCAGGGATTTCTTGGTGTTAATTTTGTATCCTGCTACATTGTATCCTGAATTCATTAAATCTAGTAGTTTTTTGATGGATTCCTTCGGGTTTTCTATGTACAATATCATGTTATCAGCGAATAATGACAGTTTTTCTTCTTTTCCAATTTGGATGTCTTTCTTCTTCTTTTCTGATCGCTATGGCTAGCACTTCCAATACTATATCGAACAGGAGTGGTGAAAGTGGGCATTCCTGTCTTGTTCCTGTTCTTAGGGGAAATGGGTTTAGTTTTTGCCCATTGAGTATGATGTTGGCTGTAGGTTTGTCATATAAGGCTTTATTCATGTTGAGGTATGATCCCTGTACTCTCACTTTGCTGGGAGTTTTTATTAAGAAAGGGCATTGGATTTTGTCAAAAGCTCCTTCTGCATTAGTTGATATGATTTTTATCTTTCAATTTGTTTATGTGACGTATCATGTTTATTGATTTGCAGATATTGTACCATCCTTGTAGCCCCAGAATAAATCTCGCTTGATCATGGTGTATGACCTTTCTAATAATGTAATGCTGGATCATATTTTTTAGAATGTTGTTGAATATTTTAGCATGTATGGGGACCACTGTGACTATAGTGGGAGAGCTGCTGTACAGGAGACACCCCTATGGAGCAAGACTTGCTTCAGTGGGGCTTTGGTGCTCAGTGAGTCTGCCCCTTGAGTGTGTTGCTTATGGATGTAAAGAGTTGTAAGCTGGTATGGTATGACACTGACCTCTGGGTACACTGGCTCTTGGGTCTCCAGGGAGGTGTAAAGTCAGTCACTGGTTGGGGCCACTCAACAGGATCTACAGAGAGATCTGCAGAATCTGCTTTTTGTATTGGGTTTGGAAGTGCCCCAACAAGGCCCAGCTGTGAAGCAAGGAGGGCTAGTGCTGTTGCCAGGTCTTGGGCTTTTATTGATAGTTTTGGAACGTCCTGACCCCACTGCAACTTGTTTGACAGATTTTAGCCTGTCAAGGACAAGCTATTCATGTACAAAAGCTGCAGCACACAGCTTGGGTGGCTTGTAAAGTGGGTGGGGTGAGGTCTCAGGGAATCACCAGGGCAGAGCAATCTGAAATGGCTGCCAGTCAGCCCTGCGACCCAGAATGTCCCAGCATAGGTGTAATGACCGCTGTGACCACCTCCGTCAGGTAGAAAGCCGCCCTCAAGTTCCTGCCCAATGCCAGTCCAATTTCTCTTCATAATTGTCTGAGTCCCCCAGCTCCCACTTCTGAGGCTCGCCCAGCAGAGTAGCTCAGAGGAAGCAGGAGCTTGTAAATTCGGTTCGTGGTGCTGGCATTGTAAGAGGAGCAGCTGGGTCTCCTGCAGCCTCTGTGTCACTGAGCCCCAATATGCACTGGTTTTTTACAGCCCTTAGCTCTTACTGCCAGTAGGGACTTCTTCCCAGCTCTGGGACCCTGGGCTGGGTATCTTCTGTGGGACTGCGACCCCTTGCTGCTCCAGGTGAACTCTGCAGAGGCGACCTCCCTCCCAGTTAAAAAAGTGGCCCACATGAGTACAGGACCAGCACCTTCTGTGCCTCCGCACCTCCTACCAGTCTCAGTGTGCTGTCTTCTTTACTTCTCTAGTCATAACACTTCCATTCAGCTAGCTTTCCAGAGGTTCTGGCTGGTGGTGGTTCTGTATTTTGGTTGTAATTTTGATGTGGTTGTGGGAGGCAGCAAGTACAGGCTTTTGCCTACACCGCCATCTTGGATATCCTGTCCCGTAACTTTTCTGAATTTCATTCCTTATTCTTCTTTTATCTCCACCCGAAGAGTGAGAATATTTTTTTCATTGATTTTTTTTCTTAAGGAGAGAGAAAGGGAAAGAGAGGAGAGATGGGGGGGGGGGAGAGAGAGAGAGATCAATTGGTTGCCTCCCACATGTGCCTCCACTAAGGGGGGATTGGACCTGAAATTGAGGTACCTGCCCTTTACTGGGAATCGAACCTGTGACCTTCCAGTATACAGGCAGGCACTCTCAGCACTGAGCTACATGGGCCAGGGCTATTTTATTTATTTTTTAAATAATTTATTTATTTTAAAAATATATTTTTATTGACTTCAGAAAGGAGGAGGAGAGAGAGATAGAAACATGAATAATGAGAGAGAGACATTGACCAGCTGCCTCCTGCATGCCCCCCACTGGAGAATGAGCCTACAACCTGTATATGTCCCCTGACAAGGAATGGAATTGTAATGTCCTAGGTTATGGGTCTATGTTCAATCACTGACCTGCACTGGGCAGCCTTTATTTATTGATTTTGAGACAGGAGGGGAGACAGAGAAAGAGAGGGAAACATTGATCTCCTGTTCTGTCCATCTAAGCGATTATTGGTTGTCCCCTACATGTGCCCTGATGGGGGATCGAACCCACAACCTTGGTGCATCGGGACCACACACTCAACAAGTGAGCTACCTGGCCAGGGCTCTGAATTTGTTTATTAATTTCAGAAGCTCATATGGGAACTTGGCAAATTTCTCTATGGAGGGTCAAGTCATCTCCTAACATCAACACCTATTATGATGCATTGTGGTTCATAATGTGAGGTGTTTTGTCTTAACTTTCATTTCTTTTTTTTTTTATTTCTTTGAGGCTTGTTTTTTGCTTTGTTTGTTTTTTGCTTTAGGCTAGCTCACGGTTTGCCAATTTTTGTATTTTTTAGAAAAATACCTATCAGGTATACTCCTATTTTATCTTATCTCCCTTTTATTGATGCTTGTTCAAATATTTAGTTTTTCGTTCCTTTGCAACCTTTGGGGTTACTTTCTTTCTTTCTTTTTTTTTTTCTAGATTCCTGAGATGAAAGGTTAGGTTTTTTGAGATCTGTTTTCATAATGTAGCCATTTATACCAATAAATTTCCTGTTAGAATTACATTTTCTGAATTTTATACATGAATTTTGGTAAGTTGCCTTTTTATTTACTTTGTCTCTAGACTTCTTTGAGTTCTGTTTTGTGTTTGGCTACCTTGAAATTCTTATATGTTTGTTTATTATTGGTTTCAGATGAAGAGGAAGAGAGAGGGAGAGACAGAGAGAGATAAAGAGATGGGGGGGAAGAGAGCGAGAAGGAGGGAAATATCAGTGTGAGGGGAAAACATCAGTCGGCTGCCTTCTGCACACAAACTAACTGAAAATGGAACCCGCATACTGATTGTGCCTTGCCTGGGAATTGAATCCTTGACTCTTTGTTGTACAGGATGATGCTCTAACCGACTGAGCCATACTGGCCAGGCATTCTGTGGTTTTTAAACACAATGATTTCCTGTATTTTTTGAAGAAGCCACTATGGCCAGTGATAGCAGAAGCACAGTGGGTGCTGGAGGACCCTTGTTTTTGACTGTAGGTATCTTCAAGTCTGTTTGTTCACCCAGTCTTTCCAGTCATCCTTTCTGTACAGTTCTCCTTTATTTGTGTCTGTAATACTGTTTGTCTTCATGGTACTCTAATTCCCATTTCCTGTGGGATGTTTTGTTCATGGATAGCTGTCTGCTTACACTGGGATGGGGGGAGATGCTCATATCTCTGATCCTGCCAATTTGCTGATGTCACTCCCATAGGTCTTTTGCCTGTGATCTCATTTGTCCTTTGTTGTTCTATCACAGTGTTTACCATCCATCTTTTCTGTTTTTCTTTGAAGATTTGCATCACTTATCACATGCAATGGCTCTAATGGGATTTAAGGGGAAGAATTATTTGTGCATCACAGAAGAAATGTGACTTTATGAATGACACAGTGGACCCACAGGCGGTCTTGCCTTGGTGAAGGGTCGTGGGGGGGGCTTTCACGCCTGGCCTTTGTTACATTCATAACTAGAAATTGGTTTTATTCACCATTGCTTTCTTACAGTTGTCCAGTCTTTACCCAATTATGCTTGTTTTTGGTTATTATTGATACTTTGCCAACTACACAGGTTGAATAGTGATCATTTCTACTTAGATTCCCAGTCCAAGGATAACCTTAACCTCTATGGACTTTGCACCTTTGCCTCTTTCAGAGGTCTCTCTTTACTGCAAACCAATGTTGGTTCGTGCCTGCACCACCTTGGAGTGCACAAGTATTATTTTATTGACGTTGAACCTCATGTGCTCTTATACAATTAATTTTTATGGGTATGAGCACCTTCAAAAGACTCTACACAGACTCACATGGCCAGCATGTAAAGCCCTGAAAAAATCTTTTGTGCAAGAACAGTGAGTAGAGCATTCGTCTCTTCTTTGTATCCCATTCTGTGCTTCCATCCATCCGTTGGTGAGATTTTCATTATTGACTGGCCATGTTATATACTTTAACAGCAATTTCCTCCGAGTCTACTTCACTTGTCTTCAAAATCTCTGTATGGAATCATTCCTAGTCATAACCGATAAATATTTCTGGTGAAGGTACTCTGATTCCATAAAATCAACATGTACTTCACCAGCGTTTCCTTTTGTTCAGGTTGCTGCTGTGGAGCAGAGAATGTGGAGGCCCCAACTGAACAGAGGGTTTCTTTAAGAGTGTCACAGGCCAGGAATCCCAAGGTAGCCTTGTCTTCCCAGAAGAGCCACCCCTGTGAGAGTTGTGGGCTCGTCTTGAGAAATATTTTCCACTTGACTGAGCTGCAGGGAACAAAACACGGACAGACACTGTTGAGGTGTGGCGCATGTGCAAAACGGTTTTCCTTCAGTGTAAAAGTTCACCAACAGCATGTGAGAGAGAAGACTTTCATTAGAGGTGTGGGAAGGATTTCATTTGCAAACAGCTGTGATTTCAATGTGCCCCAGAATCATTTCACATGCGGGGAGGTTGGGCAGGGTGTCCTTACTGAATCAGGACATCTCTACCTAAAGGCTGCTCACACCAGGGACATTCCAAATGCTATTTCGATGTGTGGGATGATGTTTCAAAGGAGAAAAAATGATTACACCAGAAAAGAAAGTAAGGGAGACGTTAGTTGCACCCACATGTTTATTCAGGAAAAGGGTGTCCATGTTGGAAGTAAGTGTTTTGTGAGCTCTGAATGTGGAAAATATTTTACCAAATTTTCTAGCTTTCATTATCAACAGAGAGGTCACACTGGAGAAAGGCCTTATCAGTGCAGTGAATATGGGAAAGCTTTTACCAGTAGTAATAGCCTAGGTAATCACCAAGCTTTGTACACTGGAGAAAGGCCTTGTGAGCGCAGTGAATATGGAAAAACTTTTACCAGTAGCAGTGCCCTCCATTATGGGCAGAGAGTTCACACAGGAGAAAGGCCTTATGAGTACAATGAGTGTGGGAAAAGTTTTACCAGTAACAGTATTTGTCATTGTCATCCAAGAGTTCACACTGGAGAAAAGCCTTATAAATGTAGTGAATGTGGGAAAGCTTACACCACTAGCAGTCATCTTTATCGTCATCAGAGAGTGCACACTGGAGAAAGGCCTTATCAATGCAGTGAATGTGGAAAATCTTTTACCACTAGCACCCAGCTTCGTAGTCATCACAGAGTTCACACTGGAGAAAAGCCTTATCAATGCCGTGAATGTGGGAAATCTTTTACCAAGAACACTGCTCTTCATTATCATCAGAGACTTCATACAGGAGAAAAGCCTTATAAATGCAATGAATGTGGGAAATCTTTTACAAGTAGCAATGGTCTCCAATATCATCAGAGAGTTCACACTGGAGAAAAGCCTTATCAATGCAGTGAATGTGGGAAATCTTTTATTGCTAATACCGACCTTCATCAACATCAGAGAGTTCACACGGGAGAAAAGCCTTATAAATGCAGTGAATGTGGGAAATCTTTTACCCAAAGTACTGCTCTTCGTTATCATCAGAGAGTTCACACTGGAGAAAAGCCTTATCAATGCAGTGAATGTGGAAAATCTTTTAAAAGTAGCAATGGTCTCCAATATCATCAGAGAGTTCACACTGGAGAAAAGCCTTATCAATGCAGTGAATGTGGAAAATCGTTTATCGCTAAGAACGACCTTCATCAACATCAGAGAGTTCATACGGGAGAAAAGCCTTATAAATGCAGGGAATGTGGAAAATCCTTTACCCAGAATAAAGCTCTTCGTTATCATCAGAGACTTCATAGAGGAGAAAAGCTTTATCGATGCAGTTAATGTGGAAAATCTTTAACCAGTACCACTGCCTTTCATTATCATCAGAGACTTCATACCTGAGAAAAACCTTATCAATGCAGTGAATGTGGGAAATCTTTTACTCAGAGAACTGCCCTTTGTTATTATCAGAGACTTCATACAGGAGAAAAGCATTATAAATGCAGTGAATGTGGGAAATCTTTTACAAGTAGCAGTGATCTCTAATATCATCAGAGTTCACACTGGAGAAAGCCATTATGAGTGCAATTAATGTGAGGTATCTCTCAGCCAAATTTCCATATTCACTCTGCACATATGAGTCCAAATGTGAGAAATTTCTTAAATGTGTAAGAAATGTAGTTTCTCAGTTCCAACTTCACAATAGTACAAGAAAATTTGTGAATCCTCATTTTTCTGAATTTCATGTCATACATTTAATCACCTATATTAGGTAAAGTTCCCATAAGTGTTTTTGCTGTTGTGTTTTTTTTTTTGTTTTGTTTTAATGTTGGAACACTATGTAATTATGTTGCACTTTTTAACATACAGAGATGTCCTGCCTGATCTATGTCAAGACATATTTCTGTTGCTAAAGGTATTTCACCTGAACCACCTATAAGGCCCCTACAGATGGCATCAATCACCATCATCATGTGCCCAAGGAAGCTAACTCTGTTTTCTAATTTGTTGAAGAAAATTAGGAATACCTGAGCCCTCAGTTCTTACTTGTTGCTCTGTCATGAGTTGCCACATAAGACTCATTACCATTGGCGCCAGTAAACATAATGTTGCAGAGGTACTGCCATTTCAGGGACACACTTTATATGCTAATGATGAATTTATTGAGTGCCTAAGTCATCAATGGGAACTGCCTGACTCAGGTTTCTTGTTTGCCAAATAAAGAGGGCTTTTTCCTAAGACTTCTTTAATCTTGGGTGTTGTATTTACAGTGTGGGTTAGTTTATAAGGAAATCTGGGCTTTCCATGCATGGTGATGTGAAAAATTTGTATGCTGTCTCACACATTTTTGCTCTTGGGGGAACAGTATGGTGCAGAAATTAGCTCAGCAGTTTTTACCAAATTTACATTGCTGCCCATAATTTTCTAGGAAGCATTGTGGGCTCTCTAGACCTCATGTGAAGATGAATGCTTTGAGACACAGAGATCACTCCAAAGAGGGGGTAGCTGTGACAACCTCAAGTATGTCTGGGAGCATGAATTTCTTTTCTTGTTTGCAAGGGATGCCAATACATTTGAAGGGTATTTCTGGCCACGTGTTGCAGAGGGTCATGTGCCCTAAGGCCTACAATTTCACGGGTGATGGTCACTGGTTTGAAGAACAGAGCAGTGAGGGGGAACCCTTTCACTGCAGAAACACTGACCTAATTGTTGTTGTGTCAGAAGCCAATTGCAGCATGTCAGCAGGGCTGATTCATCTGGAAATGGCTGTGGGCATTTCCCCAAACCTGAAAAGGATGCATAGAATGATTGCATGCTGCCAGACAGCTGAGGGTATTTCAACCTACATGTTACTGCCTCCTACTGGCCAAACACCTGAACAGCCGAAGCCAATTCCTCCAATCTGACAATGGATTACGTATACCAAACCCTGGCTTTTGATGTATATCTACTTTGCCTTAGGACAATTTGTGTTAATAAAAAGTCAGGGGTCCTGAGACAAGAGAGAACTTGGGTTTCTTTGGACAAGCTCCTCTGGCCCCCAAATGCCTTCCAAAATTATGTTTTGTCTCTGGAATCTTAAATAATTTACACACAGCACCTTCTCCAGATTCTTGAACCCTTCCAGATGCTGGATTAAGATCACTGGTATTGTTTGACCAGACTTCAGCCCATTAGATGCAATGGTTCTCATCTAACTGTGCATCCAGGAATTATTTTGAGGAAAAGACTACAGGAGATGTATGGACAAGATCTGAGGGACTCCAGGCATGTTTATCTTCTGGTGAGCGGTCTTTGTCATTGATTATAATCAGGATGCTTTGGTCTTTGTCATTGATTATAATCAGGATGTTTTGTGGCTCCTGTAGCTTCTCAGAGGTTCTCATCAGAGCCATTGGCGTGCTGGCAGCAAAACAAAGGTGGAGACAAAGGTGTCTTTAGTCCAGGGATGTGGATTTTGTGGGTTTGGGTGAAAGTTCTTCATTATTTCTTACATTTTCTGTCACTGAGATGAGACCCTCACCCAGAGGGCATTAAGTACCTGAATTAAATATAAACTTGCCAAACCTGGTGTTCCAAAATAGGTGAACGTACATTTCTTTTATCTTGAGCCATTGTTAACAGCTGCAATGAGTAAATTACATGTGGTAACTATAGTGTTTCATAAATCCTGACATGTGCATGAAACTGAAATCATCATTACACTCATAATGCTGACCATATCTGTCACTGTGTAGTTGCTTCCTGACCTCATTTAATCTGTCCCTGTTCTTCACAACTTTCTTGATAACCATGGATTTACATTTCATTTTACTAGAGAACTTTGCTTTTTCTAAGTATTTCTGCTTTAACTTATGTTTTATAAATTCTTAGAGATTTATTGAAGATATATTAGTAACTCATTTCTTTTTTTGATAGTATTCTTTTTGATGTTGTTAATGCTCACTTGAGGATATTTGTCCATTGATTTTTAGTGCGAGTGGAAAAGACAGGGTAAGACAGAGAGAAACATTGCTGTGAGAGAAACACATTGATTGGCTGCCTCCTGTATCAGCCATGACTAGGGCCTTGCCTGGGAAGGAGTCTTCATCCAAGCTACGTGCCTTTCACCGGAATCAAACCTGGGACCTTTTGATCTGTAGGCCCATGCTCTATTCAGAGATAAGCCGGCTAGAGCTCTGGAAGATATTCTTATCTTTGAATATATCACCATCATGTCCATTTTAACAAATATTTGGTTATTTCTAATACAGCTGGTACAAACATTTCTGTATAATTCTTTATATGGATATGAGTGTTATTTACCTTTGTCAGTTGGACATCCCCCGAGGGCTCCCGGAGTACGAGAGGGCACAGGCCGGGCTGAGGGGTCCCCCCCCCCTAAGTGCATGAATTTCGTGCACCGGACCTGTAGTTTTTTTTGTTTTTTTTTATTGATTTTTTTACAGAGAGAAAGGGAGAGAGATAGAGAGTTAGAAACATCAATGAGAGAGAAACATCAATCAGCTGCCTCCTGCACACCCCCTACTAGGGATGTGCCCGCAATCCAGGTACATGCCCTTGACCGGAATCAAACCTGGGACCTTTCAGTCCGCAGGCTGACGCTCTATCCACTGAGCCAAACCGGTTTTGGCTATAGTTTAAAGATATTCTGTAATTTTGTCGTTCAACTCTATATTCAATCCCTGTACTTATGCCCTCCGGGTGACAGTCTTATGCAATTTTATTTAATTGTATTTTTTGTAAGAATTTATGGTGAGCGTTTTCTCAGAAATCTTAAATGCTTTTTTTGTATCAGAATAATATGTGGTAATATTTTTGCTATTATAATAACTATTTTAATTGATTTTTTAAAAAACATTCTCATTGGAGCAAGGGAGAGGGAGCAAGAGTAAGGAACATGAATTTTGAGAGCACAGCCAGCATGGCTCAGTGGTTCCATGTGGATCTATGAACCAGGAGGTCACTGTTCCGTTCACAGTCAGGGAGGATGCCTGCGCCTTGGCTAGATTCCCTGTGTGATTCATGCAGGAGGCAGCTGATCAGTGATTTTCTCTCGGCATTGACTTTTCTCTCTCTCTCTCTCTCTCCCCCCATCCCCTTTGAACCCCAGTCTCTCCCTGCAGAGACATTCCCAGGACACGCACTTCTCAATCCCCCGATGCCTACAAGCACCTTTGTCTTTGGATGCATTTCAGTAAGAAATGGGACCTATAAGAAGACACTGCCGAAACTGGTTTGGCTCAGTGGATAGAGCGTCGGCCTGCGGACTGAGGGGTCCCGGGTTCGATTCTGGTCAAGGGCATGTACCTTGGTTGCGGGCACATCCCGGGTGGGGGGTGTGCGGGAGGCAGCTGATCGATGTTTCTCTCTCATCGATGTTTCTAGCTCTCTGTCCCTCTTCCTACCTCTCTGTAAAAAAACAATAAAATATATTTTAAAAAAAGACACTGACTCTGCTACAGGGAGACAGATGCTTTGGGCACTCAGGTGTCATTGTGGTGCACCCACCTGAGAATCTCCAGCAGAATCACTGGAACTCCCTGAATCTCAGTCGGCTGAATGTGACATGCAGATGATTGATGGCCCTTACTCTGGCCTCCCAAGGTCAATCAAAGTAACAAGCTGAGTACTTGTTGCCAGGATTCCATGGTTACGTTTTTGAGCATTTTCTCTTAATTCTCACAACAACCTGGGCAAGTGGACACTCGAATCAAATTGCTGAAAAAGTTCAGTGTCTAAGAAATGAAGTCAGCTCCCCAAGTTGACACCAGAGACAAGTGTCAGATTCAAGGGGCTGGATTTTAACCATGATTTTCTCCAGTGTCAGACACAGTCTCTACCACTGATGTGCAGTCCTCACTGGAGCAGGTGCAGCATGAGGACCAGGGTGGCTCAGCTGCAGCTCCTGTTTCCATGGTTGCAGTTATGCGTTTCCTCCCATTCCCTTTACATCTCAGAGCCCTTACCCTTGGCCTCCCCGTGTTCAGGGGAACGCCATCATTTCTCAGCTGCAGTGGTTTCTCCAGTGGAACCTTCTTTCAGAGTGAGCTGCTGTTTGTCTGCCTCCCCTTTGATCCCAGCACAGAGTTTGACCCACAGGAGACCTTGGTAATTAGGGCTGTGTCTCTGCACCTTCACCCACATGTTGGGTGTCATGCTGTGATCCCATCCACTGTGATGAATTTCCTGCCTCAGTTTGACCCTTCAAATGATGTTCCTATGTGGCAGTGACATTCACCCTGCAGGAGAGGATACACTGGGACATGAATTCTGGGACTTAATATTGGAAGTGATGCTGGAGTCCTGCATGATCCTGGTCTCATTGGACAGGTGCTCACCTCTTATTCATGCATAGGACCCACTGCCCATGTGATTCTGTCCTCTCTGTCCCTACTGGCTGAATGAGACAATCGCTCTCACCATGATTTCCCTGCAGCCCGGATCATGTTCTGGATTCACATCCTCCTTTCCAGTCTCCTGTGTCTGCACCCTGGGTCTTTGGGTTGGAACAGAGTCCTTTTGAGTACAAGCCGTCACCGCAGTGCACAGCTCACTGGGCCACAACTGAGGTCCTTACTGTGCTTTTCCTGACAATCTACCCTCACTGACTCCACACACCACATTTTCTGACGGTAGGTGAAGGTGGCTTTTCAGATGATGGTGTTTGCCATTTTGGCCAGTTACTCTGTTCTTCTGGGTCATTTCCATATATACAGCAGGCAGACATGTTAATAACATTTTTGTGGTTTCCTATGTTAACCTATACGGTATCAGTTTAATTATTAGGCCACCTAAAGAACCTAGAGAAAAGAAGGAAATATTCTTTTGCCTTGACAATGTCATTGTCCTCATCTTTCACAGTCACTCCCCTTAACTCCTTAGAAAAAGGAATACCCTTAGGGTTTGGGGTGTGAAAGATTTCACACCTACAAGAAGCCGTGCAGAGAGGAAGTTTATTTCACTTTCCAAGAGAGGAAAGTGCCGAGTATTGCTAGTCACTACAGGGCAGGGAAGGAAGTGTGGCTTCTGCTTTTCAGCAGGGGCTGTTGCTAAGGGACAAGTAATGGAGGGGCCTTGGGCTGTGCTGAGGTTGTGTAGCTATGCGGGGCTGTCTTTAAAAGTTACAGTTTGCTTTCCAGGAGACAGTATTCCACATGTGCTAGGGTGGTGTCTTATCAGTATTTTTCCCAAGCCTATAAAATATGACTAGAGCAACAGCTACGAAGAGGTCTAAAGAGACTTGTTTGAAGGGGCAGAAAGAAGGGAACTTTCTACTAATAGAGACCCCTTGGTTCAAAATATCCCGGAGGTGTGACCACCCCAGGAAGGAGGGGTGTGTAAGATGGAGCCTTGAGAGGAGCTTATCTTGTTCAGCAGTTTGAACAGAGGAGCTGTTTGAATTAGAGGAGCCAACAATCTTGGGGTTTAATTAGCAGGCGCTTCTCATAAATTGTGGAAGGACACAGCAAAGAAAAATACCTATTTCTTGTCCTTACAAATACCTTAACCTCATTTAGATCCTAAGGCTTTATTGATCTGAAGAGTGACTACTAGGAGACCCAATAAAGGGACACCAGCAATACTGGGGCCATTGTGTTCAGGAGGATGTCAGCAATGGTCCCACTCCTTGAATTTCCTCCTCAACCCAAAGGTTCTAACTCCCCTGTATGGACAAAAATGATGGCACACAGTAAACCTAACATTGTCAGGGAGCCTGGCATGGCATAGCCAATCTTACAAACTCAGAGGCTAAAAGTAACCATATAGGATGCTTTGAAGTTAAAACTTTCCACGTAAAAACTAGTCACCTGGGTATTTATATACAACCTGTTTGTTTGTTTGTTTTTGCAAAGGAGAAATTTAACCTTATTGAGCCTGTCTGTTGTCTCTTTGCATCGGTGAAAACAAAACAGACCTTTGGGTTTTCAGGGACATTTCTGTTTCACAGACTCCTCAGAGCACAATCTCCCAACACAGAAGATCACAGATCCCCAATTATTATTGCTCTCGGGTTAAATATTAACTGTTACCTAATAGATAAACTTGTAAAAATAAGTTTGTGTCTGTTGTGTTTTTTTTTTAACTCTTTATCCAACCCCAGAGATTTCCTTCCTTAGCTCTCCCCCCTAATTTATCACCAGTGAATGTCATGTAACCCCCTTTTGTCTTCTCCTTTGAGTCTAATGTATAAAAAAGATGCAAAACTGCGATTCTCCCGAGCATCACTCAACCTGCTGTTATTTTCCTTCCTGGCAAATGTCATGGACTTGGCGTTTATATTAATAAACTTAGAAAAATCTCCACAGGTTTGTATATTTCTTACAACATCACCAAAAGCTATTGTCTCATGTAAAGCAGGAGGAAGTTACATGGAGGGGTATGAACATTTCCAGGGACTCAACTGAGGAAAGACAGGTTTATAAACACAAACTTAGAGCAGACCCAGGACCCAGCAAGCTAGAGCCTTCCCATTGCTTTCAGAGAACAGAAGGAAATGCTCAAGGCTCAGATGAATGTGTTTTCATTGTGTGCTTGCGTGTTTTTAATCCTTACCTGAATGTTTCTTTTTACCCTCCCCCACTTTCCCTCTGAGATTCTGCAGTAATTTCCATGCTCCCCTGTCTCTGAATCCACTCCATCAGTTTTTTGTTAATTAGATTCCAAATGTGAGTGATCAAGTGACACTGTCTTTCTCTGACTGACTTATTTCACTCAGCATGATGCTCTCCAGGTCCATCCATGCTGTCTGAAAGGGTAAGAGATTCTTCTCTTTTACTGCTGCCTAGTAATCCATGTTGTAAATGTACCACAGTTTTTTATCCACTCATCTGCTGACGGGGACCTGGGCAGTTTCCAGTCCTTTGCTACTGTAAACTGTGCTGCTATGAACAGAGGGGTGCATACTTTCCATCTGATTGATTCGAGTGTCTTAGGATATATTTCTAGAAGTGGAATCACTGGATTATATGGCAGTTCCATACTAAATTTTTTTGCAGAAACTCCAAACCGGTTTCCATAATGGCTGTAGCAGTTTGCATTCCCACCAACAGTAAACTGGGTTCGCTTTTTTCCACATCCTCCCCAGCACTTCTCCTTTGTTGATTTGTTGATGGCAGCCATTCTATTACAGTGTGGGGTGATACCTAATTGTTGATTTAATTTGCATCTCTCTGGTGATCAGTCACTTTGAGCATTTTCACATGTCTCTTGGCCATCTTATCCACACTGCAGCCCAGGCACAGCTGACACTTCCGGTGGCATCAGAAGCAGATGCTCTTCAGTATGGGAGTCTGTTTTGTCACATTAAGTTTGTATAATGGATTCAGTGGAGGCAGATTAGACCGAATTAGAGGCTTGAGCAACCTCTGCAAGCTACAGTTGGCCTTAAGGAGACAGGTGCCTAATGGCTTTAATGAAGAAACAATGCCCATTAATAAGAGCAGGTCCTGAAGAAAGATATGCAAAACCAGCCACGCAGGTGCAGGAGAAACTTGCCCCACACATCACCTCCCCTGAAGGTATTTGAGCACCCTTAGGATACTTAAGGGTGTTCTTGGGCTATTTCACCCTAAATTGCGGCCCAGAGTCAGCTGAGAAATACGGAACCCTGGCCCTGGGGCGGAGAAACTACATTACCCACAAGGCCACGCATGGAATGCCACCAGTCTTAGCCAACAGGGCTCAGAGAAGGCTTCTGTAGGGCGGGACCGATAGTCCTTGTGGCAGGATTTTATTTTCTCAGTTTATTGCCTCAGTCCTTCAGGAATTTCTAGTCGCTTGGTCTCATGGAGGAGGCCGGAGAGTGCTTTTCCTCGCCAAACAGCCGAAAGCGGGAGCTTCCAGTGGCGCTCACAGCTCACTCTTGGGATTGAAACTCAGAGTCACCGCCCGGACTCACGCCAGGGACCGCCATTCCTGCAGCGGCTTCTACTGCAGCCTCTCCCGCCCCGCTCGGCCCACAGAGTGCAATGGCGGCGCCCGCGCTGAGGAGCTTCCCTGAGGTGAGTTCTTGTCCCGCGGTGTCCTAACCGCCTCCTCACACCGAACAGGACAACCCGGGTGCTGGCGCCTGTCACGTCCTGAAGCTCAGTCCGCATGGAGGACCGTGAGGAAAGTGGAGGGGAGAGAGGAGTGTTGTGGCTTCTGAGGCACAGCAAGTGCAGGGCAGGGAGGACAGGGGTGACTTGCATCTGAGGTTCCCCTGAGGGTGTGGGCTGTGAGGGTTGGCGGAAAGGTCAGAGGCTGCAGGGAGGACGTCACAGACTCATTCGGGGCTTTTCCGGCTGTGGGGTCCATCAGAGGCCTGGGGTGGTCCTGGACCCGGCTGGAAGACAAGCTTCTCTACATGCCATGTGCCAAGTTCATGGGTGAGTCCAGCGAGATCCAGTGGCATTAGAGCAGGAAGGGGGCAGAGCTGAGGGAGTGAACCTGGTACTGAAGATGGGAAGAGGTTAAAGGTTACCCAGTGGTGTGCACGTCTCGACGAACTGTGAGCTGATGGTCCCCGGGACCTGGTGTGGGGACTTAAATGTGGCTTTTTATTTGGAGACATGATCTAGCAGACTGCAGTGGTATTGCTTGTCAGGAAGGCTGGGGCCCTGCAGGCATCGCCCAGACCTTAAATGGCATTGCTGTCTACCCTCCCTCCCCCAATCCTTCCCACCCAACCCAGCTGCTCTGCTGAGGGCAATCCCAGTGAGTAATGGGACTGTGATGAGAGAGCAACCTGCACTGGCATTAGGGCCTGGTGTCCACACTAACCGGGTGCCCTGGAGGAGGTTGAGGGTGGGGAAGGTGTGTAAGGAGTAGGAATGGGGGTACTCAAAGAGACAGCTCTGGTTTCAATTGTTTCCATTCTGACAGGTTGGTGTGACCTTTGAGGACATTGCCCTGTACTTCTCCAGGAAGGAATGGAGCCTCCTTGATGAGGGTCAGAGACAGCTGTACCTGCATGTGATGCTGGAGAACTTTGAACTTCTATCCTCGCTGGGTAAGACCCTCACTGTCACCAGTAACCTGGACTTGGCTTTGCATTTCCCATTCCCCATCCCCCAGGGTGTGCTGTGTCCTCCCATGTAGACTGTGGTTCTGCTTGATTTTCCAGTTTTCTGGGTAGTTGCTGTCCTGGGGAGGGTGGGTCTGTTTCCGCTGCTCCCTTCTTTCCTGAAGTCCCAATTCTCCCCGCTGTACTACATTCACAGGGAAGGACTTGTGGTTGGTAGCGTTGCAGGAAGCCTGAGCAATTCCACCTTGATCAGTGAGGAAAGCATTTTCTATATTCCTGTTGGTCATGTGTATATATTTTTGAAAATTTTTCTGTACATCCTTAATCCTGTTTATTAACTATATAGTTTTTGTTAAACAGTCTTTTGAATACCTTGTATATTTTATATATTAAATGCTTATGACATACAAAACACATATTGTTGCATGTGATTAAAGTGCTTTGCAGATATTACTCCCCCACACCCGCTTTTCTACAAAGTCCATGTTTTTGGCAACCCTGTGTTCTGCAGGTCTAGTGCCACCGTGTTTCTCGCAAGCTCAGATGCTTGATACTAGTGGTTAGCAAGTAAATATTGTTAATGAAGTTATATAGACTTTGCTTTTGAGGCAGAGTCTTTGCGTTATTATTATCTGCAGTATAGTATTAACATACCTTTATTATTTCCGGGGAACTGCAACTATTTGTATGAATTTCTGTCTATATCACAGTATTCGCTTTATTGTGGTGACTATAATCCAATCCACAATATCTCCAAGGGATTCCTTCATATGGTTTGCAAGTATTTTCTTCCGTTCTCTAGATTGCCTTTCATTTCATTTTGTTTATTGCTGTTGTGCTGTGAAGAGGCTATTTTAAAAAATATATATTTTATTGATTTTTTAGAGGATGGGAGAGGGATAGAGAGTTAGAAACATCGATGAGAGAGAAACATTTATTAGCTGCCTCCTACAGACTCCCTACTGGGGATGTACCCACAACCAAGGTACATACCCTTGATTGGAATCGAATCTGGGACCCTCCAGTCCGCAGGCCTATGCTCTATCCACTGAGCCAAACCGGCTGGGGGGAAGACGCTATTTTTCTTTAGTTGTTGCAGTGGGGACTGTTTATTTTTTCTATTTTGTGTGGTGGTTGGTGACACATTCAGAAAATTCTGTCCAAAGCAAATCTCCAAAACTTTTTCTCTAGGTTGTCCTGAGGTGTTTTAAATTTTAGCGCTGACATTTAATTCTGTCCTGCAGGTTGCGTTACATTTTATCAGTGGTGTCCAGTTTTGTTGTTTTGCATGTGAATGTCAATTTATACCAGCACCATTTATTGAACAAATATCTTTCCTTTCTTCTGTGGCTTGCAGCATTGTCAAAGATTACTTAAAAGTATGTGCCTGGGTTTATTTCTATGTTTTCTGTCTGTTCTGTTTATATATGTGTCTGTGTTTCTCCAGCAACACACTGTTTGCTTGCTTGCTTTTTGTAATAAATTGAAGTCAAGAAGTCTGATGCCACCAGTTTTCTTCTCCCTCAAGATTGCTCTGGGTTAATGGAGGTCTTTTGATTCCTTTTCCGATTCTCTGTTCATTTCTTTGTATAATACCGTTGGAGTTATTCGCATTGCATTTCATCTGTAGTTTGCTTTGTGTGTTATAGCTATCTCCACCATATTTCATTTTCAGATCCATGAACACAGGTTGTCTTTCAACTGATTTGTGTTTTCTTCCATTCCTTTCATCCCTGTCTTACGGTATTCACTGTACAGATGTTTCACATTTTTGGTTGAATTTATTCCTGCGGATTTTATTGTTTTGGATGCTATTGTAATTTGATTACATTCTTCATTTTTCCATCAAAGAATTTATTATTCGTGTGTAGAAATGCAACTAATGTTTATATGTTTCTTTTGCATCCTGTAACTTTTCTGAATTTAATTCTTTATTGTTCTTTTATCTTCACCCGAATAGTGAGGATATGTTTTCCATTGATTGTTTTTTTTAGAGAGAGAGCGGGAGACATACACAGAGTGAGAGAGAGAGAAACATCGATTGGTTGCTTCCGACATGAGAGCGGGTATCGGACCTGCAATCCAGGTACCTGCCCTTGATTGGGAATCGAACCCTGGTGCTCCAGTGCACAAGCCAGCTCTCTCATCAGTGAGCCACACTGGCTAGGGCTGTTTATTTATTCTTTAAATTATTTAATTATTTATTTATTTAAATATATGTATTTTTTTCCTTCTGAGAGGAAGGGGATAGAGAGATAAAAACATCAATGATGAGAGTCAGAAACATTAATCATGAGAGAGAGTCATTTATCAGCTGCCTCCTGCACGACCCCCACTGGTGATTGAGCTCACAAGCAGTGCAGGTGTGCTAACAAGGAATCCAATTGTGACCTCTTAGTTCATGAGTCAATGCTCAATCAGTGAGGCATACAGGGCAGCATTTATTTATTGATTTTGGAGACAGCAAGGGAGACAGAGAAAGAAAGAGAGTGAAGTATTGATGTGCTGTTCTACCATCTATGCATTCACTGGTTGTCCCCTACATGTGCCCTGATGGGGGATCAAACCCACAACCTTGGTGCATTGGGACCACACGCTCAACAGCTGAGCCACCTGGACAGGGCTCTGAATTTGTTTATTAATTTCAGAAGCTCATAGTGGATCTTGACAAATTTCTCTATGGAGGGTCATGTCATCTGGTAACATCAGCATCTCTTATGATGCATTGTGGTTCTTAGTGACAGGTGTCATGTCTTTCTTTCTTTTTTTACTTATTTGAGGCTTGGTTTTTGTTTGTTTGTTTGCTTTTGCTTCAGTGTAGCTAAAGGCTTGCACATTTTTATATCTTTTTCTTAAATATACCTTTTAGGTATTCCTTTCTGTTGTCTTCTCTCCCTTTTATTTATGTTTGTTCTAATATTTATGGTTTCTGTCCTTTGAAACCTTTGGGTTTACTTTCCTGTTGTGTTTGCAGTTTCCTGAGGTGCCATGTTGGGTCTTTGAGATCTTTTGTGACAATGTGGGCATTTATCTCTATAAAATTTCCCCTTAGAATTACATTGTCTGAATGTTGTACATAAGCTTTGGTAGGTTGTCTTGTTACTTACTTTGCCTCTAGAGTTTTTATAGATCTCTTTTGTTTTTGGCTACTCTGAAATTCTTATGTATTTATTTATTATTCCTTTTACATAGAGAGAAGGCAATTGGGGGTGGGGGTGGGGAGAGAAAAATGAGGGAGAAACATCAATCAGCTGCCATCGGCACACTTACAAACCGGATATGAAACCCACATTCTGATATGTGCCCTAACCAGGAATTGAACCCTCTACCCTTCGATATACAGGGTGATGCTCCAACCAACTGAGCCACAGTGGCCAGGGCATTGTGTGTGTGTTTGTTTTTTTAAAAATATATTTTACTGAGTTTTTACAGAGAGGAAGGGAGAGGGATAGAGAGTTTGAAACATCCATGAGGCCGAAACCGATTTGGTTCAGTGGATAGAGCGTCAGGCTGCAGACTGAAAGGTCCCAGGTTCGATTCCGGTCAAGGGCATGTACCTTGGTTGCAGGCACATCCCCAGTAGGGAGTGTGCAGGAGGCAGCTGACCGATGTTTCTCTCTCATCGATGTTTCTAACTCTCTATCTCTCTCCTTTCCTGTAAAAAAAAATTAATAAAATATATTAAAAAAAAAAAAGAAAGAAACATCGATGAGAGAGAAACATCGTTCAGTTGCTTCCTGCACACTCCCCACCGGGAGGTGCCCACTACTAAGGTACATGCCCTTGACCAGAATCGAACCTGGGACCCCTAAGTCCACAGGCCGATGCTCTATCCACTGAGCCAAACTGGCCAGGGATTTGTGTCGTTTTTAAAAACAAAAATTTCCGGTTTTTTGAGAACAGGCCACTAGGATCAATGAGAACAAAAGCACAGTGGCTATACGGTAATGTTGACCCTTTATTTTTATTTTTTACTTATTTAAAATATATTTTTATTGATTTCAGAGAGGGAGAGAGAGATAGAAACATCAATAACGAGAGAGAATCATTGATTGGCTGCCTCCTGCATGCCCCCAGCAGAGATCGAGCCCGCAATCTGGTCATGTGCCCTTGACCAGAATCGAACTTGGGACCCTTCAGTCCAAAAGATGATACTCTATCCACTGACCCCAACCGGCTAGGGCTGACTTTAAAAAATATATACATTTTTATTGATTTCTGAGAGGGAGGGTAGGAGACAGGGAGAGGGAGGGAGAGGGGAGGGGGACATTAATGATGAGAGTATCATTGGTGAGCTGCCTCCTGCATACCCCTACTGGGGACTGAACTCACAACCAAACTGGGCATGTGCCCTTGACTGGAATGGAACCTAGGACCTTTCATTCCACAGGCTGACACTCTAGCGACTGAGCAAACCAGCTAGTGCTGACCCTTGCTTTATTTATTTAGTTAGTTAGTTAGTTTGTTTGTTAGTTATTATTGACCCTTGTTTTTGACCATAGGTATCTTCAAATGTGTTTGCTCACCCAATTTCCTGTCATACTTTTTATGCAGTTGTCCTTTTTTGGTATTCTGTATTACTGTTTGTCTTCATAGTAGTCTTATTCCCATTTCCTGTGGGATGTTTTTTTCATGTATAGCCGTCTACTTACTCTGGGATGGGGAAAGATTCTCTTCTGATTCTGCCATCTTACTGATGTCACTCTCATAGGTCTTTTGCCTGTGATCTCATTTGTGCTTTGTTGTTCTACCACAGTGCTGACATCCATCTTTTTAAGATGGGCATCATTTATCTCATGCAGTGGCTCAACTGGGATTTAAGAGGCAGAATCAGCCCTAACCAGTATGGTTCAGTGGGTAGAGTGTCATCCTGCAGATTCAAGGCTCCCAGGTTTGATTCTGGTCAAGGATATGTACCTTGGTTGCTGGCACATACCCAGTAGGGAGTCTGCAGGAGGCAGCTCATCAATGTTTCTCTCTCATCAATGTTTCTAACTCTCTCTCCATCTCCCTTCCTCTCTGTAAAACTCAATAAAATACCTTTAAAAAAAAGAGAGACAGAATCATTTCTGCATAACGGAAGAAACATGACTTTATCAATGACGGGGTAGACCCAGAGGCAGTCTTGCCTTGGTGAAGGGCTGTGGGGGTGGTTTTGACGCCTGGGCTTTGTTTCATTCATAACTAGGATCCCATTTTGTTCAACAATGTTTTGTTACCATTACCCACTCCTCACCCAATTCTACTTCTTCTTGCTTAATGTTGACCCTTTGCACATGACTCAGTTTTAATAGTGATCATTCTAATCAGGTTTCCAGCTCATGGATAACCTTAACCTCTTTAAACTTCGCACCTCTACCTCTTTCACACATCTCGCTTTACTGCACTCCACTGTTGTTCCATGCATACAGAGCCTTAGGGTGCACACATATTATTATATTGACACTGAACATCATGTGCTCTAATATGATTGATATTTGACTGGTTTGAACACATTGAAATTATTGTACACAGACTCACATTGCCAGCATGAAAGGTCCTAAAGGAAGCCATTTGTGGAGTAATAACGAGTAGACCCTGCATCTCTTGTTTTTCTCACAGCCTATGCTTCTGTCCTCCCTGCATGAGATTTTCATCATCCACCTTATCTTATATATAGCAGCCATTTTATATATAACAGCCATTTCCTGAGAGTCTGACTTTCTTGTCATGAAAATCATTGTATGGCAAGAATCATGTCCACTCATGACAGATAAACATTTGTAGTGAACGCATTCTGATTTCATAAGGTCAACATGTACCTCACCAGCGTTTCCTTTTGTTCAGGTTGCTGCTGTGGAGAAGAGAATGTGGAGGCCTCGACTGAACAGAAGGTTTCTGTAAGAGTGTCACAGGCAAGGAATCCCAAGGTAGCCTTGTCTTCCCAGAAGAGCCACCCCTGTGACAGTTGTGCACTCGTCTTGGGAAACATTTTCCATGTGATGGAGGGGCAGGGAACACAGCACGGACAGATACTGTTGAGATGTGGGGCATGTGCAAAACGATTTTATTTCATTGCAAAATTTCACCAGCCCCATGTGAGAGAGAAGACTTTCATTCGAGGTGTGGACAGCATCTCATGTGCAAACAGCTGCAATTTCAATGTGTCCCAGAATCATTACAGTTGTGGGAAGGTTGGGCAGGGTGTCCTTATCGGGTCAGGACCTCTCCACCCAAAGGCTACTCAGACGAGGGACAGTCCAACTGCAGTTTCGACGTGTGGGATGATGTGTCAAAGGAGAAAAAATTATTTCAGCAGCAAGGAATGTAAGAAAGACAGTAGTTGCACCCACACAACTATTCAGGAAAAAGGTGTTCATCTTGAAAGTCGGTGTTTTGTGTCCTCTGAATGTGAAAAATACTTTACCAAATTTTCTAGCATTCATTATCAACAGAGAGGTCACACTGGAGAAAAGCCTTATAGATGCAGTGAGTGTGGGAAAGCTTACACTACTAAAACTGAACTCTGTTGTCATCAGAAAGTGCACTCTGGACAAAGGAGTTATCACTGCAGGAAATGTAGGAAATACTTTACCAGGATCAGTGATCTTCATTGTCATCAGAGAGTTCATAAAGGAGAAAAGCCTTACAAATGCAGTGAGTGCGGGAAATCTTTTACCACTAAGACTGTCTTTCATCAACATCAGAGAGTTCATATGGCAGAAAAGTTATATAAATGCAGTGAAAGTGGGAAATCTTTTCCCGCTAGCAATGACCTTTGTTGTCATCAGAGACTTCATACAGGAGAAAAGCCTTATAAATGCAGTGAATGTGGGAAATCTTTTAAAAGTAGCAATGGTCTCCAATATCATCAGAGAGTTCACAATGGAGAAAAGCCTTATCATTGCACTGAATGTTGGAAACCTTTTACTGCTAAGACCAACCTTCATCAACATCAGAGAGTTCATACGGGAGAAAAGCCTTATAAATGCAGTGAATGTGGAAAATCTTTTACAAGTAGCAATGGTCTCCAATATCATCAGAGAGTTCACAATGGAGAAAAGCCTTATAAATGCACTGAATGTCAGAAACCTTTTACAGCTAAGAACATCCTTCATCAACATCAGAGAGTTCATACGGGAGAAAAGCCTTATAAATGCAGTGAATGTGGGAAATCTTTTACCCAGAGCTCTGCCCTTTGTTATCATCAGAGACTTCATACAGGAGAAAAGCCTTATAAATGCAGGGAATGTGGGAAATCATTTACACAGAGCTCTGCCCTTTGTTATCATCAGAGACTTCATACAGGAGAAAAGCCTTATAAATGCAGTGAGTGTGGGAAATCATTTACCCAGAGTTCTGCCCTTTGTAATCATCAGAGAGTTCACACAGGAGAAAAGCCTTATAAATGCAGTGAATGTGGAAAATCTTTTACAAATAGCAAAGGTCTCCAATATCATCAGAGAGTTCACAATGGAGAAAAGCCTTATCAATGCACTGAATGTGGGAAACATTTTACTGCTAAGACCGACCTCAATCAACATCAGAGAGTTCATACGGGAGAAAAGCCTTATAAATGCAGTGAATGTGGGAATTCTTTTACCCAGAGATCTTCCCTTTGTCATCATCAGAGACTTCATACAGGAGAAAAGCCTTATAAATGCAGTGAATGTGGGAAATCATTTACCCAGAGCTCTGCCCTTTGTTATCATCAGAGACTTCATACAGGAGAAAAGCCTTATAAATGCAGTGAATGTGGGAAATCATTTACACAGAGCTCTGCCCTTTGTTATCATCAGAGACTTCATACAGGAGAAAAGCCTTATAAATGCAATGAATGTGGGAAATCTTTTACCCAGAGCTCTTCCCTTTGTAATCATGAAAGAGTTCACACTGGAGAAAAGCCTTATCAATGCTTTGAATGTGGGAAATCTTTTAAAAGCAGCAATGGTCTCCAGTATCATCAGAGAGTTCACACTGGAGAAAAGCCTTTTCAATGCAGTGAATGTAATAAATCTTTTATTGCAAAGACTGACCTTCATCAACATCAGAGAGTTCATACGGGAGAAAAGCCTTATAAATGCAATGAATGTGGAAAATGTTTTACAAGTACCATTGGTCTCCAGTATCATCAGAGAGGTCACACTGGAGAAAAACCTTATCAATGCAGTGAATGTGGAAAATCTTTTGTTGCTAAGACCGACCTTCATCAACATCAGAGAGTTCACACTGGAGAAAAGCCTTATAAATGCAGTGAATGTGGAAAATCATTTACAAGTAGCAATGGTCTCCGATATCATCTGAGAGTTCACATTGGAGCAAAGCCTTATCAGTGCAGTGAATGTGGAAAAGCTTTTACCTCTAAGACGAACCTTCATCAACATCAGAGAGTTCATACGGGAGAAAAGCCTTATCAATGCAGTGAATGTGGAAAATCTTTTACCCAGAGTACTAACCTTCGTTGTCATCAGAGACTTCATACAGGAGAGAAGCCTTATAATTGCAGTGAATGTGGAAAATCTTTTACAAGTAACAATGGTCTCCAATATCATCTGAGAATCCACACTGGTGAAAAACCTTATCAATGCAGTGAATGTGGGAAATCTTTTCTTGTTAGCAATGATCTTCGTCGTCATCAGAGTATTCATACAGGAGAAAAGCCTTAAAATGGCAATGAATGTGGACAATCTTTTAAAAGTATCAGTATCATCGGAGAGTTCACACTGGAGAAAGCTGCTATGAGTGCAATTAATGTGAGGTATCTCTCAGCCTAATTTCTATGTTCCTTCTGCACCTATGAGTCCAAATGTGAGAAATTTCTTAGATGAGTGGGAAATGTCATTTCTAAGTTAGTACTTAATAATACAAGAACATTTGTGAATCCTCATTTTTCTGAATTGTATCTCATACATTTAATCACCTATATTATGTAAAGTTCCCATTAGTGTTTTTGCTGTTGTGATTGTTTTTATGTTGGCACACTATGTAATTATGTTGCACTTTCTAACATACAGAGATGTCCTGCCAGATCTATGTCACTACATATTTCTGTTGCTGAAGATATTTCACCTGAACCACCTATAAGGTCCCTACATGTGGCACCAATCACCATCCTCATGTGCCCAGGGAAGCTAACTGTGTTGTCTAATTTTTGAAGAAAATTAGGAATACCTGAGCCCTTGATTCTTACTTGTTTTCCTGTCATGCGTTGTCACATAGGACTCATTACTGTTGGCGTCAGGAAACAATGTTGCTGAGGGACTGCCATTTTCAGGGACAAGATTGTCCTACAAGCCGGTGATGAATTTATTGAGTGCCTAAGTCTTTAGTGGGAGAACTGCCAGTCTCATGTCTCTTTGCATTGTAAAATAATGAAGGCTTTTTCCTAAGATTTCTTTAATCTTGGGTGTTCTGTTTACTCTATAGGTTTGTTTATAAGGAGATCTGGACTTTCCAAGCATGATGAGTGCAAAACTTTTATGGGGTCTCAAACTTATTTTTGTCCTTGGGGGAACAGTATGATGCAGACATTAGCTCATCAGTATTTGGCAAATTTATATTGCTGCCCATATTTTCCTAGGAAATACTGTGGACACTCTAGTTCTCATGTGAAGATAGATGCTTTGAGACACAGAGATCACTCCCATGAGTAGGTAGCTGTGACAACCTCAAGTATGTCTGGGAGCATGAACTTTTCTGTTGTTTGCAAGGGATGCCAATACATGTGAAGGGAATCTCTTGCTCAGGTCTTGCAGAGTTTCATATGCCCTAAGGTCTACAATTGCACGGGTGATGGTCAATGGTTTGAGGACCATAGAAGTGAGGGGAAACCCTCACTGCAGAAACACTGACCTAATTGTTGATGAGACTGCTGCCCATTAGATGGAATGGTCCTCATGTAAATGTGCATCCAGGATTTATTTTGAATCAAAGACTACAGGAACTGTGTGTACACAGATCTGAGGGACTCTGGGGATGTTTATCTTCTATGGAGCAGCCATTGTCATTGATTATAATCAGGATGTTTTGTGGCTCCTTAGCTTCTCAGAAGTTCCCATCAGAGCCATTGGTGTGCTGGCAGCAAAACAAAGATGGAGACAAAGGCTGTCTTTAGTCCAGAAATGTGACTTTTGTCGGTTTGGGTGAAAGTTCTTCATTGTTTTGTTACATTTTCTGTCACTAAGATGAGACTCTCACCCGGAGGGTGTAAGTATGGGGATTGAATACAGAGTTGCCAAACCTGCTCTTCCAGAATAGGTGAACTTACATTTGCTTTATCTTGAACCATTGTTAACAGCTGTAATGAGTAAATTACATGTGTTAAGTATAGTGTTTCATAAATCTTGACATGTGCATGAAACTGAAACCATCATTACAGTCATAGTGCTGACCATATCTGTCTCCGTGTAATTGCCTCATGACCTCTTTTAACCTCTTCCTGTTCTTCACAGCTTTCCTAGTTTCCATGGATTTACATTCCATTTTCATAGAGAACTTCATTTTTCTACTTTAATTTATGTTTCAAAACTAATTGGAGATTTATTAAAATTAAACTAGTAACTCATCTTCTTTTCTGATAGATTTTTAAAATTTAATCTTTATTGTTCAGATTATTACAATTGTTCCTCTTTTCCCCCCCCATAGCTCCCTTCCAACCTGTTCCCATCCCACCCTCTACCCTTACCTCCCCACCGCCACTGTCCTCATCCATAGGTGTACGACCTTTGTCCAGTCTCTTCCCGCACCCTCACACCACTTTCCCCCTGAGAATTGTCAGTCCACTCCCTTTCTATGCCCCTGATTCTATTATATTCACCAATTTATTTTGTTCATCAAATTTTTTTATTTACTTGATTTTTAGATTCACTTGTTGATAGATATGTATTTGTTGTTCATAATTTTTATCTTTACCTTTTTCTTCTTCTTCCTCTTCTTAAAGAATACCTTTCAGCATTTCATATAATACTGGTTTGGTGATGATGAACTCCTTTAGCTTTTTCTGATCTGTGAAGCTCTGTATCTGACCTTCAATTCTGAATGATAGCTTTGCTGGGTTGAGTAATCTTGGTTGTAGGTTCTTGCTATTCATCACTTTGAATATTTCTTGCCACTCCCATCTGGCCTGCATAGTTTCTGTTGAGAAATCAGGTGACAGTCCTATGGGTGTTCCCTTGTAGGTAATTAACTGTTTTATCTCTTGCTGCTTTTAATATTCTTTGTCTTTTTCCCTTGGCATTTTAATTATAATGTGTCTTGGTGTGGTCCTCTTTGGATTCCTCCTGGTTGTTTATTTCTAACAAAGCTGGTACAAACATTACTGTATCATTCCTTGTATGTACATAAGTATTATTTACCTTTATCAAAAATTCAATGCACAATCTGAGTTTTTCGGTGGATGAATGTTTAATTTTACCGAGATTAACAAATTGTAATCTAAATGGAATATATCACCAGGGCCAGTGTGGCTCAGTGCTTGGCCATTATCTTGTGCAGCACAGGGTTGTGGATTTGATTGCCAGTGGGGATATGTGCTGTGTTGCGGGCTAGATCTACAGAAGTGGGTGTGCAGGAAGTCGCTGGCCAATATGGCAGTCTTCCATCAATGTTTTTCTCCCTCTCACTTCTCTATAAAAATGAAAAAAACTATTCTTTTTTTTTTAAATATATATTTTATTGTTTTTTTACAGAGAGGAAGAAAGAGGGATATAGAGAAACATCGATGAGAGAGAAACATGGATCAGCTGCATCCTGCACACCTTCTATTGGGTATGTGCCTGCAGCAAGGTACATGCCCTTGACTGGAATTGAACCTGGGACCTTTCAGTCCACAGGCTGATACTCTATCCGCTGAGCCAAACCAGTTAGGGCAATAAACTATTCTTTAAAAATAAAAAATAAACCTTTCCCTAGCTGGTTTGGATCAGTGGATTGAGCGTCAGTCTATGAACTAAAGGATCCCAGACTGGATTCTAGCCAAGGGCACCTGTCTGGGTTTAGGGCTGAATCTCCAGTATTGGGCTTGCAGGAGGTGCAATCAATGATTGACTCTCTCTCTCCCCTCCTCTCTGAAATCAATAAGGAAATAAGTTTAAAAACAAAAAATATCAGTGACTAGGGAGCATGTCTCACTAAGAAGGGTGTGACTCAACCAATTGCCAACCTTTGTGGTATGCTAATAAGTAATAAAGATTGTTTTAAAAAACAAAATAAAATAAACCTTAACTGATTGTACTTTTTTGCATTTTTCTAGTCGTGTGTGAGGGATTCAAATTCTTCACATTCTAGAGAATATTTTGTTTGGTCAATGATTCTTTATTTAAACATATTATTTTGTAACTTTGTCTTGCTCCCTCACTGTTTGATTGTGCTTTTTCTAGAAATTTATGGTGAGTCTCTTCTCAGATATATATTTGTTGTGTCTGCATCTTTGTTAAAACTTCTGATCATATGTTCTGCCTAATGTTTCATGAGTTTTGGCAATTCTGTTGAACAAAAAGACAATGGAATAACAAATATGGATGTTAGAATTTCACTCATTTTGTTCCTTTTTGATTTAGGTAATAAATTTTTGTATTGGTATAAAGTGTTTTAATAATTTTTACCTTTTAAAAATATATATTTTTAGAGATTTAAAAAATGTTTTTGTTGATTTCAGAGAGGAAGGGAGAGGGGGAGAGAGAGAGAATCATCAATAATGAGAGAGAATCATTGATAGTCCACCTCCTGCACACTGCTGCTGGGAATGGACCCCGCAACCCAGGCATGTGCCCTGATGAGAAATAGAAAATGAGAGACATCTTTGTGCGTGTGCCTATGCTTAACCACTGAGCAACACCAGCTGGGAATTTTTTAGTTTTTAAATGCTATGTACAATGCAGAGAACACTTTTAATTTTAACCCGCACTAACATTCTCTACTAACATTCCTACTAACATTCTCCACCAACTTCAGAAGGTCAACGTTAAGAAACATTCTTCTGACAGGAACCCTTTACTTCCCCAGTGCCAACACTCAACCTTTGTTTTAAGGGCTTTTAAGAAACAACTGGGGCCTTTCTGAATGTGCTGACACACGTGCAAGGAGGCAGTACTGTGGGCATTAAGGTCTCCGTGTTGGGCCTCCAACCTGGAATCTCCAGGAGACTCACTTCAGCTCCCTGCACCTCAGTTGGCTAAATGTGACATGATGCTATAATGGGACTTAGCTTGGACTGTGAGGATCAATAAAAGTTACAAACTTAGTACTTGCCTGGGCCAGGGTTCCAGAGATCACTTTTTGAGCATTTTCTCTTTTAATTCTCACAAAAACCTGGGAAGTCTAAACTGATATTGAACTGTTGGCAACATCCTCGATTTCAGAAAAGAGGAAGATTTTCCAAGTTTACTTAACAAACAATGTCAGGGCTGAACAGCAGACTCTGAGTGATGGATGAATGA
Organism: Corynorhinus townsendii; assembly: GCA_026230045.1. Classification (NCBI taxonomy): domain Eukaryota; kingdom Metazoa; phylum Chordata; class Mammalia; order Chiroptera; family Vespertilionidae; genus Corynorhinus; species Corynorhinus townsendii. The sequence continues at coordinate 49,271,687 of JAPDVU010000011.1, read as the reverse complement.
TTACTCTGACATGTTTCTGTGAGAGAGGGCTAAGGAACTGCCTGGATATCAGAACCAAACAGCCCAGTTCACCTGCCTCCAAAGGCTTTTCTTGTAACAACAGCTTGAATTGAAATTAACTCTTAGACACTATCAGTAGGGTAAGCATCCTTGGGAAGACATGTATCTGCCATGTCCTTTAAGCAAAGACATCTAAAGACTAAGCATAAAGATCCTAGTGAACAGCCAGGCGCATCCATGTACACAGACTTGCTTCCCCAGACCTCCCCCTATTTTGTTTTCCTGGGTGTAGAAGACAGAGGGAGGTGGCAAACTTTCTGCCTTGGAATGTCAGGGTCCTCAAAGAATGTTCACTTCTCAAGTTCGTTTTTGTTGACTATAAGCAAAACAAAAAGAATTATGACACCAATGGTTAGTCCCATTAAGAAGACAGGGTGCTTACCAGCATTAAATCCTACCTTCTAGCAAACTGTAGGGGACAGGATTATAAAGGGGAAGGGGCTAGGGTGAGAAATATAGCTACGTGCAGGCCTCAGTGTCTGTAGACATCAGATGTTGTAATTAGTCATCAGGCGAGGAAGCAATGTTGATGAGATGACATTTTGACTTCTGCTGGGTTGGTCAGACACTGCTTATCGGTTCTGCTTGCTGGATTCACAGCTGTGTCAACTCCCTAATTACTTGGCACAGGCCTTGAAAAGAAAACTTTAATGAAAACTTTATTCTCTTCACGTATGAGAAACTTAGCCCTTTATTCACATAAGTATATGTGTTCTGAGCTTTAAAATAATACGATTACTGCCCTAACGGATTTGGCTCAGTGGATAGAGTGTCGGCCTGCGGACTGAGAGGTCCCAGGTTCGATTCCAGTCAAGGGCATGTACCTGGGTTGCGGGCACATCCCCAGTAGGAGGTGTGCAGGAGGCAGCTGATCGATGTTTCTAACTCTATCTCTCCCTCCTGTAAAAAAAGCAATAAAATATTAAAAAAGTAATAAAAATAAAATAATACGATTACTTTTTAGATTAACTCAGGTTCACTATAAAATTTATTATTCTGCATACTTACAATTTTCTTTTAAGATTTCTCTTCATAACCCTTTTATCACTTTCACATTCTTACAACTTTTACAATTACTCCTAAGTGTTCCTACTCCCATATCTTTCTTCCTATTATATTCCAATGTTTATATCCCTTCTCACTATTTTTATTTCCTCAACTCTAACTGTTTACAGATCTTCTGCTATTTACACAAACCCTTCAGTTTGTCAATTTGCTTTCTTTATCCTTTATGTCTATACTGTATTATGTCTAAACTATCTCTACCTTCTTTCTAATTAGTTAGAATTAATGTCAGTTCTACATAGGTTCCTCCATTGCCAGCTTCAAAGGAGTTGGAGTGGTGAGAAGTACATCTCAGGGTCCATCTCTCCTCCAGTCTTTGCTCTGCTCATGTCTGTCTCACTGCCTACTATATCCCCCTCAAGGATCTTGACTCTCAATTCTTTTTAGGGAAAGGGGACACCAGGTTTTTTCTGAGACTGCTTCCTGCTGATGAGGGATTGTAGGATTCTCTCGGAACCAAGAGGTCCTTGCTCTCTGTCAGAGGGAAGATGAGGCCTGGGCATAGAAGGAGGTGGCAATGATGTCTGAGCTGGTATTCCCCAGGTGAAGCAGGGCCTGTAACCTGGTGGAGACAAACTGCTATAAAATTTAGTATCATTGGGCAAAGGTTAGAACAGTAAGAATTATGACACATGGTTTAGGGGAAGAAAAAAAATTTTTGTTCCAATAATTTCCTGTTGAAACAATTTCTCTCCCAAATATTACCCTTATTTTTATCATTAATGAGCCAAATTAAGACCAATTTATTTACTGAATTATGTCTAGTTACAATTTGTTCTGATTGTTTGAACAGAAGAATAAAAGTTGGTGATATAGGCTATTTTTCAACAATCTATGTATACGCTTTGCCGAAATCTCATTTGAAAGTTTACTCCTAGGGTAAAGAAGCCAAGGTACACAGTTGCCATCAGGCTTTGCCTGTGATTCCTACAGAATTGGGGTGCATTCCCCAAGTTGACGTCCCCACAGGTGTCTTGAGGTTTCTGTCATGACATCTCTCAGGAAAGCAACCTTCATTCCTTACCTGGAAAGACCACCATTAACCACGTGACCAAGAAGGTACCTGGCTGTTTATCCAAGGGGCTGATGGGCTTCAACGTCAGGCTTCATTCCTTGGAGCTTTCTGATGACATCCAGAGTTCTGCCATGTCTCTTTCAGACATGACATTCCAGTAAAGTTTTGGTTAATGAAAGTCCACTTCGACATGGATTTATGTCCTGTTATGAAGGAATCCGATTCTTATTGGATTTATGCAAAGAAATACATTGCCATGAGCACAGTAATGACCAGAGGTATAATTATTTTTAGTTTATTTAGTCCTATCATTAAATGCTGCTTCTGCTTATTTTTCTAGCTAGTATTTCTATAACTCTACAAACTCTATAGAGTTCTAATAGTTTTCATCCAATTTAAGGGCATGAGCTGAAAGTTTATTCTCAGAGATATGTAGCTTACAATAAATCAGAGTCCTTTGTATGGATCTTACAGAAGATATAACATTTTTCCAAATGCTTCATAACAAAACAGAGACTATCTCTAAATGACAAGAAATTTAAAATGATACTGTTATTGATTTGATTATAATGCAAATGATGTGGAATCTTGTCCTATCTGTAAAATACAATATTCCAGAATATTATAACTAATAACAGTTAATTCAGGTGCACTATAAATGAAAGCATATAAATGAAAGCATATTAGACTATTTAATATGCATAAATAGATTACAATAGTTATTTCCTTATTTGACAGAGCTTCCCATATAACTTAAGCATAAAATTTTCCTACATGAGGAGAGAAAGCAAACCCTTGAAGCATTCCAGAGCCCATGGAATGACCTAAAGCCAATTGTAGGTGAAGGAAAAGTTTCTTAAAATTCAAACCCTGGGAAGGTAGTCAAAAACATTAGACTAAAAGATTATACATTGTTATTATTAAACAGTATTAAGTAATCTATTCATATAAAGTAATCAAGTTCCTGACTAACACAACATAACTGTTTTAATAATATATCTAAAACCTTTGCTTCCTAGGTGTTTTTTTTTCTTCCATTCAGAAATAGGCTTATTTTTCCAATGGAAAGTATACTAACATTCTTAAGAAATGTAACAGAGGTAATAAATTACTTAGCTCAGAAAGAATCCCCTCGAACTTGGAAATCCCCAATGGGCTCCAATGACTTACTATGCAGTTACTTTCGTTTTTATTCTCTTTTATTTTGAGGTTTGCTTCACATCTGCCTGCTTTCCTAGGTCCTCACATGGGAAACCACCTGTGGGAGCTGACCAGCAGATCCTGAGCAAAGGCAGAATGATTACTCTGGCATGTTTCTGTGAAAAAGAGGACTAAGGGACTGCCTGGATATAGGAACCAAACAGCCCCGTTCATCTGCCTCTTTAGGCTTTTATTGTAACAACTGCTTGAATTAAAATTAACTATTAGATACTATCAGTAGTGTTAACATCCTTGGGAACACACATGTGTCTGCAGTGTCCTTTAAGCAAGGACATGTAAAGACTAAACATAAAGATTCTAGTAAACACCTAGCTGCTTGCACGTATACAGACTTGCTTTCCCACAAAACAAGTGTCAGATATAAAGGCTGGATTGCCACCCAGTGTTTGGCCTTGGATTGCCAGTGGGACAAGGACCTGGGTGTAGGCTGGTGCTCCATCCACTGAGCCCAACCAGCTAGGGCCTGATAGATATTCTTATCATTGATATATCACCATCAATATGTCCATATTAATAAATATTTGGTTATTTCTAACAAAGCTGGTACAAACATTTCTGTATAATTCCTTTCATGTATATAAGTATTATTTACCTTTGTCAGATATTCCGTACATAGTCTGGGTTTTTGGGTAGATAAATGTTTAAATTTACCGAGATTAGCAAATTGTGATCTAAATGGAATATACCACCACGGCCGGTGTGGCTCAGTGCTTGGGCATCATCTCATGTGGCACAGGTTGGGGATTTGATGGCTGGTGGGGACATGTGCCTGGCTTGTGGGCTAGATCCTCAGAAGTGGGTGTGCAGGAGGCCGCTGGCCGATATGGCACTCTTCCATCATTGTATCTCGCCCTCTCCCTTCTCTCTCTAAAAATTAATGAACTATTCTTTAAAAATAAAAAAATAAACATTAAATGATTGTACTTTTTTACATTTTTTTGGCAGTGTGTTAGGGATTCACAGTCTCCACATCCTAGAGAATAATTTGTTTGGTCAATCATAATTTATTTAAACTTTTTAAAAATAAGTTTGTCATGCTACATCACTGTTTGATTGTATTCTTTCTAGGAATTGATGGTGAGCCTTTTCTCAGAAGTGTATTTGCTGAGTCTGTATCTTTATTAAAACATGTTATCATGCCCTAACCAGTTTGGCTCGGTGGATAGAGCATCGGCCTGCAGACTTAAGCGTCCTAGGTTTGATTCAGGGGCATGTGCCTTGCTTGGTTGAGGGCACATCCCTAGTAAGGGGTGTACAGGAGTCAGCTGATTGATGTTTCTCTCTCATCGATGTTTCTGACTCCCTCTCCCTTCCTCTCTGAAATCAATAAAAATAGATTTTAAAAATAATTTTAATAAATTCATAAAAATATTTAATTGATATTTAAAATATTTTTATTGACTTCATAGAGCAAGGGAGGTGGTGGGGGGGAGAGAGAGAGAGAAACATTAATGATGTGAGCCCGGTAAGGGGGATCAGTCGACCTATGAACCAGGAGGTCACAGTTCCCTTGCCTCTCAGGGCACATGTGTGGGCCCCTGCTAGATCCCCAGGTGAGGCTTAAGCAGGCAGCTTAGCAGTGATTCTCTCATCATTGATGTTTCTATGTCTCTGTCCCTCTCCCTTCCTTCCTCTATGAAATCAATAAAAATTAAAACAGAGTCCTTTATCTTAAAGAAAAAGGAAAAAGAAACATCAATAATGAGAGGGAATCATTGATCACCTGCTTCCTCCACACCCTACTGGGGATGGAGCCTGCAATCCAGGCATGTGCTCTGACTGGGAATCTAGCTAAGGACCTCTTTGTGCATGGGTCCATGCTCATACACTGGGCCATACCAGCTGGGGGATTCACTACTTTTTAAATGCTATGCCCTGTGCAATGGACATTTTTCATTTTAACCTGCACTGCTACCATTCTCCATTGCTTTCAGAGCACCACTCATCTGATCCTGCACTAAGCCCGTGCTTTGCAGTGTTCTGCATTTTCCCTGTCTCCTGTCGTGGGGGTTCTTGGGTGGAACAGATCTCTCAGGAAGGCCAGAGGGCATGTGGGTGGGCAGGGTGTTTTAGAGTCCCACAGCCAAGGCAGCGGGAATAGAAGGGCAGTGGTCAGACTCCCTGTGCCCCAGATCAGGCATCCTAGGTTTGAATGTGAGATTCTCTGTCATCACTGGGACTTACATTGAAATAATGCCTTCTGCTGGTCTGAGTCGGTTTCCTCCTGTGAAAAACAAGTATGAGGAATGTCCCCAGGCCAGAGCTGTTGGAGAAGGTCAAGTGGTAAGGTGTCCACGTGCAGTAAGGCAGCTGTGCCTGCAGCCTGCCTTGGCTCCAGCAACTCCAACCACTCCCTGCAGAGACATTCCAGGCAGCCCTTCTTGCTCCCCCACTGCCCTCAAGCACCTTTGTGGGTGTATTTTACTGAGAAATGGAACCTACAGGAAGACACTGCCTATGCTACAGTGAGGCAGGTGCTGTGGGCACTCGGGTCTCATTGTGGTGCCCCCCCTATCGAACTGCTGAAAAAGTTCAGTGTCAGAGAAATGAAGTCAGTTCCCCAAGTTTACACCACAGACAAGTGTCAGATTCAAGGGGCTGGATTTTAACCCATTATTTTCTCAAGCGTCGGACACAGTCTCTCCCGCTGATGTGCAGCCCTCACTGGAGCAGGTGCAGTATGAGGACCAGGGTGGCTCAGCTGCAGCTCCTGTTTCCATGGTTGCAGTTATGCGTTTCCTCCCGTTCCCTTTACATCTCAGAGCCCTTACCCTTGGCCTCCCCGTGTTCAGGGGAACACCATCATTTCTCAGATGCAATGGTCTCTCCAGGGGAACGTTCTTTCAGAGTGAGCTGCAATTTGTCTGCCTCCTCTTTGATCCCAGAACAGAGTTTGACCCACATGAGACCTCGGTAATTAGGCTTTTGTATCTGCATCTTTGCCCACACGTTCTTTGTCATGCTGTGATCCCATCCACTGTAATGAATTTCTTTCCTCAGTTTGACCCTTTAAATGATGTTCCCATGTGGCAGTGATATTCACCCTGCAGGAGTGCATACAATTGGACATGAATTCTGGGACCTAATATTTGGAAGTGATGCTGGAGTCCTACATGATCCTGGTCTCACTGGACGGGTGCTCACCTCTGATTCATGCATAGGACCCACTGCCCATGTGATTCTGCCCTCTCTATCCCTACTGGCTGAATGAGACAGTGGCTCTCACCCTGTTTTCCCTGCAGCCCGGATCATGTTCTGAACTCAAGTCCAAGTCCTCCTTTCCAGTTTCCTGTGTCTGCACCCTGGGTCTTTGGGTTGGAACAGTGTCCTTTTGAGTACAAGCCCCCACCGGAGTGCACAGCTCACTGGGCCACAACTGAGCTCCTTAATGTGCTTTTCCTGACAATCTATCCTAACGTACTCTCCACACACCACATTTTCTGAAGGGAGGTGAAGATGGCTTTTCAGATGATAGTGTTTGCCATTTTGGCCAGTTCCTCTGTTTTTCTGAGTCATTTGCATATATACAGCAAGTATACATGTTAATAACGTTTTGTCGTGTCCCCTGTTAACCTATAGTGTATCAGCTTAATTATGAGGCCAACCAAAGAACCTAGAAAGGAAGAAGGAAATATTCTTTTGCCTTGACAGTGTTGTTGCCCTCATCTTTCACAGTCTCTCCCCTTAACTCCTTAGAAGAAAGGAATGCCCTTAGGGTTTGGCCTGTGATGCTGGCTGTGAAAGATTTCACACTTACAAGAAGCCATGCAGAGAGGAAGTTTATTTCACTTTCCAAGAGAGGAAAGGGCCAAGGATTGCTAGTCACTACAGGGCAGGGAAGGAAGGGTGGCTTCTGCTTTTCAGCAGTGGCTGTTGCTAAGGGACAAGGAATGAAGGAACCTTGGGCTGTGTTGAAGTTGTGTAGACATTAGGGACTGTTTTTAAAAGTTACAGTTTGTTTGCTTTTCAGGGGACAGTATTCCACATGTGCTAGGGAGGTGTCTTATCAGTATTTTCCCCAAGCCTATAAAATATGACTGGAGCAACAGCTACGAAGAGGTCTAAAGAGGCTTGTTTGAAGGGGCAGAGAGAAGGAAACTTTCTACTAATAGAGACCCCTTGGTCCAAAATATCCCGGAGGTGTGACCACAGTAGGAGGGAGGGGTGTGTAAGACGAGCCTTGAGAGGAGCTTATCTTGTTCAGCAGTTTGAACAGAGGAGCTATTTGAATTAGAGGAGCCAACAGACTTGGGGTTTAATTAGCAGGGGCTTCTCTTAAATTGTGGAAGGTCACAGCAAAGAAAAAGACCTTTTTCTTATGCTTACAAATACCTCCACTACATTCAGAACCTGAAGAGTGACTTTTTCTAGGAGACCAAATAAAGGGACACTAGCAATAATGGGAACATTGTGTTCAGGAGGATATCAGCAATGGGTTCTGGAGTTAATAAAGCACTCATTGAATTTTCTCATCAACCCACAAGTTCAAACTCCCCAGTATGGACAAAAATTATGACAGATAGTAAACCTAGAAATCTCAGGGAGCCTGGCATGGCATAGCCAATCTTGCAAACTCAGAGGCTAAAAGTAACCATGCAGGATACTTTGAAGTTAAAACTTTCTAAGTAAATCACTTTGGTAGTTTTATCCTAGCTTGTGTTTGTTTGTTTGGTTCATTGGTTGGTTTTGTTTTTGTGGGTTTTTTTTGTTTTTTTTGCAAAGGGCAAATTTTACCTTATTGAGCCTGTATTTTGTCTTTTTGCATCTGGGATAACAGACCTTTGGATTTTCAGGGACATTTCTATTTCACAGACTTGTAAGAGCACCATCTCCAAACACAGAAGTCCATAGAGCCCCAATCATTATTGTTGTTTTGTTAAATATTAACTGTTAACTAATCTATAAACTTATAAAGACGTTTATATATATATATTTTTAAACTTTTTATCTATCCCAGAGATTTCCCTCCTTAACACTTCCCCTAATTTGTCACCTGTCATGTAACCCCCTTATGTCTTCTCCTTTAAGTCTAATGTATAAAAAATTGCAGGGGAGAAACCAAGATGGCAGCATAGGTAAACACCTAAATTACTACCTCACACAACAATTTCAAAACTACAACTAAAAGACAAAACAGACATCATCCAGAACCACAGGAAAGCTGGCTGAGTGGAATTCTACAGCTAGAAGGAAAGAGAAAAGCACACTGATACTCAGAGGAGCTGTGGAAGCCAGAGGTGCAGAGGCGTGCGCACGGAGAGGGCAGGCAACTGATTACGTGGCTGGCTTTCTCAAGCAGGAGGGAGACAGAAGCTCTCGACTGCCCTAAACTCAAGTTCCAGGTGAGAATCTGGGAACCCAGACTCATTTGGGGAGAAACTGGACTGTCTGGCAGCATGCGAAACTCGAGGGTGGCTTTCTCTCAGAGGTGCTTGCAGTGATTACCGCAGCGATTACCATGGGACACTGAGACCCAGGAGCCTCTTAGGGAGGCCAATGCTGTTTGCTCCACTCTGAGACTCCGACCCATGCAAGCTGAGGACAGAGGCTTTTGCAAGTCTTGTCTCATAAGGGTGTATCCAGCACAGACGTTCTCCCAGCGTAGACACAGCTGATCCTCACAGCCAATTGGCCTGAAGGTCAATTCCTCCTAGTGATACCAACAACAGTGAAGACTTAACTACAATAAGACTGTGCATACAGCCCACAAATGGGTGCACCAAGAGTGTCCACCTCAGGTAACGGGAGAAGCTGAGCCACTAGGTTCTATAGGACACCTAGCACACAAAGCCACTCTATCAACTCAGGGAAGCAGCCAAAATGCGGAGACAAAGAAACAAGTCATAAATTAAAGAAATGGAGGAAAGCAAATGACTGGATATAAAGTTCAAAACCACAGTTATAAGGTTTTTCAAGAATTTTCTAGTAAAGGCTGATAAATTTAGCGAGACCCTCAAGGATATGAAAAAGGACCAACTAGAAAATAAACATACACTGACTGAAATTAAAAATAATATACTTGATCCAACAGCAGACTAGAGGATTGCAAGAATCAAGTCAAAGATTTGAAATACAAAGAAATAAAAAACACTCAACTGGAAAAGCAAAAAGCAAAAAGAATCCAAAATATGGAGATAGTTTAAGGAGCCTCTGGGACAACTTCAAGCATCCAACATCTGAATTATGGGGGTGCCAGAAGAAGAGAGAGAGAAAGATACTGAAAACGTATTTGAAGAAATAATGACAGAAAACTTCCCCCACCTGGTAAAAGAAATAGACTTACAAGTGCAGGAAGTGCACAGAACCCCAAAGAAAAGTAACCCAAAGAGGACTACACCAAGAAACATCATAATTAAAATGTCGAGAGCAAAAGACAAAGAGAGAATATTAAAAGCAGCAAGAGAAAAACAGATAGTTACCTACAAGGGAGCACCCACACGACTGTCAGCTGATTTCTCAACAGAAACTATGCAGGCCTGATGGGAGTGGCAAGAAATAATCAAAATGAGGAATAGCAAGAACCTACAACCAAGATTACTCTACCCAGAAAAGCTATCATTCAGAATTGAAGGTCAGATAAAGAGCTTCACAGATAAGAAAAAGCTAAAGGAGTTCATCACCACCATACCAGTATTCTATGAAATGCTGAAAGGTATTCTTTAATAAGAAGTAGAAGAAGAAAAAGTTAAAAATAACAATTATGAACAAGAAATACATATCGATCAACAAGTGAATCTAAAAATCAAGTGAATAAAAAATCTGATGAACAGAATAAACTGGTGAATAAAATAGAATCAGGGGCATAGAAAGGGAGTGGACCAACAATTCTGGGGGGGAAAAGGGTGTGGGGGTTGTGGGAAGAGACTGGACAAAAATCGTACAACTGTGGATGAGGACGGTGGGGCGGGGCGGGGGGTGTTAAGGGTAGAGAGTAAGCTAGGAATCAGGTGGAGGAGAGCTATGAGGGGAAAAAAAGTAACAATTGTAATGATCTGAACAATAATGATTTATTAAATTTTTAAAAAATGCAGGAAGCAACCCATTGTCTTTATTATCAGTGAAGTGTAAACAAGGATCCCAGAATGCTGTTGAACCTTGAGCCCATGTCAAGGGCCAGAGCCATGCACTGATGGTTTAGTCCAGACAATGGGGGCTCTAGCTATTTCCTGACCAAATAAACTCAGACTAAATCTTTCTAATATTTACCAGCCTATGAGTTAGATATGTATCCAAAATTGAATAAAAGTTTGGCGGAGGCCTGTGCACCAGTGGAAGTCCTTTCTCTTGCACTGGACTTGCTTGCGTGGCCCCCAATACTTCCAAATTATTATTTTTTGTCTCATCTCTTTCATTTGCTTGTGGCCCCTTCTCCAGAACCCGAACCCGGAACCACGCGGGACATGGGACCTTCACAAATAAGGTGCAAAACTGCCATTCTCCCATGCATTACTCAATCTGTTGTTATTCTGCTTCCTGGCACTACTGCCCACTTGGGTCATATAAAGTTAGAAAAATTCTCCACAGGTTTGGACATTTCTTACAACAACACCAAAAGCAGTTGACTAATGTGAAGCAGGAGAACCTTACATGGAGGTGTATGCATTTCCAGGGACTCAACTGATTGAAGACAGATTTATAAACACAAATTTAGAGCAGACTCAGAGCACAGCAAGCTAGTGCTTTCCCATTTCATTGAGAGAACAGAAGGAAATGCTCAAGGCTCAGGTGACGCTGTTGTTGTGTGTGTGAGTGTGTGTGTGTGTTTAATTCTCACCAGAGACTGTTTTTTCTTCCTTTCTTTTCTTTACCCTTCCATTCTTTCCCTCTGAGATTCTGCATTCTGTTCCATGCTTCCATTTCTATGAATCCACTCCATTCAGCACTTTATTTTGTTAATTAGATTCCAAAAATGAGTGAGTGTGTATGACCCACGTCCCGCGTGTTTTAGGGTTCGGGCTCTTTGGAAGATGGGCCGCACACAAATGAAAGAAGAGATGAGACAAGAAACAATAATTTGGAAATATTGGGGAACCAGGCGGGAACCCAGCTCAAGAGGAAAGACTCCCCGCTTGGCTGGCCTCCAGCCTGGCCATCCTTTTATTCAATTTTCCGATACACATATAGCCCTTAGGCAGGCAATTTCCAGTAACAGGCAGGCTGTTAAAGGTCAGTAAATATTTGAAAAATTTACTCTGAGAGAATTTGGTCAGGAAATAGCCTGAGCCCCCATTGTCTGGACTAATCAATTGGTGCATAGCTCTTTCCCAGATCCTTGTTTACACTTCTCTGATAGTGAAGACAATGGGTGGCTTCCTCCAAGTGAGATAAGTGATACTTGTCTTTCTCTGACTGACTTATTTCACTTGGTATGGCTCTCCAGGTCCCTCTATGCTATGTGAAATGGTAAAGATTCTTTTTTTTACTGCTACAGAGTATTCCATGTTATAAATGTTCCACAGGTTTTTTAAATATACACATTTTTGGGAGGAGGACAATGGGGAAAAAAATAGGAGACATATGTACTACTATTTGTAATACTTCAAACAATAAAAAAATATTAAAAAAATAAAATATACACATTTTTTCTTTTTTTAATATATTTTTTATTGATTTTTTAAAGAGAGGAAGGAAGAGGGATAGAGAGCTAGAAACAACGATGAGAGAGAAATCAGCTGCCTCCTGCACACCCCCCACTGGGGATGTGCCCACAACCAAGGTACATGACCAGAATCGAACCCGGGACCCTTCAGTCTGCAGGCCGACGCTCTATCCACTGAGCCAAACTGGTTTCGGCTAAAATATACATATTTTTATTGATTTCAGAAAGGAACGAAAGGGAGAGAGAGAGGGAGTGAGAGAGAGAGAGAGAAACATCAATGATGAGAGAGAATCATTGATAAACTGCCTCCTGTTCACTCCCTACTGGGAATCAAGCCTGCAACCTGGGCATGTGCCTTTGGCTTGAATCGAACCTGGTACCCTTCAGAGTGCAGTGTGACACTCTAGCCACTGAGCTAACCGCTTTTTAATCCACTCATCTATTGATGTATCACAGCTTTTTAATCCACTCCTCTATTGGTGGACATTTGCGCTATTTCCACATCTTTGCTATTGAAAATTGTGCTGCTATGAACATAATGGCATATACATTCTATCTCCTTGTTTGAGGTTTTTTATGATATATTCCTAGAAGTGGAATCACTGGATCAAATGGCAGTTCTATACTAAATTTTTTGAGGAATTCCATACTGATTTCCATAACGGCTGTGCCAATTTGCATTCCCACCAGCAGTGTACTAGGGTTCCCTTTTTTCCACATCCTCTCCAGCACTTGTCCTTTGTTGATGGCAGCCATTCTGACAGTGGTGAGGGGATATCTAATTGTTGATTTAATTTGCATCTCTCTAGCCATCAGTGACTTTCAACATTTTTTCACATGTCTCTTGGCCATCTTATCCATATTGCAGCCCAGGCAGAGCTGACACTTCGGATGGCATCAGAAGCAGATGCTCTAAGTATGAGTGTCTGTTTTGTGACATTAACTTTGTATAATGGATTCAATGGAGGCGGGTTAGATACTTGAGTAACCTTCCCTGCATGTGGGCTGAGAAGAGACATGCCAAATGGCCTGAATGAAGACACAATGCCTGTTATTCAGAAAGAGCAGATTCTGAAGAAAGATTTGCAAAACCAGCAGCTAAAGGAAGCCACGCAGGTGCATGACAAACAAACTTGCCCTGGAAATCAACCTCCCCTTAAGGCCCTGGAGGACCCTGAGTATACTTGGTGTGTCCTTGGGCTATTTGCCCCCAAATCCATTCCTGTTCCCTGAGAAAAGAACAGGATCCTGCTCCTGGAGCCTAGAACTACATTACCCAGAAGGCCTTGTGTAGAATGCAACCAGGCTCAGCCAATGGAGGCTGAGAAAAGGAATTTTCCTTTGTCCATTTCTGTGGGGCGGGATTAGTCCTCCTGGCGGGTTTTGTGTTCTCAGTTCCGTCTCAGGCGGTCAGGGTCCCGTGGAGAAGGCAGGAGAGTGGTGTTCCCCGCCTCAGCCCATGGTGGGAGCCTGCAGGGTGCTCACAGCTCACATTTGGTTGTGAAGCTCCCAGTCGCTACCTGGACCGCGCCAGGCCTCGGACAGGGACCTCCATTCCCTGGGCGGCTGCTTCTCCCGCTGCTGACACCTCTCGGCCCACAGAGTGCAATGGCGGCGCCCGCGCTGAGGAGCTGCGCTGAGGTGAGTGCGGGTCCCCCAGCCCCTCACCGCCTCCTCACACCAAACACCACAGCCCGGTTGCGGGCGCCTGTTACGTCCTGCAGCTCAGTCCGCATGGAGGACGGTGAGGAAGGCGGAGGGGAGAGAGGAGTGTTATGTCTTCTGAGGCACAGCAAGTGCAGGGCAGAGAGGACAGGGGTGACTTGCATCTGAGGTTCCCCTGAGGGTGTGGGCTGTGAGGATTGGCGGACAGATCAGAGGCTGCAGGGAGGATGTCACAGACTCATTCGGGGCTTTCCCGGCTGTGGGGTCCATCAGAGGCCTGGGGTGGTCCTGGACCCGGCTGGAAGACAAGCTTCTCTACATGCCATGTGCCAAGTTCATGGGTGAGTCCAGGGAGATCCAGTGGCATTGGAGCAGGAAGGGGGCACAGCTGAGGGAGTGAACCTGGGTCTGAAGATGGGAAGAGGTTAAAGATTACCCAGTGGTGTGCACATCTGGAGGAAGTGTGAGCTGATGGTCCCCGGGACCTGGTGGGGGGACTTAAAGGTGAAGCATAAATCCAGGCTCGGCTTTGTCTTGGAGGCATGATCTAGGAGACTGCAGTGGTATTGCTTGGCAGGAAGGCTGGGCCCTGTAGGCATTGCCCAGACCCCAGAGCTTAAATGGCATTGCTCTCTACCCTCCCCTCCCCCAATCCTTCCCACCCAACCCAGCTGCTCTGCTGAGGGCAATCCCAGTGAGTAATGGACTGTGGTGAGAGAGCAGCCTGCACTGGCATTAGGGCCTGGTGTCCACACTAACTGGGTGCCCTGGAATAGGTTGAGGGTGGGGAAGGTGTGTAAGGAGTAGGAGTGGGGCTTCTCAGAGAGACAGCTCTGGTTTCAATTGTCTCCATTCTGACAGGTTGGAGTGACCTTTGAGGACATTGCCCTGTACTTCTCCAGGGAGGAATGGAGCCTCCTTGATGAGGGTCAGAGACAGCTGTACCTGAATGTGATGCTGGAGAACTTTGAACTTGTATCCTCGCTGGGTAAGACCCTCACTGGCACCAGTGACCTGGACTTGGCTTTGCATTTCCCAGGCCCCATCTCCCAGGGTGTGCTGTGTCCTCCCATGTAGACTGTGGTACTGCTTGATTTTCTACTTTTCTGGGTAGTTTGTGTCCTGGGGAGGGTTGGTCTGTTTCCACTCCTCCCTTCTTTCCTGTCCCAATTCTCCCCGCTGTACTACATTCACAGGGAAGGACTTGGTAGTGTTGCATGAAGCCTGAGGGATTCCACCTTGATTAGTGAGGAAAGCATCTATAGTAATAAAACTGTGATGTGCTAATTAGACTGGAGAGCCAAACGACCTTCTGGATGAATGACGTCCTTCCAGACAAAGCCACCAGGGCTGAGGCAGAGATTGTTAGGGGTGATCAGGCAGGCAGGCAAGCAGTTAACACGTTAAGCGCCCAGCCTGTTTTGTCATCAGGACGGAAAGTACTGTGTCACTCACCAGTGACTGACATGGTGCTTAATGTGTTAAGAGCGATCAAGCAGGCAGGAAGAGTGGTTAGGGATGATCAGGCAGTCAGGCAAGCAGTTAGGGGCCATCAAGCAGGCAGGTGAGCGGTTAGGAGCCAGTGGTCCTGGATTGCTAGAGAGAGCAGGTCAGGCTGCGGGGCCCCTTGCCCCATTCATATTTCTGTGCACCCAACCTCTAGTTTTCTATATTCCTGTTAGTCATTTGTATCTATTTTTGGAAGAATTGTCTCTACATCCTTATCTTGTTTATTAACTGTAATTTTTGGTGAAAGAGTCTTTTGATTTTCTTGTATATTTTATATATTAATTGCTTACTATATACAGGAGCACCTATTTTTGCATTTGCTTAATTGCGCTTCGCAGCATTGCTCCCGCACACCCGCTTTTTAAAGTCCGTGATTTTGGCATGCCGGCTTTCAGCAGGTCTAGTGCCACCATGTTTCTGGCAAGCTTGTTACCAGTGCTTAGCAATAAAGTGTTTGTACTGAAGTTATATAGAGCTTGCTTTTGAGACAGAGTCATTGCATTGTTATCAGCCTGCAGTATAGTATTAACATATCTTTATTATTCCCTGGGAACTCCAACTATTTGTGTGAATTTCCTTCCATATTAGCATTATGCGCTTTATTGTGCTGAGCAGAACCGAATCCCCAATATCTCCAAGCTTTTTCTTCATATGATTTGCAAGCATTTTCTCCCATCCTCTAGATTGCCTTTCATTTCATTTTGCTTATTGTTGTGCTGTGAAGAAGCTTTCTTTCTTTATTTGTTGCAGTCTGGACTGTTTATTTCTTGTATTTTGCCTGGGGGTTGGTGTCACATCCAGAAACTCCTGTCCAAAACAAATCTCCAAAACTTTTTCTCTAGTGTCCTCGTTTTACGTTTTAGCGCTGACATTCAATTCTGTCTTGAAGATTGAGTTAAATTTTATCAGTGGTGTCTGTTTTGTTATGTTACTTGTGAATATCGATTTTTATGAGCACCATTCAATTAAGAAATTGTCTTTCCTTTTTTTGTGTGTCTTGCAGCTTTGTCAAAGATTACTTGAAAGTATGTGCCTGGGTTTATTTCTGTGTGTTCTGTTCTGTTCTGTTGATGTATGTGTCTGTGTTTCTCCAGCAACACACTGCTTGCTTTCTCTTTGTAATAAATTGAAGTCAGGAAGTCTGCTGCCGCCAGCTTTGTTTTCGCTCCAGATTGCTTTTGCTATTCGAGGTCTTTTGATTCCATACATTTCAAGATTCTCTTTTCATTTGTTTGTAAGATACCTTTGGAGTTACTGCGATTGCATTTAATCTGTAGATAGCTCTGTGTACTATAGCTATCTCCACCATATTTCATTTTCAGATCCATGAACACAGGTTGTTTTCCGACTTACTTGCGTTTTCTTCCATTCCTTTCATTACTGTTTTGTACAGTGTACACATGTTTACATTTAGGTTGAATTTATTTCTGAGTGTGTGTGTATTTTTTGTTTTGTTTTTTATTCTATTGTAAATTTGACTATCTTCTTTATTTTTTCTCTCAAATAATTTATTCTTAGTGTGTAGAAGTGGAACTAATGTTTGTAAGTTTATTTTTCATCCTGTAACTTTTCTGATTTTAATTCTTTTTCTTTTTTGATCTTCACCTGAATACTGAAAATACTTCTTTGCTTTTTTTTTTTCCTTTTTTTTTTCCTTTTTAGAGAAAGAGAAAGGGAAAGGGAGGAAGACAAGAAAGAAGGAGAAAGAGAAACATCAATTGATTGCCTCCCACATGTGCACCTAATGAGATCAGGACCAGACCTGCAACCCAGGTGCCTGTCCTTGACTGGAAATTAAATCCCTGGCCCTCCAGTGCACATCCCGGCACTCTCACCAGTGAACCACACTGGTTAGGGCTATTTATTTATTCTTTAAATTATTTTATATATATATATAATATATATGTGTGTGTGTATATATATATACACATACACACACATATATACATATATATATGTATTTCAGGGAGGAAGAGGAGAGAGATAGAGAGACAGAGAGAGAGAGAAAGAGTCATAAATGATGAGTCTTTGATCACCTGCCTTTTGCACGACCCCCCACTGGTGATTGAGCCTGCCACCACTGCAGGTAACCTGACATGGAATTGTATTGTGACCTCCTAGTTCATGGATTGATGCTCAATCTTTGAACCATGATAGCCATTTTTTATTTATTGATTTTGGAGGCAGGAAGGGAGACAGAGAAAGAGAGAGAGGGATACATTAATCTGCTGTTCTACACATCTATCCATTCACTGGCTCTCCCCTGCATGTGCTCTGATGGGGGATCGAACCTATAACCTTGTTGCATAGGGACCACACACTCACCAGCTGAGACACTTGGCGAAAGTTCTGAATTTTTTTATTGATTTCAGGGGCTTATAGTGGGCTTTTGACAAATTTCTCTGTGGAGGGTCATATCATCTGCTAACATCTCTTATGGTGCATTGGCTTCGTAGTGACAGGTGTAATATCTTTTCTTTCATTTCTTTTTGAACTTATTTGAGGCTTGGTTTTTGTTTTCTGGTTTGTATTTTTGTTTTCTTAGTGTAGCTAAAGGTTTGAAAAGTTTTGTATCTTCTAAAAATATACCTTTTTGGCATTCCTTTCTTTTGTCTTGTCTCCCTTTTATTCATGTTTGGTCTAATATTATGGTTTCATTTCTTTTCAACTTTCGGGTTTACTTTCCTGTTGTGTTTTTAGTTTCCTGAGGTGCCAGGTTACGTTCTTTGAGATCTTTTCTGATAATGTAGGCATTTATCCCTATAAAATGCCCTCTTAGATTTACATATTCTGAATGTTATACATAAGCTTTGGTAGGTTGTCTTTTTATTTACTTTGTCTCTAGACTTTTTTGAGTTCTGTTTTGTGTTTGGCTACCTTTTAATTCTTATGTATTTATTTATTACTAGAGGCCCAGTGCACCAACTTGTGCACTGGTGAGGATGTAGCCTGCAGGGATCGGCTCACTGTGGCAGGACAGCTCATCCTGGTCAGCCAAGTGGCTGTGGATTCGCCCTCTGAGCACCTGCTGAATGAGGAAATTAATCTGAGCTGATATTTTGGGGTAATGTCATGGGTAAAGGCATGTTCTGTGTCCTTGAGGAACCCGGCAGAGAGGTTTGCACCCCAAAGCCTCTCAGTTAATGTCCTTGATGTGTGAGGCCAGGTCGATGACACCATCGGGGATGTTCAGAGCTGCCATGCTTCAGGAGCTTAGCTCAGTGGTTGAACATCGAACTGTGAACCAGAAGGTCATGGGTTTGATTCCCAGTCAGGGCATATGCTGGGTTGTGGGCCTTATCCCTAGTTGGGGACATGCAGGAGGCAGCCAATCAATGATCCTCTCTCATCATTGATATTTCTATTCCTCTCTCTCTCTCTCTCCCTTTCTCTCTGAAATCAACAGAAATATTTTTAAAAAGATTTGCATCTTTTATTCCACCAAATGGCTCAACTGGGATGTTACAGGCAGAATCTTTTATGCATCACAGAAGAAACATGACTTTATTAATGACAGGGTGGACCCAGAGGAGATCTTTCCATGGTAAAGGGCTGTGAGGTTGGTTTTCACCCCTGGCCTTTGTTACATTCATAACTGGGAATCCATTTTATTCTACAATGTTTTGTTACCATTGCCTACTCACCTAATTCTACTACTTCTTGCTTAATATTGACATTTTGCCAAGGACTCAGTTTTAATACTGATCATTCTATTCAGATTCCCAGCTTATGGATAACCTAATCTCTCTAAACTTTGCACCTCTACCTCTTTCACGCATCTCTCTTTACTGCAGTGTTTATCCATGCCTCCAGGGCCTTAGAGTGCACATGCATTATTATATTGACCCTGAACATCTTGTGCTCTAGTACAATTGATTTTTGTGGGTTTGAGCACTCAGAAATTGTCCTACACAGACTCACATGAAAGATCCTAAAAGAAACCATTTGTGGAGGAACAACGAGCAGACCCCACCTCTCTTCTTTGTGTCTCGTCCTGTGCTTCTGTCCCTCCCTTGCTGAGATTTCATCATCCACTGACCTTTGGGGCCACATTATGTATAACAGCCATTTCCTCAGAGTCTAACTCACTCGTCTTAAAAATCATTCAATGGAATCATATCCAGTCATGATAGATAAAGAATTGTGAAGATATTCTGTTTTTATCAGGTCAACATGTACTTCACCAGCATTTCCTTTTCTTCAGGTTGCTGCTGTGGAGCAGAGAATGTGGAGGCACTGACTGAACAGAAGGTTTCTGTAAGAGTGTCACAGGCAAGGAATCCCAAGGTAGCCTTGTTTTCCCAGAAGAGCCACCCCTGTGAGAGTTGTGGACTCGTCTTGGGAAACATTTTCCACATGATGGAGGGGCAGGGAACACAACACGGACAGATACTGTTGAGGTGCGGGGCATGTTCACAAGGATTTTATTTCAGTGCAAAATTTCACCAGCAGCATATGAGAGAGACTTTCATTAGAGGTGTGCAAAGGATCTCACTTGCAAACAGCTGCAATGTCAATGTGTCCCAGAATCATTTCCCATGCAGGGAGGTTGGGCAGGGTGTCCTAACCGGGTCAGGACATCTCCATCTAAAGACTACTCAGACCAGGGTCAGTCCAAATGCTATTTCAACGTGTGGGATTATGTTTCAAAGGAGGAGAAATTATTACACCAGAAAAGAATGTAAGAAAGACATTAGTTGCAACCTCACGATTATTCAGGAAAAGGATGTCCAAGCAGGAAGTTGTTGTTTTATGTGCTCTGAATGTGGGAAAGGTTTTACCAGTAGAAATGGTCTCCGTTATCATCTGAGAGTTCACAGTGGAGAAAGACCTTATCAGTGCGGTGAATGTGGGAAATCTTTTCCCAGGGGCACTGACCTTCGTCGTCATCAGAGAGTTCACACTGGAGAAAGGCCTTATCAGTGCAGTGAATGTGGGAAAGCTTTTACCAGTAGTAAGAGCCTAGGTGATCATCAAGTTTTGCACACTGGAGAAAGGCCTCATAAGTGTAGTGAATGTGGGAAAGCTTTTACCAGTAGTAATGGCCTCCATTATCATCAAAGAGTTCATACTGGAGAAAGGCCTTATGAGTGCAGTGAATGTGGGAAATCTTTTACCAAGAGCACTGCACTTCGTCGTCATCAGAGAGTTCATACGGGAGAAAAGCCTTATCTGTGCAGGGAATGTGGGAAATCTTTTGCTAGTAGCACTTCCCTTCATTATCACCAAAATGTTCACAATGGAGAAAGGCCTTATGAGTGCCATGAATGTGGGAAATCTTTTCCCAGTAACACTGCCCTTCATTATCACCAAAATGTTCACATTGGAGAAAGACGATATCAGTGCACTGAATGTGGGAAATCTTTTACCAGTATCAGTAATCTTCGTTTTCATCAGAGAGGTCACACTGGAGAAAAGCCTTATAAATGCAGTGAATGTGGGAAATCTTTTACCAGTAGCAGTGTGCTTCATTCGCATCAGAGAGTTCACACTGGAGAAAAGCCTTATAAATGCAGTGAATGTGGGAAATCTTTTACCACTAGGAATGGCCTTCGTTATCATCAACATTTTCACACGGGAAAAAGGCCTTATCAGTGCACTGAATGTCACAAATCTTTTAACAGTAGCAGTGAGCATCGTTGTCATCAGAGAGTTCACACTAGAGAAAAGCCTTACAAATGCAGTAATTGTGGGATATCGTTTATCAGTAGCACTGCCCTTCGTCGTCATCAGAGATTTCACACTGGAGAAAAGCCTTATAAATGCAGCGAATGTGGCAAATCTTTTACAAGAATTGATAGCCTTCATTGTCACCAGAGATTTCACACTGGAGAAAGTCCTTATGAGTGCAGGGAATGTGGGAAATCTTTTACCAGGAGCAGTAGCCTTCGTAATCATCAAAGTTTACACACTAGAGAAAGGCCTTATCAGTGCAGTGAATGTGGAAAGGCTTTTACCACTAGCACTGACCTTTTTCATCATCAGAGAGGTCACACTGGAGAAAAGCCTTATAAATGCAATGAATGTGGGAAATCTTTTACAAGGATTGATAGCCTTCTAATTCACCAGAGATTTCACACTGGAGAAAGTCCTTATGAGTGCAGTGAATGTGGGAAATATTTTACCAGGAACAGTAGCCTCCGTAATCATCGAAGTTTTCACACTGGAGAAAGACCTTATGAGTGCAGTGATTGTGAGAAATCTTTTACCACCCGCACTGACCTTTCTCGTCATCAGAGAGTTCACACTGGTGAAAGGCCTTATGAGTGCACTGAATGTGCAAAATCTTTTACCACTAACACTCACCTTCATACTCATCAGAGAGTTCATACAGGAGAAAGGCCTTATAAATGCAGTGAATGTGAGAAATCTTTTACCAGTAGCAGTGACCTTCATTGTCATCAGAGAATTCACACTGGAGAAAAGCCTTATAAATGCAGTGAATGCGGGAAATCTTTTACCAGTAGCACTGTGCTTCATTGTCATCAGAGAATTCACACTGGAGAAAAGCCTTATAAATGTGGTGAATGTGAGAAATATTTTTCCTGGAGCACTGCCCTTCATCGTCATCAGAAAGTTCATACTGGAGAAAAGCCTTATAAATGCAGTGAATGTGGGAAATCTTTCAAAAGTAGCAGTGGTCTCCAGTATCATCAGAGAGTTCACCTAGGAGAAAACCATTATGAGTGCAATTAACGTGAGTTATTTCTCAGCCAAATTTCTAAATTTGCTCTGCACATATGAGTCCAAATGTGAGAAATTTCTTAGATGTATAGGAAATGTAGTTTCTAAGTTAGATCTTAACAATAATATAAGAAAATTTGTGAAGTCACTTTTTAAAAAAAATATATTTTATTGATATTTTACAGAGAGGAAGGGAGAGGGATAGAGAGTTAGAAACATCGATGATAGAGAAACATCGATCAGCTGTCTCCTGCACGTCCCCTACTAGGGATGTGCCCACAACCCAGGTACATGCCCTTGACCGGAATTCAACCCGGGACCTTTCAGTCCGCAGGCCGACACTATCCACTGAACCAAACCGGTTTCGGTGTGAAGTCACTTTTGTCGGAATTGTATATCATACATTTAATCACCGAAATTATGTAAACTCCCCATAAGTGTTTTTCCTGTTGTGTTTGTTTTTATGTTGGAAGCATGTATCTAAGTTGCACTTTCCTATATACAGAGACATGTTGCCACATTTATAAGATATATATTTCTATTGCTGAAGCTATTTCTCCTAAACCATTTATTAGGTCCCTACAGATGGCATCAATCACCATCCTCATGTACCCAGGTAACCTAATGCTGTTGTCGAATTTGTTGCAGAAAATTAGGAACACCTGAGCCCTTGGTTCTTAATTTTTTCCCTCTCACCAGTTGGCCGAAGGACTGATTACTCTTGGCCCCAGAAAACATAGTATTGCAGAGGGACTGCCATTCTCAAGGTCTTTCTTTCACAAGATGCCACTGATGAATTTATTGAGTACATAAGTCATCAATGCAAGAATTTCCAGTCTCATTTCTCTTTGGTTTGTAAAATAATGAAGGCTTTTTCCTAAGGCTTCTTGAATCTTGGGTATTCTATGTATTCTGTGGGTTAGCTTATAAGGAGATCTGGCCTCTCCAAGCATGATGAGGTGAAAAACTTTTGCTTTTCAGGGAACAATATGGTGCATAAATTAGTTCAGCAGTGTTTGCTAAATTTACATTGCTGGCTATATTTTCCTTTGAAACACTGTGGCCTCTGTAGTCCTCATGAAGATGGATGCTTGGAGACACAGAGATCACTCCACAGAAGGGAAGTTGTGACAACCTCAAATATGTCTTCTAGGAGCATGGATTTTTTTCTTGTTTTCAAGGGATGCCCATACTCTTGAAGGTAATCCCTTGCCCAGGTCTTGCAGAGGGCCATGTACCCTAATGCCTACAATTCCATGGGTGATGGTCACTGGTTGGAAAACCATCACAAATAGGGGAAACCCTTTCACTGCAGAAACACTGACCTATTGAGTTTTTCCGGAGATTGCAGCCCATTCAATGGAATGTTCCTCATCTAAATGTGCATCCAGGAACGTTTCTGAGAAAAAGACTACCGGAGCGGTGTGTACACAGATGTGAGGTTCTCTAGGCATGTTTATCCTCTGTGGACACAGTCATTGTCGTTGAATATAATCGAGAGGTTTTGTAGCTTCCTGTATCCTCTCAGATGTTCACCTCAGAGGCATTGTTGAGCTGGCAGAAAAGAAAGGATAAAGGCAAATGGTGTCTAGTCTAGGGGTATGGCTTTTGTGACCCAACCAGCATTCTTGTTGGTTTGGGTGAAAGTTCTTCATTTTTTCATGCATTTTCTGTCACTGAGGCGAAACTCTGGCCCAGAGGTCATAAGACAGTGGATTGAATATAGATTTGCCAAACCTATTTTTCCAATATATTTGAACTTACACATTTTTAAAATTTTGAACCATTTTTAAAAGCTATGAGTAAAATACGTATTTAGTATTTCATAAATCTTCATGTGTACATGAAACTGTCATTATAGTCATAATACTGACCATATCTGTTCACTGTGTAATTGCTTTATGACCTCTTTTAATCTGTCCCTGTTCTTCACAGCTTTCCTAGTACCATAAATTTACATTCCATTTTAATAGAGAAATTTGCTTTCCCTAAGTAGTTTCCTGCTTTATGTTTCATAAATATTTGGAGTTTCATTAAAAATATATTAGTAATTCATCTTTTTTTCTGATAAATATTCTTACCTTTGAATATATCACCAATGGCTTATCCATTTTTATGAATATTTGGTTCGTTCTCATAAAATTGGTATAAACATTTCTGTATAATTCTTTATATGGATATCAGTTTTATTTACCTTCATTAACAATTCAGTGCATAATCTGAGTCCTTGAGTATTTGAATGTTTAAATTGACAATGATTAGCATATTGTGGTCTAAACGGAATATACTATCATGGATATTATGGTTCAGTTGCTTGGCTGTGATGCCATGTACAGAGGTCTGCCAGTTAAATTGCTTGGCATGTCCCTGGGTTGTGGGCTAGATTCCTGGAATGGGGTATTCAGGAAATGGCTGGTCTGTGTTGCACTCTTGCATTGTGTTTCTCTCCCTCACCCTTCTTCTCTCTCCAAAAATTAATAAAATTGCCCACCTGGCATGGCTTAGTCATTGAGCTTTAACCTATGAACCAGTTGGTCATGGATCGATTCCAGGACTGGGTACATTCCCGAGTTGGCTGCCCAAACTAAGTGTGGGGTGTTCAGGAGGCAGCCAGTCAATGATTCTCTCTCATCATTGGTGCTTCTATCTCTCCCTTCCTTTCTGAAGTTAATGTATATATATTTTAAAAATCAAAAACTATTCCTTAAAAATAAAAATAAACTGATTTGACCTTTTGGCATTTTTCCACCCATGTATGAGGTATTCAAATGCTCCACATCCTAGAGCAGCACTTGCCAACTGGTGCTTTGCGAACCACTGGTGATACTTGAGGCCCGAAAGGTTGGTGACCGCTGTCCTAGAGTATATTTTTTTCATCAATCATTCTTTATTTAAAAACTGATGGCATGGTGCATGAAATCATGCTCATTGAAAGGAAACTAATTGGAAGAAATATTTTAATATCACTGTTTGCCCTTTCTCTATAATAGAAGTATCAGAGATCAAAGGAAATTAGTAAAGTGTACATGAAAATAATATATACATTGATTAATATATAAACAATAACAACATGATATAACAACAAAGACATGATAGAAAAACAAAGCATGATATAAAAAACAATATTGGCCCTAACCAGTTTGGCTCAGTGTATAGAGCGTCAGCCTGTGGACTGAAGGGTCCCAGGTTCGATTCCGGTCAAGGACATGTATCTTGGTTGTGGGCACATCCTCAGCAAGGGGTGTGCAGGAGGCAGCTGATTGATGTTTCTTCTCATTGATGTTTCTAACTCTCTCTCTTCCTCCCTGTAAAAAAAAATCAATAAAATATATTTTAAAAAAACAATATTGATAAAAAACGATGACTGATAAATTGATTAAATTTATGCTAACACGGAGGCCAGTATTAAATGGGGACAAATCATTTCTTGGAATCAGAACAACCTCTTCTCCGCAGTTACTGTTAATACTTCAGCTTCAATTATGTTGTCGCAATCCTTTGATGATAAATCTACTACCATTACAAAGACTCCATTTACTATTAAGATTTCTCATTAGCGTGATAATTGCACCTACTTTCAATTCTAATTTATGACATGGCATTGCCAAAGGAGTAATACTTCTAAGAAATTCGATGGAAATTTTTTTTTCCGGCATCATCCATTGAACCTAGTATTGTTAATTACACTGTCATCTCTGAGTCTTAATGCAAGATGCGTTCCTCAACCTTTTTCACCATTTAGGAAAAGTATAGGATATGTCATTGCATCTAATGTAGGAAACAGGATACAGGTTTGTTTCATTTTACTGGCATTCGGATTATTGGGATCTGGTTTACAGTGAATGAGCAAGTCTCCCTTTCAAAAGGAGGTCCTCCATCTTCGTTTCTGAATATGATGGCAACTTCGATTAACCAGGGATAATTATAACTATGTGAATCACTATTATGATCGGATTTAATTGCCATTGTTACTTCCATGTGACGCCGCTGTTCTCTTTCAGCTTGAGAATGTCAACAAAAACAACCAAATTCACTATCGACAATGACAGATCGAAACACACACTTTCGATAGGTGCCAGTGAATGATTTATATGTACTGCGCATGCCTGAATCACCTTAGCCTTTTATAGATTTGAAATAAACTTACTTAATTAGACCTGCTTTCTAATGTAGCTCAACTTATTCCAGCTCAGTGAAGCTCCCCAACCTCTCTTTCAGGTAATTGTCAGCAACACAGCAGTAAACATCAACACAAAGCACATTATTATTGTAGATCATACAGGGAGAACAAAGGGTAAAATATTTAAGTGCAGCAGTGTTTGACTATATTCTGTGCAGTGAGAAAACCTGAAGTCATTTTCAAGGCCCACCAGTTCTTACTTCTTTTTAGACGGGTCAACTTTCTAAGCTTTCTAAATCTCCATTTTCTGGCTAATGGAAAGTAAATAGGATTCCACTGAGTGTCCTATCTACCTACTCCAGGACTTCTGTGAGGATCAAATGAGATGAGGCATAGGAAAATGCTTCACAGACATTGGTTACAGTGTAAAGTGTTTCCACCTGAGGCTAGTCATTGCTAGGGAGAAGAAGGCAGGTGTTACTACTGGACATCATTACCCAGATCACTGGACACTTATCATATTTGT
Source organism: Corynorhinus townsendii (assembly GCA_026230045.1). Taxonomy (NCBI): domain Eukaryota; kingdom Metazoa; phylum Chordata; class Mammalia; order Chiroptera; family Vespertilionidae; genus Corynorhinus; species Corynorhinus townsendii. The sequence goes on along the minus strand of JAPDVU010000011.1, from coordinate 49,245,223 downwards.
GTTTTATATAGATAGGTATATAAATAGATATTCTATAATTTTGCCATTCTACCTCAATGTTGTTTGATTGTATTTTTTCCAGGAATTTATGGGATGCTATTTCTCAGAAGTGCTTTTATTGAATCTGTATCTTTATTAAAACATCTTACATGTTCTGCCTAATGTGCTATGAGTTTTGGCAAATTTCTTTATACACACACACACACACACACACACACACACACTAAGTGGCCAGATTATTATGATCTCTGAACGCATGTGTGTGTGTATGTGTATAGTAGAGGCCCGGTGCATGAAATTGTGAATGGGTGGGGTCCGGCTAGCATGACCAGGGGGAGGAGACATGGGCGGTTAGCCAGCCTGCCTGCTGGTCGAACTCCTGGTCAAGGGGACAAATTGCATATTAGCCTTTTATTATTATACAGGATATACACTGAGTGGCCAGATTATTATGTGTTCAGAGATCATAGTAATCTGGGCCACTCTGTGTGTGTGTGTGTGTGTGTGTGTGTGTGTGTGTGTGTATCTACACTAATAAAAGATACATGCAAATTGACCACCCCTCTGCTATGCCCACCAGCCAATCAGGAGTGCCTGTGCAAATTAACCCAACAAAGGTGGTTGTGGCTATGGAGCTGGAGCGAGCAGGAGGCTGGGGTTGGCCCTGGTGATGGAGGAAGCCAAACTTCCCACCCGCCCTAGCTACCTTTGAAGGAGGGGCTGGGGGCCTGGGTCGCCTGGGGGCATGGACAGCCTGAAAACAGCCATCAGCCCCTCACCCAGGGTGGCCAGGTACCCCAGCGGGGTCCTCCACCCTGAAGGGGGTGTGGCTAGCCTGAAAACAGCCCTCAGCCTATCATCTGTGATTGTCACAACCCCACCCCAGTGGGGACCCTCACCCCATTGGGGCATGGCTGGCCTGCACACCACCACAGGCCCCTCATCCAGGCCGCCCCACACCCCAAGGGAACCCACACCCTTCAGGGATAAACAGAAAAATCCTCTGCAGGTTTGGACATTTCTTACAACAACACCAAAAGCAATAGACCCATGTGAAACAGGAGGAAGTTACATGGAGGGGTATCAGCATTTCCAGGGACACAACTGACTGAGGACAGATTTATACACTCACATTTAGAGCAGACCCAGAACACAGCAAGCTAGAGCTTTCCCATTGCTTTCAGAGAACACACACACTTAATCCTCACCTGAGGATGTTTTTCCTTTTTTTTTTACCGTCCTATCCATGCTTTCCCTTTTGAGATTCCACACTCCATTCCATGCTTCCATGTCTATGAATTCGCTCCATTCACCAGGTTTTTTTGTTAGATTCTATATATGCGTGAGATCAGGTGATACTGTCTTTCTCTGACTGACTTATTTCACTTAGCACGATGCTCTCCAGGTCCCTCCATGCTGTGTGAAAGGGTAAGACAGTCTTAATTTTTACTGCTGCATATTACTCCATGGTATAAATGTACCATAGTTTTCTATCCACCCATCTATTTTTGGGCACTTGGGCTGTTTCCAGATCTTTACTATTGCAAATTGTGCTGCTATGAACAGAGGGGTGCACACCTTCCATCTGACAGTTTCCAGTTTCTTAGAATATATTCCTAGAAGTAGAATCACTGGGTCAAAGGGCAGTTCCATACTAAATTTTTTGAGGAAAGGCCATACTGATTTTCATAATGGCTGCACCAGTTTGCGTTCCCACCAGCAGTGCACTAGGGTTCCCTTTTTCCCACATGCTCCCCAGCACTTGTCCTTTGTTGATTTGTTTTGTTTGTTTGTTTGTTTTAATATATTTTATTGATTTTTTTTACAGAGAGGAAGGGAAAGGCATAGAGAGTTAGAAACATGGATGAGAGAGAAACATGGAACAGCTGCCTCCTGCACACCCCCTACTGGGGATGTGCCTCCAACCAAGGTACATGCCCTTGGCCTGAATCGAACCTGGGACCGTTCAGTCCACAGGCTGACACTCTATCCACTGAGCCAAAATGGTTAGGGCCTTTGTTGATTTGTTGATGGCAGCCATTCTGACAGTGGTGGGGTGATACCTAATTGTTGATTTAATTTGCATCTCTCTGATGATCAGTCACTTTGAGCATTTTTCACATGTCTCTTTGCCATCTTATCCACCCTGCAGCACAGGCAAAGCTGACACTTGAAGCAGATGCTCTTAAGTATGAATGTCTGTTTGTGACGTTAACCTTGTATAATGGATTCAATGGAGTCAGGTTAAATCAAGTTAGAGACTTGAGCAACCTATGCAAGTTACAGTTGGCCTGAAGGAGACACGTGCCAAAAGTCCTGAATGAAGAAACAATGCCTGCCATTCAGAAAGAGCAGGTCCTGAAGATATGCAAAACCAGCCAGAAAGTACCCCAGAAACAAACTTGCCCCCGACATCCCCTACACTGAAGACACTAGAGGACCCTTGGTGTGTTCTTGGGCTATTTGCCCCTAAATCCACTCCTTGAGTCAACTGAAATGCCTGACCCACACCTTGGAGCGTAGAAACTACATTACCCACAAGGCGACGCATAGAATGCCACCAGGCTGAGCCAATGGGGGCTCAGAGAAGGCATTTCCGTTTGGCCGCTGCTATAGGGCGGGACCGGTAGGCCTCTTGGCGGGATTTTGTCTTCTGAGGTGTTAAGTCAGGAGTTCCTGGGCTTAGAGTCCGTTGGAGGAGTGAAGAGTTGTCTTCCCTGCCACACAGCCATGGACAGAGCCTCCAGAGGTGCTCCCAGCTCACACGTGGGATTGAAGGTTGGAGTTACCACTGGGACCCACGCCAGGGCCGACACAGGGACCGCCATTCCTGCAGCGGCTTCTACTCCAGCCGCTCCCGACCCGCTCAGCCCACAGAGTGCAATGGCGGCGCCCGCGCTGAAGAGACGGGCTGAGGTGAGTTCGAGTCCCACAGGCCCTCACCGCCTCCTTTCACAGACACCACAGCTGGGGAGGGTGCCTGTCCTGTCCTCCATCTCAGTCCGCATGGAGGACCGTGAGGAAGGCAGAGGGGAGAGAGGAGTGAGTGTTGTGGCTTCTGAGGCACAGCAAGTGCAGGGCAGAGAGGACAGGGGTGACTTGCATCTGAGGTTCCCCTGAGGGTGTGGGCTGTGAGGATTGGCGGACAGATCAGAGGCTGCAAGGAGGACGTCACAGACTCATGCGGGGCTTTCCCGGCTGTGGGAACCATCAGGGGCCTGGGGTGAGCCTGGATCCCCTGGTAGACCAGCACTCTCTGGATGTAATTTGCCAAGTTCATGGGTGAGTTCAGAGAGATCCAATGGCATTGGAGCAGGAAGGGAGCAGAGCTGAGGGAGTGAACCAGGGACTGAAGATTTGGGAAGAGGTTGTTAACGTAAAAAAACCATTGAAACCTCTGAAGAATTTTTTGTGAGTTTATTTGAGCCAAACTGTCGACATATGCCAGGAAGCAGAACCTCAATGAATGGAGATAAGGCTCCCCAGAATGGCGGGTTACTTTTGTATTTATACATTGCAATCAAAGGAGGGACATAAGTGGGTTACATAAATTCATTGGTGATAGATTAAGGAGGTGGGATAAAGCAAAGCAGAGGGAAACCCCTGGGATTGGATAAAAAGTAAAATGATGGACACATACCTAGGTGGGTGCAGGAACAATTAACATGATAATGAAGGAATTTGTGGTATTTGTCTTGGTGGCCCCAGGCCCTCCAGAAAAAGGGAAGTTACCCAGACATTTCAAGTTTATGTTATCATAGTTGCAAAAACACACAGAGGCTCAGTTAAGGTAAAGGTTGACCTTGTCAGGGAAGATACCGGCCTAGGATGTAGCTGCCCACCATCACTGCATTTAGTTCAAGTTTAATTTCAGACCATCCTTTGGTTCCCTTAGGTCTCTGAGTTTGCAAGACTGCCATGCAGGCCTCCCCTGGGCTTGTCAGGTCAGCATGTGGCCCCTTTCGTCCACAAGGTTAAAGATTACCCAGTGGTGTGCACATCTGGAGGAAGTGTGAACTGATTGTTCCCTGGACCTGGTGTGGGGACTTAACTGTGAAGCATAAACTCACACTTGGCTTTGTCTTGGAGGCATGATCTAGGAGACTGCAGTATTTTTGCTTGGCAGGAAGGGTGGGGCCCTGCAGGCCTCGCCCAGAGCTTAATTGACATTGCTCTCTACCCTCCCCTCCCCCAATCCTTTCCACCCAACCCAGCTTCTCTGCTGAGGGCAATCCCAGTGAGTAATGGGACTGTGATGAGAGAGCAGCCTGCATTAGCATTAGGGCCTGGTGTCCACACTAACCGGGTGCCCTGGGGGAGGTTGAGGGTGGGGAAAGTGAGTCAGGAGAACAACAACTGGTTCTCAGAGAGAAACTCTGGTTTCAATTGTCTCCATTCTGACAGGTTGGAGTGACCTTCGAGGACATTGCTCTGTACTTCTCCAGGAAGGAATGGAGCCGCCTTGATGAGGGTCAGAGACAGCTGTACCTGAATGTGATGCTGGAGAACTTTGAACTTATATCATCCCTGGGTAAGACCCTCACTCTCAAAATGACCTGGACTTGGCTTTGCGATTTCCCAGGCCCCATCTCCCAGGGTGTGCTGTGTCCTCCCATGTAGACTGTGGTTCTGCTTGATTTTCCAGTTTCCTGGGTAGTTGCTGTCCTAGGGAGGGTGTGTCTGTATCCACTGCTCCCTTCTATTCCTGAAGTCCCAATTTTCCCCGCTGTACTAAGTTCACAGGGAAGGACTTGTGGTTGGTAGTGTTGCAGGAAGCAAGAGGGATTCCACTTTTTTCTGTGAGGAAAGCATTTTCTATATTCCTGTTGATCATTTGTACCTATTTTTTTGAAGAAGTGTTGTCTACATCCTTGTCCTGGTTAATAACTGTATTTTTTGGTTACACATTCTTTTGACGACCTTGTATATTTTATATATTAAATGCTTATGACATACAGGAACACATATTGTTGCATGTGCTTAATTGCGCTTCGCAGATATTGCTCCCCCACACCTGCTTTTCTACAAAGTCCATGTTTTTGCAACTTTGTGTTCCGCTGGTCTAGTGCCACCATGTTTCTGGCGAGCTCAGATGCTTGTTCCTAGTGCTTAGAATAATGTATTTGTAATGAAGTTATATCGAGTTTGTTTTTGAGACAGAGTCATTGCATTGTTATTAGCCCACACTGTGGTATTAACATACCTTTATTATTCCCTGGGAACTGCAACTATTTGTGTGAATTTCTTTCCATATTGCAATATTTGCTTTATTATGCTGATCAGAACTGAATCCACATTCTCTCCAAGCAATTCCTTCATGTGATTTGCAAGTATTTTCTTCTGTCCTTTAGATTTCCTTTCATTTCCTTTTGTTTATTGCTGATGTGCTGTGAAGAAGCTTTTTTTCTTTATTTGTTGAAATCTGGACTGTTTTGTTGTTGTCTGGGTGGTTCATGTCACATTCAGAAAATCCGGTGCAAAACAAACCTCCAAAACTTTTTCTCTCTGTTGTCCTGAGGAGTTTTCAGTTTTAGCACTGACATTCAATTCTGTCATGCAGGTTGAGTTACATTTTATCAGTGGTGTCCAGGATTGTTGTGTTTACATGTGAGTATTGATTTCAGCAGCACCATTTATTGGAGAAACTATTTTTCCCTTCTTCTGTGTCTTGCAGCTTTGTCAGAGATTACTTGAAAGGATGTGCCTGGTTTTATTTCTGTTGTTTTCTGTTCTGTTCTGTTGATGTATGTGTGTGTGTTTCTCTAGCAACACACTGTTTGCTTGCTTTCCCTTTGTACTAAAATGAAGTTAGGAAGTGTGGCAACCAGCTTTGTTCTCACTCACGATTTTTTTGCTGTTCTCATTTTTAGTTCCATATATTTCAAGATTCTCTTTTCATTTCTTTGTAAAATACCATAGGAATTATCCTCAGGATTGCATTTAATCTGTAGATTGCGTTGTGTACTATTTATTTTCAAAGTATTTTTAAAAAATTCTTTATTGTTTAAAGTATTATATATGTATTACATATGTCTCCTCTTTCCCCCAATGACCACAAATGAGTGAGATCATGTGATATTTCTTGTTCTCTGACTGGCTTATTTTGCTTAGCATAATACTGTCCAGATCCATCCATGCTGTTACAAATAGTAAGAGTTCCTTCTTTTTTACAGTAGCATAATATTCCATTGTGTAGATCTAACACAGTTTTGTGTTTTTTTTTTAAATATATTTTTATTTATTTCAGAGAGGAAGGGAGAGAGAGAGAGAAACATCAATGAAGAGAGAGAATCATTGGTCAACTGCCTCCTGCACTCTGGGGATTGAGCCCGCAACCCAGTCATGTCCCCTTCACCAGAATCGAACCCAGGACCCTTCAGTCCGTAGGCTGACGCTCTATCCACTGAGCCAAACCGGCTAGGGCCACAGTTTTTGTGTGTGTGTGTGTTTTTAATATATTTTATTGATTTTAGAGAGGAAGTGAGACGGAGAGATAGATAGAAACATCAATGATGAGAGAGAATAATTGATTGGGTGCCTCCTGCACGCCCCTTACTGGGGATCCAGCCCGCAACCCAGTCATGTGCCCTTGGCCAGAATCAAACCAGGGACCTTTCAGTCCGCAGCTGACACTCTGTCCATTGAGCCAAACCACCTAGGGCTACCACAGTTTTTGTTTTGTTTTGTTTTAATATATTTTATTCATTTTTTTACGGAGAGGAAGGAAGAGGAATAGAGAGCTAGAAACATTGATGAGAGAGAAACATCAATTCAGTTGCCTCCTGCACACTTCCTACTGGGAATGTGCCCGCAACCAAGGTACTTGCCCTTGACCGGAATCAAACCTGGTACCCTTCATTCCACAGGCCGACACTCTATCCACTGAGCCAAACTGGTCAGGACTACCACAGTTTTTTAATTCACTCACCTACTAATGGGCACTTAGGTTATTTCCAAATTTTAGGAATTGTAAATTGTGCTGCTATGAACATAGGGGTGCATATGTCCTTTCTGATTTCTTTTTCTAAAATAATATATTTCTTTATTGATTTCAGAGAGAGACAGAAACATCAATGATGACAGAGAATCATTGATCGGCTGCCTCCTGCATGCTCCCTACTGGGGATTAAGCCCGCAACCCAACATGTGCCCTTGGCCTGCATTGACTCGGGACCCTTCATTCTGCAGGCCAATGCTCTATCCACTTAGCCAAGCCAGCTTCCGCTGTTTCTGATATTCCTGGAAGTGGGATTACTGGGTCAAATGGGAGTTCCATTTTTAATTTTGTGGAAGCTCTGTAATATATTACAGTGTCTGCACCAGTCTGTATTCCCACTGGCCGTGCACAATAGTTCCTTTTTGTCCAAATCTTTCCCAGCACTTTTCGTTTGTGGATTAGTTGATGATAGCCATCCTGACAGGTATGAGATGATATTTCATTGTTGTTTTGATGTGCATCTCTCGGATGATTAATGACTTTGAACATGTTTTCATATGTGTCTCAGGCTTCTGTATGTCCACTTTTGAGAAATGTCTATTTAAGGCCTTTGCCCATTTTTTGATTGGATTTTTTATCTTATTTTTGTTAAGGTGTATGAGTTCCCTGTCAATTTTGTAGAGAACACTCTTATCAGACATAACATTGGCAATTATGTTCTCCTATGCAGTAGGCTTTCTTGTTGTTTTGTTGATGTTTTCTTTTTCTGTGCAGAAGCTTTTTATTTTGATGCAGTGCCAATAACCTGAGAAGACAAAATCCCGCCAAGAGGACTACTAGTCCCGCCCTACAGAAGCTGCCAATCAGAAATGCCTTCTCTGAGCCCCCACTGTCTTAGCCTGGTGGCATTCCATGTGTCCCCTTGTGGGTAATGTAGTTTCTAAGCTCCAAGGCCAGGGTTGGGTATTTCTCAGTTGACTCAAGGACAGGATTTAGGGGCAAATAGCCCAGGAACACACCAAGTATACTAAGGGTCCTCTAGCACCTTCAGTGTAGGTGACCGCTGGGACAAGTTTGTTTCTGGTGCACTTTCCTGGCTAGTTTTGCATATCTTTCTTACAGGACCTGCTCTTTCTGAATGGCAGGCATTGTTTCTTCATTCAAGACTTTTGGCTGTGTCTCCTTCAGCCAATTGTAGCTTGCAGAGGTTGCTCAAGTCTCTGGCTCTAACCTGCCTACACTGAATCCATTATACGGTGGATTCTTATTTTCCATTGCTCTAGGTGCTGTGTAGGTAAAGACATTGCTAGGATATATATCTGATATATTGCTGCCTGTAGATTCTTCTAAGGTTTTTATGGTATCCCATCTTAAGCTTAAGTCCTTTATCCATTTTGAGTTTATTTTTGTGTATGGTATAACTTGGGGAGTCTTGTTTCACTTTTTTGCATGTACCTGTCCAATTTTCGCAACACCATTTATTTTATTTATTTATTTATTTTTAATATATTTTATTGATTTTTTACAGAGAGGAAGGGAGAGGGATAGAGAGTTAGAAACATCGATAGAGAGAAACATCAATCAGTTGCCTCCTGCACACCCCCTACTGGGGATGTGCCCGCAACCAAGGTACATGCCCTTGACCGGAATCGAACCTGGGACCCTTCAGTCTGCAGGCCGACGCTCTAGCCACTGAGCCAAACCGGTTAGGGCCCCAAAAACATTTTTTAAGAGACTGTCTTGACTCCATTGTATACTGTAGCCTCCTTTGTCAAATATTGAGCATAATGGCTTCTGTCTCTTTCTGGGTTCTCGATTCTGTTGCATTGTTCTATATGTGTGTTGTTGTGCCAGTACCAGGCATTTTTGTAATATATCTTGGTATCTGGTAATATGATTCCTCCAACTTTGTTCTTCTTTATCATGATTGGTGCTGCTATTCGTGTTTTGTTTTGTTTTTTATTCCAGATGAATTTTTGGAGAGTTTATTATAGGTCTCTGAAATATGCCATTGGTATCTTCATGGGAATTGCATTGAACCTATAGAATCCTTTGGGTATTATGGACATTATAATGATGATTATTCTACCAATCCATGAATACGGGAAATTTTTCTATTTTTTTTATGTCTTCCATCTCTTTTTTCAGCTTCCTGTAGTTTTTGGAGTAAGTTAACTTTAAATTTCAAAGTTAGTTAAGTTATTCCTAAATATCTTATTATTTTTGTTGCAGTGATAGATAAGATTGTTTGTTTGTTTGTTTGTTTGTTACGCTTTCCATGAGTTCATTATTGGTGTGTAGAAAAGCCATTTATTGCCGAAACCGGTTTGGCTCAGTGGATGGAGCGTCGGCCTGTGGACTGGGGGGTCCCGGGTTCAATTCCGGTCAAGGGCATGTGCCTGGGTTGCGGGCACATCCCCAGTGGGGGGCGTGCAGGAGGCAGCTGATCGATGTTTCTCTCTCATCGATGTTTCTAACTCTCTACCTCTCTCCCTTCCTCTCTGTAAAAAATCAATAAAATATATATTTTTTAAAATTAAAAAAAAAAGAAAAGCCATATATTTCTGGGTGTTAATTTTGTATCATGCTACATTGCTGAATATATTTATTATATTTAGTAGTTTTTTGATGGAGTCTTTAGTTTTCTATGTACAATATCATGTACTCTGTGAATAATGAAAGTTTTATTTCTTCTTTTCCAATTTGTATGCCTTTCATTTCTTTTTCTTGTCTGATTGCTGTGGCTAGCACTTCCAGTATTATATCCAACAGGAGTGGTGCAAGTGGGCTTCCCTGTGTTGTTTCTGTTAGTAGGGAAAATGGTTTTAGTTTTTGACCATTGAGTCTGATGTTGGCTGTAGGTTTGTCATGTAAGGGTTTCATTACGTTTAGGTATGATCCCTATACTCTCATTTTGCCGAGAGTTTTAATCAAGAAAGGGTGTTGGATTTTGTCAAGTGCTTTTTCTGCATCGATTGATATAAATATGTGATTTTTGTCTTTCAGTTTATTTATATGATGTATCCTACTTATTGATTTGCAGATATTGCTCCATCCTTTCATCCCCGAAATAAATCCCACTTGGTCATGGTGTATGATCTTCCTAATGTAATGCTGGATCCCATTTGCCAGAATTATGTTGAGGATGTTAGCATGTGCAGGGTTCACATAAGGCTACAGTGAGAGAGCTGCTGTTCAGGAGATACCCCTGTGGAGCAGGACTTACTTCAGTGGGGCTTTGTTGCTCAGTGAGTCTGCCTCTTGAGTGTGTCGCTTATGGGTGTGAAGAGTTATAAGCTGGTATGGTATGACACTGACCACTGGGTACACTGATTCTTGGGTCTCCAGGGAGGTGTAAAGTCAGCCACTGCCTGGGCCACCCAACAAGATCTACAGAGAGATCTGCAGATTCTCCTCTTTGTTTTGGGTTTGGATGCCCCAATGAGGCCCAACTGTGAATCAAGGAAGGCTACTGCTAGTGCCGAGTCTCGGGCCTTTTATTGACAGGTTTGGGGCTCCCTGACCCAACTGCAACTTGTTTGACGGGTTTTAGCCTGAGCAAGGACAGGCCATTCATATACAAAAGCCACTGCACACAGCTTGGGTGGAGTTGTAAATTGGGTAGGGTGAGGTGTCAGGAATCACCAGGGTGGAGCAAACAAATGGTTGTCAGTCTGACCTGTGACATGGGATGTCCCAGCATAGGTATAATGACCTCTGCGAGCACCTCCCTCTGGGAGAAAGCTTCCCCCCGAGTTCCTGCCCTGATGCCAGTCAGTCCAGTGTCTCCTCATATGTGTCCTAATCCACCCCTCTGCCCAAAGCTGCCCTACCCTGGGGGTCAGAGGAATCTGGAGCTTGTAAGTTCAGTTTGTGCTACTGACAATGTAAGAGGAGCAGCTGGGGCCTCAGTCCGCACTGGTTTTTATAGCTTGTAATTCTTATTGCCAGTAGGGACTTTTTCCCCAGCTCTGGGACCCTGGGGTGTGCATCTTATGTGGTATGGGACCCCTTGCTCCACCTGATGATCTCTGTAGAGACAACCTTTCTCCCAAATAAAAGAGTGGCCCATATGGGTACCAGACCAGCACCTTCCGTGCCTCCACAACTCCTACCAGTCTCAGTGTGCTGTCTTCTTTACTTCTCTGGTCATAGGACTTCCATTCAGCCAGCTGTCCAGCAGTTCTGGCTGATGGTTTTTCTGTATTTTAGTTTTAGTTTTGATGTGGTTGTGGGAGGCAGCGAGTATAGGTCTTTGCCTACATAGCTATCTTGGATCTATACTCCCATAACTTTTCTGAATTCAATTCTTTATTCTTGTTTTTTCTTAACCTGCATAGCAAGAATATTTTTTCCATTGATTTTTTTTTTTTTTAGAGATAGAGAGAGAAAGAGAGAGAGAGAGAGATTAATTGGTTGGCTCCCACATGTGCCTCCACTAAGAGGGGTGATTGAACCTGAAAACCATGTGCCTGCCCCTTACTGGGAATGGAACCCATGACCTTCCAGTGTACACGTATTCTCAGCACTGAGCGACACAGGCCAGGGCTCTTTATTTCTTGTTTAAATTGTTTATTTATTTATTTTTATAATATATTTTATTGAATTCAGAGGGGAAGAGAAGGAGAAAGAGATAGAAACATGGCCGAAACCGGCTTGGCTCAGTGGATAGAGCGTCGGCCTGTGGACTGAAAGGTCCCGGGTTCGATTCCGGTCAAGGGCATGTGCCTGGGTTGTGGGCACATCCCCTTTGGGGGGTGTGCAGGAGGCAGCTGATTGATCTTTCTCTCTCATCCATGTTTCTGGCTCTCTGTCTCTCTCCCTTCCTCTCTGTGAAAAATCAATAAAAATATACAGAAGAGATAGAAACATGAATAATAAGAGTAATTGACCAGCTTCTTTCTGCACCTCCCCTACTGGAGATTGGGCTGCCAACCAGTGCATGCCCCCTGACAAGGAATGGATATATGATCTGCTAGGTCATGGGTCAATGCTCAATCACTCATTGGTACTGGGCAGCCTTTATTTATTGATTTTTTAGAGATAGGAAAGGAGACAGAGAAAGAGGGACAATTGATCTGCTGTTCTCCCCATCTCAGCATTTATTGGCTGTCCCCTACATGTGCCCTGATGGGGGATCAAACCCACAACCGTGCTGCATCGGGACCACACACTCAACAAGTGAGCCACCTGGCCAGGGCTCTGAATTTGTTTATTAATTTCAGAAGCTCATATGGGAACTTGACATATTTCTCTGTGGAGGGTCAGGTCGTCTCCTAACCTCAATATCTCTTTTGATGCTTTGTGGTTCATAATGTGAGGTGTATGAGTTCCCTGTAAATTTTCTAGTGTAAACCCTTATCGGAGCTAACATTGGAAAATACGTTCTGCCATGCAGTGGGCTTTCTTGTTGTTTTGTTGATGGTTTCTTTTGCTGTGTGTAGAAGCTTTTCATTTTGATGTCGTGCCATTTGTTTATTTTTTTTTAAATAAATCTTTATTGTTCAGATTATTACAGGTGTTCCTCTATTTTTTCCTCCATAGCTCCCCTCCACCTGATTCCCCACCACACCCCATGCCCTTACCCCCCGCCACTGTCTTCATCCATAGGAGTAAGATTTTTGTCCAATCTCTTCCCGCACCCCTCACACCTACTTCCCCTGAGATTCGTCAGTCCACTCCTTTTCTATGTTCCTGATTCTATTATATTCACCAGTCCATTCTGTTCTTCAGATTTTTTATTCACTTGGTTTTTAGATTCACTTGTTGGTAGGTATGTATTTGATGTCATTTTGTTGTTCATAATTTTTATCTGTACCTTTTTCTTCTTCTTCCTCTTCTTAAAGAATACCCTTCAGCATTTCATGTAATCCTGGTTTGGTGGTGATGAACTCCCTTAGCTTTTTCTTGTCTGTGAAGCTCTTTATCTGACCTTCAGCTCTGAATGATAGCTTTGCTGGGTAGAGTAATCTTGGTTGTAGGTTCTTGCTGTTCATCACTTTGAATATTTCTTGCCACTCCCTTCTGGCCTGCATAGTTTCTGTTGAGAAATCAGCTGACAGTCGTATGGGTACTCCCTTCTAGGTAACTAACCGTTTTTCTCTTGCTGCTTTTAATATTCTCTCTTTGTCTTTTGCCCTTGGCATTTAATTATGTTGTGTCTTGGTGTGGTCCTCTTTGGATTCCTCTTGTATGGGGTTCTGTGCGCTTCCTGGACTTGTACGTCTATTTCTTTCACCAGGTAGGGAAAGTTTTCTGTCATTATTTCTTCTAATAGGTTTTCAATATTTTGCTCTCTCCCTTCTTCTGGCACCCCAAAAATTCGGATGTTGGTTCGCTTAAAGTTGTCCCAGAGGCTCCTTACACTATCTTCATATTTTTGGATTCTTTTTTCTTTTTGTTTTTCTGGTTGGATGTTTTTTGTTTCCACATATTTCAGATCTTTGGTTTGATTCTTGGGGTACATTGATCTACAGTTGAGTTTCTGTATATTCTTTATTTCAGACAGTGTATGCTTCATTTCTGAGTGATCCTTTTCCATTTTTTTGGCATTCTCATTAAGCTCCTTGAAGGTCTCATCAAGTTTCTCAGCTGTTTTAAGAAGATTCTTGAGTAACCTTATAAATGTGGTTCTGAACTCTATGTCATTCAGTAGTTTGCTTTCCTCCGTTTCTTTCATTCGTGACATGTTTCTTTGTCTCCACATTTTGGCTGCTTCCCTGTGTTGATGGAGTAGCTTTGTGTGGTAGGGGGCAGTAGCTCAGCCTCCCCAATCACCTGATGTGGACACTCTTGGTACACCCCTTTGTGGGCTGAGTGCAAAGACTTGGTGCAGTTAAGCCTTAATTGCTGTTGATATACTGGGAGGAATTGACCTCCAGGCCAATTAGCTGTGAGCACTCACTGTGTCTATAATGGAAGAACTGCCGCGCTGAAGACACACTTATGGGGCAGGACTTGTTTCAGTGGGGCTTTGGTGCTCACTGAGTCTGCCTCTTGAATGTGTCACTTATGGAAGTGAGAAGTTGAAATCTGGTGTCTCACTCTGACCACTAGGTACACTGGCTTCTGGATCTCCAATGGGATGCAGGTCAGCTACTGTCTGAGGCCATCCAGCAGGAGCTACAGTGAGAGCTACAGTTTTCTCCTCTTTGCTTGGGGTTTGGAGGCTTTGGAGCTGTCTGACCCAGGCTGCAAGTTTGCTAGGTTAAGCTGCGATAGGGCAGGGCTTTCTTATGCTAAATACGCTGCTTGGAGCCTGGGTGGGTTTGTAGGTTGTGCAGGGCGGGGTCTCAGGGTGTCACTAGGGTAGGGCGTGGCAAACAGCAATGGCTGCTAGTTAGCCAGCTGTGTCCCCGACGGCGTCCCGGAGTCCCGTGCCCCAGTGCAGTAAACAGTTATTCCTGCGCGCAGCTCTGCAAGCAAGCCACCCTCACTGGCAGACAGTCCAGCTTCTCCCCGTAGGAGTTTGGGTCCCTCGCGTCTCCCCAGAAACTGGATTTCAGAGTAGTCGGGGGCTTGTCTCCCTTTGGCTTGAAAAAAGCAACGCCCGCCGCCAGCCCGGATCACGCGCCTCCGTACCTCATCTTTTCAGCGCTCATGCACGTCTCAATGCACTTTTCTCTTTCCTTCTAGTTGTATAACTTCCACTCAGCCAGCTTTCCTGTGGTTCTGGGTGATAGACGTTTTGTCTTTTAGTTGAATTTTTGAAATTGTTGCGCGAGGCAGCAGTTTAGGTGTTTATCTACGCCGCCATCTTGGATTCTCTCCATTTGTTTATTTTTTTTACCTCAGTTTCCATTGCCTTAGGAGCTGTATTGGTAAAGATATTGCTAGGACATAGGTCTGATATTTTACTGCCTATGGATTCTTCTCAGATTTTTATGGATTCCCGTCGTGCGTTTAAGTCCTTTATCCTTTTGAGTTTATTTTTGTGTATGGTATAAGCAGGTGGTCTAGTTTCATTCTATGCATGTATCCATCCAATTTTCCCAACACCATTTATTGAAGAGACGGTCTTGACTGCATTGTATGCTGTTGCCTCCTTTGTCAAATACTGAGCATAATGGCTTGGGTTGATTTCTGGCTTCTCTATTCTGTTTCACTGTTCTGTGTGTCTGTTTTTGTGCCAGTACCAGGTATTTTTGTAATATAGCTTGGTATCTGGTATTGTGATTCCTCCAACTCTGTTCTTCTTGAAAATATAATAATGTTCCATGCAATAAACACCAATTATTCAAGAAGGATGCTCTTACATTTCATGATATTACATGCAATAAAAGTTAAAATTTCAAGAAAAAAAGGATTTTAAGTATAATAATATTACCACAATTGTACTAGCAGAGTATGATATCATAAAAGTTGTAGGAAATATTAAAAGTCTGCAAATAATAGGATTACTTCTCTTAATTCTAAAATACTTTCTTCCTCTGGCTCTATTTTTGTTCAACAGTTTATGTTCATTATACTCCACAAATGAGTGAGATCATGTGCTATTTATCTTTCTCTGACTGACTTATTTCGCTTAACATAATGTTCTCCAGGTCCATCCATGCTGTTGCAAATGTTAAACGTTCCTTCTTTTTTATAGCAGCACTAGAGGCCCGTTGCAGGAAGAGATTCGTGCAATAGGCCTTCCTTCCCTTGGCTTCCATCACCGGTTTTCCTCCAGCACCCAGGACTCAGGCCTTCGCTCGGGCCGGATTCTGCCTTCTTCACCTTCGCTGTAGACCCTGGCTGCAGACTCCGTAGTCTGTAGTCTTGTCTTCGCTGCGGCACTCCGTTCCTGTAGATCCTTTGCCCCCCAGCCTCCCTCTCATAGCAGGTGTCCTGCCCCACCTGGCCAGTCTGCATCTGGAGCACTGGGCAGCTGCCATCTTTGGCCTTTTAATTTGCATACTCACTTTGATTGGTTGTGGGCATAGCGGAGGTAAGGTCAATTTACATGTTTGTCTGTTACTAGGTAAGATAATATTCCATTGTGTAGATGTACCATAGTTTTCTTATCTACTCATTTGCTGATGGGCACACATGCTGTTTCCAAATTTAGCTATTGTAAATTGTGCTGCTATGAACATAGGGGTGCATATATCCTTTCTGATTTCTTAGAATATATTCCTCGAAGTGGGATTATCGGGTCAAATGGGAGTGCCATATTTAATTTTTTGAGGAAATGTCATACTGTTTTCCACAGTGGTTGAACCAGCCTGCATTCTCACTAGCAGTGCCATTCTTCTCCACAAACTTGTCATTTGTGGATTTGTTGGTGATAGCCATTCTGATATGTGTGAGACGGTACCACATTGTCGTTTTGATTTGCATCTCTCAGATGATTAGTGACTTTGCGCATGTTTTCATATATTTCTTGGCTTTCTTTATGTCCTCTTTTGAAAAGTGTGTATTTAGGTCCTTTGCCCATTTTTTGATTGGATTGTTTATCTTCCTTTTGTTAAGTAGTGTGAGTTCCCTATAAATTTTGGAGATTAAACCCTTATGGGAGATAACATTGGCAAATATGTTCTCTCATGCAATGGCCTTTCTTATTGTTTTGCTGATGGTTTCTTTTGCTGTGCAGAAGCTTTTTATTTTGATGTAGTCACGTTTGTTTATTTTCTCTTTAGTTTCCATTGCCCTAGGAGCTGTATCGGTAAAGATTTTGGTTGGACATATCCCTGCAAATTTTTTAAATGTTATTTTAAAATATATATCTTTATTGATTTCAGAGAGGAACAGAGAAAAAAAAAGGGAGTGAGAGAAACATCGATGATGAGAATCATTGATCGACTGCCTCCTGCATCCCCTACTGGGTATCGAGCCTGCAACCTGGGCATGTGGCCTTGACTGGAATCAAACCTGGGACCCTTCAGTCAGCAGGCCAGACCTGCTGACTTAGCCAGACCAACTAGGGCATATGTCTGCTGTTTTGCTGCCTATGGATTCTTCTAAGATTTTTATAGTTTCCCATCTTAGTATAACATTTCTTGAGGAAGTACAGTTTGCATTGAATCCATACAGGGACCTGTGAGAGTACATGTTCTTGATTGTTAACATTTGTTTTTTCAGATTACAGAAGTCGGTTTCAGGTTATTTTTAAAAAATAAAATTTCTACCCTCTTCTTCTCCACCCCCTCCCCCTTCTCTCTCTCTCTCTCTCTCTCTCAGTCTCGTTCCATGACCAACACCCTTAGTGTTTCCTGGGATTCCCATGATGCAAATTATAGGTTAACTCTATGGTTTTACTTAATTTAATTTGCTGTATTCTTTAAATTTATTTTCCCTCTTTCCATCGGGATGATTTTTAGTGATTTGTGGTGGACAGCACATATTCTTTATGTCTGCTTTTGATACCCTTTGTTGCATTTTTTCATTTTATTTCTTGTAATTGCAACACCAACATTTCCATTTCATTCATTTTTATGATTTCTGTCTGTCCGGTATTCTCCTTTTGTTCTGTGTTCATTTCTTCATTCTATTGATTCCTTGTGAAGGTTACACACGTGGGCTGAGGTTAGCTCCCTGCCCCACCTGGTGAGTGAGAGAGTCAACCAGTCAATGTGGTTTTATTTGTGTTCTCTTGTAGCTCGCAAACCTTTTTAAAGGTAAATATTTTGGATTCTTTCTCTGGCTCTATGTGCTCTCCAGTTATTTGGTATTGATTAGTAGATGGTGTCCTTTTTTTTAGTCCAGTGTTGATGTCGATGCATCTGATGAGCAGTTACTCCTTTCAACTCTAGGACCAATTCTAGCTCAAGAATTACATTCATTTGCATATGGAATCAAGGGTTTTGACCGGGTGGGGTGTTGTTTCAGGTTTGAGAAAGTCCCAGTAGCCTAGTCTCCTTGAAGCTCCAGGAGCTGAGGTTAGAATAACAAAAAATCTATGGGTCCACACTGGCTTTAGCAGCAAATTTTTTTTTTTATGACAAGTGACGGTTTTAGAGGCTTTGGTGGCAAATACTTTGAGAACATATTGTTTTTTATTTTATTTCTGGGATAGGTTGTTGCCAAAGGGATTTCTTTTGGGATGCATGCTGATAAATATCATGGACCCGCTCATTAAGTAGACCTTGGAGAGTTCACAAATGTTGCACAGAATTCTGTGATTCGTAAATACAGAAATGTCCAGAGTTTTTCACAGAGCAGGCCAATAGGGTCAACATTAGTACAGGTGCAGTGATTGATGGAGGAAACTCTGACCCTTCTTTTGATTGTGAGAGCACAGGTCCTTCTCTGCCAGGAAGTGGACAATTGTGGACGCCGGGTATTAGATGGAGAAGATATGGGAAGTCGTGGGTATATAGGGAGTCGTTATTGCAGTCCACGTAACCATTGCTACCGAGGAGCCACTAGAGAAAACAGTTCTTCAAGGTAAAGTCCTACACAGGAGTCTACAAAATAGAGAGCTGCACGCTGGCTGGTTAACACTGTATCTTCCCTACGAAGCAGCCCCCAACGTAGGAGCCAGCCTAGGAGCCATACTAAGTAGCGGCTGCTAACATGGCAGCCATTGCAAACACAGCGATCCAACCAAGCAGGTGCGTACTGCCTGGTCAGTAACATAGTTTATACCAACTTAGACCAAAGAGGCTTCTTTCGAAATAGTGACATTTCTTTGGTTTATAGGAGCGCACGCCTGCACAGTGACTAGTATAGCTTGCTGAGTCCTAGCTTTTGTGACTGTGTAGAGCAAATTAGCCTTGAACACTCTGATTAGGATTCCCAAGCTCAGATTGGCCTTGAACATTCCATGTCCTCTGGACAGGGCACCCACATTGACCCTAGCTAAATATGTTTGGTAACGCACTCTGGTCAGCTCTTTGTAATTCAGCCCCCTTTTATTTTGGCTCTACTGAATTCTTTTTGGTTTAATTGCACTCCTTTTTTTTAATCCTCACTTGTTTGTTTGTGTGTGTGTGTGTGTGTGTGTGTGTGTGTGTGTTTACCATGGCGCATTTCACAGACAGTGGAAAGGAGGGAGCGGGGAGAGAGTGGGGAACATTGATGTGAGAGACACATTGACTGGTTGACTCACTCACCAGGCGGGGCAGGGTGCTAACCTCAGCCCAGGTGTGTAACCTTGACAAGGAATCAAACCCTGGACCCTTCAGTGTGGAGCCCGACGCTCCAACCATTGAGCAGAAGCGGCCAGGGTTTCATTGTACTCTTAACCCCTTGTAGTTGTTTTTGTTCATGGAGAGCTGCCTACTTGTTCTGAGAGTGGAAAGGCTTATATTTCTCACTCTGCCATCTTGCTGATGTCACTCACATAGATTTTTTACGCATGATCTCTGTTGTGCTTTGTAGTTCTATAACATTGCTCACCATACATCTATTTGCTTTTTTTCTTTTTTATTTATATCATCTGAATCCCATGTTTGACTCAGTTGGGATTCATGGGGAAGAATCACTTGTGCATCACAGAAGAAGCATGACTTTATGAAGGACAAGGGGGACCCAGAGGCAGTCTTGCCTTGGAGAAGGCCTGTTGGAAAGGTTTTGACACCAGGGCTTTGTTAAAGTCATAACTAGGAACCCATTTTGTCCAAAACTATTTTGTTTCCATGACCCATTCCTCATTCGGTTTTGCTTCAACTGTCTTTTTGTTGACACTTTGCCAGCTGTTCAGGTGTAATAATGACCATTTCTACTCAGATTCCATGCCCTCAGATAACTATAACCTCTCTAGACCTTGCCCCTCTACCTCGTTCACAGGACCCTCTTTACTGCAAACCAATCTAGGTCCATGCCTGCAGAACTTTGCAGTGCAGACGTATTATTATATTGAATATCCGGTGCTTCAATACAATTGTGTTGTATGGCTTTCAGCCCATGCAAATCATCCTACACAGACACAGGTCCCCAGCGTGAAAGGTCCTAAAAGAAGCCGTTTGTGGAGGAACAATGAGTAAAGCCTTCTTGTCTTCTTTGTTTCCCACCCTAAGCCTTTGTTCCTGTTTTGGTGAGATTTTCACCATTGACTGACCTTTGAGGCCAGCTCATGTATAACAGCTATTTCCTTAGAGTTCAAATCACTTGTCTTGAAGATCATTCTATGGAATCTTGCCTAGTCATGATAGGGAAACAATTTTGGCAAAAATAATCTGATTTCATAAGATCAACATGTACCTCACCAGCGTTTCCTTTTGTTCAGGTTGCTGCTGTGGAGCAGGGAATGTGGAGGTACCGACTGAACAGAATGTTTCTGTAAGAGTGTCACAGGCCAGGAATCGCAACTTAGCCTTGTCTTCCCAGAAGAGCCACCCCTGTGAGAGTTGTGGGCTCGTCTTGAGAAGGATTTTCCACTTGACTGAGCTGCGGGGAACACAACATGGAAAGATACAGCTGAGGTGTGGGGCATGTGCAAAACAATTTTATTTCCATGCAAAATTTCACCAGCAGCATGTGAGAGAGAACACTTTCATTAGGGGTGTGGAGAGGATGTCACTTGCAAAGATCTGCAGTTTCAATGTGTCCCCCAATCATTTCACCTGTGGGGAGGTTGGGCAGGAGATACTTTCCTGGTCAGGGCATCTCCACCTAAAGGCTGATCAGACCAGGGACAGGCCAAATGATACTTCCAAGGGTGGTTTGATGTTTCAAAGAAGAAAAGATTTTTACACCAGAAAAGAATGTGAGGAAGATCCTGGCAGCAGTAATCTTCGTGATCATCACAGAGTTCAGACTGGAGAAAAGCCTTATAAATGTAGTGAATGTGGGAAATCTTTTAAGAGTAGCAATGGCCTCCATTATCATCAAAGTTTTCACACTGGAAAGAAGCCTTATAAATGCATTGAATGTGGAAAATCTTTTATCACTAGCAGTGACCTTCGTCGTCATCAGAGATTTCACACTGGAGAAAAGCCATATAAATGCAGTGAATGTGGGAAATCTTTTATCACTCAGTTTCAACTTAATAATCATCAGAGAGTTCATACAAGAGAAAAGGCTTATGAATGCAGTGACTGTGGGAAATCTTATACATGTAGTCGTGCCCTTCGTAGACATCAGAAACTTCATACAGGAGAAAAGCCTTATAAATGCAGTGACTGTGGGAAATCTTTTACCGACAGCACTTACTTTCGTTGTCATCAGAGAGTTCATACAGGAGAAAAGCCTTATAAATGCAGTGAATGTGGGAAATCTTTTACCACTAACATGCAACTTTGTACTCATCAGAGAGTTCACACTGGAGAAAAGCCTTATAAATGTAGTGAATGTGGAAAGTCTTTTACAAGTGGCAGTAGTCTCCAATATCATCAGAGAGTGCACTCTGGAGAAAGGCCTTATGAGTGCAATGAATGTGGAAAATCTTTTATCACTCGGTCTCAACTTCATAATCATCAGAGAGTTCATACAAGAGAAAAGCCTTATGAATGCAGTGACTGTGGGAAATCTTATACATATAATCGTGGCCTTCGTAGACATCAGAGACTTCATACAGGAGAAAAGCCTTATAAATGCAGTGAATGTGGGAAATCTTTTACCCGGAGGACTTCCCTTCATTGTCATCAGAGAGTTCATACAGGAGAAAAGCCTTATAAATGCAGTGAATGTGGGAAATCTTTTACCCAGAGCAGTTCTCTTCATTGTCATCAGAGAAAGCACGCAGGAGAAAAGCCTTATAAATGCAATGAATGTGGGAAATGTTATGCAAGGATCTATGATCTCCAATATCATCAGAGAGTACACACAGGAGAAAAGCCTTATAAATGCAGTGAATGTGGGAAATCTTTTACTGCTAGCAGCCACCTTCATAGACATCTGAGAGTTCACACAGGAGAAAAGCCTTATAAATGCAGTGAGTGTGAGAAATCTTTTACCACTAACACCGACCTTCATAGTCATCAGAGAATTCACACAGGAGAAAAGCCTTATAAATGCAGTGATTGTGGGAGATCTTTTACACATAAGCATGCCCTTCGTAGTCATCAGAGAGTTCATACAGGAGAAAAGCCTTATAAATGCAGTGAATGTGGGAAATCTTTTAAAAGTAGGAATGGTTTCCAATATCATCAGAGATTTCACACTGGAGAAAGCCATTATGAGAGCAATTAATGTGAGGTATGTCTCAGACATATTTCTAAATTTGCTGTCCACGTAAAAGTCCAAATGTGAGAAATTTCTTAGATGTGTAGGAAATGTACCTTCTTAGATAGGACTTAACAATGGTACAAGAAAATTTGTGAATCCTCATTTTTCTGAATTGTATCTCATATATATTGTACTCACTTATATTACGTAAAGTTCCCATAAATGTTTTTGCTGTAGTGTGTGTGTGCTTTTATGTTGGAACACTATGTAATTATGTCACACTTTGTAACATGCAGAGATGTCCTGCCAGATCTATGTCACTGCATATTTCTGTTGCTGCAGGTATTTCACCTGAACCACCTATAAGGCCCCTACAGATGGCATCAAACACCATCCTCATGTGCCCAGGGAAGCTAACTCTGTTGTCTCATTTGTTGAATAAAATTTTGAATACCTAAGCCCTTAGTTCTTACTTGTTTCCCTGTCCTGTGTTGCCCCAGTAAAGATAATGTTGCATAGGGACTGCCATTTTCAGGGACACACTTTCCCTAGATGCCAGTGATGAATTTATTGAGTGCCTAAGTCATCAACTGCCAGTCTCAGGTCTCTTTCTTTGCAAAATAATGAAGGCCTTTTCCTAAGACTTGTTTAATCTTGGTGTCCTATTTACTGTGTGGGTTAGTTTATAAGGAAATCTGGGCTCTTCAAGCATGGTGATGTGAAAACTTTTATGGGGTCTCCAACATTTTTGTCGTTGAGGGAAGACTATGGGGCAGAAATTAGCTCATTAGTTTTAGCCAAATTTACATTGTTTCCCATAATCTCCCAGGAAACACTATGGACTCTAGTCCTCATGTGAAGATGGATGCTTTGAGACACAGAAATCATTCGAAAGAGGGGGTAGCTGTGAGAACCTCAAGTATGTCTGGGAGCGGCGTGAATTTTTTTCTTGTTTTCAGGGGCTGCTAAGACATTTGAAGGGAACCTCCTGCCCAGGTCTTGCAGAGGGCCGTGTGCCCTAATGCCTTCAATTCCATGGGGGCTGGTCACTGGTTGGAGGAAACATTGCAGTGAGATGAACACTAATCTAATTGTGGTCGGACCAGACTGCAGCCCATTAGATGGAATGGCCTTCATCTAAACCTGCACCCAGAAATTTTTTTTATCAAAAATACTACAGGAGCGGTGTGTACACAGATCTGAGGGACTCCCTGCATGTTTATCGTCTGTGGAGCGGTCATTGGTATCAATTATAATCAAGATGTTTTGTGGGTTCCTGTAGCTTCTCAGATGTTCCCATCTGAGCCATTGGTGTGCTGTGAGGAACACAAAGATGAAGACAAAGGCTGTCTTTTGTCAAGGGATGTGGCTTTTTAGACCCAGTCCGCATTCCAGTGGGTTTGGGTGAAAGTTCTTCATTGTTGCATTTTCTGTCACTGAGATGAGACTCGCGCCCAGAGGACATAAGTATGTGAATTGAATATAGAGTTGACAAACCTGTTGTTGCAAAATAGGTGAACGTACATTTGTTTTATCTTGAACCATTTTTAACAGCTGTAATGAGAAAATTGCATGGGTTACGTATAGTGTCTCATAAATCTTGACATGTGCTTGAAACTGAAACCATCATTATACTCATAATACTGACCATATCAGTCACTGTGTATTTGTTTCATGACCTCATTTATTCTGTATCTGTTCTTCACAGCTTTCCTAGTACCCATTGATTTATATTCCATTTTATTAAAGAACTTTGCTTTTTCGAAGTATTTTTCCACTTTAACTTATATTTCATAAGTTCTTGGAGATTTATTAAAGATATATTAGTAACTCATTTCTTTTTTTTTGCTAGATATTCTTTTTGTTGTTATTCCTCACCCGAGGATATTTTTTCCATTGATTTTTAGGTAGAGTGGAAAAGACAAGGTAAGATAGAGAGATACATTGATGTGAGAGAAATACATCGATTTGTTGCCTCCTGCATCAGCTGTGACCAAAGCCCAGGCTGGGAAGGAGTCTTCAACCAAGCTA
Organism: Corynorhinus townsendii; assembly: GCA_026230045.1. NCBI lineage: Eukaryota > Metazoa > Chordata > Mammalia > Chiroptera > Vespertilionidae > Corynorhinus > Corynorhinus townsendii. The sequence goes on along the minus strand of JAPDVU010000011.1, from coordinate 49,221,225 downwards.
CATGCCTTTGACCAGAATCAAACCTAGGACCCTTTGGTCTGCAGGCCTGTGCTCTATCCAGAGCCAAATCTGCTAGTGCTCAGGTAGATATTCTTTGACTATATCACCATCATTTCCATTATAATAAATATTTGGTTATCCTACCTAATAAGAAAGGTGCATGGAGGGGTATCAATATTTCCAGAGACTCAACTGATTGAAGACAGATTTATAAACACAAATTTAGAGCAGACCCAGAACATAGAAAGCTAGAGCTTTCCCGTTGCTTTCAGAGAACAGAAGAAAAGGCTCAGGTGACTGTTTTTACTGTTTGTGTGTGTGTATGTGTCTGTGTGTGTGTGTGTGAATGGCCCGTCCTTGCTCAGGTAAAACCTGTCAAACACCTGAGGATGTTTTTTCTTTTTTGTTTTTTACCCTCCCCTGCTTTCCCTTTTGAGATCCACACTCCATTCCATGCTTCTATGTCTCTGAATTCACTCCATCAGGTTTTGTTTTTTGTTTTTTAAATATATTTTATTGATTTTTTACAGAGAGGAAGGGAGAGGGACAGAGAGTCAGACACATCGATGAGAGAGAAACATTGATCAGCTGCCTCCTACACACCCCCACTGGGGATGTGCCCTTAACCAAGGTACATGCCCCTGACCGGAATTGAACCTGGGACCCTTCAGCCCGCAGGCCGACACTCTATCCACTGAGCCATGTCGGTTAGGGCCATCAGGTTTTTGTTGTTGTTGTTATATTATATATATGAGTGAGATCAAGTGATACTGTCTTTCTCTGACTGACTTATTTCACTTAGCATGATGCTCTCCAGGTCCGTCCATGCTGTGTGAAAGGGTAAGAGATTCTTCATTTTTACAGCAGCATAGTATTCCATGGTACAAAGGTACCACAGTTTTCTATCCACTCATCTATTGTTGGGCACTTGGACTGTTTCCAGATCTTCAGTATTGTAAATTGTGCTGCTATGAACAGAGTGGTGCATACTTTCTATCTGATTGTTTCAGGTTTCTTTTTTTTTTTTGCTGCAAAAAGCTTTATTGTTTCATTTGGTCCAATGCACGGGAGAGGGCTCCAGGGTGGTTAAAAGAATGGCTAGTAGTTTCGGGAAGAGGCTCAGGTAAAAGCCAGAGACACCAGGGGGATGCAGGAGAGGGGGGAGCCTCTGAAAGGTTTCTGGGCTCCAAAGGCTCCTAGTCGTGCTTGAGGATGAGCCTTTCGAAGAGATACTCGCCCAGCCCAGCCTGGGGGCCGGCCAGCCTGCGGATGTTAGTCAGGTGGTCGCCCAACTTGTTGAGTTTCACCTCCTCATCCAGGAAGTGGTTCTCCAGGAAGACATGAGGGTCTGCATGGGTAGAAGCCAGAGCATGCAGCTCCAAAAGGGCCTGGTTCAGGCTCTTCTCCAAGGCCAGGGCGGCTTCCATGGCGTCCTGAGTTTTGGCCCAGTCATCCTGGGAAGGTTTCCGCACGTCCTGGAAGAGAATGCGGCTGCCTTGCTTGCTTTGCAACTTTAAGAAATGCTCCGCGCCCTCGTGCTTCTTCTCTGCCAACTCGCGGAAGAAGTGGTCCGCACCCTCCAGAGCCACATCGTTGCTGTCGAAATAGTAGCCCAGAGAGAGGTAGGTGTAGGAGGCCCGCAGATGCAGGTTGGCCAGGCGGTTGACCACAGCCTCCACCTTGGTGGAATAATTCTGACGAATCTGGGAGCTCATGGCTGTTCAGCAATGAGGAGTTAAGGTAGAAAAAAAAAACCTGATGTGTTGGCTGGTCCCGGAGGTGGTTCTGAAGGTGGTGACTGGATGAGACGCAGGAGAGTGGCCGGAGGCTGGAAGAACGGGTGCCCCTGGGTCTGTTCCGTCCAAACACTGTTGAAGCAAGAGACAGATCCGGGACCTCTGAGTGCCCTCTGTTTCAGGTTTCTTAAGCTTATATTCCTAGAAATAGAATCACTGGATCAAATGGCAGTTCCATATTAAATTTTTTGGGAAAACGAACTGATGTCCATAATGGCTGCACCAGTTTGCATTTTCACCTGCAGTGTACTAGGTTTCCTTTTTTCCACATCCTCCCCAGCACTTGTCCTTTGTTGATTTGCTGATGGCAGCCATTCTGACTGTGTGGGGTGATAACTAATTGTTGCTTTAATCTGCATCTCTCTGGTGATCAGTCACTTTGAGCATTTTCACATGTCTCTTGGCCATCTTATCCACACTGCAGCCCAGGCAGAACTGACACTTCGAATGGCATCAGAAGCAGATGCTCTTCAGTATGAGTGTCTGTTTTGTGACATAAACTTTGTATAATGGATTCAGTGTAGGCAGGTTAGAGCCAGTCAGAGACTTGAGCAACCTCTGCAAGCTACAATTGGCTAAAGGAGACACAGCCAAAAGTCCTGAATGAAGAAACAATGCCCGCCATTCAGAAAGAGCAGGTCCTGAAGAAAGATATGTAAAACCAGCCAGAAAGTGCACCAGAAACAAACTTGCCCCAGAGGTCACCTACACTGAAGGCGCTAGAGGACACTTAGTTTACTTGGTGTGTTCTTGGGCCATTTGCCCCTAAATCCTGTCCTTGAGTCAACTGAGAAATACCAGACCCTGGCCTTGGAGCTGAGAAACTACATTACCCACAAGGCGAAGCTTGGAATGCCATGAGGATGAGCCAATGGAGGATCAGAGAAGGCATTTCCGTTTGGCGGCTTCTGTAGGGCGGGACCAGTAGTCCTCTTGGCGGGATTTTGCCTGCTCAGGTTATTGTCTCGGGCAGTCAGGGGTTCTTCGGCTTAGAGTTCCGTGGAGAAGGCTCGAGAGTGGTGTTCCCCGCCACACAGCCAGTGGTCGGAGCCTCCAGAGGTGCTCACAGCTCACAGGTGAGATTGGAGCTCAGAGTCGCCACCCGGACCCTCGGTAGGACCTGGGCAGGGACGGCCATTCCTGCAGCTGCTTCTACTCCAGCCGCTCCAGCCCCGCTCAGCCCACAGAGTGCAATGGCGGCGCCCGCGCTGAGGAGATGGGCTCAGGTGAGATAGGGTCCCCAGACCTCACTTCCTCCTCACACCGAACACCACAGCCCGGGTGAGGGCGCCTGTCACGTCTTGAAGCTCAGTCCGCATGGAGGACCCTTAGGAAGGCGGAGGGTAGAGAGGAGTGTGTGGCTTCTGAGGCACAGCAAGTGCAGGGCAGAGAGGACAGGGGTGACTTGCATCTGAGGTTCCCCTGAGGGTGTGGGCTGTGAGGATTGGCGGACAGATCAGAGGCTGCAGGGAGGACGTCACAGCCTCATTCGGGGCTTTCCCGACTGTGGGGTCCATCAGAGGCCTGGGGTGGTCCTGGATCCTGCTGGAAGACAAGCTTCTCTGGATGCCATGTGCCAAGTTCATGAGTGAGTCCAGCGAGATCCAGTGGCATTGGAGCAGGAAGACGTTAGAACTGAGGGAGTGAACCTGGGACTGAAGATGGGAAGGGGATAAACATTACCCAGTGGTGTGCACATCTGGAGGAAGTGTGAGCTGATGGTCCCCGGGACATAAAAGCGAAGCATAAACCCATCCTTGTCTTTGTCTTGGAGGCATGATCTAGGAGACTGCAGTGGTATTGCTTGGCAGGAAGGCTGGGTCCCTGCAGGCATTGCCCAGACCTTAATTGGCATTGCTGTCTACCCTCCCCTCCCCCAGTCCTTCCCACCCAACCCAGCTGCTCTGCTGAGGGCAATCCCAGTGAGTAATGGGACTGTGATGAGAGAGCAGCCTGCACTGGCATTAGGGCCTGGTGTCCACACTAACCAGGTGCCCTGGAGAAGGTTGAGGGGAGGAAGGTGTGTAAGGAGTAGGAGTGGAGGTTCTCAGAGAGACAGCTCTGGTTTCAATTGTCTCCATTCTGACAGGTTGTAGTGCCCTTTGAGGACATTGCCCTGTACTTCTCCAGGGAGGAATGGAGCCTCCTTGATGAGGGTCAGAGACAGCTGTACCTGCATGTGATGCTGGAGAACTTTCAACTTCTATATTCGCTGGGTAAGACCCTCACTGTCACCAGTGACCTGGACTTGGCTTTGCAGTTTCCCAGGCCCCATCCCCCAGGGTGTGCTGTGTCCTCCCATGTAGACTGTGGTTCTGCTCGATTTTCCAGTTTCCTGGGTAGTTGCTGTCCTGTGGTGGGTGGGTCTGTTTCCTCTGCTCCCTTCTTTCCTGAAGTCCCAATTCTCCCCGCTGTACTGAGTTCACAGGGAAGGACTTGTGGTTGGTAGTGTTGCAGGAAGCCTGAAAGATTCCACTTTTTTCTGTGAGGAAAGCATTTTCTATATTCCTGTTGGTCATTTGTACCTATTTTTTTGAAGAAGTGTTTCTACATCCTTGTCCTGGTTAATAACTATTTTTTGGTTACACATTCTTTTGACGACCTTGTATATTTTATATATTAAATGCTTATAACATACAGGAACACATATTGTTGCATGTGCTTAATTTCGCTTTGCAGATATTGCTCCCCCACACCTGCTTTTCTACAAAGTCCATGTTTTTGCAACTTTGTGTTCCGCTGGTCTAGTGCCACCATGTTTCTGGCGAGCTCAGATGCTTGTTCCTAGTGCTTAGAATAATGTATTTGTAATGAAGTTATTTCGAGATTGCTTTTGAGACAGTCATTGCATTGTTATTAGCCCACACTGTGGTATTAACATACCTTTATTATTCCCTGGGAACTGCAACTATTTGTGTGAATTTCTTTCCATATTGCAATATTTGCTTTATTTTGCTGATCAGAACTGAATCCACATTCTCTCCAAGCAATTCCTTGATATGATTTGTAAGTATTTTCTTCTGTTCTTTAGATTTCCTTTCATTTCCTTTTGTTTATTGCTGTTGTGCTGTGTAGAAGCTTTTTTTCTTTATTTGTTGCATTGTGGACTGTTTGTTGTTGTTTTCTTATCTGGTGGTTTGTGTCACATTCAGAAAATCCGGTGCAAAACAAACCTCCAGAACTTTTTCTCTAGGTTGTCCTGAGGCGTTTTCAATTTTAGCGCTGACATTCAATTCTGTCATGCAGGTAAGTTACATTTTATCAGTGGTGTCCAGTATTGTTGTGTTTACATGTGAGTATTGATTTCAGCAGCACCATTTATTGGAGAAACTGTCATTCCCTTCTTCTGTGTCTTGCAGCTTTGACAAAGATTACTTGAAAGGATGTGTCTGGTTTTATTTCTGTTATTTTCTGATCTGTTCTGTTGATGTATGTGTGTGTGTTTTTCCGGCAACACACTGTTTGCTTGCTTTCCCTTTGTACTAAAATGAAGTTAGGACGTCTGGCAACCAGCTTTGTTCTCACTCACGATTGTTTTTGCTATTCTCTTTTTTTAATTCCATATATTTCAAGATTCTCTTTTCATTTCTTTGTAAAATACCATAGGAATTATCCTCAGGATTGCATTTAAACTGTAGATTGCGTTGTGTACTATGGATATTTTCAACATATTTTTTTAAATTCTTTATTGTTTAAAGTATTATATATGCATTACATATGTCTCCTCTTTCCCCCACAAATGAGTGAGATCCTGTAATATTTCTCGTTCTCCGATTGGCTTATTTCACTTAGCTGCTCTCCAGGTCCATCCATGCTATTGCAAATAGTAAGAGTTCCTTCTTTTTTACAGCAGCGTGATATTCCATTGTGTAGATCTACCACAGTTTGTTTTTTAAATATATTTTTATGGATTTCAGAGAGGAAGAGAGAGGGGGAGAGAGATAGAAACATCACTGAAGAGAGAGAATCATTCATCAGCTGCCTCCTGCACGCCCCACATTGGGGATTGAGCCCGCAACCCAGGCATGTGCCCTTCACCAGAATCGAACCCAGGACCCTTCAGTCTGCAGGCTGTCGCTCTATCCCCTGAGCCAAACCGGCTAGGGCCACAGGTTTTGTTTGTTTTTTATATAGACTTTATTGATTTTAGAGAGGAAGGGAGAGGGAGCAATAGATAGAAACATCGAAAAAAGAAAACATCGATCAGCTGCCTCCTGCACACCTCCTACTGGGGATGTGCCCGCAACCAAGGTACATGCCCTTCCCGGGAATCAAACCTGGGACCTTTCAGTACGCAGGCCGACGCTCTATCCACTGAGCCAAATCGGTTAGGGCTCTTTATATTGTCTTATCTCCCTTTTATTGATGCTTGTTGAAATATTTATTATTTCATTCCTTTGCATCCTTTGTGTTTACTTTCTTGTTTTGTTTTGAGATTCCTGAGATGACAGGTTAGGTTTTTTCATAATGTAGACATTTATCCCTATAAAATTTCTTCTTAGAATTGCATTTTCTGAATTTTATACATAATTTTTGATAGGTTGTGTTACTTTGTCTCTAGAGTTTTTTGAGTCCTCTTTTGCATTTGGCTATGTTGAAATTCTTGTTTACTTATTTATTATTGGTTTCAGATAGAGAGGAAGAGACATGGAGAGAGAGATAGAGAAACATCATTGTGAGGGAGAAAAATCAATCGGCTGCCTTTTTCACAAAAGCTAACTGGAAGTGGAATCCACATATTGATATGTGCCTTGGCTGGGAATTGAATCCTTGACCCTTTGGTATGCAGGACGATGCTCCATTCAACTAAGCCATACCGGTGAAGGCATTCTGTGGTTTGTAAACATAAAATTTCCCAGTGTTTTTTGAAGAAGAGGCCACTAGGGTCAATGACAACAGAATCTCAGTGGCTTGTGGAGGTATCTCTGACCCTTTTTTTTTTTTTTTTACTGTAGGTATCTTCAAATATCTTTGTTTACCCATTCTTTTTTAACATTTCTTTTATACAATTCTCTTTTGTGTTCTATAATCCTGTTTGTTTTTATGGTACTCTAATTCCCATTTCCTGTGGGATGCTTTGGTCATGGATAGCTGTCTGCTTACACTGGGATGGGGGGACATGCTGATATCTCTGATCCTGCCATCTTGCTGATGTCACTCACATAGGTCTTTTGTCCGTGAGCTCATTTGGCTTTTGTTGTTCTACCATAGTTTTGACCATCCAGCTGTTCTGTTTTTCTTTGAGATTTGCATCATTTATCACATGCAATGGCTCAAATGGGTTTAAGGGGAAGAATCATTTGTGCATCACTGAAGAAGTACGACTTTATGAATGGCACAGTGGTCCCACAGGCGGTCTTGCCTTGCTGAAGGGTCACTGCGGAGGAATTCTTGGCTGGCCTTTGTGACATTCACAGCTAGAAACCCAATGTTTGGTTACAGTTGTCCATTCCTCACCCAATTACACCTGTTTGTGCTTACTGATACTTTGCCAGCTACTGAGTTCTAATAGCGATCTAATAACAGTTCTTTGGAGTCAGGCCTAGTCATTACAGAAACATTTGTGAAGATATTCTGTTTTTATAAGGTCAACATGTACGTCACCAGCGTTTCCTTTTGTTCAGGTTGCTGCTGTGGAGCAGAGAATGTGGATGCACCAACAAAACAGAAGGTTTCTGTAAGAGTGTCACAGGCAAGGAATCCCAAGGTAGCCTTGTCTTCACAGAAGACCCACCCCTGTGAGAGTTGTGAGCTGGTCTTGGGAAACATTTTCCATGTGATGGAGCTGCAGGGAACACAACACAGACAGATACTGTTGAGGTGTGCAGCATGTGCAAAACGATTTTATTTCAGTGCAAAATTTCACCAGAAGCATGTGAGAGACAAGACTTTCATTAGAGGTGTGGACAGGATCTCCTGTGCAAACAGCTGCGATTTCAATGTGCCCCAGAATCATTTCACATGCAGGGAGGTTGGGCAGGGTGTACTTACCGAATCAGGACATCTGCACCTATCAGCTACTCAGACCAGGGACATTCCAAATGCTATTTCAACACGTGGGATGGCGTTTCAAAGGAGAAAAAATTATTACACCACAAAAGAATGTGAGAAACACATTAGTTGCATCCACATGTTTATTCAGGAAAAAGGTGTCCATGTTGGAAGTCGATGTTTCGTGTGCTCTGAATGTGGGAAATCTTTTACAACTCATTCTCGCCTTCATTATCATCAGAGAGTTCATGGAGGAGAAAAGCCTTATAAATGCAGTGAATGTGGAAAATCTTTTACCACTAACAGCCACCTTCATAGTCATCAAAGGGTTCACACGAGAAAAGCTTTAGGAATGCAGCGAATGTGGGAAAACTTTTACCACTAACAGCAACCTTTGTAGGCATCGGAGAGTTCACACAGGAGAAAAGCCTTACAAATGTAGTGAGTGTGAGAAACCTTTTACCACTAGCACTCACCTTCGTAGTCATCAGAGAGTTCATACAGGAGAAAAGCCTTTTAAGTGCAGAGAATGTGGGAAACCTTTTACAAGTATCACTGATCTCCAATATCATCACAAAGTTCACACTGGAGAAAAGCCTTATAAATGTAGTGAATGTAGAAAGTCTTTTAGAAGTGTCATCCGTCTCCAATATCATCAGAGAGTTCACACTGGAGAAAAGCCATATAAATGCAGTGAACGTGGGAAATCTTTTACCTATAGCAATATTCACTGTTATCATCAGAGTTCTCACACTGAAGAAAAGCCTCACAAGTGCATTGAATGTGGGAAATATATTACCAGTAACAGTGACCTCCATTGTCACCAGAGAGTTCACACTGGAGAAAAGTCTTATTAATTCAGTGAATGTGGGAAATCTTTTATCACCAACAGTGACCTTTGTCGTCATCAGAGAGTTCATACAGTAGAAAATCCTAATAAATGCAGTGAATGTGGAAAGTGTTTTACAAGTGACACTCCTCCAAATTCATCAGAGAGTTCACACAGGAGAAAAGGCTTATCAACACAGTGAATGTGGGAAAACTTTTACACAAACCAGTGGTCGCCAATATCAGTTCACAGAGGAGAAAAGCCTTATAAATGCAGTGGATGTGGGACATATTTTACAGGTAGCAATGGTCTTCAATATCCTCAGAGACTTCACACTGGAGAAAGCTGTTAAGAGTGCAAGTAATGTGAGGTATCTCTCAACTTAATTTGCAGATTTGCTCTACACAAAAAAGTCCAGCCCTAACCGGTTTGTCTCAGTGGATAGAGCGCCGGCCTGTGGACTGAAGGGTCCCAGGTTCTATTCCAGTCAAGGGCATGTGCCTTGGTTACAGGCACCTCCCCAGTGGGGGGGGGGTGCAAAGAGGCAGCTGATCAATGTTTCTAACCCTCTATACCTCTCCCTCTCTGTAAAAAATCAATAAAATATATATTTTAAAAAAAAGTCAAAATGTGGAAAAAAAATTCATTTATGTGTAGGAAATGTAGTTTCTTAGTTAGGACTTAGCAATTGTATAAGAAAATGTGTGAAGTTGCAGTCTGAATCATATCTCATACATTTAATCGCCTACATTATGTAACTTCCCCCAACTGTTTTTGTTACTCTGTTTGTTAGTATTTATGTTGGAACCATATGTATCAATGTTGCACTTTCCAACATACAGAGATGTCTTGCCCGCTGTATGTAATTGCATATTTCTGTTGCTGAAGATATTTCAACTGAACCACTTATAAGGTCCCTGTAGATGGCCTCAATCACCAACCTCATGTGCCCAGGGAAGCTACCTTTGTTGTCTAATTTGATGAAAAAAATTAGGAGCCCTTAATTCTTCCTTGTTTCCTTATCTAAAGTAGCCACATAGGAATGAATACTGTCGGCCGCAGTGAACATAATGTTACAGAACTGCCATATTCAGGGACACACTTTGCCTAGATGCTAAGGATAAGTTTATTGAGTGCCTAAGTCATCAACGGGAGAACTGCCAGTCTCGGGTCTCTTTCTTTGAAAAATAATGAAGGCTTTTTCCTAAGACCTCTTTAATGTTGGGTGTTGTATTGACTTTATGGGTTTGTTTACAAGGAGATCTGGGCTTTCCAAACACGGTGATGTAGAAAACTTTTATGCGATCTCAAACACTTTTGCCCTTGGGGGAAGACTATGGTGCAGAAATTAGCTCAGCAATTTTTGCCAAATTTACCTTGCTGCCCATAAATTCTCAGGACACACTGTGGAGTCTCTAGTCCTCATGTGAAGATGGATGCTTTGAGACCCAGAGATCACTCCAAAGAGGGGGTAGCTGTGACAACCTCAGGTATTTCTGGGAGCAGCAAGAATTTTTTTCTTGTTTTCAAGAGATGCCGAGTCATTTGAAGGGAACCTCCTGCCCAGGTGTTGCAGAGGGCCATGTGCCCTAATGCCTTCAATTCCACGGGTGACAGTCACTGGTTGGAGGACTTTTGCAGTGAGGGGAACCCCTTTCACTGTAGAAACACTGACCTAATTCTTGTTGGATGAGATTGTAGCCCAGTAGATGGAATGGTCTTCATCTAAACCTGCACCCAGAAATTTTTTTGCCGAAAATACTACAGGAGCGGTGTGTACACACAGATGACGGACTCCAGGCTTGTTTATCTTCTGTGGAGCTGTCATTGTCATTGATTATAATGAAAGGTTTTGTGGCTTCCTGTGTCCTGTGAGATGTTCCCATCAGAGCCATTGGTGCTCTGGCAGCAAAACTAAGAGGAAAAGAAAGGGTGTGTTTAGGCTGGAGATGGGGCTTTTGTGACCCAGTCAGCATTCAGTGGGTTTGGGTGAAAGGTCTTCATTGTTACATTTTCTGTCACTGAGATGAGACTTGCCCAGAGGGCATAAGTGTGTGAATTGAATATAGAGTTGCCAAACCTATGTCAAAATAGATGAAAGTTATTTTTTTTCTTGAACCATTCTTTTAACAGCTGTAATGAGTAAATTGCATGTATAAGTGTAGTGTTTCATAAATCTTGGCATGTGCATGAAACTGAAACAATCATTACACTCAATACTGATCATATCTGTGACTGTTTAGTTGCTTCATGACCTTGTTTAATCTGTTTGCTGTTCTTAATAAAGAACTTGGCTTTTTCTAAGTATTTTTCAGCTTTAATTATTATTTTATAAATTCTTGGAGATTTTTAAAAGATATGTTAGTAACTCATCTTTTTTTTTTTTTTTTTTTTTTGATAGATATTCTTTTTGTTGTTGTTAATCCTCACCCGAGGATATTTTTCTATTGATTTTTTGGGGAGTGGAAGAGAAGGGAAAGACAGAGGGAAATATTGATGTGAAGGAAACATCGATTGGTTGCGTCCTGCATCAGCTGTGACCATGGCCCCGGCTGGGGAGGAGTCTTCAACCAAGATACGTGCCTTTGACTGGAATCGATCCCAGGAGCCTTTGGTCTGCAGGCCTATGCTGTATCCAGATCCTAACCGGCTAGGGCTTAGGTGGATATTCATATCTTTGTATATATCACCATCATGTCCATTTTAATAAATACTTGGTTATTGCTAATAAAGGTGGTACAAACATTTCCGTATAATTCTTTTTTATTTTTATTTTTGTAATATATATTTTATTGATTCTTTACAGACAGGAAGGGGAAGGAGTAGAGAGCTAGAAACATTGATGAGAGAGAAACATCGATCAGCTGCCTCCTGCCCATCCCTCACTGGGGTCATGCCCACAACCAGGGTACATGCCCTTGACCGGAATCGAACCTGGGACCCCTCATTCCACAGTCAGACATTCTATCCACTGAGTCAAACCAGTTAGGACTCTGTATAATTCCTTAAGTGTATATAAGTGTTATTTACCTTTTATCCCCGTGGGCTCCTGGACTGAAAGAGCGCACAGCCCGTTCTGAGGGATCCCCCTGAGTGCATGTATTTTGTTCACTAAGCCTCTAGTTTACACATGTAAACTAGGAAATCTCGATTCCATTCACAGTCAGGGAGGATGCCTGTGCCCAGCTAGGTCCGGAGTGTGGAGCATATAGGAGGCAGCTGATAAGCTGATAAATGATTCTCAGCATCAGAGACAGCTGTACCTGAATGTGATGCTAGAGAACTTTGAACTTCTATCCTCGCTGGGTAAGACCCTCACTGTCACCAGTGATCTGGACTTGGCTTTGCCATTTCCCAGCCCCATCCCCCAGGGTGTGCTGTGTCCTCCCATGTAGACTGTGGTTCTGCTTGACTTTTCAGTTTCCTGGGTCGTTGCTGTCCTGGGGAGGGTTGGTCTCTTTCCACTGCTCCCTTCTTTCCTGAAGTCCCAGTTCTCCCCGCTGTACTAAGTTCACAGGGAAGGACTTGTGGTTGGTAGTGTTGCAGGAAGCCTGAGGGATTCCACCTTGATCAGTGAGGAAAGCATTTTCTATATTCCTATTAGTCATGTGTATGTACTTTTTGAAGAACTCTCTACATCCTATCCTGTTTATTGACTATTTTTTGGTTAAAGATTCTTTTGATTGCCTTGTAGATTTTATATATTAATTGCTTATTACATACAGAACACAAATTTTTATGTGGTTAATTGTGCTTCTCAGATACTGCTCTCCCAGGCCGGCTTTTCTATGAACTCTGCCGGGGTTCTTTTCCCAACCTTAAAAGAGTTCCACATTCTGCAGAAAGGGGCTGCGTGTAGATGATTAAAGAGTCCAAGGAAGAAAGACAATTTTGAAAGGCATTAGGGGTCAAAGGATCTTCAGCTGAAGGAGCGAAAGACTCTTACCTTGACCAAGGACCCATGCTTTTATTCAATACAGTTTGTCCTAAGGCACGGTGGAGATAATACACTTCAAAGGGTTAGGGTATCAAAGGATATTGTCAGATTGGGAAATAGCCTACAGATGTTCAGGTGTTTGGCCAACAGGAGGCAGTAAAATGCCCTGAGCTGTCTGGCAATTAACAATCCTGTTCAGGTTTGGGGGAAGTGCCGTTTAGCCATTTCAACAGGTACAGTACATATGTGGCTCACCCTTGTTGAGCCGCCCAAGCTTCACCAACCTTTTGGTGAAACTCTTGTAATTGTTCCATGCTGGAATTGGTTCCCAGCAGAAGTCCATGTTTTTGCAACAGTGCAGTCAGCAGGTCTGGTGCCACCGTTTTTCTAGCAAGCTCAGGTGCTTGTTACTAGTGCTGAGCAATGAAGTGTTTTTACTGAAGTTATATAGCCTTTGCTTTTGAGACAGAATCATTGCATTATTTGCCTGCAGTATAGTATTTACTGGTCAGGGTACATTCCCGAGTTGCAGGTTCAAACCCAGTATGCAGTGTGCAGGAGGCAGCTAGTCATTGATGCTCTCTCTTCATTGGTGCTTCTATCTTCCCCTTCTTTTCTTAAGTTAATAAATATATATTTTGGAAATCAAGACACTAGTCCTTCAAAATAAAAATAAGCTGATTGTACCTTTTGGCCTTTTCCCATACTGATTTGTTTCATTTCACTGGCATTCGGATTATTGGAATCTGGTTTACAATGAATGAGCAAGTCCTTTTCAAGAGGAGGACCTCCATCTTTGTTTCTGAATATGACAGCAACTATGGTTCCTCGGAGATAATTATATCTACCCGGATCACTATTATTATCATCGAATTTAATCACCATTTTTCCATGCACCACCGCTGGTTTCTTTCAGCTTCAGAATGTCAACAAAAACAACCAAATTCACGATTGACAATGACAGATTGAAACACACATGTGCGATTGGCACCAGCGAGAGCTTTATATCTATCGTGAATGCATGAGTCAGCTTAGCCTTTTATACACATAGAATAAATTTGTGTAGTTAGACCTGGTTTCTGATGTAGCTGAACTTTTTCCAGCCCAGTGAAGCACCCCAACTTCTCTTTCAGGTAATTGTGAGCAACACAGCAGTAAACATCAACACGAAGCACAGTATTATTGTAGGTCACACAGGGAGAACAAAGGGTAAAATACTTAACTGCAGCAGTGTTTGACTATATTCTGTGCAGTGAGAAAACCTGAAGTCATTTTCAAGATCTACCAATTCTCACTTCTTTTCAGTCAGGTCAACTTTCTAAGCTTTCTAAATCTACATTTTCTAGCTAATGGAAAGAAAATAGGATTCCACTGAGTGTCCTATCTACCTACTCCAGGACTTCTGTGAGGATTAAATGAGATGAGGCACAGGAAAACATTTGATTACAGTGTAAAGTGTTTGCACCTGAGGCTAGTCATTGCTAGGGAGAGGAAGCCAGGTGTTACTACTGGACATCATTACCCAGATAGTTTGACAGCATATTGACATCTTATATAGATAGATATATAGATATTACATAATTTTGTCATTCTACCTCAATGTTGTTTGTATTTTATCAAGAAATTTATGGGTAGCTATTTCTCAGAAATGCATTTGTTTTTGTGGTTTTTAAAAAAATACATTTTATTGATTTTTTACAGAAAGGAAGGGAGAGGGATAGAGAGAAGCACTGATGACAGAGAAACATTGATTCAGATGCCTCCTGCACACCCCCTACTGGGGATGTACCCACAACCAAGATACATGCCCTTGACGGGAATCAAACCTTGGACCCTTGAGTAGGCAGGCCGATGCTCTATCCATTGCGCCAAACTTACTAAGGCAGAAGTCCATTTGTTGAATCTGTATCTTTGTTAAAATATCTTATATGTTTTCCCTAATGTACTATGAGTTTTGGCAATTTTCTCTCATACACACACACACACACCAGACGCCCAGTGCATGATATTCCTACCCGGCGGGGGGGAAGGGGGGTTGTCCCTAAGCCCCGCCTGCACCCTCTCCAATCTGGGACCCCTTAGGCCTGGTCCCCACTGGGATCAGATTGGACATCCCTTTCACATTCCAGGACTGCTGGCTCCAAACCACTCACCTGCTCTGCCTGATTGCCCCTAACCGATTCTGCCTTCCGGCCTTATCACCCCCTAATCACTCCCCTGCCAGCTTGATCGACGCCTAACTGCTCCCTGGCCTGCCCGATTGCCCCTAACTGTCCTCCCCTGCAGGCCTGGTCGCCCCCAACTGCCCTCCCCTGCTAGCCCGGTCACCCTTAACTGCCCTCCCCTGCAGGCCTGGTCCCCCCCAACCACTGAATCCTGCAGGCCCGGTCCCCCCTCCCCCCCTCAGCCAACTGCCCTTCTCTGCTGGCCCAATTACCCCTAACTGCCCTCCTTGCTGGCCTGATTGCCCACAACTGCCCTCCCCTGCAGGCCTGGTCTCCATCAACTATCCTCCCCTGCAGACCTGGGAATCCCCAACTGCCCTCCCCTGTAGGCCTGGGTACCACCAAGTGCCCTCCCCTGCTGTCCAGGTGACCCCCAACTGTCCTTCTCTGCAGGCCTGGTCCCCCCCCCAACTGCCCTCCCCTGCTGGCCTGGTCCCCCCTACTATCCACCAGTGCAGGCCTGGTCCCCCCCAGCTGTCCTCCCCTAAAGGCCTGGTCCACAACAATTGCCCTCCCCTGCAGACCTGGGTCTCCCCCAACTGCCCTCCCCTGCTGTCCTGGTCCCCCCCCCCAACTGCCCTCCCCTGCAGGCCTGGTCCTCCCCCCCAACTGCCCTCCCCTACAGGCCTGGTCCCCCCCAAATGCCCTCTGCTGCAGGCCTGGTCACCCCCAACTGCCCTCCTCTCCTGGCCTGGTCACTCCTAACTACCCACAAATGCTCTCCCCTGCATTTTGGCGGCCATCTGTGTCCACATAGGGGCATCCATCTTTGACCACATGGGGGAAGCCATCTTATGTCTTGAACTGATGGTCAATTTGCAGATTGCTCTTTTATTAGATAGGATATATATATATATATATATATATATATATATATACACACACACACACACACACACACACACACACACACACACACACACACACTAGAGGCCTGGTGCACGAATACGTGCATGTGTTGGGTCTGGTGGTCTGCCCCCGATCAGGGTGGATGGGGCTGATAGTTGGAAAGGCGGAGGGCAGTTGGCCAGCCAGCCCTGCCTCCAATTGGTGTGTGTGTGGGGGGGTCCTTCCAGAAGGGTGCCGCACAGGGGCAGGCCAGCCAGTGTGAGTTATTAGCATTAAAGTTCTTTGCAGGGTGAATACACGTTTGCTGTTCGCTTTTGGATGAGTTGAAGCTTCAAAGGCGCATTAGTGTCAGGGACACTTACAGGTTCCGTTTCTAAGCCTCTCCCGAGACAGGTAATGCAGTTTAGTTCCATGCAGTAAAACCCTCTAAAGAGAGGCCGTGGTTGGATGTGGCTGCCCTCATTGGTAGTAAGAAGTGGAGGGAGAACTTGGGAAGATGGTGGTTGTGCTAAACAACTCTCCTGGACACCTGACTGCATCAGGGTCAGGAAGGGCCGATCGTGGGCAGGGAAGATGGTGGTTGTGCTGGGCACCTCTCCTCTTCTCCTGACTGACAGTCCAGACCGTGATCAGTTTTCCTCCTGATCACTTGTCATTCAGGTTCCTAGTCTATGACGACTGGAGAGTATTTACTTACTTAGAGTTACTGAAGGTCACACTTCAGTGATCAGGGTGTGAGGGCCCTTATGGGGGGTCAGGGCGCCTGGGGGAGGGACGGAGGGCAGTTGGCTGCTGCAGTGTGCTTCATACCCACCATTCGTTCTGGTCATCCTGCTGTTTGTTCGCTTGGCTTTTATATATATATAGATTTTTGCTTAATATTTCAAGAAAAACAATCTTACATATGTTACATG
Organism: Corynorhinus townsendii; assembly: GCA_026230045.1. NCBI lineage: Eukaryota > Metazoa > Chordata > Mammalia > Chiroptera > Vespertilionidae > Corynorhinus > Corynorhinus townsendii. Next base: position 49,204,684 of record JAPDVU010000011.1, on the reverse strand, counting down.
CAATAAACATTAATATCTCAAGAAAACTGAGCACTGGTCCTTTGTTGATTTATAGAGGCAGTTTTCTTTAACAAAAAGACAGTGGAGTGCTTGCTTCCGCAGCACATATACTAAAATTGGGACGATACAGAGATTAGCATGGCCCCTGTGCAAGGATGACACACAAATTCGTGAAGCATTCCATATTTTTTATATGAAAATATTTTAAAGAAGACTTCAAAAACATTGGAAAAACAAAGATGGATATTGAAATTTTACTCATTTTGTACCTTTTTGGCTTTAGGAAATAAAGGTTTTTTGTATTGAAATTATATGTTTTAATATTTTTTACTTTTTAATAAATATTATCGTTGATTTTTAAATCACTTTTATTGATTTCATAGAGCAAGGGAGAGGGAGATGGAGTTAGAAACATGAATGAAGATAGCCCAGCCAGCATGGCTCAGTGGTTCCACATGGACCTATGATCCAGGAGTTCACAGTTCCATTCCCAGTCAGGGCACATACCTGCTCTCCAGGATAGGTCCCCTAGTATGGGGAATGCAGGAGGCAGCTGATCAATGATTCTCATTATTGATGTTTCTCTATTCCTCTCCTGGTACCTCAGCCTCTGCCTGCAGAGACATTCCAAGGCCAGGCACTTCTTACACTCTCCATGCCCATAAACACTGTTGTCTTTATGATCATTTTAGTGAGAAATGGGACCTATAAGAAGCCACTGACTGCTGCAGGAGGCAGGCGATGTGGGCACTCGGTCCTCATTGTGGTGTTCCCACCTGGGAATCTCCAGCGGACTCACTAGAGTCCCTGATTCTCAGTTGGCTGAATGTGACATGCAGATGATTGATGGCCCTTACTTTGTTGCCAGGATTCCAGGGTTAGATTTTTGAGCATTTTTCTCTTTTAATTCTCACAACTGGGCAAGAAGGAGAAAATTGCATGGAGGATTATCAGCATTTCCAGGGACACATCAGACTGAAGACAGATTTATAAACACAATTTAGAGCAGACCCAGAACACGGCATGCTAGAGGTTTCCAGTTGCTTTCAGAGAACAGAAGAAAATGCTCAATGCTTACGTAACTTGGTTTGTACTGTGTGTGTGTGTGTGAGTGAGTGCTTAATCCTGACCCCAGGATGTTATTTCTTTTTATTTTATCCTCACCCGACTTCCCTTCTGACATTTCACACTCCATTCCAATATGGAACAAATGGCAGTTCCATATTAACTTTTTTTTATGAAAGTTCATACTGATTTCCATAATAGCTGTACCAGTTTACATTCCCACTAGCAGTGTACTCAGGTTCCCTTTTTTCAACATCCTCGCCAGAACTGGTCCTTTCCTGATGGCAGCCATTCTGACAGTGGTGGTTTGATACCTAATTGTTACTTTAACTTACATCTCTCTGATGATCAGTCGCGTTGAGCATATTTTCACATGTCTCTTGGCCATCTTATCCATACTGCAGCCCAGGCAGAGCTGACACTTTGGATAGCATCAGAAAGAGATGCTCCTAAGTATGAATGTCTGTTTTGTGACATTAACTTTGTATAATGGATTCAATGGAGGCAGGTTAGGTCCAGTTAAACAAGAGTTAGACAATTAAGCAACCTCTGCAAGCCACATTTGGCCTGAAGGAGGCGTGTGACAAAGGTCCTGAATGAAGAAACAGTCCCTGCCATTCCAAAGAGCAGGTCTTGAAGAAAGATATGCAAAACCTGCAGCTAAAGGAAGCCAGCAGGTGCAGCAGAAACAAACTTGCCCTGGAAATCCGTTCCCGTGAAGGCGCTAGAGGACACGTAGTTTACTTGGTGTGTTCTTGGGCTTTATGCCCCTAAATCCATGGTCATAATGGGATCCCGGCCTTGGAGCCCAGGAACTACATTACCCAGAAGGCCACGCATGCAATGCCACAAGGCGGAGCCAATGGAGGCTCAGAAAAGGCATTTCCGTTTGGCCGCTTCCGTAGGGCGGGACCGGCAGTCACCCTGGAGAGAGATTCTGTTCTCAGATTTTTGTCTGAGGCGGTCGGGTTTTCCAGTCGCGGTCTCCTGTGGGGAAGGTGGAGAGGTGTTCCCCGCCTCACAGCCTATGATCGGAGCCCCCAGTGGTGCTCACAGCTCACGCTGCGGATTGAAGCTCGGAGTTGCCACCGGACCTACACCAGGGCCGGGACAGGGACCGCCATTCCTGCAAAGGCTCCTCCAGCCGTTCCTGCCCGGATCAGCCCACAGAGTGCAATGGCGGCGCTTGCGCCGCGGAGCTGCGCTGAGGTGAGTTCCTGTCCCCCAGCCCTCACCGCCTCCTCACACGGAACACCACAGCCTGGGTGGGGCATCTGTCAGGTCCTCCTGCTCAGTTTTGCGTGGAGGACCGTGAGGAAGGTGGAGGGGGGAGAGGAGTGTGCTGACTTCTGAGGACACAGCAAGTGCAGGGCAGGGTGTGTTACAGAAAACCGGAGAAGAACCAAGCAACGCTTAGGGAGGTGGAGTTACATTAATTATTATTACGCGTAGGCCCTGAGGAAAATGTGTCAAATTCTGAACCCGACATGGAGGACCTTTCCCTATTTATATGTTGTTCCCTTCTTGGTCTCCCAAATATGGGGTGTATCCGGCCCCCTTTGCAAGTTCTTAAAGAGCCCCTATGTGCTGGGGACTTAAGTCCTCAATCAAGGGCCTGGCCTGGTCCCAGCACTGATAACTTCGTCCTGGGAGGGTTTAATGGCCTCTCTGAAGTGGGATAGTCTTATTTTCCTTATTATTTAAGCAAGCAAGCATTTACAGAAGCCAAATAGGAGGATTAAAATTTCAAACAGTAGTTTTTATAGAAGGTGGATGCTTCAAGTGAACAAGGGTGACTTGCATCTGAGGTTCCCCTGAGGGTGTGGGCTGTGAGGATTGAAGGACAGATCAGAGGCTGCAGGGAGGACGTCACAGACTCAGTGGGGCTTTCCCGGCTGTGGGGTCCATCAGAGGCCTGGGGTGGGCCTGGATCCGGCTGGAAGACAAGCTTCTCTACATGCCATGTGCCAAGTTCATGGGTGAGTCCAGCGAGATCCAGGACCTCATTGGAGCAGGAAGGGGGCCAGAGCTGAGGGAGTGAACCTGGGGTCTGAACTTGGGATGAAATTAACGATTACCCAGTGGTGTGCACATCTGGAGGAAGTGTGAGGTGATGGTCCCCGGGACTTAAAGGCGAAGCATAAACCCACGCTTGGCTTTGCCTTGGAGGCATGATCTAGGAGACTGCAGTGGTATTGCTTGGCAGGAAGGCTGGGGCACTGTAGGCATTGCCCAGACTTTAAATGGCATTGCTCCCTCCCCTCCCCCAATCCTTCCCACCCTACTCTGCTGGGCTGAGGCAATCCCAGTCAATAATGGAACTGTGATGAGAGAGCAGCCTGCACTAGCTTTCAGGCCTGGTGTCCACACTAATCGGGTGTCCTGGAGGAGAGGAGTACAATTACTGGTTCTCAGAGAGACATAGCTCTAGTGTCAATTGTCTCCATTCTGACAGGTTGGCGTGACCTTTGAGGACATTGCCCTGTACTTCTCCAGGGAGGAATGGAGCCTCCTTGATGAGGGTCAGAGACAGCTGTACCTGAATGTGATGCTGGAGAACTTTGAACTTATATCCTCGCTGGGTAAGACCCTCACTCTCACCTGAGACCTGGACTTGGCTTTGTGATTTCCCAGCCCCCATGCCCCACGGTGTGCTGTGTCCTCCCATGTAGACTGTGGTTCTGCTTGATTTTTCCAGTTTCCTGGGTAGTTGCTGTTCTGGGGAGGTTTGGTCTGTTTCCACTGCTCCCTTCTATTCCTGAAGTCCCAATTCTCCCCGCTATACTAAGTTCACAGGGAGGGACTTGTGGTTGGTAGTGTTGCAGGAAGCCTGAGGGATTCCACCTTGATTAGTGAGGAAAGCATTTTCTATATTCCTGTTGGTCATTTGTACCTATTTTTAAAAAAATATATTTTATTGATTTTTTACAGAGAGGAAAGGAAAAGGATAGAGAGTTAGAAACATCAGTGTGAGAGAAACATTGATCAGCTGCCTCCTGCACGCCCCCTGCGGGGATGTGCCCGCAACCCAGGTACATGCCCTTGACCGGAATCGAACCCAGGACCCTTCAGTCCGCAGGCTGACGCTCTGTCCACCGAGCCAAACCAGTTTCAGCAGGATTTTCTTTTTCTTAAAAGAATATATTGATTTTTTACAGAGAGGAAGGGAGAGGGAGGGAGACTTAGAAACATCGATGAGAGAGAAACATCTATAGCTGCCTCCTGCACCCTCTCTACTGGGTATGTTCCTGCAACCAAGGTACGTGCCCTTGGCCAGAATAGAACCTGGGACCTTTGAGTCTGCAGGCCGATGCTCTATCCACTGAGCCAAACCAGTTAGGGCTAAACATGTTTCTTTTTAAAAAAATTATTTATTTTTTAAAGTATTACATATTGTATTACATATATCTTCTTTTTCATAAATGAGTGAGATTCTGTGATATTTGTCTTTCTCCATGCTGTTGCAAATAGTAAGAGTTCCTTCTTTTTTACGGTTGCATAGTATTCCATTCAGTAGATCAACTGTTCTCAACCTGTGGGTCGCCACCCCTTTGGGGGTCAAATGACCCTTTCACAAATGACCCTTTCACTAAGACATCCTGCATATCAGATATTTACATTACGATTCATAACAGGAGCAAAATTACAGTTATGAAATAGCACCAAAAATAATTTTATGATTGGGGCTCACCACAACATGAGGAACTGTATTAAAGGGATTGGAAGGTTGAGAACCACTGGTGTGGATGTACCACAGCTTTTTTTAAATATGTATTTTGTCGATTTTTTACAGAGAGGAATGGAGAGGGATAGACAGTTAGAAACATCGATGAGAGAGAAACATCGATCAGCTGCCTCCTGCACACCCCCCACTTTGGATATGCCCGCAACCAAAGTACATGCCTTTGACCGGAATCAAACCTGGGACCCCTCAGTGCGCAGGCCGATACTCTATCCACTGAGCCAAACCGGTCAGGGCTGTACCATAGCTTTTTATTGCACTCATCTGCTGATGGTCACTTAGGCTGTTTCCAAATCTTAGCTATCATAAATTGTGCTGCTATGAACATAGAGCTGTATATGGTTTTTCTTATTGGTGTTTCTGATTTCTTCGGATATATTCCTAGAAGTGGGATCACTGGGTCAAATGGGAGTTCCATTTTTAATTTTTGGAGGAAACTCCATGCTATTTTCCTCTGTGTCTGCACCAGTCTTCATTCCCACCGGCCATGCACAAGGGTCCCTTTTTCTCCACATCATCGCAAACACTTGTTGTTTGTTGATTTGTTGATGATAGCCATCCTGACAGGTGTGAGATGGTATCTCATTGTCGATTTGATTTGTACGTCTCAGATGATTAGTGACTTTGAGCATGTTTTCATATATCTCTTGGCCTCCTTTACGTCCTCTTTTAAAAAAGTGTCTGTTTAAGTCCTTTGCCCATTTTTAAAATGTACTAGTTTATCTTCTTATTTATTTATTTGTTCGTTGTTTAAAATTCAACATATGTTAACTTTTTCTCTGCTTCACCCCCTCGCTCCTCCGCAGCCATTCCCACCCCAGGGAAGCCCCCACCGCCCCACGTCTGTGTCCATTGGTTATGCTAATATGTGTGCATACAAGTCCTTTTGTTGCTCTCTAACTCCTCCTCTCCTGCCACTTGTCTCTGGATCTAGTCTTGTGCATTAAATTATGTTGGTCATTATATCCCACCTCTGAGTGAGATAATGTGATATTTACCTTTCTCCAACTGACTTATTTCACTTAGCAAAATGGTCTCTAGTTCCAGCCATGTTATTGCTAATGGTACAAGTTCCTTCTTTTTTACAGCAGCGTAGTATTCCATTGTGTGGATGTACCACAGTTTTCTAATCCAGTCATCTGCTGATGGGGACTTATGCTGTTTCCAAATCTTAGCTATTGTAAATTTTGCTGCTATGAACATCGGAGTGCATATCTCCTTTCTGATTGTTCCTTTTGGTTTCTTGGGATATAGTCCTAGTGTTGGGATGACTGGGTTATATGGGAGTTCCAATTTTAACTTTTTGAGGAAACTTCATACTGTCTTCAAGTGGATGCACCAGTCTGCATTCCCACCAGCAGTGCATGAGGTTTCCTTTTTCTCAACATTCTGGCCAGCACTTGCCCTTTGTCGACTTGTTGATGATAGCCATTCAGAAAGGTGTAAGGTGATACCACATCGTCGTTTTTATTTGCATCTCTCGGATGATTAGTGACTTTGAGCATGTTTTCATATTTCTCTCAGCCATCTGTATGTCCTCTTTCGAAAAGTGTCTACTTAGGTTCTTTGCCCATTTTTTGATTGGATTCTTTATCTTCGATTTGTTAAGGTATATGAGTTCTCTTTAAATTTTGGAGATTAAACCCTTATCTGAAATGTAATTGGAAAATGTTCTCTCCCATGCAGTGGTCTTTCTTGTTTTGTTGATGTTTTCTTTTGCTGTGCAGAAGCTTTTCATTCTGTTGTAGTACCATTTGTTTCTTTTTTCCTTACTTTCTATTCCCCTCAGGGCTGTATCAATAAACATATTGCTAGGACATATGTCTAATGTTATGCTGCCTGTGGATTCTTTTAAGATTTTTATGGTATCATGACTTACATTTAAGTCCTTTGTCCATTTTGAGTTTATTTTTGTGTATGGTGTAAGTTGGTGGTCTAGTTTCATTCTTTTGCATGTATCTGTCCAATTTTCCCAGCACCACTTATTGAAGAGGCTGTCTTGACTCCATTGTATGCTGTTGCCTCCTCTGTCAAATATTGAACATAATAGCTTGGGCTGATTTCTGGGTTGTGTGTTCTGTTGCATTGTTCTATATTGTGCCAGTCTGTTATTGTGCCAGTACCAGGCATTTTTGTACTATTGGTTGGTGTCTGGTTTTGTGATCCCTCCAACTTTGTTCTTCTTTCTCCAGATTACTGCATCTATTCATTTTTTCTTTTTTTATATATTCCATATGGATTTTTGGCGAGTTTGTTCTAGGTCTGTGAAATATGCCCTTGGTATCTTAATTGGGATTGTATTGAATCTATAGATTGCTTTGGGTAATGTGGACATTTTAATGATGTTGATTCTACCAATCCATGAACATGCTATTTTCTTCCATTTGTTCATGTCTTCTTCTATGTCTTTTTTCAACTTCCTGTAGTTTTTGGAGTACAAGTCTTGTACTTCCTTAGTTAAGGTTATCCCTAGGTATTCTAATTTTTTTGTTGCAGTGGTAGATAGGATTGTTTGTTTGTTTCTCTTTCTGTGAGTTGATTGTTGGTGTATAAAAAGTTATAGAATTCTGGTTGTTAAATTTGTATCCTGCTACATTGTTGAATGTGTTTATCATATTTAGTAGTTTTTTGATGGAGTCTTTAGGGTTTTCTTTGTACAATATCATGTCATCTGTGAATAATGACAGTTTTATTTCTTCTTTTCCAGTCTTGTTGCCTTTCATTTCGTCTTCTTGTCTTATCACTATGAGTAATACTTCCTGTACTATGTCGAACAGGAGTGGTGAAAGTGGGCATCCCTGTCTTGTTCCTGTTCTTAGGGAAAATGGTTTTAGTTTTGCCCATTGAGTATGATGTTGGCTGTGGTTTGTCATATAAGGCTTTTATTATGTTGAGGTATGATCCTTATACTCCCACTTTACTGAGAGTTTTTATCAAGAAAAGGTGCTGGAGTTTGTTGAATGCTTTTTCTGCATTTGTTGATATGAGTATGTGATTTTTGTCTTTCAATTTGTTTATGTGATGTATCATGTTTATTGATTTTCAGATATTGTACCATCATTCCATCCCACTTGGTCACAGTGTATGATCTTTCTAATGTGATGCTGGAATCGATTTGCCAGAATTTTGTTGTGGATTTTAGCATCTATCAGGGCCATTGCATCCTAGTGGGAGAGCTGCTGTGTAGGAGACACCTCTTTGGGGCAGGACTTGCTTCATTGGGGCTTTGTTGCTCAGTGAGTCTGCTCCTTGACAGTGTCGCTTATGGATGTGAAGAGTTGTAAGCTGATGTGGTATGACACTGACTACTGGGTACATTGGTTCTTGGATTCGGGAAGTGCAAAGTCAGCCTCTTCCTGGAGCCACCCAGCAGCATCTACAGAGACATCTGCAGATTCTCCTCTTTGTATCGGGTTTGGAAGTGCCCTGATGAGGCCTTGCTATAAAGCAAGGAAGGCTAGTGTTGGTGCCACTTCTTGATCCTTTTATTGATAGATTTGTGGCTCCCTGACCCAACTGCAACTTGCTTGACAGGTTTTAGCCTGAGCAAAGACAGGCCATTCATATACAAACGCTGCTGCACAGAGCTTGCATGGGCTTTCAAATTTGATGGGGCCCTAGCTTGTTGGGTTCAATGGATAGAGCGTCGTCCTGTGGATTGAAGGGTCCCAGGTTCCATTCTGTCAAACGGCACATGCCTGGGTTGCGGGCTCGATCCCCAGTGGGGGGCATGCAGGTAGCAGCCGAACAGTGATTCCCTCTCATCATTGATGTTTCTATCTCTCTCTCCCTCTCCCTTCTTCTCTAAAATCAATAAAATATATATTTTTTTAAAAATCGTGCAAACTGGTTTGGCTCAGTGGATAGAGCGTCGACCTGCAGACAAAAAGGTCCCAGGTTCGCCCTAACCGGTTTGGCTAAGTGGATAGAGCATCAGCCTGCAGACTGAGGGGTCCCAGGTTCAATTCCGGTCAAGGCCATGTACCAGTAGGGGGCGTGCAGGAGGCAACTAATCGATATCTCTCTCTTATCGATGTTTCTGACTCTCTACCCTTCTATCTTCCTCTCCATAAAAAATCAATAAAGTATATTTTTCTAAAAAAGATAATAAATAAAAGGTCCCAGATTCGATTCCGGTCAAGGCCATGTACCTTGGTTGCGCACACATCCCCAGTGGGGCCTGTGCAGGAGGGAGCTGAATTGGTGTCTCTCTCATCGATGTTTCTAACTCTATCCCTCTCCCTTCCTCTCTGTAAAAATCAGTAAAATGTATTTTAAAAAATATAAAAATAAAAATAAATCGGATGGGGTGAGGTCTCGTGGAATCACTAGAGTGAACAAAACAGAAATGGCTGTCAGTCAGCCCTGCAACCTGGAGGTCTCAGCATGGGAACAATGATCCCTGAGAGCACCTATGTCTGGAAGAAAGCTTGAGTTCCTGCCCCGATGCTAGTCAGTCCCGGTTTTCCTCATATCTATCCGGTATCCGCCTCGCGCCCCGCCCTCCCGAGCCTCGCCTGGTACTGGAGCTCCGAGGAAGGGGCATCTTGTCAGGTCAGTTGGTAGTGCTGGCATTGTAAGAAGAGCAGCTTGATCTGTAGCCTCTGTCACTCAGCCGCAGTCTGCACTGGTTTTTACAGACCGAAGTTCTTACTGCCAGTAGGTGATTTTTTTCCCCAGCTCTGGGACCCTGGGCTGGACGTCTGGTGTTGTACTGGGAACTCTTGCTCTTCTGTGTGAACTCTGCAGAGACAGCCTCCCTCCCAATTAAAAAAGTGGCCCCCATGGGTACAGGACCAGCACCTTTCGTGCGTTAGTACCTCCTACCATCTCAGTTTGCTTTCTTCTTTACTTCTCTAGTCGTAAGACTTCGTTGTAGCTAGCTTTCCAACATTTCTGGGTGATGGTTGTTCTGTATTTTATTTGTAATTTTGATGTGGTTGTAGGAGGCAGCGAGTATAAGCCTTTGTCTACACTGCAATCTTGGATCCTCTCCTGTAACTTTTCTTAATTCAAAACTTTATTCTTCTTTTATCTTTACCTGAATAGTGAAAATATTTTTCCCATTAATTTTTTTTTTTCTCAGAGAGAGAGAGTAAGGTAAAGGGAGATAGAGAATAGGCAGAGAGAGAGAAAGAACCATCAATTGATTGCCTCCCACATGTGCCTACTCTCAGAGTCGGGATCAGACCTGAAGGCCATGTACCTGCCCTTTACTAGGAATTGAAAGCATGACTTGCCTGTGTACAGAGAGGCACTCTCAGCACTTAGTGACACGTGCCAGAACTATTTATTTATTTAAATTATTTACTTTTAAAATATATTTTATTGATTGCAGAGAGGAACAAAAGGAGAGAGAGGTAGAAACATGAATAATGAGAGAGAGAGAGGGAGGGAGGGAGGGAGGGAGGGAGACAGGGAGAGGGAGAGAGAAGGAAACATCAGTGTGAGGGAGAATCTTATATGGGCTTCTTTGTGCAGACAATCTGAGTGGAAATGGAACCCACATACTGACATGTGCCTTGACTGGGAATTGAATCCTTGACCCTTCGGTACACAGGACAATGTTCCAACCAACTGAGCCATACGGGACCAGCCATTCTGTGGTCTTTAAACACAAAAATTCCCAGCATTTTTTGAAGGACAGGCCCCTAGGGTCAACGATAGCAGAACATAGTGGGTACGGGAGGTAACTCTGACCCTTGTTTTTGACTGTACATATTTTCAAATATGTTTATTCACCCAGTCTTTTCCAGTCATCCTTTCTGTAGAGTTCTCCTTCATTTGTGTTCTGGGATACTGTTTGCCTTGAAGGTACACTTATTCCTATTTCTTATGGGGTTTTGGTTCATGGATAGCTGTCTACTTACACTGGCATGGGGAAAGATGCTCATATCTCTGATCCCGCCATCTTCCTGGTGTAACACACATAGGTGTTTTGTCTGTGGTCTCATTTACACTTTGTTGTTCTTCCAGTGTTGACCATCCATCTTTTCTGTTTTTCTTTGAAGATTTGCATCGTTTATCTCATGCAATGGCTCTAATGGAATTTAAGTAGAAGAATCATTTCTGCATCACAGAAGCAACATGACTTTATGAATGACACAGTGGACCCACAGGCAGTCTTGCCTTGGTCCATGGTCATTAGGGAGGAATTCTCGGCTGGCCTTTGTTACATTCATAGCTAGAAACCCGGTGTTTGGTTACAGTCGCCCATTCCTCACCCAGTTATGCTTGTTTGTGCTTATGTTGATACTTTGCCTACTATTCAGTTCTAATAGTGATCATTTCTATTTCTTTTCCCACATCACGTATAACCTTGACCACTCCAGACTTTGCACCTCTGCCTCTTTCACAGGTCGCTCTTTACTGCACTCCAATGTTCGTCCATGCCTGCAGCACCTTGGAGTGCACATGTGTTATTATGTTGATGTTGAACATCATGTGCTCTTATACAATTAACTTTTATGGCTTTGAGCAGCTTTAAATTATTCTACACAGACTCACATGGCCAGCATGTAAGGTCCTAGAGGAAGCCGTTTGTGCAGGAACAATGAGTAGAGCCTTCCTCTCTTCTTTGTGTCCCATCCTGTGCTTCTGTCCTTTCTTGGTGAGCTTTTCATCATCGACTGACATGTGGGGCCACGTTATGTATTTCCTCAGAGTATACCTCATTTGTCTTGAAAATTGTTCTGTGCAATCAGGCCTAGTCATGACACATAAACATTCGTGGTGAAGATACTCTGTTTTCATAAGATCAACATGTACCTCACCAGCATTTTTTTTGTTCAGGTTGCTGCTGTGGAGCAGAGAATGTGGAGGCACCCACTAAAGAGGATGTTTCTGTAAGAGTGTCACAGGCAAGGAATCCGAAGGTAGCCTTGTCTTTGCAGAAGAGCCACCCCTGTGAGAGTTGTGGGCTAGTCTTCAGAAACATTTTCCATTTGACTGAAATGCAGGGAACAGAATACGGACAGATACTGTTGAAATGTGGGGCATGTACAAAACAGTTTTTCTTCAGTGTAAAAGTTCGTCAACAGCATGTGAGAAAGAAGACTTTCATTAGAGGTGTTGATAGGATCTCCCTTGCAAACACCTGTAATTTCAATGTGTCCCAGAATCATTTCACATGCGGGGATGTTGGGCAGGGTGTTTTTACTGGGTCCGGACACCTCCACTTAAAAGCTACTAGGTCCAATGGTATTTCGACATGTGGGATGATGTTTCATAGGAGAAACAATTATTACACCAGAAAAGAATGTAAGAATGACATTAGTTGCAACCACAATTTTATTCTGGAAAAGGATGTCCATGCAGGCAGTCAGTGTTTTGTGTGCTCTGAATGTGGAGAATATTTTACCAAATTTTGTAGCTTTCATGATCAACAGCAAGGTCACACTGGAGAAAGACCTTATCAATGGAATGAATATGGGAAAGTTTTTAGCAGTAGTAACAGCCTAGGTGATCATGAAGCTTTGCACACTGGAGAAAGGCCTTATGAGGGCAGTGCATGTGGAAAAGCTTTTACCAGTAGCAGTGCCCTCCATTATGATCAGAGAGTTCACACAGTGGAAAGGCCTTATGAGAACAATGAGTGTGGGAAATCTTTAACCAGTAGCAGTAACCTTCATTGTCATCAGGGAATTCACACTGGAGAAGAGCCTTATAAATGTAGTAAATGTGGAAAAGCTTACACCAGTAGCACTAAAGTTTCTTGTCATCAGAGAGTGCACACTGGAGAAAGGCCTTGTCACTGCAGTGAATGTGGAAAGTCTTTTATCACTAGCACTGAACTTCATTGTCACCAGAGAGTTCATACTAGAGAAAGGCCCTATGAGTGCAGTGAATGTGGAAAAGCATTTATAACTAACTCTCAACTACATAATCATCAGAGATTTCATACAGCAGAAAAGCCTTATGAATGCAGTCACTGCGGGAAATCTTTTATATGGGGGACTGCCCTTCGTTGTCATCAAAGAATTCATACAGGAGAAAATCCATATAAATGCAATGAATGTAGAAAGTCTTTTACAAGTAGCACTGGTGTTAAATATCATCAGAGAATTCACACAGCAGAAAAGCGTTATCAATGTAGTGAATGTGGGAAAACATTTACCACTAACAAAAACCTTCGTAGACATCAGAGCGTTCACAGTGGAGAAAAGCCTTATAAATGTAGTGAGTGTGAGAAATCTTTTACCACTAGCACTCACCTTCGTAGTCATCAGAGAGTTCATACAGGAGAAAAGCCTTACAAGTGCGGTGAATGTGGGAAATCTTTTACAAGGTGCTCTGGTCTCCAATATCATCAGAGAGTGCACACTGGAGAAAAGCCTTATATATGCAGTTACTGTGGGAAATCTTTCACCAGTAGCAGTGATCTTCATTGTCATCAGAGAATTCACACTGGAGAAAAGCCTTATAAATGCAGTGGATGTTCGAAAACGTTTACCAATAGCAATGCGCTTCATTGTCATCAGAGAATTCATACAGGAGAAAAGCCTTATAAATGCAGTTACTGTGGAACTTCTTTTACCTGGAGCAGTGAACTTCGTCGTCATCAGAGAGTTCATACAGGAGAAAACCCTTATAAATGCAATGAATGTGGAAAGTCTGTTACAAGTAGCACTCATCTCAAATATCATCAGAGAGTTCACACAGGAGAAAAGCCTTACCACTGCAGTGAATGTGGAAAGTCTTTTATCACCAGCACTGAACTTCATTGTCACCAGAGAGTTCACACTGGAGAAAGGCCCTATGAGTGCAATGAATGTGGAAAAGCTTTTACAACTAACTCTCACCTACGTAATCATCAGAGAGTTCATTCAGGAGAAAAGCCTTATAAATGTAGTGAATGTGGGAAATCTTTTACATGGGGCACTGCCCTTCGTTGTCATCAAAGAGTTCATACTGGAGAAAATCCGTATAAATGCATAGAATGTGGAAAGTCTTTTACAAGTAGCAATGGTTTTCAATATCATCAGAGAATTCACACAGGAGAAAAGCCTTATCAATGCAGTGAATGTGGGAAATCTTTTACCACTAGCACTCAACTTCATATTCATCAGAGAGTTCATACAGGAGAAAAGCCTTATAAATGCAGTGACTGTGGGAAATCTTTTACATGGAGGACTGCCCTTCGTTGTCATCAAAGAGTTCATACTGGAGAAAATCTGTATAAATGCAGTGAGTGTGGAAAGTCTTTTACAAGTAGCAATGGTGTTCAATATCATCAGAGAATTCACACAGGAGAAAAGCCTTATCAATGCAGTGAATGTGGGACAAGTTTTGCCACTAACAACAACCTTCATAGACATCAGAGAGTTCACACAGGAGAAAAGCCTTATAAATGCAGTGAGTGTGAGAAATCTTTTACCACTAGCACTCACCTTCGTAGTCATCAGAGAGTTCATACAGGAGAAAAGCCTTATAAATACAGTGAATGTGGGAAAACTTTTACACATAGTCCTGCCCTTCGTAATCATCAGAGAGTTCACATAGGAGAAAAGCCTTATAAATGCAGTGAATGTGGGAAAACTTTTACACGTAGGCCTGCCCTTCGTAATCATCAGAGAGTTCATACAGGAGAAAAGCCTTATAAATGCAGTGAATGTGGGAAATCTTTTAAAAGTAGGAGTGGTTTCCAATATCATCAGAGAGTTCACACTGGACAAAGCCATTATGAGTGCAATTAATGTGAGGTATCTCTCAGGCAAATTTCTAACTTTCCTCTCCACATAAGAGTCCAAATGTAAATGTGAGAAATTTCTTAGATGTGTAGAAAATGAAGTTTCTTAAATAGGACTTAACAATAGTACAAGAATCCTCATTTTCTGAATTGTATCTCATACATGTACTCACCTATATTATGTAAGGTTCCCATGTTTATGCTGTTGTGTGTTTTTGCATATGTTGGAACACTATATAATTATGCACTTTTTAACATATGGAGATGTCCTGCCTGATCTATGTCACTGCATATTTCTGTTGCTGAAGGTATTTCACCTGAACCACCTATAAGGTCCCTACAGATGGCATCAATCACCATCCTCACATGCCCAGCGTAGCTAAGTCTGTTGTCTAATTTGTTGAAGGAAATTAGGAATACCTGAGCCCTTACTTCTACCTTGTTTGCCTGTCATGCATTGCCCCAGTAAACATAATGTGTTCATTTTCAGGAACACACTTTCCCTAGATGCCAGTGATGAATTTATTGAGTGCCTAAGTCATCAACTGCCAGTCTCAGGTCTCTTTCTTTGCAAAATAATGAAGGCCTTTTCCTAAGACTTGTTTAATCTTGGTGTCCTATTTACTGTGTGTGTTAGTTTGTAAGGAGATCTGGGCTCTCCAAGTTTGGTGATGTGAAAAACTTTTATGTGGTCTCCAACATTTTTGTCATTGAAGGTAGACTATGGGGCAGAAATTCGCTCAGCAGTTTTTTATAAAGTTACATTGTTTCCCATAATTTTCCTAGGAAACACTGTGGACTCTAGTCCTTATGTGAAGATGCATGCTTTGAGACACAGATCATTTGAAAGAGGGGGTAGCTGTGAGAACCTCAAGTATGTCTGGGAGCGGCGTGAATTTTTCTCTTGTTTTCTGGGGATGCTAAGACATTTGAAGGGAACCTCCTGCTCCAGGATTGCAGAGGGCCTTTTGCCCTAATGCCTTTAATTCCCTGAGTGATGGTCACTGGTTGGAGGACCATTGCAGTGAAGAGAAACCCTTTCACGCAGAAACACTGACCTAATTGTTTGACCAGACTGTACCTATTAGATGGAATCGTCTTCATCTAAATGTGCATCCAGAATTTTTTTTGACAAAAGGACTACAGGAGCTGTGTATATAGAGATCTGAAGGACTCCAGGAATGTTTATCATCTGTGGAGCCGTCATTGTCATTGATTATAATCAAGAGGTTTTGTGGCTTCCTGTATCCTCTGAGATGTTCCCATCAGAGCCATTGGTGCTCTGGCAGCAAAACTAAAAGGAAAAGAAAGGGTGTGTTTAGGCCGAGATGGGGCTTTTGTGACCCAGTCAGCATTCAGTGGGTTTGGGTGAAAGTTCTTCATTGTTTGTTACATTTTCTGTCACTGAGATGAGACTTGCCCAGAGGGCATAAGTGTGTGAATTGAATATAGAGTTGACAAACCTATTCCAAAATAGGTGAAAGTATATTTCTTTTATCTTGAACCATTCTTTTAACAACTGTAATGAGTAAATTGCATGTTTTAAGTGTAGTCTTTCATTTATCTTGACATGTGCATGGAACTGAAACCATCATTACACTCAATACTGATCATCTCTGTGACTGTGTAGTTGCTTCATGACTTCGTTTAATCTGTTTGCCGTTCTTCACAGCTTTCCTAGTAACCGTGGATATACTTTCCATTTTAATAAAGAACTTGGCGTTTTCTAAGTATTTTTCAGCTTTAATTATTATTTTGTAAATTCTTGGAGATTTTTAAAAGATATTAATAACTCATCTTGTTTTTGTTTTTTCTAATTCTTTTTGTTGTTGCTGTTAATCCTCACCAGAGGATATTTTTCCATTGATTTTTTTTTTTTTGGAGAGTGGAAGAGAGAGGGAAAGACAGAGAGAAATATTGATGTGAAGGAAACACATTGATTGGTTGCATCCTTCATTAGCTATGACGATGGCACTGGCTGGGAAGGAGTCTTCAACCAACATATGTGCCTTTGACTGGAATAGATCCCAGGATCCTTTGGTGTGCAGGCCGAATCTCTATCCAGAGCCAATCCAGCTAGGGCTCTGGTGCATATTCATATCTTTGAATATATAAGTATCATGTCCATTTTAATAAATATTTGGTTATTGCTAATAAAGCTGGTACAAACATTTCTATATAATTCTTTTTAATTTTTATTTATTTTTTAAATATATATTTTATTGTTTTTTTTAAAGAGAGGAAGGGAAAGGGATAGAGAGTTAAACATCGATGAGAGAGAAACATCGATCAGCTGCCTCCTGCCCATCCCCCACTGGGGTCATGCCCACAACCAAGGTACATGCCCTTGTCTGGAATCGAACCTGGGATCCCTCAGTCCACAGGCAGACGATCTATCCACTTAGCCAAACCAGTTAGGACTCTGTCTAATTCTTTATATGGACATAAGTGTTATTTACCTTTGTGAGTCGGACATCCCCCGAGGGCTCCGGGACTACAAGGGGGCCCAGCCTGGGCTGAGGGATCCCCCTGAGTGCATGAATTTTGTTCACTAAGCCTCTAGTTTATACATGTAAACCAGGAAGTCACAATTCCATTCACAGGAAGGAAGCCTGTGCCCCGGCTAGATCCGCAGTGGAGCATACAGGAGGCAGCTGATAGATCATTCTCTCAGCATTGATATTTTTTCCTCCCTCTCTCCATCTTTGAACTCCAGCCTCTCCCTGCAGAGACATTCCCAGGCCAGACAACTCACTCCCCGATGCCCACGTGCACAGTTGTCTTCGGGTGCATTTCAATAAGGAAACCTATCTAATAAAAGAGAAACATGTAAATTGACTGTACCTCTGCTACACCCACCAGCCAGTCAGAGCGAGTATGCAAATTAACCCAACTGAGATGGTGGGGGCCAGGGACCTGGAGCGAACAGAAGGCTTGGGTTGGGTTGTCCCCAGCAATGGAGGAAGGAAAGCTTCCTGTCCACCCTGGCCGGCCCTGGTCTCTGCTCTAGGCTATAAAGTTTCCATTATAGAAGATAAATTAATCCCAGATAACTGCTTCCAGCTGGCCCTGTCTGCTTAAGGAGGCGCTGAATAAAGAAAAGGAGAGGCTGGGAGATTGGGTTGCTGGGGTGTGATCAGGCCAGGGTGGGATGGCAGTTGTGGGTGATAAGGCTGGTGAGGGGTGGGGCCGTTGGGGGTAAGCAGACCAGTTGGGGGCAAGCAGGACCTTAGTGGGGTTCAGTTGGAGGTGATCAGGACAGCAGGGGCGGGAAGTTTGGAGTGAGCAGGCCAGCAGGGGGCAGTTGGGGCAGTCAGGGCAGTGCAGAGGGAAGGTGGGGACGAGCAGGCCACCAGGGGGGGCAGTTGGGGTGAGCAGGCTGGCACGGAGGGGGGGGGCAGTTGTGGGTGATCAGGCTGGCAGGGAGAGGCATTTGGGGGTGAGCAGGCCAGCAGGCAGAGTGGTTAGGGGCAATCAGGCAGGTGAGCAGCTGGAGCCAGCAGTCCCACATTGTGAGAGGGATGTCCAACTGCCAATTTAGGCCCGATCCCTGTAAACCGGCAATAGGACATCCTTCAAGGGGTGCCAGATTGGAGAGGGTGCAGGCCGGACTGGTTCTCAGAGAGACAGCTCTTGTCTCGAATCTGAGAGGTTGGCATGACCTTTGAGGACATTGCCCTGTACTTCTCCAAGGAGGAATGGAGCCTCCTTGATGAGGGTCAGAGACAGCTGTATCTGAATCTGATGCTGGAGAACTTTGAACTTCTAACCTCGCTGGGTAAGACCCTCACTGTCACCAGTGACCTGGACTTGGCTTTGCAATTTCCCAGGCCCTATTTTCCAGGTTGTGCTCTGCCCTCCCTTGTAGACTGTGGTACTGCTTGACTTTCCAGTTTGCTGGGTTGTTGCTGTCCTAGGGACGGTTGGTTTGTATCCGCTGCTCCCTTCTATTCCTGAAGTCCCAATTCTCCCCGCTGTACTAAGTTCACAGGGAAGGACTTGAGGTTGGTAGTGTTGCAGGAAGCCTGAGGGATTCCACCTTGATCAGTGAGGAAAGCATTTTCTATATTCCTATTAGTCATGTGTATGTACTTTTTGAAAAATTGTCTCTACATCCTATCCTGTTTATTCACTGTATTTTTTGGTTAAAGCTTCTTTTGGTTACCTTGTAGATTTTATATATTAATTGCTTATTACATACAGAACACAAATTTTTGCATGTGGTTAATTGTGCTGCTTAAATACTGCTTAATTGTGCTGCTTTTCTATGAAGTCTGCCGGGGTTCTTTTCCCAGCCTTACAAAGAGTTCCACATTCTGCAGAAAGGGGCTGCCTGTAGATGATTAAAGAGTCGAAGGAAGAAAGATAATTTTGAAAGGCATTAGGGGTCAGAGGATCTTCAGCTGAAGGAGCGAAAGACTCTTACTTTGACCAAGGACCCGTGCTTTTATTCAACACAGTGTGTCCTAAGGCACGGTGGAGAGAATACACTTCAAAGGGTAGGGTATCAAAGGCTATTGTCAGATTGCAGAATAGACTGCAGATGTTCAGGTGTTTGGCCAACAGGAGGCAATAAAATGCCCTGAGCTGTCTGGCAGTTAACAATCCTGTTCAGGTTTGGGGGAAGTGCCGTTTAGCCATTTCAACAGGTACAGTACATATGTGGCTCACCCTTGTTGAGCCGCCCAAGCTTCACCAACCTTTTGGTGAAACTCTTGTAATTGTTCCATGCTGGAATTGGTTCCCAGCAGAAGTCCATGTTTTTGGCAACAGTGCAGTCAGCAGGTCTAGTGCCACCGTTTTTCTAGCAAGCTCAGGTGCTTGTTACTAGTGCTTAGCAATTAAGTGTTTTTACTGAAGTTATATAGCGTTTGCTTTTGAGACAGAATAACTGCATTATTCGCCTGCAGTATAGTATTTACAGGTCAGGGTACATTCCTGAGTTGCAGGTTCAAACCCAGTGTACGGTGTGCAGGAGGCAGCTAGTCAGTGATTCTCTCTCTTCATTGGTGCTTCTCTAGCTCCCTTCCTTTCTTAAGTTAATAAATATATATTTTAAAAATCAAGAAACTGCCGAAACTGGTTTGGCTCAGTGGATAGAGCGTCGGCCTGCGAACTCTACGGTCCTGGTTTCGATTCCAGTCAAGGGCATGTACCTGGGTTTCGGGCACATCCCCTGTAGGGCGCGTGCGGGAGGCAGCCGATGGATGTTTTTCTCTCATGGATGTTTCTAACTCTCTATCTCTCTCTCTTCCTCTCTGTAAAAAAAAAAAATCAAGAAACTATTCCTTCAAAATAAAAATAAGCTGATTGTAACTTTTGGTCTTTTTCCACCAATGTGTAGGGTTCTCACATGCTCCACATCCTAGAGCAGCCATCGCCAACTGGTGGTCCACGGACCATTGGTTGTCCGTGAGATTCGAAAGGTTGGCGATCACTATCCTAGATAATATTTTGTTTGGTCAATCATTCTTTATTTAAAAACTAGTGGCCTGATGCATAAATTTGTTCCTGTTGTAAGGAAATTAATTGTAAGAAATAATTTCATATCGCTGTTCACCCTTTATAATAGAAGTGTCAGAGATGAAAGGAAATTGTAACATGTACATGAAAATAAGATATAAATTAATAAACAACATAATATAGAAACAAAGGATATATAAAGAACAAAAACATGATATAAAGACAATATTGATAAAAAACAATGACTGTTAAACTGATTAAATTTATTCTAACACTGAGGCCAGTGTCTGATGGGGACAAATCAATTCCTAGAGTCAGAAAAACCTCTCCTCCATAGATCCTGTTAATACTTCAGCTTCAAGTATGTTAGGTCACAATCTTTCTATTATAAATCTAGTATCCTTACAAAGACCCCGTTTACTATTGAGATTCTCAGTAGCATGATGATTGCACCTACTTTCAATTCTAATTTATGACACAGTGTTGCCGAAGGAGTAATACTTTTTTCAGAAATTCGATGAGAAAGCTTCCTTTTCAGCATCATCCATTGAATCTAATATTTTTGTCAATTACACTGTCGTCTCTGAGCCCTAATGCAACATTTGTTCCCCAGTCTTTCACCAAGTGGGAAAAGTATAGGATAGGTCATTGCATCTAATGTAGGAAACAGGATACTGATTTGTTTCATTTCACTGGCATATGGATTATTGGAATCTGGTTTACAATGAATGAGCAAGTCCCTTTCAAGAGAAGGTCCTCCATCTTCATTTCTGAATATGATGGCAACTATGGATACACGGGGATAATGATATCTATTTGGCTCACTATTATTATCATAGAATTTAATTGCCATTCTTAATTCCATGCACCACTGCTGCTTTCTTCAGTTTCAGAATGTCAATAAAAACAACCAAATTCACGATTGATAATGAGAGATTGAAACACACGTGCGATTGACACCAGCAAGATCTTTATATGTATCGCGCATGCGTGACGCAGCTTAGCCTTTTATACATATAGAATAAATTTGCGTAATTAGACCTGGTTTCTGATGTAGCTGAACTTTTTCCATCCCAGTGAAGCACCCCAACTTCTCTTTCAGGTAATTGTCAGCCACACAGCAGTAAACATCAACACGAAGCACAGTATTATGATAGATCACACAGGGAGAAGAATGGGTAAAATATTTAACTGCAGCAGTGTTTGACTATATTCTGTGCAGTGAGAAAACCTGAAGTCATTTTAAAGATCCACCAATTCTTTTCAGTCAGGTCAACTTTCTAAGCTTTCTAAATCTGCGTTTTCTGGCTAATGAAAAGTAAATAGGATTCCACTGAGTGTCCTATCTACCTACTCCAGGACTTCTGTAAGGATTAAATGAGATGAGGCACAGGAAAACACTTCACAGACATTTGGTTACAGTGCAAAGTCTTTCCACCTGAGGCTAGTCATTGCTAGGGAGAGGAAGCCAGGTGTTACTACTGGACATTATTACCCAGATCATTGGACAGTTAGCATATTAACATCTTATATACATAGATATTCCATAATTTTGTCATTCTACCTCAATGTTGTTTGATTGTATTTTATCAATGAATTTATGGGGAGCTATTTCTCAGAAGTGCATTTGTTGAATCTATATCTTTTATCTTTGTTAAAACATATGTTTTGCCTAATGTACTGAGTTTTGGCAATTTTCTTTCATACATACACACACACACACACACAGACACTAGAGGCCCGGTGAACTCCCTCAGCCCAGCCTGCACCCTCTCCAATCTGGGACTCCTTGGGGGATGACGGACTGCCGGTTGAGGCACAATCCTGGGGATTGGGCCTAAACCGGCACTCGGACATCCCTCTCACAATCCAGGACCACTGGCTCCTAACTGCTCACCTTGCCTGCCTGCCTGATCACCCCTAACTGCCCACCCTGCTGGCCTGGTCACCACCAACTGCCCCCCCTGCTGGCCTGGTCACCACCAACGGACCCCCCGTCAGCCTATTTGCCCCCAACTGCTCCCTGCCAGCCTATTCAACCCTAGCTGCTCCCCCAGCTGGCCTGGGTGCCCCCAACTGCCCCCCACAGCCTGGTCACCCTTACTGCCCCCCCTGCCAGCCTGGTCGCCCCACACAGCCTGCTGTTCAGTCGTTTGGTTGTACCTCACTAACCTCCCTGCTGGCCTAGTCGCCCCACACAGACTGTTTGATTGTCCATTCAGTTGCGATGGACGCTTAAGCATATATATATATATATGTATATGTATATGTATATGTATATGTATATGTATATGTGTGTGTGTGTGTGTGTGTGTGTGTGTGTGTGTGTGTGTGTATATATATATATATATATATATATATATATATATATATATATATATTAGAGGCCCGGTGCACGATATTTGTGCCTGGGGGGGAGCGGGTTTGTCCCTAAGTCCATCCTGCACCCTCTCGAATCTGGGACCCCTTAGGCCTGGTCCCCACTGGGATCGAGCCTAAATGGGTGTTTGGACATCCCTCTCACAATCCAGCACTGCTGGCTTCAAACCGCTCACCTGCCTCTGTCTGATTGCCCCTAACCGCTTCTGCCTGCCAGCCTGATCACCCACTAATCACTCCCCTGTCAGCCTGATCGACACCCAACTGCTCCCTGACCAGCCCGATTGCCCCTAACTGCCCTCCCCTGCAGGCCTGGTCACCCCCAACTGCCCTTTCTGCTGGCCTGATTGCCCCCAACTGCCCTCCCCTGCAGGCCTGTTCCCCCCCCCCCAACTGCCCTTCCCTACTGGCCTGGTCCCCCGCAACTGCCCTGCCCTGCTGATCTGGTCTCCCACAACTGCCCTCCTCTGCTGGTCCAGTCACCCCTAACTTTCCTCCCCTGCCGGCCTGGTCACCCCTAACTGTCTTCCCCTGCAGGCTTGATCGCCCACAATTGCCCTCCCTTGCAGACCTGGTCCCTCCCAACTGCCCTCCCCTGCTGGCCATCTTGTGGTGGCCATCTTGTGTCCACATGGGGGCAGGATCTTTGACCACATGGGGGCAGCCATCTTGTGTGTTGGAGTGATGGTCAATTTGCATATTACTCTTTTATTAGATAAAATGTTTCTCTCTCTCCCACTCCTAGTACCCCAGCCTCTGCCTGCAAAGACATTCCCAGGCCAGGCACTTCTCACATCCCCAATGCCCACAAGCACTAGTTTCTTTGGGTGCATTTTAGTGAGAAATGGGACCTATAAGAAGCCACTGACTCTGCTGCAGGAGGCAGGTGCTGTGGGCACTCAGGTCTCATTGTGGTGTGCCCCCCTGGGAATCTCCAGCAGACTCACTAGAGCTCCCTGATTCTCAGTTGGCAGAATGTGACAAGCAGATGATTGATGGCCCTTACTTTGTTGCCAGGATTCCAGGGTTAGATTTTTGAGCATTTTCTCTTTTAACTCTCAAAACACCTGGGAAAGCAGGAGAAATTTGCATGGATGATTATCAGCATTTCCAGGGACACATCAGAGTGATGATAGATTTATAAACACAGTTTAGAGCAGACCCAGAAGAAGGCAAGCTAGAGCTTTCCCATTGCTTTCAGAGAACACAAGAAAATGCTCAAGACTCAGGTGACTTGGTTTTTACTGTGTGTGTGTGTGTGTGAGTGTGTGCTTAATCCTGACCCCAGGATGTTATTTCTTTTTATTTTACCCTCCCCGCCTTCCCTTCTGACATTCCACACTCCATTCCATGATTCCATGTCTCTGAATTCATTTCCTTTATCAGTTTTTTGTTGTTGTTGTTAGATTCCATATATGAGTGAGATGAAGTCTTTCTCTGACTGACTTATTTCACTTAGCACGATGCTCTCCAGGTCCCTACATACTGGGTGAAAGGGTAAAAGTTTATGCATTTTTATTGCTGCATACTATTCTATGGTATAAGTGTACCACAGTTTTCTATCCACTCATCTATTGATGGGCACTTGGGCAGTTTCCAGATCTTTGCTATTGTATATTGTGCTGCTATGAACAAAAGGGGTGCATACATTCAATCTGATTGTTTTAGGTTTCTTTGATATATTCCTAGAAGTAGAATCAATGGGTCAAATGTCAGTTCCATATTAAATTTCTTTAATGAAAGTTCATACTGATTTTCACAATGGCTGCACCAGTTTGCATTCTTACCAGCAGTGTACTTGGGTTCCCTTTTTTCCACATCCTCCCCAGCACTTGTCCTTTGTTGATTTGTTGATGGCAGCCATTCTGACAGTGTGGGGTGATACCTAATTGTTGCTTTAATTTGCATCTCTCTGATGATCAGTCACTTTGAGCATTTTTAACTTGTCTCTGGGCCATCTTATCCACACTGCAGCCCAGGCAGGATGGCATGGCATCAGAAACAGATGCTCTAAGTATGAGCGTCTGTTTTGTGACATTCACTTTGTACAATGGATTCAGTGGAAACATGTTAGATCTAGTTAGAGACTTGAGTAAGAAGCTAGAGTTGGCCTGAAGGAGACATATGCCAAAAGTCATGAATGAAGAAACGCCTGCCATTCAGGGAGAGCAGGTCCTAAAGAAAGATGTGCAAAACCAGCAGCTAAAGGAAGCCAGGCACGGTCACCGGAAACAAACTTGCCCCAGAAATCCCCTCCTCTGAAGGCGCTAGAGGGCACTTAGTTTACTTGGTGTGTTCTTGGGCTATCAGCCCCCAAATCCAGTCCTGGATTCAACTGAGAAATACAGGATACTGGCGTTGGAGCGGAGAAACTACATTACCCAGAAGGCCACGCATTGAATGCCACCAAGCTGAGCCAATGGGGGCTCAGAGAAGGCATTTCCGTTTGGTTCTTTCTGTAGGGCGGGATTTTCTGTTCTCAGATTTTTATCTGAGGCGGTCAGGTTTTCCAAGTCCATGCTCCTGTGGAAAAGGTGGGGAGTGGTGTTCTGCGCCTCACAGCCAATGGCGGGAGCGTGCAGTGGTGCTCACAGCTAACACGTGGGATTGAAGCTCGGAGTCACCAACTGTTCCCACGCCAGGGCCAGCAACAGGAACCGCCACTCCGTCAGCGACTTCTACTCCAGCCGCTTCCGCCCCGCTCAGCCCACAGAGTGCAATGGCGGCGCCCATGCTGAGGAGACAGGCTGAGGTGAGTTCCAGTCCCCTAGGCCTCATTTCCTCCTTTCACAGAACAGACTGAATGGCATTTGTCACGTCCCGCATGGAGGACCGTGAGGAAGGAGGAGGGGAGAGAGGAGTGTTGTGTCTTCTGAGGCACAGCAAGTGCAGGGCAGAGAGGACAGGGGTGACTTGCATCTGAGGTTCCCCTGAGGATGTGGGCTGTGAGGATTGGCGGACAGATCAGAGGCTGCAGGGAGGACGTCACGGACTCAGTCGGCTTTTTCTGGGCTCTGGGGTCCATCAGCGACTTGGGGTGATCCTGGACACGACTGGAAGACAAGCTTCTCTACATGCCATGTGCCAAGTTCATGGGTGAGTCCAGCGAGATCCAGTGGCATTGGAGCAGGAAGACGTTAGAACTGAGGGAGTGAACCTGGTACTGAAGATGGGAAGGGGTTAAAGATTACCCAGTGGTGTGCACATCTGGAGGTGTGAGCTGATGTTCCCTGGGACCTGGTGTGGGGACTTAAAGGTGAAGCATAAACCCAGGCTTTGCTTTTTCTGGGAGGCATGGTCTAGGAGACTGCAGTGGTATTGCTTGGCGGGAAGACTGGGGCCCTGCAGGCATCGCCCAGACCTTAAATGGCATTGCTTTCTACTCTCCCCTCCCCCAATCCTTCCCACCCAACCCAGCTGCTCTGCTGAGGGCAATCCCAGGGAGTAATGGGACTGTGATGAGAGAGCAGCCTGCACTGGCATTAGGGCCTGGTGTCCACACTAACCGGGTGCCCTGGAGGAGTTTGAGGGGGAGAAGGTGTGTAAGGAGTAGGAGTGGGAGTCCTCAGAGAGACAGCTCTGGTTTCAGTTGTCTCAATTCTGACAGGTTATAGTGCCCTTTGAGGACATTGCCCTGTACTTCTCCAGGGAGGAATGGAGCCTCCTTGATGAGGGTCAGAGACAGCTGTACCTGCATGTGATGCTGGAGAACTTTGAACTTGTATCCTCGATGGGTAAGACCCTCACTCTCACCAGTGACCTGGACTGGGCTTTGCTATTTCCCAGGCTCCATACCCCAGGATGTGCTGTGTCCTCCCATGTAGACTGTGGTTCTGCTTGACTTTCCAGTTTCCTGGGTAGTTGCTGTCCTGGGGAGGGTGGGTCTGTATCTGCTGCTCCCTTCTTTCCTGAAGTCCCAATTCTCCCCGCTGTACTAAGTTCACAGGGAAGGGCTTGTGGTTGGTAGTGTTGCAGGAAGCCTGAGGGATTCCACCTTGATCAGTGAGGAAAGCATTTTCTATATTCCTGTTGGTCTTTTTTGCATAGTTTTTTGAAGAATTGTTTCTATATCCTTATCCTGGTTAATTACTGTATTTTTTGTTAAACACTTTTGAAGACCTTATATGTTTTATATATTAATTGCTTATAGCATACAGGAACACATTGTTGCATGTGCTTACTTGCGCTTTGCAGATATTGCTCCCCCAAACCTGCTTTTCTACAAAGTCCATGTTTTTGACAACCCTATGTTCCGCAGGTCTAGTGCCACCATGTTTCTGGCAAGCTCAGATGCTTGTTCCTAGTGCTTAGAATAATGTATTTGTAATGAAGTTATATCGAGTTTGCTTTTGAGACAGAGTCACTGCATTGTTATTAGTCTGCACTATGGTATTAACATACCTTTATTATTCCCTGGGAACTCCACCTATTTGTGAATTTTTGTCTTTATTGCAAATATTTGCTTTATTGTGCTGATCAGAACTGATTCCACAATCTCCAAGCCATTCCTTCATATGATTTGCAAGTATTTTCTTCTGTTCTCTAGATTTCCTTTCATTTCATTTTGTTTATTGCTGTTGTGCTGTGAAGAAGCTTCTTTTCTTTGTTTCTTTCAATCTGGACTGTTTGTGTTCTCTATTTTGTGTGGTGGTTGGTGCACGTTCAGAAAATCCCGTCCAAAACCAACCTCCAAAACTTTTTCTCTAGGTTGTTCTGAGGAGTTTTAAGTTTTAGCGCTGACATTTAATTATGTCCTGCAGGTTGAGGTAAATTTTATCAGTGGTGATCAGTATTGTGTGTTTACATGTGAGTATTGATTTTCAGCAGCACCATGCATTGAAGAAACTATGCAAACACATATAAAGCACTCGCTGGTGCCAATCGCATGCGTGTGTTTCTATCTGTCATTGTGGATCATGAATTTGATTATTTTTGTAGACATTCTGAAGCTGTAAGAAAGCAGTATCATTGACAGAATGTACCTGTTAATAAATCACAAGGACAAACTCTATACAGAGTAGGAATATTCCTACCTAAACCCCTTTTCAGACAAGGTTAGTTATATTTTGCTTCCTTTTGATTTCCAAGAGCCTGTAAATATTTTATCTCAAAGGAAATTAGTCAAGCACTCTGAAAGGTGTTTTTACTCTTAATGTGGTATACAGGGAGATATTAGAATAAGTTTAATCAATGATCAGTCATTGCTTTTATCAATGTTGTATTTATATCATGTTTTTATATGTCTTTGTTGTTGTTATATCATATTGTAATTTTTAAATATATATATATTTTAATGATTTTTACAGAGAGGAAGGACAGGGATAGAGAGTTAGAAACATCGATGAGAGAGAAACATCGACCAGCCGCTTCCTGCACACCCCTATTGGGGATGTGCCTGCAACCAAGGTACATGCCCTTGACTGGAATCGAACCTGGGACCCTTCAGTCCGCAGGCCGACGCTCTATCCACTGTGCCAGTTAGGGCCATGTTGTAATTTTTTACTTATTAATCAATTTATATATTATTTTCATATACATTTTACTCATTTTCTTTCCTGACACTTCAGTTATAGAGAAGGGGCAAATGGTGATATTAAAATATTTATTCTAATTAATTTCCTTTCAATGCGCATGAGTCCAAGCACTGGGTCACTAGTTTGTAAATAAAACAAGAAATCAATATTTGGAAAGCACAATTAAACATAAGCAAAAGGAAATTTATTTTACTATAAACTAGAAAAAGTATTTAAAACACACAATAGCAAATAAATATGTTAAAAATAGGACTAAAGCCCTGGCTTGTTTGGCTCAGGGGTTGCGCATCTATCTGTGAACCCTGTAGGTCATGGTTAGGTTCATGGTCAGGGTACATGCCCGTGTTGTAGGTTGGATCCCCAGTAGGAGGCATGCAGGAGATACCCAATCGATAATTCTCTCACATCATTGATGTCTCTCTCTCTCTCACCCTCTCTCCCTCTTCTTCTCTGAAATCAATTAAAAAATATTTACAAATAAAATAGGACTAAGGATGTAGACACTACTTAAAAAAAATACGTACAAATGACCAGCATGAATAAAGAATATGATTTTACTCACTACTCAATTGGAATCCATTAGTCTCCCTGCCACACAACCAACCACAAACCCTCCCTACCAGTTCAGTACAGCAGGTGTTGTGATTAAAAGTACAGAAGGGAGCAGTGCAATCAAACCAACACTGCCAACTACAGCAAAAACCTAGAAAACTGGACAAGTCAAGCAGTGTGTACAGTCCACAGGTGAGGACAGAGCACCCCTAGAAGTGACGGGGCATAAGAAATGCAAAGCCAAGACCCAGGAACCAGCCAGAGTGAGTGTCCTACCCAGGCAAGATATAAGTTCAAAGTTCTCCAGCATCACATTCAGGTACAGATGTCTCTGATCCTCATCAAGGAGGCTACGTTCCTCCCTGGAGAAGTACAGGGCAATGTCCTCAAAGGGCACGCCCACCTGTCAGAATTGAGATAATTGAAACCATAGTTGAAATTTTGAGAACTAGCAATCCTACTCCTTACACATCTTCCTTACCCTTAACCTCCTCCGGGGCTCCCCAGTTTAGTCTGGCTGCTCTCTTACCACAATGCCATTAGTCACTGTGACTGCCCTCAGCACAACACATGGGTTGGGAAAAGGGACAGCAGAGAAACACCATCTAAGCTCTGGGCCATGCCTGCAGGGCCCCAGCCTTCCTTCCAAGGAATAACACTGCAGTTTCCCAGATCATGCCTCCAAGACAAAGCCAAGGGTTTATGCTTCACCCTATAGTCTTGTTGTGGAGTGAACATGAGTGAACAACCACTGGAGTCCAGACCAAATTAAAATTTGGGGAGCCTTTATTAGCCAGCTAGCGACTGCTCTGCCTTTCTCCATGTAGGCAGTCCAGAAAACAGTCCCAACCGTTTGTGCAGGACCACTTTTAAGCACATTTACCACACCTTGTTTTTGCAGAGCAAGCAATTTAAGACACAACAGTTTAAGT
This sequence comes from Corynorhinus townsendii, assembly GCA_026230045.1. Taxonomy (NCBI): domain Eukaryota; kingdom Metazoa; phylum Chordata; class Mammalia; order Chiroptera; family Vespertilionidae; genus Corynorhinus; species Corynorhinus townsendii. The sequence continues at coordinate 49,175,329 of JAPDVU010000011.1, read as the reverse complement.
AATGTCAACATCATGTTATTGATGACCATGTTATTTACAGGGTCATCCTGTTCTTCAGAAAGCTGACAGCGTTCTATCTTGCAAGGCTATTTTGTGAGGTGTAGCTGGGATTCAAGGCTAAGTTGACTAGGAGGAAGCATGCTCAAAAATTTCTACTCTCTAACAGTCCTAAAACCAGCCCTGGCTGGTTTGTCTCAGCGGTCAGTTTTGGACTGTGGCCTGAAGGATCCTGAGTTGGATTCTACTCAAGGACACATGCCTAGGTTGCAGACTCCATACCCAGTACGGGATTCCAGAAGGAGCCTATGGATGATTCTCTATTATCAATGATGTTTCTCTCTCCTCCTCTCCCTTCCTCTCTGAAATCAATTGAAAAAAATATTTTTTTAAAGTCCCAATACCAGGTTTCCAGTCTCATCAGCTCACACTTCCTGCAGATGTGCACACCACTGTATAACGTCTAACCACATTACAACTTCAGACCCTAGGTTCACTGCCTCAGCTCTACCACCTTCCTGCTCTACAGCACAGGACCTCTCTGGACTCACCTATGACCTTGGCATATGGCACCCAGAGAGTGCTTGAGAGGTTTCAGAAGGATCTAGCACAACCCGATTCCTGGTGGATCCCACAGCCTGGGGAAAGCAGGGCGTGTAGCTCTGAAATCCTCCCTGCCTTTCTCTGATCTTGGATTCAATACTAACCACCCACATCCGCAGGGGAATTTCAGATACAAGTTACTAACCCCTGTCCACTCTGCCCTGCATTTAATGAATCCTCAGAACTCACAACACTGCTCTTTCCCCTCCACCTTCCTCAGGGTCCTTGATGGGTACCTGAGCTGCAGGACGTGACAGGCGCCCTGACCCCAGGCTGCTGGGTGGAGTGTAAGAAGGTGGTGAGGGCAGGTGTGGCGAGGAGGGGGTCACGAACTTGCCTCAGCTGAGCAACTGAGCAAGGCCATTGCCATTGGATGCTGTGCTCAGATCTAGGCAGGATAGGCCAGAGAGGCAGGTAACAGTGGAAGGGGGAATAAAGGGTTTCTGTTCCATCACGGACGTGGGTAACCCTGTGGCGTCAGCGAATTTCACTCCCACATGCGAGCTGAGCAGGCAAGGACTCATGCCTTCTCCGTCCCAGTACCTGCCACTGCCACTGCCCACCTGGAGCTTCCCACCCTGTACTGGATTAGATTCTGGGTGAAGACCAATAGCTGCCCAGAGTGTACCGGAAGTCCTGCCCCTGCATGCGGGTGATGCAAGAGAAAGGCCTTTTCTGACCTTTCATTGGCTAAGCTGGCAGTATTCCTCACAAGGCCTTCTGGGTAATGTGGGTTCCAGAGTCCAAGATGGTGATGGACGGTTTCTCCATATTACTCCAAGGAACACAGAGAGATGTGGTAGGGACACTAGGAAATAACCTTCCTCATAAAAGAGACATCTTGAAAATGGCTAAAAAATAGTTGTTATTTTCCTGGTAAAGGGACTGGAGTCCTTTTTATGAAAACACATAATCTGTGAGACCAATGTAGCTCGTCATAACATAGAAGTCAGCCTGCATTACAGAGTCTGGAGAGTTTTAAGACCCAAATGATGTACTTACACCACCATATATGTCTCTTACAAATAGTACACAAGAATATCCCATAGATATTCTTTCATCTGGTTTGATTAGTGTTACAGCATGGACTATGGATGTGAGTTCAAACAAATCATCTCTGCCAAATAACAGTTTAGACAGCCGCCATTTTAGACTGCATGACTTGGCACTGCCAGGTTGGCTCCATGGCTTGCAGCTACCAAGCTGTTGTTACAATAAAAGCCTAAGGAGGCAGGTGAATGGGACTGTTTGGTTCTAATATCCAGGCTGTCCCTTAGCCCTCTCTTTCACAAAAAAACATGTCACAGTAATCATTCATCCATCACTCAGAGCCTGCTGTTCAGCCTGGGCATTGTTGGTTAAGTAAACTTGGAAAATCTTCATTTCTGTAATCGAGGATGTTCCAACAGTTAATTATCAGTTTAGACTTCCCAGGTTTTACTGAGAATTAAAAGAGAAAATGCTCAAAAAGTGATATCTGGAACCCTGGCTCAGGCAAGTACTAATTTCTAACTTTTATTTATCCTCACAGTTCTAGCTAAGTCCTGTCATCACCTTCATGTCACATTTAGCCAACTGTGGTGCAGGGAGCTGTAGTGAGTCTCCTGGAGATTCCAGGTTGGAAGCCCAACACTGAGACCTTAGTGTCCACAGTACTGCCTCTCTACAGGTCCGTCAGCAGGTTCAGAAAGGCCCCAGTTCTTTCTCAAAAGCCCTTACAAATAAAGGTGCTTGTTGGCACTGGGGAAGTGAAGGGTTCATGTCCTGAGAATGTTTCTTAAGGTTGAATTCCTTTTTTAAAAAAATTTCATAAATCTTTATTTTTCAGATTATTACAATTGTTTCTCCTTTTTCCCCCCATAGCTACCCTCCACCCAGTTCCCACCCCACCCTATGCCCTTACCTCCCCCCGCCACTGTCCTCATCCATAGGTGTACGATTTTTGTGAAGTCTCTTCCTGCACCCCGCACACACCTTTCTCCGAGAATTATCCATCCACTCCCATTCTATTATGTTCACCAGTTTATTGTTCCTCAAATTTTTAATTCACTTGATTTTTAGATTCACTTGTTGATAGATATGTATTTGTTGTTCATAATTTTTATCTACTTTTTCCTTCTTCCTCTTAAATAATACCTTTCAGCATTTCACTCTTTTGGTGTTGATGAACTCCTTACTTTTTCTTATTTGTGAAGCTCTTTATCGGACTTTCAGTTCTGAATGATAGCTTTGCTGGGTAATCGTGGTTGTAGGTTCTTGCTATTCATCACACTTTGAATATGTCTTCCCACTCCAGTCTGGCTTGCATAGTTTCTGTTTTGAAATCAGTTGACAGTCCTATGGGTATTCTGTTGTAGGTAACTGACTGTTTTTCTCTTGCTGCTTTTAATATTCTGTCTTTTTCCCTTGGCATTTTAATTATGTTGTGTCTTGGTGTGGTCCTCTTTGGATTCCTTTTGTTTGGGGTTCTGTGCGCTTCCTGGACTTGTAAGTCTATTTCTTTCATCAGGTAGGGAAAGTTTTCTGTCATTATTTCTTCTAATAGGTTTTCAGTATCTTGCTCTCTCTCTTCTTCTGGCACACCCATAATTCAGATGTTGGTACGCTTGAAGTTGTCCCAGTGGCTTCTTATACTATCTTCAACTTTTTGGATTCCTTTTCCTTTTTGCTTTCGCGGTTGAGTGTTTTTTGCTTCTTTGTATTTCAAATCTTTGATTTGATTCTTGCATTCTTCTAGTCTGCTGTTGGGTCTCTGTATAATATTTCTTATTTCAGTCAGTGTATGCTTAATTTCTATTTGGTCCTTTTTCATATCCTCAAGGGTCTTGTTGAATTTATCAGCCTTTTCTAGGAAATACTTGAAAAACCTTATAACCATGGTTGTGAACCCAGTCATTTCATTTCCTCCATTTCTTTCATTTGTGATCTGTTTCTTTGTCTCCACATTTTCGCTGCTTCCCTGAGTTGGTAGGGTGGCTTTGTGTGCTAGGTGTCTTATATAGGCCAGTGGGTTGGCCTCCCAGTTACCTGAGGTGGACACTCTTGGTGCACCCCTTTGTGGACTGTGTGTACAGCCTTGTAGTAGTTAAGTTTTGATTGTTGTTGGTGTCACTGGGAGGAATTGACCACCAGGCCAATTGGCTGTGAGGACCCGCTGTGTCTATAATGGAAGAACTGCTGAGCTGGAGACACGCTTATGGGGCAGGACTTGCTTCAGTGGGGCTTTGGTGGTCACTGAGTCTGCCTCTTGAATGTTTCACTTATGGATGTGAGTAGTTGAAATCTGGTGTCATCTCACACTGACCACTAGATACAGTAGCTTCTGGATCTCCAAAGGGGTGCAGGTCAGCTGCTGTCTGAGGCCAACCAGCAGGCGCTACAGTGAGAACTACAGTTTCCTCCTCTTTGCTTGGGGTTTGGAGGTTTTGGAGCTGTCTGACCACAGCTGCAGTTTGTTTGGTTAAGCTGCGATAGGACACGCCATTTATATGCAAAAGCCACTGCATGGACCTTGGGTGGGTTTGTAGATTGTGCAGGGCAGGTTCTCAGGGAGTCACTAGAGTAGGGCATGGTAAACAGCGATGGCTGCCAGTCAGCCGTCTCTGTGTCTCCGCATTTCCAAGTCCCCGATTCCTGCGCCCCAGCACAGTAAACAGTGATTGCTAGGCGCACCTCTGCAAGAAAGCCACCCTCACTTTTGGACCGGATGGCAGACAGTCCAGCTTCTCCCCGTAGGAGTCTGGGTCCCCAGTGTCTCCCCAGAAATTGGAGTTCAGAGTAATCTGGAGCTTGTCTCCCTTCGGGTTGAAAAAAGCAGCACACCCAGACACCCGCCGCCAGCCCAATTCGTGCACCTCCGTGCCTCAGCTTTTCAGCGCTCGTGCACGTCTCAATGCTCTTTTCTCTTTCCTTCTAGTTGTAGAACTTCCCCTCCGCCAGCTTTCCCGTGGTTCTGGGTGATAGACGGTTTGTCCTTTAGTTGTAGTTTTGAAATTGTTGTGCGAGGCAGCAGTTTTAGATGTTTACCTATGTCACCGTCTTGGTTTCTCCCGCAGGTTTTCTTGAAACTCTTCAAGGTTGATCTTCTGGATGTAGTGGAGAATGTTAGTAGTGCGGGTTAAAATTAAGTATTCACTGCATTATGAATAGCATTGAAAAACTAAAAAATTTCTAGCTGGTGTTGATCAGTGGTTAAGCAACGGAGCATGCACAAATATGTCCTACATTCGATTTCTCATCAGGGCACATGCCTGGGTTGTGGGGCCCATTTCCAGCAGCAGAGTGCAGGAAGTAGCCCATCAATGATTCTCATTATTAATGATTCTCTCCCTCTCCTTTCCTTTCTGAAATCAATAAAAAATATTTTTTAAATCTCTAAAAATGTATATTTTTAAAAGGTAAAAATTATTAAATACTTTATACCAATATAAAAATTTATTTCCTAAATCAAAAAGGAACAAAATGAGTGAAACTCTAACAGCCATATTTGTTATTCCATTATCTTTTTGTTCAACAGAATTGCCAAAACTCATAAAATATTAGGCAGAACATATGATCAGATGTTTTAACAAAAATGCAGGCACAGCAAATACACATCTGAGAAAAGACCATAAATTTCTAGAAAATGTACAATCAAACAGTGAGGGAGCATGACAAACTTACAAAATAAAATGTTTAAATAAAGAATGATTGACCCAACAAAATATTCTCTAGGATGTGAAGAATGTGAATCCCTCACACACTACTGGGAAAATGCAATACAGTACAATCAGTTAAGGTTTATTTTGTTTTTAAAAACAATCTTTATTACTTATTAGCATACCATAGAGGTTGGCAATTGGTTGAGTCACTCATTCTTGGTGAGACATGCTCCCTAGACACTGATTTTTTTTGTTTTTGAACTTCTTTCCTTATTGATTTCAGAGAGAAAGGGAGAGGGAAAGCGAATCATTGTTTGCATTTCCTGCAAGCCTACTACTGGGGATTCAGCCCCCAACCTAGACATGTACCGTTGGCTGGATTCGAATCTGGGACCATTTAGTTCGCAGACTGAAGCTCAATCCACTGATCCACACCGGGTAGGGCACTAGTCGGCAGACTGCGGCTCTTTGGCCCCTTGAGTTTTTAGCAAAGACCAGCTTAGGAGTACCCTTAATTAAGGTAATAACCGTGTACCTACCTATATTGTTTAAGTTAAAAAAATTTGGCTCTCAAAAGAAATTTCAATCATTGTATTGTTGATATTTGGCTCTGTTGACTAATGAGTTTGCCGACCACTGGGCTAGGGCAAGGATAATTTTTTATTTTTAAAGAATACTTTATTAATTTTTAGAGAGAGAAGGGAGAGGGAGAGATACATTGATGGTACAGTGCCATCATATTGGCCAGCGATCTCCTGCACACCTATTTCTGTGGATCTAGGCCACAACTCAGCACATATCCCCACCGGCAATCAAATCCCCAAACTGTGCTACACGAGATGATGGCCAAGCACTGAGCCACACCGGCCAAGGTGGTATATTCCATTTAGATCACAATTTGCTAATCTCGGTAAATTTCAACATTCATCTACCCAAAAACTCAGATTATGCACTGAATTTTTCACAAAGGTAAATAACACGTATAAACATACAAGAAATTATACATAAATGTTTGTACCAGCTTTATTAGAAATAAGCAAAAATTTATGAAAATGGACAAACTGAAGGTGATATGTCAATATCTATCAGAAAAAAAGATGAGTTACTAGTTAATTTTAATAAATCTCCAAGTAATTATGAAACAAATTAAAGTAGAAAAACACTTAGATAAATATAATTATCTATGAAAATGGGATGTAAATCTATTGGTACTAGGAAAGCTTTGAAGAACAGGGACAGATTAAAAGAGGTCATGAACCAAATACACAGCGACAGATATGGTCAGTATTATGACTATAATGATGGTTTCAGTTTCATGCACGTCAAGATTTATGAAAAACTATACTTAACACATGCAATTTGCTCATTGTAGCTCTTAAAAATGGTTCAAGAGCAAACAAATGTATGTTGACCAACTGTGGAAGAACAGGTTTGGCAACATTATATTCAGTCCACATACTTATGACCTCTGGGTGAGAATCTCATCTCAGCGAGAGAAAATGTAACAAACAATGAAGAACTTTCACCCAAACTGACAAAATCCACATCCCTGGACTAAAGACAGCCTTTATCTCCATCTTTGTATTCCTGCCACCGCACCAATGGCTCAGATGGGAACATCTGAGAAGCTACAGGAGCCACAAAACATCCTGATTATGATCAATGACAATAACTGCTCCACAGACGATAAACATGCCTGGAGTCCCTCAGATCTGTGTACACACCGCTCCTGTAGTCTTTCCCTCAAAATAATTCCTGGATGCACATTTAGATGAGGCCCATTCCATCTAATGGGCTGCTGTCTCATCCAACAAAAATTAGGTGTTTCTACAGTGAAAGGGTTTCCCCTCACTCATCACCCGTGCAATTGTAGGCCTTATGGCACATATACCTCTGCAACACCTGGACAAGAGATTCCCTTCAAATGTATTGGCATCCCTTGCAAACAAGAAAATAAATTCATGCTCAAAGACATAATTGAGGTTGTCACAGCTACCCCCTCTTGGGCGTGATCTCTGTGTCTCAAAGCATCCAGACATCACATGAGGATTAGAGAGTCCACAGTGCTTCCAAGGAAAATATGGGCACAGTGTAAATTTGCCCAAAGTGCTGAGCTAATTTCTGCACTGTACTGTTCCCCAAGGGCAAAAGTGTTTGAGACCCCACAAAATTTGTCACCTCATTATGATTGGAAGGTCTAGATCTTCCTATAAGCTAACCCACACAGTAAATAGAACACCCAAGATTAAAGAAGTCTTAGGAAAAAGCCTTCATTATTTTACAAACCAAAGAGACATGAGATTAGCAGTTCTTCCATTGATGACTTAGACACTCAATCAATTAATCACCAGCATTCAGGCAAAGCAAGTCCCTGAAAATGGCAGTCCCTCTGCAACATTATGTTTACTGGTGCCAAGAGTAATCAGTCCTATGGGAAAGCTCATGATAGGGAAAAAAGTAAGAATCAAGCCCTGACCGGTTTGGCTAAGTGGATAGAGCGTCATCCTGTGGCCCCCCGGGTTCAATTCTGGTCAAGGATATGTACCTTGCTTGCGGGAACATACCCAGTGGGTAGTGTGCAGGAGGCAGCTGATCAAAGTTTCTCTCTCATCGATGTGTCTACCTCTCTCCCAAAACTCAAAAAAATATATTTAGAAAAAAAAAAAAGAATCAAGGGCTCAGGTATTCCTAATTTTCTTCAACAAATGAGACAACAGAGTTAGCTTCCCTGGGCACATGAGGATGGTGACTGATGCCACATGTAGGGACCTTATAGGTGGTTCAGGTGAAATACCTTCAGCAACAGAAATATGCAGTGACATAGATCTGGCAGGAGATCTTTATATATTAGACAGTGCAACATAATTACATAGTGTTCCAACATAAATACACACAAAACAACAGCAAAAACAGTTATGGGAACTTTACAAACTATAGTTGATTAAATGTATGGAATACAATTCAGAAAAGTGATAATTCAAAAATTTTCTTGTATTATTAAGTATTAACTAAGAAGGTACATTTCCTACACATCTATGAAATTTCTCACATTTGGTCTCATACGTGCAGAGCGAATTTTGAAATTTGGCTAAAAGATACCTCACATTAATTGCACTCACAATGGCTTTCTCCAGTGTGAACTCTCTTATGATAATAGAAACCATTCCTACTTTTAAAAGATTTTCCACATTCACAGCATTTATAAGGCTTTTCTCCTGTATGAACTCCCTGATGACGACGAATGTCATTGCTAACAGGAAAAGATTTCCCACATTCACTGCAGTGATAAGGCTTTTCACCAGTGTGAACTCTCTGATGATATTGGAGATGACTGCTACTTTTAAAAGATTTCCCACATTCATTGCATTTTTAAGGCTTCTCTCCTATATGCAGTCTCTGATAACGAAGGGCTGTACTCATGGTAAAAGATTTCCCACATTCACTGCATTTATAAGGCTTGTCTCCTGTATGAAGTCTCTGATGATAACGAAGGTTAGTACTCTTGGTAAAAGATTTCCCACATTCACTGCATTGATAAAGCTTGTGTCCTGTATGAAGTCGCTGATGATAGCAAAGTTTAGTACTGTGGTTAAAAGATTTTCCACATTCACTGCACTGATAAGTCTTCTCTCCAGTGTGAACTCTGTGATGATATTGGAGACCATGCCTATATGTAAAAGATTTTCCACATTCAGTGCAATTATAAGGTTTTTCTCCTGTACGAAGTGTCTGATGATGACGAAGGGCAGTGCCATGGGTAAAAGATTTCCCACATTCACTGCATTTATAAGGTTTTTTCTCCTGTATGAACTTTCTGATGACAATAAAGATCACCGATCCTGGTAAAATATTTTCCACATTCATTGCAGTGATAAGGCCTTTCGCCAGTGTGCACTCTCTGATGACGACAAAGTTCAGTGCTACTGGTATAAGTTTTTCCACACTCACTGCATTTATATGGCTTTTCTCTAGTGTGACCTCGCTGTTGATAATGAAAGGTAGATAATTTGGTAAAATATTTTCCACATTCAGAGGACACAAAACATTGACTTCCAAGATGGACACTTTTTTCCTGAATAAACGTGTGTGTGCCACTAATGTCTTTCTTACATTCTTCTCCACTGTAATAATTTTTTCTCCTTGGAAACGTCATCCCACACGTCAAAATTGCAGTTGGACTGTCCCTGGTCTGAGTAGCCTTTAGGTGCACAAGTCCTGATCCAGTAAGGACACCATGTCCAACCTCCCTGCATGTGAAATGATTCTGGGACACATTAAAATTGCAGCTGTTTGCACGTGAGTTCCTTTCCACACCTCTCATCCAAGTCTTCTCTCTCACATGCTGCTGGTGAAATCCTGCACTGAAATAAAATCGTTTTGCACATGCCCCACATCTCAACATTATCTGTCTGTGATGTGTTCCCTGCCCCTCCATCACGTGGAAAATGTTTCCCAAGACCAGCTCACAACTCTCACAGGGGTGGCTCTTCTGGGAAGACAAGGCTACCATGGGATTCCTTGCCTGTGACACTCTTACAGAAACCTTCTGTTCAGTCGGGGCCTCCACATTCTCTTCTCCACAGCAGCAACCTGAACAAAAGGAAACGTAGGTGAAGTGCATGTTGACCTGATAAAAACAGAATATGTTCACTACAAATGTTTATCTTTCATGACTGAACATGATTCCATACAATGATTTTCAAGACAAGTGAGACTCTCAGGAAATGGCTGTTATATATAATATGGCCCAAAAGGCCCCTGGATGATGAAAATCTCACCAAGGGAGGACAGAAGCATAGGCTGTGAGAAAAACAAGAGGTGCAGGGTCTACTCGTTATTACTCCACAAAGGGCTTCCTTTAGGACCTTTCATGATGGCGATGTGAGTCTGTGTAGAATAATTTCAATATGTTCAAACCCATAAACTAACAATTATATTAGAGCACATAATTTTCAATGTCAATAAAATGTGTGTGCACTCTAAGGCTCTGCAGGCATGGAACATTGGAGTGCAGTACAGTGAAATGTGTGAAAGAGGTAGAGGTGCAACGTTTAGAGCGGTTAAGGTTATCCATGGCCTGGGAATCCAAGTAGAATGATCACTATTAAAAGTGAGTCTTACGCAAAGTGTCAACATTAAGCAAGAAGAAGTAGAACTGGTTGAGGGGTGGGCAATGGTAACAAAACATTGTAGAACAAAATAGGTTCCTAGTTATTAATGTAACAAAGCTCAGGCATGAAAACCGCCCCATAGTCCTTCACCAAGACAAGACTGCCTCTGGGTCTACCCTGTCATTGATAAAGTCATGTTTCTCCTGTGATGCACAAAGGATTCTGCCTCTAAATCCCAGTTGAGCCACTGCATGGGATAAATGAGGCCCATCTTAAAAGAAAAACTAAAAGGATGGATGGTCAGCACTGTGGTAGTACAACAAAGCACAAATGAGATCACAGTCAAAAGACCTATGAGAGTAACATCAGTAAGATGGCAGAGTCAGAGATAGAGAATCTTTCCCCATCCCAGAGTAAGTAGACAGTTATCAATGAGAAAAACATCCCATAGGAAGACAAACCGTAATACAGAATACCAAATAAAGACAACTGCATAGAATGGATCACAGGAAACTGGGCAAACACATTTGAAGATACCTAAGGTCAAAAAAAAGGGTTAATTAAAAAAAATAATTCAAGGGTCTGCCCTAGGTGGTTTGCTCATTGGATAGAGGGTCAGTCTACAGACTGAAAGGTCCTAGGTTCCATTCCAGTCAAGGACATATACCCAATTTGTTGTGGGTTCAGTCCCAGTAGGGGGCATAAAGGAGACAGCTCATCAGTGATTCTCATTATTAAAGTCTCTCTCTCTGTCTCTGTCACATTCTCTCCCTTCCTCTCATAAATCAGTAAAAATGTATTTTTAAAAAAGGGTAAGCCATAGCTGGTTTTGCTCAGTGGATAGAGCATTGGCTTGTGGAAGGAAGGGTCCCAGGTTTGATTGCAGTCAAAGGCACATGACCGGGTTGTGGGCTCAGTCCCCGTTGGGGGGGCGTACAAGAGGCAGCCAATCAATGATTCTTTCTCATCACTGATGTTTCTATCTCTCTCTCAGTCTCTTCCTCTCTGAAATCAATAAAAATACATTTTTAAAAAAATAAAAATTAAATTAAAATAGAGGGTCAGCGTTACCACTATCAGCCACTGTACTTATGCTCTCATTGATCCTAGTGGCCTGTTCTCCAAAAAAACTGGAAATTTTTGTTTTTAAAAACCACCCAATGCCCTGGCCAGTGTGGCTCAGTTGGTTGGAGCATTGTCCTGTGTATCAAAGGGTCAAGGGTTCGATTCCCCGTTATGGCACATTTCAGAATGTGAGTTCTATATTGGGTTTGCGTGAGTGCAGAAGGCAACCAATTGATGTTTCTCCCCAACCTACCTCCCCGCCTCTTTCAATTTCTCTCTCTATGTAAAAGGGATAATAAATAAATACATAAGAATTTCAGGGTAGCCAAAAACAGAAGTGATCTAAAAAAACTATAGAGACAAAGTAAATAACAAAACAATCTACCAAAGCTCATGTACAACATTCAGGAAATGTAATTATAAGGAGAAATTTTATAGAGATAAATGCCTACAGTCACAAAAATCTCAAAGACCCAACATGGCACCTCAGGAAACTAGAAACACAACAGGAAAGTAACCCCAAAGGTTTCAAAGGACAGAAACCATAAATATTAGAACAAACACAAATAAAAAGGAAACAAGAGGAGGAATCCAAGATGGTGGCATAGGTAAACACCTAAACTGCTGCCTCCCACAACAATTTAAACTGCAACTAAAAGATAAAACGTCTATCACCCAGAACCACGGGAAAGCTGGCTGAGTGGAAGTTCTACAACTAGAAGGAAAGAGAAAAGAGCATTGAGACGTGCACAAGCGCTGAAAAGCTGAGGTACGGAGGCGCGTGATCCGGGCTGGCTGCGGGCGACTGGGTGCATTGCTTTTTTCAACCCCAACGGAGACAAGCCCCCGATTACTCTGAAATCCAGTCTCTGGGGAGACGCGGGGGACCCAAACTCCTACGGGGAGAAGCTGGACTGTCTGCCAGTGAGAGTGGCTTGCTAGCAGAGCTGCGCGCAGGAATAATTGTTTACGGCACTGGGGCACAGGATTCCAGGACACGGTCGGGACACAGAGCGGGCTTACTAGCAGCCATTGCTGTTTGCCACGCCCTAACCTAGTGACGCCCTGAGACCCTGCCCCACACAACCTACAAACCCACCCAAGCTCCAAGCAGCTCAATTAGCATAAGAAAGCCTGCCCTATCGCAGCTTAACCTAGAAAACTTGCAGCCCGGGTCAGACAGCTCCAAAACCTCCAAACCCCAAGCAAAGAGGAGAAAACTGTAGCTCTCACTGTAGCTCCTGCTGGGTGGCCTCAGACAGTAGCTGACCTGCACCCCACTGGAGATCCAGAAGCCAGTGTACCTAGTGGTCAGTGTGAGACACCAGATTTCAACTCTTCACATCCATAAGTGACACATTCAAGAGGCAGACTCAGTGAGCACCAAAGCCCCACTGAAACAAGTCCTGCCCCATAAGCGTGTCTTCAGTGCAGCACTTCTTCCATTATAGACACAGGGAGTGCTCACAGCTAATTGGCCTGGAGGTCAATTCCTCCCAGCGTACCAACAGCAATTCAGGCTTAACTACACCAAGACTTTCCACTCAGCCCACAAAGGGGTGTACCAAGAGCATCCACATCAGGTGATTGGGGAGGCTGAGCTACTGCCCCCTATAGGTCACCTACCACACAAAGCCACTCCATCAACACAGGGAAGCAGCCAAAATGCAGAAACAAAGAAACATGTCACGAATGAAAGAAACGAAGGAAAGCAAACTACTGGATGAAATAGAGTTCAGAACCACATGTATAAGGTTACTCAAGAATCTTCTAAAAACCGCTGAGAAACTTGATGACACTTCTGAGGAGCTTAGTGAGACCTTCAAGGACCTTAATGAGAATGCCAAAAAAATGGAAAAGGATCAGTCAGAAATGAAGCATACACTGTCTGAAATAAAGAATATACAGAAACTCAACTGTAGATCAACATACCCCAAGAATCAAACCAAAGATCTGAAATATGTGGAAACAAAAAACATCCAACCAGAAAAACAAAAAGAAAAAAGAATCCAAAAATATGAAGATAATGTAAGGAGCCTCTGGGACAACTTTAAGCGAAACAACATCCGAATTTTTGGGGTGCCAGAAGAAGGGAGAGAGCAAAATATTGAAAACCTATTAGAAGAAATAATGACAGAAAGCTTTCCCTACCTGGTGAAAGAAATAGACTTACAAGTTCAGGAAGCGCACAGAACCCCATACAAGAGGAACCCAAAGAGGACCACACTAAGACACATCATAATTAAAATGCCAAGGGCAAAAGACAAAGAGAGAATATTAAAAGCAGCAAGAGAAAAACAGTTAATTACCTACAAGGGAGTACCCATACGACTGTCAGCTGATTTCTCGGCAGAAACTATGCAGGCCAGAAGGGAGTGGCAAGAAATATTCAAAGTGATGAACAGCAAGAACCTACAACCAAGATTACTCTACCCAGCAAAGCTATCATTCAGAGTTGAAGGTCAGATAAAGAGCTTCACAGACAAGAAAAAGCTAAAGGAGTTCATCGCCACCAAACCAGGATTACATGAAATGCTGAAGGGTATTCTTTAAGAAGAAGAAGAAGAAAAAGGTAAAGATAAAAATTATGAACAACAAAATGACATCAAATACATACCTACCAACAAGTGAATCTAAAAATCAAGTGAATAAAAAATCTGAAGAACAGAATGGACTGGTGAATATAATAGAATCAGGGACATAGAAAGGGAGTGGACTGACGATTCCCAGGGGAAGCAAGTGTGAGGGGTGCGGGAAGAGATTGGACAAAAATCTTACTCCTATGGATGAAGACAGTGGCGGGGGGTAAGGGCATGGGGTGGGGTGGGGAATCAGGTGGAGGGGAGCTATGGGGGGAAAAAAAGTGGAACACCTGTAATAATCTGAACAATAAAGATTTAATTAAGGAAAAAAAAAAGGAAACAAGACAAAAGAAAGGACTACCTAAAAGGTATATTTTTTAAAAAGATATAAAAATGTTCAAGCCTTTAGCTACACTAAAGCACAAACAAACAAACTAAAAACAACCAAAGACCAAACCTCAAATAAATTAAAAAACAAATGACAGACTCTCATCATTTCATCATTGATGTTTTTATCTCTCTCTCCTCGTCCTCTCGGAAATAAAACATACATATATTTATATAAATAAATAAATTAAAGAATAAATAAAGAGCCCTAGCCAGTGTGGGTCACTGAGGAGAGTGCTGGCTTGTGCACTGGAGCACCAGGGTTCGATCCCAATCAAGGGCATGTACCTGGATTGCAGGTCCAATACCCGCTCTCATATGGGAGGCAACCAATCAATGTTTGTCTCTCTCTCTGTGTATGTGTCTCCCACTCTCTCTCTAAAAAAACAACCCATGGAAAACATATCTTCACTAGTCGGATGAAGATCAAAGAAGAATAAAGAATTCAGAAAAGTTACAGTATGCAAAAGAAACATATAAACATTAGTTCCATTTCTACACACTAACAATAAATTCTTTGATAGAAAAATGATGAAGGTAATTGAATTTACAAAAGCATTAAAAACAATTAAAATCTGCAGGAAGAAATTCAATCAAAATGTGAAACATCTGTTGAATATTGTAAGACAGGGATGAAAGGAATGGAAGAAAACACAAATCAGTTGAAAGACAACCTGTGTTCATGGATTTAGAAATGAAATATGGTGGAGATAGCTATAGTACTCAAGGCAAACTATAGATTAAATGCAATCCAATAACTCCAATGGTATTTTACAAAGAAATGGGTAGAGGATCTTGCAGTGGAATCAAAAGACCTCCATTAACAAAAGCAATCTTGCCCTCACCAGTTTGGCTCAATGGATAGAGCATCGGCCTGCGGACTGAAGGGTCCCAGGTTCAATTCTGGTCAAGGGCATGTACCTTGGTTGCGGGCACATCCCCAGCAGGAGGTGTGCAGGAGGCAGCTGATTGATGTTTCTATCTCTCATTGATGTTTCTAGCTCTCTATCCCTCTCCCTTCTTTCTGTAAAAAATCAATAAAATATATTTTTTAAAAAAGCAATCTTGAGCAAGAAAAAAGCAGATGGCATCACACTACTTGATTTCAAATTATTATAAAGAGAAATCAAGCAAACAGTGTGTTCCTAGAGAAACACAGACACATATATCAATGGAACAGAACATAGAAATAAACCCAGGCACATCTTTTTAAGTAATCTTTGACAAAGCTGCAAGACACAGAAGAAAGGAAAGATAGTTTCTTCAAGGAATGGTGCTGCTGAAAATCAATACTCACATATAAACACAACAATACTGGACACCACTGATAAAACTTAACTCCACCTACATGACAGAATTAAATGTCAGCGCTAAAACTTAAAACTCTTCAGGACAACCGAGAGAAAATGTTTTGGAGATTTGTTTTGGACAGGAGTTTCTTGATGTGACACCAACCACCACACAAAATAGAAAAAATAAACAGTCCACACTGCAACAAATAACGAAATATAGCGTCTTCACTGCACAACAGCAATAAACAAAATGAAATGAAAGGCAATCTACAGGACTGGAGAAAATACTTCCAAGCCATATTAAGTAGTCGCTTGAACGGATTGTGGATACAGTTATGATGAGCACAATAAAGCAAATATTGCAATACAGATAGAGATTCATATAAACCATTGGTGTTCCCTGGAAATAATAATGAAGGATATTAATACTATACTGCAGGCTAATATCAATGCAATGACTGTCTCAAAAGCAAACTCTACATAACTTCATTAAAAACATTTTATTGCTAAGTACTAGTAACAAGCATCTGAGCTTCCTGAAAACCTGGTGGCACTAGACCTGCTGAATGCTGGGTTGCCTAAAACATGTACTTTGTCGAAAAGTGGGTGTTTGGGGAGTAACATCTGCAAAGCAAAATTATGCCCATGTAAAAATATGTGTTCTTGTATGTCATAAGCAATTAATATATAAAATATACAAGGTATTCAAAAAGACTCTTCAGCCGAAACCGGTTTGGCTCAGTGGATAGTGCATCAGCCTGCGGACTGAAAGGTCCCAGGTTCGATTCTGGTCAAGGGCATGTACCTGAGTTGCGGGCACATTCCCAGTAGGGGGCGTGCAGGAGGCAGCTGATCGATGTTTCTCTCTCATCAATGTTTCTAACTCTCTATCTCTCTCCTTTCCTCTCTGTAAAAAATTTAAAAAAAACAAAACTCTTTAACCAAAAAAAAAAAATAGTTAATAAACAGGGTAAGGATGTAGAATCAATTTTTCAAAAGGTATTTACACATGACCAATAGAAACATAGAAAATGCTTTCCTTACTGATCAAGGTGGAATCCCTCAGGCTTCCTGCACCACTACCAACCACAAGTCCTTCCCTGTGAACTTAGTACAGCGGGGAGAATTGGGACTTCAGGAAAGGAAGGAGCAACGGAAACAGACCAACCGTCCCTAGGACACCAACGACCAAGGAAACTGGAAAATGAAGCAGAACCACAGTCTACATGGAAGGACACAGCACACCCTGGGAGATGGGGCCTGGGAAATCCCAAAGCCAAGTCCAGCTCACAGGTGACAGTGAGGGTCTTACCCAGCGAGGATACAAGTTCAAAGTTCTCCAGCATCACATTCAGGTACAGCTGCCTCTGACCCTCATCAAGGAGGCTCCATTCCTCCCTGGAGAAGTACAGGGCAATGTCCTCAAAGGTCACGCCAACCTGTCAAAATCGAGACAACTGAAACCAGAGCTGCCTTCCTGAGAACCCCGACTACTACTCCTTACACACCTTCCCCCCCTCAACCTCCTCCAGGGCACCCAGTTAGTGTGGACACCAGCCCCTACTGGCAGTGCAGGCTGCTCTCTCATCACAGTCCCATTACTCACTGGGATTGCCCTCAGCAGAGCAGCTGGGTTGGGTGGGAAGGATGGGGGGAGGGAAGGGAGACAGCAATGCCATTTAAGGTCTGGTGTCTGGGCAATGCCTGCAGGGCCCCAGCTTTCATGCCAGGCAATACCACTGCATGCTCCTAGATTATGCCTCCAAGACAAAGCCAAGCCTGGGTTTATGCTTCACCTTTAAGTCCCCCACCAGGTCCCAGGGACCATCAGCTCACACTTCCTCCAGATGTGCACAGCACTGGGTGATCTTTAACTCCTTCCCATGATCAGAACCCAGACGAGTCAGTGACGTCCTCCCTGCAGCCTCTAATCTGTCCGCCAATCCTCACAGCCCACACCCTCAGGGGAACCTCAGATGCAAGTCACCCCTGTCCTCTCTGCTCTGCACTTGCTGTGTCTCAGAAGCCACAACACTCCTCTCTCCCCTTCGCCTTCCTCACGGTCCTCCATGCGGCACTGAACTGCAGGATGTGACAGGCACCTTCTCCCAGCTGTGGTGTCTGTGAAAGGAGGCGGTGAGGGTCTGGGAGGCTCGAACTCACCTGCGCCCCTCTCCTCAGCATAGGGGCCACCATTGCACTCTGTGGGCTGAGCGGGGCGGGAGCGGCTGGAGTAGAAGCCGCTGCAGGAATGGCGGTCGCTGTCTCGGCCCTGGCGTGGGTCCCAGTGGTGACTCCGAGCTTCAACCCCACGTGTGAGATGGAAGCACCACAGGAGGCTCCTACCATTGGCTGTGTGGCGGGAAAACTACTCACCAGCCTCTGCACAGCACTCTGCAACCAGAAAATCCTGACCGCCTGAGACAAAAACCTGAGAACACAAATCTCACGGGGAGGACTACTGTCCCTCCCAACGGAAATGTCGTTTCAGAGTCTCCATTGGCTCAGCCTGGGCATTCCTTGCGTGGCCTTGTGGGTAATGTAATTTCTTCCTCCGAGGCCAGAATCCCATATTTCTGTTGACTCCAGGAATGGATTTAGGTTCAAATGCACCAAGAGCACACCAAGTATACTAAGGGCCCTCTAGCGCCTTCAGTGGAGGTGATGTCTGGAGCAAGTTTGTTTCTCTTGCACCTGCGTGGCTGGATTTTCATATCTTTCTTCAAGACCTGCTCTTTCTGAATGGCAGGCATTGTTTCTTCATTCAGGACTTTTGGCATGTGGTGCCTTTAGGCCAACTGTAGCTTGCAGAGGTTGCTCAAGTCTCTAACTCATTCCTACCTGCCTCCATTGAATCCATTATACAAGGTTAATGTCACAAAAGAGACTCCCATACTGAAGAGCATCTGCTTCTGATGCCATCCCAAGTGTCAGCTCTGCCTAGGCTGCAGTGTGGATAAGATGGCCGAGAGACATGTGAAAATGCTCAAAGTGACTGATCATCAGAGAGATGCAAATTAAAGCAACGATTAGGTCTCACCTCCCCACTGTCAGTATGGCTGCCACCCACAAATGACCAGTGCTGGCACAGATGTGGAAAAGAGGGATTCCTACTGCACCACTGATGGGAATGCCACCTGGTGCAGCCATTATGGGAATCAGCATGGAGTTTTCACAAAACATTTAATGTAGAAGTGCCCTTTGACCCAGTGACTCCACTTCTAAGAATATATCCTAAGAAACCTGAAACAATCAGATAGAATATATGCACCTCTCTGTTCACAGAGGCACAATTTACAATAGCATAGACCTGGAATCATCCAAGGTGCCCATCGATAGATGAGTAGATAAAAAAAAGCTGTGGCACATTTATGCCAAGGAATACTAAGCTGCAGTAAAAAAGAATCACTTATCCTTTCAGACAGCATGGAGGGACCTGCAGAGCATCATGCTAAGTGAAATAAGTCCGTCAGAGAAAGACAGTATCACGTAATGTCACTCCTATATGGAATCTAACAAAGTAAACTGATAAGTGGAGTGGATCTAGAGACATGGAAGCATGGAACACAGTGAGGAATCTCAGAGGGCAGTCAGGGATGGTAAAAAAAGGAAACATCTGTGGGTGAGGATTAAACTCACACACACACAATGTCAACTGAGCCTTCTGACTTTTCTTCTCTGAAAGCAATGGGAAAGCTCTAGCTTCCTGGGTTCTGGGTCTGCTCTAAATTTGTGTTTATAAATCTGTCTTCTGTCAGTTGAGTCCCTGCACATGCTGACACCCCTCCATAAACTTTCTCCTGCTTACAATGAGTCAATGCCTTTGGTGTTGTAAGAAATGTCCAAACCTGTGGAGAATTTTTGTAAGTTTATTTGACTGAAGCCGGCAACATTGCCAGGAAGCAAAATGACAGCAGATTGAATAATGCTCAGGGGAATGGCAGTTTTGCACGTTTTCTATACATTAGACTCAAAGGAGAAGACATCAGGGGGTTACATGACATCCACTGGTGATAAATTGGGGGGGGGGGGGGGAGAGAAGCTAAGGAGGGAAATCTCTGGGATTTGATAAAAAGTAAAAAAAAAAAAATTTCTTCTTAAATGTTATCAATAGTTAACAGTTAATATTTAACACAATAATAATAATTGGGGCTCTGTGGTCTTCTATGTTGGGAGATTGTGCACTTAGGACTCTGTAAAAAAGGAAATTTCCCTGAAAATCCAAAGGTATGTTATCCTAGATGCAAAAATACAATAGACAGGCTCAATAAGGTAAAGATAGAGCTTCGTGCCATGCGCTGGGTCCCGGCGGCCGCCGAGGGGGAGGGGCAGGAAGATGGTGGACATGGTTGTGGGCAGAGACAAGTGCAGGGAGCAGCGCCTCGTGTGGCTGCCCCTGTCTCGCATCCGGGTCATCATGAAAAGTTCGCCCGAAGTGTGCAGCATCAACCAGGAGGCGCTCGTGCGCACGGCTAAGGCTACGGACCTCTTGGTCCAATATCTAGCCACCTATTCCTACAGACACGGCAGTGGAAAAGAAAAGAAAGCACTTACCATGACTTATCAAATACTGCAGAGGAATCGGAAACGTTCCAGTTTCTCGCAGATATATTACCAAAGAAGATACTAGCCAGTAAGTATCTGAAAATGCTTACGGAGAAGGAGGAAGAGGAGGAGGAGGAGGAGGAGAATGAGAATAACAACGATGAAAGTGATGAAGCAGAATCCTAAACCCAAAACGAAATGCTTTCCAAGACCGCCTGGCGAGGCCCTCCAGGACTAGCCCAGCACTGCGCCTTTGGTCTCCTCACCTTCCAGTGGCTTCTAAGACACTGCCCCCTCCTTGGCTGAGACACAGGGCCTGAGGCACCTGCACACAAATGGCCAGAGGAAAGCGCTGGCCCACAGTGAGGTTGGAGGGCACCAGGCAAGAGCTGCCTGGACAGCCAAAGGCGATTCTGCTTAGTTTTCTTTTTGGGGTCGAGTTCCAGAGCTGCTACATAGCAGTCACGTGAGACAACTTCGTCTAGTTTTAGCTCAATGTAGTTTAAGTTACATTTTGTTACATTGTGTGTAGTGAGTTACATTGGCATTTTTGTATTTCAAGAAAATTTGAGTATTTGTTTAAATATAGCATTTTAAACTGTAAAGATATAAAAAATTTATAAATTAAAACTTATACATATTTTTACAGTAAAATGCTCTAGATCTAATTTTAGAACCCTCAAAAAAAGGAGCTTTGCAAAAAACAACTCAAAAAATAAAACAATGGCTAGGTCATAATTATTGCTTTAACTTACAAAGTTTTAATTTCAAACCATCCTATATGGTTACTTTTGACCTCTGAGTTTGTAGGACTGGCCATGCCATGCCTGCCGGCTCCCTCAGCTTCATAGGTATAGTCTGTGCCCTCATTTTTGTCCATACTGGGAGTTAGAACCTGTGGGTTGAGGAGAAAATTCAATGAGTAGTTTCTTTCCTCTGGGACCTATTGCTGACTCCTCCTGAACACAATGCCCACAGTATTGCTGATGTCTTTTTAAAATATATATTTTTAATTGATTTTTTTACACAAAAGAAGGGAGAGGGATAGAGTTAGAAATATCGATCAGCTGCCTCCTGCACAGTCCCTACTGAGGACGTGATTGCAACCAACCAAGGCACATGCCCTTGACTGTAATCAAACCTGGGACCCTCGAGTCCGCAGGCTGATGCTCTATACACTGAGCCAAACTGGTTAGGGCTGATTTCTTTTTATATGGTCTCTTAGAAGAAGTCACTCTTGGAGAAACCAAGATGGCGGCATAAGTAAACACCTAAACTGCTGCCTTACACAACAATTTCAAAACTACAACTAAAGGACAAAATGGACATCATCCAGAACCATAGGAAGGCTGGCTGAGTGGAAATTCTACAACTAGAAGGAAAGAGAAAAGCACACTGAGACTCACAGGAGCTGCAGAAGTAAAGGCAGAGGCACGGAGGCAAGCACATGGAGAGGCATGGCAACTGAGTACGTGGCTGGCTTTCTCAATCCAGAGGGAGACAAAAGCTCCCGACTGTTCTGAACTCAAACTGGGCGAGACTCTGGGGACCCAGACGCATACAGGGAGAAACTGGACTGTCTGGCAGTGCACGGAAGTCTAGGGCGGCTTTCCCTCAGAGGTGCTTGCAGCGATTTACCAAGGGACACTGAGCCCCTGGGGCTTCTTAGAGCCGGGCTGACAGGAAGCCACTGCTGTTTGCTCCGCCCTGAAACTCCACCCTATCCAAGCAGAACACAGAGGCTTTTGCATATGAATGGACTGGTGCTTTGAAATCTAAACTTACCTAACAAACTGCAGCTGAATCAGTGAGACCCATAACATCCAAAAGAAGGCACAAGGCCCTGCAGTAGCTTACAGTGCTTCACAGCTGGGCCTCATCTGGGCACCTCCAAAACTCAAACAAAGAAGAGGAATCTGCAGATCTCTCTGTAGCTCCTGCTGGGTGGCCTCAGGCAGAGGCTAAATTAGCACCTCCTTGGAGATCCAAGAGCCAGTGTACCCAGGGGTCAGAGTGGGACCATCCAGATTACAACTCCTCAAACCGATAAGGGACACACTCAGGGGGCAGATTGAGTGAGCACCAAAGCCCCACTGAAGCAAGTTTTGCCCCATAAGGGTGTCTCCAGCACGGAAGTTCTCCCATCATAGACACAGCTGATCCTCACAGCCAACTGCCTGGAGCTCAATTCCTCCCAGTGATACCAACAACAATCTAGGCTTAACTACAACAAGACTGTGCACACAGCCCACAAAGGGGTGCACCAAGAGTGTCCACCTCAGGTACCTGGGGAGGCTGAGCCACTGGGCCCTATAGGACACCTAGCACACAAAGCCACTCTATCACCTCAGGGAAGCAGCCAAAATGCAGAGACAAAGAAACAGGTCACAAATGAAAGAAATGGAGGAAAGCAAATGACTGGATATAGAGTTCAAACCCACTCTATAAGGTTATAAGGTTTTTCAAGAATTTTCTAGAAAAGGATGATAAATTTAGCGAGACCCTCGATATGAAAAAGGACCAACTAGAAATTAAACATACACTGACTAAAATAAAAAAATAATATACAGAGATCCAACAGTAGACTAGAGGATCCCAAGAATCAGGTCAAAGATTTGAAATACAAAGAAGGAAAAAACACTCAACCGGAAAAGCAAAAAGAAAAAAGAATAAAAAAAATATGAAGATAGTGTAAGGAGCCTCTGGGACATCTTCAAGCGTACCAACATCCGAATTATGGGGGTGCCAAAAGAATAGAGAAAGCAAGATACTGAAAACATATTTGAAGAAATAATGACAGAAAACTTTCCCCACCTGGTGAAAGAAATAGACTTACAAGTCCAGGAAGCGCACAGAACCCCAAACAAAAGGAATCCAAAGAGGACTACACCAAGACACATCATAATTAAAATGCCAAGAGCAAAAGACAAAGAGAAAATATTAAAAGCAGCAAGAGAAAAACAGTTAGTTACCTACAAGGGAGCACCCATAGGACTGTCAGCTGATTTCTCAACAGAAACTATAAAGGCCAAATGGGAGTGGCAAAAGATATTCAAAGTGATGAACAGCAAGAACCTACAACTAAGATTACCCAGCAAAGCTATCATTCAGAATTTAAGGTCAGATAAAGAGCTTCACAGACAAGAAAAAGCTAAAGGAGTTCATCACCACCAAACCAGTATTATATGAATTGCTGAAAGGTATTCTTTAAGAGGAAGAAGTAGAAAAAGGTAAAGATAACAATTATGAACAACAAATAGATATCTATCAACAAGTGAATCTAAAAATCAAGTAAGCCGAAACTGGTTTGGCTCAGTGGATAGAGCATCGGCCTGCGGACTGAAGGGTCCCGGGTTTGATTCCGGTCAAGGGCATGTACCTGGGTTGTGGGCACATCCCCAGTAGGGGGTGTGCAGGAGGCAGCTGATCGATGTTTCTCTCTCATCGATGTTTCTAACTCTCCCTCTTCCTTCCTCTCTGTAAAAAATCAATAAAATATATTTAAGAAATAAAAATAACAAAATAAAAATTAAATGAATAAAAAATCTGATAAACAGAATAATCTGGTAAATATAATAGAATCAGGGGCATAAAAATGGAGTGGACTGAGAATTCATGGGGGGAATGGGGGATGGGGTGCATGAAGATACTGGACAAAAATTGTACATCTATGGATGAGGATAGTGAGGGGGGGTTAGGCAGAGGGTGGGGTGGGAACCGGGTGGAGGGGAGCTATGGGGGGAAAAAAGAGGAACAATTGTAATAATCTGAACAATAAAGATTAAAGTTAAAAAAAAAAGAAGTAGTCACTCTTCAGGTCAATAAAGCCTTGGATTCTAAATGTGATCAGGTATTTGTAAGGACAAGAAAAAGTTCTTACTGTTTGTTTTCTGTGACTTTCCAAAATTTATAAGAAGCACCCAGGATTGTTGGCTCCTCTAATTCAAACACCTACTCTGTTCAAACTGCAGAACAAGATAAGCTACTCTCAAGCTTACATTCTTGCATACCCCTCCTCCCTGCTGTTGTCACACCTCAGGGGTAATTTGCACCAAGAAGTTTTTAAATAATAGGAAGTTTTTTCCCGCCACCCCTTCAAGCAAGCCTCTTTGGAAACCTTCATAACTTTAAGCATATTTTAGTGTGGAAAAATAACAACACATCACCCTAAGACCGTGGTTGGCAAACTGCGGCTCGTGAGGCACATGTGGCTCTTTGGCCCCTTGAGTGTGGCTCTTCCACAAAACACCACGGCCTGGGTGAGTCTATTTTGAAGAAGTGGTGTTAGAAGAAGTTTAAGTTTAAAAAATTTGGCTCTCAAAATAAATTTCAGTCTTTGTATTGTTGATATTTGGATCTGTTGACTAATGAGTTTGCCGACCACTGCCCTAGGACATTTGCCAGACTCTCTCCTGGAAAGCAAAGAAACAGTACCTTGAAAAGTCAGCCCCTCATATCTACCCACCTTCAGCTCGGCCCAAGGCCCCTCCATTCTTTCTCCCTTAGCAACAGGCACTGCTGGAAACCAGAATCCACCCTTTCTTCCCTGCCCTGTATTGACTAGCAACACTTGGCCCTTTCCTCTCTTGGAAAGTGAAATAAACTTCCTCTCTGCATCTCTTCTTTTAGGTGTGAATTCTTCCGTAGACCGCATCAAGGCACAAACGCTAACAGGATTCCTTTATTCTTTGGAGTCAAATGGGTGAAAATGCGGGAAATGACATTGTAGAAGCAAAATAATATTTCCTTTTCTTCTAGGTCCTTTGGATGGCCTAATAATTAAATAGTTAAAATATAGATTAACAGGGGGGAACAACCAAAAAGTTCTTAACATGTATATCTCCATATACATGGAAACAACTGAGAAAAATGAAGTAACTGACCAGAATGGCAAACACCTTCACCTCAAAAAACACCTTCACCTACCTAAGAAAATGTGTGTGGACAGTCAGTTAGGATAGATTATCAGGTAAAGCACAGTAAGCATGTGCTCTGCACTGCGGGGAGGACCTGTATTCATAAGGATTCTGTTCCAACCCAAACTCCAGAGTGCAAACACAGGAGAGTGGGAAGGAGGATGTGAATCCAGAACACGATCCGGGCTGCAGGGAAAACAAGGTGAGAGCCATTGTCTCATTCAGCCAGTAGGGATAGAGAGGACAGGATCACATGGGCAGTGGGTCCTATGCATGAATGAGAGGTGAGCACCTGTCCAATGAGACCAGGATCATGCAGGACTCCAGCATCACTTCCAAATATTAGGTCCCAGAATTCATGTCCATTGTCAGCTCTCCTGCAGGGTCAATGTCAGTGCTACATAGGATCAGCATTTGAAGCTTCAAATTGAGGCACAAAATTAATTACAGTGAATGGGGTCACAGTCAGACACCCAATATGTGGGCACAGATACATAGACCCAGACCAAATTCCCGAGGTCTCCTGGGGGTCATACTCTGTGCTGGGATCAAAGGGGAGGCAGACCAACAGCAGCTCACCCTGAAAGAAACCAGTGCAGCTGAGAAATGATGATGTTCCCCTGGACACAGGGAGGCCAAGGGTAAGTGCTCTGAGATGTAAAGGGAATGGGAGGAAACAACTGCAACCATGGAAACAGGAGCTGCAGCTGAGCCACCCTGGTCCTCATGCTGCACCTGCTCCAGTGAGGGCTGCACATCAGTGGTAGAGACTGTGTCTGACGCTGGAGAAAATAATGGCTAAAATCCAGCCCCTTGAATCTGACACTTGTCTGTGTTATAAACTTGGGGAGCTGACTTCATTTCTCAATTACTGTTTTTCAGCAATTTGATATGAGTTTCCACTTGCCCAGTTGTTGTGAAAATTAAAAGAGAAAATGCTTAAAAATCTAACCCTGGAATCCAGGCAACAGGTACTCAGCTTGTTACTTTGATTGATCTTGGGAGGCCAGAGTAAGCGCCATCAATCATCTGCATGTCACATTCAGCCAACTGAGATTCAGGGAGCTCTAGTGAGTCTGCTGGAGATTCCTAGGGTGGCACACCACAATGAGACCTGAGTGCCCACAGCACCTGCCTACCTGCAGCTGAGTCAGTGGATGCTTATAGGTTCCCACAGACAAAGGTGCTTGTGGGCATTGGGGGAGTGAGAAGTGCCTGGCCTGGGAATGTTTCTGCAGGAGAGGGAGTTGTCAGGAGAGGGAGAGATAGAGAAACATCAATGATGAGAGAGAATCACTGATCAGCTGCCTCCTGCATGCTCCACACTGGGTGTCTACCACAGGGCCCAGGCATGTGCCCTGACTGGGAATTGAACTGTGATCTCATGGTACATAGGTCCATGTGGAACCTCTGAGCCAAGGCAGCTGGACTCTCATCATTGATGTTTCTACCCCTCTCTCCTGCTCCATGAATCAACAAAAATATTTAAAATATTTATTAAATATTAAAAAATATTGTGCCAATACAAAAAACAAACAAACAAAAAAAACCACACACATTCATTTCCTAAAGCTAAAAGGGCACAAAATGAGTGAAATTTCAACATCCATATTTGTTGTTCCACTGTCCTTTTGTTAAAGAAAACTGCCAAAATTCACAGCACATTAGGCAGAACATATGATAAGATGTTTTAACAAAGACACAGGCTCAACTTCTGAGAAAAGGCTCACCATCAATTCCTAGAAAAAATACAATGAAATGACAGAGAGGTAGAATGACAAAATTACAGAATTTGTTTAAATAAAGAATAATTTACAAAACAAAATATTTGCTAGAATGCGTAGAATGTAAAAACATCACACATTGGTGAAAAGATACCATCAGTTTATTTGTGTTTTTAAGTATTAGTTAATTGATTTTTTAAATATATATTTATTGACCTCAGGAAGAAAAGGAGAGACAGAGAGATCGATAGAAGCACCAATGATGCGAGAGAATCATTGATTGGCTGCCTTCTGCACACCCCACACTGGGATTTGAGCCAGCAAATCGGGAATGTGCCCTGACTGGGAATCTAACCATGACCTCCTGGTTCATAGGTCAAAGCTCAATGACTGAGAAATGCCAAATGGGCAATTTTATTAATTTTGGGAGAAATAAAAAGGGAGAGGCAGAGAAACACGATGTGAGAGCACAACATCAACCAGCCGCCTCCTGCACACCCAATTCTGGGAGCTAGCACACAACCTAGGCACAACCCCAGCAATCCAACTCTACAGTGTATGGGATCACACCCAAACAAGTGAGCCACAACATCCATGATGGTATATTGAATTTAGATCACAAAGTGCTAATCTTTGTAAATTTTACATTCAAATACACAACGACCTGGATTATGCAATGCATTTTTGACAAAGTTAAATGAAACTTATATCCATATAAAGAATTATACAAAAATGATTGAACCAGTTTTATTAGAAATAACAAAATATTCATAAAAATGGACAAACTGTTGGTGATATACTCAAAGGTAAGAATATTTATCAGAAAAAAAATGTTACTAATATATCTTTACTAAATCTCAAAGTCTTTATGAAATAGCAAAGTGATCTATTAAAATGTGATGTAAAGCAATGGTTAATAGGAAAGCTGTGAAGAACAGGGCAGATTGAAAAAGGTCACGAAGCAAGTTCACAGTGACCGATATGGTCAGTGTTATGAGTATAACGATGGTTTCAGTTTCACGCACACGTCAAGATTTATGAAATACTATACTAAACACATACTTTACTCATCATAGCTTTTAAAAATGGTTGCAGATAAAAAAGTGTGTATGTTCAACTCTATTGGAAAAATAGGTTTGGCAAACCTATATTCAATCCACCTTCTTATTCCCTCTGGGCGAGGGTTTCGCCTCAGTAACAGAAAATAGAACAATGAATTTTCACCCAAACCAACAGGAATACTGGCTGGGTCACAAAAGCCACATCCCTGGATTAAAGACACCAATGGTTCTGAGGTGAACATCTGAGAGGGTACAGAAATCCACAAAACCTCTTGCTTATATTCCATGACAATGACTGTATCCACAGATGGTAAACATGCCTGGAGATCCTCAGGTCTGTGTACATACCACTTCTCTTGACTTTCCTCAGAAACATTCCTAGATGCACGTTTAGTTGAGGAACATTCCATCTGATGGGCTACAGTCTTCGCCAAAATCCATTAGGCCAATGTTTCTGCATTGAAAGGGTTTCCCCTAACTGTGATGGTCTTCTAACCAGTGACCATCACCCATGGAATTAAAGCCATTAGGACACATGGTCCTCTATAAAATGTGAGCAAGAGATTCTCTGAAATGTACTGGCATCCACTGAAAACAAGAAAAATATTCATGCTGCAAGAAGACATACTTTAAGTTGTCACAGCAACACACTCTTTGAAGTGATCGCTGTGTCTCACAGCATCCATCTTCACATGACTACAGGCCACAGTGTTTCCTAGGAAAATACAGGCAGCAATGTAAATTAGGCAAAAACTGCTAAGGTAATTTCTGTGCCATACTTTTCCCTCAAGGGCAAAGGATGTTTGAGGCCCCATAAAAGTTTTTCACTTCGGGGAACTTATAGAGTCAACCATGAAAGTCAAGGCCTCCACCATGTCCTCAATCCGCTTCATCTGCCATATCTGCCGCTGGCCCCTGAAGCTGACCAGGTCCACGGTGACCTTGGGCCTTGACCTGCAGCTTTGAACTTCCTATCAGCTCAAGGAGACCTGGGAGACACTCCGGAGGAAGGCTCTGCCTCCAGGGTGGAGACAGACCTTGAAGAGCTGCAGGGTAATGCCTCCAGCTGGACCATCCCTGGTGATGGCGAGATGTCCGGGTACAGTCCCAGCAACTTCACCTGCTCGGGATGCTGGCCTCTGGGAGGACTCTCAGTAACATCCAGAGGGCCACAATGGGCCTTTGTGACATCCTATCCGGTGAAGAGCTGGACAGTCTCTTGGAGCAGCTGGACATTCAGCTCAGGATCTGAGTCTGACAGTCAGACCTACAAATGCTGTTTGGAGACCAGGGATGGATTAGGTGAGGACGCGAGGGAGACACTGCAACAGGAGCTGAAGGTCGTGGAGCTGGAGGAAGTGAGGCTGGTCCAGGAGCTGGAGAGCCAAGACAAGGGAGCTGTGGCCCTGGAGGCAGCCCAGGCAGAGACGGAGACACTGGAGCAGCAGGGAAGGCAGTACCACAGGGACCTCAGTGAACTACAGTAGCAACAACTGGAACTGCAGGATGAGCTGTGGAATGTGGAGGACCAGCTGCTGTACACCCAGACCCAGCTCATCTGGCTGGAAAAAAAACCCCAACGCCTTCAAGGCCTTGTTTGAGATCTGCTGTGACGGCCCCCTTGCCATCATCAATACCTTCAGGTTGGGTTGTGTCCCCACTGTCCTTGTGAGCTGGAGGGAGATCAACACAGCCTTGTTGCTTATGGCCTTGTCTAACACAGTGGGTCTGCAGTTTCAGAGGTAGCAGCTCATCCCCCACGGAGACCACTCCTACCTGAAGTCATTGACAGAGGACCCCATGGAGCTGCCCTTGTTCTGCACCGGGGGGAAGAGCTCTCTCTTGGACAATAAGTTTGACCAGGCCATGGTGGCCTTCCTGGACTGCATGCAGCAGTTCAATGAGGAGGCCAAGAAGGGCGAGCCAGCTCTCTGCATGCCCTACATGATCCACGTGGAGCAGGGCCTGATGGAGGACCCAGGATCCGGTGAATTCTACTCCATCAGAACCCACCTGAACAGGGAGGAGCAGTGGACAAAGGCACTCAAGCTCATCTTACAAATTTTAAGTGGAGTCTGGACTGGGTCTCCTTAAGGTATTGTCCCAAATAACTGCATCTGAACATTATGCTAAGAGAAAGAAGACACTATAGAAACAGGCCCATAGAGAACAGGCAGACATATCTGATGGGTTTGGGTGAGAGGGGTTGAGGGATTGAGCAAAAAAGAGAACTCATGGACATGGACCACAGTGTGGTGATTGGATGTACAGGAGGTGGATGTGTAAGAGGACATGGGGGGAATAAATGGTGATGGAAAATAACAAAATAAAATAAAGGGGGAAAAAAATTTTTCACTTCATCATCCTTGGAGAGCCCAGATCTCCTTATAAACTAACCCACAGAGTAAATAGAATACCCAAGATTAAAGAAGATTTAGAAAAAAGCTTTAATTATTTTACAAACCAGAGACCTGAGACTGGCAGTTCTTGCATTGATGACTTAGACATGGGAGCTAAAAATTTTCAGTAACCACCAGAGGCTTGCACCATGACAGTGACCGGGGCCTCACCTTGGTTTGGCATCCCCACTCACTTGCTCCACCATCCTGCCGCAGCCAACACCCACCATGTTCCACATACGACCCCTGGTGGTCAGCGCACGTCATAGCAACTGGTTGTTCTGTTATTCCACAGTTTGGTCTATTTGAATATTAACCTTTCATTATTTCTCAGAAAAAAAAGATGAGTTACTAATATATCATAAATCTCTAGTGTCTATGAAACACAAATTAAAGCAGAAAAATACTTAGAAAAAGTAAGTATCTATTAAAATGGAACGTAAAGCAAAAGTTACTTGGAAAGCTGTGAAGAACAGGGACAAGTTAAAAAAGGCCATGAGGCAAGTTCACAGCAACAGATATGGTCAGTATTATGAATATAATGATGGTTTCAGTTTCATGCACATGTCAAGATTTATGAAACACTATATGAAACACATGTACTTTACTCATAATAGCTTTTTAAAAATGGTTCAAGATTTTTAAAATTTGTATGTTCATTATTGTGAAAAACAAGTTTGGCAACACTATATTCAATCCACATTCTTATGCCTTCTGGGTGCGAGTCTCCCTCAGTGACAGAAAATATAACAAAAAAGAAGAGCTTTCACTGAAACCCACAAGAATGTTGCCTGGGTCAAAAAGCCACATCCCTGAATTATGAATACCTTTGTCTTTGTCTTTCTTTTTCTGCCAGAGCACCAATGGCTCTGATATGAACATCAGGGAGGCTACAGAAAACCACAAAACCTCCTGATTATATCCAATGACAATGACTGTGTCCACAGAAGATGAACATGCCGGAAGGTCCACAGATATGTGTACACACTGATCCTGCAGCCTTTTACGCGAAAAAAAAAAAATCCTAGATGCATGTTTAGATGAGGAATATTCCATCTAATGAGCTGCAGTCCCCTCCAACACCAATTATGCCAGTGGTTCTGCAGTGAAATGATTTCCCCTAACTGTGATGGTCCTCAAACCAGTGACCATCATCCGTGGAATTGTAGGCATTAGGGCACATGGCCCTCTGGAAGACCCAGGCAAGAGATTCCCTTCAAATGTATTGGCATTCCTTGAAATAAGAAAAAAATTCACACTGTTCCCAGGCATACTTGAGGTTGTCACAGCTACACACTCGTTGCAGTGATCTCTGTGTCTCAAAGCATCCATCTTCACATGAGGACTACAGAGTCCACAGTGTTTTCCAGGAAAATACAGGTAGCAATGTAAATTGGACAAAAACTTCTGAGCTAATTCTGCACCAGACAGTTCCCTCAAAGGCAAAGAATGTTTGAGACCTATAAACGTTTTGCACCTCATAGTGCTTGGAGAGCCCAGATCTCCTTAAAAACTGCCCGACACAGTAAATAGAACACCCAAGATTAAAGACTTAGACATGAAACTGGCATTTCTTGCATTGATGACTTACACATTCAAAGATTAATCACTGGCATTCTAGGGAAAGCATGTCCCTAAAACTGGCAGTCTTTGCAATATTTTATTTCTGGGCCAACACTAAGTGAGGGCTACATGCCAACTCATGAGAGTGGAAAGAATGAAGACCTCCTAAGGGCTCAGGTATTACTAATTTTCTCCAACAAATGAGACAAGAGTTAGCTTCCCAGCGCACATGAGTATGGCAACTGTGGGGAACTTATGGGTGGTACAGATGAAATACCTTTAGCAACAGTTGCAGTGACAGATATGTCAAGACATCTTGGTATCTAAGATGAAACAGCCCTAATTGGTTTCACTCAGTGGATAGAACTACGGCTTTCAGATGGCAGGGTCCAGGGTTTGATTCCAATCAAGGGCAAATGCCCAGGTTGTGGGCATGATACCATGTAGGGAAAGTTTAAGAGGCAGCCAATAGCTCTGGCCGGTTTGGATCAGTGGATAGAGCGTTGGCCTGCGGACTGAAGGGTCCTGGGTTTGATTCCAGTCAAGGGCATGTACCTTGGTTGTGGGCACATCCCCAGTGGG
The DNA here is from genome assembly GCA_026230045.1 of Corynorhinus townsendii. Taxonomy (NCBI): domain Eukaryota; kingdom Metazoa; phylum Chordata; class Mammalia; order Chiroptera; family Vespertilionidae; genus Corynorhinus; species Corynorhinus townsendii. The sequence continues at coordinate 49,142,862 of JAPDVU010000011.1, read as the reverse complement.
AGGCGTGCAGGAGGCAGTTGATCGATGTTTCTCTCTCATCGAAGTTTCTAGCTCTCTATCCCTCTCCCTTCCTCTCTGTAAAAAAAAAAAAAAAAAAAAAGAGGCAGCCAATAAATGATTCTCTCATCATTGATGCTTCTATCTTTGCCTCCCCCTTCCTTTCTGAAATCAATAAAAATATTTTTTAAAAAGTGCAAAATAGATACATACACTTCCAGAATAATGAAAAAACAAAAAACAAAAACTAACACTTATGGGAACTTTTCAATAATGTTTGTATTTAAATGTATGTAATTCAATTCAGATTAATGAGATTTCACAAATGTTTCCATATTGTTAATACCTAACTTAAAATAATACATTTTCTACACATGTAAGAAAATTTTCACATGTTAATTTATATGTGCAAAGCAAATATAGACCATTGGCTGAAAGATTCCTCACATTAATTGCACACATAAGGCCTTTACCCAGAGTGAATTCTCTGATGATTACGAAGGCCACCCCTACTGGAGAAAGATTTACCACATTCCCTGCACCTATAAGGTTTTTCTCCAGTGTGAACTCGCTGATGTTCACGGAGGCCATTTCTACGGGTAAAAGATTTCCTACATTTACTGCATTCATAAGGCCTTTCTCCAGTGTGAACTCTGTGGTGATCATGGAGACTATCTGACCTGGTGAAAGACTTCCCACATTCATTGCATTTATAAGGCCTTTCTCCAGTGTGAATTCTCTGATTACAATTAGGGTGAGTGCTAGTAATTAAAGATTTCCCACATTCACTGCACTGATAAGGCCTTTCTCCAGTGTGAACTCTCTGATGACAACGAAGTTGAGTGCTAGTGATAAAAGATTTCCCACATTCCCTACAATGATAAGGCCTTTCTCCAGTGTGAGAACGCTGATGATTACGGAGTGTACTGCTACTGGTAAAAGATTTCCCACATTCACTGCACTGATAAGGCCTTTCTCCAGTGTGAACTCTCTGATGACAACGAAGGTCCGTACTTGTGATAAAAGATTTCCCACAATCACTGCAATGATAAGGCCTTTCTCCAGTGTGCACTCTCTGATGACGACAAAGTTTAGTGCTACTAGTAAAAGCTTTCTCACATTCATTGCATTTATAAGGCTTTTCTCCAGTGTGAACCCTCTGATGACAATGAAGGTTACTGCTATCGGTAAAAGATTTCCCACATTCATTGCACTGGTACGGTCTTTCTCCAGTATGAAATCTTTGATGACGACAAAAATCAGTGCTATTGGTAAAAGCTTTCCCACATTCACTGCATTTATAAGGCTTTTCTCCAGTGTGAACTCTCTGATGACAACGAAGGTTACTGCTAGTAGTGAAAGATTTCCCACATTCACTGCACTGGTAACGGCTTTGTCCAGTATGAATTCTCTGATGACAACAAAAGGCAGTGCTAGTGGTAAAAGATTTTCCACACTCACTGCACTCATAAGGCCTTTCTCCAGTGTGAAGTCTCTGATGACGACAAAGGTTTTGCATCCTGGTAAAAGCTTTCCCACATTCACTGCATTTATAAGGCTTTTCTCCTGTGTGAACTCTCTGATGACAATGAAGGTTACTGCTAGTGATAAAAGATTTTCCACATTCACTGCACTCATAAGGCCGTTCTCCAGTGTGAACTCTCTGGTGATCATGGAAACTATCTGACCTGGTGAAAGACTTCCCACATTCACTGCATTGATAAGGCCTTTCTCCAGTGTGAACGCTCTGATGACAATGAAGTTGAGTGCTAGTGACAAAAGATTTCCCACATTCCCTACAATGATAAGGCCTTTCTCCAGTGTGAGAACGCTGATGATTACGGAGTGTACTGCTACTGGTAAAAGATTTCCCACATTCACTGCACTGATAAGGCCTTTCTCCAGTGTGAACTCTCTGATGACAACGAAGGTCCGTACTTGTGATAAAAGATTTCCCACATTCACTGCAATGATAAGGCCTTTCTCCAGTGTGCACTCTCTGATGACGACAAAGTTTAGTGCTACTAGTAAAAGCTTTCTCACATTCATTGCATTTATAAGGCTTTTCTCCAGTGTGAACCCTCTGATGACAATGAAGGTTACTGCTATCGGTAAAAGATTTCCCACATTCATTGCACTGGTACGGTCTTTCTCCAGTATGAAATCTCTGATGACGACAGAAATCAGTGCTATTGGTAAAAGCTTTCCCACATTCACTGCATTTATAAGGCTTTTCTCCAGTGTGAACTCTCTGATGACAACGAAGGTTACTGCTAGTGGTAAAAGATTTCCCACATTCACTGCACTGGTAATGGCTTTGTCCAGTATGAATTCTCTGATGACAACAAAAGGCAGTGTTAGTGGCAAAAGATTTTCCACACTCACTGCACTCATAAGGCCTTTCACCAGTGTGAAGTCTCTGATGACGACAAAGGTTTTGCATCCTGGTAAAAGCTTTCCCACATTCACTGCATTTATAAGGCTTTTCTCCTGTGTGAACTCTCTGATGACAATGAAGGTTACTGCTAGTGATAAAAGATTTCCCACATTCTCTGCACTCATAAGGCCGTTCTCCAGTGTGAAGTCTTTGATGATAACAAAGGCTTTGCATTGTGGTAAAAGCTTTCCCACATTCACTGCATTGATAAGGCTTTTCTCCATTGTGAACCCTCTGATGACAATGAAGGTTACTGCTAGTGGTAAAAGATTTCCCACATTCAGTGCATTTATAAGGCTTTTCTATAGTGTGAATTGTCTGATGATAATGAAGATGATTGCTACTAATAAAAGATTTCACAAATTTACTGCATTCATAAGACCTTTCTCCTGTGTGAAGTCTCTGATAATGAAAGCTAGAATACTTGGTAAAATATTTTCCATATTCACAGCAAACAAAACACCCACTTCCAGCATGGACACCCTTGTCTTGAATCAAGGTGTCGTTGCAGCCAATGTCTTCCTCACATTCTTTTCTGATGTAATAATCTTTTCTCCTTTGAAATGTCACCCCACACTTTAAAATATCATTTGGCCTTTCCTTGGTCTGCGTAGTCTCTTGGTGGACATGTCCTGACACAGTAAGGATGTCTTGCCCAAGCTTCCCCCAGGTAAAATGATACTGGGACACGTTGAAATTGCAGCCATTTGTAATTGAGGTCCTGTCTACATCTCTAATGAAAGTATTCTCTCCCTCATGCTGCTGGTGAAATTTTTCTCTGAAAAAGAACTGTTTTGCACATGCCCCACTCCCCAACAGTATCTGTCCATGTTGTGTTCCCTGCAGCTCAGTCAATTGGAAAATGTTTCCCAGAACTAGTCCACAACTCTCATTGTGGCTCTTCTGGGAACACAAGGCTAACTTGGGATTCCTTGTCTGTGACACTCTTACAGAAACATTCTGTTCAGTAGGTGCCTCCACATTCTCTGCTCCACAGCAGCAACCTGAACAAAAGGAAAGGCTGGTGAGGTACATGTTGACCTTATGAAAACAGAATATCTTCACCACAAATGTTTATCTGTCATGACTAGATATAATTCCAAAGAATGATTTTCAAGACAAGTGATGTTGACTCTGAGAAAATGTGTTTTATACAATACTAGAGGCCCAGTGCACGAATTCAGTGGGTCCCTTGGCCTGCAGGATCGGGTCAAAACCGGCTCTACGACATCCCCCAAGGGGTCCTGCATTGCTAGAGGACACAGGCCGGGGGGTGGGGGGGAACCGGTGCAAGATGCAGGAGGTTGGCCAGCTAGGGAGGAACTGTGAAAGGGCTCCAGGGCGTGTCCAGCCCGTCTTACTCAGTCCCGATTGGCTGGACACCAGCAGCAAGCTAACTTACCAGTCAGAGCATCTGGCTCCCGGTGGTTAGTGCACGTCATAGCAACTGGTCAACCGATCGGCTGTTTGCCCAGGGTGGTCAGTGCATATCATAGCAAGGGGTTGAGCGGCTTTAGCATATCATTAGCATATTATGCTTTGATTGGTTGAAAAGCTGACCAGTCAATCAGACAGTTAGCATATTACACTTTTATTATATAGGATTTCGCCCCAAAGGTCAGTCAATGGTGAAAATCTCAGCAAGGGAGGGACAGAAGCACAGGATGGGACACAAAGAAGAGAGGATGGGTCTGCTCATTGTTCTTCCTCAAATGGATTCCTTTAGGGCCTTTCATTCTGGTGACCAGAGTCTGTGTAAAATAATTTGAATGTGCTCAAACCCATAAAAATCAATTGTGTTAGGGCACATGATGTTCACCATCAGTATAATAACACATATGCACTCTAAGGGTCTGCAGGCATGGACCAATGTTGGAGTGCAGTAAAGAGAGACCTGTGAAAGAGGTAGAGTTGCAAAGTCTAGAGAATTTAAGGTTATCTGTGGGCTGGGAATCCAATTAGAAATGATCACTGTTAGAATTGAGTAGTTTTCAAAGTACCAATAAGCAAGGAGAAGTAGGATTGGGTGAGGAATGGGCAGTGATAATAAAACACTATTGAACAAAATGAGTTCATAGTTATGACATTAACAGGGTCAAAACCTCCCCAACAGCCCTTCACCAACGCAAGACTGTGTCACTGTGTCATTCACTAAGTCATCTTTCTTCTGTGATGCACAAATACTTCTTCCCATCTAAAACACAGGTGAGTAAGCATGGAAATTCAGATGATATAAATCCAAAAGGAAAAACCAAAGAGATATATGGCCAGCACTTTGGTAGAACAACAAAGCATAGAAGACATACAGGAAAAAATCTATGTGAGTGACATCACCAAGATGGCAGAATGGGAAATGCAAGAATAATTTCTGCCCTAACTGGTTTGGCTCAGTGGATAGAGCGTCGGCCTGCGGGCTGAAGGGTCCCAGGTTCAGTTCCGGTCAAGGGCATGTACCTTGGCTGCGGGCACATCCCCAGCAGGGGGTGTGCAGGAGGCAGCTGATCGATGTTTCTCTCTCATCGATGTTTCTAACTCTTTAACCCTCTCTCTTCCTCCCTGTAAAAAAAAAAAAAAATCAATAAAATATATTTAAAAAAAAATACTTTCCACTCCCAGTACAAGTACACAGCCAGACATGAACAGAAACCACTACAAGGGGAATTAAACCCTGGCTGGTACAGTGGTTGGAGTGATGGCCTGCACAGCATAGGTCGAGGGTTCGATTCCTCCTCAAAGTCATAAATCTGGGTTGTGATAAGCTGCTAGCACTCGTCAGGACACATACTCAAGGCAACTAGTCAATGTGTCTCTTTCCCATCAAAGTTTCTCTCTCTGTCTCCCTCTCTATCTGCCTTATTACCTTCTAATTCCTCTGGAAAGCAATAGTGAATAATACACACAAATGAGGATATTTTTTAAAATATATTTTATTGATTTTTTACAGAAGGAAGGGAGAGAGATAGAGAGCTAGAAACATCAATGAGAGAGAAACATCAATCAGCTGCCTCCTGCGCGCCCCCCACTGGGGATGTGCCCGCAACCCAGGTACATGCCCTTGACCGGAATCGAACCCGGGACCCCCCAGTCCGCAGGCCGACGCTCTATCCACTGAGTCAAACCGGTTTCAGCCAAATGAGGATTTTTTTTAAAAAGAGTGAAATTAATACAGAAAGGAACTCAGTGGAGCAAAAAAAAAAAGGCAAATGGAACAATGGGTTATCAAACATACTTACAGATGGCTAGGGTCAAACCCAAGCGTCAGAATTTTCTCTATCAACCATTGCACTTGCACAACGTTAACTTTGTGGCCTGCTCTGTGAAAAACATTGGAAATTTGTATTTTTAGGAATCACAGGAGCCCCTGCAACATCTATGAATTCCCCATATCTACACAATCAGAGGACCCCATAAAGTTTGTCAGCATGAATTCCAAAAGAAATACCTTTGGCAACAACTTCACCCAGCAATGCAATAAAAATCAATATTTCCCCAACAGTATTTGTAACCACAGACAGTAAAACCATCAGTTGTCATTAAAAAAAAAAAAAAATTGCTGCCAAATCAACCGTGGACCTATACAATCTTTGTTATTTTGACCTCAACTCATGGGGCTTTGAAGAAACTAGGCTACTGGGACTTTTCAAACCTGAAACAACACCCCACCCAGTCAACAACCCTTGATTCCATATGCCAATGAATGTATTTCTTGAGCTAGAATTGGTCCTAGAGTTGAAAGGAGTAACTGCTCATCAGATGCGTAGACATCAACACCGGACTAAAAACAAGGATAACATCAAGACAACATAATAATTTTTTACTCATCAATATAAAATAATTGGAGATCTACATACAGCCTGATAAAGAATCCTTTAAAAATATTTGTGAGCTATAAGAGAACACAAAAAGAATCAACATAATGATGACATCAACACAGAACAAAAGGAGACTATCGGATAGAAAGGTGACATAAAAAAAGAATGAAACAGGAAAACGTTGGAGTTAACCAATCCAATGAAAAATGCAATAAAGAGCATTAAAAGCAGACATAAAGAATATCTGATGTCCATGAAAGGTCACTTGAAATCATCCAGATGGAGAGAAAAAGAAGAAAAATAAATTTAAAGAATACAGCAAGTTGAATTAAGTAACACCATCAAGATAATCTATATTTGCATTATGGGAATCCCAGGAAAAACTAAAGCTGTTGGTCGTGGAAGGAAAAAGAGAGAGAAAAGGGAGAAAAGGGGGGTAAAAATTTTATTTTAAAAAAAAAGGTGAGAGGAGTGCCTGACTGGGGCTGGGCTGGGGGTGGAGGCCGGGGAGGTGGCATCGCAGGGGCTGAGCGGGGAGTGGAGTTCTGAAGGAATGTTTACAGGACATCAAGAGAGCCCAGGGCGCCGAAACAGATTTGGCCCAGTGGATAGAGCGTCGGCCTGCGGACTGAAGGGTCCCGGGTTCGATTCCGGTCAAGGGCACGTACCTTGGTTGCAGGCACATCCCCAGTAGGAGGTGTACAAGAGGCAGGTGATTGATGTTTCTCTCTCATCGATGTTTCTAACTCTCTCTCCCTCTCCCTTCCTCTCTGTAAAATATCAATAAAATAAGGTGCCGGGTAGAGAAACACACAGTCTCCCTGCCTCTCTGGCCCAGGCTTAGGGGTGAAGCCACTAGGCTCCTTTCCCTCCTCAGCCTCCCTCCAGGGTCCCTCTAAGACAGGGCTGGTCCTCTCCTCTCCAAAGTTAACCTTTCAAAATCCCAGTGGCCCCCTCAGCTCCCAGCCCAGTGGGTGGAGGCAGGGGGAGCCAGAGGCAGGGGGAAAGGGTTCAAAGGTCTGTGAGGGAGAAGGCGACCAGGGAGCAGGGAAGGCGGCCACAGAGTGGAGTGGAGCCGGTGAGGAGCCCTTCCTGTGCCAGGTGGACAGAGCCAAAGCCGGGGAGCCCGGAGCTGGGGGGAGAGTCGGGGACAACCCAGCCCTGCCCCCTCCCCCTCTGTGTGCCCAGCAACTTCTGAGGAAAGTTTGGCAGAGATCGCGCGGTGCCCCGAGGATGGGCAGGGTCCCGCTGGCCTGGTGGTTGGCTCTGTGCTGCTGGGGGTGCATGGCCCCCAACGGCTCACAGGCTCAGGAGGAACCCTTTGTGAGGAGCCCAGGGAACATCACTGGTGCCCAGGAACTCACAGGGACCCTTCAGTGTGAGCTTCTGGTTCATGGGGAGCCCCCTGAGGTGACCTGGCTTCGGGATGGACAGAGCCTAGAGCTGGCAGACAGCACCCAGATCCAGGTGCCCCTGGGCAAAGACAAGCAGGATGACTAGAAAGTGGTCAACAAACTCAGGATCTTGTCCCTGCAGCTCTCGGATGTGGGATAGTACCAGTGCGCAGTGGTGCTGGGAGGAAGGACCTTTGTGTCCCAGCCCGGCTACATTGGACTGGAGGGCCTGCCCTACTTCTTGGAGGAGCCTGAGGACAGGACTGTTACTGCCAACACCCCCTTCAACCTGAGCTGCCGAGCCCAGGGTCCCCCAGAGCCCGTGGACCTGCTCTGGCTCCAGGATGCTGTCCCCCTAGCTCCGGCCACGGGCCACACCCCCCAGCACATACTCCGTGTTCCAGGCCTGAACAAGACGTCTTCTTTCTCCTGTGAAGCCCATAATGCCAAGGGGGTCACCACATCCCACACGGCCATCATCACAGTGCTTCCCCAGCGGCCCCATGACCTCCACTTGGTTTCCAGTCTGCCCACAAAGCTGGAGGCGGTTTGGACACCAGGCCTGAGCGGCGTCTATCCCCTCACCCACTGCACCCTGCAGGCTGTGCTGTCAGATGACGGGGTAGGCATCAGGCTGGGAGAGCCAGACCCCCCGGAGGAGCCCCTCACCATGTAAGTATCTGTCCCTCCTCACCAACTACAGCTGGACAGCCTCCGTCCTCACAGTCCTTATCACATCAGGGTGGCATGTGCCAGTAGCCAGGGCCCCTCACCCTGGACCCACTGGCTTCCCGTGGAGACGCCTGAGGGAGTGCCTCTGGGGCCCCCTAAAAACGTTACCGCCATACAGAATGGGACCAAGCCATCATGCATTGGCAGGAGCCAATGGCACCCCTGCAGGGCACTCTGTTAGGGTGCCGGCTGGCCTATCATGGCCAGGACACTCCTGAGGTGCTATTGGACATAGGACTAAAGCAAGAGGTGACCCTGGAGCTGCGGGAGGACAGGACTGTGCCCAACCTGACAGTGTGTGTGGCAGCCTACACCGCCTCTGGGGATGGACCCTGGAGCCTCCCTGTGCCCCTAGAGCCTTGGCGCCCCGTGAGTGAACCTCCAGCCCCCTCCTTCTCATGGCCCTGGTGGTATGTACTGCTGGGAGCAGTTGTGGCGGCTGCCTGTGTTTTCATCTTGGCCCTGTTCCTCATCCACCGGCGGAAGAAGGAGACCCGATATGGAGAGGTGTTTGAACCAACAGTGGAGAGGGGCGAGCTGGTGGTCAGGTATCGCGTTCGCAAGTCCTACAGTCGCCGGACCACTGAAGCCACCTTGAACAGCCTGGGAATCAGCGAAGAGCTGAAGGAGAAGCTGCGGGATGTGATGGTGGACCGGCATAAGGTGGCCCTGGGGAAGACCCTGGGAGAAGGAGAGTTTGGAGCTGTGATGGAGGGCCAGCTCAACCAGGATGACTCCATCCTCAAGGTGGCCGTGAAGACAATGAAGATTGCCATCTGCACGAGGTCGGAGCTGGAGGATTTCCTGAGTGAGGCTGTCTGCATGAAAGAATTTGACCACCCAAATGTCATGAGGCTCATTGGCGTCTGCCCACTCAGATGCTGGTGAAGTTTATGGCAGACGCTGCCAGTGGCATGTAGTATTTGAGTCCCAAGAGATTCATACATCGGGACCTGGCCGCCAGGAACTGCATGCTGAATGAGAACATGTCCGCGTGTGTGGCGGACTTTGGGCTCTCCAAGAAGATCTACAATGGAGACCACTACCGCCAGGGACGTATTCCCAAGATGCCAGTCAAGTGGATTGCCATCGAGAGCCTGGATGTCCGTGTCTACAACAGCAAGAGCGAAGTGTGGTCCTTCGGGGTGACAATGTGGGAAATTGCCACTCGGAGCCAAACCCCATATCCAGGAGTGGAGAACAGTGAGATTTACGACTACCCGCGTCAAGGAAACCGCCTGAAGCAGCCTGTGGACTGTCTGGATGGACTGTATGCCCTGATGTCCCAGTGCTGGGAGCTAAACCCCCAGGACCGGCCAAGTTTTTCACAGCTACGGGAAGATCTGGAGAACACACTGAAGACCCTGCCATCTGCCCAGGAGCCTGATGAAATCCTCTGTGTCAACATGGATGAGGGTGGGAGTCATGCTGAACCACTTGGAGCTGCTAGAGGAGCTGACCCCCCAACCCAGTCTGATCCTAAGGATTCCTGCAGCTGCCTCACCGCTGCTGAGGTCCATCCTGCTGGGCACTATGTCCTCTGCCCTTCTACAGCCTCTGGCCCCACCCTACCTGTTGTTGACAGGGGCTCCCCAGCACCACCAGGGCAGGAGGATGGAGCCTGAGACAACCCTCTGCTTGGGACTTCCTCTCAGGACCCAAGCTAGGCACTGCCACCTATGTTCCCATTCCAGACCTTATTCCCAACTGCCACTCTCTCTTCCTACCAATTCCACTTCCATCTCACACAATCCTCTCCCTTTCCACATCTTAGTGTCCTCGTGTGGGGAGGGGTTTGTAGGGAGGAGTTGGACTGCAATCCCTAAGAGTCCTCCTAAGTCTAACATTCCAAGATTTTGGATTCTAAGGTTTAAAGAGCCTAGGTTCTAGATTTCAAAGATGTTATGAGTCTTAGGTTCTAAGGATCTGAAATTCCAAATTATCTAATTTTAAAGTGCTAGGTTTTAGACATGGAAGCTCTAAGCTCTATATTTGAAAGTTCTGAGATTCTACGGTACTAGAGTTTCCTGTTTTTAAGATTCTTGATAAAACCTGTAAGCTTTGGGATTCTAAAGTTTTATTATTCTAGGCATAGGAACTAAGACTCAATGATGCTAGATTTCATTTTCCTTAGGGTGTAAGATTCTAGATTCTATAATTCTAGATATGGAGGTTTTAAGGCCTAATGTTCTAAAATTGATGTTCTAAGCCTTTTAGAGTATAAATCCCCTAGCTGACTCTAGACTCTGCAGGGGTCCTCAAACTTTTTAAACAGGGGACCAGTTCACTGTCCCTCAGACCGTTGGAGGGCCAGACTATAGTTTAAAAAAAAAAATGAACAAATTCCTATGCGCACTGCGGGCCCAGGACGACTCGGCTGCTAAGCAGGACAGGCAGCGGCACCCGGCTGGCCGGATAAATGTCCTCGGCGGGCCGCATGTGGCCCACGGGCCGTAGTTTGAGGACCCCTGCTCTAGAGCATAAGGCTTCAAAATTTTATCCTTTCAAGTTATAAGATTCTAATGATGGTCAATTAGAGTTTCTAAGGCTTTATGATCCTTGAAGCTCTTGTTATAAGATTCTGTATCCCAAAGATCTAAGATTCTAGATTCTGCAATTCAAAAGTTCTAAGAATCTACAGATGGAGGTTCTAAAGTCTAATGTTCTCAGATGTGATGTTCTAAGATTTAGTCTAAGAACCTAGATTCTCTGTGTCTAAGATTCAAGATCATGTTTCAAGGTCCTAGGTTATTAAAATCTAATGTTCAGTTCTGTATTCCAAGGCACTCTAGATTCTATTGGTCCAAGATTCTGGGTCCTCAGCATCGAAAGTATAAGATTCTACAGTTAGTTGTAATTAACTAGATACCAAAGTTCTAATAATTTCTAATGTTGGACACCTTTAGGCTCTATGTTGCATTCTGCCTTTCTAGGATTTTAGTTAAGGGTCCAAGAATCCATGACTCTAAATCTTAAGATTCTAGACCTTGCAGTTCTAAAATTCAAATGGAAGATTTTAAAGGTTTACAGGTCTTGAACTCCAAGGTTCCGAGGTTCTAACTTTATAGTATTCTTCTGTGTGACCCTCCCGAGCTACCTCTGCTTCTTCCTCCCCTCATGTGGGGGTTTACCCCCCTCAAGCCTGTGCAATACATTAGAGATGCCTCCTTTCCCCAGGGGACAATCTTCCTCCTTTTGGGCCATGCTGCCCCCCTGAGCCAGTCCCTCATATCCCCCTGTACAGAGTGTGGACTCTGACACCTCCAAAGGGGCTTATATCACATAAAACTTTGTAACCACACACACAAAAAAAGAAAAGCTGCAGACAGACTTCCAGAATTTGAAAACTGATGTGAACAATCAAGTGCATGCATTCTTATATGTCCCAGCACAGATTCTATGCAAACTGAATTCATCAAGACATGTTATCATGCAAGTGTCAAAAATCAAAGGGCAAATAGAATTTTGTGAAAAACAAAGAAAACTGGAAGTTCTCTCACACAGGGGAACGACTGAGTAAGAATATCAATAGATTCCTCTGAAGAAACATTGCACACTATGAGAAAACAAAAAATGATGTACTCAAAACCATCAATACTGTATCCAGAAAACCTGTTCTTCAGAAATAAAGTATTTTCCAAGAAACAAAAGTACTACGAAAGTTCATTGCCACTCAACCTGACTTTTTAGACACGCTGAGAAAAGTTCTTCAAGATGAAAAGAAAGTACTAAGTAGAAACTTAATACATAGAAAACTATAAATCTCACTGATGAAGGTTGAGAACAGAATCAAATTCACAGTACAGTAACACTGCACTGATGGAATGTACATTATATAACTCTCTTTTAAAGGTTAAAAATTAAAACTAGTGCCTTAATCGGTTTGGCTCAGTGGATAGAGCTTCAGCCTGCGGACTGAAGGGTCCCAGGTTCGATTCTGGTCAAGGGCATGTACCTTGGTTGTGGGCACATCCCCAGTAGGGGGTGTGCAGGAGGCAAATGATCGATGTTTCTTTCTCATTGATGTTTCTAACTCTCTATCCCACTCCCTTCCTCTCTGTAAAAAATTCAATAAAATATATATTTTTTAAAAATTAAAACTAGTAAAAATAACAAAGTTGACATTGTGTACCTTAATACATATACAACATGAAAAGATTTGAATTGTGACATCAAAATGCTATAAAGGAGTGTGTGGTGAAGAGTATAAGGGCAGAAGTTTTATATGCAACTAAAGGTGTTATCAAGATAAAATAGACTGCAAAGGGTATAACTTGCTTTATGAAAGTCTCTTGGAAATCACAAACAAACACTATGTAATAGATATACAAAAGAGAAAGGGATCAAATCAATGTACAAAGCCATCAAATCACAAAGGACGACCATAAGACAGGAAGACAAAGGAACTACAAAAGAGCCAGAAACCAGTGAAGAAGTGGCTATAGTTGCTCCTTAAACAAATTCTTCATTCAAAATACATAGAGTCACTGAAGACATAAGAAAAACAGAAAGCAGTCGCAATATAGCATGTAAACTCTCGGCCCACGGGCCACATGTGGCCCATAATCAAATTTTTTTTTTTTTTGGCTCAGCCAATATAATGGTATGTAAGAAACGTTTTAATAAAAAATTTAGTAACTTAATTTTTACAGCATCCTGTTATACATAACTATTAATAACAAACTACAATGTTTGCTAATGACTGATTACTATAACCGTGTTGCATTTGAAACATAGTAATCTCTCTTTTGTAAAACTGCTGTTTGAAATTCTCTGCTATTTTAGATTGTCCCTTGTTCTGTGAGTCAACTCTGCTATTCTTAGACGGTCCCTTATTCTGTGGATTAACTCTGCTTATTAGCTTCTGTAAACATATGCTTTTTAGCTTACTTGAATAATAGGGAATTAGATAAACTTAGCTGTCTGACCTTGTAGGCCAGGAACTTATAATCCCATACTCTCATGCCAGGTGTTTTAGTTATTTGAATAGAACTGTGTCGTACTCAAGGTTACAGGTTTCCTGCAACATATCTAATAAGGATACATGGGACTCTTTGAAAACTTGCAAAGATTCCAAAACTCCATATTTGGGAGACAAAGGGACTGGGGGGCGGGTTTTAAAGGGAGAACTTCCTCCAGGTTGCTTTGCTCAGTCTTCGGGAGCAGTCTGGGCCCCCTAGCGTTAACAAAAGGCTCCAAATTAACTGGCTCGCTAAGGTGTCTTCTGTAAAGCTCACTGATTTACAATATAACACATTCATTTCCCTTACACATCTTACACGCAGGCGCACCATTTCTCTACACTAACACTAGCAGCAAATATTTTAGCAGCCGATGGCCACATCATTAGTCTTGTACTGACTTGTTTGGTGTGTGCAACAGGAAATATTTCTCTTTCGGAGAACAAGAAAAATAGGTTTATTTGTGTTACACTTATTAATTTGTGCAGTTAGTCTGGTAGGTTAATGTTCAAGAAAAAATATCAATTTTTATTAAAATATTCTATTATTTTGTTAACAATTACTCATTTATTTCAGCCCTTTGTATTCAGCATGTCTATATTGAAATAGACCTTCATTTCTATGAAAATTATAGCTTTTATTTTTTTTTGTGGCCCACATAAACTTAAACCTTGTTTATTTGGCCCATATTAGCCTTTGAGTTTGACATGGTTGCATTATAGGCTGCCTACAAGAGACACTATACCTTTTTGAACTCAAACAGGCAAGGGAAAAAAACTTGCAAAAAATATATTCCATGCAAATGAAACCAAAACTGGGCAGGAGTCGTGAAAATTGTACCAGAGAAAAGAAATCTCCTCAAAAACTGTTACAAGAAACAAAGGTCATCATAAAATAATAAATCAGTCAATTCATCAACAGGATAACAATTTCAAGTATTATGCACTCAACAACAAAACAACTAAGTATATTACACACCTAATAGCACATCTGAAGGCAGAAAAAAAAAAGCAATATTAGTATGCAAATTGAACTGAAGCACGGTGGTTCCTCCTTTGGCAAAATGCTGTTTAAAACTGCTGTTTGAACTACTCTGTTATTCTTAGACAGTCTCTTATTCTTATAAAATATAACTTTGTTTTTTAGCTTGAATAATAGAAAAGATAAACTGTCTGACCTTGCAAGCTAGCCATCTAACATAAGGGGCTGATACTAATGCCAGGTGTCTGTATAGATATATGTACTCAAGGTTACAAGTTATCTGTATAGATACCAAGTGTTTGTTAGATATGATACATACTCAAGGTTACAAATTGTCTGTAAAAGTAACTTACACAAGGACTCAAAAAGGTACAAAAAGAGAATGTTTCCTCTTTCGGGTGTTCAGAATTTGACAGAGGTAATCTGCTCTGAACCTACGAGCAATAAAGATGACTCCTAATTAATTGGCTCATTAAGGCCACTTGTCTAGCTCAACTAATTTGCAATACAACAGAACAATGCCCCTTCAATAATAGGTAGACATCCCATACAAAAGCAGTAAGAATAATTGAAGTCTGACTAGACTCCAAAGAAAACAGAACTAAGAAATACACACAGAACATTCCATCCAAGTGCAGCGGAACACGAATTCTTGTCAATGAAATATTCTCTAAGCAGATCATGTGTTAGGTCAGAAAATAGTCTCAAACCTTGAGAAGAAATCACATCAAGTACCTTATCTTGTCACATGAAACTAGAAATCAATTTTAGTTTCAAGAAAGCTGGAAAACTCACAAGTATGTTCAAATTAAACACAGTCCTGAAGAATGAGTGGATAAAAGAAAAAAACAGAAAAGAGAACTCAAAAAATATACAGAGGCAAAGTGAATACAAGCACAACCTACCAAAGCTTATATATAAAATGCAGGAAATGCAATTCTGAGAGGAAATTTTAGAGTGACAGATTCCTATGTTAAGAAAAAAAGATCTCAAATAAACAACCTAACCTTGCGCCTCAGAAAACTAGAGACACAAACAAGTAAACCTGAGGATTAAAAACGCAGCAGAGTAAGTGGATGCTGCATGTACATGCTCCCAGGAACAAACTGAAACTACAACTAAAATACCGAAAAAAATACGTGAATGAGCAACGGAAAACTCGCAAGAAAGAACCCTGACGCCTGAAGACTGAAAGTGGAGCCCGCATAGAGACTGGTAGGTGGGGCGCAGGTGCGAACAGCAACTGAAGTCCTGGAGAGGGATCTCAGTGTGGGGGCTGCCTGCCACTGAGAACTCTGGGATCTAATTCCTAAGCTGGGCCACCCAGCAGCATGCACCAGAACTGAGGAGGGTACCCACATAACATCTGGCTGTGAAAAGCAGTGGGGTATGGCCTGCCAGGAAGAGATGGCTGGAAACTCCAGCACCCTCTTAAAGGGCCAGCGCACAAAACTCCCTGTGGAGCCAACTACCTTGTGCTCCAGCAAAGGAAGGATAAAGTAGACTGGAGCTGTGAAGGCAGAAGCCAGGACTGGGGACTTGGGGGAAATAGAGCTCAGAAGGCAGACACCCTATGTTTTCTGGGCTGAGTCACTCCCACACAGTGGAGGACATCTTTCCCACATAGATCTCTGCCTTACGGTGTGTGTGGCGGGGGGGGGGGGGGGGGGGGGGGGGGGGGGGGGGGATAGGTGATACACCCTATTGCAGTGGTTCTCAACCTTCCTAATGCCTCGACCCTTGAATACAGTTCCTCATGTTGTGGTGACCCCCAACCAGAAAATTATTTTCGTTGCTACTCCATAACTGTAATTTTACTACTGTTATGAATCGTAATGTAAATATCTGACATGCAGGATGTTTTAGGTGACCCCTCTCAACCCACAGGTTGAGAACCTCTGCCCTATTGGGAAACACCTTGCCCTGAGGCCACTTGAGAGATTAAAAATAACAATTAGCATCCAGTCAGTAGCAACTGCCCCACCCTGTTGAAAAAAAACTCTTGTCACACCTGAGGACGATTGCTTAGGGCAGTGGTCGGCAAACTCATTAGTCAACAGAGCCAAATATCAACGGTACAACAATTGAAATTTCTTTTGAGAGCCAAATTTTTTAAACTTAAACTTCTTCTAACGCCACTTCTTCAAAATAGACTCACCCAGGCCGTGGTATTTTGTGGAAGAGCCACACTCAAGGGGCCAAAGAGCCGCATGTGGCTTGCGAGCTGCAGTTTGCCGACCACTGGCTTAGGGGGTAATCCTATCTGTCTGTAGGCAAAGGACCTAAATAAAGTGTGTGTGTAGGCAAAAGACCTAAATAGACACTTTTCAAAAGAGGACCTACACAAGGCCAAGAGACATGAAAACATGCTCAAAGTCACTAATCATCCCAGAGATGCAAATCAAAACAATGAGGTACTATCTCACACCCGTCAGAATACCAGTCATCAATAAATCAACAAACTACAAGTGCTGGTGAGGATGTGGAGAAAAAGGAACCCTCTGCACTGCTGGTGGGAATGCAGACTCCTGCAACCATTGTGGAGAACAGTATGGAGTTTCCTCAAAAAATTAAAAATGGATCCCTGGCCGCTTTGGCTGTCGGCCTGCAGACTGAAGGTCCCGGGTTCGGTTCTGGCCAAGGGCATGTACCTCAGTTGCGGGCACATCCCCAGTGGGGAGTGTGCAGGAGGCAGCTGATCGATGTTTCTCTCTCATCAATGTTTCTAACTCTCCCTCTCCCTTCCTCTCTGTAAAAAATCAATAAAATATATTTTTTAAAAAGTTAAAAATGGAACTCCCATTTGGCCCAGTAATCCCACTTCTAGGAATATATCCGAAGAAATCAGAAACACCAATCAGAAAGGATGTATGCACCCCTGTGTTCATAGCAGCACAATTACAATAGCTAAGATTTGGAAACAGCCTAAATGCCCACCAGCAGATGAGTGGATTAAAAAACTGTGGTACATTTATACAATGGAAACTATGCTGCTGTAAAAAAGAAGGAACTTGTACCATTTACAACAGCATGGATGCACCTGGAAAGCATCATGCTAAGTGAAATAAGCCAGTTGGAGAAAGATAAATATCACATGATCTCACTCATTTGTGGAATATAATGAACAATATAAACTGATGAGCCAAAATAGAGCCAGAGGAAAAAAACATCCTATATAATAAAGGCGTAATATGCTAATGGACCCTCACACTGTCCCAAAGATGGCAGTGCCCACACCAAATAAGGAGGGAATATGCTAATTGACTGCCACTCCCTCAAAGACGGCAGCACCTACAGTCACAAGATGGCGGTGCCCAGTCCCCTCACCTGCCAAGGCAGCAGGCACGTGGCAAGGCTGGGCCCTCCCCCAGGCAGGCCTGGCCGCTCCACGCACCTGCCTCTGGAGTCTCCCAGTCCCTTCAGCCCCCCAGCCGCCCAGGGCTGGTCCCAGGTGCAGGCAAGCCTCGATGGCCAGTCACTATGAGGCACACTGAATACCACTTGGTCTCTTTCCCTGGCAGGCAGGCTCTGATCGCCCAATGGCAAATGGGGAACCGGGGGTGGGAGGTGGCGGGGGCCTGGACCAGCTGAGGGCAGCCAGGGAAGATGGCCCTGATAACAGGCCAGGCCTAGGGACCGTACCCATGCATGAATTCATGCACCGGGCCTCTAGTTTTAGAATATAATAGAAGTAACCCTGTTATTTGCAGATTTTTAATCTTTCCTATAAACTTTTGTGATATTATACTATGTTAGTACAGTTTTGGTAATATTATTACATTTAAAATCCTTTTTTTCTTGAAATATTAATGTTTGTTGCATGTAACATTAAAACAAAACAAAACTATTTTCACCCTAACTGGTTTGACTCTGTGGATAGAGCGTCAGATTGTGGACTAAAAAGGGCCAAAGAGCCGCATGTGGCTTGCGAGCCCCAGTTTGCCTACCACAGACCTAAACCAGAAGACATGTTAAGTAGGAAAGGATAGTTTCTTCAATGAATGGTGCTGAGAAAATGGATATTTACATGTAAAACAACAAATATAGACACCACTGATAAAAATTAACTCAGACTGCATGAAAGCATTACAGTCCTTTCTTTATTATTATTATTATTTTATTGTTTGAAATATTACAAATAGTAGTACATATGTCTCCTTTTTTCTTCCCCCATTGACCTCCCCCTGGCCTCCCCTACCCCCCAGCACATGCCTTCACCTGCCTCCTCCCTCCCCCATCCCCCGTGTCTTGTATCCATTGGTTATGCTTATATGCATGTGTACAAGTCCTTCAGTTGATCTCTTACAGCCCTACAGTCCTCTCTTAATACCTTAAAATCCTTCAGGACAAAAACCAGAAGAAAACACTTGGAAGATGTGTTTTGGACATGATTTTTGGGATGTGATACCAAACACCAAGCAAAAAAGTAAAACCAACAGTCCGGGCTACAACAAAGGAAAGAGCAACATCTCAGCACAATAGCATTTAACACAATGAAATGAAAAAGCAATCTCCAGGAGGATGGCAGACGATACACTGCAAATCAGATGAACTTATGGAACATATTGTGGATTTGGCTCAGATCAGCTAAAAAAAGCAACCATCAGCCCTGGCCGGTTAGCCTCAGTGGATAAAGCGTCAGCCTGCGGACCTAGGGGTTCCAGGATTGATGCAGGTCCCCAGCACGTGCCTTCGCTGCAGGCTCCTCCCCACCCAACCCTGGTCATCAGGGCCTGTGCAGGAGGCAACCAATCGACCTATTGCTCTCCACATCTTATTTCTCTCTCTTTTTTCCTCTTTAACACTCTCTCTAGAACTCATCAGCAAAATATACTTGGGTGAAGATTAAAAAATAAATAAGCTAAGATCCAGATACAGAAAGAAGGTCATGTCACCTTAAACCTATAATGAAAGCTATGAAGAACACTATGGTTTTATTGAAAAAAAAACAAAAAAAAAAACCTCTAAATAAATTCCTTAAAAATACTTTATCCATAAACACAGGTAACCAACATCTGAGCCTGCCTGAAAAATAGCCACACTACACTTCCTGAATGCAGAGTTGCGCAAAACATGGAATTTGTAAATAAAACAAGAATGCAATATTTGAGAAGAACAACTAGGCAAATGCAAAAAGCCATGTACCTTAATATATAAACTGGAAAAGGCATTCAAAAGACTCATTAGCCAAAAAATATTGTTAAAATTAGGACTAGGAATATAGAGACAATTTAAAAAAAAAATACACACAAATGACCATCAGGAATAATTTAAAAAATGTTTTAACTCATTAGTCAAGGTGGAATCCATTAAGCCCCCTGACACACTACAAACCACAAACCCTTCCCTACGAGTTCACTACAGCAGGTGCTGTGGCTAAAGGGATAGAAGGGAGCAGGACAAACAAACCCACTCTGCCAACCATAGCAACTACTCAGAACACTGGAAAAATCCAGCCATGTGTACCGTCCACAGGTGAGGACAGAGCACGCCTACAGGTGAAGGGGTCTGGGGAAATGCAAAGCCAAGTCCCGGAACCAGCCAGAGTGAGGGTCTTACCCAGCGAAGATACAAGTTCAAAGTTCTCCAGCATCACATGCAGGTACAGCTGTCTCTGACCCTCATCAAGGAGGCTCCATTCCTCCCTGGAGAAGTACAGGGCAATGTCCTCAAAAGTCACGCCCACCTGTCAGAATGCAAACAATTGAAACCATATTTGAAATTTTGGGAACTAGCAATCCTACCCCTTACACACCTTCCTCACCCTCAGCCTCCTCCAGGGCGCCCCAGTTTAGTGTGGACACCAGGTCCTCATGCCTGTGCTGGCTGCTCTCTTATCACAGTCCCAATAGTCACTGTGA
This sequence comes from Corynorhinus townsendii, assembly GCA_026230045.1. Classification (NCBI taxonomy): domain Eukaryota; kingdom Metazoa; phylum Chordata; class Mammalia; order Chiroptera; family Vespertilionidae; genus Corynorhinus; species Corynorhinus townsendii. Next base: position 49,122,687 of record JAPDVU010000011.1, on the reverse strand, counting down.
TTGCCCTCAGCACAACACATGGGTTCGGAAGGGGGACAGCAGAGAAACATCATAGAAGCTCAGGATAATGCCTGCAGGGCCCCAGCCTTCCTGCCAAGCAATACCACTGCAGTCTCCTAGATCACGCCTCCAGGACAAAGCCAAACCTGAGCTTATGCTTCACCCTTTAGTCCCCACACCAGGTCCCGGGAACCATCAGCTCACACTTCCTCCAGATGTGCACAGCACTGGGTAATGTCTACCTCCTTCCCATCTTCAGACCCCAGGTTCACTCCCGCAGCTCTGCCACCTCCCTGCTCCACAGCACAGGACCTCTCTGGACTCACCCATGACCTTGGCATATGGCATCCAGAGAGTGCTTGAGGGGTTTCAGGAGGATCTGGCACCACCCGTTCGTTTCCTGATGGACCCCACAGCCTGGGGAAAGCAGGGCATGCGGCTCTGAAATCCTCCCTGCCCGTCTCTGATTTTTGCTTCAATCCTCCCCACCCAAATCCCCATGGGAATTTCAGATGCAAGTCACCCCTGTCCTCTCTGCCCTGCACTTGCTGTGTCTTCAGAAGCCACAACACTCCTCTCTCCCCTCCTCCTTCCTCACGGTCCTCCAAGCGGGCCGGAACTGCAGGACCCGACAGGCGCCCACACCCGGGTTGTCCTGTTGGGTGTATGGAGGCGATGAGGACCCGAAGGGTCACGCACTCACCTCAGACCTGCAACTCAGCACGGGCGCCGCCATTGCACTCTGTGGGCTGAGCGGGGCGGGAGCAGCGGGAGAAGAGGCCGCCGCGGGAATGGCGGTCCCTGTCCCGGCCCTGGTCCGGCCCAGTGGCGACTCTGAGCTTCAATCCTACATGTGAGCTGTGTGCACCCCTGGAGGCTCTCACCATTGGCTGTGAGGAGGGGAACCCCACTCTCCTGCCTTCTCCACTGGACTCTGCGACCAGGAACTCCTGACGGCCTGAGAAAAAAACTGAGAAGACAAAACCCCGCTAGGAGGCCTACCGGTCCCGCCCTACAGAAGTGGACAAGCGGAAACGTCTACTATGAGCCTCCATTGGCTGATCCTGTTGTCATCCCACGCCTGGCCTTCTGGGTAATGTAGTTCCTACGCTCCAATGCCGGGATCCTGTACTTCCACAGCTCAACCCAGGACTGGATTTGGGGCCTATAGCTGAGTATACACCAACTATACTAAGGGTCCTCCAGCACCTTCAGCGGAGGTGCTTTCTAAGCCAAGTTTGTTTCCGGGGCACCTGCGTGGCTTCTTTTAGCTGCTGGTTTTGCATATCTTTCTTCAGGACCTGCTCTTTCAGAATAACAGGCATTATTTCTTCATTCAGGCCATTAGGCATCTATCTCGTTCAGGCCTTATGTCCCTGGGGAACGTTGCTCCTTTCTAACAAGAACTATGTTGCCTCCATTGAGTCCACTAAGAAAAGTTAATGTCACAAAACAGACACGAATACTTCAGAGCATCTGCGTCTGATGCCATCAGCAGTGTCAGCTTGGCCTGGGCTGCGGTGAAGCTAGAGTCAACCTGGATTCCATCTGGTGCCGCTGGCTGTAATTATTCATCTATTGCCAACAATAGAGATCATGTTGAGGACATCAAAGACATGAATTACAGGTATTCCACTGAGACATTGCCGGTTGGGTTCCAGACCAACCAAGTGAATTTGTCCACAAAGCTAGTCACAATAATTTTTTTGGTTCCTAATGCATATACAAATGTATGTTTACCCTATACATTACTGTAGTCTCTTATGTGTGGCAAAAAAAAAAAAAAGTGTTCATACTCTAATTGTAAAATAATTTATTGATAGCACTGGTAGGTTTCAGCACAGTGGATAGAACAACGTCCTCTGTACCGAAGGTCCTGTGTTTCATTCCCAGTCAGGGCACATACCCAGGTTTCAGGTTCCAACCCTGGTCTGGGAGTGTGCATGATGCAACCAACCAACGTTTCTCTCTCACATTAATGTTTGTTTTGTCTCTCTCCCTCTCCCTTCTTCTCTCTCTAGAATCAATGAAAAACATATCCTCAGGTAAGGAATTAAGAAAATAACTAAATAGATTTATTTTTAAAATGTACTTTATTGATTTTTTACAGAGAGGAATGGAGAGGGATAGAGAGTTAGAAACATCCAAGAGAGAGAAACATCGATCAGCTGCTTCCTGCACACCTCCTACTGGGGATGTGCCCAAGGTACACGCCCTTGACCGGAATTGAATCTGGGACTTTTCAGTCCACAGGCTGACACTCTATCCACTGAGCCAAACCAGTTAGGGCTAAATAGATTTTTTTTTTAAAGAAAATGAATAAATAAATACATTATTGATAAAAATAACTGAATCCATCATCTGAATCTTCATTGAGTTGCAATCTTTTTGCAGGCGGAGGGTCTTGCCTTTGTGATGAGAAAGCGGTATCTGTGACACTCAATAAAAGCAGCACATCACAGTCCTAGCTGTTTTGGCTCACTGGATAAAGCATAGGCCTGCAGACTGAAGGGTCCCAGGTTTGATTCCGGTCAAGGGCACATGCCTGGGTTGCAGGCTTGATCCCCAGTAGGGGGCATGCAGGAAGCAGCCAACCAATGATTCTCTCTCATCATTGATGTTTCTCTCGCACTCTCCCTTCCTCTCTAAAATCAATAAAAATATATATTTTTTAAAAAGGACATCACAAAAGAGACTTATGCCTGACTGGAGAATCTCAGAAAATTCACTACACTAATGACTAGTTACATCATCATATATGTGATGACTAGAGGCCCGGTGCACGACATACATGCATGGGGGCTGGAGCGGTGTCCCTCAGCCCCACCTGCACCCTCTCCCATCTGGGACCCCTCGGGATTGCTGGCTCTTAACTGCTCACCTGCCTGTCTGCCTGATTGCCCATAACTGCTTCTGCCTGCAGCCTGATCGCCCCTAACTAATCCCCTGTGGCCTGATCGACACCTAACTGCTCCCCAGCTGGCCTGATGGCCCCCAACTGCCCTCCCCTGCCGGCCTGATCGTCCCTATTGCCCGCCCTGGAGGCCTTATGGCCCCCAACTGCCCTTCCCTGCCAGCCTGATTGCTCCCAACTTCCCTCCCCTGCTGACCTAATCAGCCACAACTGCCCTCTCCTGCCATGACCCGCCTCCTCTGCCGGGCCCCGCCTCTGCTGTGTGCATAGCCATCTTGTGATGGCCATCTTGTGTCCACATTAGAGCGGGATGCATGAGGGCGTGACGACCACCTAGGCCAGTGGTCGGCAAACTCATTAGTCAACAGAGCCAAATATCAACAGTACAACGACTGAAATTTCTTTTGAGAGCCAAAATTTTTAAACTTAAACTATTTAGGTAAGTACATTGTTATTAACTTAATAAGGGTACAACTAAGCTGGCCTTTGCTAAAAACTCAAGGGGCCAAAGAGCTGCATGTGGCTTGCAGTTTGCCCACCACTGACCTAGGCTATTATTAATATAGATTATAACACTGGAATGCAGGACAAGCTTAAAATGAAAATAATAAAGTGCATAATATAAACATAAATGAGAGTCTACATATTTATAATTTCAATACAGATGAAGAAAAATAAACTTTTGTAAACCTGGAAGAATTTAATTCTAACAAAGTCACTGGTGTTTTTTCTTAAATTCAAAATGCAATTGTAATTATAAAAAGAGAACTTGTGAGTTGCAGACATAGGTTGCAGCCTAACTGGTTTGGCTCAGTGGATAGAGCATCAGCCTGCAGACTGAAGACTGAAGGGTCCCAGGTTAGATACCCGTCAAGGGCATGTACCTTCGTTGTGGGCACATCCCCAGTAGGGGGTGTGCAGGAGGCAGATGATCTATGTTTCTTTCTCATCAATGTTTCTAACTCTATCCTTCTCCCTTCCTCTCTGTAAAAAATCAATAAAATATAATTTTAAAAAAAGATTTATAGCCCTAACCGGTTTGGCTCAGTGGATAGAGAATCGGCCTGTGGACTCAAGGGTCCCAGGTTCGATTCCGTCAAGGGCATGTTACTTGGTTGCGGGCAAATACCCAGTAGGGGGTGTGCAGGAGGCAGGTGATTGATGTTTCTCTCTCATCAATGTTTCTGATTCTCTCTCCCTCTCCTTTCCTCTCTGTAAAAAATCAATAAAATACATTTTTAAAAAAGATTTATAGGTGAGATAATGATATGTATGCTATGGTCAATGCAATAAAATTAGGAACATATTCACAAATTATATTTAGAGTAAATGAAATACATATTCATACTGATAACTGACCTATGTGTAACTCAAATTTTTGTACATCACATGAAATATTTTGTTTAAAAACAATTATGGATATGCATATGTGCAATAAAACAGTTTTAAAATAGTAACCCACTAAAAATATTTCTCCTTTTAACAATTTAAAGCGCCTTTTCTCCTGTTTCTTGGATTGCAGCCAGTGTCAAGGAATCATTCTCAGACCTTTTTGAAGAATGAGTTACAAATGGAATCTGTAGGAATATTTTACTAACATGTTTTCCATAAAAGTGGGTGTTAAACTTCCTGCTGAATTTAGTGCAAACCAGACAAACATAAACAAATAAAAACACATGCCAATCAAATAGTGCAAAACAGAAATAACAATAAAATCAGTGATAGCAACAATTTGAAAGCTAAAATACCAAAGTGTTAGAATTCAATGAGTGGACTTATTTTTTTTAAATATATTTTTATTGATTTCAAAGAGGAGACAGAGAGAGAGAAACACCAATGATGAGAGAATCATTGATTGGCTGCCTTTTGGACGCCCCCTACTGGGGATCAAGCCCACAACCTGGACATGTGCCCTTGCCTGGAATAGAAACTGGGACATTTCAGTGCTCTATCCACTGAGCCAAATCAGCTAGGTCACAATGAGTGGATTTAAACTGTTTTGCAAACTGATCTGACATCTGTTTTGTGCTTAGGGGACCTGAGTTGTGACCATTGTTATTACTCTTTTAAAATAAACTGCAAGTAATTTTCCTTTAAAACAAAACAAAACATTTTTTTAATGATTTCAGGTTGGAAGGGAGAAGGCGAGATAGAAACATCAATGATGAGAATCATTGATTGGCTGCCTCCTGCATGCCCCCTACTGGGCATGGAGCCCACAACCCAGGCATGTGCCCTTGACTGGAATCAAACCTGGGAACCTTTGGTCTGTAGGCCTATGCTCTATCCACTGAGCCAAAGCAGGTAGGTCTATAAGTAATTATTTTTTATATAAATTGTGACCTAAAAAGTATACTTGTATCCCTTCGGTAACTGGAATCAGGAGTAATGATGTCATTTGTGGCCAGAATATGCTGAGCATTTGGGGTTGGTGTTCAAAAAAACTATTTTTTAACCCAAAGATCCCTGGTGTACACACAAGAAGACTGGAAAGGAGGATTGGGTCCAGAATATGGTCAAAGCTTAAGGGAATAAATGGTGAGCACCATTATCTCATACAGCCAGTAGGGATACAGAGGACAGAATCACACATCCAGTTAATCCTTGCATGGGAAAGAGGTGAGCACTTGCCTAATGAGACCCGGAGCCTATAGATCTTCAGATTCCCTTCTGAATATTAGGCCTCAGAATTCACATCCAGTTGTCCATTCTCTTGCAGGGTGAATGTCAGTGCTACATAACAACACTGGAAGAGTTAAACTAAGGCATCAAATTCACCACAGTGGATGGGATCACAGCCTGACACCCAAAATGTGGGCAAAAGTGCAGAGACTCAGCCCTAATTACCGAGGTCTCCTGTGGGTCAAACTCTGTGCTGGGATCTAAGGGGAGGCAGATAAACAGCAGCTCACTCTGAAAGAAGGTTCACCTGGAGAAACCACTGCAGCTGAGAAATGATGACATTCCCTTGAACACGGGAAGGCCAAGGGTAAGGGCTCTGAGATGTAAAGGGAATGGGAGGAAACGCATAACTGCAACCATGGAAACAGGAGCTGCAGCTGAGCCACCCTGGTCCTCATACTGCACCTGCTCCAGTGAGGGCTGCTCATCAGTGGTAGACACTGTGTCTGACGCTTGAGAAAATAATGGTTAAAATAATATGACACTTGTCTGTGGTGTAAATTTGGGGAGCTGACTTCATTTCTCAATTACTGAATTTTTCAGCAATTTGATGAGTTTCCACTTGCACAGGTTGTTGTGAAAATTAAAAGAGAAAATGCTCATAAACTAACCCTGGAATCCTGGCAACAAGTACTCAGCTTGGTACTTTGATTGATGTTGGGAGGCCAGAGTAAGCACCACCAATCATCTGCATGTCACATTCAGCCATCTGAGATTCAGGGAGCTCTAGTGAGTCTGCTGGAGATTCCCAGGTGGGGCGCACCACAATGACACCTGAGTGCACACAGCACCTGCCTCCCTGCAGCAGAGTCAGTGGCTTCTTATAGGTCCCATTTCTTACTAAAATGCACCCAAAGAGAAAGGTACTTGTGGGCATTAGGGGAGTGAGAAGTGCCTGGCCTGGGAATGTCTCTGCAGGAGAGGCTGGAGTGGCCAGGAGAGGAAGAGAAACATCAATGATGAGAGAGAATCACTGACCAGCTGCCTCCTGTATGCTCCACACTGGGCTTCTAACCCAGGGCCCAGGCATTGAATTGTGACCTCCTGGATCATAGGTCCACGTGGAACCACTGAACCACATTGGCTGGGCTCTCATCATTGATGTTTCTATCCCTCTCTCTCTCTTTTGATCTACTTATCAATACAATTTATAAAATAAAATGTAAAAAAAACAATTAAAATATTTATTAAAAAGTAAAACATATTAAAAATATTCCAATACAAAAAATGTTTATTTCCTACAGCAAAAAAGGCACAAAATGAAATTCCAACAGCCATCTTTGCTGTTCCACTTTCCTTTTGTTAAAACTGCCAAAACTTATAGCAAATTAGGCAGAACATATGATAAGATGCTTTAACAAAGATACACTCAAAAAATAACTTCTGAGAAAAGGTTCACCATAAATCCCTAGAAAAAATACAACCAAACAACAGAGTTGGATGAAAAATTACGGAATTTGTTTAAATAAGAATGATTGACAAAACAAAAAATTTGCTAGAACGTGTAGAATGTAAATAACTTACACACTGGTGGGAAAATGCCAAAGGTACAATCAATTTATTTTTATTTTTAAAGAATAGTTTATTGATTTTAAAAATATATATGTATTGACCTCAAAAAGGAGAGAGACATACATAGAAGCACCCACGAAGAGAGATTATTGACTGGCTACCTCCTACATACCCCACACTGGGATTTGAACTTGCAACTCAGGATCTGCCCTGACCAGTAATTAAACCATGACTTCCTGATTCATAGGTCGAAGCTCAATTACTGAGCCATTCCAGATGGCCATTTTATTAATTTTTGGTGAGAGAAAAAGGGAGAGGGAGAGAAACATGATATTAAAGTGCAACATCACCCAGCTGCCTCCTGCACACCCCATTCCAGGGAGCTGACCCACAACCCAGGCACAGGCCCAGCACTCCAACCGGTATCACTTCAGTGCACCCAACCAACCGAGCCACAACATCCATGATGGTACATTCAGTTTAGGTCACAAAATGTAAATCTTTTAAACATTCAAATACACAACCACCTAGATTATGTACTGAAATTTTGACTACATTAAATGAAACTTGTATCGATATAAAGAGTTATACAGAAATGTTTGTATTAATTTATTAGAAATTAGAGGCCTGATGCACGAAATTCATGCAAGGGGCTCGGCCCTCGCTGCTGCAGCGGCTTGCCTCGGCCCTCGCTGCTGCAGCGGCTTGCCTCGGCCCTCGCTGCTGCAGCGGCTTGCCTCGGCCCTCGCTGCTGCAGCGGCTTGCCTCGGCCCTCGCAGCCCTGGCTTTGTCCAGAAGGTTGTCCAGCTTTCTGGTCTAATTAGCATATAACATTTTTATTATTATAGACTAGGGGCCTGGTGCAAGAAATTGGTGCACTGGGTGTGGGGGGGGGCGTACCTTCAGCCCAACCTGCCCCATCTCGCAGACTGGAAGCCCTCAGGGGATGTCCTACTGACAGCTTAGGCCCGCTCCTCATGAAGAGGGGGCCTAAGCCGCAGTCTGGCCTCCCTCTGCCGGAGGCGACCAGGCTGATCAGGGGAAGGTGCCAGCCTCATCACCCTGCTGCTGCAGCCACTGCCAGCCACCACAGCTGCCTAGGTCTTTTCAACACAGACTCCAGTTCCTTTACCATGAAAAAAATGACAACTTTCTTTAGGCATTTTCAAGATGTCTCTGTCATAGGATATGACATTTCTTTTTTTTTTTACCCTCACCTGAGGATATGTTTCCATTGATTTTTAGTGTGTGGAAGAGAGAGGGTGACAGAAACATCAATGTGAGAGGGACACTTTGATTGGTTGCCTCCTGCTTAAGCCCTGACCTGGGCCTAAGCCAGGGAGGAACCTGTAACCTAGGTACATGCCCTTGATCAGAATCAAACCCGGACCCTGGGGTCTGCAGGCCAAGGCTCTATCCACTGAGCCAAACCTCGCAGCCCTGGCTTTGTCCAGCTTTCTGGTCTAATTAGCATATAACATTATTATTATAGACTAGGGGCCTGGTGCAAGAAATTCGTGTGTGAAAGATCAGGATCCTTACGGAAAACAATACTAGGAGAAGATGAAGAGTCTCCCCAGCAAGGTGAACCCCTGGCTAGGGCAGGGTATGACATTTCTTAACCCCGCCAACAGTGGACCTTCGTTTTTTCCTCCAGGAGTGTGGTGGAAAAATCCTAGATCACCTTCTTGGATTCTTATTACCCAAGTCACCAAGAACACTGCCAGCAGGAGGCAGTGTACAGGGAGCTTAGCCAATGAGTGGTCAGAAAAGGTGTTTAGCCTCTAACTGGTTTGGCTCAGTGGATAGAGCATCGGCCTGCAGACTGAAGGGTCCCAGGTATGATTCCTGTTAAGGGCATGTACCTTGGCTGGGGGCACATCCCCAGTGGAGTGTGCATGAAGCAGCTGATCAATGTCTCTCTCTTCAATGTTTCTCTCTATCCCTCTCCCCTCTTCTCTGTAAAAAATCAATAAAATATGTATTTTTTTTTAGAAGAAAAGGTGTTTTCTCTGCATCTCATGCACAGAGGACCCCCTACATTGTGTCCACTGGGCTAGGGGAGTGTCCCAGCAGTCTGGGGGAAGGGGATATGTCCCCCAAGGCCTGCAGCCCCGTGTTGTGGGCGCTGGGCTGAGGGCATGGACCTGGGCCCCACAGTGGCCACTGGGGACAAATGCCCCAAGGCTGGCAGCCTTGCATTGTGGGCACTGGGCTGGGGGCATGGAGACCTGGGTTGCAGCTTGGCGCCCGGAGGCGTTCTGGGACCCCGGCAGCTCAAGCTCAGAACCCAGTCCGCTTGGCGCCTGTATATGCAAATTAACTTGCCATCTTTGCTGGGTTAATTTGCATACTCACTCCTGATGGCTGTTGGGTGTCGTAGAGGTACGGTAAATTTGCATCTTTCTCTTTTATTAATATAGATAACAAACTATTCGTAAAAATGTATAAAGTATTGGTGATATATTACAGGAGGTACAGGTGAAATACTTCAGCAACAGAAATATGCAGTGACAGATATGGCAACACATCTGTATGTTAGAAAGTGCAACATGGACACATATTGTTCGAATATAAAAAAACAACAGCAGAAACACTTGTGGGGACTTTACATATTGTAAGTGTTTAAACATATGAGATAGCCCTAACTGGTTTGGCTCAGTGGACAGAGCGTTGGCCTGTGGACTCAAAGGTTCCGGGTTCGATTCCGGTCAAGGGCATGTACCTGGGTTGCGAGCACATCCCCAGTAGGACATGTACAGGAGGAAGCTGACTGATGTTTTTCTCACATCAATGTTTCTGACTCTCTATCCCTCTCCCTTCTTCTCTGTAAAAAATCAATAAAATATATTTTTAAAAAATTTTAAATATAATATAATGCAGACAAATGAGACTTTGCAACTTTTTATGCTATTGTTAAGACTTGAGAAACAACATATCCTACACATCTAAGAAAAGTATCACATGTGAACACATGAACAGAACAAATTTTTGAATTTGGATGAGAGATATCTTATGTTAATTGCACTCATAAGGGCTTTCTGCAGTGTGAAGTCTCTGATGATATGGGAGACCACTGATACTTGTAAAAGATTTCTGACATTCACTGCTTTTATAAGCCTCTTCTCCTGTATGAACTCTCTATGAAGATAGGTCTTAGTGGTAAAACATTTCCAACAATTCGCTGCATTAGGAAGGCTTCTCTGCAGTGTGAAATTGCTGATGATAGTGAAGGCCATTCCAAGTGGTAAAAGATTTCGCACATTCACTGCATTTATAAGGCTTTTCTCCAGTGTGAACTCTCTCATGACGACGAACCTCACTGCTAGTCATAAAAGATTTTGCACATTCACTGCATTTATAAGGCTTTTCTCCAGTGTGAACTCTCTGATGACAACGAAGATAACTGCTAGTGGTAAAGGATTTCCCACATTGACTGCATTTATAAGGCTTTTCTCCAGTATGAACTCTCTGATGACGACGAAGATCACTGCTGGTGGTAAAAGATTTCCCACATTCATTGCATTTAGAAGGTTTTTCTCCAGTATGAACTCTCTGATGACACCGAAGGCAACTACTACTGGCAAAAGATTTCCCACATTGATTGCATTTATAAGGCTTTTCTCCGGTGTGAACTCTCTGATGACGACAAAGATCAGTGCTAGTGGTAAAAGATTTTGAACATTCACTGCACACATAACGCCTTTCTCCAGTGTGTAAACTTTGATGATTACAGAGGCTACTGCTCCGGGTAAAAGATTTCCCACATTCACTGCACTCATAAGGACTTTCTCCAGTGTGAAGTCTTTGATGACAATGAAGGCTATGCATCGTCGTAAAAGATTTCCCACATTCACTACATTTGTAAGGCTTTTCTCCCGTGTGAACTCTCTGATGACGATGAAGGGTAGTGATACTGGCAAAATAATTCCCACATTCACGGCACTGATAAGGCCTTTCTGCAGTGTGAATAAGATGATGATCATGAATTGCAGTGTTACTGATGGAAGATTCCCCACGTTCACTGCACTCATAAGTCTTTTCTCCATTGTCAACTCTCTGATGACAACGGAGGCCACTGCTATTGGTAAAAGTTTTCCCACATTCACTGCACTCATAAGTGTTTTCTCCAGTGTGAACACTCTGTTGATAATGAAAGCTAGACAATTTGGTAAAGTAATTTCCACATTCACAGCATAGAAAACACTGACTTCCAGAATGTAAACACTTGTCCTGGATAAACATGTGATTGCAGCCAATGACTTTGTTATATTCTTTTTGTGTGTAGTGTTTTTTTCCCCTTTGAAACTTTACCCCACACTTCGAAATACCTTTTGGCCTGTCCCTGGTCTGAGGAGCCATTAGGTGGAGATGTCCTGACCAGGTATGTATACCCTGCCCAACCTCCCTACATGTGAAATGATTCTGAGACACCTTGAAATTGCAGCTGTTTGCAAGTGAAATCCTGTCCACATCTCTAACAGAAGTCTTCTCTCTCATATGCTGTTGGTGAAATTGTGCACCGAAACAAAATTGTTTTCCACATGCCCCACACCTCATCAGTATCTGTCTGTATTGTGTTCCCTGCAGCTCCATCACGTGGAAAATATTTCCCAAGACGAGCCCACAACTCTCACAGGGGTGGCTCTTCTGCGAAGACAAGGCTAACTTGGGATTCCTTGCCTGTGACACTCTTATAGAAATGTTCTTCTCAGTTGCTGCCTCCACATTCTCTGCTCCACAGCAGCAACCTGAATAAAAGAAAACATTGGTGAAGTACATGCTGACATTATATCTTCACTACAGATGTTTATCTGTCATGACTAGACATGATTCCATAGACTCAAAGGAAATGGCTGTTATACATTTCTTGGCCCCAAGGGTCAGTCAATGGTGAAAATCTTCCCAAGGGAGGGACAGAAGCACAGGATGGGACACAAAGAAGAGAGGAAGGGTCTGCTAGTTGTTCCTCCACAAATGGCTTCCGTTAGGTCCTTTGATGCTGGTGACGTGAGTCTGTGTACAGTAATTTGAATATGCTCAAACTTAAAAATCAATTCTATTAGAGCACGTCATGTCTACCTCAATACAGCAATAGGTGTGCACTCTAAGGCTCTGAAGACATGGACCAACGGTGGAGGGCACTAAAGAGAGATCGGTGAAAGAGGTACAGGTGCAAAGTTTAGAAAGGTTAGGTTATTCATGGACTGGGAATCCAAGCAGAGTGAGCACTGATCACTATTAAAACTGTGTCGTTGGCAAATTGTCAACAAGAAGCAAGAACAAGTAGAATTGGGTGAGGAATGGGCAACGGTAACAAAACACTGTTGAACCAAACGGGTTCCTAGTTATGAATGTAACAAAGCCCAGGTGTAAAAACCTCCCCGACAGCCCTTTACTCAGGCAAGATAGCCTGAGTGTCCACTATGTCATTCATAAAGTCATGTTTCTACTGTGATGCAGAAATGATTCTTCTGCTTAATTCCCAGTTGAGCCATTGCACGGGATAAATGATAGAAATCGTAAAAGAAACATTGAAAAGATGGATGGTCAACACTGTGGTACAACAGCACAGCACAGATGAGATCTCAGGCAAAAGAGCTATGTGAATGACATCAGCAGAATCAGAGATGTGAGAAATCTTTCCCCATCCCAGAGTAAGTTAGACAGCTATCCATGAATAAAAAACCCCATAGGAAATGGGAATAACAGGACAATGAAGACAAACAGTAATGAAGAACACCAAATAAGGACAACTGCATAGAACAAATGACTGGAAAGACTAGGTGAACAAACATATTTGAAGATAGCTACAGTCAAAAACAAAGGTCAGAGTTACCTCTATCAACCAATGTTCTTCTGTTATCATTGACCATAGTGGCCTATTATTCAAAAAATACTGCAAATTTTGTTTTTAAAAAACACAGAATGGCCCTAGCTGGTTTTGCTCAGTGGCTAGAGCATAGGCCTATAGACTGAAGGGTCCCGGATTGGATTCCAACACTAGGGTCCCAGATTCAATTCCAGTCAAAGGCACATGACCGGGTTTTGGGCTCAATCCCCAGTACGGGGTGTGCAGGAGGCAGCCAATCATGATTCTCTCTCAACATTGATATTTCTCTCTCTCTCTCTCTCTCGATCTCCCTTCCTGTCTGAAATCAATAAAAATATATTAAAGAAACAACAACCAGAAAATACCCTGGCCAGTGTGGCTCAGTTGATTGGAGTATCGTATTGTGACCCTAGGGCCATGGTTGGCAAACTGCGGCTCACGAGCCACATGCGGCTCTTTGGCCTCTTGAGTGTGGCTCCACAAAATACCACGGCCTGGGTGAGTCTATTTTGAAGAAGTGGCGTTAGAAGAAGTTTAAGTTTAAAAAATTTGGCTCTCAAAAGAAATTTCAATTGTACTGTTGATATTTGGCTCTGTTGACTAATGAGTTTGCTGACCACTGCCCTAGGGGTCTTGGATTCGATTTCCAGTCAGGGCACATATCAGTATATAGGTTCCATTTCCAGTTAGGACATGTGTGTAGACAACCGATTGATGTTTCTCCCTCACAATGATATCTTTCTCTCTCTCTACATCTCTCTTCCTCTCTATATGAAATTGCATATAAAAAATAAGAATTCCAAGGTAGTCAAATAAAAAAGAGAACTCAAAAAGGTCTAGAGACAAAGTAAATCAAAAGACAGCCTACCAAAGCTCATGTATAAAATTCAGAAAATGCAATTCTAAGCCAGTTTTATAGGGATAAATGCCTACAACATGAAAAAAATCTCAAAAAAATACTGGCACCTCAGAAAACTAGAAACACAACAAGAAAATAAAACCAAAGGTTGCAAAAGAAAGGAACAATAAATATTAGAACAAACATAAATAAGAAGGACACAAGACAAAATACAAGAATCCCTAACAGGTATTTTTGAAAGATACAAAATTAGAAAAACTTTAACTACACTAACAGAAGAAAAAAAGCCTCAAATAAACTGTAAAGAAATGAAAGTTAAGACATTACACCTGACACTATGAAACACAATGCATCATAAGAGATGTTGATGTTAGCAGATGACATGACCCTCCATAGAGATATCTGTCAAGATCCCATATGAGCTTCTGAAATTAATAAACAAATTCAGAGGCCCGAGGAGATGGCTCAGTTGGTGAGTGTGTGGTCCCTATGCACCAAGATTGTGGATTTGACCCCCCATCAGGGCACATGCAGGGGAGAGCCAGTAATGCATAGATGGATAGAACAGCAGATCAATGTTTGCCTCTCTCTCTTTTGCAGTCTCCCTTCCTGTCTCTAAAATATATATATATATATATATATATATATATATATATATATATATATATATAAAAAAAAAAGCCTGAGTGACCGGCTGACAGGCTGATCAGCTGATACCTATGATGCGCACTGACCACCAGAGAGCAGATACTCAACACAGGAGTGGAAACCACAGGCATGGAAACATGGAAGAGACCAATGAATCACAGAGGGAAAGGGTAGAGGAGAGGGGAGGAAGAGATTAATCAAAGTGCATATTAGAGACTCAGTGCATGGATTCGTGCACCAGGAGGATCCCTTGGCCTGGCCTGCAGGGATTGGGCCGAAACCACCTCTCGCACATACCCTAAGGGGTCCTGGAATGCAAGAGGGTGCAGGCCAGGCCAAGGGACCCCAGCAATGCACAAATCCATACCCCGGGCCTCTAGTAAATAAATAAAGGATGGCTAGTATGCTCAGTGATTGAGTATCAACCCAATCAATTCAATTCCTTGTCTAGGCACATGCACAGGTTGAGTTCAATCAGCAGTGTGGGTTGTACAGGAGGCAGCCCATCAATGACTCTCTCTCATCACTGATGTTTCAATCTCTCTTCCGCTTCATATCTAAAATCAATTTAAAAATATATATATATTTAATATAATTTATAGAATAAATAAATAGCCCTGGCCCGTGTTGCTCAGTCATGAGAGTGCTGGCCTGTGCACTGGAGGGTCATGGGTTAGATTCCCAGTCAAGGACAGGTCCCTTGGTTGCAAAGTCTGATACTGCTACCAGTACGGGCAAATGTGGAAGGCAACCAATCAATGTTTCTCTCTCTGTGTCTGTCTCATTTTTCTCTTTCTAAAAGAAAATCAATGGAAAAAGTATTCACACTACCTGGGTGAAGATAAAAGAAGAATAAAGAATTAAATTCAGAAAAGTTACAGGAAGTAAAATAAACATACAAACATTAGTTCCATTTCTATACACTAATAGTAAACTCTTTGATAGAAAAAAATGAAGGTAGTCAAATTTACAATAGCATTAAAAAAGTTAAAAAAATATGAATACATTTGGCCAAAAGGTGGAACATCTATACATTGAATCCTATAATCTTATATAATAAAGAGCTAATATGCAAATGGTCATCACACCCTCATGCCCTTGTGCTGTAAAGGCTCAAACTCTAAACAATGGGGAAGGCCAACAAGGGGTGGCAGTTGGAGGCGATAAGGCTGGCAGGCAGAGCGGTTAGGGGTGATCAGGCAGGCAGGCAGGCAGGTGAGCAGTTAGGAGTCAATGGTCCCGATTGGAGAGAGTGCAGGTGGGGCTGAGGGACTGGGCTTCTAGTACACAGATAAAAGAAATGGAAGAAAGCACAAATAAGTTAAAAAGACATCCTGTGTTCATGAATTTGAGAAATATCATGAAGCTATCTATAGATTAAATGCAATCCCGATGATCACTCCAATTGTATTTTACAAAGAAATGAAGAGAATCTTGAGATGTATAGAACGAAAACAGGTCCACTAACAAAAGCAATCTTGAGTGAGAACAAAGCTGGTGGCATCCCACTTCCTGACTTCCATTTATTTCAAAGAGAAAGCAAACAAACTGTGTTATTGGAGAAACACAGACACATAGATCAATAGAAAAGAACAAAAAACACAGAAATAAACCCAGGCACATACTTTCAAATAATCTTTGACAAAGCTGCAAGACACAGAAGAAGGGAAAGATAGTTTCTTCAATGAATGGTGCTGCTAAAAATCAATGCTCACATGTAAAACAACAATACTGGACCCCACTGATAAAAAGTCCTTCAAGCCAACCTAGAGAAAAAGTTTTGGAGGTTTGGACAGGACTTTATGAATGTGACACCAATCACCACACAAAAGAGAGAAAACGAACAGTCCAGATTGAAATAAATAAAGAAAAAAGCTTCTTCACAGCACAAAGCAATAAACAAAATGAAATGAAAGGCAATCTATAGGATGGGAGAAAATACTCGCAAATCATATGAAGGAATCGCTTGGAGAGATTGTGGATTCAGTTCTGATCAGCATAATAAAGAGAATATTTCAATATAGACAGAAATTCACACAAATAGTTGGAGTTTCTGGTGAATAAAGATATGTTAACACTATATTGCAGGCTAATAACAATGCAATAATTCTGTCTCAAAAGCAAACTGGATATAACTTGATTAAAAATACTTTATTGCTAAGCACTAGTAACAAGCATCTGAGCTTGCTAGAAAAATGGTGGCACTAGAGCTGCTGACTGCACTGTTGCCAAAAACATGGACTTCGTAGTAGAAAAGTGGGCCTGGAGAGCAGTATCTGTGAAGCACAATTAAGCACACACAAAAACTGTGTTCCTATATGTAATAAGCAATTAATATATAAAATATACAAGGTAGTCAAAAAGACTCTTTAACCAAAAAATACAGTTAATAAACAGGATAAGGATGTAGACACAATCCTCCAAAAAATATGCACTAATGACCATCAGGAATATAGAAAATGCTTTCCTCACTGATCAAGGTGGAATCCCTCAGGCTTCCTGCAACACTACCAACCACAAGTCCCTTCCCTGTGAACTTAGTACAGCGGGCAGAATTGGGACTTCAGGAAAGAAGGGAGCAGCGGAAACAGACCCACCCTCCCCAGGACAGCAACTACCCAGGAAACTGGAAAATCGAGCAGGACCACAGTCTACATGGGAGGACACAGCACACCCTGGGAGATGGGAAATGGGAAATGGCAAAGCCAAGTCCAGGTCACTGGTGACAGTGAGGGTCTTACCCAGGGAGGATACAAGTTCAAAGTTCTCCAGCATCACATGCAGGTACAGCTGTCTCTGACCCTCATCAAGGAGGCTCCATTCCTCCCTGGAGAAGTACAGGGCAATGTCCTCAAGGGTCACACCAACCTGTCAGAATGGAGACAATTGAAACCAGAGCTGTCTCTCTGACAACCCTGACTCTTGCTCTTACACACCTTACCCCCCTCAAGCTCCTTCAGGGCACACGGTTAGTGTGGACACCAGGCCCTAATGCCAGTGCAGGCTGCTCTCTCATCAGAGTCCCATTACTCACTGGGATTGCCCTCAGCAGAGCAGCTGGGTTGGGTGGGAAGGATTGGGGGTAGGGAGGGGAGGGGAGGGAAGAGTAGAGAGCTATGCCGTTTAAGCTCTGGGCCATGCCTCCCAGGCCCCAGGCAATACCACCAAGTCTCTAGATCATGCCTCCAAGACAAAGCCAAGGGCGAGCTTATTCTTCACCTTTAAATCAGCTCACACTTCCTCCAGATGTGCACACCACTGGGTAATCTTTAACCTCTTTCCATCTTCAGTCCCAGGTTCACTCCCTCAGCTCTGCCCCCTTCCTGCTCCAATGCCACTGGGTATCGCTGGACTCACCCATGAACTTGGCACATGGCATGTAGAGAAGCTTGTCGTCCAGCCGGCTGCAGGACCACCCCAGGCCCCTGATGGACCCCACAGCCCGGAAAGCCCCAATGAGTCTGTGACGTCCTCCCTGCAGCCTCTGATCTTTCCGCCAATCCTCACAGCCCACACCCTCAGGGGAACCTCAGATGCAAGTCACCCCTGTCCTCTCTGCCCTGCACTGGCTGTGCCTGAGAAGACACAACACTCCTCTCTCCCCTCCGCCTTCCTCACGGTCCTCCGTGCGCGACTGAGCTGGCGGACGTGACAGGCGCCCTCCCCAGCTGTGGTGTTCGGTGTGAGGAGCCGGTAAGGGCCCCGGGAGAAAGGAACTCACCTCAGCGCAGCTCCTCAGTGCGGGCGCCGCCATTGCACTCTGTGAGCCGAGCGGGGCGGGAGTAGCAGCCGCCCAGGGAATGGCGGTTCCGGTCCGGTAGCGACTGAGAATTTCAATCCCAAGTGTGAGCTGTGAGCACCATGCAGGCTCCCATCATGGGCTGTGAGGCGGGGAACACCACTCTCCAGCCTTCTCCACTGGCGTCTGCGACCTGAAGCTAATGACTGCCCACGAGACCAAACGGAGAAGACAAAATCCGACTAGGACTTCCGGTCCCGCCCTCCAGAACTGGAAAAACGGAAACGCCTTTTCTGAGCTCCCATTGGCTCAGCCTGTTGTCATTCCAAGCCCGGCCTTCTGGGTAATGTAGTTCCTATGGTCCAAGGCCAGGATCCGGTATTTCCTCAGCTGACTCCAGGCCTGGTTTTGACAACAAATAGCCGAAGAAGACCCTCTAGCGCCTTCAGGGGAGATGATTTCCAGGGCAAGTTTGTTTCTGAGGCCCCTGCATAGCTTCTTTAGCAGTTGGTTTTGTATATCTTTCTTCAGGATCTGCTCTTTCTGAATGGCAGGCATTGTTTCTTCATTCAAGCCATTAGGCATCTGTCTCCTTCAGGCCAAATGTAGCTTGCAGAGGTTGTTCAAGTCTCTAACTCGATCTATCCTCTCTCCATTGAATCCATTATACAAAGTTAGTGTCACAAAACAGACACTCATACTTAAGAGCATCTGCTTCTGATGCCATCCCAAGTGTCATCAGCTCTGCCTGGGCTGCAGTGTGGATAAGATGGCCAAGAAACATGGAAAAAAGCTCCACTTCACTGATCATCAGAGAGAAACAATTAAAGCAACAATTAGGGACCACCTCACCACTGTCAGAATGGCGACCATCAACAAAGGACAAGTGCTGGTGAGGATGTGTGTCCCAAGCAGATGCCGGGAAAGGATCTGGGGTGTTTACCTCTTCTAAGGCGTCCCTTGAGATAAACTTTAACCATGCAGGTGTGGGACATTCAAGTAATTGCTAGCAAAGAGGCTACTGTACGCAAGCAGGACCGAGGGCAGGCTTAGGACCAAAGAGACCAGAAGCTTTAATTTAAATTTTAAGCCTACACAAAATAATTAACTGACGGAGGAATTACACTACGTGAAACATATGCAGCTGCAAATCACACAGCACTTTATTACTCACACAATTCCTGGTGCTGCGAGTACAGGCTTAATTGGGGGTCCTGGTGGTGCTGTCCTCTGGGGTCCAGCAGCTGGGTTGGGCTGGATTCAGGGGGCTGGCGTTCCTCACCCGAGAGCTGGGTCGAGTCTCAATTGAGAGTTACTAGCTGTTCTGTCGTCTGGCAGGAAGGGGAGTGTGGAGTGGCATCGCTTGGAGGACTGACAAAAGGACGTGCCTTTGTGGCTGTCTTGACAGGCGAGCACTGGGCTAGTCGGGATCCCCATTTTTAAAAAAATATATTTTACTGATTTTTTACAGAGAGGAAGGGAGAGGGATAGAGAGTTTGAAACATCGATGAGAGAGAATCATCAATCAGCTGCCTCCTGCACACCCCCTACTGGGGATGTGCCCGCAACCAACGTACATGCCCTTCACTGGAATTGAACCTGGGACCCTTCAGTCCGCAGGCTGACATGCCATCCACTGAGCCAAACTGGTTAGGGCAGGATCCCCATTTTTAAAGCCTGTACCGCATTTGCAGTAGTCCAGGTGGCTATCAATAAATTACGTCAATGCACATGTTTATCTCAAACAGAGCGAGGGGCTACGTGTGGTTATCTAGGGAGAGTACATCACTCACTCAAATGGTTATCTTGACAAATCACTCTGAGTTATTTACTGAAGTTCAAATCCTTATCTATGAGGGACACACGTTTCACGGCAGTGGGGAATGTGTTCTTAATATCATACTTCACGTTTCAAGGAAAGTTAATGTAAACATTTTAAAACCTTCTTAATATTTTTAGGCATTTTAAAACATTTCTATATATTACTACGACAATGTGGAAAAAGGGAACCCTAATACACTGGTGGTAGGAATGCAGACAGGCGAAGGCATTATGGAAAACATGGAGTTTCCTCAAAACATTAAATATGGAACTGCCATTTGAGCCCGTGATCCACTTCTAGGAATATACCCTAAGAAATCCAATACAACAATCAGAAAGAATGTATGCGCTGCTATGTTCACAGCAGCACAATTTATAACAGTTAAGATTTAAAAACAGCCCAAGTGCCCATCAGTAGATGAGTGGATAAAAAAGCTGTGGTACATTTACACCAGGGAATTCTATGCATCATTAAAAAAAGAAAAATCTCTTACCCTTTCACACAGCATGGAGGGACCTGGAGAGCATCATGCTAAGTAAAATCAGCCAGTCAGAGAAAGACAAGTATCACATGATGTCACTCACATATGGAACCTAATTAACTCATGAATGGAGTGGATCCAGAGACATGGAAGCATGGAACAGAATGCGGAATCTCAGATGCAAGGCAAGGGAGTGGGGAAAAAAGAGAAAGAATAAACATCCCCTGGTGAGGATTAAAGAAACACGCACACAACAAAGCCACCTGAGCCTTGAGCATTTCCTTCTGTTCTCGGGAAGCAACGGGAAAGCTCCAGCTTGCTGGGTTCTGGGTCTGCTCTAAGTGTGTTTATAAATCTGTCTTTGGTCAGTTGAGTCCCTGGAAATGCTGATACCCCTCCATGTAAGGTTCTCCTGCTTCACATGAGACAATAGCTTTTGGCGATGTTGTAAGAAATATCCAAATCTGTGGAGAATTTTTCTCAGTTTATTTGACCCAAGTTGGCGACATTTGCTAGGAAAAAAAATAACAACAGACTGAGTAATGCTCGGCAGAATGGCAGTTTTGCACCTTTTTTATACATCAGACTCAAAGGAGAAGACATAAGGGTGTGAGAATAAACAAGTCATCTTTTCTGTCAAAGGACAGTTTAGACAGCCGCCATTTTGGACTGCGTGACTTGGCAGCCGCCATGTTGGCCACATGACTTGCAGCTGGGGGGGGCGCCATCTTGAAACAGCAAAGGCCAACCCCTCCCTTTGAATTAGCCAATCGCTAAAGACTGTGTGCCTGAGCTCCAATCAAGAGCAAAGGACAGGTCACGTGCCTAAGGGATGATAAACCCAAGCAGCCCATCTGCTTGGTGTGTGTGTGCTTCCAGACCATGTGTGGGCACCCTTCTACATAGAAGTAAAGATGTTTGCCTTACTGCCTGGCTCCCAAGTATGTTTTGTGTTCTACCAGGACCCCTGACTTGGGGGGTCACCTTATTTCTAACAAGGCGGTTACATGAAATTCACTGGTGATAAATTAGGGGGGAAAAGCTAAGTGGGGGAAATCTCTTGGATTGGATAAAAAGTAAAAAAAAAAAAAAAAAAAAGACACAAACTTCCTTTTTAAATGTTATGGAATAGTTAACAGTTAATATTTAATACAATAATAATAATAATTGGGGCTCTATGGTCTTCTGTGTTTGGAGACTGTGCCCTAAGGGGTTGTAAAAAAGGGAAATTCCCAAGTTATGCTATCCCAGATGCTAAAATGACAGGCTCAATAAGGTAAATATTGACCTTTGCAAAAAAAAAAAAAAAAAAAAGGCTAGGACATAACTACCCTTGTGGCTCACTTTTACTTACGAAGTTTTAACTTCAAACTATTCTATGTGATTACTTTTAGCCTCAGAGTTTGTAAGATTCACCATGCCATGCCAGGCTCCCTGAGATTGCTAGGGTTAGTAAGTGCCATCATTTTTGTCCATACTGGGGTGTTAAAATCTATGGGTTCAGGAGAAATTTCACTGAGTGGTTTATTTCCTTCGGGACCCATTGCTGACATCCTCCTGAACACAATGCCCCCAGTACTGTTGGTGTCCCTTTACTTGGTCTCCTAGAAGTAGTCACTATTGAGGTCAATAAAGCCTTAGGTTCTAAATGTGGTCGAGGTATTTGTAAGGACAAGAAAAAGGTCTTTCTTTTTTCTTTGGTGCAGGCACAGGAGACTGGGATAAAGGATGTGGGTTCAGTCCTGACCAGTTTGGCTCAGTGGATAGAGCGTCGGCCTGCGGACTGAAGGGTCCTGGGCTCCATTCTGGTCAAGGGCATGTACCTGGGTTGCAGGCACATCCCCAGTGGGAGTTGTGCAGGAGGCAGCTGATCGATGTTTCTCTCTCATCGACGTTTCTGACTATCCTCTCCCTTTCCTCTCTGTAAGAAATCAATAAAATATATTAAAAAATAAAAATAAAAAACATGTGGGTTCAGAACATGATCCGGGCTGCAGGGAAAACAGGGTGAGAGCCATTGTCTCATTCAGCCAGTAGGGATATAGAGGACAGAATCACATGGGCAGTGGGTCCTATGCACGAATAAGAGGTGAGCACCCGTCCAATGAGACCAGGATCATGTAGGACTCTAGCATCACTTCCAAATATTAGGTCCCAGAATTCATGTCAAAGTGTATCCTCTCCTAAAGGGGTAATGTCAGTGCCACATAGGAAGATCATTTCAAGGGTCAAACTGAGGCATCAAATTCACCACAGTAAAGAGGATGGCAGCGTGACATCCAACATGTGGGCACAAGTGCAGAGACAAAGCCCTAATTACCGAGATCTCCTGTGGGTCAAACTCTGTGCTGGGAACAAAGGGGAGGCAGACAAACAGCAGCTCACTCTGAAAGAAGGTTCCTCTGGAGAAACCAGTGCAGCTGAGAAATGATGGCGTTCCCCTGAACATGGGGAAGCCAAGGGTAAGGGCTCTGAGATGTAAAGGGAATGGGAGGAAACGCATAACTGCAACCATGGAAACAGGAGCTGCAGCTGAGCCACCCTGGTCTTCATCCTGTACCTGCTCCAGTGAGGGCTGCTCATCAGCGGTAGAGATTGTGTCTGACACTGGAGAAAATCATGGTTAAAATCCAGCCCCTTGAACCTAACACTTGTCTGTGGTGTAAATTTGGGGAGGTGACTTCATTTCTCTGATACTGAATTTTTTCAACCAGTTGATAAGAGTTTCCACTTGCACAGGTTGCTGTGAGAATTAAAAAAGAAAATGCTTAAAAATCTAACCCTGGAATCCTGTCAACAAGTACTCAGCTTGTTACTTTTATTAATCTTAGAACACCAAAGTAAGCGCCATCAATCATCTGCATGTCACATTCAGCCAACTGAGATTCAGGGAGTCTAGAGAGTCTGTGGAAGATTCCCAGGTGGGGAGCACCATGATGAGAGCTGAGTGAGCACAGCACCTGCCTCCCTGCAGCAGAGTAAGTGGCTTCTTATAGGTCCCATGTCTTACTAAAATGCGCCCAAAAACAAAGGTGATTGTGGGCATTGGCAAGGTGAGAAGTGCCTGGCCTGGGAATGTCTCTGCAGGGAGAGGCTGGAGTTTCCAGGAGAGGGAGGGAGGGAGAGAGAGAGAGAGAGAAATCAATGATGAGAGAGAATCGTTGGTCAGCTGTCTCCTGCATGCCCCACACTGGGGATCTAGCCTGGGGTGAACGCATGTGGCCTGACCGGGAATTGAATCGTGACCTCCTGGCTCATAGGTACATGTGGAACCACTGAGCCATGCCTGCTGGGCTCTCATCATTGATGTTTCTATCCCTCTCTCTCTCTTTTGATCTATGAATCAATAAAAATGTTAAAAAACAATTAAAATATTCATTAAAAAGTAAAACATATTAAAAAATATTCCAGTACAAAATATGTTTATTTCCTACAGCAAAAAAAGGATAAAATGAGTGAAATTCCAAAAGCTATTGTTGTTGTTCCACTGTCTTTTTGTTAAAGAAAATTGCCAAAACTCATAGCACATTAGGCAGAACATACAAATACACCTCGGAAAAAAGGCTCACCATAAATTCCCAGAAAAAATACAATAAAACAACAGAAAGGTAAAATGATAAAATTAAAGAATTTGTTTAAATAAGAATGATTGATGCTGAAACTGGTTTGGCTCAGTGGATAGAGCATCGGCCTGCGGACTGAAGGGTCCCAGGTTGGATTCCAGTCAAGGGCATGTACCTTGGTTGCGAGCACATCCCCAGTAGGGGGTGTGCAGGAGGCAGCTGATCAATGTTTCTCTCTCATCGATGTTTCTAGCTCTCTATCCCTCTTCCTTCCTCTCTGTAAAAAATCAATAAAATATATATATATAAAAAAGAATGATTGACAAAACAAAGTATTTGTTAGAATGTGTAGAATATAAATACCTCATACATTGGTGGGAAAATATCAAAAGGTACAATCAGTTTATTTTTATATTTAAAGAATAGTTTATTGATACTTTAAATATATATTTATTGACCTCAGAAAGAAAAGCAGAGAGAGAGACAGACAGACAGACAGACAGAGACAGAGACAGAGAGAAGCACCAATGATGAGAGGGAATCATTGATGGGCTGCTTTCTGCACACCCCACACTGGGATTTGAGATGGCAACTTGGGAATCTTCCTTGACCAGGAATCGAACCATGACCACCTGGTTCATAGGGCAAAGTTCAATGACTAAACCATGCAAAATGGGCTATTTTATTAATTTTTGGAGAGAGAAAAAGGGAGAGAGAGAGAAATACGACGTGAGAGTAAAACATCGACCAGCTGCCTCCTGCACACCCAATTCCGGGGAGCTAGCACACAACCCCAGCAATCCAATTGGTAACTCTACAGTGTATGGGATCACACCTAAGCAACTGAGCCACAACATCCATGATGGTATATTCAGTTTAGATCACAAAATGCTAATATTTGTAAATTTAAACATTCAAATACACAATGACCTAGATTATGCATTGAATTTTTTACATAGTTAAATGAAACTCATATCCATACAAAGAATTATACAGAAATGTCTGTACCAGCTTTAGTAGAAGTAACAAAATATTCATAAAAATGGATAAACTATTGTTGATATATTCAAAGGTAAGAATGCTATATAATAAAAGCCTAATATGCTAAGTGTCTGGCAGTCCGTTCAAACAATCAAAGCATAATATGTTAATGATATGCTAAGGCTGCTCAACTGCTCGCTATAATGCACACTGACCACCAGGGGCAGATACTATGACCAGTAGGATACCTTGCTGCTGGGGTCCAGCCGATTAGGACTCAATAAGATGGGCCGGACACATCCTGGAGCCCTACCATGGTTCCTACCCGGGTGGCGAACCTCCCGTGTCCCTACCCAGACCTAATCGTGCACTTGTGGAGTCCCTCAGCCTGGCCTTTGCCCTCTCGCATTCTGAGACCCTTTGGGGGATGTTGGACTGCTGGTTTTGGCCCAATCCCGCAGGCCAGGCCAGAGACTCCACTGATGCACAAATTCAAGCAGCGTGCCTCTAGTATTTATTTATTTTTAAAAAATATTTTATTGATTTTTTACAGAGAGGAAAGGAGAGGGATAGAGAGTTAGAAACATTGATGAGAGAGAAACATCGATCAGCTGCCGCCCACACACTCGCCACTGGGCATGTGCCCGCAACCAAGGTACATGCCCTTGACTGGAATCGAACCTGGGACCCTTGAGTCCACAGGCCAATGCCCTACCCACTGAACCAAACCAGTTAGGGCGCCTCTAGTATTTATCAGAAAAAAAGATGAGTTGCTAATATATCTCTACTAAATCTCCAAGTATTTATGAAACATAAATTAAAGCAGAAAAATATTTATGATAATGAAGGATAGTGCTCTAGGTAAAACATCTCCCCCATTCAATTCATTTATAAGGCTTTTCTCCAGTGTGAACTCTCAGATGACAATGACAGTCACTGAGATAGCTAAAATATTTCCCATTTTCACTGCACTCATAAGGCCTTTCTCCACTGTGAAATCCTGAATGACCTCAAAGGGCAGTGTTAGTGGTAAAAAATTTCCCACATTGACTGCATTTAGAAGGCTTTTCTCCAGTGTGAACTCTGATGACAATGAAGGTCATTGCTCTTGCTAAAAGATTTTCCACATTCACTACATGCATAGGGCCTTTCTCAAGTGTGAATTCGCTGGTGATGATGAAGGACAGCGTTCTAGGTGAAAGATTTCCCACATTCACTGCATTTATAATGCTTTCCTCCAGTGTAAACTCTCTGATGACAATGAAGGTCAGTGCTCCTGATAAAAGATTTCCCACATTCGGAGAAACCAAGATGGCAGCATAGGTAAACACCTGAACTTGCCACCTCCCACAACCACTTCAAAACTACAACTGAAAGACAAAACGGACATCATCCAGAACCACAGAAAGGCTGGCTAAGTAGAAATTCTACAACTAGAAGGAAAGAGAAAAGCACACTGAGACTCAGAGGAGCTGCGGAAGTAAGAGGTACGAAGGCGCATGTGGAGAGGGCTGGCAACTGAGTACGCGGCTGGCTTTTTCAATCTGCAGGGAGACACAAGCTCCCAACAGCTCTGAACTCCAGTTCTGGGCGAGATTCTGGGGACCCATATTCATACGGAGAGAAAATGGACTGGCAGCGGGTGGAACTTGAGGGCGGCTTTCTCTCAGAGGTGCTTGCAGCGATTACCAAGGGACACCGAGACCTAGGGGCTTCTTAGGGCAGGGCTGACAGGAAGCCATTGCTGTTTGCTCCGCCCCACCCCAGCTGTGCCCAGAGGCTTTTGCATATGAATGGCCTGGTCCTTTGAAATCTAAACTTACCTATCAAAGTGCAGCTGAGTCAGAGAGACCCAGAACATCCAAAAGAAGGCCCAAGGCCCCACAGCAGCTTGCGTTGCTTCATAGCTGTGCCTCATGTGGGCACCTCCAACACCCAAACAAAGAAGAGGAATCTGCAGATATCTTCATAGCTCTTGCTGGGTGGCCTCAGGCAGAGGCTAAATTAGCACCTCCTTGGAGATCCAAGAGCCAGTGTACCCAGGGGTCAGAGTAGGACCATCCAGATTACAACTCCTCAGATCCATAAGGGACACACTCAGGGTGCAGACTCAGTGAGCACCAAAGCCCCACTGAAGCAAGTCTTGCCTCATAAGGGTGTCTCCAGCACAGAAGTTCTCCTATTGTAGACACAGCTGATCCTCACAGCCAATTGGCCTGGAGGTCAATTCCTCCCAGTGATACCAACAACAATCAAGACTTAACTACAGCCGAAACCGGTTTGGCTCAGTGGATAGAGCGTCGGCCTACGGACTGGGGGGTCCCGGGTTCGATTCCAGTCAAGAGCATGTACCTGGGTTGTGGGCACATCCCCAGTGGGGGGCATGCAGGAGGCAGCTGATCGATGTTTCTCTCTCATCGATGTTTCTGGCTCTCTATCTCTCTCCCTTCCTCTCTGTAAAAAATCAATAAAATATATTTTTTAAAAAATCTGATGATCAGAATAAACTGGTGAATATAATAGAATCAGGGGCATAGAAAGGGAGTGGACTGACAATTCTCAGGGGGAAGGGAGTGTGAGGGGTGCGGGAAGAGATTGGACAAAAATCATAGTCCTATGGATGAGGACAGTGAAGGGGGGCAAGGGCATGGGGGGTGGAATCAGGTGGAGGGGAGCTATGGGGGTAAAAAAGAGGAACAATTGTAATAATCTGAACAATAAACATTTATTTTACAAAAAAGATTTCCCACATTCACTGCACCTATAAGGCCTTTGTTCGGTGGGAACACTCTGATTACAATGATAGCTAGAAATTTTGGTCAAATATTTTCCACATTCACAACACACAAAACACAGACTTTCAGCATGGACAAACCTGTCCTGAATAAACCTATGGTTGCAGGCAATGTCTTCCTCACATTCTTTTCTAGGGTAATAATTCTTTCTCCTTTGAAACATCACCCCACATATTGACATATCATTTGGCCTGTCCCTGGTCTGAGTAGTCTTTTGGTGCAGATGACCTGACCCGATAAGGATTCTGGGACAAGCCGAAATTGAAGACATTTGTAAGTGAGATCGTGTGCATATCTCTAATGAAAGTCTTCTCTCTCACATGCTGCTGGTGAAATTTTGCAGTGAAAAAAAAAAATCGTTTTGCACATGCCCCACACTTCAACAGTACCTGTCTGTGTCGTGTACCCTGCAGCTCAACCAAAGCTACCTTGGGATTCCTTGTTTGTGTGACACTCTTACAAAAAAACATTTTGCCCTACCGGTTTGGCTCAGTGGATAGAACGTCGGCTTGCAGACTGAAAGGTCTCAGGTTCGATTCCAGTCAAGGGCAAGTACCTGGGTTGCGGGCACATCCCCAGTAGGAGGTGTGCAGGAGGCAGCTGATCGATATTTCTCTCTCATCGATGTTTCTAACTCTCTATTCCTCTCCCTTCCTCTCTGTAAAAAAGCAATAAAATATATTTTTAAAAAAAAACCATTTTGTTCCGTCGGTTCCTCAATATTGTCTGCTCCACAGCAGCAACCTGAACAAAAGGAATCACTGGTGAGGTACACGTTGACCTTATGAAATCAGAATTATCTTCACCACAAATGTTTATCTGTCCTGACTAGGCATGATTCCATAGAATGATTTTCAAGACAAATGAGGTTGACTCTGAGGAAGTAGCTCTTATAGATGACTTGGCCCCAAAGGTCACTAAATGGTGAAAATCTCACCAAGGGAGAGACAGAGCATAGGATGGAAAACAAAGTAGAGAGGAGGGCTCTACTGGTTGATCCTTCACAAACTGGTAATTTTAGGACCGTTTATGCTGGGGACTTGAGTCTGTGTAGAATAATTTGAATGTGCTCAAATCCATAAAAAAAAATTGAATTGGAGGACATGATATCCAAGGTAACTATCAAAATACATCTGCACTCCAAAGGTCTGCAGACATGGACCTACATTGGTTTGCAGTAAAGAGGGACCTGTGAAAGAGGTAGAGGTGCAGAGTCTAGAGAGGTTAAAGTTATCTCTGAGCCCTAGCTGGTTTGGCTCAGGGGATAGAGTGTCGGCCTGCGGACTGAAGGGCCCCAGGTTCGATTCCGGTCAAGGGCATGTACCTTTGTTGTGGGCACATCCCCAGTAGGAGGTGTGCCGGAGGCAGCTGATTGATGTTTCTCTCTCATCAATGTTTCTAACTCTCTATCCTTCTCCCTTCCTCTCTGTAAAAAGTCAATAAAATATATTTTAAAAAAAAAAAGTTATCTCTGAGCTGGGAATCCGAGTAGAAATTATCACTATTACAGCTGAGGAGTTGGCAAGGTGTCAACAATAAGCAAGAACAAGGAAAAGTGGGTGAGGAATGGGTCATGGTTACAAAATACTTTTCAACAAAATGGGTTCCTAGTCAAGACTTTAACAAAGCCCTGGTGTCAAAACCTTCCCAACAGGCCTTTACCCAGGCAAGACCGCCTCTGGGTCCACCTTGTCCTTCATAAAGTCATGTGTCTTCAGTGATGCACAAATGATTCTTCCCCATAAATCCCAGTGAGTCAGAACATCCTCTTACCCAGCGAGGATATAAGTTCAAAGTTCTCCAGCATCACTTTCAGGTACAGCTGTCTCTCACCCTCATCAAGGAGGCTCCATTCCTCCCTGGAGAAGTACAGGGCAATGTCCTCAAAGGGCACGCCAACCTGTCAGAGTTGAGAGATTTGAAACCGGAGTTGTCTTTCTGAGAACCTGTCGTCCTGCTCCTTACACACCTTCCCCACCCTCAACCTCCTCTAGGGCTCCCCAGTTTAGTGTGGACTCCAGGCCCTAATGCCTCTGCAGGCTGCTCTCTCATCACATTCCCATTAGTCACTGTTACTGCCCTCAGCACAGCAGATGGGCTGGGAAGGGGGCCAGCAGAGAAATATCATCTAAGCTCTGGGCCATGCCGGTATGGTGCCAGCCTTCCTGCCAAGCAATACCAGTGCAATCTCCCAGATCATGCCTCCAGGCAAAGCCAAACCTGAGACTATGCTTCACCCTAAGTCCCCACACCAACCCTAGCTGGTTTGGCTCAGTGGATAGAGCATTGCCCTGTGGCCTGAAAGATCCCAGGTAGATGTTAATCAAGGGCCCATTCCCTGGTTGCAGACCCGATACTCAATAAGGGGTGTGCAGAAGGCAGCCTATGGATGATTCTCTCTCATTGTCTCTCGCTCTCTCTCCCTTCCTCTCTTAAATCAATAAAAATGTATTTTTTTTAAAAAAAGTCCCAATACAAGGTCTTCAGGACCATCAGCTAACACTTCCTACAGATGTGCACACCACTGTGTAATGTCTACCCCATCCCAACTTCAGATCCCAGGTTCACTTGACAAGTTCAGATCCATGAACTTGACACATGGCATCCAGAGAGTGCTTGAGAGGTTTCAGAAGGATCTACCTCAACCCGATTCCTGGTGGAACCCACAGCCTGGGGAGAGCAGGGCATGATGCTCTGAAATCCTCCCTGCCCGTCTCTGACCTTGGTTTTAATCCTCACCACCCACATCCGCAAGGGAATTTCAGATACAAGTCACCCCTGTCCACTGTGCCCTGCATTTCCTGTGTCCTCAGAACTCACAACACTCCTCCCTCCCCTCCACCTTCCTCAGGGTCCTTGACGGGGACCTGAGCTGCAGGACGTGACAGGCGCCCTGACCCCAGGCTGTAGGGTTCGGGGTTATGAGGCGATGAGACCACGTATGGTGGGGCGGGGAGATGCGAACGCACCTGAGCTGAAGAATTTAGCAAGGCCCCTGCCATTGGACGCTGTGCGCGGATCTAGGCGGGAGAGGCCGGAGAAGCGGATAAGAAGCAGGGGCAGTGGAAGGGGGATGAAGGGGGGTCCCTGTTCCGTCAAGGACGTGGGTAATCGGGCGGCTAAGCGACCTTCACACCCACAGGCGTGCTGAGTGGATAAGGACTCTGCCCCTCCCGCCTCTGGGTTTCTGCCTCTGCACCCGCCCATCTGGAGCCTCTCCTATACTGGAGTCGATTCGGGGTATGGACGAATAGCCACCTAGAATGCGCCGGAAGTCCCGCCCCTGCGCGCGGGTGACGCAAGGGAAACGCCTTTTAACTCTTCATTGGCTAAGATGGCGGAGTCCTCACAAGGCCTCCTGGGTAATGTGGGTCCCAGAGTCCAAGAGGGTGATGGAAGGCTTCTCCATATCCCTCCAAGGAAAACAGCGACCTCTGCTGGTAGGAACACTGGGAAATGACCTTCCTCATGAAAGTGACATCCTGAAAATGGCTAAAAAAAGTTATTTTCCTGTTAAAGGGACTGGATTCCTTTTTTTTTTTTTTAATATATATTTTATTGATTTTTTACAGAGAGGAAGGGAGAGGGATAGAGAGTCAGAAACATCAATGAGAGAGAAACATCGATCAGCTGCCTCCTGCACACCCCCCACTGGGGCTGTGCCTGCAACCAAGGTTACATGCCCTTGACCGGAATCGAACCTGGGACCCTTCAGTCCACAGGCCAACACTATCCACTGAGCCAAACCGGTCAGAGCTGGAGCCCTCTTTATGAAAACACATTATCTGTGAGCCCATTAAGCACGTCATAATATGGCGGTATGCCTGCATTCCAGTCTGGAGCGTTTTAGGACACAAATGACGTACTTACGCCCCCATATATGTATGTTACAAATAGTACCCAAGAAAATCCCACAGACCTATCCAGTTTGGTTTGTGGTTACAGCACGGACCTGCAGGCGGAAGGGTCCTGGGCTCTGTTCCAGCCAGTGCTTGTACCTAAGCTGCTGGCTCTGTGCCAGTGAGGTTGGGTGAGTGCGCAGGCTACCAACCCATGTGTCTCTCTCACATCTAGGTTTCTCACTGTGTCTCTCACTCTCCCTTCCATTCTACCTAAAAAAAAAAAAAAAAAAAGAGGGGGCATGACATATAGGACATACCTTTGAAGTCAGGAAGAACTAGCATGCGTAATATAAACTTTAAATCAAACTCTGTTGTTTAATTTTTACTTGAACATCAATAGAGAGAAATACACTTTTTACATAGGGGGAGACTTGAATTCTGACAAAGTTACTGGTGTTTTCGTTAATGTGAAAATGCCACTGTAGTGGTGGCGGCGGGAGGTAGGAAGGTAGGTGGGCCGGGTCGAGCCGCCCCGGTCCCGGTCCCGGTCCCGGCCTTGCCTCCCTCCCCGGTTCCGCCGCGAGCCCACGATGCCGCGATTCCAGACCTGGGAGGAGCTGAGTCGCGCGGCCGAGCAGCTCTACCTCGCCGACCCTCTGAAGGCACGTGTGGTTCTCAAATACAGGCATTCTGATGGGAGTTTGTGTATTAAAGTAACAGATGATTTGGTTTGTTTGGTGTACAGAACAGACCAAGCTCAAGATGTAAAGAAGATTGAGAAACTCCACAGTCAACTGATGCGGCTTATGGTAACCAAGGAATCCCGCAGTGTTGCTATGGAAACGGGCCAACTGGTTTGGAAGGTAGACTGTTTGCCATGTGCTTGGGAAGTAAGTATCTTTTGAATTTGAGGCAGTGTTGGCACAGAAAATCCTTACTGTAACTAAGTGGGCTATTCAGAAGCCGAGAGACCATTTTTTTGTACTTTGCTTTTTAATGTTTACTTTAGAGAGCTAGGAATGCAAATGCTTTCAGTGAGAAAGCCTTTTTTTTTGGAAATGGAACGAGAAATGTGTCTATCTTGGAAACTTTCTGCAGATTATTTGATGCTGGGGAAAATACAGTTATTTATTTCAGTAAGTTTGTAGCAATAATTTGAAAATGAGATATCAGGAAAAGCCTATCCTTTAGTTTGTCTTTAAAATTAAATGTAACCATTTTGCTGGGTTAAAAAAAAATGCCACTGTAATTATCATAGTGAAAGATAATTCGTCCCTTACAGACATATTAAAGATGTCAGCGGAGTTGATGTTTCAGGCATTCTCAATGTGATAAGATTACACAAATATTCACAAATTATACTTAGAATAAATGAAAAACATACTCATACTGAAAGCTGACCTATATATATACTGTATAGCTCCAAAACTTTAAAACCACATGAAATATTATAAACAAATAATGATGGGTATGCATATCTGCAGTGAATCTTAAAAATTCATAATTCTGTAA
This sequence comes from Corynorhinus townsendii, assembly GCA_026230045.1. Classification (NCBI taxonomy): domain Eukaryota; kingdom Metazoa; phylum Chordata; class Mammalia; order Chiroptera; family Vespertilionidae; genus Corynorhinus; species Corynorhinus townsendii. The sequence continues at coordinate 49,089,504 of JAPDVU010000011.1, read as the reverse complement.
GAAGCTTGTACTACTTAAAATTTAGAACCAAGTCTGCCTGGTGTGGCTTACTGTACAAGCATCAACTTATGAAAAGATATCAGGGTTTGATTCCTGTTTTGGGCAAAAGCCTGAGATGTAGGTTTGATCCTAAGTTGGGGGTATGCAGGAGGACACTGATCTATGATTCCCCCTCACAATTGATATATCTATCACTCTCTCCCCCTCCCTTCCTCTCTGAAATCAATAAAAATCTACATTTGAAAATTCAGAGCAAAAAACACAGTGAAGTATAAACGCTATTGGAACATGTCATAAAGCATTAAACTGTAGCAGAGGAGCTGAAAAAAATCTAAAACGGGCTAGGGCTAGAAATAACTTCTAAATGAAACTAACCTCCGGGACACTGAAACTGGCAGAATGATCACAGGAGTGGTCTGACACTCTCAGCAAAGTTCTGACACCGGGCCCTACCTGGCTTGGCTCAGTGAATAGAGCATCTGCTTTGGGACTGAAGAATCCCGGGTATGATTCGGGCAAAGGGCACATGCCTGGGTTCTGAGCTGCATCCCCAGTAGGGGAAGTGCAGGAGACAGCCCATGCATGATTCTCTCTCACCATTGAGGTGTATCTTTCTCAATTCTCTTCCTTCCTCTGAAATAAATTAAAAATAAATACATAAAAAGTTAAAATTCAATAGAAAAATATCCTCAGTTGAGGATTTATAAAAACAAACAAGAACAACAAATTTCTGACTTATTCTTAGAAAAAATACAAGCGAACAACAGTGAGGTAGAATGACAAAATTACAGAATGTTTATGTAAAGAATGATTGATCAAGCAAAATAATCTCTAGAATGTGTAGAATGTGAACACCTCACACACTGGTGGAAAAATGCAAAAGGTACAATCAGTTTATTTTTAAAAAGCATTTTATTTTTAAAAATATATATTTATTGACTTATTAGAGAGATAGAAGCACCAGTGATGAGAGAGAATCATTAATTGGCTGCCTCCTGCACACACAACACTGGGATGTAAGCCTGCAACTTTGAAATGGGCCCTGGCTTGGAATCGAACCATGACTACCTGGTTCATAGGTCAAAGCTCAATGAATGAGCCACACCAGACAAGCAATTTTATTAGTATTTGGAGAGAGAAAAAGGGAGAGGAAGAGAAACACGATTCAAGAGTGCAACACTGACCAGCTGCCTCCTGCACAACACATTCTGGGGAGCTATCATACAACCCAGGCACAAGCCCAGTAACCCAACTAGTAATCCTACTATGCGTGGGATCACACCCCAGCAAGTGAGCTACAGCATCCATGATGCTATATTCAGTTTAGATCACAAGATGTTAATCTTTGTAAATTTAAACATTCAAATACAAACCGACTTAGATTAGGCACTGAATTTTTGGTAAAGGCAAATGAAACTTCTACTCATATAAAGAATTATACAGGCCCTGGCCGGTTTGGCTCGGTGGATAGAGCGTCGGCCTGCGGACTGAAGGGTCCCGGGTTTGATTCCAGTCAAGAGCATGTACCTTGGTTGCAGGCACATCCCCAGTGGGGAGCGTGCAGGAGGCAGCTGATCGATGTTTCTCTCTCATCGATGTTTCTAACTCTCTATCCCTCTCCCTTCCTCTCTGTAATATATTTAAAAAAGAAAATTATACAGTAACTAGAGGCCCGGTGCACAAATTTGTGCACGGCTGGGCTCCTGTCTGGTTGGCAATCGGGACCCATCTGGGTGGTATCGCCCAGTCCCCACGGGAGGTTGGTGGCTGGTGAGGCACTGCAAGAAGGCTCCAGGGCATGTCCAGCCCTGTCTCACCAATATCCTGATCAGCCAGACCCCAGCAGCAAGCTAGCCTACTGGTCGGAGCGTCAACCCCTGGTGGTCAGTTTGCGTCACAGCGACTGGTCGATCGAACGACCTCTTGGTCGGACGCTTAGCATATTAGGCTTTTATATACATACTAGAGGCCTATTGCACAAGATTTGTGCTATAGGCCTTCCTTCCCCTGGCTTCCGGCACCTGGGACCCAAGCCTTCCGCCTTCACTCCGGCTGGAGTCTGCCATCTTCGTCTTGGCTGCAGACTCCGGCCAGAGTCTGCGGTCTTTGCTGCAGACTCCAGCCGGAGTCTACCATCTTCATCTTCGCTGCTGACTCTGGCTGGAGTCTGCCGTCTTTGTCTTCGCTGCAGCCTGAGTGCCACTCCTGTAGATCCCTTCGCTCCCTGCCCTCCCTCTCATAAGCAGGCGTTCTTCCCCACCTGGCCGCTCTGCGCCTGGAGCGGCTGGGCAGCGGGACCGCCGCCATCTTTGTCCTAATTTGCATATTCCCTCCAGACTGGCTGGTGGGTGTTGTGGAGGTATGGTCAATTTGCATCTTTCTCTTTTTTAGTGTAGCTAGAGGCTTGGTGCATGAAATTCGTGCATGGGGGGGGGACCTCAGCCCAGTCTTCCCCCTCTCACAGTCTGAGAACCCTCAGGGGATGTCCTATTGAGGGCTTAGGCCTAAGCCACAGTCTGGCCTCCCTCTGTGGGCTGATGAGGGGAAGGCACCACCCCCATCACCCCGCTGCTGCTACCACTGCCGGCCGCCATGGTGTTGTCATCAACATGGACTCCAGTCCATTCACCACAAAAAAAATGACAACTTTCTTTAGGCATTTTCAAGATGTCTCTGTCATAGGATATGACATTTCTTTTTTATCCACACCTGATGATATTTTTCCATTTTTAGAAAGCATGGAAGAGAGAGGGAAAGACAATGAATATGAGAGGGACACTTCGATTGGTTGCCTCCTGCATGAGGCCTGGTGTGGGCCCTGGCCAGGAAGGAGCCTGAAACCTAGGTACATGCCCTTGATCAGAATTGAACCCAGACCCTGCGGTCTGCAGGCCGATGCTCTATCCACTGAGCCAAACTGGCTAGAGCAGGATACATTTCTTTTTTTTTAAATATATTTTATTGCTTTTTACAGAGAGGGAGAGGGATAGTTAGAAACATCGATGAGAGAAACATTGATCAGTTGCCTCCTGCACACCTCCTACTGGGGATGAACCCGCAACCCAGGTACATGCCCTTGACCGGAATCGAACCTGGGACCCTTCAGTCCGCAAGCCGATGCTCTATCCACTGAGCCAAACCGGCTAGTGCAGGATATGACATTTCTTAACCCCTACAGCAGCAGACCTTCATTTTTTTCCTTCAGGAGTGAGTTGGAAAAACCCTGGATCTCCTACTTGGATTTTTATTATCCAAGTTATCAAGAACGCTGCCAGTGGCACTGGAAGCTTAGCCAATGAGCAGTCAGAAAAAATGTTTCCGCTGCAGCTCACGCACAGAGGTGGGCCAACTGGGGCCGGGCAGTGGTTTGGGCACACACCCCTGCCTCGGGCACACACCCCTGCCTCCATTCCGGGGCTGCTGGGGCCCAGCGGCAGAGGCGGCTGCTTGAGCACACCCCCCTGCCTCTGCTCTGAGGCAGCGCCATCTGTGGCTTGCTCACAGCGTAAGCAGTCCCCTCCCACCCATCTGTGTGTGCAACCTCCTCCTGAGCCTGTCATGACTGTTACAGCATCCCGGCCAATTTGCGTATTACCTTTTAAAAATATAGAGACTAGAGGCTCAGTGCACATTATTAGTGCAGTTGGGGGGGGGGGAAGAGTCCCTCAGCCCGGCCTACGCCTGTTGCATTCTGGGAGCCCTCGGGAGATGTCCGATTGACGGACATCCTTAGCGCTGCCACAAAGGAGAGGCTCTCGCCACCTACTGTGCTCACCAGCTGTGTACAGGCTTCTGGCTGAGTGGCACTCCCCCTGTGGGAGCGCACTGACCACTAGGGGGCAGCTCCTGCATTGAGTGTCTGCCCCTTGGTGGGCAGTGCACATCATACTGACCAGTCTTTCCGTAGTTTGGTTTATTTGTATATTAGCCTTTTATTATATACGATATTTTGTACCAGCTTTATTGGAAATGACCAAATACTCATTTGGATAAACTATTGGTAATATATTCAAAGTAAAAATATTTGTCAGAAAAAAGGATCAGTTAACTAACATATCTTGTTTTTGGGGGGAGAGACTTCATGGAAGACAGGAACTAACATATCTTTAATAAATATCCAAAAATTTATGAAACATAAAGCAGAAAATGCTAAGTGATCTATTGAAATGGAATGTGACTGTCTACTTATGAAGCTGTGAAGCACATGGACACATTAGAAAAAGTCATGAACTAAGTTCACAGTGACAGATACGGTCAATATCTACATATATAAAAGCCTAAGTGACCAGTCGCTATGATGCACACTGACCACTGGGGGCAGATGCTCCCAAAGCAGGAGTGCCACTCAGCTCACCTATGGGGCTAGAACCCAGGCACCCAGCTGACAAGCGCAGGTGCGAAGGCACAAGCCTCTCCCATGGTCACTCCCTCTGCACGCCTCTACCCCATCCTGACCAGGATCAACACTGGCATTAAGACTAACTGGGCACGAGCTCACTGCTGCTTCTCGGTCATGGGCATTCCAGCATCACCATAGAATGGGTGCACAGAGACCACAGCGGTGCAGCAACAAACCTACAGAGCGCCAGTGGCAGGAGCAGCGGAACCGGGATGAGTAGGAGCATCATGGCACCTGGCCCCAGCTCAGGCTCCTTCCTGGCTGCATGCCAGTTGGTACTTGGGAGATGTTCAATGCCAGTTTCAGATCAATCCCCGCAGGACACACCGAGTGACCTCACCAGTGCATAAATCTGTGCACCGGGCCTCTAGTTATGAGTATAAAGATGTTTTTAGTTTCATGAACACATAATGATTTATGAAACAGTATATATAACCTGTACTTTATTCATTATACCTTTTTAAAAATGATACAAAATTTGAAAACGTGTATGTTCAACTATATTGGAAAAATAGGTTTGGCAAATCAATACACCTTATACTCTCTGGGTGAGAGCCTTGTGTCAGTGACAGAAACGTAACAAACAATGAAGAACTTTCACCCAAACCAACAAGAATGCTGGCTGGGTCACAAAAGCCGCATCGTTAGACTACAGACACCCTTTGCCTTCGTCTTTGTACTTCTGCCAGCGCACAAATGGCTCTGATGGGAACATCTGAGAATATACAGGAAACCACAAAACCTCTTCATTATATTCAATGACAATAACTGGGTCCACAGAAGATAAACATGCCTGAAGATCCTCAGATCTGTGTACTGGTACATACTACTCCTGTTGACTTTTTCTCAGAAACATTCCTGGATGCACGTTTAGATGAGGAATATTCCATCTAATGGGGTGCAATCTCCAGTAAATCTCATAAGGTCAGTGTTTCTGTAGTGAAATGGTTTCCTCTAACTACTACTGTACTCCCAACAATGAAAATCACCCATGGAATTGTAGGCTTTAGGTCTCATGGCCCTCTACAATACCTGGACAAGAGATTCCCTTCAAATGTATAGACATCCCTTGAAAAACAAGAAAAAAAAATTCACACTACTGGAAGATATACTTGAGGTAGTCACAGCTACCTGCTCTTTGGAGTGACCTCTGTGTCACAAAGAAATAACATGAGAACTAGAGAGTCCATAGTGTTTCCTAGAAAAACATGGGCAGCAATGAAAACTTGGCAAAAACTGCTGTGGAAATTTCTGCACTATATTGTTCCCTCAAAGAGAAAAATGTTTGAGACCCCATACGTTGTTCACCTCACCATGCTAGGAGAGCCCATATCTCCTTATAAGATAACTCACATAGTAAATAGCAAACCCAAGATTAACGAAGTCTTAGGAAAAAGCCTTCATTATTTTACAAATCAAAGATACATGAGACTGGCAGTTCTTGCATTGATGACTTATGCACTTAATAAATTCATCACTGGCATCTAGGGAAAGTGTGCTCTTGAGAATGGCAGTAAATCTGCAATATTATGGGGCCAACACCCATAAGTGCTAAGTGGCAACTGGTTAGAGGGAAAACAAGAACTAAGGGCTCAGGTATTCCTAATTTTCTTCAACAAACTATACAACAGCGTTAGTTTCCCTGGGCACAAGAGTATGGTGATTGATGCCATCTGTAGGGGCCTTATAGGTGGTTCAGGTGAAATACCTTTAGCAACAGAAATATGTAGTGACATAGATCTGGCAAGAGGTCTCTCTATGTTAGAAAGTGAAACATAGATATGTATAGTTCCAACATAAAAATAAACACAACAAAAACACTTATAGAGACTTTGCATAATGTAGGTGATTACAAGTATGAGATACAATTCACACAAATGAGACTTCACAAATTTTCTTATACCATTGTTAAGACCTAACTAAGAAACAACATTTCGTACATATCTAAGTAATTACTCTCATTTGGACTCATGTGCAAAGGAAATTTAGAAATTTGGCTGAGACACATCTCATGTTATTTGCACCAATAATAGCTTTCTCCAGTGTGAACTCTCTGATGATACTGAAGACCATTGCTACTTTTGAAAGGTTTCCCACATTAACTACATTTATAAGACTTTTCTCCAGTGTGAGAACTTTGACGGTGGTAACAGAAGCTATTCCAATTGGTAAATGATTTCCCACATTCACTGCATTTATAAGGCTTTTGTCCATTGTGAAATCTCTGGTGACGACGAAGGGCAGCTCTCCAGGTAAAAGATTTCCCACAGTCATTGCATTTATAAGGCTTGTCTCCAGTGTGAATTCTCTGATGACAATAAAGGTACCTGCTAGTGGTAAAAGATTTCCCACATTCACTGCATTTACAAGGCTTGTCTCCAGTGTGAACTCTCTGATGACAATGAAGGTACCTGCCAGTGGTAAAAGATTTCCCACATTCACTGCATTTACAAGGCTTGTCTCCAGTGTGAACTCTCTTATGACGATGAAGTTCAGAGGTTGTGATAAAAGATTTCCCACATTCACTACATTTATAAGGTTTTTCTCCAGTGTGAGCACTTTGATGATAATGGAGGCTACTGCAATTGGTAAATGATTTCCCACATTCATTGCATTTATAAGGCTTTTCTCCAGTGTGAAATCTCTGATGACGAAGAAGCTCACTGCTAGTAATAAAAGATTTCCCACATTCACTGCATTTATAAGGCTTTTCTCCAGTGTGAACTCTCTGGTGACGACAAAGCTCACTACTAGTGATAAAACATTTCCCACATTCATTGCATTTATAAGGCTTTTCTCCGGTGTGAAATCTCTGATGACGACGAAACCCACTACTTGTGATAAAATACTTCCCACATTCACTGCATTTATAAGGCTTTTCTCCAGTGTGAATTCTCTGATGACAATGAAGGTAATACCTCAAGATAAAAGATTTCCCACATTCATTGCATTTATAAGGCTTTTCTCCAGTATGAATTCTCTGATGACAATGAAGGAGAGTACTACTGGCAAAAGATTTCCCACATTCACTGCATTTATTAGGCTTTTCTCCAGTGTGAGAACTTCGATGAGAACGGAGGCTACTCAAATTGGTAAATGATTTCCCACATTCACTGCATTTATAAGGCTTTTCTCCAGTGTGAACTGTCTGATGATGATGAAGATTACTACTGCCAATGTCTTTCTCTAATTCCTTTCTGGTGTAAAAACCGTTTGTCCTTTGAAATGCCAACCCACCCTTTGAAATGTCATTTGTCCTGTCCCTGGTCTGAGAATCCTTAAGATGAGATTGTCCTGACCAGGTAAGTGTGCCTACCTCCCCACAAATGAAATAATTCTGGTAAACATTGAAATTGCACATGTTTGAACGTGACAACCTGCCCACACCTCCAATCAACATGTTCTCTCTCTCATGCTGCTGGTGAAATTTTGCACTGAAATAAAATTGTTTTGCACATGCCCCACACCTCAATAGTACATAGATCTGCTGAGTTTCCTGCCACTCCATCACGTGGAAAATGTTTGCCAAGACGAGCCCACAACTCTCACAGGGGTGGCTCTTCTGGGGAGACAAGGCTAACCTGGGATTCCTTGCCTGTGACACTCTTACAGAAATGTTCTGTTCTGTTGGTTCCTCCACATTCTCTGCTCCACAGCAGCAACCTGAACAAAAGGAAATGCTGGTGAAGTACATGTTGACCTTATGAAAACAGAATGTCTTCAATACAAATATTTATCTGTCATGACTACACATGATTTCATAGAATAATTTTCAGACAAGTGATTTGGACTGTAAGGAAATAGCTGTTGCACATTCCTTGGCCCCAAAGATCAGTCAATGGTGAAAATCTTACCAAGGCAGGGACAGAAACAGAGAATGGGAAACACAGAAGAGAAAAAGGCTCTACTCATTGATCCTCTACAAACGGCTTCTTTTAGGACCTTTCATTCTGGGAACCTGAGTTTGGGTAGGAGAATTTGAATGTGCTCAAACCCACAAAAAACTACTGTATTGAAGCACAAGATGTTCAAGGTCAATACAATAATACATGTGCACCCTGCAGGCATAGACTAAGGTTGGTTTGCCATAAAGAGAGAACTGTGAACGAGGTAGAGGGGCAATGTTTAGAGAAGTTAAAAGTTATCTGTGCACTTGGAACCCTTGTAGAAATGAACACTATTACACCTGAGGAGTTGGCAAAGTGTCAACAATGAGCAAGTAAATGTAGAATTGGGTGAGGCATGGGTCATGGCAACAAAATACATTTGAACAAAATGGGTTCCTAGTTATGACTTTAACAAAGCTCTGGTGTCAAAACCTTTCCAACAGGCCTTCACCAAGGCAAGACGGCCGCTGGGTCCACCCTGTCCTTCATCAGGTCATGTTTCTTCTGTGATGCACAACTGATTCTCCCCCGTGAATTCCAATTGATTCAGCACATGGGGTTCAGATTATATAAATCCAAAAGAAAAAACCAAAGAGATGCATGCTGAGCATTGTGGAATAACTACAAAGTGCAACAGTGATCACTGGAAAAAAAAATATATGTGAGTGACATGAACAAGATGGCAGAGTAAGATATATGATAATCCTTTCCGCTCTCAGAACAAGTACGCAGCTATCCATGAATAAAAACAACTACAAGGGGTTAAGAGTACAATGAGCCCTAACTGGTTTGGCTTAGGGGATAGAGTGTCGGCCTGCGGACTGAAGGGTCCCAGGTTCAATTCCGGTCAAGGGCATGTACCTTGGATGCGGGCACATCCCCAGTTGGGGAGTGTGCAGGAGGCAGCTGATCGATGTTTCTCTCTCATCAATGTTTCTACCTCTCTATCCCTCTCCCTTCCTCTCTGTAAAAAAATCAATAAAATATATATATTTTTTAAAAAGAGTACAATGAAACTCTGGCTGGTTTTGCTCAATGCTTTGAGCATTAGCTTGCACACAGAAGGGAAGAGGACTGATTCCTTGTCAAGGTCACACACATGGGTGGAGGTTAGCTCCTGCCCCATTAGGTGGGTGTGGGAGGCAACTAGTCAATACATCACTCTCACATCAATGTTCCCCAATCTCTCCCTACTCACTCCTTTCCACTCTCTCTCTGAAAAGCAGTGGACAAAAGAGTGATGATTAAAAAGAAAAGAGTGCAATTAACACTTAAAGGAATTCAGTAGAGCAAAAAAAAAAGCTGAATTACAAAGAGATGACTAGAGTGGGTTACCAAAGATATTTGGTAGGGTCAATATGGGGGCCCTGTTCAAAGTATACAGGACGTTCAAGGCCAATCTGAGCTTGGGAATCCTTATCAGAGTGTTCAAGGCTAAGTAGATATACACAGGCACAAAAGCATGGACACAGCAAGCTATACACTGTGCAGGTGTGCCCTTCTATAACCCAATAACTAATGTCACTATTTCGCAAGAATCCACTTTTGTCTAAGTTGATATAAAGTATGTTACTGACCAACCAATACACAGCTACTCGTTTGAATCACTGTGTTTGCAATGATTGCTATGTTAGCAACAGCTACTTAGTATGGCTCCTATGTTGGGGGCTGCTTTGTAGGGAAGGTACAGTGTTAACCAGCCAGCATGCAGCTGTCTACTTTATAGACTACTTGTAGGACTTTACTTTGAAGAACTGTTTTGTCTAATGGCTCCTTGGTAACAATGGATACTTGGATTTCCATAAAGACTCTCTTATATACATATGACTTCTCATATCTTCTCCATCTAATATAAGATGTCCATAAAGGTCCAGTTCCTGTCAGAGAAGGACCTGTACTCTCACAGTAAAAAATTAAAAAAAAAAAAGGTTCAGTGTTTCCTCTATCAACCACTGCACTTGTACTAACGTTGACCTTAGTGGTCTGCTCTGTGGAAAACACTGTAAATTTTTGTATTTAGTTATCACGGAAGTCCGTGAAACATCTGTGAACTCCCCACAGTCTACTCAATCAGCGGACCATGACATTTATCAGCATGCATCCTGAAAGAAATCCCTTCGGCAACAACCTATCCCAGGAATAAAATAAAAATCAACATGTGCCAAACAGTATTTGCCACCGACTCTAAAATCGTTACTTGTCATTAAAAAAAATTTGCTGCCAAAGACACTGAGTAACCATACATTTTTTGTTATTCTGACCTCAGCTCATGGAGCTTCAAAAAAACTATGCTACTGGAACTTTCTCAAACCTGAATCAACACCCTTGTGAACACCTTTGAATCCATATGCTGATGAATGTATTTCTTCTTTTTGTGTGTGTTTTTAAATATATTTTTTACAGAGAGGAAGGGAGAGGGATAGAGTTAGAAACATGGATGAGAGAGAAACATCGATCAGCTGCCTCCTGCACACCCCCCACTGGGGATATGCCCACAACCAAGGTACATGCCCTTGACTGGAATCAAACCCAGGACCTTTCAGTCCATAGGCCGACGCTCTAACCACTGAGTAAACCGGTTAGGATTGAATGTATTTCTTGAGTTAGAATTGGTCCTAGAGTTGAAAGGAGTAACTGCTTCATTGAATGTGTAGACTTCAACACAGGACTAAAAAGAAGGACACCATCAAGACAACATAATAATTTTCTACTAATCGATACCAAATAAATGGAGATCTACATACAGTCTGATAAAAAATTCAAAATATTTACATTTAAAAATGTTTGTGAGCTCCAAGAGAACACAAATAGAACCAACATAATGAAGACATCAACAGAGAACAAAAGGAGAACATCGGATAGAAAGAAATCATAAAAAAGAATGAAAGAGAAATGGTGCGGTTGCCCGATTACAATGAATAAAATTAAATAATGCCATAAAGAGTATCAAAAGCAGACATACAGTATATGTGATGTCTACAACAGGTCACTTGAAATCATCCAGATGGAGAAAAGAAAAATAAATTTAAAGAATACAACAAGTAAAATTAAGTAACACCATAAAGTTTTCCTATATTTGCACTATGGGAATACCAGGAAACACTAAGTGTGTTGGTCATGGAATGAGACAGAAAGAAAGAGAAAAGGAAAAAAGGAAGAAAAGGGATAGAACATTGATTTTTCAAAAATAAGCTGAAACCAACTTCCATAATTTGAAAAAACAGATGTGAACCGTCAAATGCATGCACTCTCACAGGTCCCTGTACAGATTCAAGACACTAACCGTACTTCTTCAAGATACGTTACAATAGAACAGTAAAAAAATCAAAAGGCAAAGAGAAATGTGAAAACATAAAGAAATTAGGAACTTCTCTCACACAGGGAAACAACAGAGGAAGGGTATCCGTAGATTCCTCTGAAGACACCTTGAATACTAGAAAAAATAAAATGATGTACTGAAAACACTAAATGAAAACCATCAACACTTTATCCAGAAAACCTGAACTTCAGAAATAAGTATTTTCCAAGAAACACAAAAGGTAAGGAAGTTCATTGCCACTTAACCTGATTTTTTAGACATGCTGACAAAAGTTCCAGATTAAAAAAAAAATCTAAGTAGAATCATGAATGCATAGGAAACTATAAATATCACTGATAAAGGTTGAGACCAGAATCAAATTCACAATACTGTAACACTGCATTGGTGGAATGAACATTATGTAACTGTTATAAAAGTTAATAAGTTTAAACTAGTAAAAAAGATGAACTTGACATCATGTACCTTAATACCTATACAACGTGAAAAAAATTTACTTGAGAAATCATTAATCCATAAAAAAGTGTGTGGTGGAGAGTCAAAGGGGAGAAATATTATATGCAACTGAAGGTGTTATACTATGACATGGACTGCAAAGAGTATGACTTGTTTTATGTTAGTGTCTTGAAAATCACAAGCAAACACAATGTTATAGATATACAAAACAGAAAGGGACCAAATCACTGTACAAAATCATCAAATCACAAAGCACAACAATAAAACAGGCAGACAAAGGAATTACAAAAGTGCCAGAAACCATGAAGAAGTGGCAATAGCTGCTCCACAGACAAATTCTTCATTCAGAATCAGAGTCACTGAAGGGATAAAAGAAAAAGAAATTGGACTCAATATATGCTGACTACAAAGACACTCAACTTTTATGGATCCAAATAGGAAGGGAAAAAAAGATGCCAAAAATATTCCATGCAAATGAAACCAAAACAGAGCAGGGATGGGGAAAATTCTATCAGACAAAAGAGGTCTCCCCAAAAAATTTGTCACAAGGAAGTTCATCATAAAATGAGCTTTCATATGATGTATGAATCAAATGATGTATCAGTCGATTCATTAAAAGGATAACAATTTAAAGTATTATTCACTAAAAAACAGAGTAATTATATTAAGCAACTACTATCAGATCGTAAGGCAGGAAAAAAAACCCAATATCATTAGGCAACTTCCTCATTGCCCCTTCAACAATAGGTAGACATCCCATCCAAAAGCAATAAGGAATAATTGAAGTCTGACTAGACTTTAGAGAAAACAGAATAAATACATACAGAACATTCCATCCAAGTGCAGCAAGAGATGCATTCTTATCAAGCACACATAAAACATTCTGTAAGCAGATCACACCTTAGGTCAAAAAATTAGTCTCCCAAGTTTGAGAAGAAATCACATCAAGGACCTTATATAGTAACAATGTATAAAACTAGAAATCCGTTTTAGTTTCAAGAAAGCTGGAAAATACACAAATATGTAAAAATTAAACAACAAACTCCTGAAGGATCAGTGGGTGAAAGAAAACCCAGAAAAAGAGATCTGAAAGAAACAGACAAAGTGAATTCAAACACAATCTACCAACACTTATGTATACAATGCAGGAAATGCAATTCTACAAGGAATATTTAGAGCAATAAATTCCTACATTAATAAAAAAAGATGTCAAATAAACAACCTAACCTTGCACCTCAGAAAACTGGAAACACAACAAGAAAGTAAACCCGAGTGTCAACCTATGAACCAGGAGGTCACACAGTTCAACACCCAGTCAGGCCATATGTTGCATTGTGGGCCCAATCCCCAGGAGGGGGAATGCAGCAGGCAGCTAATCACTGATGCTCTCTCATCACTGAAGGTTTTCTGTCTCTCTACACCTCCCCTTTCCTCTCTCTAAAATCAATAAAAATATATTTTAGAAGAAAACAAAAAAGGAAAGTACACCTAACGGTAGCAAAGAAAACAATCAATGAATATTAGAACAACCATTAATAAACTAGAGACAAAAGTATATCATAACTAAGAGCTCACCTTTTTGTTCTTGTTAATCCTCGCCCCAGACTATATTTTTCATTTATTTTTAGAGACAGTGGAAGGGCGAGAGAGAGAAAAACACACAAAAACATATATGTGATAGAGACACATTGGTTGGGTGCCTTCCACACACACCCCAACAAGGGAGGAGGATCAAAACGGCAACCCAGCCGAAACCGGTTTGGCTCAGTGGATAGAGCGTCGGCCTGCGGACTGAAGGGTCCCGGGTTCGATTCCGGTCAAAGGCATGTACCTGGATTGCAAGCACGTCCCCAGTGGGGGGCGTGCAGGAGGCATCTGATCGATGTTTCTCTCTCATTGATGTTTCTAACTCTCTATCTCTCTCCCTTCCTCTCTGTAAAAAATCAATAAAATATATTAAAAAAAAAACACAAATGGCAACCCAGGTTCATGCACTTAATCAGGAATTGAACCCGTGACCCTTTGGTACTTGGGCCTACACTCTAATCACTTAGCCAATGATGGCTAAGAGCTATTTTGTTAAAAGTTGCACAAAACTGGCAAATCTTTACCCAAACTAAAACAAAAGAAACAACACTAAAATGAATTTAAAAAAGAAATGAAAGATAAGATATTACACCTGACACTGAAGCACAATACAGAAGAGATGATGCCAAATGACATGAACTTACATGGAGAAAATTATAAAGAACTCACTATAAATTTCTAAAATTAATTTTAAAAATTCAGAGCCCTAGCTGGGTGGTTCAGTTTGTGAGAGTGTGGTTCTGATGCACAAAGGTAGTGGGTTTGATTTTTCCATCAAGGTACATGCACTGGGTAGCCAATAATACATAGATGGGTGGAAGAGCAGAACAATGTCTCTGTCTCTGCACTCTAAAAGCAATAAATAAACATTAAATAAAAAATAAATTCAGCCGAAACCGGTTTGGCTCAGTGGATAGAGCGTCGGCCTGCGGACTGAAGGGTCCCGGGTTCGATTCCGGTCAAGGGCATGTACCTTGGTTGCGGGCACATCCCCAGTAGGGGGTGTGCAGGAGGCAGCTGATCGATGTTTCTAGCTCTCTATCCCTCTTCCTTCCTCTCTGTAAAAAAATCAATAAAATATATTAAATAATAATAATAATAATAACAAAGAAATTCAGAAAAGTTCCAGGATACAATATCAAAATACAAACATCAGTTCCATTTCTAAACATTAACAACAAATTCTTTGATAAAGAAAGGAAAAAAGGCCCATTGTCGGTGTTGCTTAGTTGATTGAACATCTTCCCATGAACTGACAGACAAGTGAAAGCAGTTCCTTTTGTTGGTCAGGGTGTTACAGAACACCGGAGAGAAAACAAGCAACACTTAGAGAAATGGAGTTACACTTTGTTATGTGCAGGCCCAGAGGAAAAAAAAAATGTTTCAAATTCTGAGCAAAAACATGGAGGAAGTTGTCCCTTTTTATATATTTTTCAGTCCTTTCTCTCCCAAATATGGGGTTTTGCGGTTCCCTTTGCAGTTCTTAAAGAGCCCTATGTGCTGGGGCTTAGGGACCTCAACCAAAGACCTGGCCTGGCACCAGCACTGATAACTTCATCTGGAGAAGGTTTATGGCCTCTCTAAAATGGGAGTAACAGGTGTTGCAGGACAAGACAATTAAAGGGGCAGTGACTAGATTCAGATTGCTAGCCCCGAAAAATGTCTCTTTTTCTCCATTAAGGGCACAGGCCCAGGTTGTGGGCAAGATCCCAGGTAGGGAGCATGCAGGAGGCAGCTGATCACTGTTTCTCAGATGGATGTTTCACTCTCCCTCTCCATTCCTTTCTTTCTAAAAAATCAACGACAAAAAAGAAATGAAGAGCCCTACCCGGTTTGACTCAGTGGATAGAGTCAGCCTGAATTGAAAGGTCCCAGGTTCAATGCAGGTCAAGGGCACATGCCCAGGTTGCGGGCTCAATCACCAGTAGGGGGTGTGCGAGAGGCAGCCAATCAATGATTCTCTCTCATCATTGATATTTCTATCTTCCTCTCCCTTTCTCTCTGAAATCAACAGAAATATATTAAAGTAAATAAATGCATATATAAATTTTTCACAAAAGAAATGAAGAAAGTAGTCAAGTTTACAATAGCACTAAAAAGAATAAAATAGTCAGGAATAAATTCAACCACAAAGGTGAAAGATCTGTACATTGAACACTAGAATACAGTGGTGAAAAAATGGAAGAAACCACAAAAAAGTGGGAAGACATCTGGTGTTATTAGCTTTGAAAATGTATTTTCCTTAAAATATCTACACTACTGAAAGCAATCTCCAGATTAAATGTAATCCAGATGATAATTCCAATCTCTGAAACCTCAAATAGCAAAAGTAATCTTTAGCAAGAACAAAACTGGTGGCATCACACTTCCTGCCTTCACTCTATTACAAAGCCAAAGCCACCAAACAGTGTGTTACTGAAATACACACAGAAACAAAGACACAAAACCAAAAATCACACACCAGAAAATACAGAAATTAGCCAGGTGCATAAGTTCAGGTAACTTTGACAAAACCACAAGAAATGTTAAGAAAGGACAGTTTCTTCAATGAGGGGTATTGAAAAAAATAGATAGTTACATGGAAAACAACAAAACCACTGATAAACATTTACTCAGATTGCATGAGAGAATTAAAAGTCCAGGTTAAAACTTTATTTAAAATCCTTTAAGACAACCCAGGGAAAATGCTTTGGAGATTTGTTTTGGACATGATTTCTGGTATGTGGCACCAACCACCAGGCAAAAAAAAGAGAAAATCAACAGTCAGAACTAAAACAAATCAAAGTGCTTTTTCCCAGGACAATACCAATTAAAAAAATGAAATGAAAAGGCAATTGACTGGAGGATGGGAGATGATACTTGCAAATCCTATAAACATATTGAAGATATTGTGGATTCGGTTCAGATCAACCAAATAAAGGAAATATTGTGATACAGAGAGGAAGTCATGTTATGTTAACACTGTAATGAAGGCTATGAAGACGACAACAGTGTTGCTGAAAACATTCTACATAAATTAATTAAAAACACTTTATGGGTAAACACTGCTAACCTGCATCTGAGCCTACTGGAAAAACAGCCACACTAGACTTTGTGAATGAGGAATTGCCAAAAACATGAAATTTGTACATAAAACAAGAATGTAATATTTGGGAAGCACAATTAAGCAAATGCAAAAGGAGATGTATCTTATTATAAACTATAAAAATATTCAACACACTCATTAGCCAATAAATATAGTTAAAATTAGGACTAAAGCCCTGGCTGCTTTGCCTCAGTAGTTAGTTGAGCATCCTATGAACCCAGGACATCATGGGTCGGTTCCTGGTCAGAATTCATGCCCGAGTTGCTGGCTCAATCCCCACTAGGGGGGCTTGCAGGAGATACCCGATCGATGTTTCTCTCCCATCACTGATGTTTCTCTGTCTCTCTCTCCCTCTCCCTTCCTCTCCGAAATCAATAAAAAAAATATTTACACGTAAAATAGGAATAAGGATGGAGAGATACTTTAAAAAAATATACCTACAACCCTGGCTGGTTTGGCTCAGTGGATGGAGCGTTGGCCTGCGGACTGAAGGGTCCCAGGTTTGATTCCAGACAAGGGCATGTACCTTGGTTGTAGGCACATCCCCAGTATGGGATGTGCAGGAGGCGGCTGATCGATGTTTCTAACTCTCTATCCCTCTCCCTTCCTCTCTGTAAAAAATCAATAAAATATATTTTTAAAAAATGTATATACCTACAAATGACCAACAGGAATAAAGAATATGCTTTTGCTCACTACTCCATTAGTGAGTAGTGAATCCATTAGGCCAGTGGTCGGCAAACTCATTAGTCAACAGAGCCAAATATCAATAGTACAACGACTGAAATTTCTTTTGAGAGCCAAATTTTTTAAACTTAAACTTCTTCTAATGCCACTTCTTCAAAACAGACTCGCCCAGGCCGTGGTATTTTGTGGAAGAGCCACACTCAAGGGACCAAAGAGGCGCATGTGGCTCGCAAGCCACAGTTTGCCAACCACTGCATTAGGCTCCCTGTCACACAAACCCTCCCTACAAGTTCGGTACAGCAGGTATTGTGTCTTAAGGTATAGAAGGGAGCAGAGCAATCAAACCAACCCTGCCAGCCATGGCAAAAACCCAGAAAACTGGAAAAAGCTAGCAATGTATATAGTCCACAGGTGAGGACAGAGCACCACCAGAGACGAGGGGGAATGGGGAAATGCAAAGGCAGGTACCCGGAACCAGCCAGAGTGAGGGTCTTACCCAGCGAGGATACAAGTTCATAGTTCTCCAGAATCACATTCAGGTACAGCTGTTTCTGATCCTCATCAAGGAGCCTCCATTCCTCTCTGGAGAAGTACAGGGCAATGTCCTCAAAGGTCACGCCAACCTGTCAGAATGGAGACATTTGAAACCAGAGTTGTCTTTCTGAGAACCTGCCATCCTGCTCCTTATACATCTTCCCAACCCTCAACCTCCTCCAGGGTTCCCCAGTTTAGTGTGGACTCCAGGCCCTAATGCCTGTGCAGGCTGCTCTCTCATCACAGTCCCATTACTCACTGGGATTGCCCTCAGCACAACACATGGGTTGGGAAGGGGGACAGCAGAAAAACACCATCTAAGCTCTGGGCTATGCCTGCAGGGCCCCAGCCTCCCTGCCAAGAAAGACCACTGCAGTCTCCCAGATCATGCCTCCAAGACAAAGAAAAACCTGGGCTTATGCTTCACCCTATATCCCAACACCAGCCCTAGCTGGTTTGGCTCAGTGGATAGTGTATTGGCCTGTGGACTGAAGGATCCCGGGTTCGATTCTAATGAAGGGCACATGCACAGGTTGCAGACTGGATACCTTGTAGGGGGCATGCAGGAGGCAACCTCTGGATGGTTCTCTGTCATTGCTGTTGTCACTCTCCCCCGCTCCCTTCCTCTCTGAAATCAATAAATATACACTGAGTGGCCAGATGATGATGATCTCTGAACGCATAATAATCTGGCCACTCAGTGTATATCCTATATAATAAAAGGCTAATCTGCAAATTGCCCCGTCGACCAGGAGTTCAACCACCATGCAGGCTGGCCAACTGCCCATGTCCCCTCCCCCTAGCCAGGCTGCATGCACTGGTACACACACACACACACACACACACACACACACACACACACAGAGTGGCCAGATTATTATGCGTTCAGAGACCATAATAATATGGCCACTCAGTGTGTGTGTGTGTACATACACACACTGTTTTTTAAGTCCCAATACCAGGTCTCTGAGACCATCAACTCACACTTCCTCCAGATGAGCAGACCACCACTGTGTAATGTCTAACCCCATCCCCACTTCAGACCCCAGGTTCTGCCACCTCCCTGCTCCACAGCACAGGACCTCTCTGGACTCGCCCATGAACTTGGCATATGGCACCCAGAGAGTGCTTCAGAGGTTTCAGAAGGATCTAGCACAACCTGATTCCTGTGGACCCCACAGCCTGGGGAAAGCAGGGCATGCGGCTCTGAGATCCTCCCTCCCCGTCTCTGACCTTGGATTCAATATTGACCACCCACATCCGCAGGGGAATTTCAGATACAAGTCACCCCTTCCATTCTGCCCTGCATTTCCTGTGTCCTCAGAACTCACAACACTCCTCCCTCCCCTCCACCTTCCTCGGGGTCCTTGACGGCGCCCTGACCCCAGGCTGCTGGGTGGAGTGTAAGGAGGCGGTGAGAGCACGTGTGGCGGGAAGGGGGACGCGAACTCACCTCAGCTGAGCCCCTGAGCAAGGCCATTGCCATTGGACGCTGAGCGCGGAACTAGGCAGGAGAGGCCGGAGAGGCAGGGAAGAAGCAGGGGCAGTGGGAGGGGGAGGAGAGGGTCTCCGTTCCGTCACGGACGTGGGTAACCCGGGGCCTCAGCGAATTGCACATCCAAGCGCGTGCTGAGCAGGCAAGGACTCGGGCCTTCTCCCTCCGAGGATCTACCGCTGCCGCCGCCCGCTTGGAGCCTTCCACCCTGTGCTGGAGTAGATTCCGGGTGAAGACCAATAGCCGGCTAGAGCGCACCAGAAGTCCCGCCCCTGACCGCGGGTGACGCAAGAGAAAGGCCTTTCTGACCTTTCATTGGCTAAGGCTGGCGGTATTCCTCACAAGGACTTCTGGGTAATGGGGCGGTCCAGGGTCCAAGATGGTGATGGAAGGTGTCTCCATATCACTCCAAGGAAAACAGCGACCTCTGCTGGTAGGGACACTGGGAAATGACCTTCCTCATGAAAGAGACATCTTGAAAATGGCTAAAAAAAGTTATTTGATCCCTGTAAAGGGACTGGAGTCCATGTTTATGAAAACACAATGTCTGTGAGCCTAATACTGCGACTCGTTGGAAGTATGCCTGCATTACAGTCTTGAAATTTTTAAATTTATTTTTTAATCCTACCTCAAGGATATTTTCTATTGAGTTTTATAGAAAGTGGAATAGAGAGGGAGAGACAGAAACATCGATTTTAGAAAGACACATTGATTGGTTGCCCCCTGCACACGTCCCAACCAGGGCCTCGGAGGAGCCTGCCATCCTGGTAGGTGCCCTTGACAGGAATGAACCCGGGATCCTTCAGTCCATAGCGGATGCTCTATCCTCTGAGCCAAATGAATCAGGGTGAGTGTGGAAAGGTTTATCATACAAACCACCTACTTACACCATCATATAGGTATGTAACAAATATAACACAAGTATGTGGGACAGCTCTACCCAGTTTAGCTCACTGGTTAGAACAAGGACCTGCAGACTGAAGGGTCCTGGGTTTGATTTCAGCCAGTCCTTGTACCTAGGTTACAGGCTCTGTCCAGATGTGGTCTGAGTTAGTGCAGGGGCTAACAGTCGATTTGTCTCTCTCATATCTTTGTTTCTGTCTCTAACTCCCCATTTTCTAAAAAAAAAAAAGTTAAAAAAATGCAGGGCATATCTTTGAAATAAAAAAGAACTAAGATGCATAAAATATAAACTTTAAAAGGAACTATTTAATTTTTACTTAAACATCAATAAAGATAAATTTTTGAAAAAGTGGGAGAATTGAATTCTGACAAAATTATTGGTTTTTGTTAATGTGAAGATGGCACTGTATGCCCTAACTGGTTTGGCTCAGTGGATAGAGCGTCGGCCTGCAGATTAAAGGGTCCCAGGTTCGATTCCCATCAAGGGCATGTATCTTGGTTGCAGGCACATCTCCAGTAGCAGCTGATCGATGTTTGTCTCTCATCGATGTTTCTAACTCTCTATCCCTCTCCTTTCCTCTCTGTGAAAAATCAATAAAATATATTTTTTAAAAAAAAGATGCCACTGTAATTATCATAGTGAAAGATATTTTGTCCTTACAGACATATCAAAGATGTCAGCTGAATTGTTTCAGGCATTCTCAATGTGATAAGATTACACAAATTACATTTAGAATAAATGAAATACATATTCATACTAAAAGCTGACCTATATATTGCTCAAAACTTTAAAAACACATGAAATATTATAAATTACAATTATGGGTATGCATATGTGCAGTGAATCTTAAATTTCATAATTCTGTAAGAAGCTTGTCCTACTTGAAAATTAGGACCCAGCCCGGTTGTATGAACATCACCCTATAAAAAGGGGTCAGGTTTTGATTCCAGGTTGAGGCACAAGTCTGGGTTGTGCGTTAGATCCCCAGTGAGGGTATGTAGGAGACGGCCTATCGATGATTCTCTATTATCATTGATGTTTCTATCTCTCTCTTCCTCTCACTACCACTCTGAAATCAATGAAAATCTGTTTTTGAAAATTCAGAGCAAAAAGGACAGTGAAGTATAAACCTAAATGTGAACGTGTCATAAAGACATAAAGTAAGAAATGAAGCAGAAGTGTTGAAAAATATCTAAAAACTTATGAGAAATTATATAAGTCACTTCTTTAAAAAAAAAAAAAAAGATATGGCCCTAACCGGTTTGGCTCCGTGGATAGAGCGTCAGTCTTTTATAAAAATATTTTTTTAAAAAAGATATGGATGGCAGGAAGAAGTTGATCAATGATTCTCTCATTGATGTTTCTATCTCTCCCTCTCGCTTCATCTCTGAAGTCAGTAATAAATAAATAAATTAATTAATTTTTAAAAATAAATGGAAAAAATATCCTCAGGTGAGGACTAAAAAAAAAATTAAAAACAAGCCCCAAAATAATTGATGTTTCTATCTTTCTCTCCCTCTGCTTTTATCTCTGAGATCAATAATAAGTAAATAATAAATAAAATAAAGGGTTTTTTTTAACCAATAAAAAATTATCCTCGAGTGAGGATTAAAAGACAAAAACAAACAAACCCCCAAATCTTCTGACTTGGGAACCCTGTATAGCACTCGTTTTGTTTTGTTTTTTTAATATATTTTATTGATTTTTTTACAGAGAGGAAGGGAGAGAGGGATAGAGTTAGAAACATCGATGAGAGAGAAACATCGATTCAGCTGCCTCCTGCACACGCCCTACTGGGGATGTGCCCGCAACCAAGGTAAATGCCCTTGACCGGAATTGAACCCGGGACCCTTGAGTCTGCAGGCCGACGCTCTATCCACTAAGCCAAACTAGTCAGGGCTGTATAGCACTCCTGTTCATAAAACATATTCTTGATGAAATCAAATCTCTTTCTCACCTCCTCTAAAGGTGGGCTTTAACAACTAATGCTAGTCATTCCTGAGTGCTGCTCATTTCATATCTCCGCAGACCCCGTCAGCCAATAATTCACTGTCACTTAGAATATTTTATTTTTGAATGATTGGCTCCTCTTCAATAAAGCATTTAAACAAGCTTTGTGGGGAAGACATATCTCTATGCACTGCTGTATAACACAGGCCCATTCGGCCTCAGAAGCAGATGAGGTCATTAAGCAAAGAATTATTGAAGCAATGAAACATCATGTGTGGCTTTCCTTCCACAGTGCTCAATTTTTTGCTCACACCTTACAAATACCTTCTCAGCTCACTATTTTTCCTCAAGTTGTCATGAATGAGGAGACCTCACATTTGTAGAAAAAAAGAATGTCATAGTAGCCAATGTTTCAGCACAGCCCTATCTAAGGTTAATTCTCTCATCTCTTGAGACTCAGTGTCTTTAATTTACCACCTATTGATACTCACCTGTTGGCAGGCTACATAGAGCCTCTTGTCTTCTAGCTACCTAAGCACTGCTTGCTGTATAACTCCATTATGCCTTTCTGTAGTTTGCTCGAGCAATATTCTCTTCCAAAAATAATGTTCATTCCGCATGCTGACTCTGTAACTGCATTAAGAGGTGAAATAATAATTATTTCTGATCAAAGTGGCGAGATCCTAGGATCCAAAATCTTTGTGACAGGTTCAGATACCCACTTTCAACACTTTCAATGGTGCCAACATGGTAGCCATCTTGGCAACAAATGTAAATTTGTGCCCTGGCTGGTTTGGCTCAATGGATGGAGCCAAACCAGGGGTCATGGGTTACATTCTGGTCAAGGGCCCGTCACTCAGATGGAGGCTCCATACCTAGCCAGGTCAGAGCATGTGCAGGAGGCCACCAATCCATTTGTCTCTCACACACCAATGTTTCTCTCTCTTTTTAAAAAAATATATTTTATTGATTTTTTTTTTTTACAGAGAGGAAAGGAGAGGGAGAGTTAGAAACACTGATGAGAGAGAAACATCAATCAGCTGCCTCCTGCACACCCGCTACTGGGGATGTGCCCGCAACCAAGGTACATGCCCTTGACCAGAATCGAACCTGGGACCCTTGAGTCCGCAGGCCAACGCTCTTATCATATCATCGGTCAGGGCTCGATGTTTCTCTCTTTGTGTTACTCTCCCCCTCCTTCCATTCTCTCTAAAAATCAATGGAAAAATCACCTCAGGTGAGGATTAAAAAAAATGTAAAATGCTATGTAAACTTAGGAAAAAATATACAATACCCCAGAAAATACAATAAGCAATGTTATGTAAAGTATTTGGGGGGCGCAGAACACTAATGCAGAGAGCTTGATGGGATAAATTCTGAGAAACAGAAAGACATGGTCTCGCACCATCTATTTGCTTCAGGACTGCCTAATATATCACCGTCCTGTTTCCTCGGGACCTGTCGGGAGGATTGTTCTTTCATCACTGACTGAACACACGGGGCCTCCTGATGCTCATTTTAAGAGATTTGCTCCCCATGAGTTGAAGAGTCTGAAGACTGTGAATCTTAAATATTTGCATCCACCTTAGTGTCTGTATAGCCATTGGTGATCATGCACTTTTGGCCTTTTAGGACCATGAATTACAAGTGCATGTTGCAGAAGTATCTAGGAAGTTTCTGATGAAAGTACCTGTTAAAACTTCCTACTGCAGTGGCCAGTGTAGCTCAATGGTTGAGCATCCACCTCTCAACCAGGAGGTCACCATGTGTAGATAGGGGAAGACTGCAAAGGACAAGATATGTTTAGAACATGGACTGTGCTGCAGGGAAGACATGGTGAGCACAGTGGTCTCATACAGCCACTCTGGACAGAGGGGGCAGAATAGTGTGAGTGGTGGGGCCTGGGCATAGAGGAGACTTGAGTGCTCACGCAATCAGACCAGATGCTGCAGGTCTCCAGGATCACTTCTGCACAGGAGGTTCCAAAATTCACATCCTGACTTCCCCTCTCTTTTCAGCGAGAATGTCAGAGCCATGTACCAACACTGTAAGAAACAGACTGAGGTGTGGAAGTTACCTCAGTGGATGGGGCCACAGCCTGTCAGCCAAAAGGTGGGTGAGGGTGCAGAGATCCAACCCAAATCACTGGGGCTTCTTCAAGGTGACATCAAAGGGAGACAAAGTGCAGGTCAGACTCAATAAAGATTCCCCTAAAAACCCACTCCAGCTGACAGATGATGGTATTCCAGTAAGGACCCAGGGACAGGGCAGGAGAGCTCTGATATGTTACAAAAATTGGGGAGGAATCATTTCAACAATGGGAACAGCAACTACACCTGAGCCACCCTGGTCACCAGCATCCCGACCCAGAGGGCTTCACCAGCACTGGTAGACGTTGCCCTTGGCTCTGGAGCCAGAAGCTTGGGTTGCAATCCAGCCTCTTATATCTGACATTTGTTTGCTGAGTAAACTTGGAGAACCTACTTCCGTTCTGTAATTGTAGATTATCCCAGCAATTCCATATTCGTTTCGAATTCCCAGGTTGTGAGAATGAAAAGAGGAAATCCTCAAAAAGGGAACAACAGTCCTTAACCAGTTTGGCTCAGTTGATAGAGCGTCAGCCTACAGACTGAAGGGTCCCAGGTTCGATTCCAGTCAAGGGCATGTACCTTGGTCACGGGCACATCCCCAGTAGGGGGTGTGCAGGAGGCAGCTGATTGATGTTTCTCTCTCATTAATGTTTCTAACTCTCTCTCCCTCTCCCTTCCTCTCTGTAAAAAAATTAAAATATATATATATATTTTAAAAACTGAAAAAAAAAAAAGAAAAAAAAAGGGAACACCGGAATCTTGGTACAGGAAAGTACTCAGTTTGTTGCTTTAATTGGTCCTCGGAGTCCTTCATGCCACTTTTCGCTACCTGAGATGCAGGGAGCTTTCGCGAGTGGGCAGGAGATTTCTGGTTAGAGACCCTACACTGAGAACTTAAGTGCCCACAGTACCTGCCTCCCTGCAGGTAAGTAAACGTGGTGACCGAGAAGCGCCCTTTCTTTGTCAAAAGCCCTTAAAAACAAATGTGCTTGTTCGCATTGGGGAACTGAAGGGCTCCTTTCCTGGGAATGTCGCTTGAGGCAAAGGCTGGTGTCCCAGAAGCCCGGACAGGATGCACACACCCCTGCTGCACTGCAGATGGGCACCGTAGCTCTTGATCTCTTCTGACAGCTTCGGGATGAAGACATACTGCCTCCCCATTTCACAGAAAAGCAAGTGGAGGCTCAGAGCAGAAAGACCGGCCATCTCCCTGTCAGTCAGTAATATTCAGAAATTTGGGATTCAAATCTAGGGCTCCTGACAAACAGTATCACTGCCCTACCATTTCCACCTGACTGGGCTGTGGGACTTGAATACGTTAAGCACCCAGTCAGTCACTGTTGACTGACACTATACTTTCTGTCTGGAAGACAAAACAGGTTGGGCGCTTAACGTGTTAAACCTCTGCCTATCGGCGTGCCACGATCCCTGCTGAGAGTCCTGTTTTAACCGAAGAACCCTCATGACAACAGACAAGGAAGATACCCAGCACTACAAAGAAAGGACAAATTGCATTATCAGATGACTGGTCTTGTGAAGGTGAAGGAGAATGTTAGTAGTGCGGATTAAAATGAAAAATATTCACTGCATTGTGCATAGCATTTAAAAACAAACAAAAAACGTTCCCATGGTGAGGCTAGGTGGTGGAGTATCGAACCATGCACCAAGAGCTCCCCAGTTTGATTTGGAGTGAGGGTCGAAGGCTCCATGCCCAGGAGTGGCGTGCAGGAGGCAGCCAATTGATGTTAATGCATTCATGTTTCTATCTGTCTCTCTCTCACTCCTCTTTCTCTAATATCAATTTAAAAAAACATTTTTATTTAAAATGTTTTTATTTATTTTTTAAAATATATCTTTATTTCAGAGAGAAAGGGAGAGGGAGACAGAAACATCAATGATGAGAATCATTGACTGGCTGCCTTCTGAACACGCCCCACTTGGGACTGAGCCAGCAACCCAGGTGTGACTGGACTTGAACTTGGGACCCTTCAATCCACATGCTGATTCTCTATCCACTGAGCCAAACCAGCTAGGGCTAAAATATGTTTTTATTGCTTTCACAGAAGGGAGAGGAAGAGACAAACAGAAACATCAATGATGAGACTCATTGATCGACTCCCTCCTGCACGCACCCTACTGGGGATCAAGCCCACAATTCGGGCATGTGCCCTTGACCAGTATCAAACGAGGGCCCTTCAGTCTGCAGGCCAATGCTCTATCCACTGATCCAAAATGTCTACAACTATATGTTTTAAAAGTTAAAACATATTAAAACATCATTCCAGCCCTAAGCAGTTTGGCTCAGTGGATAGGGCGTCAGTCTGTGGACTCAAGGGTCCCAGGTTTGATTCCGGTGTAGGGCATGTACCTGGGTTGCGGGCACATACCCGGTGGGGAGTGTGCAGGAGGCAGCTGATCGATGTTTCTCTCTCATTGATGTTTCTAACTCTCTATCCCTCTCCCTTCCTCTCTGTAAAAAATCAGTAAAATATATTTAAAAAAAAAAACAACATATCATTCCAATGCAAAAAAGAATTATTTCCTAAATAAAAAATGGAACAAAATGAGTGAAATTCCAATATCCACCTTTGTTGTTCCAATGTGTTTTTGTTAAAGAAAATTGCCAAAACTAATAGCACATTAGAACATATCAGCAGTTTTAATCAAAATACAGACACAGAAAATACACATCTGACAGAAGATTCACCATAAATTTCTAGAAAAAATACAACCAAACAGTGAGGTGGTAGGACAAAGTTACAAAAAAAAAAAATTGTTTACCTAAAGAATGATTTACCAAACAAAAGATTCTCTAGGATGTGAATGTGTAATCTTCATGCACTGTTTAGAAATGCAAAAATGTAAAATCAGTTAATGCTTATTTTTTATTCTTAAAGAAGAGTTTACTAATTTTTAGGGAGAGAAGGGAGAGGAAGAGAAACTTTGATGGAAGAGTGCCATATTGGCCAGCCACCTCCTGCACACCCACTTCTGAGGATCTATCCCACAAGCCAGGCACATATCCCCAACGGCAATCAAATCCATAACCCTGTGGAGTATGGGAAGATGCCCAAGCACTGAGCCACACCAGACTGAGTGGTATATGCAGTTTAGATAACAATTTGCTAACCCCTGTAAATGTAAACATTTACCCACCCAACAACTCAGATTATACACCAAATATCTGACAAAAGTCAGTAACACTTATCCTATATAATAAAAGCCTAAAATGCTAAATGTCTGGTCAGTAGTTCAACCAAAGTGTAATATACTAATGATATGCTAAGGCTGCTCAACCGCTCACTATGATGTGCACTGACCACCAGGGGGCAGACTCTCCAAATGGTAGGTTAGCTTTCAGCTGGTCTGGCAGATCCGGACTGAGCATGACAGGCCGGACAAGCCCTGAAGCCCTCCCCAAGTCCCTCACTGGCTAGCCAATCTTCCGTGTCCCTCCCCAGCCCCAATCATGCACTGGTGGGGTCCCTTGGCCTGGCCTGCACCTTGTAGCAATCCAGGACCTCTCGGGGGATATTGGTGAGCTGGTTTCAGCCTGATCCCACAGGCCAGGCTGAGGCATTCCCCTGGTACATGAATTCGTGCACCTGGCCTTTTAGTACTCTATAAAGATTTTGACAGAAATATTTGTATCAGCTTTATTAGAAATAACCAAATATTTATAAAAAATGGATAAACTGTTGGTGGTAAATTCAAAGATACGATTATGTCTCAGGAAAAAAAGGTGAGTTACTAATAAATCTTTAATAAATCTCCAAGTGTTGATGAAACATAAATTAAAGCAGAAATATATTTAGAAAAGGTAATCTATTAAAAAGGAATGTAAATCCATGGTTACTAGGAAAGCTGTAAAGAACAGGGACAGATTAAAAGAGGTCATGAAGTAAGTTCACAGTGACAGTCATGGTCAGAATTATGTATATAATTATGGTTTCAGTTTCATGCACATGCTAAGATTTATGAAACAATATAAGTCACAAAAGCGACATCCCTTGTCTTTGTCTTGGTTTTGCTGCCAGCTCACCAATGGCTCTGATGAGAACATATGGGAGGTGACAGGAAGCCACAAAGCCTCGATTATATTCAATGACATTGATTGCTCTACAGAAGATAAATATGCCTGGAGACCCTCAGATCTGTGTACACACCACTCCTGTAGTCTTTTCCTCAGAAACATACCTGGATGCACATTTAGATGAGGACCATTCCACTTGATGGGCTGCAGTCTGGTCCAACAACAATTAGGTTAGTGTTTCTGCAGTGAAAGGGTTTCCCCTCACTGCGATGCTCCTCCCACCAGTGACCAGCCCCCATGGAATTGAAGGCATCAAGGCACACGGCCCTCTGCAAGACCTGGGCAGGAGGTTCCCTCCAAATGTCTTAGCATCCCTTGAACAAAAGAAAAAAATTCACGCTGCTCCCAAACATACTTGAGATTGTCACAGCTACTCCCTCTTGGAGTGATCTCTGAGTCTCAAAGCATCCATCTTCACATGAGGACTAGAGTCCACAGTGTTTCCTAGGAAAATATGGGCAGCAATGTAAATTTAGAAAAAACTACTGAGTTAATTTCTGCACCATACTGTTCCCCGAAGGGCAAAAATGTTTGAGACCCCATAAAAGTTTTTCACCTCATCATGCTTGGAGAGCCCAGATTTCCTTATAAACTAACCCATGGAGTCAATAGAACACCCAAGATTAAAGAAGTCTTAGGAAAAAGCCTTCATTATTTTACAAACCAAAGAGACCTGAGAGTGGCAGTTCTTCCACTGATGACTTAGGCACTCAATAAATTCATCACTGGCATCGAGGGAAAGTGTGTCCCTGAAAATGGCAGTCCCTCTGCACCAACAGTAATCAGTCCGATGTGGCAACGCATGACAGGGAAACAAGGAAGAACTAAGGGCTCAGGTATTCCTAATTTCCTACAACAAATGAGACAACAGAGTTAGCTTCCCTGGGCATATGGGGATGCTGATTGATGCCATCTGTGGGGACCATATAGGTGGTTCAGGTGAAATACCTTCAGCAACAGAAATAGGCGTTGACATAGATGTGGCAACATATCTCTGTATTTTAGAAAGTGCGACATAGATACATATGGTTCCAACATAAAAATAAACAAACACAACAACAAAAACACTTGGGGAGATTTTACATAATGTAGGTCATTAAATGTATGTGACTTAATTATGACAAATGAACTTCATGAATTTTCTTATACTACTGGTAAGACCTAAGAAGCATTTCCTACACATCTCAGAAATTTCTCACATTTGGGATCTTTTGTGTAGAGCGAATTTAGAAATTTGGCTAAGAGATATCCCACATTAATTGCACTCATAATGGCTTTCTCAAGTATGAACTCTCTGATGATACTGGAGACCATTGCTCCTTGTAAAAGATTTTCCATATTCACTGCATTTATAAGGCTCTTCTCCTAAGTGAACTCTCTGATGACAATGAAGGGCACTGCTCCAGGGAAAAGATTTTCCACATTTGCTGCATTTATGAGGCTTTTCTCCAGTGTGACTATTCTGGTGAGAATGAAGGGTAGTGCAACTGGGAAAAGATTTCTCACATTGACTGCATTTATAAGGCTCTTCTCCAGTGTGAACTCTCTGATGATAACAAAGGGCACTGCTACCAGTAAAAGCTATCCCACATTCACTGCATTTATAAGGCTTTTCTCCAGTGTGAACTCTCTGATGAAATTGAAGGTTACTGCTTTGGGTAAAAGATTTCCCACATTCATTGCACTGATAAGGCCTTTCTCCAGTGTGCACCCTCTGATGACAATGAAGATTACCGTTTTGGGTAAAAGATTTCCCACTTTCACTGCAGTGATAAGGCCTTTTCCAGTGTGACCCTCTCATGACAATGAAGGTCAGTCCTGGTGATAAAAGATTTCACACATTCGCTGCATTTATAAGGCTTCTCGCTAGTGGGAACTTTCTGATGACAATGAAGTTGATGGCTACTAATAAAAGATTTCACAAATTCACTGCATGCATTTGGCCTGTCCCTGTTCACAGCAGTCTTAGGGTGAAGATGTCCTGAGCTGATAGAGATGCCTTGGGCAACCTCCCCACAGGTAACATGATTCTAGGAGACGCTGAAATTGTAGCCCTTTGCAAGTGAGATCCTGTCCACATTTCTAATGAAAGTCTTCTCTCTCACATGCTGCTGGTGAACTTTTACTCTGAAAAGGAATTGTTTTGCACATGCCCCACACCTCAACAGTATCTGTCCGTGTTGTGTTCCCTGCAGCTCAGTCAAGTGGAAATGTTTCCCAAGACCAGCCCACAACTCTCACAGGGGTCGCTCTTATGGGAAGACAAGGCTACCTTGGGATTCCTTGCCTGTGACACTCTTACAGAAACCTTCTGCTCAGTCGGGGCCTCCACATTCTCTGCTCCACAGCAGCAACCTGAACAAAAGGAAACACTGGTGAGTTACATGTTCACCGTATAAAAACAGAATATCCAGCCGAAACCGGTTTGGCTCAGTGGATAGAGCGTCGGCCCTTGGACTGAAGGGTCCCAGGTTCGATTCCGGTCAAAGGCATGTACCTGGGTTGCGGGCACATCCCCAGTGGGGGGTGTGCAGGAGGCAGCTGACCGATGTTTCTCTCTCATCGATGTTTCTAGCTCTCTATCCCTCTTCCTTCCTCTCTGTAAAAAATGAATAAAATATATTTTTAAAAAAACCCAGAATATCCTTACCACAAATGTTTATCTGTCATGACTGGAGATGGTTCCATAGAATGATTTTTAAGATGAGTGAGGTAGACTCTGAGGAAATGGGTTTTATGCAGTACTTGGTCCCAAAGGTCAGTCGATGGTGAAAAATCTCAGTGAGGGAGAGCCAGGAGCACAGGATGGGACAAAAAAAGAGAGGCAGGGTCTATAAGTTGTTCCTCCACAAATGGCTTCCTTTAGGACCTTTCATACTGGTCATGTGAGTCTGTGTAAAATAATTTGGATGTGCTCAAACCCATAAAAATCAATTGTATTAGAGCATATGATGTTCAACATCAGTTATAAGAACACATGTGCACTCTAAGGCTCTGCAGGCATGGACCCCCACTGGAGTGCAGTAAAGAGAGACCTGTGAAAGAGGTAGAGGTGCAGAGTCTAGCAGGAGGATGGGAGTCGATACACTGCAAATCAGGTGAAGTTATGGAAGCTATTGTAGATTTGGCTCAGATCAGCTAATTAAAGCAACTATCAGCCCTGGCCGGTTAGCCTCAGTGGATAAAGCGTCAGCCTGCGGACCTAAGGGTTCCAGGATTGATGCAGGTCCCCAGCACGTGCCTTCGCTGCAGACTCCTCCCGGCCCAACCCTGGTCATCAGGGCCTGTGCAGGAGGCAACCAATCGACCTGTTTCTCTCCACGTCTAGATTTCTGTCTGCCTTTTCCTCCCTTCCACTCTCTCTAAAACTCAATAGCAAAATATCCTCAGGTGAGGATTAAAAATAAACAAATAAACAAACTAACTAACTAATATCCAGATATAGAAAGAAGGTCATGCCATGTTAACACTATAATGAAGGCTATGAAGAACACATTGGTTTTATTGTAAAAACTCTAAATAAATTCCTTAAAAATACTTTATCCATAAACACAGGTAACCAACATCTGAGCCTGCCTGAAAAATAGCCACACTAGACTTCCTGAATGCAGAGTTGCGCAAAACATGGAATTTGTAAATAAAACAAGAATGCAATATCTGCGAAGAACAACTAAGAAAATACAAAAAGCCATGTACCTTAATATATAAACTGGAAAAGGCATTCAAAGGACTCATTAGCTAAAAAATATGTTAAGATTGGGACTAGGGCCCTAACCAATTTGGCTCAGTGGATAGAGTGTCGGCCTGCGCACTGAAAGGTCCCAGGTTTGATTCCGGTCAAGGGCATGTACCTTGGATGCGGGCACATCCCCAGTAGGAGGTGTGCAGGAGGCAGCTGATCGATGTTTCTAACTCTCTATCCCTCTCCATTCCTCTCTGTAAAAAATCAATAAAATATATTTTAAAAAAAATTAGGAGTAGGGATGTAGAGACAATTCTCAAAAAAATATGTATAAATGACCAACAGGAATATTAAAAAAATACTTTAACTCACTATTCAAGGTGGAATCCATTAGGCTCCCTGCCACACTACCACCCACAAACCCTTCCCTATGAGTTCCGTACAGCAGGTGCTGTGACTAAAGGGATAGCAGGGAGCAGTGCAATCAAACCAACCCTGCCAACCACAGCAACTATCCAGAACACTGGAAAAATCAAGCAGTGTGTACAGTCCACAGGTGAGGACAGAGCACCCCATAGAGGTCAGGGGACACAGGAAATGCAAAGCCAAGTCCCAGGAACCAGCAGAGGGTCTTACCCAGGCAGGATATTAGTTCAAAGTTCTCCAGCATCACATTCAGGTACAGCTGTCTCTGACCCTCATCAAGGAGCCTCCATTCCTCCCTGGAGAAGTACAGGGCAATGTCCTCAAAGGTCACGCTCACCTGTCAGAATGCAGACAACTGAAACCAGAGCTGTCTTTCTCAGCACCTGCCATCCTACTCCTTACACATCTTCCCCACCCTCAACCTCCTCCAGGGCACCCGGTTAGTGTGGACACCAGGCCCTAATGCCAGTGCAGGCTGCTCTCTCATCACAGCCCCATTACTCACTGGGATTGCCCTCAGCAGAGCAGCTGGGTTGGGTGGGAAGGATTGGGGGAGGGGAGGGTAGACAGCAATGCCATTTAAGGTCTGGGCGATGCCTACAGGGCCCCAGCCTTCCTGCCAAGCAATACCACTGCAGCCTCCTAGACCATGCCTCCAAGACAAAGCCAACCGTGGATTTATGCTTCGCCTTTAAGTCCGCACACAAGGTGCGGGGGACCATCAGCTCACACTTCCTCCAGATGTGCACACCACTGGGTAATCTTTAACCCCTTCCCATCATCAGACCCCACCTTCACTCCCTCAGCTCTGCCACCTCCCTGCTCCACAGCACAGGACCTCTCTGGACTCACCCATGAACTTGGCATATGGCATCCAGAGAGTGCTCGAGAGGTTTCAGAAGGATCTAGCACAACCCGATTCCTGGTGGACCCCACAGTCTGGGGAGAGCAGGGCATGCGGCTCGTAAGTCTTCCCTGCCCGTCTCTGATTTGTGCTTCAATGCTCACCACCCCCATCCACATGGGAATTTCAGATACAAGTCACCCCTCTGCACTCTGCCCTGCATTTCCTGTGTCCTTAGAAGCCACCACACTCCTCTCTCCCCTCCACGTTCCTCAGGGTCCTCCATGCGGGCCTGGGCTGCAGGACGTCTAAGGCGCCGGCACCCGGGCTGTCCTGTTGGGTGTAAGAAGGCGGTAAGGACCCGAGGGACAGGCACTCACTTCAGAGTTGCAACTCAGCACGGGCGCCGCCATGGGGCTCTGTGGGTGGAACGGGGCCTGGGTGAGCGCTGGGAGAAAAGGCTGCTGAGGGAACGGCGGTCCAACCACTCCCCAACCTTGTCCACTGGACTCTGCTCCCAGGATCTCCTGACCGCCGGAGAGGAAACTCTGACCAGACAAAATCCCGCCAGGAGGACTACCGGTCCCGCCCTCCTGAAGTGGCCAAAGGGAAACCCCTTTTCTGAGCCTCCATTGGCTCAGCCTGGTGGCATGCCTGGCCTGGCCTTCTGGGTAATGTAGTCCCTACGCTGCAAGGCCAGGATCCTGTATTTCCCTTGCTGACACCAGGACTGTGTTTGGGGGCAAATAGCCCCAAAATAACCCAGATATACTCAGGGCCCTCCATCGCCTTCAAGGGAGGTGATTTCTAGGGCATGCTTGTTTCTGGGCACCTGCGTGGCCTCCTTTAGCTGCTGGTTTTGCATATCTTTCTTCAGGACCTACTCTTTCAGAATAACAGGCTTTGTGTCTTCATTCAGGCCATTAGGCATCTGTCTCCT
The DNA here is from genome assembly GCA_026230045.1 of Corynorhinus townsendii. Taxonomy (NCBI): domain Eukaryota; kingdom Metazoa; phylum Chordata; class Mammalia; order Chiroptera; family Vespertilionidae; genus Corynorhinus; species Corynorhinus townsendii. Next base: position 49,055,129 of record JAPDVU010000011.1, on the reverse strand, counting down.
CCAGGCCTTAGGTAGCTGGGTGAGGTTGCTCCTTTCTAACAATAACTATGTTGCCTCCACTGAATCCACTTTGTAAACTTAATGTCACAAGACACTAATACTTAAGAGTATTTGCTTCTGATGCCATCAGCAGTGTCAGCACCGCCTGGGCTGCAGTGAGGCTAAAGTCAAGCTGGATTCCATCTGGTGCCCTAGGCTCTAATTATTCATCAACTGCAAACAATAGAGGACATCAAAGACATGATTTTCAGGCTGAATCTCTGAGGGAAGGCAGGGGAGAGTAAAAAAAAGAAAATGAAAAAATCCTTAGAGGGTTAAACACACACACACACACACACACACACACACACACACACACAGAGTCACCTGAGCCTTGAGCATTGTCTTCTGTTCTCGGCAAGCAATGGAAAGATCTAGCTTGCTAGGTTCTGGGTCTGCTCTAAGTTTGTGTTTATAAATCTGTCTTCTGTCAGTTGTGTCCCTGGAAATGCTGATACCCTTTTATGTGTTGTACTGTCAATCAGCCAGATAGACAAGATTCCTTAATGGGCCAATTAGTTAGGAGTCATCTTTATTGTGTGCAGGTTCAGAGCACATTGCCTCTGTCAAATTCTGAACAAACACAGGAGGGAGTATTTCCTTTTTATATCCTTCTAGTTCTTTGTGTAAGTTATTTTTGCAGACAGCTTGTAACTTTGATTATATATCATATTAATAAACATGTCACATTTATACAGACAACTTGTAACCTTGAGTACATATATGTACACAGACACCTGTAACCTTGGGAACATATCTATACAGACATCTGGCATCAGTATCAGCGAATCAGTCTGTTATGTTGGATGGCTAGCTTGCAAGGTCAGACGATTGTGTTTATCTTTTCTATTATTCAAACTAAAACAGTTATTTTACACAATAAGAGACTATCTAAAAATAACAGAGTTGACCTACAGAACAAGAGACTGCCTAAGGCCCTGGCTGGTTTGGCTCAGTGGATAGAGCGTCAGCCTGTGGATTGAAAGGTCCCGGGTTTGATTCCAGTCAAAGGCACATGCCTGGGTTGCAGGCTCAATCCCCAGTAGGGGATGTGCAGGAGGCAGCTGATCAATGATTCTCTCTCATCATTGATGTTTCTAACTCTCTCTCCCTCCCTCTCTCAAAGCAATAAAAATTTTAAGAAAAAAAAAAAGGAGACTGTCTACGAATAACAGAGTAGTTCAAATAACAGTTTCAAACAGCAGTTTTCCAAAGGAGGGATTACTATGCTTCACATGTAACTTTTACCTGCTTCACATGAATCAATTGCTTTTGGTGTTGTTGTAAGAAATGTCCAAACCAGTGGAGAATTTTTCTTGTTTGACCCAAGCCAGCCCCAATTGCCAGGAAGCAGAATAACAACAGATTGAGTAATGCTCGGGAGAATGGCAGTTTTGCAACTTTTTTATACATCAGACTCAAAGGAGAAGACATAACGGGGTTACATGAAATTCACTGGTGATAAATTAGGGGTAGGCAGGCCTGAGGAGGGAAATGTCCCAGACTGTATAAAAAGTTAAAAAAATCAATATGAACTTATTTTTAAAATTTATCAGAGAGTGAACAGTTATATTTACCACAATAACAATAATAATTGGGCTCTGTGGTCTTCTGTGTTGGGAGATTGTGCCCTTAGGAGTCTGTAAAACGGAAATTTCCCTGAAAATCCAAAGGAATATTATCCCAGATGCAGTGATGTAACAGAAGAAGGAGAAAAACCAAGCAACGCTTAGAGAAATGGAGTTACACAGCTTTATTATGCCAGCGGGCTCAGTGGAGTTGCCTCTCAAAATCTGAGCAAAAAAAAGGAGGGAATTTTCCTTTATATTTTCCCAGTGTCTTTGTCTCCCAAATATGGGTTTTCCAGACCTTTCGCAGGCTTTGCAAAAGGTTCCATGTGCAACGAATGGAGGCAATGAGACTGTATCCTAAGGCCTGGCCTGGCACCAGTGCTGATAACTTCGTCTGGGGATGGTTTATGGCCTCTCTAAAATGGGAGTAGTACTTAGGCCAACAAGTCTTGCAGGACCAGATAATTAAAGTGGCAGTGACTAGACTGTCGGCTAACACGAATGTGCATTAGGTTAATGGCATAGATTCCGATTGCTAGCCCCATAAATGTGTCTCATTTTCCCAATGAATAAGACAATAGACAAGCTTAATAAGGTAAAAATTGACCTTTGCCAAAACAAACAAACAAAAGCAAAACATAAAACTAAAACAAGGCTAGGACATAACTACCCCTGTGACTCGCTTTTACTTAGAAAGTTTTAACTTCAAACCATCCTATATGGTTACTTTTGGCCTCTGAGTTCGTAAGATTCACCATGCCATGCCAGGCTCCCTGAGCTTGCTATGGTTAGTATGTGCCATCATTTGTTCCATCCTGGGAAGACAGAACCTATGGGTTGAGGAGAAAATTCAGTAAGTGGTTTATTTCCTCTGGGACCCATTGCGGATGTCCTCCTGGACATAATGCCCCCAGTATTGCTGGTTTCCACTTATTTGGTCAACTAGAAGTATTCACTGTTCAGGTCCATAACGCCTTAAGCCCTAGCCAGTTTGGATCAGTGGATAGAGCATAGGCCTACAGACCCAAGGTTCCCAGGTTTGATTCCAGTCAATGGCATATGCCCGGATTGTGGGCTCCATGCCCAGTAGAAGGTGTGCAGGAGGCAGCCAATCAATGATTCTCATCATTGATGTTTCTATCTCTCTCCTGCTCCCTTCATCTCTGAAATCAATAAAAATATATTATAAGTAAACAAATAAACAAACAAACAAACCCTTAGGTTCTAAATGTGATCGAGGTATTTGTAAGGACAAGGAAAAAAAAAAAAGGTCTTTCTGTTTCTTTGCTGTGGCCTTCCACAATTTGTGAGATGCACCTGCTAATTAAATCCCAAGTTTATTGGCTTCTCTAATCCAAACAGCTCCTCTGTTCAAACTGCTGAACAAGATGAGCTACTTTCAAGGCAACATTCTTGCTACCCCTCCTCCTTGCTGCTGTCACATCTCAGGAATAATTTGTACCAAGGAGTCTCTAGTTAGTAGAAAGTTTCCTTCCCTCCACCCCTTCAAATAACCCTCTTGTAATCTGTTCATAACTTTTGCTCTAGTCATATTTTACAGGCTTGGTAAAAATACTGATAGGGCACCTCTATAGGACATCTGTCAGACTATCTCCTGGAACTAAATTTTAAAGACAGCCCCTCATTCCACTCAACTTCAGCACAGCCCAAGGCCCCTGCATTCCTTGTGAAACAGGAATTTTGGGGGGGTGAAAAAGACAGATTTCAGGAAATGTTAGAAATTAAGGGGACCACAGAAGCAACACAGGGCCAAAAAGCAGCAGAAGGTATTTCCATAGAATGAGGGAACTGGAAACAGCCACAGGTCTATATTTACAAAATAAAGAAAAGGAAGCCCTTCATCCAGAAGGAAAGAAAAAAAGCCAAAAGGGAATAGGAAAACAATAAGGAGTATGGAGAACCTCACATGTCCCAAGTGAGGTTCAAGCTTTGAGCCCAGGAGTTACTATAGTAACCAGTCTAAGGGGATAGTGACCAATCAGAAGGGATATCAAGGCACCAGGGTCTGTAGCCTTTATAAGCCACAGGGAAAAGGAACTCTGTGGGAACCTTTCCCCCTCCCCTCGTAGGAGTCTGAATTTGTTTTTCAAGGAATCTCCACCTTTTTGATACCACCTTCTGTGGATTCATTCTTTGACTCCAGTGGACAATGAATCCGGGTTCCCGTCCAAAAATTCCCTCTCACTTGTCCCTTAGCAACAGCCACTGCTGAAAAGCAGAAGCCACCTTTTATCCCTGCCCTGTACTGACTACCAACACTTGGCCCTTTCCTCTCTTGGAAAGTAAAATAAACTTCCTTTCTGCATGGCTTCTTTTAGCTGTGAATTCTTCCACAACCCGTATCACCTGCCAAATCCTAACAGTGTTCCTTTAGAGTTAAGTGGGTGAAATGAGGGAAATGACATGGTAGAGGCAAAATAATATTTCCTCCTTCTTTTCTTGGTTCTTTGGTTGGCCTAGTAATTAAATTGATATAACATAGATTAAGGGGAAGAGGAAAAAAAAAGTTATTAGCATGTATACCTCCATATACATGGAAACGACTTAGAGTAACTGGCCAAAATGGCCAACATCATCATCTGAAAAGCCACCTTCACCTACAGTCAGAAAATGTGGTGTGTGGAGAGTCAGTGAGGGTAGATTGTCAGGAAAAGCACAGTAAGGACCTCAGTTGTGGCCCAGTGAGCTGTGCACTGCGGTGAGGGCTTGTACTCAAAAGGACTCTGTTACAAACCAAAGACCCAGGGTGCAGGCACGGGAGACTGGGATAAAAGATGTGGTTTCAGAACATGATCCAGGCTGCAGGGAAAACAGGGTGAGAGCCATTGTCTCATTCAGCCAGTAGGGATAGAGAGGACAGAATCACATGGGCAGTGGGTCCTATGCATGAATGAGAGGTGAGCACCCGTCCAATGAGACCAGGATCATGTAGGACTCCAGCATCACTTCCAAATATTAGGTCCCAGAATTCATGTCCAATTGCATCCACTCCTGCAGGGTGAATGTCAGTGCCACATAGGAGCATCATATGAAGGGTCAAACTGAGGCACAAAATTCATCAAAATAAATGGGGCGACAGGATAATATCCAAAATGTGGGTGAAGGTGCAGAGACCCAGCCCTAATTGCCAAGGTCTCCTGAGGGTCATACTCTGTGCTGGGATCAAAGGGGAGGCAGACAAACAGCAGCTCACTCTGAAAGAACGTTCCCCTGGAGAAACCACTGCAGCTGAGAAATGATGGCGTTCCCCTGAACACGGGGAGGCCAAGGGTAAGGGCTCTGAGATGTAAAGGGAATGGGAGGAAACGCATAACTGCAACCATGGAAACAGGAGCTGCAGCTGAGCCACCCTGGTCCTCATGCTGTACCTGCTCCAGTGAGGGCTGCACATCGGTGGTAGAGACTGTGTCTGATGCTGGAGAAAATCATGGTTAAAATCCAGCCCCTTGAATCTGACACTTGTCTGTGGTGTAAACTTGGGGAGCTGACTTCACTTCTCTAATACTGAATTTTTTCAGCAATTTGATAGGAGTTTCTACTTGCCCAGGTTGTTGTGAGAATTAAGAGAAAATGCTCAAAAAATCTAACCCTGGAATCCTGGCAACAGGTACTCAGCTTGTTACGTTGATTGATCTTGGGAGGCCAGAGTAAGCACCATCAATCATCTGCATGTCACATTCAGCCGACTGAGATTCAGGGAGCTCTAGTGAGTCTGCTGGAGATTCCCAGGTGGGGCACACCACAATGAGACCTGAGTGCCCACAGCACCTGTCTCCCTGAAGCAGTCAATGGCTTCTTATAGGTCCCTTTTTCTCACTAAAATGCACCCAAAGACAAAGGTGATTGTGGGCATTGGGAGAGTAAGAAGTGCCTGGCCTGGGAATGTCTCTGCAGGAGAGGCTGGAGTGTCAGGAGAGGAAGAGAGAGAGAGAGAAACATCAATCCTGAGAGAGAATCATTGTTCAGCTGCCTCCTGCGTGCCCCACATTGGGGATCTATCAGCTGAGGGCCTGGGCATGTACCCTGATCAGGAATCGAACCATGACCTCCTGGTTCATAGGTCCATGTGGAACCACTGAGCCACAGTAGCTGGGCTTTCATCATTTATGTTTCTCTCTCTCCCTCTCCCTTGCTCTATGAAATAAATAAAAATATTTAAAAATCAATTAAAATATTTATTAAAAGGTAAAATATACTAAACGTGTTATTCCAATACAAAAAAAATTTACTTCATAACGTGAAAAAGGCACAAAATGAGTAAAATTCCGACATCCATCTTTGTTGTTATACTATCTTTCTGCTAAAGAAAATTGCCGAAATTCATAGCATATTAGACAGAACATATGATGTTTTAACAAAAATACAGACTCAATAAATACACTTCTGAGAAAAGGCTCACTGTAAATCCCTAGAAAAAACACAATCAAACAACAGTGAAATACAATGACAAAATTACAGACTTTGTTTAAATAAAGAATGATTAACCAAACAAAATATTTTCTAGGATGTGGAGCATGTGAATACCTCACACACTGGTGGAAAAATGCAGAAAGGAACCATCAGTTTATTTTTATTTTTAAAGAATAGTGTATTGATTTTTTAAAATATATATTTATTGACTTCAGGAAGGGAGAAAGTGATAGAAGCACCAATGATGAGACAGAATCATTGACTGGCTGCCTCCTGCACGCCCCACACTGCAACTTGGGAATGTGCCTTGACCGGGACTCGAACCATAACCTCCTGGCTCATAGGTTGAAACTTAAGGACTGAGCCATGCCAGACAGGCAATTTTATTAATTTTGAGGGGAGAGAGAAGAAGAGAGAGGGAGAGAAACACAATGCAAGAGTCCAAAATCAACCAGCTGCCTCCTGCACACCCCATTCCGGGGACCTAGCCCCACAACCCAGGCACAGGCCCAGCAAACCCAACAGGTAACCCTTCGGTACATGGGATCACAACATCAATTTAGATCACAAAATGCTAATCTTTGTAAATTTAAACATTCAAATACCCAATGACAGAAATTATGCGCTGAACAATTGACAAAGGCAAATAACACTTATATCCATATAAAGTATTATACAGAAATGTTAGTACCAGCTTTATTAGAAATGACAAAAACTCAAAATAAATTATTGGTGATATATTCAAGGGAAAGAATATTTATCAAAAAAAGATGAGTTACTAATGCATCTTTAATAAATCTCCAAGTATTTAGGAAACATAAATTAAAGCAGAAAAGTACTGAGAAAATGCAAAGTGACCTATTTCAATGGAGTGGAAGCCCTGGGTGGTCTGCCTCAACGGATGGAGCCTCGGCCTGCGGACTGACAGGGCACTGGTTCCATTGCAGTAAGGGCACATGCCCGGGTTGCAGGACTCAATCCACAGTAGAGGGTATGCAGGTGGCAGCCAATGAATGATTATCTCATCATTGATGTTTCTCTCTCTCCCCCTTTCCTTTCCTCTCTAAAATAAATAAAAATATATTTTTTAAAAACGGAATGTAAATCAATGGTTACTTGGAAAACTGTGAAGAAAAGGAACAGATTAAAAATGGTCCTGCCGAAACCGGTTTGGCTCAGTGGATAGAGCGTCGGCCTGCGGACTGAAAGGTCCCAGGTTCCATTCCGGTCAAGGGCATGTACCTGGGTTGTGGGCACATCCCCAGTAGGGGGCGTGCAGGAGGCAGCTGATCGATGTTCCTCTCTCATCGATGTTTCTAACTCTCTATCTCTCTCCCTTCCTCTCTGTAAAAAATCAATACAATATATTTAAAAAAAAAAATGGTCCTGAAGCCCTAACCAGTTTGGCTCAGTGAATAGAGCGTCAGCTTGCGGACTCAAGGGTCCTAGGTTCGATTCCGGTCAAGGGCAAGTACCTTGATTGCAGGCAAATCCCCAGTGGGGGGCACATCCCCTGTGGGGGGTGTGCAGGAGGCAGCTGATCAATTTTTTTCCCTCTCATCCGATGTTTCTAACTCTCTATCCCTCTCCCTTCCTCTCTGTAAAAAATCAGTAAAAATATAATAAATAAATAAATAAAAATAGTCCTGAAGCAACTTCACAATGACAGATATGGTCAATTAAGGGTATAATAATGCTTTTAGTTTCATGCGCACATAAAGATTTCTGAAACATTATACTCAACATGTAATTTATTCATTATTGCCTTTTAAAAATGTAAAGATTTTTAAATATTTAAAAATGTGTATGTTCAACTATATTGAAATAATAGGTTTGGAAACAGTATATTAAATCCACCTTTTCTTTTTTTTTAATATATTTTATTGATTTTTTACAGAGAGGAAGGGCGAGAGATAGAGAGTTAGAAACATCGATGAGAGAGAAACACCTGGGCAGAAGGTTCCCTTCAAACGTCTTAGCATCCCTTGAAAACAAGAAAAAAATTCACGCTGCTCCCAGACATGCTGGAGATTATCACAGCTACCCCCTCTTTGGGAAAATATGAGCAGCAATATAAATCAGGCAAACACTGCTGAGCTAATTTCTGCACCATACTGTTCCTCAAGGGCAAAGATTGTCTGAGGCCCCTAAGAGCTTTTCACCACATCAGGCTTGCAGAGCCCAGATCTCCTTATAAACTAACCCAGGGGTTGGCAAACTGTGGCTCGCGAACCACATGTGGCTCTTTGGCCCCTTGAGTGTGACTCTTCCACAAAATACCACGGCGTGGGCGAGCCTATTTTGAAGAAGTGCCGTTAGAAGAAGTTTACGTTTAAAAAATTTGGCTCTCAAAAGAAATTTCAATCGTTGTCCTGTTGATATTTGGCTCTGTTGACTAATGAGTTTGCCGACCACTGAACTAACCCCTACAGTCAATAGAACACCCATGATTAAAGCAGTCTTAGGATAAAGTTTCATTATTTTACAAACCAAAGAGACCTGAGACTGGCAGTTCTCCCATTGATGACTTAGGCCCTCAATAAATCCATCACTGGCATCGAGGGAAAACGTGTCCCTGAAAATGGCAGTCCCTCTGAAACATTATGTTTACTGATGCCAAGAGTAATCAGTCCTATGTGGCAACGCATGACAGGCAAACAAGTAAGAACTAAGGGCTCAGTTATTCCTAATTTTTTTCAACAAATGAGATATGAGAATTAGCTTCCCTGGGGTAATGAGGATGGTGATTGATGCTATCTGCAGGGTCCTTATAGGTGGCTCAGGTGAAATACCTTCAGCAACAGAAATATGCAGTGACATAGACCTGACAACACGTATCTGTATGTTAGAAAGTGCAACATAGATACATATGATACCAACATAAATACTAACAAACACAACAACAAAAACAGTGGGCAGGATGTTACATAATGTAGGGGATTAAATATCGGAGATATAATTCACACAAATGAAACTTCACAAATATTCTTCTTCTATTGTTAAATCCTAACTAAGAAACTACATTTCCTACACATCTAAGAAACTTCTCACATTGGGCTCTTTTGTGCAGAGCAAATTTAGAAATAATTGGTTGCGAGAGACCTCACATTAATTGCACTCATAATGGCTTTCTCCAGTGTTAACTCTCTGATGATATTGGAGACCATTGCTCCTTGAAAAAGATTTCTCACATTCACTTCATTTATAAGGCTTTTCTCCTTTATGAACTCTCTGATGACGACGCAGGGCAATGCTCCAGGTAAAGTATATCCCACATTCACTGCATTTATAAGGCTTTTCTCCAGTGTGAATTCTCTGATGACAATGAAGCGCAGTGCTACTGCTAAAAGATTTCCCACATTCACTGCATTTATAAGGCTTTTCTCCAGTGTGAATTCTCTGATGACAATGAAGGTCACTGCTAGTGGTAAAAGATTTCCCACACTCACCGCATTTATAAGGCCTTTCTCCAGTGTGAACTCTCTGATGACGACGAAGGTCAGTGCTTCTGGGAAAAGATTTCCCACATTCACTGCACTCATGAGGCCTTTCTCCACTGTGAACACTCAGATGATAATGGAGGCCATTTCTACTGGTAAAAGCTTTCCCACATTCACTGCACTCATAAGGCTTTTCTCCACTGTGACCTCTCTGTTGATAATGAAAGCTAGAAAATTTGGTAAAATATTTTCCACGTTTAGAACACATAAAACACTGACTTCCAGCATGGACACTCTTTTCCTGAATAAACGTATGGTTGCAACTAATGTCTTTCTTACATCCTTTTCTGGTGTGATAATTTTTTCTCCTTTCAAACGTCATCCCACACGTCAAAATAGCATTTGGAATGTCCCTGGTCTGAGTAGCCTTTAGGTGGAGATGTCCTGACCCGGTAAGGACACCCTGCCCAACCTCCCCGCATGTGAAATGATTCTGGGACACACTGGAATCACAGCTGTTTGCACATGAGATCCTGTCCACACCGCTAGTGAAAGTCTTCTCTCTCACATGCTGCTGGTGAAATTTTGCACTGAAATAAAACTGTTTTGCACATGCCCCACATCTCAACAGTATCTGTCCGTGCTGTGTTCCCTGCAGCTCCATCACGTGGAAAATGTTTCCCAAGACCAGCCCACAACTCTCACAGGGGTGGCTCTTCTGGGAAGACAAGGCTAACTTGGGATTCCTTGCCTGTGACACTCTTACAGAAACCTCCTGTTCAGTCGGGGCCTCCACATTCTCTGCTCCACAGCAGCAACCTGAACAAAAGGAAACGCAGGTGAAGTACATGTTGACCTGATCAAAACAGAATATCTTAACCAGAGATGTTTATCTATCATAACTGGACATGATTCCATAGAAAGATTTTCAAGATGAGTGAGTTAGACTTGAGGAAATGGCTGTTATACTTTTCTTGGCCCCAAAGGTCAGTGGATGATGAAAATTTCACCAAGGGAGGGACAGAAGCACAGGATGGGACACAAAGAAGAGAGGTAGGGTCTGCTAGTTGTTCCTCCACAAATGGCTTCCATGAGGTCCTGTGATGCTGGTGACGTGAGTCTGTGTAGAACAATTCAAACGTGCTCAAACCCATAAAAATCAATTCTATTAGAGCACATGATGTTGTACCTCAATACAGCAATAGGTGTGCACTCTAAGGCTCTGAAGACATGGACCAACGGTGGAGGGCACTAAAACCAGTATTATATGAAATGCTGAAAGGTATTCTTTCAGAAGAGGCAGAAGAAGAAAAAAGTAAAGATAAAAATTATGAACAACAAATACATGTCTATCAACAAGTGAATCTAAAAACCAAGTGAATTAAAAATCTGAGGAACAGAATAAACTGGTGAATATAATAGAATCAGGGGCACAGAAAGGGAGTGGATTGATAATTCTCAGGGGGAAAGGGGTGTGGGGGGTGCGGGAAGAGACTGGACAAAAATCGTACACTGGGTCACTAGTAATATAATAATTAATAAATAATAACAGGTATTCTAATTCCTCCATCTTTTCTCATTTAATAAAAGGTTTTAAATTGTAAAAAATAATAAAAACTAAGAATACGTCCTAACCAGTTTGGCTCAGTGGATAGAGCATTGGTCTACGGACTGAAGGGTCTCGGGTTCGATTCTGGTCAAGGACACGTACCTTGGTTGCGGGCACATACCCGGTGGGGGGTGTGCAGGAGGCAGCTGATTGATTTTTCTCTCTCATTGATATTTCTAACTCTCTATCCCTCTCCCTTCCTTTCTGTAAAAAAAAAAAAATCAATAAAAAATATTTTTTTAAAAAACAAAATCTAGAAATACAAGAGGAAACCCGTGTTTCACTTACAACCTGAAGCCTACTTTTTGCCTGCTCTGTATACACAGCATATTTCATATCATAAAGTTTAATCTGTTGTGTAAGTGGTTTCTAGCTCCTCCTCCATAAGACACAGCTGGTAGATGTAGTAATTTACACAGGCTACAAGCTCTGCGTTTAGAAATGTGTATGTCCGCCTCTTGATGACAGTCACTGACCAAATCGCAGGCACAGGAAGACATTTTGGGAACATTCAGTTTGATTTTTTTTTTAATACATCTTCTGTTGCGGATTACGTTCGTTTTCTACATTCATGTTTCTTGTGGAAGGTTAACTAGTGTGAGGAGTCATGTACATGTTTATGCAAAAATGTTTATTGAAGTGATTCCATTAGTATTGGGTTCTAATACCTGGAGAATGACCTTCATTTTTCTAACTTTCTTTTTTTAACTGCACAACAATAAAACCAGGAAATGTTCTCCCCTGAGTTTAAAGAGAGAAACTCAATTTTTTATTGTAAAGTATTTGTAATACTGCAAAGGTGAATCCTACACATGTTCAATAAAAATCATATTGTAAAGTTTTAAAAAATATATTTTACTGCTAAGCACTAGTAACAAGCATCTGAGCTAGCTAGAAAAATGGTGGCACTAGCACTGCTGAACCCAGGGTTGCCAAAAACATGGAATTAATAAAAAAGGGGGTGTGGGGAAGTAATATCTGCAAAGCACAATTAAGCACATGCAAAAATATGTGTTCTGGGACAAAATAAGCAATTAATACGTAAAATAAACAAGGCATTCAAAAGATTCTTTAACCAAAAAATACAGTTAATAAGCAGGATGAGGATGTAGAAACAATTCTTCAAAAACTATGTACAAGTGACCAACAGGAATATAGGCTTCCTGCAACACTACCAACCACAAGGCCTTCCCTGTGAACTTAGCACAGCGGGGAGAATTGGGACTTCAGGAATAGAAGGGAGCAGCAGAAACAGATCCACCCTCCTCAGGACAGCAACTACCCAGGAAACTGGAAAATCAAGCAGAACCAGAGTCTACAGGGGAGGACAGAGCACACCCTGGGACAAGCATATCAAACTCTCGGCCCGCGGTCCGCATGCAGGCCACAAAGAATATTTTTACGGCCCAGCCAATATAACCGTATGTAAAAAACTTTTTAATAAATATTTCGAAACTTAATTTTTACAATGTCCTGTTATACATAATTATTAATAACGAATAACGAGGTACAACGTTCACTAATGAGTGATTAATCGTGTTGCATGCATTTCCCTCACTCGCCTTATATGCAGGCGCATCATTTCTCTCCACTAACACTAGCAGCGAATATTTTAGCAGCCTATTGCCATAGCTTTAGCCTTGTACTGACTGGTTTGGTGTGAAAAACAGGAAATATTTCGCTTTGGGAGAATAAGACAAATGGGTTTATTTGCGTTACGCTTATTAATTTGTGCAGCTATTCGGTGTCTGGTAAATTAATGTTCAAGAAAAAATATTACTTTTTATTAAAATGTTCTAATATTTTATGTTAAAGATTACTCATTTATTTCAGCCTTTGTATTCAGCATGTGTGTATCAAAATAAACCTACATTTCTATGAAAATTATAGCTTTTGTTTTTTTTCGGACCACATAAACTTAAAAACTTGTTTACTTAGCCCATGTTAGCCATTGAGTTTGACATACTTGCCCTTGGGCCGAGGAGATGGGGCCTGGGAAATCACAAGTCCAAGTCCAGGTCACTGGTGAGAGTGAGTGTCTTACCCAGAGAGGATATAAGTTCAAAGTTCTCCAGCATCACATGCAGGTACAGCTGTCTCTGAACCTCATCAAGGAGGCTCCATTCCTCCCTGGAGAAGTACAGGGCAATGTCCTCAAAGGTCACGCCAACCTGTCAGAATGCAGACAACTGAAACCAGAGCTGTCTCCCTGAGAACCCCCACACCTACTCCTTACACACCTTCCCCCCCTCAACCTCCTCCAGGGCAGGCGGTTAGTGTGGACACCAGGCCCTCATGCCAGTGCAGGCTGCTCTCTCATCACAGTCCCATTACTCACTGGGATTGCCCTCAGCAGAGCAGCTGGGTTGGGTGGGAAGGGTTGGGGGAGGGAAGGGTAGAGATCAATGCCATTTAAGCTCTGGGCAATGCCTGCAGGGCCCCAGCCTTCCTGCCAAGCAATTCCAGTGCAGTCTCCTAGATCATGCCTCCAAGAGAAAGCCAAGCGTGGCTTTCTGCTTCGCTTTTATGTCCCCACACCCGGTCCTGGGGACCATCAGCTCACACTTCCTCCAGATGTGCACACCACTGGGTGATCTTTAACCTCTTCCCATCTTCAGCCCCAGGTTCAGTCCCTCAGCTCTGCCCCCTTCCTGCTCTAATGCCACTGGATCTCGCTGGACTCACCCATGAACTTGGCACATGGCATGCAGAGAAGCTTGTCTTCCAGCCGGATCCAGAACCACCCCAGGCCTCTGATGGACCCCACAGCCGGGAAAGCCCCAATGAGTCTGTGACGTCCTCCCTGCAGCCTCTGATCTGTCCACCAATCCTCACAGCCCACACCCTCAGGGAACCTCAGATGCAAGTCACCCCTGTCCTCTCTGCCCTGCACTTGCTGTGCCTCAGAAGCCACAACACACCTCTCTCCCCTCCTCCTTCCTCACGGTCCTCCATGCGGACTGAGCTGCAGGACGTGACAGCCGCCCGCACCCAGGCTGGGGTGTTCGGTGTGACAAGGCGCTGAGGACCCATGGGACACAAACTCACCGCAGCCACACGCCTCCACACGGGGGACGCCATTGCACTCCGTGGGCGCAGCGGGGCTGGAGCGGCTGGAGTAAAAGCTGCTGCGGGAACGGCGGTCCCAGTCCTGGCCCAGGGGCGTGTGGTGCGCGAGCTGTGAGCACCACTGGAGGCTCCGACCATTGGCTGTGAGGCGGGGGACACCGCTCTCCAGTTTCTCCACTGGACTCTGCGACCAGGAACTCCTGACCGCCTGAGACAAAACGGAGAGAAGACAAAATCCCGCCTGCCAGACTGCGGCTCCGCCCTACAGAACTGGAGAACGGAAATGCCTATTCTGAGCCTCCATTGGCTCAGCGTGGTGGCAGTCCATGCATAGCCTTCTGGGTAATGTAGTTCCTATGCTCCGAGGCCAGGATCCTGTATTTCGTCAGAGCTCTCCCCAAGACTGGATTTAGGGGCAATTAGCCCAAGAACACACCAAATATACTCAGGGCCCTCCAGCGCCTTCAGGGGAGGTGATTTCCAGGGTAAGTTTGTTTTTGGAGCACCTGCGTGCCTGGTTTTGCATATCTTTCTTTCAGGACCTGTTGTTCCTCAATAACAGGCATTGTTTCTTCATTCAGGATATTAGCCAGGTGTCTCCTTCAGGCCAACTGTAGCTTGCAGAGGTTGCTCAAGTCTCTAAATTGATCTAACCTGCCTCCATTGAATACATTGTACAAAGTTAATGTCAAAAAACAGACACTCATACTGAAGAGCATCTGCTTCTGATGCCATCCCAAGTGTCAGCTGTGCCTGGGCTGCAGTGTGGATAAGATGGCCAAGAGACATGTGAAAAGTTGCTCAAAGTCACTGATCACCAGAGAGATGCAAATTAGAGCAACAATTAGGTATCACCCCACCACTGTCAGAATGGCTGCCATCAACAAAGGACAAGTGCTGGTGAGCATGTGGAAAAAAGGGAACCCTAGTACACTGCTGGGGGGAATACAGATTGGTGCAGACCTAATGGAAAACATAGGAAGTTTCCTCAAAAAAATTAAATATGGAACTGCCATTTGACCCCGTGATCCACTTCTAGGCATATATCCTATGGAACCAGAAACAACAATCAGAAAGACTGTATGCACCGCTATGTTCATAGCAGCACAATTTTAAGATCTGGAAACAGCCCAGGTGGCCCTTAATAAATGAGTGGATAAAAAGGCCGTGGTACATTTATACCATGGAGTACTATACAGCAGTAAAAAAGAAGAATCTCTTACCCTCTCAGACAGCATGGAGGGACCTGGAGAGCATCAATCTAAGTGAAATAAGTCTGTCAGAGAAAGACAAGTATCACTTCATCTCACTCATATATGGGATCCAATTAACAAAATAAACTGATGAGTGGAGTGGATCCAAAGTTACGGAAGCAAGAAATGTCCAAACTTGGGGAGAATTTTCCTAAGTTTATTTGACCCTGTTTTGGCGTAAGTGACCCTAAATCAGGACAGAGACCCCTACTGTATATTAAGGTTTGGCAGGTGACCCACGCTCAGAAGCATGTGGTTTGTCATGCTCCAGCCAGGCGTGACTCCTGCTCTTTGTTTTAAATTAAATCCATCCCACATCACAAAGGTAATTTTTCTGTGCCTGTGGACCAGAACTGCAGGAGATTGATTTGCTCAATTCTGCTTCTGTACAATGTGCTTTTGCAAGATAGATCTACATTCCAATCCTATGTCCAGCAGTATGTGGCTGGGAGCGACCCTGCGGGCTGCTCCCAGCCTTTGTAATTTAGAATTTAGAATAAAGGAAATCGCAAGGCTGATCAGACAGGCAACTTACGATAAGCATCCTCCCTTGTTTCTGTAACTACATTCTCCCATGCTTTGTAACTTTTGTAATTGCTTGTTCAACTAAAAATCTTCCATTATTGTGAGTAATGTAACTGACTTTTTGACCCAAGTTTAATAAATCAAGTTCTGTCAACTCCCCCTGCTTTGGGGATAAAACTTGCTTGCTCCGAGTGTTCGGTGCTCGCGCTGCTCCCTGCTGTGACAGTGCAGCCGCGGGCCCGGACTCGAGTTCGTAATAAAGGCTTCCTAAATTTCAATTTGGCTGCCTGGTGGTCTTCCTTCGCGGGTCGCACCACAACAACCCAACCCGGTGACAAATGTCAGGACGCAGAATAACAGCAGGTTGAGTAATGCTCCAGACAATGGCAGTTTTGCACCTTTTTTTATACATTAGACTCAAAGGAGAAGATCTAAGGGGATTACATGACATTCACTGGTGATAAATTAGGGAGTGGGGGACTAAAGAGGGAAATCTCTGGGATTGGATAAAAAGTAAAAAAAAGAAAAGACAAACTTCTTTTTAAATGTTATCAAATAGTTAACACTTAGTATTTAACACAATGACAATAATAATTGGGGCTCTGTGGTCTTCTGCATTAGGAGACTGTGCCCTTAGGATTATGTAAAAAAAGACATTTCCTTGAAAATTCAAAGGTATGTTATCCTAGATGCAAAAAGACAATAGACAGGATCAATAAGGTAAAGACTTACCTTTGAAACTCTCACACACACACACACACACACACCAAAAAACCAAGGCTAGGACATGACTAACCCCGTGACTCAGTTCTTTTTCACTTACAAAGTTTTAACTTGAAACAATCCTACATGGTGACTTTTGGCTTGTGAGTTTGTAAGATGCACCAAGCCATGCCAGGCTCCCTCAGCTTGCTAGGTTTGCTATGGGCCATCATTTTTGTCCACACTGGGGAGTTAGAACCTGTGGCTTGAGGAGACATTTCACTCAGTGTTTTGTTTACTTTTACAGCCACTGCTGATGCCCTCCTGAACACAATGCCGCCAGTCTTGCTGGTGTCCCTTTATTTGGTCTCCTAGAAGGAGTCACTCTTCAGGTCACTAAAGCCTTAGGTTCTGAATGTGGTGGAAGTATTTGTCAGGACAAGAAAAAGGTCCCCGGTTGCTCAGCACCGAGCATCAGCAGGTGTGAGCAGTGACTGCCGGGCCTGATCGCCCCTCAGGGCTTCTCCAACCCCCTACTCCGGAGGGGTGATGGGGACTCGCAGCCCTGTCTTTCAAGCGCTGTTGGCGACCTTCCCGCTCACACTCGCTGCTAGAATCGGAGCTGCCACTCGCACCCACTACCAGTCTGGCCCCGCTCACAGGGCAGTTGGTGTGGTAGCCTCTGCTCACACCTGCTGCCTGGTGCCCAGCACAGGTCCTGATTGCCCCTCAGGGCTTCTCCACTGCCCGCTGCTCCTGAGGAGTAATATTTTTAGAGATTTAAAAAAAAAATTTTTTTTTATTTCAGAGAAGGGAGAGGGAGAGATAGAAACATCAATGAGGAGAATCATTGATGGGCTGGTTACCTCCTGCACACTGCTGCTGGGAATGGACCCCACAATACAGGCGTATGATCTGACCAGAAATCAAATGGGGGACCTCTTTGTGGATGCACCGATTCTTAACCACTGAGGCCACCAGCTGGGATTTTTTATGTTTTTAAATGCTATGCACAATGCAGTGAACACTTTTATATTTAACCTGCACTATTATCATTCTCTATCACACCTGGGAGTAATCTTTCTCACGAAATTCCAATTGATTGTATAGGCTAATATATATATTACAATCAACTGTAATTTTGTTGTGTTCATACAATCAGACCAAATGGTCACTAGACTTAATTCAGTAAATAAATTGGTCTTCATTTGGCTCTTCAGTAAGAATAAGGGCAATTTTAGAGAAAGAAATTGTGTTTCAACAGGAAATTATTAGAACTAAAATATTTCTCCTTCCACCAGACCATCTGTCAAAATTTTTACTATTCTAAATTTTGCCCAATGATACTAAATTTTACAGCACACTTTGTCTCCACCTGGTTTAATTTTTCCTTGAAGTTTTCAAGGCCTGTGTGAACTAATTTGGGAGGCGATTCAGCTGTAAATTCAGCAAGCAGAACCCAAAAGCAGTGTCAGACCAACTCACTAGAAATCAAAACATTATCTCATCAACATGGTCTCATTGCCTGGTGACTAATAATAGCTCACGTCTACAAACCTCCAGGCCTGCATGTAGCTACCTTCCTCACCCTAGCCTCTTCCCCATTATAAACCTGTTTCCTACACTTGCTAGAAGGCAGGATGTAATGCTGGCAAGCACCTGTCTTTTTAATGGGACCACCCATTGGTGTCATTATAATTCCTTTTTGTTTTTCTTAGTCTACAAAAATGCAACTTGAGAAGTAAATATGGTTTGAGGACTCTGACATTTCAAGCAGAAAGTTCGCCGCCTCCCTCTTTCTTGGACATCCAGCAAAACAATAAAGGAGGAGGTGTGAGGAAGCAAGTCTGTGTACGGGAGAGCACCCGGGTATTTACTAGAATCTTTATGCCTAGTCTTGAGATGTCTTTGCTTAAAGGACACTGCAGGTGCATGTGTTTTCTCAAGAATGCTGACCCTCATGATAGTATCTAACAGTTAATTTTAGTTCAAGCTGTTACAATAAAAACCTAAGGAGGCAGGCAAATGGGGCTGTTTGGCTCCTATAGCCAGAAAGTCCCTCAGCCCTCCCTTTCACAGAAACGAGGGTCAGAGTAATCATTCACTCTTCACTCAGAGTCTGCCAGTAAGCCCTGGCATTGTTTGTTAAGTAAATTTGGAAAATCTTCATTTCTGTAACTGAGGATGTTCCCAGCAGTTCGATATTAGCTTAGACTTCCCAGGGTTTTGTGAGAATTAAAAGAAAATGCTCAAAAAGCGAACCCTGGAATCCTGGCCCGGGCAAGTACTAAGTTCATCACTTTTATTTTTTCTTAGAGTCGTCGGTAAGCCCCGTCATCACCTTCATGTCACAGTTAGCCAACTGAGGTGCAGGGAGCTGTAGTGAGTCTCCTGGAGACTCCAGGTTGCAGGCCCAACACGGAGACCTTAGTGCCCACAGTACTGCCTCCCTGCAGTTCGGTCAGCGGATTCAGGAAGGCCCCAGTTCTTTCTCAAAAGCCCTTAAAAACACAGGTGCTCGTTGGCACTGGGGAAGTGAAGGGTTCCTGTCCTGAGCATGTTTCTCCAGGTTGCTCTTCTGAAGGTGGTGGAGAATGTTAGTAGTGCGGGTTACAATTAACTGTGTTCACTGCATTGTGCATAGCATTTAAAAACTAAAGAATTACAAGCTGGTGTGGCTCCGTGGTTAAAGCATCGACACAGCAAAAAAGGTCCCCAGCCCTAACCCGTTTGGCTCAGTGGATAGAGCATTGGCCTGCAGACTGAAAGGTCACAGGTTCGATTCCGGTCAAGGGCATGTACCTTGGTTGCGGGCACATCCCCAGTAGGGGGTGTGCAGGAAGCAGCTGGTTGATGTTTCTCTCTCATCAATGTTTCTAACTATCTCTCTCTCTTTCTCTCTGTAAAAAAATCAATAAAATATATTAAAAAAAAAAAAAGGTCCCCAGTGGATTTCTGGTCAGGGCACATGGTTGGGTTGAAGGCTCCATTCCCAGTAGCCATGTGCAGGGGTAGCCTACCAATGCTTCTCTCTCTCCAGTGATGTTTCTATCTCTCCGTCTTCCTTCTTCTCTAAAATCAATAAGAAATTTTAAAAATCTCTCATTCTCTGGTTTCTTTTCAGATCACATAAGTCTTTCACCTTTTAAAAATTTCTCAAAATACATATATTTTAAAGGTATAAAATATTAAAACACATTACTCCAATCCAAAAAAATTTATTCTCTAAATCAAAAAAAGGCACAAAATGAATGAAATTTCAACATCCATCTTTGTTATTCCATTGTCTTTTTCTTAAAGAAAATTGCCGAAACGCATAGTATATTAGGCAGAACATATGATCAGCGGTTTTAACAAAGATACAGACACAGCAAATATACATCTGAGAAAAGACTCAACCACAAATTTGTAGAAAAAATACAATCAAATTGAAGTAGCACGATAAACTTACCAAAAAAAAAAAGTTTAAATAAATAATGGTTGACCAAATTAAATATTCTCTAGGATATGGAGAATGTGAATCCTTCATGCACTGGAAGACAAATGCAAAAAAATGGACAATCATTTAAACCTTATATTTTATTTTTAAAGGATACTTTACTAATTTTCAGAGAGAGAAGAGGGAGAGAAATATTGATGGAAGAGTGCCATATCGGCCAACCACCTAGTGCACACCCACTTCTGTGGATCTAGCCCACAACCCAGGACATATCCCTACCGGCAATCAAATCCACAACCCTGTGCTCACAAGATGATGCCCAAGCACTGAGCCACACTGGCCTTGCTGATACATTCAATTTAGATCACAATTTGCTAATCTCAGTAAATTTAAACATTCACCTACTGAAAAATTCAGATAGTGCCATGCATTTGTGACAAAGGGAAATACACTAATCCTATATAATAAAGAGGTAATATGCAAATTGACCATCACTCCAACACACAAGATGGCTGCCCCATGTGGACTCAAGAGGCTGCCACAAGAGGTCAGCAGGGGAGGACAGTTAGGGATGACTGGACCAGAAGGGGAGGGCAGTTGGGGGCGACCAGGCCTGCAGGGGCAAACAGGAGCAACTGGGCCGGCAGGGGAGCAGTTAAGCATCGATCAGGTTGGCAGGGGAGTGTTTGCAAGGGTGCTCAAACTTTTCAAACAGGGGGCCAGTCCACTGTCCCTCAGACGATTGGAGGGCCGGACTATAGTTAAAAAAAAAAAAAACTATGAACAAATTCCTATGCGCATTGAGGGCCCGGGACAAGTTGGCTGCTAAGCAGGACAGGCAGCGGCACCCGGCTGGCCGGATAAATGTCCTCAGCGGGCCACATGTCGCCCGTGGGCCATAGTTTGAGGACCCCTGGTAGGTGGTGATCAGGCTGGCAAGCAGGCAGGTGAGCGGTTGGGAGCCAGCAGTCCTGGATTGTGAGAGGGTCTTCTCTCAAGGGTTCCCAGATTGGAGAGGGTGCAGGCTGGGCTGAGGGACACCCCCCCATGCACGAATTTCGTGCACCCAGCCTCTAGTATCCATATAAAGAATTATACAGGAATATTTATTAATATGGACAACATGATGGTGATATTTAAAGGTAAGAATATCCAGTTGGTTTGGCTCTGCATAGAGCATAGGTCTGTGAAGCAAAGTGTCCCGGGTGTGACTCCGGTCAAAGGCATGTACCTTGGTTGAAGACTCCTTCCCGGTCCAGGCCCTGGTAAAAGCTCATGGAGGAGGAAACCAATCGATATGATTCTCTCACATCAGTATTTCTCTCTGTCTTTCCCTCTCTCTTCCACTCTCCAAAATAATCAATAGAAAAATATCCTTGGGTGAGGATTAACAACAACAACAAAAAGAATATCTATTAAAAAAAAAGAGATGAGTTACTAATATATCTTTAATAAATCTCCAAGAACTTATGAAATATAAATTAAAGCAGAAAAATACTTAGAAAAAGCAAAGTTCTCTAGTAAAATGGAATGTAAATCCATAGTTACTAGGAAAGCTGTGAAAAACAGGAAGAGATTAAACAAGGTCAAAAAACAACTACACAGTGACAGACATGATCAGCATTATGAGTGTAATGATGGTTTCAGTTTCATGCACATGTCAAGATTTATGAGACACTATACTTAACGCATGTAATTTACTCATTACAGCTGTGAACAACGGTTCTAGATAAAAGAAATGTAAGTTCACCTATTCTGGAACGACAGGTTTGGCAACGCTATATTCAATCCACATTCTTAGGCCCTCTGGGCGAGAGTCTCATCTCAGTGACAGAAAATGCAACAAACAATGAAGAACTTTCACCCAAACCTACTAGAATGCTGACAGGGTCACAAAAGCCACAGCCCTGGACAAAAGACACCCTTTGTTTTCCTCTTAGTTTCCCTGCCCTGAAAACGGCAGTCCCTCTGCAACATTATGTTCACTGGGGACAACAGTCATCAGTCCCATGTGGCAACTCAAGACAGGGAAGCAAGGAAGAACTAAGGGTTCAGGTATTCCTAATTTTCTTCAAAAAATTAGACAACAGAGTTAGCTTCCCTGGGCACATGAGGATGCCATCTGAAGGGGCCTTATACGTGGTTCAGGTGAAATCCCTTCAGCAACAGAAATATGCCATGACACAGACCTGGCAAGACAGCTCTGCATGTTAGACAGTGAAACAGAGACACATACGGTTCCAACATAGAAACAAACAAACACAACAGCAAAAACAGTTGTGGGGATGTTACATAATGTAGGTGATTAAATGTATGAGATATAATTCATACTAATGAGACTTCACATATGTTCTTATACTACTGTTAAGTCCTAACTAAGAAACTACATTTCGTACACATCTAGGAAATTTTTCACATTTGGACTCTTTTGTGTGGAGGGAATTTACAAATTAGACGGAGAGACAGCTCACATTAATTGCACTAGTAACAGCTACCTATCTCCAGTGTGAGCTCTCCGATGACGAAGAAGGTGAGAGTTAAATGCAAAAGATTTCCCACATTCACTACATTGGTAAGAATTTTGTCCAGTGTGAACTCTCTGGTGATATTGGAGACCAGTGCTACTTGTAAAAGACTTTCCACATTCACTGCATTTATAACGGTTTTCTCCAGTGTGAATTCTCCGATGACTACGAAGGTGGGACTTAGTAGTAAAAGATTTCCCACATTCACTGCACTTATAAGGATTTTCTCCCGCATGAACCCTCTGATGACGATGAAGGGCAGTGTTCCAGGTAAAAGACTTCCCACATTCACTGCATTTATAAGGCTTTTCTCCTGTATGAATTCTTTGATGATTACGAAAATGGGTGCTAGTGGTAAAAGATTTCCCACAGTCACTGCATTTATAAGGCTTTTCTCCAGTGTGAACTCTTTGATGTCGAAGAAGGTGGGTGTGAGTGGTAAAAGTTTTCCCACATTCACTGCATTTATAAGGCCTTTCTCCAGTGTGAACTCTCTGATGACGACGAAGTTCAGTGCTTCTGGGGAAAGATTTCCCACATTCACTGCACTCATGAGGCCTTTCTCCACTGTGAACACTCAGATGATAATGGAGGCCATTTCTACCTGTAAAAGCTTTCCCACATTCACTGCACTCATAAGGCTTTTCTCCACTGTGACCTCTCTGTTGATAATGAAAGCTAGAAAATTTGGTAAAATATTTTCCACATTTACAGCACACAAAACACTGACTTCCAGCATGGACACTCTTTTCCTGAATAAACGTATGGTTGCAACTAATGTCTTTCTTACATTCTCTTCTGGTGTAATATTTTTTTCTCCTTTGAAACGTCATCCCACGTGTCGAAATAGCATTTGGAATGTCCCTGGTCTGAGTAGCCTTTAGGTGGAGATGTCCTGGCCCGGTAAGGACACTCTGTGAAACCTCCCCGCATGTGAAATGATTCTGGGACACATTGGAATCGCAGCTGTTTGCAAGTGAGCTCCTTTTCACACGTCTAATGAAAGTCTTCTCTCTCACATGCTTCTGGTGAAATTTTGCACTGAAATAAAACTGTTTTGTACATGCCCCACATCTCAATAGTATCTGTCCGTGTTGTGTTCCCTGCAGCTCCATCACATGGAAAATGTTTCCCAAGACGAGTCCACAACTCTCACAGGGGTGGCTCTTCTGGGAAGACAAGGCTATCTTGGGATTCCTTGCCTGTGACACTCTTACAGAAACCTTCTGTTCAGTCGCTGCCTCCACTTTCTCTGCTCCACAGCAGCAACCTGAACAAAAGGAAACGAAGGTGAAGTACATGTTGACCTTATAAAAACAGAATATCTTAACCAGAGATGTTTATCTATCATGACTGGACATGATTCCATAGAAAGATTTTCAAGATGAATGAATTAGACTCTGAGGAAATGGCTGTTATACTTTTCTTGGCCCTAAAGGTCAGTGGATGATGACAACTAAGTGTGTGGCTGATTTTCTTAAGCGAGAGGGAGGCCAAAGACCCAAGGGAGGGACAGAAGCATAGGATGGGACACAAAGAAGAGAGGAAAGGTCTGCTAGTTGTTCCTCCACAAATGGCTTCCGTTAGGTCCTGTGATGCTGGTGACGTGAGTCTGTGTAGAACAATTCAAACGTGCTCAAACCCATAAAAATCAATTCTATTAGAGCACGTCATGTCTACCTCAATACAGCAATAGGTGTGCACTCTAAGGGTCCGAAGACATGGACCAACGGTGGAGGGCACTAAAGAGAGATCGGTGAAAGAGGTACAGGTGCAAAGTTTAGAAAGGTTAGGTTATCCATGGACTGGGAATCCAAGCAGAGTGAGCACTGATCACTATTAAAACTGTGTCGTTGGCAAAGTGTCAACAAGAAGCAAGAACAAGTAGAATTGGGTGAGGAATGGGCAACGGTAACAAAACACTGTTGAACCAAACGGGTTCCTAGTTATGAATGTAACAAAGCCCAGGTGTAAAAACCTCCCCAACAGCCCTTTACTCAGGCAAGACTGCCTGCGTGTCCACTGTGTCATTCATAAAGTCATGTTTCTACTGTGATGCAGAAATGATTCTTCTGCTTAATTCCCAGTTGAGCCATTGCACGGGATAAATGATAGAAATCGTAAAAGAAACATTGAAAAGATGGATAGTCAACACTGTGTTACAACAGCAAAGCATAGATGAGATCTCAGGCAAAAGACCTATGTGAGTGACATCAGCAAGATGGCAGAATCAGAGATACGAGCATCTTCTCCCATCCCAGAGTAGGTAGACAGCTCTCCATGAACAAAAACCCCACAGGAAATGGGAATAAGAGTACCATGAAGACAAACAGTATTACAGACACATATAAAGCAGAACTGTACAGATAGAATGACTGGAAAGACTGGGTGAGCAAACATATTTGCAGATAGCTACAGTCAAAAACAAGGGTCAGAGTTATTTCCACCAACCATTGTGCTTCTGCTATCATTGACCAGAGTGGCCCATAATTTGAAAAATACTGGACATTTTGTTTTTAAAAACCACAGAATGGCCTTAACCCGTTTGGCTCAGTGGGTAGAGCGTTGGCCTGCAGACTGAAGGGTCCCAGGTTCGATTCCGGTCAAGGGCATGTACCTTGGTTGTGGGCACATCCCCAGTAGTGCGTGTGCAGGACGCAGCTGATCGATGTTTCTCTCTCATTGATGTTTCTAACGCTCTATGCATTTCCTTTCCTCTCTATAAAATATCAATAAAATATGTTTTTTAAAAACCGCACAGAATGGTCCTAGCCAGTTTGGATCAGTGGATAGAGCATAGACCCACAGACGGAAGGGTCCCCGGTTCGATTCCAATTGTAGGGTCCCAGGTTCAATTGAGTTTAAGGGCACATGCCTGGGTTTTAGGCTTCATACCCAGTAGGGGGCGAGCAAGAGGCAGCCGAGCAGTGATTCTCATCAGTAATGTTTCTCTTTCTCCTTCTTCCTTCCTCTCTGAAATCAATAAAAATATATTTTTTAAAATACCCACAGAAGGAGAAACCAAGATGGTGGCATAGGTAAACACCTAAACTGCTGCCTCGCACAACAATTTCAAAACTACAATTAAAAGGTAAAACGGACATCATCCAGAACCACAGGAAGGTTGGCTGAGTGGAAATTCTACACCTATAAAGAAGGAGAAAAGCACAATGAGACTCAGACGAGGTGTAGGAGGCAGAGGTACTGAGATGAGCACGCGGAGAGGACTGGCAACTGAGTGTGTGGCTGGCTTTCACAAGCGAGAGGGAGGCCAAAGACCCCGACTGTGCTAAACTCCAATTCCTGGCAAGACTCTGGGGACCCAGACTCATATGGGGTGAAACTGGACTGTCAAGAAAGAGAAAAGCACACTGAGACTCAGAGGAACTGCTGGAAGGCAGAGGTACCGAGGCGCATGCACGGAGAGGGCGGACAACTGAGTACGCGGCTGGCTTTCTCAAGCGAGAGGGAGACGAAAGCTCCCAACTGTACTGAACTCCAGTTCTGGGCGAGATCTGGGGATCCAGACTCATTCGGGGAGAAACTGGACTGTATCGCAGTGGGCAGAACTCTAGGGCGTCTTTCTCTCAGAGGTGCTTGCAGCGAATACCACAGGACACTGAGACCCAGGGGCCTCTTAGCACAGGGTTGACGGGAAACCAATGCTGTCTGTTCCGCCCGGAGACTCCACTCCATCCAAGCTGAGCACAGAGGCTTTTGCAAGTCTTGTCTCATAAGGGTGTCTCCAGCACAGGAGTTCTCCCATCGTAGACACAACTGATCCTCAGAGCCAATTGGCCTGGAGGTCAATTCCTCCTAGTGATACCAACAACAGTCAAGGCTTAACTACAAAAAGACTGCACACAACCCACAAAGGGGTGCACCAAGACTGTCCACCTCAGGTAACCGGGGAAGCTGAGCCACTGGGCCCTATAGGACACCTAGCACACAAAGCCACTCTATCAACTCAGGGAAGCAGCCAAAATGCAGAGACAAAGAAACAAATCATAAATGAAAGAAATGGAGGGAAGGAAATGACTGAATATAGAGTTCAAAACCACGGTTATAAGGTTTTTCAAAAATTTTCTAGAAAAGGCCAATAAATTTAGTGAGACCTTTGAGGATATGAATAAGGACCAACTACAAATTAAGCATACACTGACTGAAATAAAAATAATATACAGAGATCTAACAGCAGACTAGAGGATCCCAAGAATCAAGTCAAAGATTTGAAATACAAAGAAGCAAAAAACACTCAATCAGAAAAGAAAAAAGGATCCAAAAATATGAAGATAGTGTAAGGAGCCTCTGGGACAACTTCAAGCATACCAACATCAGAATTATGGGGGTGCCAGAAGAAGAGAGAGAGCAAGATACCGAAAACTTTTATGAAGAAATAATGACTGAAAACTTCCCCCACCTGGTGAAAGAAATAGACTTACAAGTTCAGGAAGCGCACAGAACCCCAAACAAAAGAAATCCAAAGAGGACCACACCAACACACATCATAATTAAAATGCCAAGTGCAAAAGACAGAGAGAATATTAAAAGCAGCAAGAGAAAAACAGTTAGTTACCTACAAGGGAGCACCCATACAAATGTCAGCTGATTTCTCAACAGAAACTATGCAGGCCAGATGGGAGTGGCATGAAATATTCAAAGTGATGAACAGCAAGAACCTACAACCAAGATTACTCTACCCAGCAAAGCTCTCATTCAGAATTGAAGGGCAGATAAAGAGCTTCACAGACAAGAAAAAGCTAAAGGAGTTCATCACCGCCAAACCAGTATTATATGAAATGCTGAAATGTATTCTTTAAGAAGAGGAAGAAGAAGAAAAAGGTAAAGATAAAAATTATGAACAACAAATACATATCTATCAACAAGTGAATCTAAAAATGAAGTGAATAAAAAAATATGATGAACAGAATAAACTGGTGAAAATAATAGAATCAGGGGCATAGAAAGGGAGTGGACAAACAATCCTCGGGGGGAATGGGGTTGCGAGAAGAGACTGGACAA
The DNA here is from genome assembly GCA_026230045.1 of Corynorhinus townsendii. Classification (NCBI taxonomy): domain Eukaryota; kingdom Metazoa; phylum Chordata; class Mammalia; order Chiroptera; family Vespertilionidae; genus Corynorhinus; species Corynorhinus townsendii. The sequence continues at coordinate 49,027,504 of JAPDVU010000011.1, read as the reverse complement.
AAAACGTATACCTATGGATGAGGACAGTTGCGGCGAGGTAAGGGCAGAGGGCGGGGAGGGAACTGGGTGGAGGGTAGCTATGGCGGGAAAAAAGAGGAACAACTGTAATCATCTGAACAATAAAGATTTATTTTTTTAAAAAAGGGAAAAAAGAAAAAGAGATGTTGATGTTAGCAGATGACATGAACCTCCCTAGAGAAATTTGTCAAGATCTCATATGAGCTTCTGAAATTAATAAACAAATTCAGAGGCCTAGGCAAGTAGCTCAGTTGGTAAGGGTGTGGTCCCTATGCACCAAGGTTATGGGTTTGATTCCCCATCAGAGTACATGCAGGGGAGAGCCAGTAATGCATAGATGGATAGAACAGCAGATCAATGTTTCCATCTCTCTCTTTCTCTGTCTCATTTCCTATCTCTAAAATCAATAAATAATGGATGGATAGTATGGCTCAGTGTGATTCAACATCAACCCATGAACTAGGAAGTCACAATTCAATTCCTTGTCCGGGCACATGCACAGACTGCGGGCTCAATCACCAGTGTGCATCGTGCAGAAGGCAGCCCGTTAAAAACGATCTCTCATTGTTGATGTTTCAATCTCTCTCTCCTCTTCTTCCTCTCTAAAATCAATAAAAATATTATATTTTTAAACTAAAGAATAAATAAATATCCCTGGCCCGTGTTGCTCAGTAGTGAGAGTGCCGGACTGTGCACTGGAGGGTCATGTCAAGGGTAGGTACCTGGGTTGCAGGCCTGATACCGCTACCAGTAGGGGCACATGTGGAACGCAACCAATCAATGTTTCTCTCTGTCTCTGTCTCTCTCTCTCTCTCATTTTTCTCTAAAAGACAATCAATGGAAAAAATATTCACACTACCTGGGTGAAGATAAAAGAAGAGTAAAGAATTAAATTCAGAAAAGTTACAGGATGCAAAGTAAACATACAAACATTAGTCCCATTTCTACACACTAACAATAAATTCTTTGATAGAAAAATGAGGAAGGTAGTGAAATTTACAACAGCATCAACAAAATAAAATACTCACAAATAAATTCGACAAAAAGATGAAACATCTGTACTTTGAACACCATGATACAGTGATGAAAGGAATGGGAGAAAACACAAATAAGGTGAAAGACATCCTGGGTGCATACATTTGAAAAAGAAATATCATGACGATATCTATACTACACAAAGCAATCTACAGACTAAATCTAATCCCGATGATAACTTCAATGGTATTTTACAAAGAAATGAAAAGAGAACCTTGAAATGTATGGAACCAAAAGACCTCCACTAACAAAAGCAATCTTGAGCAAGAACAAAGCTGGTGGCACCAATTTATTGCAAAGAGAAAACAAGCAAAGAGTGTGTTGCTCCAGAAACACAGACATATAGATCAATAGTGCAGGAGAGAAAACGCAGAAACAAACCCAGGAACATACGTTCAAGTAATCTTTGACAAAGCTGCAAGACACAGAAGAAATGTCAATGAATGGTGCTGCTAAAAATCAAAACTCACAAGCAAAACAACAAAACTGGACACCACTGCTAAAATTTAACGCAACCTGCAGGACAGAATCGAATGTCAGCACTAAAACGTAAAACTTCTCAGGACAACCTAGAGAAAAAGTTTTGGAGGTTTGATTTGGACAGGATTTTCTGAATGTGACACCAACCACCAGGCAAAATGGAAAAAGTAAACAGTCCGCACTGCAAGAAATAAAGAAAAACAGCATCTTCACAGTACAACAGCAATAAGCAAAATGAAATGAAAGGCAATCTAGAGGATGGGAGAAAATACTTGCAAATCATATGAAGGAATCGCTTGGAGATATTGTGCATTCATTTCTGATCAGCACAATAAAGCGAATACTGCGATATAGACAGAAATTCACACAAAGAGTTGGAGTTCCCAAGGAATAATAAAGGTATGTTAATACTATACTGCAGGCTAATAACAATGCAATGACTCTGTCTCAAAAGCAAGCTCCATATAACTTCATGAAAAATACTTTATTGCTTTGACTGGAAGCTCGTAGATACTTGAAGAATCTTGGTCAAGACTTTGTCAGATTACAAATACTAATCCACATGAGTTCCTTGTATACAGAGCCTTCGACGCCACCGCAAAGGTAGCAATGAGATTCAATAAATGAAAAGCATCCAGAGGTAATTTTAGACTTTAAGTTTTCCATGCTAATGACCACTTTGCAAGCTCAGGCTGAAGTATCATTCAATGCTTCACTGAAGAACTACTCTGAGGAGTTAGGCTTCCGGGACATATAACAACGCTCCCAAGAGACTGGGCTCACAAGACGGGGTTGTACTTTGTTTTGACAGGTCTTGAACTGGGGCAGTACAGAAACTGTACTCTGTCAGTACTCCTAGGTGGTAGGTCGTGTGACTGCAATCAGGTACTGTAGCTGGAATTGTGTTATGTTGCTCTTTCTATCTTGGCTTAGATACTGTGCATAACTATAAGAGCTGAGATGTTGACGAATATGAAATCCAAGAACATAAAGAATGAAATAAATATGCCTACATGAACCCTGTTTTAAGACTGCTCTGGATAGCCCTAGCCAGTCTGGCTCAGTGGATACAGTGGGACTGAAGGGTCCCGGGTTAGATTCTAGCCAAAGGCACATGCCTGGATCGCGGCCTCGATCCCCAGTGTGGGGTGGGCAGGAGGAAGCCAATCAATGACTCTCTCTCATCATTGATGTTTCTTTCTCTCTCTCCCTCTCTGAAATCAATAAAAATATAATAATAATAATAAAAAAAAGACTGCCCTGGACAGACGGTCTTATTATTCCCTTCTATGTGTGACTTTTCAAGAGAAATTATGTAGGGTGGGGCAAAAATAGGTTTACAGTTTGTTCATTTGGAAAATCTATCTAATAATAGGGTAATATGAAATTGGTCAGGACGCCGTCACAGTAACAGTAACGACCAATTAGCAGGCTGCATGGACGCCAGGCGCTGGCGTACAGGGCCTTGCAGTGTTGGGGACTGAGGCCTCCATCTCTGCGCACCTGCGCCAGGGGTTAGGCACACGCCCAGAGGGAGGCCTCCGCCAGGGCACCACCTCCAGGGGTCCGCAGGCCTCTACTGTGACCCAGGGTCCGCAGGTCTCCCCCGGCTCTGGACTACCGCTTTGGGGAAATCCATAGAGAGGACCCAGATGGGTGGGTGGGGCCTACCTCTTTGGTGGATGGATCGTGGGGCTCCCACACTGTGACAGGCCCCAGGCTGGGGCCCCGTTGTATACAAATTTCATGCACTGGGCCACTAGTGATACAATAATTAATAAATAGTAACAGGTATTCTAATTCCTCCCATTTTTCCCATTTTATAAAAATTTTTAACTTGCAAAAAATAAAAACTAAGAAAACACCCTAACCAGTTTGGCTCAGTAGACAGAGTGTCGGCCTATGGACAGAAGGGTCCCGGGTTCGATTCCAGTCAAGGGCATCTACCTTGGTTGCGGGCACATACCCGGTGGTGGGTGGAAAAGGCAGCTGATTGATGTTTCTCTCTCATTGATGTTTCTAACTCTCTATCCTTCTCCCTTCCTCTCTGTAAAAAATTCAATTAAAAATATATTTTTAAAAAAATGAGTAAGAATACAAGAAGAAACCCGTGTTTCACTTACAACTTGAAGCCTACTTTTCCCCTGCTCTGTATATACAGCATATTTCATATCATGAAGTTTAATCTGTTGTGTAAGTGGTTTCTAGCTCTTCCTCCATAAGACACAGCTGGTAGATGTAGTAATTTACACAGGCTACAAGCTCTGCGTTTAGAAATGTGTATGTCCACCTCTTGATGACAGTCACTGACCAAATCGCATGCACAGGAAGACATTTTGGGAACATTCAGTTTGATTTTTTTTTTAACACATCTTCTGTTGCGAATTACGTTCATTTTCTGCATTCATGTTTCTTGTGGAAGTTGAACCAGTGTGAGGAGTCATGTACATGTTTATGCAAAAATGTTTACTGAAGTGATTCCATTACTATTGGGTTCTAATACTTGGAGAATAACCTTCATTTTTCTAACTTTCTTTTTTTAAAAATATATTTTATTGGTTTTCTACAGAGAGGAAAGGATAGGGATAGAGAGTTAGAAACATCAATGAAAGAGAAACATCAATCAGCTGCCTCCTGCACACCACCCACTGGGGATGTGCCCGCAACCCAGGTACCTGCCCTTGACTGGAATCGAACCTGGGAGCCTTCTGTCCACAGGCCGACGCTCTATCCATTGAGCCAAAATGGTTAGGGCTTACCTTTTTTTTTTTTTTAACTGCACAACTATAAAACCAAGAAATGTTCTCCCTTTCCTTTAAAAAAAAAAACAACTTAATTTATTGTAATGTATTTGTAAAACTGCAAAGGTGAATCCTATACATGTTCAATAAAAATCACATCGTAAGTTTTAAAAAATACATTTTACTGCTAAGCACTAGTAACAAGCATCTGAGCTTCCCAGAAAATGGTGGCACTAGAACTGCGGAACCCAGGGTTGCCAAAAACATGGAATTAATAAAATATACAAAAATGTGTTCCTGTACATAATAAGCAATTAATATATAATATAAAAAAGGTATTCAAAAGATTCTTTAACCAAAAAATACAGTTAATAAGCAGGATGAGGATGTAGAAACGATTCTTCAAAAACTATGTACAAATGACCAACAGGAATATAGAAAATGCTTTCCTCACTGATCAAGGTGGAATCCCTCAGGCTTGCTGCAACACTACCAACCACAAGTCCCTCCCTGTGAACTTAGTACAGCGGGGAGAATTGGGACTTCAGGAATAGAAGGGAGCAGTGGAAAGAGACCAACCCTCCCCAGGACAGCAACGACCCAGGAAACTGGAAAAATCAAGCAGAACCACAGTCTACATGGGAGGACAGAGCATACCCTGGGACAAGCATGTCAAACTCTCGGCCCGCGGTCTGCATGCAGCCCACAAAGAATATTTTTACGGCCCAGCCAATATAACCGTGTGTAAAAAACTTTTTAATAAATATTTCGAAACTTAATTTTTACAATGTCCTGTTATACATAATTATTAATAACGAATAACGAGGTACAACGTTCACTAATGAGTGATTAATCGTGTTGCATGCATTTCCCTTACTCGCCTTATATGCAGGCGCATCATTTCTCTCCACTAACACTAGCAGCGAATATTTTAGCAGCCTATTGCCATATCTTTAGCCTTGTACTGACTGGTTTGGTGTGAAAAACAGGAAATATTTCGCTTTGGGAGAATAAGACAAATGGGTTTATTTGCGTTACGCTTATTAATTTGTGCAGTTATTCAGTGTCTGGTAAATTAATGTTCAAGAAAAAATATTAATTTTTATTAAAATGTTCTAATATTTTATGTTAAAGATTATTCATTTATTTCAGCCTTTGTATTCAGCATGTGTCTATCAAAATAAACCTACATTTTTATGAAAATTATAGCTTTTGTTTTTTTGCGGACCACATAAACTTAAAACTTGTTTACTTAGCCCATGTTAGCCACTGAGTTTGACATGCTTGCCCTTGGGCCGAGGAGATGGGGCCTGGGAAATCACAAGTCCAAGTCCAGGTCACTGGTGAGAGTGAGGGTCTTACCCAGAGAGGATATAAGTTCAAAGTTCTCCAGCATCACATGCAGGTACAGCTGTCTCTGACCCTCATCAAGGAGGCTCCATTCCTCCCTGGAGAAGTACAGGGCAATGTCCTCAAAGGTCACGCCAACCTGTCAGAATTGAGACAATTGAAACCAGAGCTGTCTCCCTGAGAACCCCCACTCCTACTCCTTACACACCTTCCCCCCCTCAACCTCCTCCAGGGCAGGCGGTTAGTGTGGACACCAGGCCCTAATGCCAGTGCAGGCAGCTCTCAGCACAGTCCCATTAGTCACTAGGATTGCCCTCAGCAGAGCAGCTGGGTTGGGTGGGAAGGATTGGGGGAGGGAAGGGTAGAGATCAATGCCATTTAAGGTCTGGGCAATGCCTGCAGGGCCCCAGCCTTCCTGCGAAGCAATTCCAGTGCAGTCTCCTAGACCATGCCTCCAAGACAAAGCCAAGCGTGGGTTTATGCTTAGCCTTTAAGTCCCCACACCAAGTCCCTGGGGACCATCAGCTCACACTTCCTCCAGACGTGCACACCACTGGGTAATCTTTAACCTCTTCCCATCTTCAGTACCAGGTTCACTCCCTCAGCTCTGCCCCCTTCCTGCTGCAATGCCACTGGATCTCGCTGGACTCACCCATGAACTTGGCACATGGCATGTAGAGAAGCTTGTCTTCCAGCCGGGTCCAGGACCACCCCAGGCCTCTGATGGACCCCACAGCCGGGAAAGCCCCAATGAGTCTGTGACGTTCTCCCTGCAGCCTCTGATCTGTCCGCCAGTCCTCACAGCCCACACCCTCAGGGGAACCTCAGATGCCAGTCACCCCTGTCCTCTCTGCCCTGCACTTGCTGTGCCTCAGAAGCCACAACACACCTCTCTCCCCTCCTCCTTCCTCACGGTCCTCCATGCGGACTGAGCTGCAGGACGTGACAGCCGCCCGCACCCGGGCTGTGGTGTTCGGTGTGACAAGGCGCTGAGGACCCGCGGGACACAAACTCACCGCAGCCACACGCCTCCACACGGGGGACGCCATTGCACTCCGTGGGCGCAGCGGGGCTGGAGCGGCTGGAGTAAAAGCTGCTGCGGGAACGGCGGTCCCAGTCCTGGCCCAGGGGCGTGTGGTGCGCGAGCTGTGAGCACCACTGGAGGGTCCGACCATTGGCTGTGAGGCGGGGGACTCCGCTCTCCAGTTTCTCCTCTGGACTCTGCGACCAGGAACTCCTGACCGCCTGAGACAAAACGGAGAGAAGACAAAATCCCGCCTGCCAGACTGCGGCTCCGCCCTACAGAACTGGAGAACGGAAATGCCTATTCTGAGCCTCCATTGGCTCAGCCTGGTGGCAGTCCATGCATGGCCTTCTGGGTAATGTAGTTCCTATGCACCGAGGCCAGGATCCTGTATTTTCTCTGCTGACTCCAGCACTGGATTTAGGGGCAATTAGCCCAAGAACACACCAAATATACTCAGGGCCCTCCAGCGCCTTCAGGGGAGGTGATTTCCAGGGTAAGTTTGTTTCTGGAGCACCTGCGTGCCTGGTTTCGCATATCTTTCTTTCAGGACCTGTTGTTCCTCAATAACAGGCATTGTTTCTTCATTCAGGATATTAGCCAGGTGTCTCCTTCAGGCCAACTGTAGCTTGCAGAGGTTGCTCAAGTCTCTAACTCTCTAACCTGCCTCCATTGACTCCATTATACAAAGTTACCTTCACAAAGCAGACACTCATACTTAAGAGCATCTGGTTCTGTTGCCATCCAAAGTGTCAGCTGTGCCTGGTTACAGTGTGGATAAGATGGCCAAGAGACATGTGAAAAGTTGCTCAAAGTCACTGATCACCAGAGAGATGCAAATTAGAGCAACAATTAGGTATCACCCCACCACTGTCAGAATGGCTGCCATCAACAAAGGACAAGTGCTGGGGAGGATGTGGAAAAAAGGGAACCCTAGTACACTGTTGGTGGGAATACAGATTGGTGCAGACATAATGGAAAACATAGGAAGTTTCCTCAAAAAAATTAAATATGGAACTGCCATTTGACCCCGTGATCCACTTCTAGGCATATATCCTATGGAACCAGAAACAACAATCAGAAAGACTGTATGCACCGCTATGTTCATAGCAGCACAATTTTAAGATCTGGAAACAGCCCAGGTGGCCCTTAATAAATGAGTGGATAAAAAGGCCGTGGTACATTTATACCATGGAGTACTATACAGCAGTAAAAAAGAAGAATCTCTTACCCTCTCAGACAGCATGGAGGGACCTGGAGAGCATCATGCTAAGTGAAATAAGTCTGTCAGAGAAAGACAAGTATCACTTCATCTCACTTGTATATGGGATCCAATTAACAAAATAAACTGATGAGTGGAGTGGATCCAAAGTCATGGAAGGAAGAAATGTCCAAACTTGGGGAGATTTTTTCTAAGTTTATTTGACCCAATCTGGTGACAAATGTCAGGACGCAGAAATACAACACATTGAGTAATGCTCCAGACAATAGACAGGATCAATAAGGTAAAGATTTACCTTTGCAACTCACACACACACACACACACACACACACACACACACACCAAAAAACCAAGGCTAGGACATGACTAACCCCGTGACTCAGTTCTTTTTCACTTACAAAGTTTTAACTTGAAACAATCCTACATGGTGGCTTTTGGCCTGTGAGTTTGTAAGATGCACCAAGCCATGCCAGGCTCCCTCAGCTTGCTAGGTTTGCTATGGGCCATCATTTTTGTCCACACTGGGGAGTTAGAACCTGTGGCTTGAGGAGACATTTCACTCCGTTTTTTATTTACTTTGATACCCACTGCTGATGCCCTCCTGAACACAATGCCGCCAGTCTTGCTGGTGTCCCTTTATTTGGTCTCCTAGAAGGAGTCACTCTTCAGGTCACTAAAGCCTTAGGTTCTAAATGTGGTGGAAGTATTTGTCAGGACAAGAAAAAGGTCCCCGATGGCTCAGCACCGACCATCAGCAGGTGTGAGCAGTGACTGCCGGGCCTGATCGCCCTTCAGGGCTTCTCCAACTCCCTGTACTCCAGAGGGGTGATGGGGACTCGCAGCCCTGTCTTTCAAGCGCTGTTGGCGACCTTCCCGCTCACACTCGCTGCTAGAATCGGAGCTGCCACTCGCACCCACTACCAGTTCTGGCCCCGCTCTCAGGGCAGTTGGTGCGGAGCCTCTGCTCACACCTGCTGCCTGGTTTCCAGCACAGGTCCTGATTGCCCCTCAGGGCTTCTCCACTGCCCGCTGCTCCTGAGGAGTAATATTTTTAGAGATTTTTAAAATATTTTTTTATTGATTTCAGAGAAGGGAAAAGGAAGATAGAAACATCAATGAGAGAGAATCACTGATGGGCTGGCTACCTCCAGCACGCTGCTACTGGGAATGGACCCCACAATACAGGCGTATGATCTGACCAGAAATCAAACGGGGGACCTCTTTGTGGATGCACCGATGCTTAACCTCTGAGGCCACCAGCTGGGATTTTTTACGTTTTTTGTTGTTGTTGTTTTAAAATATATATATATATATTTTATATAAATAAATATATATATATATATATATATAAAATATATATATATATATTCTTTTTTTTTTTTTTTTTACAGAGAGGAAGGGAGAGGGATAGAGAGTCAGAAACATGGATGAGAGCGATGCATCATTCAGCTGCCTCCTGCACACCCCTACTGGGGATGTGTCCCCAACCAAGGTACATGCCCTTGACTGGAATCGAACCCTGGACCTTTCAGTCTGCAGGCCGAAGCTCCATCCACTGAGCCAAAACGGTTAGGGCGGATTTTTTTAGTTTTTAAATGCTATGCACAATGCAGTGAACACTCTTATATTTAACCTGTACTACTATCATTCTCCATCACCCCTGGGAGTAATCTTTCTCATGAAATTTCAGCAAACATATATATATATGTGTGTGTGTGTGTGTGTGTGTATGTGTATATATATGTATATATGTGTGTTTATATATGTATGTATATGTGTATGTATATATATGTGTGTGTGTGATCACATAGGCTATTATATATATATATATATATATATATATATAAAATAGCCTATGTAATCAACTGTTATTCTTCTTGTGTTCATACAATCAGAACAAATGGTAACTAGACTTAATTCAGTAAATAAATTGGTCTTAATTTGGCTGTTCAATAAGAATAAGGGTAATTTTAGGGAAAGAAATTGTGTTTCAACAGGAAATTATTAGAACTAAAATATTTTCCCTTCCACCAGACCATTTGTCAAAATTCTTACTATTCTAAATTTTGCCCAATGATACTAAATTTTATAGCACACTTTGTCTCCACCAGGTTACAAGCTCTACTTACACCTAGGGAATACCACCTCTAGGCACCATTGGCATCTCCTTCTATGCCCAGGCCTCTTCGTCCCTCTGACAGAGAACAAGGAACTCTTGGCTCCAAGAGAAACCTGCAACCCCTTGTCAGCAGGAAGTAGTTTCAGAGAAAACTTGGCGTCCCCTTTCCCTGAAAAGAATTCAGAGCCAAGATCCTTGAGGGGGATATAGTAGGCAGTTAGACAGACATGAGTAGAGCAAGGACGATAGGGCAACTGGAGGAGAGATGGACCCTGAGATGTACTTCTCACCACTCCCACTGCTCTGAAGCTGGCAATGAAGGAACCGGTGTAGAACTGACATTTAATTCTAACTAATTAGTCATAAAAGGTATATAAAGAGAAATCTTAAAAGAAAATTGTAAGCATACTGAATGATATATCCTATAGATCACTTGAATTAATCTAAAAAATAATTATTTTAAATCTTAGAACACACATACTTATGTGAATAAAGGGTTAAGTTTCTCATGTGTGAATAGAGGGTTAATTTTTTCTTAAAGTTTTCAAGGCCTGTGTGAACTAATTAGGGAGGTGACACAGCTGTGAATCCAGCAAGCAGAACCCAAAAGCAGTGTCAGACCAACTCACTAGAAGTCAAAACATTATCTCATCAACATGGTCTCATTGCCTGGTGACTACTAACAGCTCACATCTACAAACCTCCAGGCCTGCTACCTTCCTCACCCTAGCCTCTTCCCCATTATAAACCTGTTCCCTACACTTGCTAGAAGGCAGGATTTAATGCTGGCAAGCACCCTGTCCTGTTTTTGTGTGTTTTTTTTAAATATATTGTATTGATTTTTTTTTTTTTTTTTTTTTTTTTACAGAGAGGAAGAGAGAGGGATAGAGAGCTAGAAACATCAATCAGCTGCCTCCTGCACGCCCCCCACCGGGGATGTGCCCGCAACCCAGGTACATGCCCTTGACCGGAATCGAACCTGGGACCTTTCAGTCCACAGGCCGACGCTCTATCCACTGAGCCAAACCGGTTTCGGCAGCACCCTGTCTTCTTAATGGGACTACCCACTGTGTCATTATAATTCTTTTTGATTTTCTTTCTTTTTTAAAAAAATATATTTTATTGATTTTTTTTTTACAGAGAGCAAGGGAGAGGGATAGAGAGTTAGAAACATCAATGAGAGAAACATCAATCAGCTGCCTCTTGCACACCCTCCACTGGGGATGTGCCCGCAACCAAGGTACATGCCCTTGACCGGAATCGAACCTGCGACCCGTTAGTCCACAGGCTGATACTCCATCCACTGAGCCAAACCAGTTAGGGTGCTTTTTGTTTTTCTTGTAGTCTACAGAAACGTAACTTGAGAAGTAAATGACCTTTGAGGACCCTGACATTCCAAGAAGAAAGTTCGCCGCCTCCCTCTGACTTCAACATCCAGCAAAACAAAATAGGGGGAGATGTGAGGAAGCAAGTCTGTGTACTTGGAAGCACCTGGCTGTTCACTAGAATCTTTATGCTTAGTCTTTATTTTTTAAAATATATTTTATTGATTGTTTTACAGAGAGAGGAAGGGAGAGGTATAGAGTTAGAAACTCTCAATGAGAGAGAAAGATCGATCAGCTGCCTCCTGCACACCTCCTACTGGGGAGGTTCCCACAACCAAAGTACATGCCCTTGACTGGAATCGAACCTGGGACCTTTCGGTCCGTAGGCCAACGCTCTATCCACTGAGCCAGACCGGTTAGAGCTATGCTTATTCTTTAGATGTCTTTGCTTAAAGGACAGGGCAGATACATGTCTTCTCAAGGATGCTTACCCTCCTGATAGTCTCTAATAGTTAATTTTAGTTCAAGCTGTGGTTACAATAAAAACCTAAGGAGGCAGGGGAATGGGGCTGTTTGGCTCCTATAGACAAGCAGTACCTTAGCCCTCTGTTTCACAGAAACATGTGTCAGAGTAATCATTTACCGGTCACTCGGGGTCTGCCCATCAGCCTCGGCATTGTTTGGTAAGTAAATTTGGAAAATCTTCATTTCTGTAACTGAGGATGTTCCCAACAGTTCGATATTAGTTTAGACTTCCCAGGGTTTTGTGAGAATTAAAAGAAAATGCTCAAAAAGCGAACCCTGGAATCCTGGCACAGGCAAGTACTAAGTTCATCACTTTTATTTTTTCTTAGAGTCGTCGGTAAGCCCCATCATCACCTTCATGTCACAGTTAGCCAACTGAGGCACAGGGAGCTGCAGTGAGTCTCCTGGAGACTCCAGGTTGCAGGCCCAACACGGAGACCTTAGTGCCCACAGTACTGCCTCCCTGCAGGTGGGTCAGCGGGTTCAGGAAGGCCCCAGTTCTTTCTCAAAAGCTCTTAAAAACACAGGTGCTCGTTGGCACTGGGGAAGTGAAGGGCTGCTGTCCTGAGCATGTTTCTCCAGGTTGCTCTTCTGAAGGTGGTGGAGAATGTTAGTAGTGCGGGTTACAATTAACTGTGTTCACTGCATTGTGCATAGCATTTAAAAACTAAAGAATTACAAGCTGGTGTGGCTCCGTGGTTAAAGCATCGACACAGCAAAAAAAGGTCCCCAGTGGATTTCTGGTCAGGGCACGTGGTTGGGTTGAAGGCTCCATTCCCAGTAGCCATGTGCAGGGGGTAGCCTACCAATGCCTCTCTCTCCCCATGGATGTTTATCTCTCCATCTTCCTTCCTCTCTGAAATCAATAAAAAAACAATTTAAAAATCTCTCATACTCTGGTTTCTCTTCAGATCACATAAATCTTTCACCTTTAAAAATTTTCTAAAAATACATATATTTTAAAGGTATAAAATATTAAAACACATTTTTTCCAATCCAAATAATTCAATCCTTAAATCAAAAAAGGCACAAAATGAATTTCTAACATCCATCTTTGTTATCCCATTGTCTTTTTGTTAAAGAAAATTGCCAAAACTCATAGCATATTAGGCAGAACATATGATCAGAGGTTTATCAAAGATACAGACACAGCAAATATACATCTGAGAAAAGAATCAACCATAAATTTGTAGAAAAAATACAATCAAACAGTGAGGTAGCATATTAAACTTACCCCCCCAAAAAAAGTCTAAGTAAATAATGATTGACAAAACAAACTATTCTCTAGGATATGGAGAATGAATCCTTCATACACTGCTAGAAACATGCAAAAAAAAAGTACAATCAGGGGAGAACCACCAAGATGGCGGCATAGGTAAACACCTGTGCTTGCTACCTCTCACAACCACATCAAAACTACAACTAAACAACAAAACATATCACTCAGAACCACAGGAAAGCTGGCTGAGTGGAAGTTATACAAGAAGCAAAAAAAGTGCATTGAGATTGGTAGGAGGTGCTGCAGTGCGGCGGAGTGGAGGTACGGAGACAGGCGTGCCAAACGTGCTGGCAACTGGGTGCGCTGCTGCTATTTTCAATACGGAGGGGGATACAAACTCTGAACTCCAGTTCTGGGCGAGACTCTGGGGACTCAGACTCACACGGGGAGAAACTGGTCTGGCATCCGGCTGGCACGTGAGGGCGGCATGCTCTCAGAGGTGCTCCAAGTGATCATTGTTCCTGCACGGCCTGGGTGGCGGACACGTGGGAACCTCTCGGGGGCAGGGCTGACTGGCAGCCATTGCTGTTAGCTCCACTGTGGTGATTCCCTGACACCCTGCCCCACCCAATCTAGAACCCCAACCAAACTGTGTGCAGCAGCTTTTGCATATTAAAGGCCTGGCCTCTTGCAACCCAAAATCAAACAAACTGCAGCTGGGACAGAAAGCACCAAAGCTTCCAAAAGGAGGCCTAAGGCCTGGCTGCAGCAGCCTGCATTGTGTCACAGCTGGGCCTCATCTGGGAACTTCCAAATCCCAAACAAAGAAGAGGAATCTGCAGATCTTTCTGTAGCTCCTGGTGGGTGGCCTCAGGCAGTGGCTGACTTTGCACCTCCTTGCAGATCCAAGAGCCAGGGTTACTCAGTGGTCAGTGTGAGACCAAACCAGATTACAACTCTTCACATCCATGGGCGACACACTCAAGAGGCAGACTCAGTGAGCACCAAAGCCCCACTAAAGCAAGTCTTGCCCCATAAGGGTGCCTCCAGCACAGCAGCCTCCCACTATAGACACAGCTGGTCCTCACAGCCAATTGGCCTGGAGGTCAATTCCTCCCAGTGATACCAACAACAAGCAAAGCTTACCTACAAGAAGACTGTGCACACAGCCCACAAAGGGGTGCACCAAGAGTGTCCACCTCAGGTAACTGGGGAGGCTGAGCCACTGGGCCCTATAGGACACCTAGCACACAAGCCACTCTATCAACACAGGGAAGCAGCCAAAATGTAGAAACAAAGAAACATGCCACAAATGAAAGAAATGGGGGGAAGCAAACAATTGGACATAGAGTTCAAAACCACGATTATAAGGTCAATCTAGAATCTCCTAGAAACCTCGAACAAATTTAGTGAGTCACATGAGGATATGAAAAAGGACCAATTAGAAATTAAGCATACACTGACTGAAATAAAGAATAATATACAGAAATGCAACAGCAGACGAGAGGTTCCAAAGAATCAAGTCAAAGATTTGAAAATACAAAGAAGCAAAAAGAAAAAAGAATCCAAAAATGTAACGATAGTGTAAGGAGCCTCTGGGACAACCTCAAGCTGTACCAACATCAGAATTATGGGGGTGTCAGAAGAAGAGAGAGAGCAAGATATTGAAAACCTATTTGAAGAAATAATGACCAAAAACTTTCCTACCTGGTGAAAGAAATAGACTTTTAAGTCCAGAAGTGCAGAGAACCCCAAACAAAAGAAATCCAAAGAGGACCACACCAAGACACATCATAATTAAAATGCCAAGGGCAAAAGACAAAGAGAAAATCTTAAAAGCAGCAAGAGAAAAACAGTTAATTACCTACAAGGGGTACCCATATGTCTGTCAGCTGATTTCTCAACAGAAACTATGCAGGCCAGATGAGAGTGGCAACAAATATTCAAAGTGATGAATAGCAAGAACCTACAACCAAGATTACTCTACCCAGCAAATCTATCATTTAGAACTGAAAGTCAGATAAAGAACTTCACAGAGAAGAAAAAGCTAAGGAGTTCATCACCACCAAACCAATATTATATGAAATGCTGAAGGGTATTCTTTAAGAAGAGGAAGAAGAAAAAGGTAAAGATAAAAATTATGAACAATGTGACAACAAATACATACCAAGTGAAACTAAAAATCAAGTGAATAAAAAATCTGATGAACAGAATAAACTGGTGAATATAATAGAATCAGGGGCATAGAAAGGGAGTGGACTGACAATTCTCAGGAGGAAGGGGATGTGGGGGGTGCGGGAAGAGATTGACAAAAATCTTACACCTATGGACGAGGTCAGAAGAGGTGGGGAGGTGGAGAGAGTAAGGACATGGGGTGAGGTGAGAACCAGGTAGAGGGGAGCTACAGGGGAGGGGGGGTAGAGAACAACTGTAATAATCTGACCAATAAAGATTTATTTTAAAAAATAAAATAAAAAGTACAGTTAAGATTTATATTTTATTTTTAAAGGATACTTTACTAACTTGTAGAAAGAGAAGAGGGAGAGAAACATTGATGGAAGAGTGGCATATCGGCCAGCCACCTCCTGCACACCCACTTCTGTAGATCTAGCCCAAAACCCAGGCACATATCCCCACCGGCAATCAAATCCACAACCCCGTGCTCATGAGATGATGCCCAAGTACTCAGTCACCCCAGTCTTGCTGGTACCTTCTATTTAGATCACAATTTGCTAATCTAAATTTAAACATTAATCTACCCCAAAATTCAGATTATAGCCTGAAGTTTTGACAAATGGAAATAACACTTATATCCATATAAAGAATTATACAGGAATGTTTCTACCAGCTTTATAAGAAATAACCAAATATTTATTAAAATGGACAACATGATGGTGATGTATTTAAAGATCAGAATATCCAGCTGTTTGGCTCTTGATAGAGCATAGTCTTGCAGACCAAAAGGTCCCAGGTTTGACCCCAATCAAAGGCACGTATCTTGTTTGAAGACTCCTTCCCAGCCGCAGGGCCCTGGTCATGGCTGATGCAGGAGGCAACCAATCAATGTGTTTCTCTCACATCAATGTTTCTCTCTGTCTTTCCCTCTCTCTTCCACTCTCCAAAATAATCAATGGAAAAATATCCTCGGGTGAGGATTAACAACAACAAAAAGAAGATGTAGCAAAAAAAAAAAGAAATGCGTTACTAATATATCTTTAATAAATCTCCAAGAACTTATGAAATATAAATTAAAGCAGAAAAACACTTAGAAAAAGCAAAGGTCTTTAATAAAATGGAATGTAAATCCATGGGTACTAGGAAAGCTGTGAAGAACAGGGACAGACTAAATGAGGTCATGAAGCAACTACACAGAGACAGATATGGTCAGTATTATGAGTGTAAAGATGTTTTCAGTTTCATGCACATGTCAATATTTATAAAACACTATACTTAACACATGCACTTTACTCATTAGTTATTAAAAAATGGTTCAAGATAAAAGAAATGTACGTTCACCTATTTTGAACAACAGGTTTGGTAATGCTATATTCAATCCACATTCTTAGGCCCTCTGGGCGAGAGTCTCATCTCAGTGACAGAAAAATGCAACAAACAATGAAGGACTTCCACCCAAACCAACTAGAATGCTGGCTGGGTCACGAAAACCACAACCCTGGACAAAAGACACCGTTTGTTTTCCTCTATGTTTTGCTGCCAGAGCACCAATGGCTCTGATGGGAACATCTGAGAAGCTACAGGAACCCACAGAACCTCTTCACTATATTCAATGACAATGACCACTCCACACAAGATAAACATGCCTGGAGTCCGAGATCTGTGTACACACCGCTCCTGTAGTTCTTCCTAAAAAAAAAATCCGAGTGCAGGTTTAGATGAAGACCATTCCTTCTAATAGGCTGCAGTCTGGTCCCACAACAATTAGGTCAGTGTTGCTGCAGTGAAAGGGGTTCCCCTCACTGTGATGGTCCCCCAACCAGTGACGATCACCCATGGAATTGAAGGCATTGGAGCACGTGGCCCTCTGCAAGACCTGGGCAGGAGGTTCCCTTCAAATGTCTTAGCATCCCCTGAAAACAAGAAAAAAATTCATGCTTCTAGAAGACATACTAGAGATTGTCACAGCTATCCCGTCTCTGGAGTGACCTCTGTCTCAAAGTATCCATCTTCACATGAGGACTAGAGAGTCCACAGTGTTTCCTAGGAAAATTATGGGCAGCAATGTAAATTTGTCAAAAAATGCTGAGCTAATTTCTGCACCATAGTCTTCCCCCAAGGGCAAAAATGTTTGAAACCCCATAAAAGTTTTTCACCTCGCCCTGACCGGTTTGGCTCAGTGGATAGAGCATCGGCCTGTGGACTGAAGGGTCCCCGGTTCGATTCCAGTCAAGGGCATGTACCTCGGTTGCCGGCACATCCCCAGTGGGAGGTGTTCAGGAGGCAGCTGATCGATGTTTCTTTCCCATCGATGTTTCTAACTCTCCCTCTCCCTTCCTCTCTGTAAAAAAATCAATTTAAAAAAATATATTAGCTGAAACCGGTTTGGCTCAGTGGATAGAGCGTCGGCCTGCAGACTGAAGGGTCCCAGGTTCGATTCCGGTCAAGGGCATGTACCTGGGTTGCGGGCACATCCCCAGTGGGGATGTGCAGGAAGCAGCTGATAGATGTTTCTCTCTCATCGATGATTCTGACTATCTCTCTCCCTTCCTCTCTGTAAAAAATCAATAAAATATGTTTTTAAAAATATATATATATTTTTAAAAAAGTTTTTCATCTCATCATGCTTGGAGAGCCCAGATCTCCTTATAGACTAACCCGTAGAGTCAATAGAACACCCAAGATTAAAGAAGACTTAGAAAAAGGGCTTCATTATTTTACAAACCAAAGAGACCAGAGACTAGCAGTCCTCCCACTGGTGACTTAGGCACTCCATAAACTCATCATTAACATCTAGGCAAAGTGTGTCCCTGAAAATGGCAGCTCTTCTGCAATATTATGTTTACTGGGGCCAATAGTAATCAATCCTATGTGGCAACTCATGACAGGGAAACAAGTAAGAACTAAGGGCTCAGGTATTCCTAAATTTTTTTGTGTGTATTTTAATTTCTTTATTGGTTAAGGTATTACATATTTGTCCTCATACCCCCATTACCTTCCCAAAGCGCGCCCCCCACCCCCCCATCATGCCCTCAACCCCCTGTTGTCTGTGTCTACTGGTTAGGCTTATATGCATGCATACAAGTGTTTTGGTTGATCTCTCCCCCTTACCCCCACCCTCCCCTACCTTCCCTTATTCCTAATTTTCTTGAACAAATGAGACAACAGAGTTAGCTTCCAGCGGCACATGAGGATGGTGATTGATGCCATGTGTAGGAACCTTATAGGTGGACCAGGGGAAATACATTTAGCAACAGAAATATGCAGTGGCATACACCTGGCAAGACATCTCGATATGTTGGAAAGTGCAACATAGGTACATAGTGTTCCAACATAAAAACAAACAAACACAACAGCAAAAATAGTTGCGGGGACGTTACACAATGTAGGTGAATAAATGTACGAGATATAATTCAGCCTAATGAGACTTCACATATTTTCTTACAACTGTTAAATCCTATCTAAGAAACTACATTTCCTACACATCTAAGAAATTTTTTACATTTGGACTCTTTTGTGCAGAGCTAATTTACAACATAGAATGAGATATATCTCACATTAATTGCACTCATACGGCTTTCTCCAATGTGACCTCTCTGATGATATCGAAGACCATTGCTACTTTTAAAAGGTTTCCCACATTCACTGCATTTATAACGCTGTTCTCCAGTGTGAACTCTCTGGTGATTACGAAGGTTAGTGCTGCAGGTAAAAGATTTCCCACATTCACTGCATTCATAAGGCTTTTCTCCTGTGTGAACTCTCTGATGATATTGGAGACCAGGGCTAGTTACAAATGACTTTCCACATTCACTGCATTTATAAGGCTTTTCTCCTGTATGAAATCTCTGATGACGACGAAGGTCAGCACTCCAGGTAAAAGATTTGTCACATTCACTGCATTTATGAGGCTTTTCTCCAGTGTGAACTCTCTGATGACGACAGAGGGCAGCTCTCAAGGCAAAAGATTTTCCACATTCACTGCATTTATAAGGCTTTTCTCCTGTGTGAATTCTCTGATGCAAACGAAGCGTAGTGTTCCAGGTAAAAGATTCCCCACATTCACTGCATTTATAAGGCTTTTCTCCTGTATGAACTCTCTGATGACTATGAAGGTTGGCTTTAGTGGTAAATGATTTCCTACATTCACTGCATTTATACGCCTTTTCTCCTCTATGAACTCTCTGATGTCTACGAAGGTGGGTCTTAGTTTTAAAGGATTTCCCACATTCACTGCATTGAAAAGGGTTTTCTCCAGTGTGAACTCTCTGATGATATTGGAGGCCATTGGTACTTGTAAAAGTTTTCCCACATTTACCGCATTGATAAGGCTTTTCTCCAGTGTGAACTCTCTGATGATACTGGAGACTAGTGCTCCTTGTAAAACACTTTCCACATTCACTGCATTTATAAGGCTTCTCTCCTGTATGAACTCTGTGATGATAATGAAGGTGAGAGATAGTTTTAAAAGATTTTCCACATTCACTGCAGTTATAAGGCCTTTCTCCAGTGTGAATTCTTTGATGACAACAAAGGTCACTGGTAGTGATAAAAGACTTCCCACATTCACTGAAGTGATAGGGCCTTTCTCCAGTGTGCACTCTCAGACAATGACAAACTTTAGTGCTACTGCTGTAAGCTTTCCCACACTCACTACATTTAAAAGGCTTTTTTCCAGTGTGAAGTCTCTGATGACAATGAAGGTTACTGCTACTGGTAAAAGATATCCCACACTCATTATACTCAAAAGGCCTTTCTCCTGTGTGAACTCTCTGATCATAATGGAGGGCACTGCTACTGGTAAAAGCTTTTCCACATTCATTGTGCTCATAAGGCCTTTGTCCAGTGTGCAAACCTTCCTGTTCACAAAGGCTGTTGCTACTGCTAAAAGCTTTTCCATATTCACTGCACTGATAAAGCCTTTCTCCAGTTTGACCTCGCTGTTGATAATGAAAGCTAGAAAATTTGGTAACATTTTTTCCACATTCAGAGCACACAAAACATGGACTTCCAACATCAATATCTGTTTCCTGAATAAACGTGTGGTTGCAACTAATGTCTTTCTTACATGCTTTTCTGGTGTAATGATTTTTTCTCCTTTGAAATGTCATCCCACGTGTCGAAATAGCATTTGGACTGTCCTTGGTCTGAGTAGCCTTTAGGTGGAGATGTCCTGAACCAGTAAGGACATCCTGCCCAACCTCCCCACATATGAAATGATTCTGGGACACATCGAAATTGCAACTGTTTGCAAGTGAGTTCCTTCCCACACCTCTAATGACAGTCTTAGATCTCACATGCTGCTGGTGAAATTTTGCACTGAAATAAAACCGTTTGGCACATGCCCCACATCTTAGCAATATCTGTCCGTGTTGGGTTCCCTGCCCCTCCATCACGTGGAAAATGTTTCCCAAAACTGGCTCACAACTCTCACAGGGGTGGCTCTTCTGGGAAGACAAGGCTACCCTGGGATTCCTTGCCTGTGACACTCTTACAGAAACCTTCTGTTCAGTCAGAGCCTCCACTTTCTCTGCTCCACAGCAGCAACCTGAACAAAAGGAAACGAAGGTGAAGGACATGTTGACCTGATAAAAACAGATTATCTTCACCACAAATGTTTGTCTGTCCTGAATAGACCTGAATCCATAGAAAGACTTTTAAGACAAGTGAAGTAAACTCTGAGGAAATGACTGTTCTACATAACGTGACCCCAAAGGTCAGTTGATGAGGAAAATCACACCAGTAGAGGGAGAGAAGCACAGGATTAGATCCAAAAAAGAGAGGAAGGTTCTACTCACTGTTCCTGCACAAACGGCTCCCTTTAGGACCTTATATCCTGGCCATGTGTATCTGTGTATTATAATTTAAAGGTGTTCAAAGCCATAAAAATTAATGTCATTACAGCACATGAAGTTCAACGTCAATATAATTATTCAAGTGCACTTCAAGGTACTGCTGGCATGGGCCAACGTTGGATACAGTAAAGAGAGACCTTTGAAAGAGGCAGAGGTGCAAAGTCCAGAGGGGTTAAGGTTATCCGTTTGCTGGGAATCCGAGTAGAAATGATCGCTATTAGAACTGAGTAGTAGGTAAAGTGTCAACAATAAGCACAAACAAGCATAACTGGGTGAGGATTGGGATTTCTAGCTGTGAATGTAGCAAAGGGCAGCCGTGAATTCCTCCCCAATGACTCTTCACCAAGGCAAGACCTTCGGTGGGTCCACTGTGTCATTCATAAAGTTGTGTTGCTTCTGTGATGCACAAATGATTCTTCCCCTTAAATCCCATTTGAGCCATTGCATGGGATAAATGATGCAAATTGTCAAAGAAAAACAGAAAAGTTGGATGGTCAACACTGTGGTAGAACAACAAAGGACAAATGAGCTCACCAACAAAACCTATGGAGTGACATCAGCAAGATGGCAGGATCACAGATATGAGCATCTTCCCTCCATCCCAGTGTAAGTAGACAGCTATCCATGAACAAAAATCCCATAGGAAATGGGAATAAGAGTACCATGAAGACAAACAGTATTACAGACACAAATGAAGGAGAACTGTACAGAAGGAATGACTGGAAAAGACTGGGTGAACAGTCTTTTGAAGATACGTACAGTCAAAAACAAGGGTCAGAGTTACCTCCAGCAGCCCCTGTGCTTCTGCTATCATTGACCCTAGTGGCCTGTCCTTCAAAAAATACTGGAAATTTTTGTGTTTAAAAACCACAGAATAACCCTGACCAATTTGGCTCAGTGGAAGAGCCTTGGCCTGCGGACTGAAGGATCCCAGGTTCGATTCCAATCAAGGCCATGTACCTTGGTTGCAGGCACATCCCCAGTAGGAGGTATGCAGGAGGCAGCTGATCGATGTTTCTCTCTTATCGATATTTCTAAGTCTCTATCCCTCTCTCTTCCTCTCTTTAAAAAAAATCAATAAAATATATTTTTAAAAATAAAAAACACAGAATGCCTTGTCCAGTGTGGCTTAGTTGGTTGGAGCATCGTCCAATGTACCTAAGGGTCGAGGATTCAGTTCCCAGTCGAGGCACATATCAGTATGTGGGTTCCATTTCCAGTTAGCTTGTGTGTAGAAGGCAGCCGATTGACGTTTCTCCCTCACACTGATGTCTCTCTCTCTCTCTCTCTCTCTCCCCTCATCTCTCTTCCTCTCTATCTGAAACAAATAATGAATAAATAAGAATTTCAAGGTAGCCCAACACAAAAGAGAACTCAAAAAAGTCTAGCGACAAAGTAAATAAAGAGACAACCTATTAAAAATCATGTATAAAATTCAGAAAATGCAACTGTAAGAGGAAATTTTATAGGGATAAGTGGCTACATTATGAAAAAAGATCTCAAAAAACCTAACCTGCCATCTCAGGAATCTGGAAACAAAACAAGAAAGTAAACCCAAAAGCGGCAAAGGAATGAGACAATAAAAATTTGAACAAGTATCAATAAAAGGGAGATGAGACAAAATAAAAGAATACCTAACAGGTGCTTTTCTAAAAAATAAAACAAATTGGCAAACCTTGAGCTAGACTAAAGCAAAAAACAAAAACAAGCCTCAAAGAAATGAAAGGTAAGACATTACAAAGCATCATAAGAGATGCTGAGGTTAGGAGACGACATGACCCTCCATAGAGAAATTTGTCAAGATCCCATATGAGCTTCTGAAATTAATAAACAAATGCAGAGCCCTGGCCAGGTAGCTCAGCTGTGGAGTTTGTGGTCCAGATGCACCACAGTTTTGGGTTTGATCCTCCATCAGGGTACATGTAGGGGACAGCCAATAAACGCTTAGATGGGGAGAACAGCACATCAATGTTTCCCACTTTCTCTGTTTCTCTTCCTGTCTCTAAAATCAATAAATAAAGGCTGCCCAGTACGGCTCAGTGATTGAGCATCGTCCCATGACCTAGGAGATCACAGTACCATTCCTTGTCAGGGAACATGCAGAGGTTCCCAGCCCAATCTCCAGTGGGGGGTGTGCAGGAAGTAGCTGGTCAATGACTCTCTCTCATTATTCATGTTTCTATTTCTTTCCTTCTCTTCCTTTCTGAAATCAACACAGTATATTTTAAAAATAAATAAATATATAATTTAAAGAATAAATAAATAGCCCTGGCTGTGTCGCTCAGTGCTGAGAGTGCCTGCCTGTACACTTGAAGGTCATAGGTCCGATTTCATGTAAGGGGCAGGTACGTGTGTTTCCGGTTCAATCCCCCCTCTTAGTGGGGGCACATGTGGGAGGCAACCAATTGATGTTTCTCTCTCTCTGTGTCTCTCCCATTCTCTCTCTCACTAAGAAAAAAAAAACAATGGAAAACATATTCTCACTATTCAGGTAAAGATAAAAGAAGAATAAAGAACTAAATTCAGAAAAGTTACAGGACAGTAGATCCAAGATGGCTGTGTAGTCAAAAGCCTATAATCTCTGCATCCCACAACCACATCAAAATTACAACTAAAGTGCAGAACAACCATCAGCCAGAACTGCTGGAAAGCTGGCTGAATGGAAGTCTTACGACTAGAGAAGTAAAGAAGACCGCACATTGAGACTGGTAGGTGGTACAGAGGCATGGAAGGTGCTGGTCCTGTACTCATTTGGGCCACATTACTTATTGGGAGGGAGGTCATCTCTGCTGAGGTCACCTGGAGGAACAAGGGGTCCCAGTCACACAGCAGACGCCCAGCCCAGGGTCCCAGAGCTGAGAAAGAAAGTCCCTACGGCAGTAGGAACTACGGGCTATAAAAACCAGTGTGGACTAGGGCTGAGTGACACTGAGGCTGTAGGAGACCCAGCTGCTCCTCTTACAATGCTAGCACCACGAATTGAAATTGTAAGCTCCGCTTCCTCTGTCCTCCAAGGGCCAGGCGAGCCTAAGGGGGAAGGATGGATCAAGACACATAGGAGAAGAAACCGGACTGACTGGCATGGGGGAAGGGACTCAAGGGCAGCTTTCTCCCAGATGGAGATGCTTGCAGAGGTCATTATACCTATGCTGGGACATCCCATGTCACAGGTCAGACTGACAACCATTTCTGTTTGCTCCGCCTGGTGATTCTGTGAGACCTCACCCCACCCAATTTACTACCCCACCCAAGCTGTGTGCAGTGGCTTTAGTATATGAATGGCCTGTCCTTGCTCAGGCTAAAACCTGTCAAACAAATTGCAGTTGGGTCAGGGAGCCCCAAACCTGTCAATAAAAGGCCCAAGACACAACACCCAGCACTAGCCTTCCTTGCTTCACAGCTGGGCCTAATCGGGACACTTCCAAACCTGATACAAAAATGAGAATCTGCAGATTTCTCTGTAGATCCAGCTGGGTGGCTCCAGGCAGAGGCTGACTTTACACCTCCCTGGAGACCCAAGAGCCAGTGTACCCAGTGTCTTACCATACCAGCTTACAACTCTTCACATCCATAAGCGACAAACTCAAGGGGCAGACTCACTGAGCACCAAAGCCCCACTAAAGTAAGTTCTGCTCCATAGGGTGTTTCCTACTCTGCAGCTCTCCCACTGTAGTTGCAGTAACCCCCATAGATGCTAAAAGTCTCAACAAAATTCTAGCAAATCGGATCCAACATTACATTAGAAAGATCATACAACATGACCAAGTGAATGTATTCCAGGGATGAAATGCCAGTACAATATCTGCAAAACAATAAACATGATGCATCAAATAAACAAACTGAAGGACCAAAATCACATAATCATATCAATTTATGCAGGAAAAGCATTTGACAAAATCCAACACCTTTTCTTGATAAAAGCTCTCAGCGAAGTGGGGAGTACAGGGATCATACCTCAAAATAAAAAAAGCCGTATATGACAAACTTACAGCCAACATCATACTCAATGGGCACTAACTAAAACCGTTTTCCCTACAAACAGGAACAAGACAGGGAAGCGCATTTTCACCTGTCCTGCTCGATATAATACTGGAAGTGCTAGCCATAGCGATCAGACAAGAAGAAAAAATGAAAGGCATCCAAATTGGAAAAGAAGAAGTAAAACTGTCATTATTCGCAGATGACATGATATTGTACATAGAAACCCCTAAAGACTCCATCAAAAAACTACTAAATATAATAAATGCATTCAGCAATGTAGCAGGATACAAAATTAACACCCAGAAATCAATGGCTTTTTTATACATTAATAATGAACTCAAAGAAAGAGAAATAAACAAAGAAACAATCCAATCTACCACTGTAACAAAAAATTTAGGATACCTAGGAATAAATTTAACTAAGGAGGTAAAAGACCTGTACTCAGAAAACTACAGGAAGCTGAAAAAAGAGATAGAAGAAGATATAAACAAATGGAAGAATATACCATGTTCATGGATTGGTAGAATAAACATAATTAAAATGTCCACACTACCCAAAGCAATCTATAGATTAAATGCAATACCCATTAAACACCAAGAGCATATTTCAAAGACCTAGAACAAACTCTCCAAAAATTCATATGAAATAAAATTTAAAAAAGCTCGAATAGCTGCAACAATATTGAGAAAGAAGAACAAAGTAACAAAGTTGGAGGGATCACAATAACAGATACCAAGCTATATTATAAAAATGCCTGGTAATGGCATAACAACAGACCTATAAAACAATGCAACAGAACAGAGACCCCAGAAATCATCCCAAGCCATTGTTCTCAATTAATATTTGACAAAGAAGTCAAGAGCATACAATGGAATCAAGACAGTCTCTTTAAAAAATGGTGTTGGGAAATTTGGTCAGATACCTGCAAAAAAATAAAACTAGATCAGCAACTTACACCATACACAAAAAAATCCCTCAAAATGGCTAAAGGATTTAAATATAAGATGGGAAACCATAAAAATCGTACAAGACTCTACAGGCAGTAAAATAGCATGCATATGTCATAGCAATATCTTTATAGTCACAGTTCCTAGGGCAATGGAGACTAAGGAGAAAATAAACAAATGGACTACATCAAAATAAAAAGCTTTGGCACAGCAAAAGAAACCATCAACAAAACAACAAGAAAGCCCACTACATTGGAGAACATATATGCCAATGATATTTCTGCAAAACTTACAGAGAACTCATAAAACTTAACAAAAGGAAGATAAACGATCCAATCAAAAAATGGGCAAAGGACCTAAATAGACACTTTTCGAAAGAGGCCACACAGAAGGCCGAGTAACATATGAAAACATGCACAAAGTCACTAATCATCCAAGAGATAAAAATCAAAACGACAATGAGATATCATCTCACACCTGTCAGGATGGTTATCATCAACTAATCGAAAAATGACAAGTACTGGCAAGGACGTGGACA
The DNA here is from genome assembly GCA_026230045.1 of Corynorhinus townsendii. Taxonomy (NCBI): domain Eukaryota; kingdom Metazoa; phylum Chordata; class Mammalia; order Chiroptera; family Vespertilionidae; genus Corynorhinus; species Corynorhinus townsendii. The sequence continues at coordinate 49,000,950 of JAPDVU010000011.1, read as the reverse complement.
AAAAGGAACCTTTGTGCATGGCTGGTGGGAATGCAGATTGGTGTAGACACTGTGGAACACAGTATGGCGTTTCCTCAAAAAGTTAAAAATGGAACTCCTATTTGACCCAGTAATCCCACTTCTAGGACTATATCTCAAGAAACCAGAAACACCAATCAGAAAGGATATATGCACCTCTATGGTCATAGCAGCACAATTTACAATAGCTTATATTCAGAAACAGACTAAGTGACCATCAGCAGATGAGTGGATTAAAAACTGGGGTACAGGCTGAAATCTCTCCCAGAGCAAAGGGCTCTGCTGCAGAGACTGCACCATCTTGAAGGGGAGAGTGGCTATTATCAGAAGACTATACATCACGGGACTCTAAAACCAGAACATCCAGAGACGAACTGTGAACCCAGGAACACCGGATCTCAAGCAGCGTGAATACGCTGACTTGGAAGAGGTCTACACCCTCTCATGGAAAGATCACATTACACCTAACGAAAGGACAGAGAGCTACATAACCAGACAACCGGAGAAGAGAGATCATGGGGAGACAAGGAAACAGCCCGCATATGAAAGAAAAGGAAGCATCACCAGAAAAGAAAGTAAACAAATTGGAGGCAAGCAATATCTCAGAGAAAGAATTCAAAGAAATGGTCACAAGGTGGATGAAAATAATGGAAGACAAATTCAACAATATGTGTAAGAACCAAGAGAAAATGAAGAAGAACCAAGAAGAAATGAAAAATGACATTGCTGCTATAAGGGACTCAATAAAAAGCATCAACAGTAGACTGGAAGAAGCAGAGGACTGCATCAATGAGCTAGAAGACAAGGTAGGAAAAAATACACAAGCAGAGCAGCATCTAGAAAAAAACTTAAAAAACAGGAGGAGCGCATAAGGGAACTTTGGGACAACACGAAACAAAACAACATCCACATAATAGGAATGCCAGAAGGAGAGAAAACTGAGCAAGGAATAGAAAACCTGTTTGAAGAAATAATGACAGAAAAATTCCCTGATATAGGGAAGAAAAAACTCACACAAATCCAAGAAGCTCACAGAGTCCCAAACAAAATGAACCCCAAAAGACCAATGCCAAGGCACATTGTAATTAAACTGGCAAACACCAATGACAAAGTAAGAACTTTGAAGGCTACCAGAGAGAGACAGAAAGTTACCTACAAAGGATCCCCTATTAGACTAGCGACTGATTTCTCAACAGAAACACATCAGGCCAGAAGGGAATGAAATGAAATATACAAAGTCATGCAAAGGAAGGCTCTGAATCCAAGAATCCAGCAAGGCTATAAATCAAAATTGAGGGTGAAATCAGAGCTTCACAGACAAAAAAGGCCTAAGGGAGTTTAATACCACCAAACCATCAATGCAAAAAATGCTAACGGGTCTCCTGTAAAAAAGAAGATATAGGAAGCAAAGAAGGAACACAGGGGTAAAGAATAACAATGGTGACAAACAAGTACCTATCAATACTAACTTTAAATGTAAATGGATTAAATGCCCCAATCAAAAGACATAGGGTAATTGAGTGGATAAGAAAACATGACCCATATATCTGCTATCTACAGGAAACCCACCTCAGAAAAAAAGACGCACACAGACTGAAGGTGAAGGAATGGAAAAAGGTCTTTCGGGCGAATGGAAATGAAAACAAAGCTGGGGTAGCAATACTTATATCTGCCACATTACATGTCAAAGTAAAGGACACAGCAACATTTCACCCCAAAGCCACAGAATATACATTTTTATCAAGTGGACATGGGTCATTTTCAAAGATATACCATATATTGGGTCACAGGCAAAGTCTCTTCAAATTCAAGAAGATAGAAATTTTATCAAGCATCTTCTCAGATCACAGTGGCATAAAACTAGAAATCAACTACAATAAAAACAATCCAAAAAAATCAAACACCTGGAGGCGAAATAGCATGCTATTAAACAATGACTGGGTTACCAGAGAGATCAAAGAAGAAATAAAAAACATCATGGCAAAAAATGACAATGAAAACACAACAATCCAAATTCTATGGCAGACAGCGAAAGCAGTCTTGAGAGGCAAGTTCATAACTCTACAAGCCTACTGCAAAAAAAAAAAGAAACAATGGTAATAAATTACCTAACCCTACAACTCAAAGCGTTAGAAAGAGAGCAACAAGAAAAGTCCAGTGTAAGCAGAAGGAAGGAAATAATAAAGATCAGAGCAAAGATAAACGACATAGAGACCAAAAAAACAATACAAAAGGTCAACAAAACTAAGAGCTGGTTCTTTGAAAGGATAATCAAGATTGACGAACCTCTAGCCAGGCTCACCAAGAACAAAGAGAGAGGACCCAAATAAACAAAATTAGAAATGAAAGAGGAGAGATAACAACAGACCCAACTGAAATACAAAGGATTTTTAAAAAACACTATGAAAAACTCTATTCCAACAAACTGTACAACCTGGAGGAAATGGACATATTGCTAGAAAAATATAACCTTCCAAAAATCAATCAGGAAGAATCTAAAAATCTCAATAGGTCAATAACTATGGAAGAAATTGAAGCAGTCATCACAAAGCTTCCAGCAAACAAAAGCCCGGGGCTGGATGGCTTCACAGGGTAGTTTTACCAAACATTCAAGGAAGAACTAAAACCTATCCTCCTCAATCTATTCCAAAAAATTTAAGAGGAAGGAACACTGCCAAGCTCATTCTATGAATCCAGCATAACCCTAATACCAAAACCAGATAAAGACACCATAATGAAAGAGAATTACAAGGCAATATCCCTCATGTACATAGATGCCAAAATCCTCAACAAAATTCTAGCAAATCAGATGCAGCTGTACATCAGAAAGATCATACACCATGGCCAAGCAGGATTTATCCTGGGAATGCAAGGACGGTTCAATATCTGCAAATCAACAAACGTGATACATCCCATAAATAAATCCTATTCAATAAAAGAGTAATATGCAAATTGACCATCACTCCAACACACAAGATTGCTGCCCCCATGTGGTCAAACATGGATGCCCCCATGTGGAAACAAGATGTCCACCACAAGATGGCCGGCAGGGGAGGGCAGTTGGGAGGGACCAGGCCTGCAAGGGAGGGCAATTGGGGGAAATCAGAACAATAAAGCAGAGGAGAGCAGTTAGGAGTGACCGGGCTGGCAGAGGAGGGCAGTTGAGGTCGTCCAAGCTTACAGAGGAGGGCAGTTAGGGGCGATCAGGCCTGCAGGGGAGGGCAGTTGGGGCAACCAGGCTGGCAGGAGAGGGCAGTTAGGGGTGACCAGCCAGCAGGGGAGGGCAGTTTTAGGCAATCAGGCCAGCAGGGGAGCAGTTAGGCATCAATCAGGCTGGCAGGGGAGTGGTTAGGGTGTTTTCAGGCTGGCAGGCAGAAGCAGTAAGGGGCAATCCGGCAGGCAGGCAGGCGAGCGGTTGGTAGCCAGCAGTCCTGGATTGTGAGAGGGTTGTCCGACTGCCCTCAAGGGTCCCAGAGTGGAAAGGGTACAGGCTGGGCTGAGGGACACCCTCCACCCCCGTGAATGAATTTTGTGCACAGGGCCTCTGGATGAGAGATAAAAATCACATAGTCACATCAATTGATGCAGAAAAAGCATTTGGCATAATCCAACACCATTTCTTCTTTTTTAAAAAAATATATTTTATTGATTTTTTACAGAGAGGAATGGAGAGGGATAGAGAGTTAGAAACATTTATCAGCTGCCTCCTGCACATCCCCCACTAAGGATGTACCCGCAACCAAGGTACATGCCCTTGACAGGAATCGAACCTGGGACCCTTGAACCCAAAGGCTGACACTATTCACTGAGCCAAACTGGTCAGGGCTCCAACACCCTTTCTTGATAAAAACTCTCGACAAGGTGGGAATAGAAGGATCATACCTCAACATAATAAAAGCCATATATGACAAGCCCACAGGCAACATCATACTCAATGGGCAAAAACTTAAACCATTTCACCTAAGAAGAGGAACAAGACATAGAAGCCCATTCTCACTAATCCTGTTCAACATAATACTAGAAGTACTAGCCTTTGCGATCAGATAAGAAGAAATAAAAAGCATCCAAATTGGAAAAGAAGTAAAACTGTCCATATTTGCAGATGACATTATATTATACATAAAAAACCCTAAAGACTCCATCAAAAAATTATTAGACTTAATAAATGAATTCGGCAATGTAGCAGGATACAAAATTAACACCAAGAAATCTATGGCATTTCTATACACTAGTAGTGAACTTACAGAAAGAGAGACTAAGAAAGCAATCGCATTTACCATCGCACCAAAAAAATTAAGATACCTAGGAATAAACTTAACTAAGGAGGTAAAAGACTTATACACAGAAAACTACAGGACACTGAAAAAAAGAGATAGAGGAAGACATAAACAGATGGAAGAACATACCGTGTTCGTGGATTGGTTGAATCAACATCAGTAAAATGTCCACACTACCCAAGCAATCTATAAATTCAATGCAATCCCCATTAAAATGCCAACGGCATATTTCACAGACCTAGAAAGAACTCTCCAAAAATTCATCTGGAATAAAACAAGACCCTGAATAGCTGCAGCAATCCTGAGAAAGAAGAACAAAGCAAGTGGGATCTGAATACCAGATATCAAACTGTATTACAAAGCCACTGATCTCAAAACAGTCTGGTACTGGCACAAGAACAAACATATAGACCAATGGAATAGAATAGAGAACTCAGAAACCAACCCAAACCACTATGCTCAATTGATATTTGACAAAGGAGGCATGAACATACATTGGAGTCAAGACAGTCTCTTCAATAAATGGTGTTGGGAAAATTGGACAGATACATGCAAAAAAATGAAACTAGACCACCAACATACACCATACACAAAAATACACTCAAAATGCATAAAGGACTTAAACATAAGACGGGAAACCATAAAAACACTAGAGAAATCCACAGGCAGCGAAATCTCAGACATATGCCGAAGCAATTTCTTCACCGATACCGCTCCTAGGGCAATGGAAACTAAATAAAAATATACAAATGGGACTACATCAAAATAAAAAGCTTCTGCTGGCGAGGATGCGGAGAACAATGAACCCTCGTGAACTACTGGTGGGAATGCAGACTGGTGCAACCACTGTGGAGAACAGTATGGAGTTTCCTCAAAAAACTAAAAATGGAACTCCCATTTGACCCAGTGATCCCACTTCTAGGAATATATCCCAAGAAACTAGAAGCACCAATCATAAAGGATACATGCACCCCTATGTTCATAGCAGCACAATTCACCACAGCTAAGATTTGGAAAGAGCCTAAATGCCCATCAGCAGATGAGTGGATTAGAAAACTGTGGTACATCTACACAATGGAATACTACGCTGCTATAAAAAAGAAGGAATTCTTACCATTTGCAGCAGCATGGATGGAACTGGAGAGCATTATGCTAAGTGAAATAAGCCAGGCAATAAAAGAAAAATACTACATGATCTTACTCATTTATGGATAATAAAGAACATTATAACCTGATGAATAAAAAGATAGATACAGAGGCAGTGAAGCATCGAACAGCCTGTCAAATTACAGCGGGAAGGCTGGGGAATGTTGGGGAGGCAGGGGGGAAGATATCAACCGAAGGACTTGTAAGCATACATATAAGCACAACCAATGGGCACAAGACACTGGGGGGTAGAGGGTGGGAAGCCGGCATGTGCCCGGGGGTAGGGGCGACTGGAGCAAGGTTAACAGCAGAAAAAAGAAGATATATGTACTACTATTTATAATACTTTCAACAATATAATTAAAAAAATACTATACTGCAGGCTAATAACAATACAATGACTCTGTCTCAAAAGCAAACTCTATATAACTGCATTAACAAAACTTTATTGCTAAGCACTAGTAACAAGCATCTGAGCTTGCTAGAAACATGGTGGCACTAGACCTGCTGAAGGCAGGGTTGCCAAAAACATGGACTTGTAGAAAAGCGGGTGTGGGGGAGTAATATCTGCAAAGCACTTTAAGCACATGCAACAATATGTGTTCCTGTATGTCATAAGCAATTAATATATAAAGTATACAAGGTCGTCAAAAGACTTTAACCAAAAATACAGTTATTAACCAGAATAAGGATATGGAAACAAATCGTCAAAAACTATGTACAAAAGACCATCAGGAATATAGAAAATGCTTTCCTCACTGATCAAGGTGGAATCCCTCAGGCTTCCTGCAACACTACCAACCACAAGTCCTTCCCTGTGAACTTAGTACAGCGGGGAGAATTGGGACTTCAGGAAAGAAGGGAGCAGCGGAAACAGACCAAACCTCCCCAGGACAGCAACGACCCAGGAAACTGGAAAATCAAGCAGAACCACAGTCTACATGGGAGGACACAGCGCACCCTGGGGGATGGGGCTGGGAAATGGCAAAGCCAAGTCCAGGTCACTGGTGACAGTGAGGGTCTTACCCAGCGAGGATACAAGTTCAAAGTTCTCCAGCATCACATGCAGGTACAGCTGTCTCTGACCCTCATCAAGGAGGCTCCATTCCTCCCTGGAGAAGTACAGGGCAATGTCCTCAAAGGTCACTCCAACCTGTCAGAATGGAGACAATTGAAATCAGAGCTGTCTCTCTGAGAACCCCCACTCCTACTGCTTACACACCTTCCCTACCCTCAACCTCCTCCAGGGCACCCGGTTAGTGTGGACACCAGGCCCTAATGCCAGTGCAGGCTGCTCTCTCATCACAGTCCCATTACTCACTGGGATTGCCCTCAGCAGAGCAGCTGGGATGGGTGGGAAGAATTGGGGGAGGGGAGGATAGAGAGCAATGCCATTTAAGCTCTAGACTCTCGATTCCAATAATTACAGGCTGTTGTTGTTCCTTGGGATTAAGACCCTATCGGACCTACATCATGCCTCCAAGGCAAAACAAGCGTGGATTTATGCTTCGCCTTTAAGTCCCCACACCAGGTCCCGGGGACCATCAGCTCACACTTCCTCCACATGTGCACACCACTGGGTAATCTTTAACCTCTTCCCATCTTCAGTACCAGGTTCACTCCCTCAAGTCTGCCCCCTTCCTGCTCCAATGCCACTGGATCTCGCTGGACTCCCCCATGAACTTGGCACATGGCATGTAGAGAAGCTTGTCTTCCAGCCGGGTCCAGGACCACCCCAGGCCTCTGATGGACCCCACAGCCGGAAAAGCCCCAATGAGTCTGTGACGTCCTCCCTGCAGCCTCTGATCTGTCCGCCAGTCCTCACAGCCCACACCCTCAGGGGAACCTCAGATGTAAGTCACCCCTGTCCTCTCTGCTCTGCACTTGCTGTGTCCTCAGAAGCCACAACACTCCTCTCTCCCCTCCTCCTTCCTCACGGTCCTCCATGCGGACTGAGCTGCAGGACGTGACAGCCGCCGGCACCCGGGCTGTGGTGTTCGGTGTGAGGAGGCGGTGAGGGCCCGGGGGACACAAACTCACCTCAGCAAAACTCCTCAGCGCGGGCGCCGCCATTGCACTCTGTGGGCTGAGCTGGGCGGGAGCAGCGGGAAAAGAAGCCGCTGCAGGAATGTCGGTCCCTGTCCGATGCCTGGCGTGGGTCCAGGTAGCGACTGGGAGCTTCAATCCCACGTGTGAGCTGTGAGCACCACTGCAGGCTCCCGCCATGGGCTGTGAGGCGGGGAACACCACTCTTCAGCCTTCTCCATGGAACGGTACGACCAGGAACTCTTGACCGCCTGAAGCGGACTTAGAACCCAAAACCCCGCCAGGAGGACTAGTCCCTCCCCACAGAAATGGCCAAAAGAAAATGCCTTCTCTGAGCCCCCATTGGCTCAGCCTGGTGTCATTCCACGCCTGGCCTTCTGGGTAATGTAGTTCCTATGCTCCGAGGCCAGGATCCTGTATTTCCTCAGCTGACTCCAGGAATGGATTAGGGGACAAATAGCCCAAGAACACACCAAGTATACTCAGGGCGCTCCAGTGCCTCCAAGGGAGGTAATTTCTGGGGTAAGTTTGTTTCTGGGGGACCTGCCTGGCTTCCTTTAGCTGTTGGTTTTGCATATCTTTCTTCAGTACCTGCTCTTCTTGAATGGCAGGCATTGTTTCTTCATTCAGGACATTTGGCATAAGTCTCCTTCAGGCCTTATGCAGCAGGGGGAAGTTTCTCAAGTCTCTAACTCCCTAACTTGCCTACATTGAATCCATTATACAAAGTTAAAGTCACAAAACAGACACTCATACTTAAGAGCATCTGCTTCTGATGCCAACCCAAGTGTCAGCTCTGCCTGGGCTGAAGTGTGGATAAGATGGCCAAGAGACATGTGAAAAATTCTGAAAGTCACTGGTCACCAGAGAGATGCAAATTAAAGCAACAATTAGGTATCACCCACACTGTCAGAATGGCTGCCATCAACAAATCAACAAAGGACAAGTGCTGGGAAGGATGTGGGAAAAGGGAACCCTAGTACACTGCTGGTGGGAATGCAAACTGCTACAGCCATTATGGAAATCAATATGTACTTTCCTCAAAACATTTAATACGGAACTGACATTTGATCCAGTGATTCCACTTCTAGGAAAACATCATAAGAAACCTGAAACAATCAGAATGTATGCACCCTCGTGTTCATAGCAGCACAAATTACAATTGCAAAGATCTGGAAACAGCCCAAGTGTCCATCATTAGATGAGTGGATTAAAAAGCTATGATACAGCCCTAGCTGGTTTGGCTCACTGGATAGAGCGTCACACTACAGACTGAGGGGTCCCAGGTTCGATTCCAATGGCACATGTCCAGGGTGCAATCTTGATTCCCAGTAGGTGGTTTGCAGGAGGCAGCCAATCAATGATTCTCTCTTATCCTTGATGCTTCTCTCTCTCCCTTCCGTTTCTTCTCTGAAATCAATAAAAATATATTTTTTGAAAAAACCTGTGGAACACTTATAACATGCAATAGTAAGCAGCAGTAAAAAATAAGAATCTTTACCCTTTCAGACAGCAAGGAGGGACGTGGAGAGCATCATACCAAGTGAAATAAGTCAGTCAGAGAAAGACAAGTATCACTTGATCTCACTCATATATGGAATATAATGAACAAAATGAAGTGGTGAATGGAGTGGATTCAGAGACATGGAAGCATGGAATGGAGTGCAGAATCTCAGAGGGAAGGAAGGAAAGAAAAAAACAGCCTCTGGTTAGGATTCAACACACACACACACACACACAAAACAAAGTCAACTGAGCCTTGAGCATTTCCTTCTGTTCTCTCAAACAACGGGAAAGCTCCAGCTTGCTGGGTTCTGGGTCTGCTCTAAGTGTGTTTATAAATCTGTCTTCAATCAGTTGAGTCTCTGGAAATGCTGATACCCCTCCATGTAACTTTCTCCTGCTTCACATGAGTCAATTGCTTTTGATTGTTTAAGAAATGTCCAAACTTGTGGAGAATTTTTCTAAGTTTATGTGACCCGAGCCAGCAACGGTGCCAGGAAGCAAAATAATAACAGATTGAGTAATGCTCAGAGGAATGGCAGTTTTGCACCTTTTTTATACATTAGACTCAAAGGAGAAGACATAAGGGGGTTATATGACATTTACTGGTGATAAATTAGCAGGGAGAGCTAAGGAGGGAAATCTCTGACACTGGATAAAAAGTTTAAAAAAATAGACATCAACTCCTTTTTAAGTTTAACGAATTGTTAACAGTTAATATTTAACCTAAGAACAATAATAATTGGGGTTCTGTGAACTTCTGTGTTGGGAGACTGTGCTCTTAGGAGTCTGTGAAACAGAAATATCTCTGAAAATCCAAAGGTATCTTATCCCAGATGCAAAAAGACTTCAGGCTATTAAGATAAAATTTGCCCTTTGCAAAAAAAAAAAAAAAACAAACAAAACCACAGTAGGACATAACTACCCCTGTGACTAGTTTTCACTTGGTAAGTTTTAACTTCAAAGCATCCTGTATGGTTACTTTTAGCCTCTGAGTTTGCAAGATGGGCTATGCCATGCCAGGCTCCCTGAGATTGCTAGGTTCACTGTGTGCCATCATTTTTGTCCGTACTGGGGAGTTAGAAACTGTGGATTGAGGAGGAAATTCAATGAGTGGTTTATTCACTCTGGGACCCATTGCTGAGGTCCTCCTGAACACAATGTCCCCAGTATTGCTGGTGTCCATTTATTTCGTTTCCTAGAAGGAGTCACTCTTGAGGTCAATAAAGCCTTAGGATCTAAATGAGGTTGAAGTATTTGTAAGGACAAGAAAAAGGTCTGTTTCTTCGCTGTGGCCTTCCACAATTTATGAGAAGCACCTGCTAATTAAACCCCAAGATTGTTGGCTCCTCCAATTCCAACAGCTCCTCTGTTCAAACTGCTGAACAAGATAAGCTCCTCTCAGTGCTCCATCTTACACACCCCTCCTTCCTGCTGTGGTCACACCGCCGGGATATTTTGCACCAAGGGGTCTCTAGTTTGTAGAAAGTTTCCTTCCATCAACAAATCAACAAATGCTGGGGAGGATGTGGAAAAAAGGGAATGGGCCCAGTTCACTGCTGGTGGGAATGCAAACTGCTACAGCCATTATGGAAATCAGTTTGGAGTTTCCCCAAAAAATTTAATATGGAACTGACATTTGACCCATTGATTCTACTTCTAGGAATATATCCGAAGAAACCTGAAACAGTCAGGTAGAATGTATGCACCCCTCTGTTCATAGCAGCACAATTTATAATAGCAAAGATATGAAACTGCAAAAGTGCCCAATAATAGATGAGTGGATAGAAAACTGTGGTACATTTATAGCATGGAGTACTATGCAGCAGTAAAAAATAATTTCTTACCCTTTCACAGGGTATGGAGGAACCTGGAGAGCATCATGCTAAGTGAAATAAGTCAGTCAGAGAAAGACAGTATCACTTCATCTCACTCATATATGGAATCTGAAAAAAAACCATGATGAATGGAGTGACTTCAGAGACACGGAAGCGTGGAATGGAGAGAAGAATGTCAGAAGGGAAGGCGTGGGAGGGTAAAAACATAAAAGAAAAAATATCCTTGGGTCAGGATTAATCACAGACACACACACACACACACAGTAAAAACCAAGTTACCTAAGCCTTGAGCATTTCCTTCTGTTCTCTGAAAGCAACGGGAAAGCTCTAGCTTGCCATGTTCTAGGTCTGCTCTAAATTGTGTTTATAAATCTGTCTTCAGTCAGTTGTGTCCCTGGAAATGCTGATAATCCTCCATATAATTTTCTCCTGCTTGCCCAGTTATTGTGAGAATTAAAAAGAGAAAATACTCAAAAGTCTAACCAGGGAATCCAGGCAACAAGCACTCAGCTTGTTACTTTTATTGATCTTGGAAGGCCAAAGTAAGGGCCATCAATCATCTGCATGTCACATTCAGCCGACTGAGATTCAGGGAGCTCTAGTGAGTCTGCTGGAGATTCCCAGGGGGGCACACCACAATGAGACCTGAATGCCCACAGCACCTGCCTCCCTGCAGCAGAGTCAGTGCCTTCTTATAGGTCCCATTTCTCACTAAAATGCACCCCAAGACAACGGTGCTTATGGGCATCAGGGGAGTGAGAAGTGCCTGGCCTGGGAATGTCTCTGCAGGCAGAGGCTAGGGTACCAGGAGTGAGAGAGAGAGAAACATCAATAATAAGAGAGAATCATTGATCAGCTGCCTCCTGCATTCCCCATACTATATCAGAAAGCAGGTCTAATTAAGCAACTTTATCCTATATCTATATAAGGCTAAGGTTCGGGTATGCATGATACATATAAATCTCTCGCTGGCGCCAATTGCATGTGTGTGTTTCAATCTGTCATTGTCTATCGTGAATTTGGTTGTTTTTGTTGACATTCTGAAGCTGAAAGAGAGCAGCGACGTCACATGGAAGTAACAGTGGTGATTAAATTCTATCATAATAGTGATCTGGGTAGATATAATTATCTCCCTATTCTGAATATGACGGTAACTAAAGTTGCCATCATATTCAGAAACGAAGATGAAGGACCTCCTTTTGAGAGTGACTTGCTCATCCATGGTCAACCAGATCCCAACAATCTGAATGACACTAAAATGAAATCCCTATCCTGTTTCCTACATTAGATGCAATGATGTATCCTATTCTTTTCCCACATGGTGAAAAAGGCTGGGGAAAGGATAATGCATTAAGACTCAGAGACCACAGTGTAATTGACAATAATACTAGGTTCAATAGTTGATGCCCAAAAGGAAAAATTTCCCATCGAATTTCTTAGAAGTATTACTCCTTCGGCAATGCCATGTCATAAATTAGAATTGAAAGTAGGTTCAATCATCATGCTAATGAGAAATCTTAATAATAAATGGGATTTTTGTAATGGTACCAGATGTATTATCAAAAGATTATGACCTAACAAAATCGAAGCTGAAGAATTAACAGGATCTGCGGAGAAGAGGTTGTTCTGATTCCAAGAATTGATTTGTCCCCATCTGACACTGGCCTCAGTGTTAGAATAAATTTAATCAACTTATCAGTAATTTTTTTTATCAATATTGTTTTTATATCATGCTTTTATTTTTATATCATGTCTTTGTTGTTATATCATGTTGTTATTGTTTATTAATCAATTTACATATTATTTTGATGAACACTTTACTAATTTTCTTTCATCTCTGACACTTCTATTATAGAGAAAGGGCAAACAGCAACGTTAAAATATTTCTTCTAATTATTTTTCTTTCAATGTGCACGAATTTATGCACCAGGCCACTAATTTTTAAATAAAACATTACTGACCAAAGAAAATATTCTCTAGGAGAGTGGGCGCTAACCTTTCGAACCCAACAGACCATCAGTGGTTCGCCGACCCCCGAATGTCGACCACTGCTCCAAAGGTTTCCTTAAACCAGCGATCACCAACCTTTTGGACCTCAGGTAACACCAGTGGTTCGCGGATCACCAGTTGGCAACAGCTGATCTAGGATGTGGAGAATGTGAATACCTCATACATTGGTGGGAAAATGCCAAAAGGTACAATCAGTTTATTTTAAAGGAATAGTTTATTGACTTTTAAAATATACATTTTTTAACTTCAGAAAGGAAGGGAGGGATGAAAGAACCAACGATGAGAGAGAATCACTGACAGGCTGCCTCCTGCACACAACCCACTCGGTTTGAGCCGGCAACTCAGGAATGTACCCTGACCTGGAATCGACTCATGACCACCTGGTTCATATGTCAAAGCTCAATGACTGAGCCATGCCAGATGGGCAATTTTATTAATTTTTGGAGAGAAGAAGGATGAGGGAGAGAAACATAATGCAAGAGTGCAATATAGACCAGCCACCTCCTGCACACCCCATTCCGGGAAGATAGCCCACAACCCAGACACACGCCAAGCAATTTAACGGGCAACACTTCTGTACATGGGATCACGCCCAAAAAACGGAACCACAACATCCATGATGGTATATTCAGTTTAGACCACAATATGCTAATCTTTGTCATTATAAACATTCAAATACTCAACGACTCTGATTATGCACTCAATTTTTGACAAAGGTAAATGAAACTTATATCCATATAATGAATTATACAGAAATGTTGATACCAACTTTATTAGAAATAATTAAATATTCATAAAAAGGGATAAGTTATTGGTGATATATTCAAAGGTAAGAATATTTATCGGAAAAAAGATGAGTTACTAATATATCTTAAATGAAACTCCAATATTTATGAAACATAAAATAAAGCAGGAAAATACTTAGAAAAAGCAAAGTTCTCTATTAAAATGCAAAGTAAATCCATGATTACTGGGAAAGCTGTGAAGAACAGGAGCAGATTAAATGAGGTCATGAAGGAACTACACAGTGACAGATATGGTCAGCATTATCACTATAATGATGTTTTCAGTTTCATGCACACATGAAGATTTACGAAATACTATACTAAACACGTATTTTACTTATTATAGCTTTTAAAATTGGTTCAAAATTTTAAAATGTGTAAGTTCAAATATATTGAAAAAATAGGTTTGGCAAATCTATATTCAGTCCACCTTCTTAAGCCTTCTGGGTGAGAATATGGCCTCAGTGACAGAAAATGTAACAAGCAATGAAGAACTTTCACCCAAACCAACAAGAATGCTGGCTGAATCACACAAGCCACATCCCTACACTACAGACACCCTTTGCCTTTGTTTTTCCTTTTCTGCCAGCTCAGCAATGGCTCCGAGGTGAACATCTGAGAGGGTACAGGAAGCCGCAAAACCTCTTGATTATATTCAATGACAACGACCGTGTCCACAGAAGATAAACATGCCTGGAGATCCTCACATCTGTGTATATACCGCTCCTGCAGTCCTTTTCTCAGAAACGTTCCTGGATGCACGTTTAGATGAGGAAGAGTCCATCTAATGGGCTGCAGTACCCTCTAAAACTTGTTAGATCAGTGTTTCTGCAGTGAAAGGGTTTCCCTCACTGCAATGGTCCTCACAGCAGTGACCATCACCCATGGAATTGTAGGCATTAGGGCACATGGCCCTCTGCAAGTCCTGGGCAAGGGATTACCTTCAAGTGTATGGGAATCCCTTGAAAACAAGAAAAAATTCACGCTGCTGGAAAACATACTTGATGTAGTCACAGCTACCCCCTCTGTGGAGTGACCTCTGGGTCCCAAAGCATCCATCTGCACATGAGGACTACAGAGGCCACAGTATTTCATAGGAAAATATGGGCAGCAATGTAAATTTGGCAAACACTGCTGAGCTAATTCCTGCACCATATTGTTCCCTGAGAAGCAAGGAATGTTTGAGACCCTATAAAAGTTGTTCACCTCATCATGCTTGGAGAGCGCATGTCTCCTTATAAGATAACCCACAGAATAAATAGAACACCCAAGATTAAAGAAGCCTTAGAAAGAAGCCTTCATTATTTTACAAAGAAGAGAGACAAGAAACTGGCAATTCTTGCAATGATGACTTAAGCACTCAATAAATTCATCACTGGCATCTAGGAAAAGTGTGACCATGAGAATGGCAGTCCCTCTGCAATACTATGTTTTCTGGGCCAACACTAAGCAGTCCTTACGTGCCAACTGGGGAGAGGGAAAACAATTACCAACCAAAGGCTCAGGTATTCCTAATTTTCTACAACAAATTAGACAACAGAGTTAGCTTTCCCTGGGCACGTGAGGATGGTGATTGATGACATCTGTAGGGGCTTTATTCATGGTTCAGATAAAATATCTTCAGCCACAGAAATATGCCGTGACATAGATCTTATAAATTCGGCAACACGTCTCTGTATATTGGAAAGTTCAACATAGATGCATAAGGTTCCAACATATAAACAAACACAATAGGAAAAACACTTAGGGGAGTTTACATAATCTGGGTGAATTAATGTATGAAATACAATTCAGACAAAAGGGGCTTCACAAAATTTCTTCCATGATTGCTAAGACCTAACTAAGAAACTACATTTCCTATACATCTAAGAAATTTCTCACATTTGGACTCATATCTGCAGAGTATATTTAAAATTTGCCTGAGAGTTATCTCACTCAAAATGGCTTTCTCCTGTGTGAACTCTCTAATGATATTGAAGACCACTGCTACTTTTGAAAGATTTCCCACATTCACTGCATTTATAAGGCTTTTCTCCAGTGTGAATTCTCTGATGACAATGAAGGTCGCTGCTACTGGTAAAAGATTTCCCAAAATTCACTGCATTTATAAGGCTTTTCTCCTGTGTGAACTCTCTGATGATATGGAAACCACTGGTACATAGAAAAGTTTTCCCACATTCACTGCATTGAAAAGGCTTTTCTCCTGTGTGAACTCTGATGATATTGGAGACCAGTGCTCCTTGTAAAACACTTACCACATTCAGTGCATTTATAAGGCTTTTCTCCTGTATGAACTCTCTCATGATATTGGAGACCAGTGCTACTTGTAAAAGATTTCCCACATTCACTGCATTTATAAGGCTTTTCTCCAGTGTGAACTCTCTGATGATATTGCAGACCATTGCTACTTTTGAGAAATTTCCCACATTCACTGCATTTATAAGGCTTTTCTCCGGTATGAACTTTCTGATGACGAAGAAGGCCAGTGCTCCAGGTAAAATATTTCCCACATTCACCGCATTTATAAGGCTTTTCTCCAGTGTGAATTTTCTGATGACAATGAAGTGCAGTGCTACTGGTAAAAGATTTCCCACATTCACTGCATTTATAAGGCTTTACTCCAGTGTGAATTCTCTGATGACAATGAAGGTCACTGCTACTGGTAAAAGATTTCCCACATTCACTGCATTTATAAGGCTTTTCTCCAGTGTGAACTCTCTGATGATATTGGAGACTATTAGTACATGTAAAAGTTTTCCCACATTCACTGCATTGATAAGGCTTTTCTCCAGTGTGAACTCTCTGATGATATTGGAGACCAGTACTAAATGTAAAAGATTTCCCACATTCAGTGCATTTATAAGGCTTTTCTCCTGTGTGAACTCTCTCATGATATTGGAGACCAGTGCTACTTGTAAAAGATTTCCCACATTCACTGCATTTATAAGGCTTTTCTCCTGTATGAACTCTCTGATGACTACGAAGGTGGGTGTTAGTGGTAAAAGATTTCCCACACTCACTGCATTGAAAAGGCTTTTCTCCAGTGTGAACTCTTTGATGACTACGAATGTGGTGGTTAGTGGTAAAAGTTTTCCCACATTCACTGCACTGATAAGGCTTTTCCCCTGTGTGAACTCTCTGATGATATTGGAGACGAATGCTACTTGTAAAAGACTTTCCACATTCAGTGCATTTGTACGGCTTTTCTCCTGTATGAATTCTCTGATGACAAGTAAGGGCAGTCCTCCAGGTAAAAGACTTCCCACAGTCACTGCATTTATAAGGCTTTTCACCTGTATGAACTCTCTGATGATTATGAAAGTAAGACTTAGTTGTAAAAGATTTTCCACATTCACTGCACTCATAGGGCCTTTCTCCAGTGTGAACTCTCTCATGACAATGAAGTTCATTGCTAGTGATAAAAGACTTCCCACATTCACTGCAGTGATAAGGCCTTTCACCAGTGTGCACTCTCTGATGTCGACAAAGATTAGTGCTAGTGGTGTAAGCTTTCCCACATTCACTACATTTATAAGGCTTTTCTCCAATGTGAACTCTCTCATGACAATGAAGGTTACTGCTCCTGGTAAAAGATTTCCCATAGTCACTGCACTCATAAGTCCTTTCTCCAGTGTGACCTCGATGTCGATCATGAATGCTAGAAAATTTGGTAAAATATTTTCCACATTCAGAGCTCACAAAACACTGACTTCCAGCATGGAAACTCTTTTCCTGAATAAACGTGTGGTTGCAGCTAATGTCTTTCTTACATTCCTTTCTGGTGCAATCATTTTTTTTCCTTTGAAATGTCATCCCTGGCGCTGAAATAGCATTTGGACTGTCCTTGGTCTGGGTAGCCTTTAGGTGGAGATGTCCTGACTGGGTAAGGACACCCCGCCCAACCTCCCCGCATGGGAAATGATTCTGGGACACATTGGAATCGCAGCTGTTTGCACATAAGATCCTGTCCACACTGCTAATGAAAGTCTTCTCTCTCACATGCTGCTGGTGAAATTTTATGCTGAAGTAAAACCGTTTTGCACATGCCCCACATCTCAACAGTAACTGTCTGTGTTGTGTTCCCTGCAGCTCAGTCAAGTGAAAAATGTTTCCCAAGACCAGCCCACAACTCTCACAGGGGTGGCTCTTCTGGGAAGACAAGGCTACCTTGGGATTCCTTGCATGTGACACTCGTACAGAAACATTCTCTTCAGTGCGAGCCTCTACATCTTCTGCTCCACAGCAGCAACCTGCACAAAAGGAAACAAAGGTGAAATGCATGTTGCCCTTACGAAAAGAGAATATCTTCACCACAAATGTTTGTCTGTCATGACTAGGCCTGATTCCATAGAAAGATTTTCAAGATGAGTGAGTCAGACTCTGTGGAAATTGCTGTTATACGTAACGTGGCCTCAAAAGTCAGTCGATAATGAGAAACTCACCAAGAGAGGGACAGAAGCACAGGATGGGATACAAAGAAGAGAGGAAGGTTCTACTCTTTATTCCTGTACAAACGGCTTCCTTTAGGACATTATATGCTGGCCATGTGAGTCTGTGTAGAATATTTTAATGCTGCTCAAAGCCATAAAAATTAATTATAGTAGAGCACATGATGTTCAACATCAATATAATAATATGAGTGCAGTCCAAGGCGCTGCAGGTATGGACGAACGATGGAGTGCAGTAAACAGAGACCTATGAAAGAGGTAGAGGTGCAAAGTCCAGAGTGGTTAAGTTTATCCGTTGGGAATCCAAGTAGAAATTATCACTATGAGATCTGAGAAGTTGGCAAAGTATGAACAGTAAGCACAAACAAGCATAATTGGGTGAGGAATGTGCAATTGTAAGAAAACACTGGGTTTCTCGCTATGAATGACCCTTCACCAAGGCAAGACTGCCTGTGGGTCCACTGTGTCATTCATGAAGTCATGTTTCTTCTGTGATGCAAAAATGATTCTTCCCCTTAAATCCCATTTGAGCCATTGCATGGGATAAATGATGCAAATCTTCAAAGAAAAACAGAAAAGATGGATGGTCAACACTATGGTAGAACAACAAAGGACAAATGAGATCACAGACAAAAGACCTATGTGAGTAACATCAGCAAGATGGCAGGATCAGAGAAATGAGCATCTTCCCCCATCCCAGTATAATTAGACAGCTATCCATGAACAAAAACCCTATAGGAAATTGCAATAAGAGTACCATGAAGACAAACAGTATTACAAAACACATATAAAGCAGAACTGTACAGAAAGGATGAGTGGAAAGACTGGGTGGACAAACATATTTGAAGATACCTACAGTCAAAAACAAGGGTCAGAATTACCTCCAGCACCCAATGTACTTCGGCTATCTTTGGCCATAGTGGCTTCTTCAAAAAATACAGAAAATCATTGTGTTTAAAAACCACAGAATGCCTTGGCCAGTACGGCTCAGTTGGTTGGAGCATCGTCCTGTGTACAGGCAGTTGAGGATTCAATTCCCATGCAAGGCACATATCAGTATGTGGGTTCCATTTCCAGTTAGCTTCTGTGCATAGGGCAGATGATGGATGTTTCTCCCGCACACTGATATTTCACTCTCTCTCTCTCTCTCTCTCTCCCTCTCTCTCTCTTCCTCTCCCTTCCTTTCTATCTGAAACGAATAATAAATAAATAAAAATTTCGAGGTAGCAAAACACAAAACAGAACTCAAAAAAGTCTAAAGTCAATGTAAATAAAAAGACAACCTACCAAAAATCATGTGTAAAATTCAGAAAATGCAATTCTAAGAGGAAATTTTATAGGGATAAATGCCTACATTACGAAAAAGTATCTCAAAAAAACCAACCTGCAATCTCAGGAATTTAGAAACAAAACAAGAAAGTAAACCCAAAGAAAGAAAACAATAAATATTTGAACAAGCATCAATAAAACTGAGCAAGACAAAATTATAGAATACCTAACAGGTATTTAAAAAAAAAATACAAAAATTGGCAAACCTTGAACTGGACTACAGAAAAAATAAAGAAACAAGCCTCAAATAAAGGAAAAAGAAATGAAAGATAAGACATTACACCTGACACTGTGAACCACAAAGCCTCATAAGAGATATTGATGTCAGGAGACGACATGACCCCCCATAGAGAAATTTGTCAAGATCCCATATGAGCTTCTGAAATTAATAAACAAATTCAGAGCCCTGGCCAGGTGGCTCAGTTGTTGAGTGTGTGGTCCCGATGCACCACGGTTGTGGGTTTGATCCCCCATCAGGGTACATGTAGGGGACAGCCAATAAACGCTTAGATGGGGAGAACAGCAGATCAATGTCTCCCTCTCTTTCTCTGTCTCCGTCCCCGTCTCTAAAATCAGTAAATAAAGGCTGCCTAGTACGGCTGAGTGATTAAGCATCGACCCATGACATAGGGGACATGCACACGTTTCAGGTCCAATCTCCAGTGGGGGTGTGCAGGAAGCAGCTGGTCAATGACTCTCTCTCATTATTCATGTTTCTGTCTCAATGCTTCCTCTATGAAATCAATAAAATATATTTTAAAAATAAATAAATATATAATTTATACAAGAAATAAATAGCTGTGGGAGGTATCACTCAGTGCGAAGAGTGCCTGTCTGCACACTGGAAGGTCATGGGTTTGATTTCCAGTAAGTGGCATTTACGTTGGTTTCAGGTTCAATTCCCCCTCTAAGTGGGGGCATATCTGGGAGGCAATCAATTGATACTTCTCTCTCTCTCTTCTGCCTCTCCTCTCTCTCCCTTTCCCTTTCTCTCTCTGTCTCTAAGAAAAAAATCAATGGAAAAAATATTCTCACTATTCAGGTGAAGATAAAAGAAAATAAAGAATTTAATTCAGAAAAGTTACAGGAGATCCAAGATGGCGGTGTAGGCAAAGGCCTGTACTTGGTGCCTCCCACAACCACATCAAAATTAAAACTGAAATACAGAGCAACCATCAGCCAGAATCGCTGGAAAGCTGGCTGAATGGAAGTCTTACAACTAGAGAAGTAAAGAAGACAGCACACTGAGACTGGTGGGAAGTGAGGAGGCATGGAAGGTCCTGTACCCATGAGGGCCACTTTTTGAATTGGGATGGAGGTCGTCTCTGCAGAGTTCACCTGGAGGAGGAAGGAGTCTCAGACCCACAGCTGATGCCCAGCCCAGGGTCCTGGAGCTGGGAAAAGAAGTCCCCACAGGCAGTAAGAACGAAGGGCTGTAAAAACCAGTGCGGATTGGGTCTCAGGGACACGGAGGCTAAAGGAGTCCCAGCTGCTCCTCTTACAATGCCAGCACCATGAACTGAACTTACAAACTCCCACTTCCTCTAAGCTCCAGTGCCAGGTGAGGCTTGAGAGGGGGCAGGTGGAGGGGCGCCAAGACACATAGGAGGAGAAACTGGACTGACTGGCATCAGGGCAGGAACTGGAGGGTAGCTTTATCCTAGACACAGGTGCTTGCAGCGGTCATTATACCTTTTCTGGGACCTCCTGGGTGGCACGACTCACTGGCAACCATTTGTTTGCTCCTCCCTGGTGATTACCCTGAGTCCTCACCCCATCCAATTTAAAACCCCACCCAAGCCTGGTGCAGCAGCTTTTACATATGAACTAGAGGCCTGGTGTATCAAATTCGTGCTGGGGGGGAAGGGGGGGGAACAGGGGTCCCCTCAGGCCAGCCTGCACCCTCTCCAATCTAGGACCCCTTTCACAATCCAGGACTGCTGGCTCCCAACTGCTCGCCTGCCTTCCTGATTGCCCCTAACCGCTTCTGCCTGCCAGCCTGATCACCCCCTAACCACTCCCCTGCCAACCTGATAGATGCCTAACTGCTGCCCTTCCACTCTGATTGCCCCTAACTGCCCTCCCCTGCCAGCATGGTCACCCCTAACTGCCCTCCCTTGCAGGCCTGGTCCCCCCCAACTGCTCTCCCCTCCTGGCCTGATTGCCCACAACTGCCCTCCCTTGCAGGCACGGTCCCTCCCAACTGCCCTCCCCTGCTGGCCATCTTGTGGTGGCCATCTTGTGTCCACATGGGGGCAGGATCTTTGACCACATGGGGCAGCCATCTTGTGTGTTTGAGTGATGGCCAATTTGCATATTACTCTTTTATTAGATAGGATGGCCTGTCCTTGCTCAGGTTAAAATCTGTAAAACAAGTTGCAGTTGGGTCAGGGAGCCCCAAACCTATCATTGAAAGGCACAAGAACCGGCTCCAGCATTAGCCTTACTTGTTTCACAGCTGGGCCTCATCATGGGACTACCAAACTTGATACAGAGAGGAGAATCTGCAGATCTCTCTGTAGATCCTGTTGGGTGGCTCCAAGAGGAGGCCGACTTTACACCTCCCTGGAGACACAAGACCCAGTGTACCCAGAGGTCAGTCATACCACACCAGCTTACAACTCTTTACATCCATAAGCGACACACTCAAGGGGCAGACTCACTGAGCACCAAAGCCCCAATGAAGCAAGTCCTGATAGATGCTAAATTCCCATAGATGCTAAATGCCTCAACAAAATTCTAGCAAATCAGATCCAGCATTACATTAGAAAGGTCATACACCATGATCAAGTAGGATTTATTCTGCGGATGAAAGGATGGTATAGTATCCGCAAATCAATAAACATGATACATCACATAAACAAACTGAAAGAAAAAAATCACATCATCATATCAATTGATGCAGAAAAAGCATTTGACAAAATCCAACACCCTTTCTTGATAAAAACTGTCAGCAAAGTGAGAGTACAGGGATATCTCAAAATAAAAAAAGCCCTGCCCTAGCTGCTTTGGCTCAGTGGATAGAGCATCGGCCTGCGGACTTAAGGGTCCCAGGTTCGATTCCGGTCAAGGGCACATGCCTGGGTTGCAGGCTTGATCCCCATTGGGGGACGTGCAGTAGGCAGCCAGTCAATGATTCTCTCTCATCATTGATGTTTCTATATTTCTTTCCCTCTCCCTTCCTCTTTGAAATCAATAAAGATATATTTAAAAAATAAAGCCCTATATGACAAACCTACAGTCAACATCATACTCAATGGGCAAAAACTACAACCATTTTCCCTAAGAACAGGAACAAGACAGGGATGCCCACTTTCACCTCTCCTGTTTGATATAAAACTGTAAGTGCTAGCCATAGCAATCAGATCAGAAGAAGAAATGAAACGCATCCAAATTGGAAAAGAAGAAGTAAAACTCTTATTATTCACAGATGACATGATATTGTACCTAGAAAATTTTAAAGACTCAATCAAAAAAGTACTAAATATATTAAATGCATTCAGCAATGT
This sequence comes from Corynorhinus townsendii, assembly GCA_026230045.1. NCBI lineage: Eukaryota > Metazoa > Chordata > Mammalia > Chiroptera > Vespertilionidae > Corynorhinus > Corynorhinus townsendii. The sequence goes on along the minus strand of JAPDVU010000011.1, from coordinate 48,978,041 downwards.
AGCAGGATACAATAGTAACACCCAGAAATCTATGGCTTTTTAAATATATATATTTTATTAATTTTTTTACAGAGAGGAAGGGAGAATAGAGAGTTAGAAACATCGATGAGAGAGAAACATCGATCAGCTGCCTCCTGCACATACTGGGGATGTGCCTTCAACCAAGGTACATGCCCTTGACCAGAATTGAACCTGGGACCCTTCAGTCCGTAGGCTGACGCTCTATCCACTGAGCCACATCGGTTAGGGCTCTATGGCTTTTTTATACACCAATAATGAACTCATAGAAAGAGAAACAAAAAATCCTATGTACCATTGCAATAAAAATATTAGGATACCTAGGAATAAACTTAACGAAGGAGGTCAAAGAGCTGTATACAGAAAACTACAGGAAGTTGAAAAAAGAGAACAAGCTATAAACAACTCAAAGAACATAGCGTGTTCATGGATTGGTAGAATCAACATCATTAATATGTCCCTACTACCGAAAGCAAGCTACAGATTCAATGCAATCCCCATTAAGATACCAACGGCATATTTCACAAACCTATAATAAATTCTCCAAAAATTCATGTGGAATAAAAACAAAAAAGAATAACTGCAGCAATCTTGAGAAAGAAGAACAAAGTTGCAGATATCAAAATACCAGATACCAAGCTATATTACAAAAATGTCTGGTGCTGGCACAACAACAGACATATAGAAACAATGCAACAGAAGAGAAAACCCAGTTATCGATCCAAGCCATTATGCTCAATATTGGACAAAGGAGGCAACAGCATACAATGGAGTCAAGATAGTCTCTTCAATAAATGGTGTTGGGAAAACTGGACAGATATATGTATAAAATGAAACTAGACCACCATATTACAACTTATACAAAAATAAACTCAAAATGTTGAAAGGACTTAAACATAAGAGGTGAAACCATAAAAATTTTAGAAGAATCCACAGGCAGCAAAATATCAGACATATGTCCTAGCAATATCTTTACCGATATAGCTCCAAGGGCAATGGAAACTAAGGAAAAAATAAACAAATGGTACTACATCAAAATAAAAAGCTTGTGCACAGCAAATAAAACCATCAACAAAACAAAAATAACGCCCACTGAATGAGAGAACATATTTGTCAATGTTATCTCCGATAACGGTGTCTCTCCAAAATTTACAGGGAACTCATACATCTTAACAAAAGCAAGACAGACAATCCAATCAGTAAATAGACAAAGGACCCTAAAAAGACACTTTTCGAAAGGGGACATACAGAACACGCAGAGACATATGAAAACATGCTCAAAGTCACTAATCATCTGAGAGATGCAAATCAAAACAATGAGATACCATCTCACACCTGTCAGGATGGCTATCATCAACTATTCAACAAATGAGAAGTGCTGGAGAGAATGTGGAGAAAAAGGAACCCTTGTGCAAAGCTGGTGGGAATGCAGACTGGTGCAGACACTGTGGAAAATAGTATAGAGTTTCCAAAAAAATTATATATGGAACTCTCATATAACCCAGTAATCCCACTACAAGGAATATAGCCCAAGAAATCAGAAACACCCACCAGAAAGGACATATGCACACCTATGTTCATAGCAGCACAATTTACGATAGCTAAGATCTGGAAAAAGCCTAAGTGCCCATCAGCAGTTTAGTGCATTAAAAGACTGTGGTACGTCTACACAATGGAATACTACGCTGCTGAAAAAAAGAAGGAACTCTTACCATTTGCAACAGCATGGATGGACCTGGAGAGCATTATGCTAAGCGAAATAAGCCAGTCAGAGAAAGAGAAATATCTCATGATCTCACTCATTTGTGGTCCATGGGGCAAAGAGGAGACATATATAATACAATATATAATACTTTAAACAATAAAGAATTTTTAAAAAGGAAATATAGTGAAAATAGCCAGAGCACACAATGCAATCTACAGATTAAATGCAACCCTGAGGATAATCTTTATGGTATTTTACAAGAAATGAAAAGAGAAACTTGAAATGTATGGAATTAAAAAACTCGAACAGCAAAAGCAAACTTGAGCGAGAACAAAGCTGGTGGCATCACACGTTCTGACTTCAATTTAATACCAAGAGAATGCAAGCAAATGTTGTGTGGCTGGAGAAACACAGACACATACATCAACGGAGCAGAACAGAACAGAGTTAAACCCAGACACATACTTAAAATAATCTTTGACAAAGCTGTAAGATACAGAAAAAAGGAAAGATAGTTTCTGCAATGACTGGTGCTGCTAAAAATCAATGCTCACATGTAAAAACAACAATACTCGACACCGCTGATAAAATTTAACTCAACCTGCATGACAGAATTGAATGCCAGCGCTAAAACTTAAAACTCCTTAGGACAACCTAGAGAAAAAGCTTTGGAGGTTTGTTTTGGACAGGATGTTCTGAATGTGACACCAACGACCAGAAAAAATAGAAAACACAAACAGTCCTTATTAGAACAAATAAAGAAAAAAAGCTTCTTCACAGCACAACAGCAATAAACAAAATGAAATGAAAGGAAATCTAGAGAATGGAAGGAAATACTCCCAAATCATTTGAGGTAATCGATTGGAGAGATTGTGAATTTGACTCTAATCAGCACAATAAAGAGAATATTGCGATATAGACAGAAATTCACACAAATAGTTGGAGTTCCCAGGGAATAGTAAAGGTATGTAAACACTATATTGCAGGCAAATAATGCAATGACTGTCTCAAAAGCAAAGTCTACATGCACATTGAGTGGCCAGATTATTAAGGTCTCTCAACACATAATACTCTGGCCACCACTCAGTGTATATTCAATGTAATAAAAGGCTAATACGCAAATTGTCCCCTTGACCTGGAGTTCAACCAGCAGGCAGGCTGGCCATCCGGCATGTCCCCTCCCCCTGGCCAGGCTGGCCAAACCCCACCCATGTATGAATTCATGCACGAGGTCTCTAAAATAAATAAATAAATAAATAAATAAATAAACACACACACTTAATGGCCAGATTATTATGCGTTCAGAGATCATAATAATCTGGCCACTCAGTGTGTAACTCCATTAAAAATACCTAATTGCTAAGGACTAGTAACAAGCATCTGAGCTTGCTAGAGAAATGGTGGCACTGGACCTGCTGAATGCACTGTTGACAAAAACATGGACTTCGTAGAAAAGTGGGCCTGGGAGAGCAGTATCTGAGAAGCACAATTAAGCACATGCAAATATAGGTGTTGTGTATGTAATAAGCAATCCTATATGAGAAAGAGGTAATATGCAATTTGACCATAACGTCCTCACAAGATGGCTGCCCCCATTTGGTCACAAGATGGCTGCCCCCATGCAATCACAAGATGGCCGCCACCATGTCGTCAGAAGATGGCCGGCAGGGGAGGGCAGTTGTGGGTGATCAGGCCATCAGTGGAGGTTATTTGGGGGCGATTGTGCTGGAAGGGGAGGGCTATTGGAGGGGATTGGGCCTGCAGGGGAGGGCAGTTGAGGGTGACCAGGCCTGCAGGGGAGGGCAGTTGGGGGGGAACCAGGCCTGCAGGGGAGGGCAGTTAGGGGCAAACAGGCCAGCAAGGGAGGGCAGTTGGGGGCGAGATCAGGCTGGCAGGGGAGGGAAGTTGGGGGCGATTGGGTCGGCAGGGGAGGGCATTTGAGGTGAGCAGTCAGGCGTCAATCAGGCTGGCAGGGGAGTGGTTAGGGGGTGATCAGGCTGGCAGGCAGAAACGGTTAGGGGCAATAAGGAAGGCAGGCAGGTGAGCGGTTGAGAGTCAGCAGTTCTGCAATGTGATAGGGATGTTTGAATGTCCACAGGGATCGGGCCTAAACTGGCAGTGGGACATCCCCTGAGGGCTCCCAGATTGGAGAGGGAGCAGGCTGGGCTGAGGGACACGCCCACCCCCACCCCCAGTGCACGAATTTCATGCACCTGGCCTCTAGTTAATATATAAAATATACAAGTTAATCTAAAAAATCATTACCCAAAAAAATACAGGTAATACACAGAATAAGGATGTGGACAATTCTTCAAAAATATATATACACAAGACCAATAGGAATATAGAAAATGCTTTACTCACTGATCAAGGTGGAATCCCTCAGGCTTCCTGCAACGCTACCAACCACAAGTCCTTCCCTGTGCACTTCGTACAGCGGGGAGAATTAGGACTTCAGGAAAGAAGGGAGCAGAGGAAACAGACCCACCCTCCCCAGAGCAGCAACTACCCAGGAAACTGGAAAAATAAGCAGAACCACAGTCTACATGGCAGGACACAGCACACCCTGGGACATGGGGCCTGGGAAATTGCAAAGCCAAGTCCAGGTCACTGGTGACAGTGAGGGTCTTACCCAGCGAGGATATAAGTTCAAAGTTCTCCAGCATCACATTCAGGTACAGCTGTCTCTGACCCTCATCAAGGAGGCTCCATTCCTCCCTGGAGAAGTACAAGGCAATGTCCTCAAAGGTCACACCAACCTGTCAGAATTGAGACAATTGAAACCAGAGCTGTCTCTCTGAGAACCCCCATTCCTACTCCTTACACACCTTCCCCCCCTCAACCTCCTCCAGCGCACCCGGTTAGTGTGGACACCAGGCCCTAATGCCAGTGCAGGCTGCTCTCTCATCACAGCCCCATTACTCACTGTTACTGCCCTCACCAGAGAGAGAAGTTGGCTTGGGTGGGAAGGATTGGGGGAGTGGAGAGTAGAGAGCAATGCCATTTAAGCTCTGGGCGATGCCTGCAGGGCCCCAGCCTTCCTGCCAAGCAATAACACCGCAGGCTCCTAGATCATGTCTCCAAGACAAAGCCAAGCCTGGGTTTATGCTTCACTTCTATGTCTCCACACCAGGTCCCATGCACCATCAGCTCACACTTCCTCCAGATGTGCACACCACTGGGTAATCTCTAACCTCTTCCATCATCAGACCCCACCTTCACTCCCTCAGCTGTGTCCCCTTCCTGCTCCAATGCCACTGGGTCTCGCTGGACTCACCCATGAACTTGGCACATGGCATCCAGAGAAGCTTGTCTTCCAGCCGGGTCCAGGACCACCCCAGGCCTCTGATGGACCCCACAGCCGGGAAAGCCCCAATGAGTCTGTGACGTCCTCCCTGCAGCCTCTGATCTGTCCGCCAATCCTCACAGCCCACACCCTCAGGGGAGCCTCAGATGCAAGTCACCCCTGTCCTCTCTGCCCTGCACTTGCTGTGCCTCAGAAGACATAACACTCCTCTCTCCCCTCCGCCTTCCTCACGGTCCTCCATGCGGACTGAGCTGCAGGACGTGACAGGAGCCGGCACCCGGGCTGTGGTGTTCGGTGTGAGGAGGCGGTGAGGGGCTGGGGGACCCGCACTCACCTCAGCGCAGCTGCCCAGCCCGGGCGCCGCCATTGCACTCTGTAGGCCGACCAGGTCGGGAGCAGGGGGAGAAGCAGCCGCCCAGGGAATGGCGGTGCCTGTCCGAGGCCTGGCGCGGTCCAGATAGCGACTGGGAGCTTCACTCCCAAATGTGAGCTGTGAGCACCCTGCAGGCTCCCACCATGGGCTGTGAGGCGGGGAACACCACTCTCCTGCCTTCTCCACGGGACCCTGGGACCAGGAACTCCTGACCCCCTGAGACAGACCTGTGAGAACACAAAAACCCACCGGGAGGACTAGTCCCGCCCACAGAAATGGACAAAGGAAACTGCCTTTTCTCAGCCTCCATTGGCTCAGCCTGGTGGCATTCCATACAAGGCCTTCTGGGTAATGTAGTTCCTAGGCTCCAGGTCCAGAATTCTGCATTTCCACAGAGCTGATTCCAGGACTGGATTTAGGGGCAAATACCCCAAGAACACACCAAGTATACTCAGGCCCTCCAGCGCCTTCAAGGGAGATGATTTCTAGGGCAAGTTTGTTTCTCCTGCGCCTGCGTGGCTGGTTTCGCATATCTTTCTTCAGGACCTGCTCCACTCAGGACATTAAGCATGTCTCTCCTTCAGGCCATATGTAGCGGGGGAGATTGCTCAAGTCTCTAACCTGCCTCCATTGAAACCATTATACAAAGTTAATGTCACAAAACAGACACTCATACTTAAGAACATCTGCTTCTGATGCCATCCAAAGTGTCAGCTCTGCAGAGACAAAACCCTAATTACCGAGGTCTCCTGTGCGTCAAACTCTGTGCTGGGATCAAAGAGGAGGCAGACAAACAGCAGCTCACCCTGAAAGGTTTCCCTGGAGAAACCACTGCAGCTGAGAAATGATGGCGTTCCCCTGTACACGGGGAGGCCAAGGGTAAGTGCTCTGAGATGTAAAGGGAATGGGAGGAAACGCATAACTGCAACCATGGAAACAGGAACTGCAGCTGAGCCACCCTGGTCCTCATCAGGTACCTGCTCCAGTGAGGACTGCACATCAGTGGTAGAGACTGTGTCTGACGCTGGAGAAAATGGTTAAAATCCAGCCCCTTGAATCTGACACTTGTCTGTGGAGTAAACGTGGGGAGCTGACTTCATTTCTCAGATACTGAATTTTGTCAGCAATTTGATATGAGTTTTCACTTGCCCAGGTTGTGAGAATTAAAAGAGAAAATGCTCAAGAATCCAAACCCGGAATCCTGGCAACAAGTACTCAGCTTGTTATTTTATTCATCTTGGGAGGCCAGAGTAAGCGCCATCAATCGTCTGCATGTCACATTCAGCCGACTGAGATTCAGGGAGCTCTAGTGAGTCTGCTGGAGATTCCCAGGTGGGGCACACCACAATGAGACCTGAGTGCCCACAGCTCCTGCCTCCTGCAGAAGAGTCAGTGGCTTCTTATAGGTCCCACCTATAGATGTAAAGAGCCAGGGCCATCGCAACCAAATGGACGGCCGAACAAGCTGAGTGGGGCGACAAGGACAGTAGTTGGGTAGTGAGGTACGACCAAATGACTGACCATCAGGCTGTGTGAGGTGACCATGCCAGAGGGGGGTTAGCAAGGGACAACCAATCGACTGACCAGCAGGCAGTGTGAGGCTACCAGGCCGGCAGAAGCAGTGAGGGGCAACCAAAAGGCTGAACAGCAGCACATTGTGTGTGGTGACCAGGCAGGCGGGGTTGGGGGTGGTGGGGGGTGTAATGAGGATGACCGGGATGGCAGGGGGGCAGGAAGGGGTGACGAGGCCGGCAGGGAGGGGCAGTAAGGGGCAGCCATGCTGGCGGGGTGGGGGCAGCTAGGGGTGTCTAAGCCAGCGTGGGGGGGCACTTGGTGGCAAGCAGGTTGTCAGCAGGCGACAGTTGGGGGAAATCAGACTGGCAGGCAGAGGCGGTTAGGGGTGATCAGGCAGGCAGTTGAGCAGTTAGAAGCCAGCGGTCGCAGATTGTGAGAGGGATGTGCAACTGCAGGTTTAGGCCCAATCCTAAGGACATTCCCCCAAGGGGTCCCGGATTGGAGGGTGCAGGCTGGGCTGGGCTGAGGGGACCCCACTTCTGTACACAAATTTCGTGACTGGGCCTCTGGTTTCTTAATAAAATGCACCCCAAAACAAAGGTGCATGTGGGTACTGGGGAATGAGAAGTGTCTGTCCTGGGAATGTCTCTGCAGGGAGGGTGGGAGTTCAAAGGAGATGGAGACAGAGAGAGAGAAAAATCAATGCTGAGAGAATCATTGATCAGGTGCCTCCTGCATGCTCCACACTGCGGCTCTCCCCAGATTGTGAATGGAACCGTGACCTCCTGGTTCATAGGTACACATGGAAACACTGAGACATGCCAACTGTGCTCTCAACAATTATGTTCCTATCTCTTGCTCCCTCTCCTTTGCTCTATGAAATCAATGAAAATGTTTAAAAAAATAAATTATTTATTAAAAAGGAAAAATTATTAAAACATATTATTCTAACACAAAGAAAGCATATAACACTTCTGAAAAAAGGCTAACTATAAATTCTTACAAAAAAGTACAAACAACAGTGAGGTAGAATGACAAAATTACAGAATATGTTTAAACTAGAGGCCTGGTGCATGAAACTCATACACTCAGGGGGGACCCCTCAGCCTGGCCTGTGCTCTCTTGCAGTCCAGGAGCCCTCGGGGAATGTTCGACTGACAAAGGTAAAGAACACTTATCCTAACAATTAAAGAGGGAATATGCTAATTGACCATTGCACCCTCACAAGATGGCAGCACCCACAGCCAATAAAGAAGGAACATGCTAATTGAATACCACGCCCTCAAGATGGTGGTACCCACAGACACATGAATGCAGCGCCTTGTTTCCTCAGCCCCCTGGGGTGGCAGGCACGTGGCACTGCTGGGCCCGCCCTTTCTGCGCACCTGCCTCTGTAGTCCCCCAGTCCCCACAGGCCCCAGCAGCCCAGGGCCGGCCCAAGGCACAGGAAAGCCTCTGATGTCAGCTGTCCAGCTGCCCAGGGCCGTCTGAGGCTTGCGCTGCCAGCAGTGGCAGCAGCGTGATGGGGGCATCGCATTCCCAAATGCCGGGTGCTTTCTGCCCCTGAGAATTCCTGGACTGTGAGAGGGGGCAGGCCGGCCTGAGAGACCCACCTGTCAGTGCATGAATTTTCATGCATCTGGCCTCCAATATTCATATAAGGAATTATAAAGAACTGTTTGTACCAGCTTTATTAGAAATAACCAAATATTTATTAAAATGGACAACATGGTGGTGATATATTCGAAGATGAGTATAACTACCAGAGCCCTAGCTGGTTTGGCTCTGGATAGAGCACAGGCCTGCAGACCAAAGGGTCCCAGGTTCGATTCTGGTCAAAGGCAAGCATCTTGGTTGAAGACTCCTTCCCAGCCCAGGCCCTGGTCACAGCTAATGCAGGAGGCAACCAATTGATGTGTTTCTCTCACATCGATGTTTCTCTCTGTCTTTCCCTGTCTCTTCCACTCTCCCTAAAAAATCAAGGGAAAAATATCCTTGGGTGAGGATTAACAACAAGAAAAAGAATATCTATTAAAAAAAAAAGAGATGAGTTACTAATATATCTTCAATAAATCTCCAAGAATTTATGAAATACAAATTTAAGCAGAAAAATCCTTAGAAAAAGCAAAGTTCTTTAATAAAATGGAATGTAAATCCATGAGTACTGGGAAAGCTGTAAGAACAGGGACAGATTAAATGAGGTCATGAAGCAACTACACAGTGAGTGATATGGTCAGTATTATGAGTGTAATGATGGTTTCAGTTTCATGCACATGTCAAGATTTATGAAACACTATACTTAATGCATGTAATTTACTCTTTACAGCTGTTAACAATGGTTCAAGATAAAACAAATATCCGTTCACCTATTCTGGAAGAACAGGTTTGGCAACGCTATATTCAATCCACATTCTTATGTCCTCTGGGCGACAGTCTCATCTCAGTGACAGAAAATGCAACAATGAAGACTTTTCACCCAAACCCACTGGAATGGTGACTGGGTCTCACAAGCCACATCCCTGGATTGAAGACAGCCTTTGTCTTCATCTTTGTTCTGCTGGCAGAGCACCAAGGGCTCTGATGGGAACACCTGAGCAGCTACAGGAACCACAGCACCTCCTGTTTATAACCAATGACAATGACCGCTCCAGAGAAGATAAACATGCCGGGAGTCCCTCAGATCTGGGTAATACCGCTCCTGTAGTTTTTACATCAAAAATATTTCTAAGAAAGAAAAAAAAATTTTTCTGCATGCAGGTTTAGATGAAGACCATTCCATCTAATGGGCTGCAGTCTGGTCCAACAACAATTAGGTCAGTGTTTCTGCAGTGAAAGGGGTTCCCCTCACTGTAATGGTCCTCCAACTGGTGACCAGCCCCCATGGAATTGAAGGCATTAGGGCACATGTCCCTCTGCAACACCTGGGTAGGAGGTTCCCTTCAAATGTCTTAGCATCCCCTGAAAACAAGAAAAAAAAATACACTGCTCCCAGACATACTTGAGGTTGTCACAGCTAACTGCCCGCCCCCCTTTGAAGTGATCTCTGTGTCTCAAAGCATCCATCTTCACATAAGGACTAGAGTACAGTGTTTCCTGGAAAATTATGGGAAACAATGTAAATTTGGCAAAAACTGCTGAGCTAATTTCTGCACCATAGTCTTCCCTCAACGACAAAAATGTGGGAGAGGCCATAAGTTTTTCACCTGATCATGCTTGGAGAGCCTGGATATCCATATAAAATAAACCATAGACTCATTAGAACACCCAAGATTAAAGAAGTCGTAGCAAAAAGCCTTCATTATTTTGCAAAGAAAGAGACATAAAAAAACTGGCAATTCTTCCACTGGTGACTGAGGCACAAAACAAATTCATCACTGGCACCTAGGGAAAGCATGTCCCTGAAAATGGCAGTCCCTCTGAAACATTGTTTACTGGGGTCAACAGTCATCAGTCCTATGTGGCAACTCATGACAGGGAAACAAGGAAGAACTAAGGACTCAGGTATTCCTAATTTCCTACAACAAATGAGACAACAGAGTTAGCTTCCCTGGGCACATGAGGATGGGGATTGATGCCATCTGTAGGGACCTTATAGGTGGTTCAGGTGAAATACCTTCAGCAACAGAAATATGCAATGATATACACCTGGGAAGACATCTCTGTATGTTAGAAAGTGCAACACAGACACATAGGGTTCCAACATAAATACTAACAAACACAACAACAAAAACCGTTGAGGGGATGTTATAACATATAGGTGATTAAGTGTATCAGATATAATTCAGACTGACACTTCACAAATTTTCTTATACTATAGTTAAGTCCTAACTAAAAAAATACATTTCCTACACATCTAAGAAATTTTTCACATTTGGACTTTTTATTGCAGAGCGAATTTACAACTTAATGATATATATCTCACATTAATTACACTCATAACGGCTTTCTCTAGTGTGAGCTCTCCGATGATACTGAAGACTATTGCTCCTTGTAAAAGATTTTCCACATTCACTGCAATTATAAGCCTTTTCTCCTGTATGAACTATCTGATGAACACGAAGGTGCGTCTTAGTGCGAAAAGATTTCCCACATTCACTGCATTGATAAGGCTTTTCTCCAGTGTGAACTCCCTGATGATATTGGAGACCACTGGATTGTGTAAAAGTTTTCCCACATTCACTGCATTGATAAGGCTTTTCTCCAGTGTGAATTCTCTGATGACGACGAAGGGCAGTGCTCCAGGTAAAAGATTTCCCACATTCACTGCAATTATAAGGCTTTTCTCCAGTGTGAACTCTCTGATGAATATGAAGGTTGGTGTTAGTGGTAAAAGATTTCCCACATTCACTGCATTTGTAAGGTTTTTCTCCAGTGTGAACTCTCTGATGAATACGAAGATGGTTATTAGTGGTAAAAGATTTCCCACATTCACTGCATTGATAAGGCTTTTCTCCTGTATGAATTCTCTGATGATTATGAAGGTGAGACTTAGTTCTAAAAGATTTTCCACATTCACTGCACTCATAAGGCCTTTTGCCAGTGTGCAAAGATTCATGATCACCTAGGCTTTTACTACTGCGAAAAGCTTTCCCATATTCACAGCACTGATAAGGCCTTTCTCCAGTGTGACCTTGCTGTTGATCATGAAAGCAAGAATATTTGGTAAAGTATTTTCCACATTCAGAGGACACAAAACACCGACTCCCTGCATGGACACCCTTTTCCTGAATAAATGTGTGGTTGCAACTAATGTCTTTCTTACATTCTTTACTGGTGTAATCATTTTTTCTCCTTTGAAACGTCATCACACACGCTGGGATAGCATTTGGATTGTCCCTGGTCTGAGTAGCCTTTAGGTAGAGATGACCTAACCCGGTAAGGATACCCTGTTGAACCTCCCTGCAGGAGAAATGACTTTGGGACACATTGAAATTGCAGCTGTTTGCAAGTGAGATCCTGTCCACACCTGTATTGAAAGTCTTCTCTCTCACATGCTGCTGGTGAAATTTTACACGGAAGTAAAAGCGATTGGCACATGCCCCACATCTCAACAGTATCTGTCCATGTTGTGTTCCCTGCAGCTCCATCACGTGGAAAACGTTTCCCAAGACGAGTGCACAACTCTCACAGGGGTGGCGCTTCTGGGAAGACAAGGCTACCTTGGGATTCCTTGCCTGTGACACTGTTACAGAAACCTTCTGTTCTGTTGCTTCCTCCACATTCTCTGCTCCACAGCAGCAACCTGTACAAAAGGAAACATTGGTGAAGTACATGTTGATCTTATGAAAACAGAATATCTTCACCACAAATGTTTATGACTAGACATGATTCCATAGAAAGATTTTCAAGATGAGTGAGGTAGACTCTGAGGAAATTGCTGTTATACATAACGTGGCCCCAAAAGTCAGTCGATGAGGAAAATCTCACCCACGGAGGGACAGAAGCCCAGGATGGGACACAAAGGAGAGGAAGCCTTTACTCATTGTTCCTACACAAACGGCTTCCTCCAGGACCTTACATGCAGGCCATGTGAGTTTGTGTAGAATAATTTAAAGCCGCTCAAAGCCATAAAAATTAATTGTATGAGAGCACATGATGTTCGACGACAGTATAATAACACGTGTGCACTCCAAGGCGCTGCAGGCATCGACCGACGTTGGAGTGCAGTAAAGAGAGACCTGTGAGAGAGGCAGAGGCGCAACGTCCGGAGAGGTTAAAGTTAGCTGTGGGCTGGGAATCCGAGTAGAAATGATCACTATTAGAACCGAGCAGTTGGCAAAGTATCAACAACAAGCACAAACAAGCATAAGTGGGTGAGTAATGGGCAACTGTAACAAAACAATGGGTTTCTAGCTATGAATGTAACAGAGGCCAGCCGAGAATTCCTCCCCAATGACCCTTCACCAAGGCAAGACGGCCTGTGGGTCCTCTGTGTCAATCATAAAGCGTGTTTCTTCTGTGATGCACAAATGATTCTTCTACTTAAATTCCATTAGAGCCATTGCAAAAACAAGGGTCAGAGTTACCTCCAGCAGCCATGGTGCTTCCGGTATCGTTGGCCCTAGGGGCCTGTCCTTTATAAATGCTGGGAGTTTTGTCTTTAAGAAACACAGAATGGCTTGGCCAGTACGGTCAGTTGATTTTAGCATTGTCCTGTGTACCAAAAGGTCGAGGATTCAATTTCCACTCAAGTCACATGTCAGTATGTGGGTTCCATTTCCAGTTAGTTTGTGTGCGGAAGGCAGCTGAGTGATGTTTCTCCCTCAAGTGATGTTTCTCTCTCTGTCTTTCTCTTTCTCTCTCCATCTCTCTTCCTCTCTAGGTGAAACCAATAATAAATGGATAAATAAAAATGTCAAGGTAGCCAAACCTAAAACAGAACTGAAAAAAGTGTAGAGGCAAAGTAACTAAAAAAGACAACCTACCAAAAATCATGTACGAAATTCAGAGAATGTAATTTTAAGAGGAAATTTTATAGGGATAAAAGCCTACATTATGAAAAATAATCTCACAAAACCTAACCTGCCATATCAGGAATCTAGAAACAAAGCAAGAAAATAAACCCAAGGGCTGCAAAAAAAAAGAAACAATCAATATTTGAAAAAGCATCAATAAACAGGAGACAAAACAAAATAAAAGAATACCTAACAGGTGCTTTTCTAAAAAAATATAAAAATGGGCAAATCTTGAGCTAGACTAAAGCAAAAAACAAGAACAAAAAAAAACAAGCCTCAAAGAAATGAAAGGTAAAACATTACACCGGACACTATGAACCACAAAGCATCAGAAGAGATATTGAGGTTAGGAGACCACATGACCCTCCATAGAGAAATTTGTCAAGATCCCATATGAGCTTCTGAAATTAATAAACAAATGCTGAGCCCTGGCCAGGTGGCTCAGCTGTTGAGTGTGTGGTCCCGATGCACTTTAAATTATCCTACGGTTGTGGGTTTGATCCCCCATCAGGGCACATGTAGGGGACAGCCAATGAATGCTTAGATGGGGAGAACAGCAGATCAATGTTTCCCTCTCTTTCTCTGTCTCCCTTCTTGTCTCTCAAATCAATAAATAAAGGCTGCCCAGTATAACTCAGTGACTGAGCATCGACCCATGACCTTGGAGATCACAATTCCATTCCGTGTCAGGGGACATACACAGGTTGCCGGCCCAATAGCCAGTGGGGGGTGTGCATGAGGCAGCTGATCAATGACTCTCTCTCATTATTCATGTTTCTATTGCTCTTTCCTCTTCCTCTCTAAAATCAATAAAATATATTTACAATATACATAAAGAAATAATTGAAAGAATAAATAAATAGCCCTGACCCGAGTCTCTCCGTGCTGACAGTGCCTGCCTGTACACTGGAAGCTCATGGGTCAGGTTCCCAGTAAAGGGCAGGTACCTAGGTTTCAGGTTCAATCCCCCCTCTTAGTGGGGGCACATGTGGGAGGCAAACAATTGATGTTTCTCTCTTTCTCTGCCTTTTTGTCTCTCTGTCTCTAAGAAAAAAAAAAATCAATGGAAAAAATATTCTCACTATTCAGGTGAAGATAAAAGAAGAATAAGTAATTCAATTTAGAAAAGTTACTAGAGAGGAGATCCAAGATGGGGGTGTAGGCAAAAGCCTGTACTTGCTGCCTCCCACAACCACATCAAAATTACAACTAAAATACAGAACAACCATCAGGCAGAACTGCTGGAAAGCTGGCTGAATAGAAGTGTTATGACTAGAGAAGTAAAGAAGACGGCACACTGAGACTGGTAGGAGGTGCGGAGGCTCAGAAGGTGCTGGTCCTGTACCCACATGGGTCACCTTTTTAATTGGGAGGGAGGTCGTCTCTGGAGAGGTCACCTGGAGGAGCAAGGGGTCCCAGGCCCACAGCAGATGCCCAGCCCAGGGCCCCAGAGCTGGGAAGAAGTCCCTACTGGCAGTAAGAGCTAAGGGCTGTAAATACCAGTGAAGACTGGGGCTCAGTGACACAGAGACTGTGGGTGACCCACCTGCGCCTCTTACAATGCCAGCACCACAAACTGAACTTACAAACCCCACTACCTCTGAGCTCAAATGCCAGGTGAGACTTGGAGGGGGACCCGGACACATACGAGGAGAAACTGGACTGACTGGCATCAGGGCAGGACCTCGGGGCCGTGTCCCCCAGACGGAGGTGCTCGCAGCAGTCATTATACCCAGGCTGGGACCACCCTGGTCTCAGGGCTGACTGGCAGCCATTTTTGTTTTCCCTGCCCTAGTGATTCCCTGAGACCACACCTCATTCAATTTACAACCCCACCCCAGGTGTGCAGCAGCTTTTGTATATGCATAGCCTGTCCTTCCTCAGGGTAGAACCTGTCAAACAAGTTGCATTGTGTCAGGGAGCCCCAAACCTGTCAATAAAAGGCCCAAGAACTAGCATTCCTTGCTTTACAGCTGGGCCTCGTCAGGGCACTTCCAAACCTGATTCAAAGAAGTGAATCTGCAGATCTCTCTGTAGATATTGCGGGGTGGCTCCAGGCAGGGGCTGACTTTACGCCTCCCTGAAGAAACAAGAGCCAGTGTACCCAGTGGTCAGTGTCATACCATACCAGCTTACAACTCTTCATACCCATAAGTGACACACTCAAGGGGCAGACTCACTGAGCACCAAAGCCCCACTGAAGTAAGTCCTGCTCCATAGGGGTGTCTCCTGCACAGCAGCTCTCTCACTGTAGTCTCAGTGAACCCTGCACATGCTAACATGCTCAACCAAATTCTGGCAAATCGGATCCAGCATTACATTAAAAAGGTCATACACCATGACGAAGTGGGATTTATTCCAGGGATGAAATGATGGTACGATATCTGCAAATCAATAAATATACATCACATGAAGAAACTGAAAGACAAAAATCACATAATCATATCAATTGATGCAGAAAAAAGTCTTTGACAAAATCCAACACCCTTTCTTGATAAAAACTCCCAGCAAACTGGGAGTACAGGGATCATACGTCAACATAATAAAAGCATTATATGACAAACTTACAGCCAACATCATACTCGATGGGCAAAAACTAAAATCATTTTCCCTAAGAACAGGAACAAGACAGGGATGCCCACTTTCACCACTCCTTTTTGACATAGTACAGGGAGTGCTAGCCATAGCGATCAGAGAAGAAGAATAAATGAAAGGCAATGAGAGCCCTAGCCGGTTTGGCTCAGTGAATAGAGCATCGGCCTGCGGACTCAAGGGTCACAAGTTTGATTCCGGTTAAGGGCATGTTCCTTGGTTGCAGGCACATCCCCAGTAGGAGGTGTGCAGGAGGCAGCTGATAGATGTTTCTCTCTCATTGATGTTTCTAACTCTCTCTCCCTCTCCCTTCCTCTCTGTAAAAAATCAATAAAATATATTTTTTTTAAAAAGAGATTGGAAAAGAAGTAAAACTGTCATTATTCACAGATGACATGATATTGTACAAAGAAAATCCTAAATACTCCAAAAAACAACTAAATATAATAAGTGCATTCAGCAATGTAGCAGGATACAAAATTAACACCCAGAAATATATGGCTTTTTATACACCAATTATGAACTCACAGAAAGAGAAACAAACAGCAACAAAAACCAATCCTATCTACCATTGCAACAAAAAAATGAGGATACCTAGGCATAAACTTAAGGAAGGAGGTAAAAGACCTGTACTCGGAAACCTATAGGAAGTTGAAAAAAGAGACAGAAGAAGCCCTAACCAGTTTGGCTCAATGGATAGGGCATCCGCCTGTGGACTGAAGGGTCAAAGGTTTGATTCCGGTAAAGGGCATGTACCTTGGTTATGGGCACAGCCCAGCAGGGGGTGTGCAGGAGGCAGCTGATGGATATTTTTCTCTCATAGATGTTTCTAACACTCTCTCCCTTTCTGTAAAAAATCAATAAAATATATTTTTTAAATAAGGAAAAAAAAGAGATAGAGGAAGACATAAACAAAAGGAAGAATATACCGTGTTCATGGGTTGGTAGAATCAACATCATCAAAATGTACATACTATCCAAAGTAATCTATAGATTCAGTGCAATCCCCATTAAGATACCAACAGCATATTTCACAGACCTAGAACAAACTCTCCAAAAATTCATCTGGAATAAAAAAAACCTGAAGAGCCGCAGCAATCTTGAGAAAGAAGAAGAAAGTTAGAGGGATCACAATACCAGATACCAAGCTATATTACAAAAAATGCCTGGTACTGGCACAACAACAGACATAGAGAACAATGCAACAGAACAGAGACCACAGAAATAGATCCAAGCCATTATGCTCAATTAACATTTGAAAAAGGGGGCAAGAGCATACAATGGAATCAAGACTGTCTCTTCAACAAATGGTGCTGGGAAATTTCGTAAGATATATGCAAAAACATGACACTGAACACCAACTTACACCATACTAAAAACAAACTCAAAATGGCTAAAGGACTTAAATGTAAGACCGAAACCATAAAAATCCTGCAAGAGTCCACAGGCAGCAAATTAGCAGACATATGTCGTAGCAATATCTTTACCAATACAGCGCCTAGGGCAATGGAGACTAAAGAGAAAATAAACAAATGGGACTACATCAAAATAAAAAGCTTCTGCACAGCAAAAGAAACCATCAACAAAACAAAAAGAAAGCACAGTGCATGGGAGAACATATTTGCCAATGATATTTCCGATAAGGATTTAATCTCTAAAATTTACGGAGAACTCATACAACTTAACAAAAGGAAGATAAACGACCCAATGAAAAAATGGGAAAAGGACCTAAACAGACACTTTTCTATTAAATAGAAAGAGGACATAGAGAAGGCCCAGAGACATATGAAAATATGCTCAAAGTCACTAATCATCTGAGAGATCCATATCAAAACGACAATGCAGGTACCATCTCACACCTGTCAGAATGGCTATCATCATCAAACCGACAAACTACAAGTGCTGGCGAGGATGTGGAGAAAAAGGAACCCTCGTGCACTGCTGGTGGGAATGCAGACTGGTGCAGCCACTCTGGAGAACAGTATGGAGTTTCCTCAAAAAACTAAAAATGGAACTCCCATTTGACCTAGTAATCCCACTTCTAGGTCTATATCCCAAGAATCCAGAAACACTAATCAGAAAGGATATATACGCACCCCTATGTTCACAGCAGCACAATTTACGATAGCTAAGATTTGGAAACAGCCTAAGAGACTATCAGGAGATGAGTGGATTAAAAAACTGTGGTACATCTACACAATCATATATTATGCTGCTGTAAAAAAGAAGGAACTCTTACCACTTGTAACAGCATGGACGGACCCGGAGAGCATTATGCTAAACGAAATAAGCCAGCCGGAGAAAGATAAATATCACATGATCTCACTCGTTTGTGGGAAATGGGGGAAAGAGGAGACATATGTAATACAATGTGTAATACTTTAAACAACGAAGAATTTTTTAAAAAGAAATATGGTGAAAATAGCTATAGCACACAACACACTCCACATATTAAATGCAGTTCTGAGGATAACTCCTATGGTATTTTACAAAGAAAATGAAAAGAGAATCTTGAAATGTATGGAATTAAAAAACTCAAACAGCAAAAGCAGTCTTGAGCGAGAACAAAGCTGGTGGCATCACACTTCCTGACTTCAATTTAGTACACAGAGAAAGCAAGCAAACGGGGTGTGGCTGGAGAAACACAGACACATACATCAACAGAACAGAACAGAACGCACAGAAATAAAACCAAGTAATCTTGGTTTCAAGTAATCTTCGTCAAAGCTGCAAGACACAGAAGGGAAAGACAGTTTCTTCAATGAATGGTGCTGCTGAAATCAACATTCACATGTAAAACAAGAAAACTGGGCATTGCTGATAAAATGTAACTCATTTCGGCATGACAGAATTGATTATCAGGGCTAAAATGTAAAACTCCTCAGGACATCCTAGAGAAAAAGCTTTCGAGATTTGTTTTGGACAGGATTGTCTGAATGTGACACCAACCACCAGATAAAACAGAAAAAAATAAACAGTCCAGATTGCAAGAAATAAAAATTTAAAAAAGCTGCTTCACAGCCTAACAGTAATAAACAAAATGGAAAAGAAAGAAAGAAAACCTAGAGAATGGGAGAAAATATTCGCAAATCATATGAAGGAATCACCTGGAGATACTGTGGATTCGGTTCTAATCAGCACAATAAAGGGAATATTGGGAAAAAGACAGAAATTCCCACAAATAGTGGGAGTTCCCCAGGGATAATAAAGATATGTTAATACTATTCTGCAGGCTAATAACAATGCAATGATTCTGTCTGAAAAGCAAATTCTATATAACTTCATTAAAAATACTTTATTGCTAAGCACTAGTAACAAGCATCTGAGCTTTAGAAAAATGGTGGCACTAGACCTAATGAACATAGGGTTGCCAAAAACATGGACTTTGTAGAAAAGTTGGTGTGGGGAAGTAATATCTTCAAAGCACAGTTAAGCACATGCAACAATATGTGTTCCTGTACAAACTAAGCAATTAATATATAAATTTTTGAGGCATTCAAAACAATCTTTAACAAAAACAGGATAAAGAAGTACAGACAAGTCTTCCAAAAATAGGTACAAGTGACCAACAGGAATATAGAAAATGCTTTCCTCACTAATCAAGGTGGAATCCCTCAGGCTTCCTGCAACACTACCAACCACAAGTCCTTCCCTGTGAACTTAGTACAGCGGGGAGAATTGGGACTTCAGGAAAGAAGGGAGCAGCGGAAACAGACCCACCCTCCCCAGGACAGCAACGACCCAGGAAACTGGAAAATCAAGCAGAACCACAGTCTACATGGGAGGACACAGCACACCCTGGGGGATGGGGCTGGGAAACTGCAAAGCCAAGTCCAGGTCACTGGTGACAGTGAGGGTCTTACCCAGCGAGGATACAAGTTCAAAGTTCTCCAGCATCACATTCAGGTACAGCTGTCTCTGACCCTCATCAAGGAGGCTCCATTCCTCCCTGGAGAAGTACAGGGCAATGTCCTCAAGGGTCACGCCAACCTGTCAGAATTGAGACAATTGACACCAGAGCTGTCTCTCTGAGAACCCCCATTCCTACTCCTTACACAACTTCCCTCCCTCAACCTCCTCCAGGGCACCCGGTTAGTGTGGACACCAGGCCCTAATGCCAGTGCAGGCTGCTCTCTCATCACAGTCCCAAAACTCACTGGGATTGCCCTCAGCAGAGCAGCTGCGTTGGTGGGTGGGAAGGATTGGGGGAGGGGAGGGTAGAGAGCAATGCCAATTAAGCTCTGGGCGATGCCTGCAGGGCCCCAGTCTTCCTGCCAAGCAATTCCACTGCAGTCTGCTAGATCATGTCTCCAAGACAAAGCCAAGCCTGGATTTATGCTTCTCCTTTAAGTCCCCACACCAGGTCCTAGGACCATCAGCTCACACTTCCTCCAGACGTGCACACCACTGGGTAATCTTTAACCTCTTCCCATCTTCAGACCCATGTTCACTCCCTCAGCTCTGCCCCCTTCCTGCTCCAATGCCACTGGGTCTCGATGGACTCACCCATGAACTTGGCACATGGCATGTAGAGAAGCTTGTCTTCCAGCCGGGTCCAGGACCACCCCAGGCCTCTGATGGACCCCACAGCCGGGAAAGCCCCGAATGAGTCTGTGACGTCCTCCCTGCAGCCTCTGATCTGTCCGCCAATCCTCACAGCCCACACCCTCAGGGGAACCTCAGATGCAAGTCACCCCTGTCCTCCCTGCCCTGCACTTGCTGTGCCCTCAGAAGCCACAACACTCCTCTCTCCCCTCCGCCTTCCTCACGGTCCTCCATGCGGACTGAGCTGCTGAACGTGACAGGCACCCTCCCCAGCTGTGGTGTCTGTGAAAGGAGGCGGTGAGGGCCTGAGGGACAGGAACTCACCTCAGCGAAACTCCCCAGCACGGGCGCCGCCATTGCACTCTGTGGGCTGAGCCCCGCTGGAGCAGCTGCAGTAGAAGCCGCTGCAGGAATGGCGGTCCCTGTCCTGACCCGGGCGTGAGTCCGGGCGGTG
This sequence comes from Corynorhinus townsendii, assembly GCA_026230045.1. NCBI lineage: Eukaryota > Metazoa > Chordata > Mammalia > Chiroptera > Vespertilionidae > Corynorhinus > Corynorhinus townsendii. Next base: position 48,957,077 of record JAPDVU010000011.1, on the reverse strand, counting down.
ATTCCGAGTTTCAATCCCACGTATGAGCTGTGAGCACCTCTGGAGGCTCCGTCCATTGGCTGTGTTGCGGGGGAAAGAACTCTCCAGCCTTCTCCTTGAGACTGTGCGAGGGGGAACTCCGGACCGCCTGACGCAAAAATCTGAGAAGACAAAACCCCGCCAGGAGGACTACCGTTCGCGCCCTACAGAAGCGGCCAAACGGAACCGCCTTCTCTGAGCCCCCATTGGCTAAGACTGGTTGCATTCCCTGCATGGCCTTGTGGGTAATGTAGTTTCCACGCTCCAAGGCCCGGATCCGGTATTTCACAGTTGACTCCAGGACTGCATTTAGGGTCAAATAGCCCGAGAACACACCAAGTGTACTAAGTGCCCTCAAGCGCCATCAGGGGAGGGGATTTCTGGGGCAAGTTTGTTTCTGGAGCACCAGCGTGGCTGGTTTTGCATCTTTCTTCAGGACCTGCTCTTTCTGAAGGGCAGGCATTGTTTCTTCATTCAGGACTTTTGGCTGTGTCTCCTTCAGGCCAACTGTAGCTTGCAGAGGTTGCCCAAGTCTCTCATTTGATTTAACCTGCCTCCGTTGAATCCATTATACAAGGTTAATGTTACAAAACAGACACTCATACTTAGGAGCATCTGCTTCTGCCCTAACCGGTTTGGCTCAGTGGCTGGAGCTTTAGCCTGAGGACTCAAGGGTCCCACATTCAATGCTGGTCAAGGGCATGTACCTTGGTTGCAGGCACATACCCAGTAGGAGGTGTGCAGGAGGCAGCTGATGGATGTTTCTCTCTCACGGATGTTTCTAACTTTCTATCCCTCTCCCTTCCCCTCTGTAAAATTAAATAAAATATATGTATTTTTTACAAAGAGCATCTGCTTCTGATGTCATCCGAAGTGTCAGCTCTGCCTGGGTTGCACTGTGGATAAGATGGCCAAGAGACATGTGAAAATATGCTGAAAGTCACTGATCATCAAGAAATGCAAATTAAAGCAACTATTATCATCTCACCACTGTCAGAATGGCTGCCATCAACAAATCAACAAAGGACAAGTGCTGGCAAGGATTTGGAAAAAGGGAACCCTAGTACACTGCTGGTGGGAATACAAACTGGTGCAGCCACTATGGAAATCAATATGCACTTTCCTCATAAAATTTAGTACGGAACTGCCATTTGATCCAGTGATTCCACTTCTAGGAAAACATCATAAGAAACCTGAAACAATCAGATAGAATGTATGCACCCTTACGTTCATAGCAGCACAATTTTCAATAGCACAGATGTGGAAACAGCCCAAGTGTCCATCAATAGATAAGTGGATTAAAAAGCTGAGATACAACCCTACCCGGTTTGGCTCAGTGGATAGAGCGTCACCCTGCAGACTGATGGGTCCCAGGTTCAATTCAGGCAAGGGTATTTGCCTAGGTTGCAGGCTTGATTCCCAGTAGGGGGTGCACAGGAGGCAGCCAATCAATGATTCTCTCTCATCATTGATGTTTCTCTTTCTCTTTCATTTCTTCTCAGAAATCAATAAAAATGCATATATTTTTAAAAACCTGTGGAACATTTATAGCATGGAATACTATGCAGCAGTGAAAAACAAGAATCTTTACCCTGTCACACAGCATAGAGGGACCTGGACAGCAATATACCAAGTGAAATAAGTCAGTCAAAGAAAGACAAGTATCAAATTAATCTCACTCATATGTTGAATCTAATTAATAAAATGAAGTGGTGAATGGAGTGGATTCAGAGACAGGGAAGCATGAAAGGGAATGCAGAATCTCAGAGGGAATGGGAGGGTAAAGAAAAAAAAAGGTAGAAACAGCCTCTGGTGAGGATTAAACACACACACACACACCAAAGTCACCTAAGCCTTGAGCATTTTCTTCTGTTCTCTAAAAGCAATGGGAAAGCACTAGCTTGCTGTGTTCTGAGTCTGCTCTTTATTTGTGTTTATAAATCTGTCTTCTGTCTGTTGAGTCTCTGAAAATGCTGATAATCCTCCATGTAATGTTTTCCTGCTTCACATGAGTCAATTGATTTTGGTGATGTTGTAAGAAATGTCCAAACCTGTGGAGAATTTTTCTAAGCTAATGTGACCCAAGCGGGCAGCAGTGCCAGGAGGCAGAATAACAACAGATTAATGCTCGGGAGAATGGCAGCTTTGCACCTTTTTTATACATTAGACTCAAAGGAGAAGACATAAGGGGTTTACATGACATTCACTGGTGATAAATCAGTGGGGAGAGGTAAGGAGGGAAATCTCTGGGATTGGATAAAAAGTAAAAAAAAAAAAAAGACATCAACTTATTTTTAAGTTTATGGATTAAGTACCAGTTAATATTTAACCCAAGAACAATAATAATTGGTGCTCTGTGATATGTGTTGGGAGATCAAGCTCTTAGAGGAGTCTGTGAAACCGAAATGTCCCTGATAATCCAAAAATATATTATCCCAGATGCAAAAACACAACAGACAGGCTCAATAAGGTAAAATTTGACCTTTGCAAACAAAAACAGACTAGGACATAACTACCCTTGTGACTAGCTTTTACTTAGAACGTTTTAATTTCAAAGCATCCTGTATGGTTAGTTTTAGCCTCTGAGTTGGCAAGATGAGCTATGCCATGCCAGGCTCCCTGAGCTTGCTAGGTTTACGGTGTGAAATCATTTTTGTCCGTACTGGGGAGTTAGAGCCTGTGGGTTGAGGAGGAAATTCAATGAGTGGTTTATTATCTCCTGGACCCATTGCTGATGTCCTCCTGAACACAATGCCCCCAGTATTGCTGGTGTCCCTTTATTTGCTCTCCTAGAAGGAGTCACTCTTCAGGTCAATAAATCCTTAGGTCCTAAATGAGGTTGAGGTATTTGTAAGGACAAGGAAAAGGTCTTTTTCTTTACTGTGGCCTTCCACAATTTATGAGAAGCACCTGCTAATTAAATCCCAAGATTGTTGGCTCCTCTAATTCAAACAGCTCTTCTGTTCAAACTGCTGAACAAGATAAGCTACTTTCAAGACTAAATTCTTACACACCCCTCCTTCCTGCTGTGGTCACACTCCTTAGAGATAATTTGCACCAAGGGGTCTCTAGTTAGTAGAAACTTTCCTTCCCTCTGCCTCTTCAAACAAGCCTCTTTTGACCTCTGTATAACGTTTCCTCTAGTCATATTTTATACGCAAGGGGAAAATACTGATAAGAAACCTCTCTATACATCTGTCAGACTGTCTCCTGGAGAGCAAACAAACTGAAACTTTTAAAGACAGCCCCTCATAGCTACATAACTTCAGCACAGCCCCAGGCCCCTGCATTTGTTCTCTCTTAGCAACAGCCACTGATGAAAAGCAGAATCCAGCCTTTCTTTCTTGCCCGGTATTGGCCACCAATACTTGGCCCTTGTTTCTCTTGGAAAGTAAAACAAACTTCCTCTCTGAATCTCTTCTCTTAGCTGTGATTTCTTCCACAGCCCGCATCACCTGCCAAACCCTGACAGTGTTCCTTTTTTCTAAGGAGTTAAGTGGGTGAAAATGAGGGAAATATCATTGTAGAGGCAAAATAATATTTTCTTCTTTTCTAGGTTCTTTGGTTGGCCTAATAATTAAACTGATACACTGAGTCGCCAGATTATGATGACCTCTGGACGCATAATAATCTGGCTACTCAGTGTATACCCTATATAATAAAGGGCTAATATGCAAATTGTCCCACGACCAGGAGTTCAACCAGCAGGCAGGCCGGCCAACCGCCTATGTCCCCACCTTTTGGCCAGGCTGGCCAGACCCCACCCACGTGCGAATTCATGCACTGGGCCTCATATGTGTGTGTGTGTGTGTGTGTGTGTGTGTGTGTGTGTGTATATGCGTGTGTGTATATATATACACACACGCATATATACACATACATATATATATACACATACATACACTCACACACACATATATACACACACACACACACACTGAGTGGCCAGATTATTATGGGTCCAGAGATCATAATATCTGACCACTCAGTGTATAGGATAACAGGGGAAACAATCAACAATTTGTTAACATTTATATCGCCTGTATACATGGAAACGACTCAGAACAACAAAGTAACTGGCCAAAATGGTAAACACCATCATCTGAAAAGCCACATTCACCTACAATAAAAAAATGTGGTGTGTGGAGAGTCAGTTAGGGTAGATTGTCAGGAAAAGCACAGTAAGGACCTCAGTTGTGGCCTAATGTGCTGTGCACTGTGGTGAGGGCTTGTATTCAAAATGACTCTCTTCCAAATCAAAATCCAGGGTACAGACACGGGAGACTGGGATAAAAGATGTGGTTTCAGAACATGATCCGGGCTGCAGGGAAAACACGGTGAGAGCCATTGTCTCATTCAGCCAGTAGGGATAGAGAGGACAGAATCACATGGGCAGTGGGTCCTATGCATGAATCAGAGGTGAGCACCCGTCCAATGAGACCAGAATCACGTAGGACTCCAGCATCACTTCCAATATTAGGTCTCAGAATTCATGTCCAATTGTATCCACTCCTGCAGGGTGAATGTCAGTGCCACATAGCCTCATCATTTGAAGGGTCAAACTGAGGCAAGAAATTCATCAGTGGATGGGATCACAGCATGACACCCAACATGTGGGTGAAGGTGCAGAGACACAGCCCTAATCACTGAGGTCTCCTGAGGGTCAAACTCTGTGCTGGGATCAAAGAGGAGGCAGACAAACAGCAGCTCACTCTGAAAGAAGGTTTCCCTGCAGAAACCACTGCAGCTGAGAAATGATGGCGTTCCCCTGAACACAGGGAGGCCAAGGGTAAGGGCTCTGAGATGTAAAAGGAATGGGAGGAAATGCATAACTGCAACCATGGAAACAGGAGCTGCAGCTGCGCCACCCTGGTCCTCATGCTGCACCTGCTCCAGTGAGGACTGCACATCAGTGGTAGAGACTGTGTCTGACGCTGGAGAAAATAATGGTTAAAATCCAGCCCCTTGAATCTAACACTTGTCCGTGGTGTAAACTTGGGAAGCTGACTTCATTTCCCTGATACTGAATTTTTGCAGCAATTTGGTATGAATTTCCACTTGTCCAGGTTGTTGTGAGAATTAAAAGAGAAAATGCTCAAAAATCTAACTCTGGAATCCTGGCAACAAGTACTCAGCTTGTTACTTTTTTTAAAAATTGATTTCAGAGAGGAAGAGATAGGGAGATAGAAACATCAATGATGAGAATCATTGATCAGCTGCCTCCTGCACGCCCCCTACTGGGGATCAAGATGGCAACCTGGGCTTGTGCCCTTGGCTGGAATGGAAAATGGGACCCTTCAGTCCGTAGGTCAACACTCTTATCTATTGAGCCAAACCAGCTAAGGGCCAGCTTGTTACTTTTATTGCTCTTGGAAGGCAAGGTAAGCACCATCAATCATCTGCATGTCACATTCAGCCAACTGAGATTCAGGGAGCTCTTGTGAGTCTGCTACAGATTCCCAGGCGGGGCACACCACAGTGAGAACTGAATGCCCACAGCACCTGCCTCCCTGCAGCAGGGTCAGTGGATGCTTATAGGTTCCACTTCTTACTAAAATGCACCCAAAGACAACGGTGCCTGTGGGCATCTGGGGAGTGGGAAGTGCCTGGCCTGGGGATGTCTCTGCAGGCCAAGGCGGGGTACCAGAAGAGGGAGAGAGAGAGAAACATAAATAATGAGAGAGAATCATTGATCAGGTGCCTCCTGCATGCCCCATAGTGGGGATCTACCCCGGGCACAGGTATGTGCCCTAGTCAGGAGTAGAACTGTGAACTCCTGATTCATAGGTCCATGTGGAACCACTGAGCCATGCTGGCTGGTCTGTCATTCATGTTTCTCTCTCTCTCTTTCCTTTCCTCTATGAAATCATTAAAAATGGGTTAAAAATCAACTAAAATATTAAAAAGTAAAAAATATTACAACATATTATTTCAAAAGAAAAAATCTTGGTTTCCCAAAGCAAAAAAGGTACAGAATGCGTAAAATTCCAACATCCATCTTTGTTGTTCCACTGCCTTTTTTAAAATATATATTTTCATTTAAAAAATTATAGAACACTTCACAAATGTGTCATCCTTGAGCAGGGGCCATGCTAATCTCCTCTGTCTCTTTCCAGTTTCAGTATATGTCCTGCCGAGGCACACACTCCGCTGTCTTTTTGTTAGAGAAAATTGGCTCAACAAATCAACAATCGACAAGTGCTGGTGCAGATGCGGAGATAAAGGAACCCTGGTGCACTGCTGGTGGGAATGCAGACTGCTGCAACCACTGTGTAAAACAGTATGGAGTTTCCTCAAAAAGTTAAAAACGGAACTCCCATGTGACCCAATGAACCCACTTCCAAAAATATATCCCAAGAAATCAGAAACACCAATGAGAAAGGATATGTGCACCCCTAGGTTCACAGAAGCACACTTTACAATATCTAAGATTTGGAAACAGCCTAACTGCCCATAAGTAGATGAGTGGATTAAAAAACTGTAGTAGATCTACACGATGGAATAGTACACTGCTGTAAAAAAGAAGGAACTTTCACCACTTACAACAGCATAGATGGATCTAGAGAGCATCATGCTAAGCAAAATAAGCCAGTTGGAGACAGATAAATATCATATGATCGCATTTGTGGCTTATAATAAACAACATAAACTGATGAACAAAAATAGAGCTAGAGGTAAAAAAAATTCCAGAATAGAAGTAATCCAATATTGCCAGAGTTTTAATATTTCCTACAACTTTTGTGATATCCTACTATGTTGTTTTTTTAAATATATATTTTATTGATTTTTTACAGAGAGGATGAGAGAGTGATAGAGCGTTAGAAACATCGATGAGAGAGAAACATCGATCAGCTGCCTCCTGCACACCTCCTATTGGGGATGTGCCCGCAACCAACGTACATGCCCTTGACCGGAATCAAACCTGGGACCTTTCAGTCCGCAGGCCAACGCTCTATCCACTGAGCCAAACCGGTTAGGGCTATCCTACTATGTTAATACAATTTGGGCAATATTATTATACTTAAAATCCTTTTATTCTTGAAATATTAATGTTTATTGCATGTAATATTATTATATGTAACATCATTTTCCTTGAATAATTGGTGTCTATTGCATGTAACATTATCATATTTAAAATCTTTTTTGAGATATTAATGTTTATTGCATGTAACATATTTAAGATTGTTTTTCTTGAAATATTAAGAAAAAATCTATATATATAAAAGCCAAGTGACCAAACAGCAAAATGACCAGAAAAACCAGTGGCTATGAAGCACACTGCAGAAGCCAATTGCTCTCAGCCACTCCCCCTTCACGCCCCCACCCCCGATCAGCCCCCCAACCCCTGATCACCAAAGTGTGACCTTTAATAATTCTTAGTAAGTAAACGCTCTCCAGCCTTCATAGACCAGGAACCTGAATGACGAGTGATCACGAGGAAAAATGCTCAGGGTTTGCACTGTCAGCCAGGTGTCGGGAGAGGTGTTTAGCACAACCACCATCTTCCCTGCCCCCCATTGGCCCTCCCCCACCCCGATGCAGTCAGGTGTCCAGGAGAGGTGTTTAGCACAACCACCATCTTCCCTGCCCCCCATTGGCCCTCCCCCACCCCGATGCAGTCAGGTGTCCAGGAGAGGTACCCAGCACAACCACCATCTTCCCTGCCCCCCATCGGCCCTCCCGCACCCCGATGCAGTCAGGTGTCCAGCAGAGGTACCCAGCACAACCACCATCTTCCCTGCCCCCCATTGGCCCTCCCCCACCCCGATGCAGTCAGGTGTCCAGGAGAGGTACCCAGCACAGCCACCATCTTCCCTGCCCCCCATCGGCCCTCCCCCACCCCGATGCAGTCAGGTGTCCAGCAGAGGTACCCAGCACAACCACCATCTTCCCTGCCCCCCATCGGCCCTCCCCCACCCCGATGCAGTCAGGTGGCCAGGAGAGGTGTTTAGCACAACCACCATCTTCCCAAGTTCTCTCTCCACTGCTTACTACACCAAGACGGCAGCCACATCCAACCACGGCCTCTCTTTAGAGGGTTTGTCATGGAACTAAACCGTATCACCTGTCTCGGGAGAGGCTTAGAAACGGAACCTGTAAGTGTCCCTGACACTAAAGCACCTTTGAAGCTTCAGCTCATCCAAAACCGAACAGCAAACATGTATACACCCTGCAAAAATCTTTAATGCTAATTACTCACCCCGGCCGCACCCGTCAATGATCAGCACCCCCCTGAAGGGCCAACCCCACCCCAATTGGTGGTGGAGATGGCCAGCAAACTGTCTGCAGCCCCTCCTCCTTGTGGCCCTGCCCCTAAACGGCCCCTCCCACCCAAATTGGGGGCGGACAACCAGACCCCACCTGTGCATGAATTCGCACACCAGGCCTCGAGTATATATATATATATATATATATATATATATATATATAGAGAGAGAGAGAGAGAGAGAGAGAGAGAGAGAGAGAGAGAGAGAGAGAAACACTGCCAAAATCATAGCACAATAGGTAGAACATATAAACAGATGTTGTAACAAAGATACAAATTCAACAAATGCACTTCTAAGAAATAGGTCCCCATAAATTCCTGGTTAAAATACAAACACACAACACTGAGTTAGAATGAGAAAATTATAGAATGTCTATTTATATAAGATGCAAATATAATGTGTCCAACAATCTGGGTAATGACATCCAGTAGTAACACCTGGCTTCCTCTCCCTAGCAATGACTAGCCTCAGGTGGAAACACTTTACACTGTAACCAAACATCTGTAAAGCGTTTTCCTGTGCCTCATCTCATTTGATCCTCACAGAAGTCCTGTAGTAGGTAGATAGTGCACTCAGTGGAATCCCATTTTCTTTTAATTAACCAGAAAACAGAGATTTAGAAAGCTTAGAAACTTGACCTGATGGAAAAGAAGTAAGATTTGGTGGACCTTGAAAATGCCTTCAGGTCTTCCTACTGCACAGAATGTACTCAAACACTGCTGCAGTTAAATATTTTACCCTTTGTTCTCCCTGTGTGATCTACAATAATACTGTGCTTAGTGTTGATGTTTACTGCTGTGTTGCTGACAATTATCTGAAAGAGAAGTTGGGGTGCTTCACTGGGCTGGAAAAAGTTGAGCTACATCAGAAAGTAGGTCTAATTAAACAAGTTTATTCTATATGTATAAAAGGCTAAGCTGACTCGCGCATGCAAGATGCATATAGAGCTCTCGCTGACGCCAATTGCACAAGTGTGTTTCCATCGGTCATTGTCGATCATGAATTTGTTTTTGTTGACATTCTAAAGCTCAAAGAAAGTGGCAGCGTTGCATGGAAGTAACAATGGTGATTAAATTCAATCATAATAGTGATTCTGGTAGATATAATTATCCCTGTATAACTGAAGTTGTTGTCATATTCAGAAACGAAGATGGAGGACCTCCTTTTGAAAGGGACTTGATCATTCATTGTAAACCAGATCCTAATACTCTAAATGCCTCTAAAACGAAACAAATCAGTATCCTGTTTCCTACATTAGATGCAATGACGTATCCTATTCTTTTCCCACATGGTGAAAAAGGCTGGGGAATGGAAATTGTGTTAGGACTCAAGAGATGAGAGTGTAATCGACAATAATATTAGATTCAATGGATGATGCTAAAAAGGAAGCTTTTCCCATTGAATCTTTTAAAAAAGTATTACTCCTTTGGGAATGCCATGTCATAAATTATTATTGAAAGTAGGTCCAATAATCATGCTACTAAGAAATCTCAATAGTAAATGGGGTCTTTGTAAAGGTACTAGATTATTGAAAGATTGCGACCTAACATAATCGAAGGTGAAGTATTAACAGGATCTGTGGAGGAGAGCTTGTTGTGGTGGAGAGATTTCAGGAACTGATTTGTCCCCATCTGACACTGGCCTCAGTGTTAGAATAAGTTTAATCAATTTACTAGTTATTGTTTTTTATCAATATTGTCTTTATATCATGTTTTTGTTCTTGTTACATTCTGTCTTTGTTATTATATCATATTGTTATTGTTTATTTAATGATCAATATCTATATTATTTTCATGTACACTTTACTAATTTTCTTTCATCTCTGATACTACTATTATAGAGAACGGGCGAACAGCAATATCAAAATATTTCTTCTAATTAATTTCCTTTCAACAGGCACAAATTCCTGCACCGGGCCACTAATTTTTAAATAAAGAATGATTGACCAAACAAAATATTATCTAGAGCCCTAACCGGTTTGACTCAGTAGAAAGAGCGTCGACCTGCAGACTCAAGGGTCCCAGGTTTGATTCCAGTCAAGGGCATGTACCTTGCTTGCAGGCACATATCCAGTGGGGAGTGTGCAGGAGGCAGCTGATTGATGTTTCTCTCTCATCGATGTTTCTAACTCTCTATCCCTCTCCTGTCCTCTCTGTAAAAAATAATAAAAAAACATTATCTAGGCCCTTGCCAGTTTGACTCGGTGGATCTAGCATCAGCCTGTAGACTGAAGGTTCCCTGGTTTGATTCCAGCCAAGGGCATGTGCCCAGGTTGAGAGCTTGATTCCCAGTAGAGGGGGTACAGGAGGCAGCCAATCAGTGATTCTCTCTCATCATTCATGTTTCTATTTCTCTCCCTCTTCCTTCCTCTCTGAAACCAATAAATATTTTAGATATAGATACAGATATAGATATAGACATAGATATAATCTAGGACACTGGTTGCCAAACTTTCGGACCTCACGGACAACCAGTGGTTTGTGGATCATCAGTTGGCGACCACTGCTCTAGGATGTGGAGCATGTGAGTACCCTACACACAGGTAAAAAAACGCCAAAAGATACAATCAGCTTATTTTTACTATGAAGGAACAGTTTATTGATTTTTAAAATATATATTCATTAACTTCATAAAGGAAAGGAGAGATATAAGCACCAATCATGAGAGAGAATCACTGATTGGCTACCTCCAGCACACTCCACATTGGGTTTGAGCTGGCAACTCGGGAATGTAACCTGTCCTGGAATCGACCCATAACCAATGGGTTCATAGGTCAAAGCTCAATGACTGAGCCATGCCAGACGGGCAGTTTTATTAATTTTTGGAGAGAGAAGAAGGGTGAGGGAGAGAAACACAATGCAACAGTGCAACATAGACCAGCCACCTCCTGAACACCCCCTTCAGGGAAGCTAGCCCACAACCCAGACACACGCCAAGCAATTCAACCAGCAATCCTTCTGTACATGGGATCACACCAAACCAACTCAACCACAACATCCATGATGATATATTCAATTTAGACCACAATATGCTAATTTTTGTAAATTTAAACATCCAAATACTCAATGACTCAGATTATTCAATTTTTGACAAAGGTAAATAAAATTTATATCCACATAAAGAATTATACAGAAATGTTCATACCAAATTAGAAATAAGCAAATATTCATAAAAACGGATAGGCTATTGGTGATATCTTCAAAGACAAGAATATTTATCAGAAAAAAAGATGAGTTAATAATATATCTTTAATGAAACTCCCAGTATTCATGAAACATAAATTAAAGCAGAAAAATACTTAGAAAAAGTAAAGTTCTCCATTAAAATGAAATGTAAGTCCACAGTTATTGGGAAAGCTGTGAAGAACAGGGATAGATTGAAAAAGGTCATGAAGCAATTACACAGTGACAGATATAGTCAGCATTATGACTATAATGATGGTTTCAGTTTCATGCACACATGAAGATTTACAAAATACTATCCTAAAAACTTATTTTATTCACTATAGCTTTTAAAAATGATTGAAAATTTAAAAATGTATTAAGTTCAAATATATTGGAAAAATAGGTTTGGCAAATCTATATTCAATCCACCTTCTTATGCCTCTGGGAGAGAGTTTCGCCTCAGTGATAGAAAATTAAGAAACAATGAAGAACTTTCACCCAAGTCAACAAGAATGCTGGCTGGGTCACATCCCTAGACTACAGACACCCTATGCCTTTGTCCTTCCTTTTCTGCCAGGCTCTGAGGGGGAACATCTGAGTGGATACAGGAAGCCACAAAACCTCTTGATTATATTCAATGACAATGGCTGTGTCCACAGAAGATAAACATGCATGGAGTCCCTCAGATCTGTGTACACACTGCTCCTGTAGACGTTTTGTCAAAATTATTTCTGGGTGCAAGTTTCGATGAAGATGATTCGGTGGTCTTATAACCAGTGACCATCACCCATGGAATTGAAGGCATTAGGGCACATGCCCTCTGCAACACCTGGGCAGGAGGTTCCCTTCAAATGTCTTAGCATCCTCTGAAAACAAGAAAAAAATTCACGCTGCTCTCAGTCATGCTTGAGGTTGTCACATCTATCCCCTCTTTGGAGTGATCTCTGTTTCTCAAAGCATCCATCTGCACATGAGGACTAGAGTCCACAGTGTGTCCTAGGAAAATTTATGGGCAGCAATGTAAATTTGGCAAAAAATGCTGAGCTAATTTCTCCACCAGTCTTCCCAAGGGGCAAAAATGTTTGAGATGACATAAAAGTTTTTCAAATCATCATGCTTGGCCATATCTCCTTATAAACTAACCCCTACAGTCAATACAACACCCAACATTAAAGAAGTCTTAGGAAAAAGCCTAATGTAGGTGTTTAAATGTATGAGATACAATTCAGACTGAGACTTCACATATTTTCTTATACTTTTGTTAAGTCCTAATTAAGAAACTACATTTCCTACACATCTAAGAGATTTTTCACATTTGGATCCTTTGTGCACAGTGAATTTACAAATCTGGCAGAGAGATACCTCACATTAATTGCACCCATAATGGCTTTCTCAAGTGTGAACTCTCTCATGATATTGAAGACTATTGCTACTTCTAAAATATTTCCCACATTCACTGCATTTATAAGGCTTTTCTCCAGTGTGAATTCTCTGATGATATTGAAGGTGAGCGCTAGCGGTAAAAGACTTCCCACATTCACTACATTTGTAAGGCTTTTCTCCAGTGTGAATTCTCTGATGTTTATGAAGGTTAGAGTTAATTGTAAAACATTTTCCACATTCTCTGCATTTATAAGGCTTTTCTCCAGTGTGAACTCTCTGATGAGTACAAAGGGCAGTAAACCAGGTAAAAGATTTCCCACATTCACTGCATTTATAAGCTTTTTCTCCTGTATGCACTCCCTGATGACTACGAAGGTGGGTCTTAGTGATAAAAGATTTCCCACATTCACTGCATTTATAAGGCTTTTCTCCAGTGTGAATTCTCTGATGTTTATGAAGGTTAGAGTTAATTGTAAAACATTTTCCACATTCACTGCATTTATAAGGTTTTTCTCCAGTGTGAACTCTCTCATGATGACGAAGAGCAGTATCCCAGGTAAAAGATTTCCCACATTCGCTGCACTTATAAGGTTTTTCTCCAGTGTGAACTCTCTGATGATATTGGAAACCAGTGGTAGTTTTAAACGACTTTCCACATTCACTGCATTTATAAAAATTTTCTCCAGGGTGTGTTCTCATATGATGACGAAGGTTTCTCCTACAAGTAAAAGTTTTCCCACATTCCCTGCATTGATAAGGCGTTTCTCCTGTGTGAATTCTCTGATGATATTGGAGACCTGTGCTCCTTACAAAAGACTTACCATATTCATTGATTTTATAAGGCTTTTCTCCTGTATGAACGCTGTGATGATTATGAAGGTGAGAGTTAGTTGTAAATGATTTTCCACATTCATTGCATTGATAAGGCGTTTCTCCTGTGTGAACTCTCTGATGACTACGAAGGTTGGACTTAGTGGTAAAACATTTCTCACATTCACTGCATTTATAAGGCTTTTCTCCAGTGTGAACTCTCTGATGAATACGAAGGTGGGTGTTATTGGTAAAAGATTTCCCACATTCACGGCATTGATAAGGCTTTTCTCCTGTGTGAACTCTCTGATGATATTGGAGACCACCGGCTTGTGTAAAAGTTTTCCCACATTCACTGCATTGATAAGGTTTTTCTCCTGTATGAATTCTTTGATGATTATGAAGGTGATAGTTAGTTGTAAAAGATTTTCCACATTCACTGCATTTGTAAGGCTTTTCTCCTGTATGAACTCTCTGATGATTATGAAGATTAGAGTTAGTTGTAAAAGATTTCCCACATTCACTGCAGTGATAAGGTCTTGCTCCAGTGTGCACTCTCTGATGATATTGGAGACCATTGCTACTTGTAAAAGATTTTCCACATTCACTGCATTTATAAAGGTTTTCTCCTGTATGAATTCTCTGATGATTATGTAGGCGAGAGTTAGTTGTAAAAGATTTTCCACATGAAAAGCACACAAAACACCTACTTCCAACACGGACACCCTTTTCCTGAATAAACATGTGGGTGCAACTAATGTCTTCCTTACATTCTTTTCTGTTGCAATAAATTTTTCTCCTTTGAAACGTCATCCCACGTGTCAAAATAGCATTTGGATTGTCCCTGGTCTGAGTAGCCTTTAGGTGGAGATGTCCTGATTCAGTAAGGGCACCGTGCCCAACCTCCCCGCAGGGGAAGTGATTCTGGGACACACTGAAATTGCAGCTGTTTCCAAGAGAGTTCCTTTCTACACCTCTCATGAAAGTCTTCTCTCTCACATGCTGTTGGTGAAATATTGCACTGAAATAAAACCGTTCTGCACATGCCCCACACCTCAACAGTATCTGTCCGTGTTGTGTACCCTGCAGCTCCATCATGCGGAAAATGTTTCTCAAGACTAGGCCACAACTCTCACAGGGGTGGCTCTTCTGGGAAGACAAGGCTACCTTGGGATTCCTTGTCTGTGACACTCTTACAGAAACCTTCTGTTCAGTCGGGGCCTCCACATTCTCTGCTCCACAGCAGCAACCTGTACAAAAGGAAATGCTGGTGAGGTACATGTTAACCTTATGAAAACAGAATATCTTCACCACAAATGTGTATCTGTCATGATTAGGCATAACTCCATAGAAAGATTTTCAAGGTGAGTGAGTGAGTCCCTGAGGAAATTGCTATTATAAATAACGTAGCCCCAAATCAGTTGATGAACAAAATGTCACCAAGAGAGGGACAGAAGCACAAAGACTGCTTCCTTTTCTTGCACAGACTGCTTCCTTTACGACCTTACATTCTGACCACGGGAGTCTGTGTAGAATAACTTAAAGCTGCTCAAAGCCATAAAAATTAATTGTATGAGAGCACAGGATATACAATGTCAATATAATAACACGTGTGCACTCCCAGATACTGCAGGCACGGACCAACTTTGGTTTGCAGTAAAGAGTGACCTGTGAAAGAGGCAGAGGTGCAAAGTCCAGAGAGGTTAAGGTTATCCATGAACTGGGAATCTGAGAAGAAATGAGCACTATTAGAACTGAGCAGTTGGCAAAGTATCAACAACAAGCACAAATAAGCATAACTGGGTGAGGAATGGGCAACCGTAACAAAACACTGGGTTTCTAACTATGAATGTAACTATGAATGAAAACACTGGGTTTCTAACTATGAATGTAACAAAGGCCAGCCATGAATTCCTCCCCAATGACCTTTCACCAAGGTTAAACTGCCTGTGGGACCACTGTGTCATTCATAAAGTTGTGTTTCTTCTGTGATGCACAAATGATTCTTCCCCTTAAATCCCATTTGAGCCATTGCATGGGATAAATGATGCAAATCTTCAAAGAAAAACAGAAAAGATGGATGGTCAACACTGTGGTAGAACAACAAAGGACAAATGAGGTCACAGATAAAAGACCTAGGTGAGTGACATCAACAAGGTGGCAGAATCAGAGATATGAGCATCTCCCTCCACCCCAGTGTAAGTAGACAGCTGTCCATGAACAAAGACCCCATAGGAAATGGGGATAAGAACACCTTGAAGACAAGCAGCATTACAGACACAATAAAGGAGAACTGTACAGGGAGGATGACTGGAAAAGACTGGGTGAACAAACATATTTGAAGATACCTACAGTCAAAAATAAGGTTAGCCCGCTAAAACCGGTTTGGCTCAGTGGATAGAGCGACGTCCTGTGGACTGAAGGGTCCCGGATTCGATTCCAGTCAAGGGCAAGTACCTTGGTTGCAGGCACATCCCCAGTGGGTGGTGTGCAGCAGGCAGCTGATTGATGTTTCTAGCTCTCTATCCCTCTTCCTTCCTCTCTGTAAAAAAATCTATAAAATATCATAAAAAACAAAAAACAAAACAAAAGGTTAGCCCTAACTGGTTTTGCTCAGTGGACAGAGCGTCGGTCTGCGGACTCAAGGGTCCCAGGTTTGATTCTGGTCAACGGTATGTACCTTGGTTGCTGGCACATCCCCAGTAGGGGTGTGCAGGAGGCAGGTGATTGATGTTTCTCTCTCACTGATGTTTCTAATTCTCTCTCCCTCTCCCTTCCTCTCTGTAAAAAATCAATAAAATATATTTTTTAAAAATGTGAGTTACCTCCAGCAGCCACCGTTCTTCTACTATCATTGACGCTCCTTGCCTGTTCTTCAAAAAATACTGGAAATTCTTGTGTTTAAAATCCACAGCATTCCTTGGCCAAAATGGCTCAGTTGCTTGGAGCACTGCCCTGTGTACCAAAGGGTCGAGTATTCAATTCCCAAGTCAAGGCACATATCATTATGTGGGTTCCATTTCCAGTTAGCTTGTGTGCGGAAGGGAGCCAATTGATGTTTCTCCTTCACATTGATCTCTCTTTTTCTCTCTCTATCTCTCTTCCCCAATCTCTCTTCCTCTCTATCTGAAACCAATAATAAATAAATAGTTAAGAATATCAAGATTGCCCTAACATGTTTGGCTCAGTGGATAGAGCATCGACCTGCGGACTGAAAGGTATCAGGTTCGATTCCGATCAAGGGCATGTACCTTGGTTGCAAGCACATCCCCAGTAGGAGGTGTGCAGGTGGCGGCTGATCGATGTTTCTCTCTCTCATTCATGTTTCTACCTCTCTATCCCTCTCCCTTCCTCTCTGTTAAAAAATCAATAAAATATATTTTTTTAAAAATCAAGATAGCCAAAGACAAAACAGAACGCAAAAAATCCAGAGACAAAGTAAATGAAAAGACAACCTATCAAAAATCATGTATTAAGTTCAGAAAATGCATTTCTAAGAGGAAATTTTATAGGGAAAAATGCCTACATTACAAAAATAGATCTAAAAAAAAATCTAACCTACCATCTCAGGAATCTAGAAACAAAACAAGAAAGTAAACCCAAAGGTTGCAAAGGAAGGAAACAATAAATATTTGAACAAGCATCAATAAAAGAGAGATAAGACAAAATGAAAGAATACCTAACAGGTACTTCTGAAAAAAATACAAAAATTGGCAAACCTTGAACTAGACTACAGGAAAAACCAAAACCAAACAAACAAAAGCAAGCCTCAACCAAATGAAAAAAACAAATGAAAGGTAAGACATTCCACCTGACACTATGAACCACAAAGCATCATAAGAGTTGTTGATGTTAGGAGACGACACGACCCTCCATAGAGAAATTTGTCAAGATCCCATTTGAGCTTCTGAAATGAATAAACAAATTCAGAGCCCCGGCCAGGTAGCTCAGCTACTGAGTGTGTGGTCCTGACGCAGCACGGGTGTGATTTCGATGCCCCATCAGGGCACATAAAGGGGACAGCCAGTAAACACTTAGATGGGGAGAACAGCAGGTCAATGTTCCCCTCTCTTTCTCTGTCTCTCAATCTATCTGTAAAATCAATAAATAAAGGCTACCTAGTACGGCTCAGTGATTGAGCATCAACCCATGACCTGGGAGATCACAATTCCCTTTCTTGTTGGAGGACAGGCACAGGGGGCCAGCCCAATCTCCCGTGGGGGGTGTGCAGGAAGCAGCTGATCAATGACTCTCTCTTATTATTCATGTTGAGGCATAGTAGCATTCATCTCAGGTAAAGACGGCTGTTTACATTTTAACCCTGCTATTCTGGCTTCTGTAATTATTTGCTGGCTAAAATAATAGAAAAGTTATTTTGATCTCTTGAACTTATATAAATCACCCCATTCAATTGTATACCACATTCATTATGGTCTTTCAAAAGACATTCTTCTGCACCTGGGAACCAGAACAGCAAAATTGCTTTAATTGCTTCAGTGGCTCCAGAAAATGTTTTCCGTTGACTCAGTGGCTCCAAGACCCAAAACCATAATGAATCCTTCTAGATAACTAACTTGCTCAATTTAGCTTCTGTAACAAACGGCTTTCGCAAACCAGTTCCTCATTCTAAACCTAGCGATGTAATTGCTGCCTTTGTGATTTTTGCCTTTATAAGCCGAATGCTATTTCCATGCGGGGATGTGAGGTTTGGAGTGTTAAGGTCCCCACGTAGCCTTAACTTCTGGATAAAGGACTCCTTAATTCGACTCCTTGGGCGTCCCTTGTGCGATTCACGGGGAACACGATGACAATGTTTCTATCGCTCTCATTCTCTTCCTCTCTGAAACCAATAAAATACCTTTTTTAAACGAATAAATTAATTTAAAGAAGTAAACAGCCCAGGCCCGTGTCAGTCCGTGCTGAGAGTGCCTGCCTGTACACTGGAAGGTCATGGGTTCCATTCCCAGAAAGGGGCAGGTACGTGGGTTTCAGATTCAATCCCCCCTCTTAGTGGGGACACATGTGGGAGGCAACCAATTGATGTTTCTCTCTCTCTCTCTCTTTCTCTCCCCCCCCCCCCCCGCTTCCTCTCACTGCCTCTCCCTTTCTCTCTAATTAAAAAAAAATCAATGGAAAAAAAATCTCACTATTCAGGTGAAGATAAAAGAAGAATAAAGACTTGAATTCAGAAAAGTTACTGGAGAAGAGATCCAACATGGCGGTGTAGGCAAAGGCCTATCCTCGCGGCCTCCCACAACCAATTCAAAATTGCACCCAAAATACAGAGCAACCGTCAGCCAGAAATGCTGGACAGCTGGCTGAATGGAAGTCTTACGACTAGAGAAGTAAATAAGAAAGCACACTGAGACTACTAGGAGGTAAACAGGCACGGCAGGTGCTGGTCCTGTACCCCTGTGGGCCACTTTTTTTTTTTTTTAATATACTTTATTGATTTTTTTTTACAGAGGGGAAGGGAGAGGGATAGAGAGTTAGAAACATCGATGAGAGAGCAACATCAATCAGCTGCCTCCTGCACACTCCCCAGTGGGGATGTGCCTGCAACCGAGGTACATGCCCTTGACCGGAATCGAACCTGGGACCTTTCAGTCCGCAGGCTGACGCTCTATCCACTGGGCCAAACCGGTTTGGGCAAGGGCCACTTTTCTAATTGGGAGGGAGATCGTCTCTGCAGAGGTCACCTGGAGGAGCAAGGGGTCCAAGTCCCACACCAGATGCCCAGCCCAGGGTCCCAGAGGGGGAAAAGAAGTCCCCACAGGTTGTAAGAACTACGGCTGTAAACACCAGTGCAGTTTGGGGCTCAGGGACACAGAGGCTACAGGAGACTCAGCTGCTCCTCTTCTAATGCCAGCACCACGCACTGAACTTACAAGCTCCCGCTTCCTCTGACATCCTGGGCCTGGAGAGTCTGGCGGGGAGGGGCAGATCAAAAAACATATGAGGAGAAACTGGACTGACAGGAGTCTGGGCACGAATTCGAGGGCGGATTTCTACCAGGTGGTGGTGCTCGCAGCCGTCATTATACCTATGCTGTGACATCCCAGGTCCCAGGACTGACAACCATTCTGGTTTGCTCCGCCCTGGTGATTCGCTGAGACATTACCTTACCCAATTTACAACCCCACCCTGTGTGCAGCAGCTTTTGTATAGGAATGGCCTGTCCTCGCTCAGGCTAAAACTTGTCATACAGTTGGATCAGGGAGCCCCAAACCTATCAATTAAAGGCCCCAAAAAGTGGCACCAGCACTAGCCTTCCTTGATTCACAGCTGAGCCACATTGGGTAATTTTCAAACCCGATACAAAAAGGAGAATCTACAGATCTTTCTCTAGATCCTGATGGGTGGTTCCAGGCAGGGGCTGACTTTACACTTCCCTGGAGACCCAAGACCCAGTGTACCCAGTGGTCAGTGTCATACCACACCAGCTTACAACTCTTCACATCCATAAGCGACACACTCAAGGGGCAGACTCACTGAGCACCAAAGCCCCACTGAAGTAAGTCCTGCTCCATAGGGGTGTCTCCTGCACAGCAGCTCTCCCACTGTAGTCTCACTGACCCCCATACATACTATCATCCTCAAAAAAATTCTGGCAAATTGGATCCAGCATTACATTAGAATGGTCATACACCATGACCAAGTGGGATTTATTTTGGGGATGAAAGGATGGTACAATATCTGAAAATCAATAAATAGGATACATCATATAAACAAACTGAAAGACAGAAATCACATAATCATATCAATTGATGCAGAAAAAAAAAAAAAGGTTGACAACATCCAAGACCATTTCTTGATAAAAACTTTCAGCAAAGTGAGAGCACAGAGATCATACCTCAACATAATAAAACCCTTATATGAAAAACCTACAGCCAACATCAAACTCAATGGGCAAAAACTAAAACCATTTTCACTAAGAACAGGAACAAGACAGGAATGCCCACTTTCAGCACTCCTGTTCGATATAGTACTGGAAGTGCCAGCCATAGCGATCAGACAAGAAGAAATGAAAGGCATCCAAATTGGAAAGGAAGAAGTAAAACTGTCATTATTCACAGATGACATGATATTGTACAAAAAAACCCCTAAAGACTCCCTCAAAAAAGTACTAAAGCCCTGACCGGTTTGGCTCAGTGGATAGAGTGTCGGCCTGTGGACTGAGGGGTTGCAGGTTGGATTCCGGTGAAAGGCATGAGCCTTGGTTGTGGGCACATCCCCAGTAGGGGGTGTGGAGGAGGCAGCTGATTGATGCTTCTCTCTCCCTGGCGATGTTTCTAACTCTCTATCCCTCTCCATTCCTCTCTGTAAAATAAATAAAATATATTTTTTAAAAAGCACAAAATATAATAAATGCATTCAGCAATGTAATAGCATACAATATTAACAACCAGAAATCTATGGCTCTTTTATACACCAATAATTAAATCACAGAAAGACAAACAAACAAACAAACAATCCTATCTACCATTGCAACAAAAATATTAGGATACCTAGGAGTAAACTTAACGAAGGAGATAAGACCTGTACTCCGAAAACTACAGAAAGTTGAAAAGAGACAGAAGAAGATATAAACAAATGGAAGAATATACCATGTTCATGGATTGGTAGAATCAACATCATTAAAATGTCCACACTACCCAAAGCAATGTATAAATTCCATGCAATCCCCATTAAGATGCCAACGGCATATTTCACAGACCTATAATAAATTCTCCAAAAATTCAAATGAAATAAAAGAAAAAACACACAAAACGAATAGCCTCAGCAATGCTGAGAAAGAAGAACCAAGTTGGAGGGATCACAATACCAGATACCAACCGACAGTACAAAAATGCCTGGTACTGGCACAACAGACACACAGAACAAGGCAACAGAACACACAACCCAGAAATCAGCCCAAGCCATTATGCTCAATAATTGATAAAGGAGGCAACGGCATACAATAAAGTCAAGATCATCTCTTCAATAAAAGGTGTGAAAATTGGACAGATAACATGCATAAAAAGAAACTATACCACCAACTTATTCCATACACAAAAATAGACTAAAAATGGATAAAGGACTTAAATGTAAGAGTGGAAAACATAAAAATCTTAGAGGAATCCACAGGCAGTAAAATATCAGACATATTTCGTACCAATATCTTTACCGATACAGCCCGAGGGCAATAAAAACTGAGAAAAAAATAAACAAATGGCACTACATCAAAATAAAAAGCTTCTGTATAGCAAAACAAACCATCAACAAAACAAAAAGAAAGCCCAATGCATGGGAGCACATATTTGCCAATGTTATATCAGATACAGGTTTACTCTCCAAAATTTACAGGGAACTCATACATCTTATCAAAAGGAAGACAAACAATCCAATCAATAAATAGACAAAGGACCTAAAAAGACACTTTTTTAAAGAGGACACAGAGAAGGCCAAGAGACATATGAAAACATGCTCAAAGTCACTAGTAATCTGAGAGATGCAAATCAAAAGGACAATGAAATACCATCTCACACCTGTCAGGATGGCCATCATCAACAAATCAACAAACAAGTGCTTGGCGAGGAAGTGGAGAAAAAGGGACCCTTGTGCAGGGCAGGTGGGAATGCAGACAGGTGAAGCCACTGTGGAAAATAGTACGGAGTTTCCCCCCCAAAATAAAAATGGGCCCTAACCGGTTTGGCTCCGTGGATAGAGCATCCACCTGCAGACTAGAGGGTCCCAGGTTCGATTGCAGTCAAGAGCATGTACCTTGGTTGTGGGCACATACCCAGTAGATAGTCTGCAGGAGACAGCTGATCAATGTCTCTAACTCACTATCCCTCTCCCTTCCTACCTGTAAAAAAAAAAAAAAATCAATAATATATATTTTTAAAAAAATTAAAAATGGAACTCCGATTTGACCCAGTAATCCCACTTCTAGGAATATAACCCAAGAAATCAGAAACACCCACCAGAAAGGACATATGCACCCCTTTGTTCATAGCAGCACAATTTACAATAGCTAAGATCTGGAAAAAGCCTAAGTGCCCATCAGCAGTTTAGTGCATTAAAAGACTGTGGTACATCTACACAACGGAATACTACGCTGCTGAAAAAAAGAAGGAACTCTTACCATTTGCAACAGCATGGATGGACCTGGAGAGCATTATGTTAAGCAAAACAAGCCACTCAGAGAACAAGAAATATCACATGATCTCACTCATTTGTGGTCAATGGGGGAAAGAGAAGACATATGTAATACAATATGTAATACTTTAAACAACGAAGAATTTTTTAAAAAGAAATACTTGAAAATATCCATAGTAGACAATGCAATCTACAGATTAAATGCAATCCTGAGGATAATTCCTGTGGTATTTTACAAAGAAATGAAAAGAGAAACTTGAAATGTATGAAAGTAAAAAATTCAAATGGCAAAAACAATCGTGAGTGAGAACAAAGCTGGTAGCATCACACTTCCTAACTTCAATATATTACAAAGAGAAAGCAAGCAAACAGTGTGTTGCTGGAGAAATACAGACACATACATCAATAGAACAGAACAGAAAACACAGAAATAAACACAGGCACATCCTTTGAAGTAATCTCTGACAAAGCTGCAAGTCGCAGAAGAAGGGAAAGTTAGTTTCTGCAATGAATGGTGCTGCTGAAATCAATACTCACATGTAAACACACAATCCTGGACACCACTGATAAAATGTAACTCAACCTGCATGACAGAATTGAATGTCAGCGCCAAAACTTAAAACTCCTCAGGACAACCGAGAGAAAAAGTTTTGGAGCTTTGTTTTGGACAGGATTTTCTGAATGTGACACCAACCACCACACAAATTAGAAAAAAGAACCAGTCCAGATTGAAACAAATAAAGAAAAAAAGATCCTTCACAGCACAAGAGCAATAAACAAAATGAAATCTAGAGGATGGGAGAAAATACTCGCAAAGCATATGAAGGAATCACTTGGAGATACTGTGAATTCGGTTCTGATCAGCACAATAAAGAGAATATTACAATATAACCAGAAATTCATACAAATAGATGGTAGTTCCCAGGGAATAATAAAGGTATGTTAATAGTATACTGCAGGCTAATAACAACGCAATGACTGTCTAAAAGGCAAACTCTATAGAATTTCATTAAAAATACTTCATTTCTAAGCCTTAGTAACAAGCATCTGAGCTTCTTAGAAAAATGGTGGCACTTAGACATGCTGAACACAGGGTTGCCAAAAACATGGACTTTGTAGAAAAGCTGGTGTGTGGGGGAGCAATATCCGCATCTCCAAAGCACAATTAAACACATGCAACAATATGTGTTCCTGTATGTCATAAGCAATTAATATATAAAATATATAAGTTAGTTAAAAGAATCTTTAAACAAAAAATACAGTTAATAAACAGGATAAGAAACTAGAGACAATTCTTCAAAAAATAGGTACAAATGATTAACAGGAATATAGAAAACTAGAGGCCACTGCACAAAATTTGTGCACTCAGGGGAAGGGGGGTGTCCCTCAGCCCAGCCTGCCCTGTCTTAATCTGGGAGTCCTCAGGGGATGTCCTCCTGATGGCTTAAGGAAGCAGGGAGCAAGCCTAAGCCGCAGTATGGCCTCCTTCTGCGGGAGGTGACTGGTGGGCAGTTTGCAGCCGGCCCCACCCCTAATAGTGCTACAACCACTGGTGGCCTCCCTCTGTGGGAGGCGACCAAGTGGGTGATCAGGGGAGGACGCCAGCCCCCATCGCCCTTCTGCCACTGGTTGCTGCCACCCCCACCACCCCATCGCCATCCCCTCCCTCTGCCCGCTGGCATGCACCTTGGCTGACCTGGCGACACCTGCTCACTGGCCCTGCCCCCTACTGACCAGCTGTTCTGCAGTTCGGTCAATTTGCATATTACACTTTTATTATGTAGGATGCTTTCCTCACTGATCAAGGTGGAATCCCTTAGACCAGTGGTTGGCTAACTATGGCTCTCAAGCCACATGCGGCTCTTTGGCCCCTTGAGTTTTTAGCAAAGGCCAGCTTAGGAGTACCCTAATTAAGTTAATAACAATAACCTACCTATATAGTTTAAGTTTAAAAAATTTGGCTCTCAAAAGAATTTTCAATCGCTGTACTGTAGATATTTGGCTGTGTTGACTAATGCGTTTGCCAACGACTGCCTTAGGTTTCCTGCAACACTACCAACCAGAAGTCCCTCCCTGTGAACTTAGTACAGCGGGCAGAATTGGGACTTCAGGAAAGAAGAGAGCAGCAGAAAGAGACCAACCCTCCCCAGGACAGCAACGACCCAGGAAACTGGAAAATCAAGCAGAACCACAGTCTACATGGGAGGACACAGCACACCCTGGGAGATGGGACCTGGGAAAACCCAAAGCCAAGTCCAGGTCACTGGTGACAGTGAGGGTCTTACCCAGCGAGGATACAAGTTCAAAGTTCTCCAGCATCACATGCAGGTACAGCTGTCTCTGACCCTCATCAAGGAGGCTCCATTCCTCCCTGGAGAAGTACAGGGCAATGTCCTCAAAGGTAATGCCAACCTGTCAGAATGGAGACAATTGAAACCAGAGCTGTCTCTCTGAGAACCTCCACACCTACTCCTTACACACCTTCCCCCCCTCAACCTCCTCCAGGGCACCCGGTTAGTGTGGACACCAGGCCCTAATGCCAGTGCAGGCTGCTCTCTCATCACAGTCCCATTACTCACTGGGATTGCCCTCAGCAGAGCAGCTGGGTTGGGTGGGAAGGACTGGGGGAGGGGAGGGGAGAGAGCAATGCCATTTAAGGTCTGGGTGATGCCTGGAGGGTCCCAGCCTTCCTGCCAAGCAATTCCACTGCAGTCTCCTAGATCATGCCTCCCAGACAAAGCCAAGCGTGGGTTTATGCTTCATTTTTTAAGTCCCCACACCAGGTCCCGGGGACCATCAGTTCACACTTCCTCCAGACGTGCACACCACTGGGTAATCTTTAACCCCTTCCCATCTTCAGTACCAGGTTCACTCCCTCAGCTCTGCCCCCTTCCTGCTCCAATGCCACTGGATCTCGCTGGACTCACCCATGAACTTGGCACGTAGCATGTAGAGAAGCTTGTCTTCCAGCCGGGTCCAGGACCACCCCAGGTCTCTGATGGACCCCACAGCCGGGAAAGAACCTAATGAGTCTGTGACGTCCTCCCTGCAGCCTCTGATCTGTCCGCCAATCCTCACAGCCCACACCCTCAGGGGAGCCTCAGATGCAAGTCACCCCTGTCCTCTCTGCCCTGCACTTGCTGTGCCTCAGAAGCCACAACACTCCTCTCTCCCCTCCTCCTTCCTCACGGTCCTCCATGCGGACTGAGCTGCAGGACGTGACAGGCTGTGGTGTTCGGTGTGAGGAGGCGGTGAGGAACCCGGGAGACAGGAACTCACCTCAGCGCAGCTCCTCAGCAGGGGCGCCGCCATTGCCCTCTGTGGGCTGAGCGGGGCGGGAGCAGCGGGAGAAGAAGCCGCTGCAGGAATGGCGGTCCCTGTCCGTGGCCGTGGCGGGGATCCGGGTGGTGAGCGAGCTTCAATGCCACCTGTGAGCTGTGAGCACCACTGGAGGCTCCCACCATTGGCTGTGTGGCGGGGAACACCACTCTCCAGCCTCCTCCACTGGACTCTGAGCTCAAGAACTCCTGACCGCCTGAGACAAAAATTATCAGAAGAGAAAATCCCGCCACAAGGACTACCGGTCCCGCCCTGCAAAAGTGACCAAACGGAAACGCCTTCTCTGAGCCCCCATTGGCTAAGACTGGTGGCATTCCTTGCGTGGCCTTGTGGGTAATGTAGTTTCTACGCTCCAAGACAAGGATCCGGTATTTCTCAGTTGACTCCAGGACTGGATTTAGGGGCAAATAGCCCAAGAGCACACCAAGTATACTCAGGGTCCTCTAGCGCCTTCAGGGGAGGTGATGTCTGGGGCAAGTTTGTTTCTTGAGCACCTGCCTGGCTGGTTTTGCATATCTTTCTTCAGAACCTGCTCTTTCTGAAGGGCAGGCATTGTTTCTTCATTCAGGACATTCGGTTGTGTCTCCTTCAGGCCAACTGTAGCTTGCGGAGGTTGCTCAGGTCTCTAACTTGATCTAACCTGACTCCATTGAATCCATTGTACAAAGTTAATGTCACAGAACAGACACTCATACTGAAGAGCATCTGCTTCTGATTCCATCTGAAGTGTCAGCTGTGCCTGGGCTGCAGTGTGGATAAGATGGCCAAGAGACATGTGAAAAAATGCTCAAAGTCACTGATCACCAGAGAGATGCAAATTAGAGCAACAATTAGGTTATCACCCACCACTGTCAGAATGGCTGCCATCAACAAATCAACAAAGGACAAGTGCTGGGGAGGATTTGAAAAAAGGGAACCCAGTTTACTGCTGGTGGGAATGCAATCTGGTACAGCCATTATGGAATCAGTATGGAGATTTTGCAAAAAATTTATTATCAAACTGCCATTTATTTCAGTGATTCTACTCCTAGAAATATATCCTAGACACCTGAAACAATCACATAGATATTATGCACCCCACTGTTTAAAGCAAAGATTTGGAAACTGCCCAACAATAGATGAGTGGATAGAAAACGGGGGCACATTTATACCATGGAATACTATGCAGAAGTAGAAATGAATACTCTCTTACCCTTTCGTGCAGCAGGGAAGGACCTGGAGAGCATCATGCTAAGTGAAATAACTCAGTCAAAGAAAGAGAACTATCACTTCATCTCATTTATATATGGAATCTAATTAACAACAACAACAAAAAACACCACAAAACACCTGATGAATGGAATGAATTCAGAGACGTGGAAGCATGGAATGGAGTGCAGAATCTCAGAAGTGAAGGCGTGGGAGTGTAAACAACAAAAGAAAGAAAAAACATCCTTCTTTGAGGATTAAGCACACACACACAACAATAAAAACAAAGTCACCTGAGACTTGAGCTTTTTTTTTCTTCCTGTTCTCTGAAAGCAACGGGAAAGCACTAGCTTGCTGTGTTCCAGATCTGCTCTAAATTTGAGTTTATAAATCTGTCTTCTGCCAGTTGTGTCCCTAGAAATACTGATACTCCTCCATGTAACTTCCTTCTGTTTCACATGCGTCTATTGCTTTTGGTGTTTTTGTAAGAAATATCAAAACCTGTGGAGAATTTTTCTCAGTTTATTTGACCCAAGCCTGGGACATTGCCAGGAAGCAAAATAACAATAGATTGAGTTGGGAGAATAGCAGTTTTGCAACTTTTTTATACATTAGAATCAAAGTAGAAGACATAAGAGGGTTACATGAAATTCACTGGTAATAAATTAGGGGGGAGAGTTAAGAAGGGAAATCTCTGGGATTGGATAAAAAGTAAAAATAAAAAAAAAAGCACCAACTTCTTTTTACATGTTACAGAATAGTTTACACTTAATATTTAACACAATAAGAATAATAATTGGGGCTCTGTGGTCTTCTGTGCTGGGAGATTGTGCCCTTAGGAGTCTGTAAAACGGAAATTTCCCTGAAAATCCAAAGGTATGTTATGCTTGATGCAATAAGACAATAGACAGGCTCAATAAGGTAAAATGTGTGTTTTGCAAAAACAAAAACAACAAAAAAACAGGCTAGGACATAACTACCCTGTGACTAACTTTTACTTAGAAAGTTTTAACTTCAAACTATCTTATATGGTGACATTTGGCCTCTGAGTTTGTAAGATTCACCATGCCATGCCAGGCTCCTGAGCTTGCTAGGTTTACTATATTCCATCTTTTTTGTCCTCACCAGGGAATGAGAACCTGTGAGTTGAGGAGAAAATTCAATGAGTGGTTTATTTCCTGCCAGATCCATTGTTCACATCCTCCTGAACATAATGCTCCCAGGATTGCTGGTGTGCCTTTATTTGGTCTCCTAGAAGTATTCACTCTTCAGGTCACTAAAGCCTTAGGTTCTGAATGTGGTGGAGGTATTTTTAAGGACAAGAAAAAGGTCCCCAATTGCTCAGCACTGCACCATCAGCAGGTGAGAAAGCCAGCCACTCACTCAGCCGCCGGCCCGCTCTGCACGCGCGTCTCTGTACCTCTCCCTTCCGCAACTCCTGTAAGTGTCAGTGTGCTTTTCTCTTTCCTTCTAGTTGTAAAATTTCCACTCAACCAGCCTTCCTGTGGTTCTGGATGATGTCTGTTTCGTCTTTTAGTTGTAGTTTTGAAATTGTTGTGCGAAGCAGCGGTTCAGGTGTTTACCTATGCCGCCATCGTGGTTTCTCCACACACTGTCATCTTGACCACCCCCCAGACAGTCAAGGTCGATGGGATCCCAACATGGCTTCATCATACCAGGCTTAAAAAGCCCAGGTAAAATAGAGAGTCCAAGACTATTCGGACCCTCTAAAGATTACTCCTGGCCCTCATTTCAGGGCTTTACCTTATAAACTGGCCAATTGACTTCATTCAGCAGAGAATTAATTCTATCAAACTTATGGTCCTCAGGGTCAATATAACTACCTCCCCGCAAAAAACCATAAAGAGTCAATGATTTGACTCATGTACATAAAACCAGTGGGGAATGAAGCATCCATCTTATATTTAAAAAGCTGTTGGAAAATTTAACCCTGTTATTTTGGCTTTTGTAAATGTTTGTTTGATTAAATAATAAGGAAAATAAGACTGCTCCCATTCCAGAAAGGCCATGTACTGTGCCCCAGACAGAGTTGTCAGTGCTGGCACCAGGCGAGGCCTTGAGATATGGTCTCCTGTCTCCTTCCCAACACCCAGGCCTTCTTTCTGAGCAGGTCTGGAAGTCTCATTCAAAATTTGGTAGACAAAGGACTGAAAAAATACAAGTAGAGAAAAGTTTCTTCCAAAGTCAGGGGTCAGAATTTGAAAGACATTATTTTTCTCTCGGCCCATGCGTAATTATAATAAAATGTAACTCCCTTTCTCTAAGCATTGCTTGGTTTTTCTCGGGTGTTCTGTAACATTATCAAGTACTCAGCTCGTTACCTTTATTGATCGTGGGAGGCCAAAGTAAGCACCATCAATCATCTGCATGTCACTTTCAGCCAACTAAGGTTCAGGGAGTTGTAATGAGTCTGCTGGAGATTCCCAGATAGGGCACACCACAATGAGACCTGAGTACCCACAGCACCTGCCTCCTGCAGCAGAATCACTGGCTTCTTATAGGTCCCATTTCTTATTAAAATTCACCCAAAGACAAATAATCCGGGGTGTGGGAAATGCCTGGTCTGGGAATGTCTCTGCAGGCAGAGGCTGGGGTACCAGGAGAGGGAGAGAGAGAGAGAAACATCAATAATGAGAATCATTGATCAGGTGCCTCCTGCATGCCCCATACTGTGGAGCAGGTATGTGCCCTGATCGGGAATGGAACTGTGAACTCCTGGATCATAGCTCCCTGTGGAACCACTGAGCCATGATGGCTGGGCTGTCCTCATTCATGTTTCTATTTCTCTCTCCCTCTTCCTTGATCTATGAAATCAATAAAAATGATTTAAAAATCAACTATTTATTTAAAAAGTAAAAAATATTAAAACATTATTTCAATACAAAAAAACTTTTTTTTCCCTAAAGCAAAAAAGGTACAAAATGAGTAAAATTCCAACATCCATCTTTGTTGTTCCAATGTTGCAGTCAGCAGCTGTGCGTTGCTGCAGGTTGCCCCAGACCAAACCAGAGAAGGTTGAACCTGCATTGCCACCTTTTGTCCACCATCTAGAACAGAAATATCATTGCTGAGATGTGCACATAAAGAACTATTGGACATTGAAAGTGGGACTCAAAGAACTGTTGGCCCAGTTAGAAACTGACTGCAGGCTGATTTCTTTAGTGCCTGACAGCAATTTAAAGGGACTTGATAGAACTCTGTCCTTTCTATTGAATTTAAAAATCTTAAAACATACATTCTTGTTAAATTTAAAAAATCAAAAAGGGTGAGATGCCAGCTGCCAATTCCAGCATATCATAATGACAAGAGTTTTATCAAAAGGTTGATGAAGCTTGGGGGCTCAACAAGAGAGGAGTCACATAATGTAATTATCCGTTGGAATGGCTACAAAGCATGCCCCCCAAACATGAATAGGATAATCGTTTGCTGCCAGACCGCTCAGGGCATCTTAATCTACCTGTTATTGCCTCCCGTTGGCCAAACACCTGAACAGCTGTAGGCTGTTTCCCAATCTGACAATGTTTTTGTAGCCTTCCCTTTGAAGTGTATTATTTCCACATTGCCTTAGGACAATTTGTGTTAATAAAAAGCACGGGTCCTGAGTCAAGGAGAGTCTTTATCTCCTTTAGCTGAAGCTCCTCTGACCCCCAATGCCTCTCAAAACTAAAATATATATATATATGGGATGCTTCATGAATTTGCATGTCATCCTTGCACAGGGGCCATGCTAATCTTCTCTATATCATTTAATTTTTGTATATGTGCTGCTGAAGCAAGCACTCCACTGTCTTTTGGTTAAAGAAAATTGCCTAAAAAAATCAACAAATGACAAGTGCTGGTGAGGCTTCAGAGAAAAAGGAACCCTGGTGCATTGCTGGTGGGAATGCAGACTGGTGCAGCCAATGTGGAAAACAGTATGGAGTTTCCTCAAAAAGTTAAAAATGGAACTCCCATTTGATTCAGTGATCCCACTTCTAGGATATATCCCAAGAGCTCAGAAACACCAATCAGGAAGGATATATGCACAACTATGTTCATAGCAGCACAATTTACAATATCTAATATTTGGAAACAGCCTAAGCGCCCATCCGCAGATGAGTGAATTAGAAAACTGTGGTAGATCCACACAATGCAATACTACACTGCTGTAAAAAAAAAGCAACTTTTACCATTTGGAAGAGCATGGATGGACCTAGAGAGCATTATGCTAAGCGAAATAAGCCAGTAGAAGAAAGGTAAATATCATATGATTGCATTCATTTGTGGGATATAATGAACAACATAAACTGATAAAGAAAAATTGAGCCAGAGCCCTAACCAGTTTGGCTCAGTGGATAGAATGTCAGCCTGTGGACTCAAGGATCCCAGGTTTGATTCTGGTCAAGGGCATGTACCTTGGTTGCAGGCACATCCCCAGTAGCGTGTTTGCAGGAGGCAGCTGATTGATGTTTCTCTCTCATCAATGTTTCTAACTCTCTATCCCTCTCCCTTCCTCTCTGTAAAAAATCAATAACATGTATTTTTATAAAAATAGAGCCAGAGAAGAAAAAATATTCTAGAAGTAATCCTGTTATTTGCAGATTTTTAATATTTCTTACAACTTTTGTGACATCCTACTATGTTAGTACAGTTTTGGAAATATTATTATACTTACAATCCTTTTATTCTTAAAATATTAATGTTTACTGCATGTAATATGATTATATGTAACATCCTTTTCCTTGAATAATTGGTGTCTATTGCATGTAACATTATCATATTTGAAATAAATTTTCTTGAGATATTAATGTTTATTGCATGTAACAAATTTAAGATTGTTTTTCTTGAAATACTAAGAAAAAATCTATATATGTAAAAGCCAAGCAACCAAATAAGCAGAACGACCAGAACGACTGGTGTCTATGAAGCACACTGCAGCAGCCAACTGCCCCCAGCCCCTATACACCTGGCGCCCTCACCTCCGATAAGCCCTCCCCACCCCAATCACCGTAGTGTGACCTTTAATAACTCTAAGGAAGTAAACGCTCTCCAGCCTTCATAGACCAGGAACCTGAATGACGAGTGAGCAGGAGCATCAGTCAGGTGCCCAGGAGAGGTCCCAGCACAACCACCATCTTCCTGTGCTCTCTCTCCACTGCTTACTACCAAGATGGCAGCCACATCCAACCACGGCCTCTCTTTAGAGAGAGTGTCACCACGGAATTAACCTCATTACCTGTCTCGGGAGAGGCTTCGAAACGGAAGCTGCTAAGAGTCCCTGACACTAAAATGCCTTTGAAGCTTCAACTCATCCGAAAGCCAACAGCAAACGTGTAGACACCCTGAAAAGGTCCTTAATGCTAATAACTCACCCCGGCTGGACCTGCCCATGATCAGCACCCCCCCTGAAGGGCTTCCCCACACCCCAATCAGGGACAGGGCTGGCTGGCCAACTGCCCGTGGCCCCACCCCCTAGCTGGCCCCGCCTCTGCTCAGCCCCTCCCACCCTGATGGGGGTGGACAGCCAGATGCCACTGATGCACAAATTTGTGCACCAGACCTCAAGTATACATATATAAAAAACAAAGAAAATTGTCAAAACTCATAGTACATTAGGCAGAACATATAATAAGGTGTTTTAACAAAGGCAGAGATTCAACAAATGCACTTCTAAAAAATAGCTCCCCATAAATTCCTGGAAAAAAAACAATCAAACAACATTGAGGTAGAATGACAAAATTATAGATGATCTCTTTATATATCTATATATGTAAGATTCAAATATGCTAAGTGTCCAACTATCTGGGTGATGACTTCCAGTAGTAACACCTGGCTTCCTCTCCCTAGATCATAATAGTGATCCAAGTAGATATAATTATCCCCGTGTAACCGAAGTTGCCATTATATTCAGAAATGAATATGGAGGACCTCCTTTTGAAAGGGACTTGCTCATTCTTTGTAAACCAGATCCCAATAATCCGAATGCCACTAAAATGAAACAAATCAGTATCCTGTTTCCCACATTAGATGCAATGACATATCCTATTCTTTTTCCACATGGTGAAAAAGGCTAGGGAACAAATATTGCATTAAGACTCAGAGACGACAGTGTAATTGACAATAATACTAGATTCAATGGATGATGCCCAAAAGGAAAATTTTCCTTCTATTTTCTTAAAAGTATTACTCCTTCAGGAATGTCGTGTCATAAATTAGAATTGAAAGTAGGTACAATCATCATGCTACTGTAAATGGTACTAGATTTATTATCAAAAGATTATGACCTAACATAATCATAGCTGAAGAATTAATAGGATCTGCAGAGGTGAGGTTGTTCTGATTGCAAGAATTGATTTGTCCCCATCTAACACTGGCCTTAGTGTTAGAATAAGTTTAATCAATTTATCAGTCATTGTTTTTGTTTTTTTTTTAAATAAATCTTTATTGTTCAGATTATTACAGGTGTTCCTCTTTTATTTTTCCCCATAGCTCCCCTCCACTTGATTCCCCACCCCACCCCAAGCCCTTACCCCCCGCCACTGTCTTCATCCATAGGAGTAAGATTTTTGTCCAATCTCTTCCTGCACCCCTCACACCTGCTTCCCCTGAGAGTCGTCAGTCCACTCCCTTTCTATGTCCCTGATTCTATTATATTGACCAGTCCATTCTGTTCTTCAGATTTTTCATTCACTTGATTTTTAGATTCACTTGTTGGTAGGTATGTATTTGATGTCATTTTATTGTTCATAATTTTTATCTTTACCTTTTTCTTCTTCTTCCTCTTCTTAAAGGATACCCTTCAGCATTTCGTGTAATCCTGGTTTGGTGGTGATGAACTCCTTTAACTTTTTCTTGTCTGTGAAGCTCTTTATCTGACCTTCAACTCCGAATGATAGCTTTGCTGGGTAGAGTAATCTTGGTTGTAGGTTCTTGCTGTTCATCACTTTGAATATTTCTTGCCACTCCCTTCTGGCCTGCATAGTTTCTGTTGAGAAATCAGCTGACAGTCGTATGGGTACTCCCTTGTAGGTAATTAACTGTTTTTCTCTTGCTGCTTTTAATATTCTCTCTTTGTCTTTTGCCCTTGGCATTTTAATTATGATGTGTCTTGGTGTAGTCCTCTTTGGATTCCTCTTGTATGGGGTTCTGTGCGCTTCCTGAACTTGTAAGTCTATTTCTTTCACCAGGTAGGGAAAGTTTTCTGTCATTATTTCTTCTAATAGGTTTTCAATATTTTGCTCTCTCCCTTCTTCTGGCACCCCAAAAATTCGGATGTTGGTTCGCTTGAAGTTGTCCCAGAGGCTCCTTACACTATCTTCATATTTTTGGATTCTTTTTTCTTTTTGTTTTTCTGGTTGGATGTTTTTTGTTTCCACATATTTCAGATCTTTGGTTAGATTCTTGGGGTACGTTGATCTACAATTGAGTTTCTGTATATTCTTTATTTTAGACAGTGTATGCTTCATTTCTGACTGGTCCTTTTCCATTTTTTTGGCATTCTCATTAAGGTCCTTGAAGGTCTCACTAAGCTCCTCAGAAGTGTCATCAAGTTTCTCAGCGGTTTTTAGAAGATTCTTGAGTAACCTTATACATGTGGTTCTGAACTCTATGTCATCCAGTAGTTTGCTTTCCTCCATTTCTTTCATTCGTGACATGTTTCTCTGTTTCTGCATTTTGGCTGCTTCCCTGTGTTGATGGAGTGGCTTTGTGTGGTAGGTGACCTATAGGGGGCAGTAGCTCAGCCTCCCCAATCACCTGATGTGGACGCTCTTGGTACACCCCTTTGTGGGCTGAGTGCAAAGTCTTGGTGTAGTTAAGCCTTAATTGCTGTTGGTACGCTGGGAGGAATTGACCTCCAGGCCAATTAGCTGTGAGCACTCCCTGTGTCTATGATGGAAGAACTGTTGTGCTGAAGACACGCTTATGGGGCAGGACTCGTTTCAGTGGGGCTTTGATGCTCACTGAGCCTGCCTCTTGAATGTGTCACTTATGGATGTGAGTTGAAATCTGGTGTCTCACACTGACCACTAGGTACACTTGCTTCTGGATCTCCAATGGGGTGCAGGTCAGCTACTGTCTGAGGCCACTCAGCAGGAGCTACAGTGAGAGCTGCAATTTTCTCCTCTTTGCTTGGGGTTTGGAGGTTTTGGAGCTGTCTGAACCAGGCTGCAAGTTTGCTAGGTTAAGCTGTGATAGGGCAGGCCTTTCTTATGCTAACTCCGCTGCTTGGAGCTTGGGTGGGTTTGTAGGTTGTGCAGGGCGGGGCCTCAGGGTGTCACTAGGTTAGGGCGTGGCAAACAGCAATGGCTGCTAGTTATCCGGCTCTGCGTCCCCAACGGCATCCGCGAGTCCCGTGCCCCAGTGCAGTAAACAATTATTCCTGTGCGCAGCTCTGCAAGCAAGCCACCCTCACTGGCAGACAGTCCAGTTTCTCCCCATAGGAGTTTGGGCCCCCCGCGTCTCCCCAGAGACTGGATTTCAGAGTAATCGGGGACTTGTCTCCGTTCGGGTTGAAAAAAGCAACGCACCCAGTCGCCCACAGCCAGCCCTGATCACGCGCCTCCGTACCTCAGCTTTTCAGCGCTCGTGCACATCTCAATGCTCTTTTCTCTTTCCTTCTAGTTGTAGAACTTCCACTCAGCCAGCTTTCCCGTGGTTCTGGGTAATAGACGTTTTGTCTTTTAGTTGCAGTTTAAATTGTTGTGGGAGGCAGCAGTTTAGGTGTTTACCTATGCCGCCATCTTGTATTCTCCTTGATCTATCAGTCATTGTTTTTATATCATGTTTTTATTCTTGTTACATTCTGTCTTTGTTGTTATATCATGTTGTTATTGTTTATTTAATGTTCAATATATTATTTTCATGTAAACTTTACTAATTTCCTTTCATCTCTGACACTTCTATTATAAAAAAAAGGGTGAACAGCGATATTCAAATATTTCTCCAAATTAATTTCCTTTCAATGTGCATGAATTCAAGCACTGGGCCTCTAGTTTTTAGATAAAGAATGATTGATCAAACAAAATATTCTCTAGGACAGCGGTTGCCCACCGTTTGGTCCTCACAGACCACCAGTGGTCCATGGACCACCAGTTGGCGACCACTGCCCTACGATGTGGTGCTTGAAAAAACCTCACACACTGGAGGGAAAATGCCAAAAGGTACAACCAGTTTATTTTAAAGGAACAGTTTATTGATTTTTAAAATACATATTTATTGACTTCAGAAAGGAAGGCAGAGATAGAAGCAACAACGATGGGAGAGAATCATTGATTGGCTGTCTCCTGCACGCCCCACACTGGGGTTTGAGCCAGCAACTCCAGAATGTACCCTGACCTGGAATTGACCCATGACCACCTGGTTCATAGGTCAAAGCTCAATGACTGAGCCATGCCAGATGAGCACAAGGATTTTATTAATTTTTGGAGCGAGGAGAAGGGTGAGAGAGAGAAACACAATGCAAGAGTGCAACATAGACTAGCCATTTTCTGCACCCCCCATTCCAGGAAGCTAGCCCACAACCCAGGGACACGCCAAGCAATTCAACTGGCAACCCTTCTGTACATGGAATCACACCCAAACAACTGAACAACAACATCCATGATGATATACTCAGTTTAGACCACAATGTGCTAATCTTTGTGAATTGAAACATTCAAATACTCAACAACTCAGATTATGCACTCAATTTTTGACAAAAGTAAATAAAACATATCTACATAAAGAATTATATAGAAATGTTGATACCAACTTTATTAGAAATAACCAAATATTCATAAAAATGGATAAGCTATTGGTGATATATTCAAAGGTAAGAATATTTATCAGAAAAAAATGGGTTACTAATATATCTTTAATGAAACTCCAAATATTTATGAAACATAAATTAAAGCAGTAAAATACTTAGAAAAAGCAAAGTACTCTATTCAAATGGAATGTAAATCCACTGTTATTAGGAAAGCTGTGAAGAACAGGGATAGACTGAAAAATGTCATGAAGCAATTATACAGTGACAGATATAGTCAGTATTATGACTATAATGATGGTTTCCATTTCATGCACACATGAAAATTTATGAAATGCTATACTAAACACGTATTTTACTCATTATAGTTTTCAAAAATGTTTCAAGATTTAAAATATATAAATTCATATATATTGGAAAAATAGGTTTGGCAAATCTATATTCAGTCCACCTTCTTATGCTTTCTGGGCGAGAATATAGCCTCAGTGACAGAAAATGTAACAAGCAATAAAGAACATTCACCCAAACCAACAAGAATGCTGGCTGAATCACAAAAGCCCCATCTCTAAATGACAGACACCCTTTGCCTTTGTCCTTCCTTTTCTGCCAGCTCACTAATGGCTCTGAGGTGAACATCTGAGAGGGTACAGGAAGCCACACAACCTCTTGATTATATTCAATGACAATGACTGTGTCCACAGAAGATAAACATGCCTGGAGATCCTCACATCTGTGTACACACCGCTCCTGTAGTCCTTTTCTCAGAAACGTTCCTGGATGCACATTTAGATGAGGAACACTCCATGTAATGGGCTGCAATCCCCTGCAAAACTCATTAGGTCAGTGTTTCTGCAGTGAAAGGATTTCCCCTAACTGCAATGGTCCTCCAATCAGTGACCATCACCCATGGAATTGTAGGCATCAGGGCACATGGCTCTCTGGAAGTCCTGGGCAAGAGATTACAGTCAAGTGAAGGGCATTCCTTGAAAACAAGAAAAAATTCACACTGCTGGAACACATACTTGATGTTGTCACAGCTACCCCCTCTGTGGAGTGATCTCTGGGTCCCAAAGCATCCATCTGCACATGAGGACTACAGAGGCCACAGTGTTTCCTGGGAAAATATGGGCAGCAATGTGAATTTGGCAAACACTGCTGAGCTAATTTCTGCACCATATTGTTCCCTGAGAAGCAAGGAATGTTTGAGACCCCATAAAAGTTGTTCACCTCATCATGCTTGGAGAGCCCCGATCTCCTTATAAGATAACCCACAAAATAGAATACCCAAGATTAAAGAAGCCTTAGGAAAAAGCCTTTATTATTTTACAAACCAGAGACATGTGACTGGCAATTCTTGCATTGATGACTAATGCAGTCAATAAATTCACCACTGGCATCTAGGGAAAGTGTGACCATGAGAATGGCAGTCACTCTGCAACATTATGTTTTGTGCAGCCAACACGAATCAGTGCTACGTGCCAACTGGTGAGAGGGAAAACTATTAAGAACCAAGGGCTCAGCTATTCCTAATTTTCTTCAACAAATTAGACAACAGAGTTAGCTTCCCTGGACACATGAGGATGGTGTTTGATGCCATCGGTAGGGGCCTTATAGGTGGATCAGGTGAAATACTTTCAGCAACAGAAATGTGCAGTGACATAGATCTGGCAGGACATCTCTATATTAGAAAGTGCAACAGAGCTACATATGTTTCCAACATAAAAACAAGTAAACTCAATAGCAAAAATAGTTGCGGGAATATTCCATAATGTAGATGATTAAATGTATGATATATAATTCAGACTAATGAGACTTCACGTATTTTCTTATACAATTGTTAAGTCCTAATTAAGAACAACATTTCCTACACAGCTAAGAAATTTTTCACATTCGGATTCTTTTGTGCAGAGCTAATTTACAAATTAGGCTGAGAGATATCTCACATTAATTGCACTCAAAATGGCTTTTCCAGTGTGAGATCTCTGATGATATTGAAGACCATTGCTACTTGTAAAAGATTTCCCACATTCACTGCATTTATAATACTTTTCTCCTGTATGAACTCTCTGATGACTCTGAAGGTGAGTGGTAGTGGTAAAAGATTTTCCACATTCAGTGCACTCATAAGGCCTTTCTCCAGTGTGAAAACTTTGATGATTTCGGAGGCTACTGTTCCTGGTAAACGATTTCCCACATTCACTGCACTCATAAGGACTTTCTCCAGTGTGAAATCTCCGGTGAATTAGTAGGCTATCAATCCTTGTAAAAGATTTCCCACATTCACTGCATTTAAAAGGCTTTTCTCCAGTGTGAACTCTTTGATGACGACGAAGTCCAGTGCTCTTGGTAAAAGATTTCCCACATTCACTGCACTTATAAGGCCTTTCTCCAGTGTGAACTCTGTGATGATAATGGAGGCCATTACTACTGGTAAAAGCTTTCCCACATTCACTACACTTATGAGGCCTTTCTCCAGTGTGCAAAACTTGATGATCACATAGGCTGTTTCTACTGCTAAAAGCTTTTCCACATTCACTGCACTGATAAGGCCTTTCTCCAGTGTGAACTCTCTGATGACGACGAAGGTCAGTGCTACTGGTAAAAGATTTCCCACATTCATTGCACTCATAAGGCCTTTCTCCACTGTGAACTCTCTGATGATAACGGAGGCCATTTCTACTGGTAAAAGATTTTCCACATTCACTGCACTCATAAGGCTTTTCTCCATTGTGACCTCTCTGTTGATAATGAGAGCTAGAAAATTTGGTAAAATATTTTCCACATTCAGGGACCACAAAACACTGACTTTCAGCACGGACACCCTTTTCCTGAATAAACGTGTGGTTGCAACTAATGTCTTTCTTACATTCTTTTCTGGCATAATGATTTCTTCTCCTTTGAAACGTCATCCCACACGCTGAAATAGCATTTGTACTGTCCCTGGTCTGAGTAGCCATTAGGTGGAGATGTCCTGACCCGGTAAGGACATCCTGCCCAACTTCCCCGCATAGGAAATGATTCTGGAACACA
Source organism: Corynorhinus townsendii (assembly GCA_026230045.1). Classification (NCBI taxonomy): domain Eukaryota; kingdom Metazoa; phylum Chordata; class Mammalia; order Chiroptera; family Vespertilionidae; genus Corynorhinus; species Corynorhinus townsendii. Next base: position 48,916,992 of record JAPDVU010000011.1, on the reverse strand, counting down.
TTGAAATTGCAGCTGTTTGCAAGTGAGATCCTTTGCACACCTCTAATGAAAGTCTTCTCTCTCACATGCTGCTGGTGAAATTTTGCACTGAAATAAAACCGTTTTGCACATGCCCCACACCTCAACAGTATCTGTGGGTGTTGTGTTCCCTGCAGCTCCATCACGTGGCAAATGTTTCCCAAGACAAGCCCACAACTCTCACAGGGGTGGCTCTCCTGGGAAGACAAGGCTACCTTGGGATTCTCTGCCTGTGACACTTTTACAAAAACGTTTTGTTCCGTCGGAGCCTCCACATTCTCTTGTTCACAGCAGCAACCTGAACAAAAGGAAACTCTGTTGAAGTACATGTTGACCTGATAAAAACAGAATATCTTCACAAGTGTTTATCTATGATGACTGGATATGATTCCATTGAATGATTTTTTAAGACGAGTAAGTTAGACTTTGAGGAAATGGCTGTTACACTTTTTTTGGCTCCAAAGGTCAGTGGATGATGAATATCTCAGCAAGGGAGGGACAGAAGCACAGGACGAGATACAAAGAAGAGAGGTAGGGTCTGCTCGTTGTTCCTCCACAAATGGTTTCCTTTAGGACCTTTCATTTGAGTCTGTGTAGGATAATTCCAATGTGCTCAAACCCATAAAAGTCAACTGTATTAGAGCACATGATGTTCAGTGTCAATAAAATAATACATGTGCACTCTCAGACTCTGCAGGTATGGACCAACGTTGGACTGCAGGAGAGATGCATGAAAGAGGCAGAGGTGGGAAGTTTAAAGAGGTTAAGGTTATCCATCGGCTGGGAATCCGAATACAATGATCACTACTAAAAATGAGTCTTTGCCAAAATGGTCAATATTAAGCAAGAAGTAGTAGAATTGGGTGAAGAGTGGGCGATGGTAACAAAATACTATTGAATAAAATGAGTTGCTAGTTATGAATGTAACAAAGCCCAGGCGTGAAAACCACCCCCACAGCCCTTCACCAAGGCAAGACCTCCTCTGGGTCTATCCTGTCATTGATAAAGTCATGTTTCTTCTGGGATGCAGAAATGATTCTGCCTCTTACATCCCAGTTGAGCCATTTGTTGGGATAAATGATGCAGATCTTTCTTTTTTTTTTTTTTTTAAATATACTTGTATTGATTTCCGAGAGGAAGGGAGAGGGAGAGAGAGATAGAAACATCAATGATGAGAGAGAATCGCTGATTGGCTGCCTCCTGCACACCCCCTACTGAGGATCGAACCCACAACCAGGGCATATGCCTTTGACCGGAATCGAACCTGGAACCCTCGAGTCCACAGGCCAATGCTCTATCCACTGAGCCAAATCGGCTAGGGCAATGCAAATCCTTTTGTAAAATATATTTTTAATGATTTCAGAGTGAAAGGGAGAGGGAGAGAGAGGGAGAAATATCAATGACGAGAGAGAATCATTGATTGGCTGCCTCCTGCATGCCCACCACTAGGGAACGAGCCCACAACTTGAGCATATGCCCTGACTGGGAATCAAACCCGTGACCTTCTGGTTCACAGTTTGATGCTCAACCAGTCAGCTAAACTGACCAGGCAAAGATGCAAATCTTAAAAAAAAAAATACTGAAAAGATGGATCGTCAGCACTGTGGTAGGACAATAAAGCACAAATGAGATCACAGGAAAAAAATCTCTGAGAGTGACATCAGCAGGATGGCAGAATCACAGCTAAGAGAACTATTCCCCATCTCAGAGTAAGTAGACAAGATATCCATGAACAAAAAACCCCCCACAGAATATGGGAATAAGACTATAATGAAGACAAACAGTAATATGGAACACAAATAAAGAAATAAATAGAAAGCATGACAGGAAACTGGGTGAACAAACATATTTAAAGGCACATATGGTAAAAGAAAGGATGAGAGTTACCTGTAGCTGCCACTGTGCTTCTGCTCTGTAGCCTGTGTTTCAAAAATCACTGGAAATTTTTGTTTTTATAAACCACAGAATGCTCTGGGCAGTGTGGCTCAGTTTGCTGGAACATCATCCTGTGCAGCCAAGGGTCTTGGATTTGATACCCAATCAGGACACATATGAGTATGCGGGTTCCATTTCCAGTTATGGTGTGTCCAGAAGGCAGCCGATTGATGGTTCTCCCTCACACAGATGTTACTTACCCTCTCTCTCTCTCCATCTCCCTTTCTCTCTCTGTGAAAGGAATCTATCTATCTATCTATCTATCTATCTATCTATCTAAGCCCAGTGACCAAATGGTGGAACCACCAGAACAACCAGTCAACCAGTCACTATGACGTGCACTGACCACCAGGGGCAGATGCTCAATGCAGGACTTTCCCCCTGGTGGTCATTGCGCTCCCAGAGCGGGAGCAGCCACAAGCAAGCCCGGGGTGAGGACGAGTCTAAGAACCTATCAATACCTGAGAATCCAGACTCCGGCCTGGCCTCCCATGCAGGCCCTCTAAGGTGTGTTCTAGAAAGAGCGCAGGGAGCTGGTATAGGTGGATTGCAAGAGGGGACGTGACTTGGACCCCCAAGGGAGGCTGTCCTTATCGCTGAGGATCCTGAAGCATGGCAGCTCTGAACATAACAGATGGTGTCACTGACCTGGCCTCACACATCAAGAACTTGCACCGAGTGGTTTTGGGGTGCAAAGCTCTCTGCCAGGGTCCTCCAGGACACAGAACATGCCTTTACCCAAGACATTACCCCAAAATATCAGCTCAGATTAATTTCCTCATTCAGCAGGTGCTCAGAGGGCAGGTCCACAGCCACTCGGCTGACCGGGATGAGCGGTCCTCCCACAGTGAGCTGATCTTGCAGACTATATCCTCAACCAGTGCACAAATCCATGCACTGGGACTCTAGTAGAAATAAATACATAAGAATTTCAAGGTAGCCAAACACAAAACAGCACTCAATAAAGTCTAGAGACAAAGTTAATAAAAAGACAACCTACCAAAGCTTATTTATAACATTCAGAATATGTAAATCTAAGAGGACATTTTATAGGGATAAATACCTACTTTATCAGAAAAGATCTCAAAGAACGTAACCTGGCACCTCAGGAAATTAGAAACACAACAGGGAAGTAAACCCAAAAGTTGCAAAGAAATGAGACCATAAATATTAGAACAAACATGAATAAAAGGGAGACAAGACAAAAGAAAGGAACACCTAAAAGGTATTTTTTAAAAGATATAAAACTTTTCAAAGCCTTAGCTACACTAAAAGACCAAAAATACAAAAAAACAAAACAAAAACCAAGCCTCAAATAAGTTAAAAAAGAAATGAAAGAAAAGATATTACACTTGTCACTATGAAGCCAATGCACCATAAGAGATATTAGCAGATGACAGACATGAACCTGTCAGAACGCATACAGAAATTCGTCAAGATTCCAGTATGAGCTCCTGAAAATAATAAAAAAAGTCAGAACTATGGCCAGTGTCTTACTTAATGAGTGTGTGGTCCCTATGCACCAATGTTATAGGTTTGATTCCCCCATCAGGGCACATGCAGGGGAGAGCCAATGAATGCATAGATGTATAGAACAGCAGATTAATGTTTCCCCCTCTCTCTTTCTCTGTTTCCCTTCCTGTCTCTAAAATCAATAAGTAAAGGATGGCTAGTATGGCTCAGTGACTGAGCATTAATCCATGAATTAAGAGGTCACAGTTCCATTTCTTGTTAGGCTACTTTCAAGGTGGCAGGCTCAATCAACAGTGGGGGTCGTGCAAGAGGCACATGATCAATGACTCTCATCACTTATGTTTCTCTCTCTCGTCTCTTCCTCTCTGAAATTAAATATAGTAAAAATAAAATAATTTAAAGAATAAGTAAACAGCCCTAGCCAGTGTGGCTCACTGGTGAGAGTACTGGGTTATGCACTGGTGGGCCAGGGGTTCGATTCCTAGTGAAGGACAGGTACCTGGGTTGCAGGTCCGGTCCTGCTCTCATTAGGAGTACATGTGGGAGGCAACCAACTGATGTTTCTCTTTCTCTTTCCCTATCTCTAAAAAGAAAAAAAAAAACAAAAACAAGGAAAGAAGTATTTTCAGTATTCAGGTGAAGATAAAAGAAAAAGAAAGAATTAAATTCAGAAAAGTTACGGGATGGAAAACAAACATACAAGCATTACTATTAAACAAAAAATCTACCTAATAAAAGAGTGACATGCTAATTGACCATACCTTTGCAATGCCCATGAGCCAATCAAGGGTGAGTATGGATATTAACCCAACAAAGATGGTGGGTTAATTTCCATACACAAGCACTGAGTGACTGGGAGCGGGGTGGAATGCAGGAGTTTGGCACCACTGAGCCGCTCCGGGCCTCTGGGCAGCATGGGAAGGCAGAAAGGCGCCTCTGGCCAGAGCAAAGGCGGTAACGGCAGCCAGGGGAAAGAAGGCCCATTCTTGCACGAATCTTCGTGCATCGGGCCTCTAGTACAGTTAATGAAAAGGATACGGATGTAGAGACAATTCTTCAAAAAATAGGTACAAATGACCAACAGGAATATAGAAAACTAGAGGCCCACTGCAAAAAAATCATGAACGGGGGAAGGGGTCCCTCAGGCAGACCTGCTCCCTCTCGCAATCCAGGATTGCTGGCTCCTAACTGCTCGCCTGCCTGCGTGATTGCCCCTAACCACTCTCCCTGCCTGCTTGATCACCCCTAACTGATAGCCTGCCTGCCAGATGGCCCCTTACCACTTTACCTGCCTGCCTGATTGCCCTTAACATGTTAAGCACCATATAGTGACACTATACTTTCCATCCGGAAGACAAAAATGGCTAGGCAGTTAACGTGTTAACTGCTTGCCAGCCTGCCTGATCGCCCATAATCATCTCTGCCTCAGGCACAGCCATGGCTGCTTCGTCTGGAAGGACATCATTCGTCCAGAAGGTCGTTTGGCTGTCCAGTCTAATAAGCATATTACACTTTTATTATTATAGATGCTTTCCTCACTGATCAAGGTGGAATCCCTCAGGCTTCCTGCAACACTACCAAATACAAGGCCTTCCCTGTGAATGTAGTACAGCAGGGAGAATTGGGACTTCAGGAAAAGAAGGGAGCAGTGGAAAGAGACCAAACCTCCCCAGGACAGCAACTACACAGGAAACTGGAAAATCAAGCAGAACCATAGTCTACATGGGAGGACACAGCACACCCTGGGAGATGGGGCCTGGGAAATGGCAAAGCCAAGTCCAGGTCTCAGGTGACAGTGAGGGTCTTACCCAGCGAGGATACAAGTTCAAAGTTCTCTAGCATCACATGCAGGTACAGCTGTCTCTGACCCTCATCAAGGAGGCTCCATTCCTCCCTGGAGAAGTACAGGGCAATGTCCTCAAAGGTCACGCCAACCTGTCAGAATGGAGACAATTGAAACCAGAGCTGCCTTTCTGAGAACCAGTAATTCTACTGCTTACACACCTTTCCCCCCTCAACCTCCTCCAGGGCACCTGGTTAGTGTGGACACCAGGCCCTAATGCCAGTGCAGGCTGCTCTCTCATCACAGTCCCATTACTCACTGGCATTGCCCTCAGCAGAGCAGCTGGGTTGGGTGGGAAGGACTGGGTGAGGGGAGGGTAGAGAGCAATGCCATTTAAGGTCTGGGCTATGCCTCTAAGGCCCAGCCTTCCTGCCAACCAATACCATTCCAATCTCCCAGATCAGTGGTCAGCAAACTGCAGCTCGCAAGCCACATGTGGCTCTTTGGCCCCTTGAGTGTGACTCTTCCACAAAATACCACGTGCGGGCGCACACATACAGTGTGATTGAAACTTCGTGGCCCATGCTGAGAAGTCGGTTTTCAGCAATCAAATGAAATTTCAATCGTTGTACTGTTGATATTTGCCTCTGTTGACTAATGAGTTTGCTGACCACTATCCTAGATCATGCCTCCAAGACAAAGCCAAACATGGGTTTATGCTTCGCCTTTAAGTCCCCACACCAGGTCCTAGGACCATCAGCTCACACTTCCTCCAGATGTGCACACCACTGGGTAATCTTTAACCTCTTTCCATCTTCAGTACCAGGTTCACTCCCTCAGCTGTGCCCTCTTCCTGCTCTAATGCCACTGGATCTCGCTGGACTCACCCATGAACTTGGCACATGGCATGTAGAGAAGCTTGTCTTCCAGCCGGGTCCAGGACCACCCCAGGCCTCTGATGGACCCCACAGCCGGGAAAGCCCCAATGAGTCAGTGACGTCCTCCCTGCAGCCTCTGATCTGTCCGCCAACCCTCACAGCCCACACCCTCAGGGGAACCTCAGATGCAAGTCACCCCTGTCCTCTCTGCCCTGCACTTGCTGTGTCCTCAGAAGCCACAACGCTCCTCTCTCCCCTCCGCCTTCCTCACGGTCCTCCATGCGGACTGAGCTGCAGGACGTGACAGGCGCCGGCACCCGGGCTGTCCTGTTCGGTGTGAGGAGGCGGTGAGGGACTCCGGGACTCAAACTCACCTCAGCGCAGCTCCTCAGCGGGGGCGCCGCCATTGCATACTGTGGGCCGAATGGAGGGGGAGAAGCTCCGACCAGGGAATGGCGGTCCCTGTCCGAGGCCTTGAGGGGTACACGTAGAGACTGGGAGCTTCAATCCCAACTGTGGGGCGGGGAACACCACTGTCCTGCCTTCTCCACGGGACTGTGCGACCAGGAATCCTGACAGCCTGAGACAGAACTGGAAAAACAAAACCCCGCCAGGACTAGTGGCTCCCCACAGAAATGGACAAAGGAAAATGCCTTCTCTCAGCCTCCATTGGCTCAGCCTGGTGTCATTCCACGCCCGGCCTTCTGGGTAATGTAGTTCCTAGGCTCCAAGGCCAGGATCCTGTATTTCCTCAGCTGACTCCAGGAATGGATTAGGGGGCATATAGCCCAAGAACACACCAAGTAGACTGAGGGCCCTCCAGCGCCTCCAGGGGAGGTGATTTCTAGGCTAAATTTGTTTCTTGGGGACCTGCCTGGCTTCCTTTAGCTGCTGGTTTTGCATATCTTTCTTCAGGATCCGCTCTTTTTTGAATGACAGGCATTGTGTCTTCATTCAGGTCATTAGGCATAAGTCTCCTTCAGGCCATATGTAGCAGGGTGAGGTTGCTCTAGTCTCTAACTCGATCTAACCTGCCTCCATTGAATCCATTATACAAAGTTAATGTCACAAAACAGACACCCATACTGAAGAGCATCTGCTTCTGATGCAATCTAAAGTGTCAGCTCTGCCTGGGCTGCAGTGTGGATAAGATGGCCAAGAGACATGTGAAAAATGCTCAAAGTGACTGATCATCAGAGGGATGCAAATTAAAGCAACAATTAGGTATCACCCCACCACTGTCATAATGGCTGCCATCAACAAATCAACAAAGGACAAGTGCTGGGGAGGATGTGGAAAAAGGGAACCCTAGTACACTGATGGGAATGCAAACTGGTGCAGCCATTATGGACATCAGTCTGGACTTGGCTCAAAAAATTTAATATGGAACTGCCATTTGATCCAGTGATTCCACTTCTAGGAATATATCCTAAGAAACCTGGAATAATCAGATAAAATGTATGCACCCTTATGTTCATAGCACCACAATTTACAATAGCACAGATATGGAAAAGCCCAAGTGTCCATCAATAGATGAGTGGATTAAAAGGCTGTGATACAGCCCTAGCCGGTTTGACTCAGTGGATAGAGCATCAGCCTGCAGACTGAGGGGTCCCGGGTTCAATTCTGGTCAAGGGCACATGCCTGGGTTGGGGGCTCAATACCCAGTGGGGGCATGCGGCAGGCAGCCAATCAATGATTCTCATCACTCGTGTTTCTATCTCTCCCGCTTCCTTCTTTTCTGAAATCAATAAAAAATATATATTTTAAAAAACCTATGGAACTTTTATACCATGGAATACTATGCAGCAGTAAAAAGGAAGAATTTTTACCCTTTCACGCAGCAAAGAGGGACCGGGAAACCATCATACCAAGAGAGATAAGTCAGTCAGAAAAAGACAAGTATCACTTGAGCTCACTCAAATATGGAATCTAATTAACAAAATAATAAAGGGGTTAATGGAGTGGATTCAGAGACATGGAAGTATGGAACGGAGTGCAGAATCTCAGAGAGAAGGAATGGACAGGTAAAAAAGGAAAGAAAGAAAAAACAGCCTCTGGAGAGCTTTACACACACACACACACACACACAAAACAAAGTCTCCTGAGACTTGAGCATTTCCTTCTGTTCTCTGAAAGCAATAGGAAAGTACTACCTTGCTGTGTTCTGAGTCTGCTCTAAATTTGTTTATAAATCTGTCTTCAGTCAGTTGAGTCTCTGGAAATGCTGATTCCTCTCCATGTAACTTCCTCCTGCTTCACATGAAACAATTGCTTTTGGTGATGTTGTAAGAAATGTCCAAACTTGAGAATTTTTCTAAGTTTATGAGACCCAAGCCGGCAACGGTGCCAGGAAGCAGAATAACAACAGATTGTGTAATGCTCGGGAGAATGGCAGTTTTGCACCTTTTTTTGTGTATTAGACTCAAAGGAGAAGGCATAAGTGGGTTACCTGACATTCACTGGTGGTTAAGTTAGCAGGAGGTGGGGGAAAGCTAAGGAGGGAAATCTCTGAGATTGGATAAAAAGTAAAAAAAGAAGTAGACATAAATTTCTTTTTAAGTTTATCAATTAGGTAATGGTTAATATTTAAACCAATGACAATAATAATTGGGGCTCTGATCTTCTGTGTTGGGAGACTGTGCTCTTAGGAGTCTGTGAAACAGAAATGTCCCTGAAAATCCAAAGATCTCTTATCCCAGATGCAAAAAGACAACAGACAGGCTCAATAAGGTAAAATTTGACCTTTGCAAACAAAAACAAAAACAGGCTAGGACATAACTACCCCTGTGACTGGCTTTTACTTGGAAAGTTTTAACTTCAAAGCATCCTGTATGGTTACTTTTAGCCTCTGAGTTTGCAAGATTGGCTATGCCATGCCAGGCTCCTTGAGATTGCTAGGTTCACTGTGTGCCATCGTTTTTGTCCATACTGGGGAGTCAGAGCCTATGGGTTGAGGAGAAAATTCAATGAGTGGTTTATTAACTCCGGGACCCATTGCTGATGTTCTCCTGAACACAATGCCCCCAGTATTGCTGATGTCCCTTTATTTGGTCTCCTAGAAGGAGTCACTCTTCAGGTCAATAACAATTTAGGTTCTAAATGAGGTTGAGGTATTTGAAAGGACAAGAAAAAGGTCTTTTTCTTCGCTGTGGCCTTCCACAATTTATGAGAAGCACCTGCTAATTAAACTCCAAGATTGTTCGCTCCTCCAATTCCAACAGCCCCTCTGTTCAAACTGCTGAACAAGATAAGCTCCTCTCAGTGCTCCATCTTACACACCCCTCCTTCCTGCTGTGGTCACACCTCCGGGATATTTTGGACCAAGGGGTCTCTAGTTAAAAGAAAGTTTCCCTCCCTCCGCCCCTTCAAACAAGCCTCTTTTGACCTCTTCTAGCTTTTGCTCTAGTCATATTTAATAGGCTTGGGAAAAATACTGATGAGGCACCTCCCTAGCACATCTAAAATACTGTCTCCTGGAAAGCAAACAAACTGTAAATTTTAAAAACAGCCCCTCATAGCTACACAACCTCAGCACAGCTCAAGGTTCCTTCATTCCTTGCTCCTTAGCAACAGCCACTGCTGAAAAGCAGAAGCCACCCTTCCTTCCCTGCCCTGTAGTGACTAGCAATATTTGGCCCTTTCCTCTCTTGGAAAGTGAAATAAACTTCCTCTATGCATGGCTTCTTGTAGGTGTGAAATCTTCCACAGCCAGCATCAAGGGCCAAACCCTAAGGGTATTCCTTTCTTCTAAGTAGTTAAGGGGAGAGACTGGGAAGTATGAGGGCAACGACATTGTCAAGGCAAAATAATATTTCCTTCTTCTCTAGGTTCTTTAGTTGGACTAATAATTAAACTGATACAATATAGGTTAACAGGGGAAAAGCATAAAAAAGTTATTAACATGTATACCTGCTATATATATGGAAATGACTCAGAAGAACTGGCCAAAATGGCAAACACCATCATCTGAAAAGCCACCTTCACCTACAGTCAGAAAATGTGGTGTGTGGAGAGTCAGTGAAGGTAGATTGTCAGGAACAGCACAGTAAGGACCTCAGTTGTGGCCCAGTGAGCTGTGCACTGCGTTGACGGCTTGTACTCAAAAGGGCACTGTTCCAACCCAAAGACTCACGTGCAGACACAGGAGACTGGGAAGATCAAGGTTTCAGAACATGATCTGAGCTGCAGAGAAAAAATGGTGAGAGCCATTGTCTCACTCATCCAGTAGGAATATACGGGAAAGAATTATGTGGGCAGTGGGTCATATGCATGAATAAGAGGTGAGCACCCGTCCAATGAGACCAGGACCATGTAGGACTCCAGCATCACTTCAGAATATTCAGTCCCCCAATTCATGTCCAATTGTATCCACTCCTGCAGGGTGAATGTCAGTGCCACATAGGAACATCATGTGAAGGGTCAAACTGAGGCAAGAAATTCATCACAGTGGATGGGATCACAGCATGACACCCAACATGTGGGCACAGGTGTAGTGACAAAGCCCTAATTACCAAGGTCTCCTGTGGGTCAAACTCTGAAGTGGGATCAAAGGGGAGGCAGACACAGAGCAGCTCACTCTGAAAGAAAGTTCCCCTGGAGAAACCACTGCAGCTGAGAAATGATGGCGTTCCCCTCAACACGGGGAGGCCAAGGGTAAGGGCTCTGAGATGTAAAGGGAACGGGAGGAAACGCATAACTGCAACCATGGAAACAGGAGCTGCAGTTGAGCCACCCTGGTCCTCATGCTGTACCTGCTCCAGTGAGGGCTGCTCATCAGTGGTAGAGACTGTCTGACGCTGGAGAAAATAATGGTTAAAATCCAGCCCCTTGAATCTGACACTTTTCTGTGGTGTGAACTTGGGGAGCTGACTTCATTTTCCTGATACTGATTTTTTTTCCCAGTAATTTGATGAGTTTCCACTTGCCCAGGTTGTTGTGAGAATTAAAGAGAGAAAATGCTTAAAAATCTAACCCGGGAATCCTGGGAACAAGTACTCAGCTTGGTACTTTGACTGATCTTGGGAGGCCAGAGTAAGCGCCATCAATCATCTGCATGTCTCATTCAGCCAACTGAGATTCAGGAAGTTGTAGTGATTCTGCTGGAGATTCCCAGGTGGGGCACACCACAGTGAGACCTGAGTGCCCACAGCACCTGCCTCCCTGCAGCAGAGTTGGTGGCTTCTTATAGGTCCCATTTCTTACTAAAATGCACCCACAGACAAAGGTGCTTGTGGGCACTGGAGAGTGAGTAGTGCCTGGCCTGGAAATGTCTCTGCAGGGAGAGTCTGGAGTTGCCTATGGATGGGGAGACACAGAGACAAATCAATGCTCAGAGAGAATCGTTGATCAGTTGCCTCCTGCATGCCCCACACTGCAGATCTAGCCAAGGCGCAGGCATCCTCCCTGACTGTGAATGGAACCATGACCTCCTGGTTCATAGGTCCACTGAGCCATTCCGGCTATGCTCACAACATGCATGTATGTATTTCTTCCTCTCTCTCCCTTGCTCTATGAAATCAATGAAAATGTTTTAAAAAATCAAATATTTATTATAAAGGAAAAATATTAAAACATATTATTCAAATACAAAAAAAAAGCATTTAAGACTTCTAAGGCTCATCATAAATTCTTACAAAAAATACAATCAAACAAGTGAGGAGAATTACAAAATTACAGAATGTCTTTAAACTAGAGATCCGGTGCACGAAATTCATGCACTCAGGGGGGACCCCTCAGCCCGGCCTGTGCCCTCTTGCAGTCGGGAGCCCTCGGGGGATGTCCAACTGACCAAGGTAAATAACACTCATATCCACATAAAGAATTATACAGAAATGTTTGTACCAGCTTTATAAGAAATTACCAAATATTTATTAAAATGGACATGATAGGGATATATTCAAAGATAAGAATATCTACCGAGCCATAGCTGGTTTGGCTCTGTATAGAGAGAGCATAGGCCTTCAGACCAAAGGGTCTCAGGTTCTATTCCTTTCAAAGGCACATACCTTGGATGAAGACTCCTTCCCAGCCGGGCCCTGGCACCACTGATGCAGGAGGCAACCTATCGATGTGTTTCTCTCACATCAATGTTTTTCTCTGTCTTTCACGGTCTTTTCCACTCTCCCTAAAAATAAACGGGAAAATATCCTCATGTGGATCGACAAAAACAACGAAGAGAATATCTATAAAAAAAGAGATGAGTTACTAATATATCTTTAATAAATCTCCAAGATTTTATGAAATATAAGTTAAAGCAGAAAAATACTTAGAAAAAGCAAAGTTCTCTATTAAAATGGAATGTAAATCCATGGTTTCTAGTAAAGCTGTGAAGAACAGGGACAGATTAAATGAGGTCATGAAGCAACTACACAGAGGCAGATATGGTCAGTATTATGAGTATAATCATGCTTAAAGTTTCATGCACATGTCAAGATTTATGAAACACTATACTTAACACATGCAATTTACTCATTACAGCTGTTAAAACAAATGTACATTCACCTAGTTTGGAACAACAGGTTTGGCAAGTTTATAGTCAATCCACATTCTTATGCTCTCTGGGCGAGAGTCTCATCTCAATGACAGAAAATGCAACAATGAAGAACTTTCACCCAAACTCACTGGAATGTTGGCTGGATCACAAAAGGCACATCCCTGGACAAAAGATAGCCTTTGGCTTCATCTTTTTTTGCAGCCAGAGCACCAATGGCTCAGATGGGAACATCTCACAGGATACAGGAAACCACAAAACCTCTTGATTATAATCAGTAACAATGACCACTCCAAAGATGATAAACATGCCTGGAGTCCCTCAGATCTGTGTACACATCGCTCCTGTAGTCTTTTCGTCAAAAAAATTTCTGGGTGCAGGTTTAGATGAGGACCATTCCATCTAATGGGCTGCAGTCTGGTCCGACCACAATTAGGTCAGTGTTTCTGCAGTGAAAGGGGTTCCCTTCACTGCAAAGGACCTCCAACCAGTGATCATCACCCATGGAATTTAAAGCTTTAGGGTACATGTCCCTTTGCAACACCTGGCCAGGGAGGTTCCCTACAAATGTCTTAGCATCCCTTGTAAACAAGAAAAAAATCACACAGCTCCCAGATACTTGAGGTTGTCACAGCTACCACCTTTTTGCAGTGATCTCTGTCTCAAAGCAACCATCTTCACATGAGGACTAGAGTCCACAGTGTTTCCTGGAAAACTATGGGCAGCAATGTAAATTTGGCAAAAACTGCTGAGCTAATTTCTGCACCACACTGTTCCCCCAAGGGCAAAAATGTTTGAGATCGCATACAAGTTTTTCACCTCCTCATGCGTGGAGAGCCCAGATCTCCTTATATATTAACCCACAGCGTCAATAGTAAGACCCACCATTAAAGAAGTCTTAGGATAAAGCCTTCATTATTTTGCAGACTGGTAGTTCTCCCATTGATGACTTAGGTACTCAATAACCTCATCATTAGCGTCTAGGGAAAGTGTGTCTCTGAAAATGGCAGTTCTTCTCCAATATTATGTTTACTGTGGCCGACAGTCATCAGTCCTAGGGGGCAACTCAAGACACGGAAACAAGGAAGAACTAAGGGCTCAGGTATTCCTAATTTTCTTCAACAAATTAGACAACAGAGTTAACTTTCCTGGACACATGAGGATGCTGAGTGAAGCCATCTATAGGGACCTTATAGGTGGTTCAGGTGAAATACCTTCAGCAACAGAAATACGCAGTGACATAGTTCTGGGAAGATATGTCTGTATGTTGGAAAGTGAAACATAGATACATATTGTTCCAACATAAATACTAACAAACAGAACAATAAAAACAGTTTGGGGGGTGGGGGATGTTACATAACGTAGATGATTAAATGTATGATATATAATTCAGAATAATGAGACTTCACATATTTTCTTATACAATTGCTAAGTCCTAACTAAGAAAAAACATTTCCTACACAACTAATAAATTTTTCAAATTTGGACTCATTTGTGAACAGAGAATTTACAAATTTGGCTGAAAGATATATCACATTAATTGCACTCAGAACAGCTTTCTCCAGTGTGAGCTCTCTGATGATATTGAAGACCTTTGCTACTTCTAAAAGATTTCCCACAGTCACTGCATTTATAAGGTTTCTCTTCTGTATGAACCCTCTGATGACTACGAAGGTGGGTGTTAGTGGTAAAAGATTTTCCACATTCACTGCATTGATAAGGCTTTTCTCCAGTGTGAACTCTCTGATGACTACGAAGATTAGAATTATTGGTAAAAGTTTTCTCACATTTACTGCATTGATAAGGCTTTTCTCCTGTATGAACTCTCTTATGATAATGAAGGTGACAGTTAGTTGTAAATGATTTTCCACATTCACTGCATTTATACGGCCTTTCTCCAGTGTGAACTTTCTGATGATTATGAAGGTTAGAGTTAGTTGTAAAAGACTTTCCACATTCACTGCACTCATAAGGCCTTTCTCCAGTGTGAACTCTCTGATGACAATGAAGTTCAGTTCTAGTGTTAAAAGACTTCCCACATTCACTGCATTGATAAGGTTTTTCTCCTGTGTGAACTCTCAGATGATATTGGAGAGTAGTGCTACTTGTAAAAGACTTTCCACATACACTGCATTTATGAGGCTTTTCTCCAGTGTGAACTCTCTTATGATAATGAAGGTGAGAGCTAGTTGTAAAAGATTTTCCACATTCACTGCACTCATAAGGCCTTTCTCCAGTGTGAACTCTCTGATGACAATGAAGTTCAGAGCTAGTGATAAAAGACTTCCCACATTCACTGCAGTGATAAGGTCTTTCTCCAGTGTGCACTCTCTGGTGATATTGGAGACCACTGCTACCTTTAAAAGATTTTCCACATTCACTACATATATAAGGCTTTTCTCCAGTGTGAACTCTCTGATGACGACAAAGATCAGTGCACGTGGTAAAAGATTTCCCACATTCACTGCAATTATACGGCTTTTCTCCTGTATGAATTCTCTGATGACTATGAAGGTGGGCCTTAGTGGTAAAAGGTTTCCCACATTCACTGCATTTATAAGGCTTTTCTCCTGTATGAACTCTCTGATGACTACGAAGGTTGGTGTTAGTGGTAAAAGACTTTCCACATTCACTGCATTTATAAGGCTTTTCTCCAGTGTGAATTCTCTGATGATATTGAAGCGTAGCACTAGCAGTAAAAGATTTTCCACATTCACTACATTTATAAGGCTTTTCTCCAGTGTGAACTCTCTGATGAGTACAAATGTGGTGGCTAGTGGTAGAAGGTTTCCCACATTCACTGCATTTAGAAAGCTTTTCTCCAGTGTGAACTTTCTGATGATATTGGAGACCCTTGGCCTGTGTAAAAGTTTTCCCACATTCACTGCACTGATGAGGCCTTTCTCCATTGTCACCTCGCTGTTGATAATGAAAGCAAAAGCATTTAGTAACATATTTTCCACATTCAGAGCACACAAAATACCGACTTCCTGCATGGACATCCTTTTCCAGAATAAATGTGTGGTTGCAACTAATGTCTTTCTTACAATTTTCTCTGGTGTAATAATCTTTTCTCCTTTGAAGAGTCATCCCACGTGTCAAAGTAGCGTTTGGACTGTCCCTGGTCTGAGTAGCCTTTAGGTGGAGATGTCCTGACCCAGTAAGGACATCACACGGCCCAACCTCCTCACATGGGAAATGATTCTGGGACACATTGAAATTGCCACTGTTTGCATGTGAGATTCTGGCCACACCTGTATTGAAAGTCTTCTCTCTCACATGCTGTTGGTGAACTTTGACACTGAAGTAAAACCGTTTTGCACAAGCCCCACACCTAAACGGTATCTGTCCGTGCTGTGTTTCCTGCAGCTCCATCACGTGGAAAATGTTTCCTAAGACGAGCCCACAACTCTCACAGGGGTGGCTCTTCTGGGAAGACATGGCTAACTTGGGATTCCTTGCCTGTGACACTCTTACAGAAACCTGCTGTTCAGTCGGGGCCTCCACATTCTCCGCTCCACAGCAGCAACCTGAACAAAAGGAAACATTGGTTAAGTATATGTTGACCTTATAAAAACAGAATATCTTCACCACAAATGTTTATCTGTCATGACTAGGCCTGATTCCATAGAAAGATTTTCAAGATGAGTGAGGTATATTCAGAGGGAATTGCTGTTATACATAATGTGGCCCCAAAAGGCAGTTGATGATGAAAATTTCACCAAGAGAGGGACAGAAGCACAGGATGGGACACAAAGAAGAGAGGAGGCTCTACTCATTGTTCCGGCACAAAAGGCTTCCTTTAGGACCTTACATGCTGACCATGTGAGTCTGTGCAGAATAATTTAAAGCTGCTCAAAGCCATAACAATTAATTGTGTTAGAGCCCACGATGTTCAACGTCAATATAATAACCCGTGTGCACTTCAAGGCGCTGTCTGGTACTGGCATAAAAACAGACATATAGGTCAATGGAATAGAATAGCAAACCCAGATATCGAGCCAAACCACTGTGCTCAATTAATGTTTGACAAAAGAAGCAAGAACATACAATGGAGTCAAGACAGTCTCTTCAATAAATGGTGCTGAGACTAAAGCAAAAACAAACAAACAAGCCTAAAAGAAATGAAAGATAAGACTTTACACCTGACACTATGAGCCACAAAGCATCATAAGACATGTTGATGTTTGGAGACAAATGACCCTCCATAAAGAAATTTGGGGGACCCTTTCTCCCTCCCTATGTGGGAATCCATTCTGTGGGACTCTTTCCCCCTCCCCACGTGGGAGTCTGTACCTGTTCTTCAATAAATCTCCACCTTTGCTATAAAAAAAAAAAAAAAAAGGATCCGATATGCTTCTGAAATTAATAAACAGATTCAGAGCCCCGGCCGGGTAGCTGAACTGTTTGTGTGGTCCTGATGCACCACGGTTGTGGGTTTGATTCCCCCATCAGAGCACATGTAGGGGACAGCCAATAAATGCTTAGATGGGGAGAACAGCAGATCAATATTTCCCTCTCTTTCTCCGTCTTCCTTCCTGTCTCTAAAATCAATAAATAAAGGCTGCCCAGTACGGCTTACTAATTGAGGATTGACTCATGAACTAAGACATCACAATTCCATTCCTTGTCAGGGAACATGCATAGGTTGGCGGCCCAATCTCCAGTGGGGGGTGTGCAGGACGCAACTGGTTAATGTCTCTCTCTCATTATTCATGTTTCTATCGCTCTCTCCTTCTTTTCCTCTCTGAAATCAATAAAATATACTTAAAGAATAAATAAATAGCCCAGGCCCGTGTCGCTCAGTGCTGAGAGTGCCTGCCTGAACACTGGAGAGTCATGGGTTCGATTCCCAGTAAGGGGCAGGTTTGTGGGTTTCAGGTTCAATTCCGCTCTTAGGGGGGCACATGCGGCGGGAACCAGTTGATGTTTCTCTCTCTCTCTCTCTCTCTCTTTCTCTCTGTGCCTCTCCCTTTCTCTCTTTCTCTAAGGACAAAAAAAAAAAATCAATGGAAAAAAATATTCTCACTATTCAGGTGAAGATAAAAGAATAAAGAATTAAATTCAGCCCTAACTGGTTTGGCTCAGGGGATAGAGAGTTGGCCTGCAGACTCAAAGGTCCCAGGTTCGAGTCAGGTCAAAGGCATGTACCTTGGTTGCGGGCACATACCCAGTAGGGAGTGTGCGGGAGGTGGCTGATCAATGTTTCTCTCTCATCTATGTTTCTAACTCTCTACCCCTTTCCCTGCTTCTCTGTAAAAAATCAATAAAATATATTTTTTAAAAAAAGAAATGAATTCAGAAAAGTTACAGGAGAGTACATCCAATATAGCGAATTACGCAAAGGACTATACTCGTAGCCTCCACATCAAAATTACAACTGAAATACAGAGCAACCGTCAGCCAGAACCACTGGAAAGCTGGCTGAATGGAAGTCTTACAACTACAGAAGTAAAGAAGAAAGCACACTGAGACTGGAAGGAGGCAGAGAGGCACAGAAGGTGCTGGTCCTGTACCCATGTGGGCCATGTTTTTAATAGGGAGGGAGGCTGTCTCTGCAGAAGTCACCTGGAGGAGCAAGGGGTCCCAGGCCCACACCAGATGCCCAGCCCAGGGTCCCAGAGCTGGGAAAAGAAGTCCCTACTGGCAGTAAGAGCTACGGGTTGTAAAAAGAAGATAAACAATCCAATCTATAAATGGGCAAAGGATTTAAACAGACACTTTTTGAAAGTGGACATGCAGAAGGCCAAGAGACGCATGAAAACATAGTCAAAGTCACTATACATCCGAGAGATGCAAATCAAAACGACAATGAGGTATCATCTCACACAAGTCAGGATGGCTATCATCAACTAATGAACAAGCGAAAAATGCTGGCAAGGATGCGGACAAAAAGGAACCCATGTGCACAGCTGGTGGGAATGCAGATTAGGTACAGACACTGTGGAATATAGAATAGAGTTTCCACAAAAAATTAAAAATGGAACTCCCATTTGACCCAGTAATTCCACTTCTAGGAATATATCCCAAGAAATCAGAAACAGCCCTAGACGGTTTGGCTCAGTGGATAGACCCTTGGACCGCAAATTGAAGGGTCCCAGGATCGATTCCTGCCTAGGACAATGCCGGGTTATGGGCTTCATGCCCAGCAGGGGATATGCAGGAGGCAGCTGATCAATGACTCTCTCTAATCATTGATGTTTCTATCTCTCTCTCCCTTTCCTTTTCTCTCTCTAAAATCAATAAAGAAATATATTAAAAAGAAGTCAGAAACACCAATCAGAAAGGATATATGCAGTTCTATGTTCAGAGCAACACAATTTACCATAGCTAAGACTTGGAAATAGCCCATAAGCAGATCAGTGGATTAAAAAAATGTGGTACATCTACACAATGGAATATTATGCTTCTTTAAAAGGAAGGAACTCTTACTATTTGCAACAGCATGAATGGACCTGGATAGCATTATGCTAAGCCAAATAAGCCAGTCAGAGAAAGATAAATATCACATGAGCTCACTCATTTATGGTCAATGGGAGAACAAGGAGACATATGAAATTCAAAAAGTAATACTTAAAACAATAAAAATTTTTACAGAAATATGTTTAAAATATCCATAGTACACAACGCAATCTACAGATTAATTGCAATCCTGAGGATAATTCCTATAGTATTTTACGAAGTAATGAAAAGAGAATCTAGAAATGTATCGAACTAAAAAATGCGAAGAGCAAAAACAATCGTGAGTAAGAACAAAGCTGATGGCATCACACTTCCTGACATCAATTTATTACAAAGAGAAAGCAAGCAAACAGTGTATTGCTGGTGAAACACAGACACATAGATCAATAGAACAGGAAAGAACACACAGAAATAAACCCAGGCACATACTTCCAAGTAATCTTTGTACAAGCTACAAGACACAGAAGAAGGGAAAGATAGTTTCTTCAATGAATGGTGCCGATGAAAATCAATATTCACATGTAAACACAACAATACTGGACACCACTAATCCCTCAGGCTTCCTGCAACACTACTAACCACAAGTCCTTCCCTGTGAATGTAGTACAGCGGGGAGAACTGGGACTTCAAGAAAAAAAGGGAGCAGAGGAAACAGACCAACCCACCCCAGGACAGCAACTACCCAGGAAACCAGAAAATCAAGCAGAAACACAGTCTACATGGGAGGGCACAGCACACCCTGGGGGATGGGGAATGGGAAATTGCAAAGCCAAGCCCAAGTCACTGGTGATAGTGAGGGTCTTACCCAGCGAAGATAGAAGTTCAAAGTTCTCCAGCATCACATTCAGGTACAGCTGTCTCTGACCCTCATCAAGGAGGCTCCATTCCTCCCTGGAGAAGTACAGGGCAATGTCCTCAAGGGTCATGCCAACCTGTCAGAATGGAGACAATTGAAACCAGAGTTGTCTCTCTGAGAACCCCCACTCCTACTCCTTACACACCTTCCCCCCCTCAACCTCCTCCAGGGCACCCGGTTAGTGTGGACACCAGGCCCTAATGCCAGTGCAGGCTGCTCTCTCATCACAGTCCCATTACTCCCTGGGATTGCCCTCAGCAGAGCAGCTGGGTTGGGTGGGAAGGACTGGGGGAGGGGAGGGCAGACAGCAATGCCATTTAAGCTCTGGGCAATGCCTGCAGGGACCCAGCCTTCCTGCCAAGCAATTCCACTACAGTCTCCTAGATCATGCCTCCAAGACAAAGCCAAGCGTGGGTTTATGCTTCGCCTTTAAATCCCCACACCAGGTTCCGGGGACCATCAGCTCACACTTCCTCCAGATGTGCACACCACTGGGTACTCTTTAACCTCTTCCCATCTTCAGTACCAGGTTCACTCCCTCAGCTCTGCCCCCTTCCTGCTGCAATGCCACTGGATCTCGCTGGACTCACCCATGAACTTGGCACATGGCATGTAGAGAAGCTTGTCTTCCAGCCGGGTCCAGGACCACCCCAGGCCTCTGATGGACCCCACAGCCGGGAAAGCTCCAAATGAGTCTGTGACGTCCTCCCTGCAGCCTCTGATCTTTCCGCCAATCCTCACAGCCCACACCCTCAGGGGAGCCTCAGATGCAAGTCACCCCTGTCCTCTCTGCCCTGCACTTGCTGTGCCTCAGAAGCCACAACACTCCTCTCTCCCCTCCGCCTTCCTCACGGTCCTCCATGCGGACTGAGCTGGAGGACTAGACAGACGCCAGCACCCGGGCCGTCCTGTTCAGCGTAAGGAGGCTGTGAGGGTCCCGGGGGACAGGTACTCACCTCAGCCCGTCTCCTCAGCATGGGCGCCGCCATTGCACTTTGTGGGCCGAGCCGGGCGGGAGCGGCTCGAGTAGAAGCCGCTGCAGGAATGGCGGTCCCTGACTAGGCCTTGTGGTGGGTCCGGGTGTTGTCTCCGAGCTTCAATCCTAAATGTGAGCTGTGAGCACCACCGGAGGCTCCCGCCATTCGCTGTGAGGCAGGGAAAAGCACTCTCCAGCCTTCTGCACTGGACTCTGAGCCCAGGAACTCCTGACCGCCTAAGACTAAAACCTGTGACGATAAAATCCAGCCAGTAGGACTAAAAGTCCCGCCCTACAGAAGCGGCCCAACGGAAATGCCTTCTCTGAGCCCCCATTGGCTCATCTTTATGGCATTCCATCCGTAGCCTTCTGGGTAATGTAGTTTCGAAGCTCCAAGGCCAGGATCCCTTATTTCTCAGTTGGCTCCAGGACTGGATTTAAGAGCATATAACCCAAGAATACACCGAGTATACTAAGTGTCCGCTAGCGCCTTCAGGGGAGGTGATGTCTGGGGCAAATTTGTTTCTGGTGCACCTGCCTGGCTTCCTTTAGCTGCTGGTTTTGCATATCTTTCTTCCAGGACCTGCTCATTTTGAATGGCTGGCATTGTTTCTTAATTCAAGACTTTTCTTTTTTTAAAATATATTTTATTGATTTTTTTTACACAGAGGAAGGGAAAGAGATAGAGAGTTAGAAACATCGATGAGAGAGAAACATCGATCAGCTGTCTCCTGCAAGCCCCTCACTGGGAATGTGCCCGCAACCCAGGTACATGCCCTTGACCAGAATCGAGCCTGGGACCTTCCAGTCCCCAAGCTGGCGCTCTATCCACTGAGTCAAACCGGTTTTGGCTCTTTCAAGACTTTTGACAGGTGTCTCCTTCAGGCCAAATGTAGCTTGCAGAGGTTGCTCGAGTCTCTAACTCGATCTAACCTGCCTCCATTAAATCCATTATACAAAGTTAATGTCACAAAACAGACTCCCATACTGAAGAGCATCTGCTTCTGATGCCATCTGAAGTGTCAGCTCTGCCTGGGCTGCAGTGTGGATAAGATGGCCAAGAGACATGTGAAAAAATGCTCGAAATGACTGATCACCAGAGAGATGCAAATTAAAGCAACAATTAGGTATCACCCCACCACTGTCAGTATGGCTGCCATCAACAAATCAACAAAGGACAAGTGCTGGGGAGGATGTGGAAAAAAAGGAACCCTAGTACACTCCTGGTGAAAATGCAGACTGATGCATCCATAATGGAAATCAGTATGGACTTTCCTCAAAAAATTTAATATGGAACTTCCCATTTGATTCAGTGATTCTACATCTGGGAATATATCCTAAGAAACCTGAAACAATCAGATAGAATGTGTGCACCCCTATGTCCATAGCAGCACAATTTACAATAGCAAAGATCTGGAAATGGCACAAGTGCCCATCAGTTGATGGGTGGATAGAAAACTGTGGTATATTTATACCATGGAGTACCAGGCAGCGGTAAAAATGAAGACTCTCTAACCCTTTCACACAGCACGGAGGGACCTGGAGAGCATCGTGCTAAGTGAAATAAGTCAGAGAAAGACAGTATCACTTCATCTCACTTTTATATGTAATCTAATTTAAAAAAAACTGATGAAGGGAGTGATTTCAGAGACATGGAAGCATGGAATGGAGTGCGGAATCTAGGAAGGGAAGATGGGTGAGGGTAGAAAACAACCAAACAATAAATCCTTGAGTGATAATTAAGAGCCCACCCGTGTGAGCGTGGGAGCACGCACCCACTCACCTCCCCCTCCCCCCCCCCACACACAATAAAAACAAAGTCACCTGATCCATGAGCATTTCCTTCTGTTCTCTGAAAGCAATGGGAAAGCTCTAGCTTGCTGGGTTCTGGGTCTGCTCTAAATCTGTGTTTATAAATCTGTCTACTGTCAGTTGTGTCCCTGGAATTGCTTATACACTCTCCCCCTGCCTCCATGTACCTTCCTCCTGCTTCATATGAGTCACTTGCTTTTGGTATTGCTGTAAGAAATGTCCAAACCTGTGGAGAATTTTTCTAAGTTTATTTGACTGAAGCCGGCGACATTGCCAGGAAGGAAATTAACAACCGATTGAGTTGGGAGAATGGCAGTTTTGCACCTTTTTTATACATTAGACTCAAAGGAGAAGACATAAGGGGGTTACATGACATTCACTGGTGATACATTAGGGGGGAGAGTGAAGGAGGGAATTCCCTGGGATTTGACAAAAAGTAAAAAAAAAAAAATAGACACATACTTCTTTTTAAATGTTATAGAATAGTTTACACTTAATATTTAACACAATAAGAATCATAGCCGAAACCGGTTTGTCTCGGTGGATAGAGCCTCAGCCTGCGGACTGAAAGGTCCCAGGTTTGATTCCGGTCAAGGGCATGTACCTGGGTTGCGGGCACATCCCCAGTAGGGGGCGTGCAGGAGGCAGCTGATCGATGTTTCTAACTCCTTTCCTCTCTGTAAAAAATCAATAAAATATATTTTTTTAAAAAGAATATTAATTGGGGCTCTGTGGTCTTCTGTGCTGGGAGATTGTGCCCTTAGGAGTCTGTAAAACGGAAATTTCCCTGAAAATCAAAAGGTATGTTATCCTAGATGCAAAAAGACAATAGACAGGCTCAATAGGTAAAAAATGACCTTTGCAAAAACAAAACAACAAAACAAAAGCCAAAAACAAGGCTAGAATAACCACCCCTGTGACTAACTTTTACTTAAAAAGTTTTAACTTCAAACTATCTTATCTGATTAGTTTTGGCCTCTGAGTTTGCAAGATTCACCATGCCATGCCAGGCTCCCTGAGATTGCTAAGATTAGTATCGGCCATCCTTTGTGTCCATACTGGGAGGTAGAACCTTCGGGTTGAGGAGAAAATTCAATGAGTGGTTTATTTCCTGCCAGACCCATTGTTCACATCGTCCTTAACAGAATGACCCCGTATTGCTGGTGTCCATTTACTTGGTCTCCTAGAAGTAGTTGCTCTTCAGGTCAATAAAGCCTTAGGTTCTAAATGTGGTGGAGGTATTTGTAAGGACAAGAAAAAGGTCTTTCTTTTTCGTTGCTGTGGTGTTCCCCAATTTATGAGAAGCACCTGCTAATTAAACGCAAAGATTCATGGTTCTTCTAGTTCAAACAACTCCTCTGTTAAAACCGCTGAGCAAGATTAGTTAATTTCAAGGCTACATTCTCACTACCCCTCCTTCCTGCTGTGGTCATACCTCAGGGATAATTTGCACCAAGGAGTCTCTAGGAAGTAGAAAGTTTCCTTCCCTCCGCCCCTTTAAACAAGCCTCATTTGAACTCTGCATAACTTTTTCTCTAGTCATATTTTAAAAATATATTTTATTGATTTTTTGCAGGGAGGAAGGGAGAGAGAGAGAGAGTTAGAAACATCGATGAGAGAAAAACACCAATCAGCTGCCTCCTGCACACCCCCCACTGGGGATGTGCCCGCAACCAAGGTACATGCCCTTGACTAGAATCAAACCTGGGACCCTTGAGTCCACAGGCCAACACTCTATCCACTGAGCCAAACCGGTTAGGGCTCTAGTCATATTTTATAGGATTGGAAAAATACTGAGAAGCACCTACCTATACAGCTACCAGACTGTCTCCAGGAATGCAAACAAACTGTAACTTTTCAAAACAACCACTCATATGAACTTCAGCGCAGCCCAGTGCCCTTCCATTCCTTGTCCCTTAAAAACAGACACTGATGAAAAGCATAAGGCACCCTTTATCCCTGCCCTGTAGTGGCTAGCGATACTCGGCCCTTTTTTCTCTTGGAAAGTAACATAAACATCCTCTCTTCATGTCTTCTCTTAGCTCTGAATTCTTTCACAGCCTGCATCACCGGCCAAACATGAACAGTATTTTTTAAAAATTTCTTTATTGATTAAGGTATCACATATTTGTCCTCGTCCCCCCATACCTATCCCAAATCCCTCCCCAAGCATGCCCACACCCCACCCCCCGAACGGTACTTTTTTATTCTGAGGAGTTCATTGGGGGAAAAAAGAGAGGAAAATGACATTGTAGAGGCAAAATAATATTTCTTTCTTCTTTTCTAGGTTCTCTGGGTGGCCTAATAACTAAATTGATATAATATAGATTAACAGGAGAAAAACAACCAAAAAGTTATTAACATGTATACCTCCATATACATGGAAACAACTCACAAAAACAGAGTAACTGGCCAAATGGCAAACACCATCATCTGAAAAGCCACCCTCAAGTACAGTCAGAAACTGTGGTGTGTGGAGAGTCAGTTAGTGTAGATTGTCAGGAAAAGCACAGGAAGGACCTCAGCTGTGGCCCAGTGAGCTGTGCACTGAGTGAAGGCTTGTATTCAGAAGAACTCTGTTCCAACCCAAAGACCCAGGGTGCAGACACAGGAGACGAGGAAGGAGGACGGGGTCAAGAACATGATCCGGGCTGCAGAGAAAACAGGGTGAGAGCCATTGTCTCATTCAGCCAGTAGGGAAAGAGAGGACAGAATCACATGGGCAGTGGGTCCTATGCATGAATGAGTGGTGAGCACCCGTCCAATGAGACCAGGATCATGCAGGACTCCAGCATCACTTCCAAATCTTAGGTCCCAGAATTCAAGTCCAATTGTATCCACTCCTGCAGGGTGAATGTCAGTGCCACATAGGAGCATTATGGGAAGGGTCAAACTGCGGCAAGAAATTCATCACAGTGGATGGGATCACAGCATGACAACCAACATGTGGGTGAAGGTGCAGAGACACAGCCCTAATTATCAAGGTCTCCTGTGGGTCAAACTCTGTGCTGGGAACAAAGGGGAGGCAGACAAACAGCAGCTCACTCTGAAAGAAGGTTCCCCTGGAGAAACCACTGCAGCTGAGAAATGATGGCGTTCCCCTGAACACAGGGAGGCCAAGGGTAAGGGCTCTGAGATGTAAAGGGAATGGGAGGAAATGCATAACTGCAACCATGGAAACAGGAGCTGCAGCTGCGCCACCCTGGTCCTCATGCTGTACCTGCTCCAGTGAGGGCTGCTCATCAGTGGTAGAGACTGTGTCTGACGCTGGAGGAAATAATGATTAAAATCCCGCCCCTTGAATCTGACACTGGTCTGTGGTGTAAATATAAGCAACTGACTTCATTTCCCAATTACTGAATTTGTTCAGCATTTGATATGAATTTCCACTTGCCCAGGTTGTTGTGAGAATTAAAAGAGAAAATGCTCAAAAACCTAACCATGGAATCCTGGCAACAGGTACTCAGCTTGGTACTTTGATTGATCTTGGGAGGCCAGAGTAAGCGCCATCAATCATCTGCCTGTCACATTCAGCCAACTGAGATTCAGGGAGTTGTAGTGATTCTGCTGGAGATTCCCAGGGGGGCACACTACAATGAGACCTGAGTGCCCACAGCACCTGCCTCCCTGCAGCAGAGTCAGTGGCTTCTTATAGGTCCCATTTCTTACTAAAATGCACCCACAGACAAAAGTGCTTGTGGGCATCGGGGGAGTGGGAAATGCCTGGCCAGCGAATGTCTCTGCAGGCAGAGGCTGGAGATGACAGGAGACTATGAGAGAAAAAAAAAAATCAATGCTGAGAGTCATTGATCAGCTGCCTCCCGCATGCCCCACACTGGGGATTTAGCTGGGATGCAGGCATCTTCCTTGACTGTGAACGGAACCGTGACCTTCTAATTCATTGGTCCAGGTGGAACCACTGAGCAATGCCGGCTGTTCTCTCAACAATCATGTTTGTATTTCTCTCTGCCTCTCATTTGCTCTATGAAATCAATGAAAATGTCTTTAAAAATCAATTAAATATTTATTACAAAGGAAAAAATAGTAAAACATATTATTCAAATACCCAAAAAAGCATTTAAGACTTCTGAGAAAAGGCTCAACATAAATTCCTACAAAAATACAATCAAACAACAGTGAGGTGGTATGACAAAATTACAGAATATGTTTAAACTAGAGGCATGGTGCATGAAATTCTTACACTCAGGGGGGACCCCTCAGCCAGGCCTGTGCCCTCTTGCACTCCAGGAGCCCTCGGGGGATGTCCAACTCACAAAGGTAAATAACACTTATATCCACATAAAGAATTATACAGAAATGGTTGTACCAGCTTTATTAGAAATAACCAAATATTTATTAAAATGGACATGATGGGATGATGGCTGCTGACGGGAAGGCAAACTGCAAGATAGTGCGTGAGTGAGAGAATGAAGGGAGAGTGTGTGGTCACATGGGGAGTGTTTGTTTGTGAGTTGAGGGACAGCTATACTCCAGGGGACTGTTGGGGATTGCTGGATGGGGTTCCCCTGACCAGGCAGCCTCCACTGCTGCTGGGATCCCTCCCGGAGCAATTAGCTCTGACGCGGAGACCGCGCAATATTGAACGGGCGAGTGGATGTTGTCGGAAGACTGAAAATCTCGGGAACCTACAACAATGGCACCCAGCCAACAGTTGTGAACCCAGGAACACCGGCCCCCAAGTGGAATGAGCACGAAGATTCGGAGGAGCTCTGCACCTCCTCACAGAAGGGTCCGATTTCCCTGGGATAAGATGAGGTCTGTGGTCTGGGCAGGAGAGAGAAATGTGCACGGCGGGAGCTGGAGGATCTTGTATGCATGCATATAAGCACAACCAATGGACACAAGACACTGAGGTGGGGTGGGGTGGGATGAGGGCATATGACAGGGGGTAGGGGAGGCTCGGGGAAAGGTCCATGGGGGAAATAAAGGAGATGTATGTACTACTATGTGTAATACTTTAAACAATAAAAAAAATAATAAAATGGACATGATGGTAATATATTCAAAAATAAAAATATCTACCAGAGCCCTACACAGTTAGGCTCTGGATAGAGCATAGGCCTGCAGACAAAAAGGTGCCAGGTTCGATTCCAGTCAATGGAACATACCTTGGGTGAAGACTCCTTCCCAGCCCCGGCCCTGGTCATGGCTGATGCAGGAGGCAACTAAGCAATGTGTTTCTCTCACATCAATGTTTCTCTCTGTCTTTCCCTATCTCCCTGAAAATCAATGGAAAATATCCTTGGCTGAGGATTAACAACAAGAAGAATATCTATCAAAAAAAAAAAAAAGATGAGTTACTAATATATCTTTAATAAACCTCCAAGAATTTATGAAATAGAAATTAAAGCTGAAAAATACTTTAAAAAAGCAAAGTTCTCTACTAAAAAGGAATATAAGTCCATGGCTACTAAGAAAGCTGTGAAGAACAGGGACAGATTAAATGATGTCATGAAGCAACTACACACATGGCAGATATGGTCAGCATTATGAAACACTATACTTAACACATGCAATTTACTCGTTACAGCTGTTAAAAAAACATTGTTCAAGATAAAAGAAATGCACATTCACCTATTTTGGAACAACACGTTTGGCAACTCTATATTCAATCCACATTCTTATGCCCACTGGGCCAGAGTCTCATCTCAGTGACAGAAAATGCAACAATGAAGAACTGTCACCCAAACCCCCTGGAATGCTGACTGGGTCACAAAAGCCACACCCCTCAACTAAAGACAGGCTTTGTCTTCATCTTTGTTTTGCTGCCAGAGCACCAATGGCTCTGATGGGAAC
This sequence comes from Corynorhinus townsendii, assembly GCA_026230045.1. Lineage (NCBI taxonomy): Eukaryota > Metazoa > Chordata > Mammalia > Chiroptera > Vespertilionidae > Corynorhinus > Corynorhinus townsendii. The sequence goes on along the minus strand of JAPDVU010000011.1, from coordinate 48,888,489 downwards.
ATCTGAGAAGCTACAGGAACCCACAAAACCTCTTCACTATATTCAATGACAATGACCGCTCCACACAAGATAAACATGCCTGGAGTCCCTCAGATCTGTGTACACACAGCTCCTGTAGTTTTTCCTTAAAAAAAATTTTTTGGGTGCAGGTCTAGATGAAGACCATTCCATCTAATGGGCGGCAGTCTGGTCCAACAACAATTAGGTCAGTGTTGCTGCAGTGAAAGGGGTTCCCCTCACTGTGATGGTCCCCCAACCTGTGACCAGCCCCCATGGAATTGAAGTCATCAGGGCACACGGCCCTCTGCAAGACCTGAGCAGGAGGTTCCCTACAAATGTCTTAGCATCCCCTGAAAACAAGAAAAAAATTCACACTGCTCCCAGACATACTTGAGGTTGTCACAGCTACCCCCTCTTTGGAGTGATCTCTGTGTCTCAAAGCTTCCATCTTCACATGAGGACTAGAGAGTCCACAGTGCTTCCTTGGAAATTAAGGCGAGCAGTGTAAATTTGGCAAAAACTGCTGAGCTAATTTCTGCACCACAGTCTTCCCCCGAGGGCAAAAATGTGTGAGACCCCATAAAAGATTTTCAATCATCATGCTTGGAGAGCCCAGATCTCCTTATAAACTAACCCATAAAGTCAATACAACACCCAACATTAAAGAAATCTTAGGAAAAAGCCTTCATTATTTTGCAAAGATAGAGACCTGAGACTGGCAGTTCTCCCATTAGTGACTTAGGTACTCAATAAATTCATCACTGGCATCAAGGGAAAGCATGTCCCTGAAAACAGCAGTCCCTCTGTAACATTATGTTTAATGTCACCAAAAGTAATCAGTGCTATGTGGCAACTCATGACAGGGAAACAAGGAAGAACTAAGGGCTGAGGTATTCCTAATCCTTCAACAAATTAGACAACAGAGTTAGCTTCCCTGGGCCCATGTTGGTGACTGATGCCATCCGCAGGGACCTTATAGGTGGTTCAGGTGAAGTATCTTTAACAACAGAAATATGCAGTGACACAGACCTGGCAAGACATGTCTGTATGTTGGTAAGTGAAACATAGATACATGGGGTTCCAACATAATTACTAACAAACACAACAAAAATAGTTGGGGAGACGTGACATAATGCAGGTGATTAAATGTATGCGATATAATCAGACTGAGACTTCACAAACTTTGTTATACAATTGTTAAGTCCTAACTAAGAAACTATATTTCCTATACACCTAAGAAATTTCTCACATTTGGTCTCTTTTGTACACAGCAGATTTACAAATTTTGCTGAGAGATCTCTCACAGTAATTGCACTCATAATGGCTTTCTCCAGTGTGACCTCTGATGATACTGAAGACCTTTGCTCCTTGAAAAAGATTTCCCACATTCACTGCATTTATAAGGCTTTTCTCCACTGTGAATGCTCTGATGATATTGGAGACCACTGCTACGTGTAAAAGACTTTCCACATTCACTGCATTTATAAGGATTTTCTCCTGTATGAATTCTCTGATGACAACAAAGGGCAGTATTCCGGGTAAAAGTTTTCCCACATTCACTGCATTTATAAGGTTTTTCTCCCGTGTGAACTCTCTGATGATATTGGAGACCAATGCTACGTGTAAAAGACTTTCCACATTCACTGCATTTATAAGGATTTTCTCCTGTATGAACTCTCTGATGACAACGAAGGGCAGTACTCCAGGTAAAATATTTCCCACATTCACTGCATTGATAAGGCTTTTCTCCTGTATGAACTCTCTGATGACTACGAAGGTAGGTGTTAGTTGTAAAAGATTTTCCACATTCACTGCATTTATATGCCTTTTCTCCAGTATGAACTCTCTGATGACTACGAAGGTGGGTGTTAGTGGTAAAAGACTTTCCACATTCACTGCATTGATAAGGCTTTTCTCCTGTGTGAACTCTCTGATGACTACGAAGGTGGGTGTTAGTGGTAAAAGATTTTCCACATTCACTGCATTGATAAGGCTTTTCTCCTGTGTGAACTCTCTGATGATACTGGAGACCAATGCTACTTGAAAAAGACTTTCCACATTCACTGCATTTATAAGGCTTTTCTCCTGTGTGAACTCTTTGATGACAACGAAGGGCAGTCCTCCAGGTAAAAAATTTCCCACAGTCACTGCATTCATAAGGCTTCTCTCCTTTGTGAACTCTCTGATGACAACGAAGGGCAGTGCTCCAAGTAAAAGATTTCCCACAGTAACTGCAAGTATAAGGCTTTTCCCCTGTATGAACTCTCTGATGATTATGAAGTTGCGACTTAGTTGTAAAAGATTTTCCACAGTCACTGCACTCATAAGGCCTTTCTCCAGTGTGAACTCGCTGATGACAATGAAGTTCAGTGCTAGTGATAAAAGATTTAGCACATTCACTGCAGTGATAAGGCCTTTCTCCAGTGTGCAGTTTCTCATGACGACAAAGTTTAGTGCTACTGCTGTAAGCTTTCCCACATTCACTACATTTGTAAAGTTTTTCTCCAGTGTGAACTCTCTGATGACAATGAAGGTTACTGCTATTGGTAAAGGATTTCCCATATTCATTGTACTCATAAGGCCTTTCTCCTGTGTGAACTCTCTGATCATAATGGAAGACACTGCTACTGGTAAAAGCTTTGCCATAGTCACTGCGCTCATAAGGCCTATTTCCAGTGTGACCTCGCTGTTGATAATGAATGCTAGAAAATTTGGTAAAATATTTTCCACATTCAGAGCTCACAAAACCCTGACTTCCAACATGGACATCCTTTTCCTGAATAAACGTGTGGGTGCAACTAATGTCTTTCTTACGTTCTTTTCTGCTGAAATAATTTTTTCTCCTTTGAAACGACATCTCACATGTCGAAAAAGCATTTGAACTGTCCCTGTTCTGAAGAGCCTTTAGGTGGAGATTTCCTGACCCAGTAAGGACACCCTGCCCAACATCCACTGATTTGAAATGATTCTGGGACACATTGAAATTGCAGCGTTTTTCAAGTGAGATCCTGTCCACACCTCTAGTGAAAGAGTTCTCTCTCACATGCTGCTGGTGAAATTTCACACGGAAGTAAAACCATTTTGCACAAGCCCCACACCTCAACAGTATCTGTCCGTGTTGTGTTCCCTGAAGCTCCATCACATGGAAAATGTTTCTCAAGACTGACCCACAACTCTCACAGGGGTGGCTCCTCCGGGAAGACAAGGCTAACTTGGGATTCATTGCCTGTGACACTCTTACAGAAATGTTCTCTTCAGTGCATGCCTCCACATTCTCTGCTCCACAGCAGCAACCTGAACGAAAGGAAACGCTGGTGAGGTACATGTTGACCTCATGAAAACAGAATATCTTCACCACAAATGTTTATCTGTCATGACTAGGCATGATTCCATAGAATGATTTTCAAGACAAATGAGGTAGACTCTGAGTAAATTGCTGTTATACATAACGTAGCCCCAAAGTCGTCGATGAGGAAAATCTCAACAACAGAGGTACAGAAGCACAGGATGGGACACGAAGAAGAGAGGAGGCTCTACTCATTGTTCTTGCACAAAAGGATTCCTCTAGGACCTTACATGCTGGCCATGTGAGTCTGTGTAGAATAATTTGAAGGTGCTCAAAGCCATAAAAATGAATTACATTAGAGGATGTTCAACGTCAATGTAATAACATGTGTACACTCCAAGGTGCTGCAGGCATGGACCAATGTTTGAGTGCAGTAAAGAGGCAGTTGTGAAAGAGGCAGAGGGACAGAGTACAGAGATGTGTAGGTAATCCCTGGGCTGGGATTCTGAGTAGAAATGATCACTATCAGAACTGAGGCCCTAACCGGTTTGGCTCAGTGGAGAGAGGTCGGCCTGTGGACTCAAGGGTCCCGGGTTCGATTCCGGTCAGGGGCATGTACCTTGGTTGCGGGCACACCCCCAGTAGGAGGTGTGCAGGAGGCAGCTGATCGATGTTCCTCTCTCATCGGTGTTTCTAACACTCTATCCCTCTCCCTTCCTCTCTATAAAAAAGCAATAAAATGTATTTTTTAAAAAAAAGAACTGAGGAGTTGGGAAAGTATCCTATCTAATAATAGAGTAATATGCAAATTGACCGTCACTCCAAGGCACAAGATGGCCGCCACAAGATGGCCTGCAGGGGAGGGCAGTTCGGGGTGACCAGGCCAGCAGAGGAGGGCAGTTGGGGCAGACCAGGCCAGCAAGGGAGGGCAGTTGGTGGACCAGGCCTGCAGGGGAGGGCAGTTTGGGGATACAAGGCCAGCAGGCGAGGGCAGTTGGGGGAACCAGGCCTGCAGGGGAGGGCAGTTGGGGGGGGACCAGGCCTGTAGGGGAGGACTGTTGGGGGGGACCAGGACAGCAGGGGAGGGCAGTTGTGGGGGAGGACCAGGCCTACAGTGGAGGTCAGTTAGGGGTGACCAGACCAGCAGGGGAGGGCAGTTAAGGGTAACCAGGCCATCAGGAGAGGGCAGTTGGGGGCGACCAGGCCTGTAGGGGAGGACAGTTAGGGGCAATTGGACTGGCCGGGGAGCAGTTAGGCGTCGATCAGGCTGGCAGGGGAGTGGTTATGAGGTGATCAGTCTGGCAGGCAGAAACAGTTAGGGGCAATCAGGCAGAGGCAGGTGAGTGGTTTGGAGCCAGCAGTCCTGGATTGTGAGAGGATGTCCCAGATTGGAGAGGGTCCAGGCTGGGCTGAGGGCCACCCTCCTCCCCCGTGCACGAATTTCGAGCACCGGGCCTCTAGTCAACAGTAAGCAAAAACAAGCATTACTGGGTGAGGAATGAGCAATTATAACAAAACACTGTGTTTCTATCTCTGAATGTAACAAAGGTCAGCTGTGAATTCCTCCCCAATGACCTTTCACCAAGGCAAGACCGCCTGTGGGACCACTGTGTCATTCATAAAGTAGTGTTTCTTCTGTGATGCACAAATGATTCTTCCCCTTAAATCCCATTTGAGCCATTGCATGGGATAAATGATGCAAATCTTCAAAGAAAAACAGAAAGGTGGATGGTCATCACTGTGGTAGTACAACAAATGACAAATGAGAGCACAGACAAAACCTATGGAGTGACATCAGCAAGATGGCAGAATCAGAGATAAGAACATCTCCCTCCACCCCAGTGTAAGCAGACAGCTATCCATGAATAAAGACCCCATAGGACATGGGAATTAGAGTACAATGAAGACAAACAGTATTACAGAACACAAATAAAGGAGAACTGTACAGAATGGATGACTGGAAAGACTGGGCGAACAATCATATTTGAAGGTACCTACAGTAAAAAACGGGTCAGATTTACCTCCAGCAGCCATTGTGCTTCTGCTATCATTGACCCTAGTGGCTTGTTTAAAAAAAAAAATACTAAAAATTGTTGTGTTTAAAAACCACAGAATGCCTTGGTCAGTTTGGCGAGGTAGGTTAGAGCATCATCCTGTGTACCAAAGGGTCAAGGATTCAATTCCCAGTCAAGGCACATATCAGTATGTGGGTTCCATTTCCATTAGCTTGTGTGCAGAAGGCAGCTGACTGATGTTTCTCCCTCACAGTGATGTTCCTCCCCCCCGTTCTCTTTCTCTCTCTCCCTCCCTCCGTCCCTCTCAATCTCTCGTCCTCTATATCTGAAACCAATAATAAATAAATAAGAATTGCAGGGTAGCCAAACACAAAACAGCACTCAAAAAAGTCTAGAGACAAATCAACACAAAGACAACCTACCAAAAATCATGTATAAAATAGAGAAAATACAATTCTAAGAGTAAATTTTATAGGGATAAATGCCAACATTAAAAAAAATCTCAAAAAAAAAATCTCCATCTCAGGAATCTGGAAACAAACACAAGAAAGTAAACACAAAGATTGCAAAGGAAGGAAACAATAAATATTTGAAAAAGCATCAGCATCAATAAAATTGAGACAAGACAAAATAAAAGAATACCTAACAGGTATTTTTCTAAAAAATAAAAAATTGGCAAACCATGAACTAGACTAAAGGAAAAAATAAAAACAAACTAGCCTCAAATAATGGAAAAAAAGAAATGAAAGATAAGACATTCCACCTGACACTATGAATCACAAAGCATCAGAAGAGATGTTGATGTTAGGAGAAGACATCACACTCCATAGAGAAATTTGTCAAGATCCCTTATGAGCTTCTGAAATTAATAAACAAATTCAGAGCCCTGTCCAGGTAGCTCAACGGGTGAGTGTGTGATCCCCATCAGGGCACATGTAGGGGACAGCCAATAAATGCTGAGATGGGTAGAACAGCAGATCAATGTTTCCCTCTTTCTCTGTCTCCCTTCCTGTCTCTAAAATAAAAAAATAAATGCTGCCCAGTACGGCTCATTGATGGAGCATCAACCAATGACCTAGCAGATCATATATCCATTCCTTGCCAGGGGACATGCACAGGTTGCCGGCCCAATCTTCAGTGGGAGGTGTGCAGGAAGTAGCTGGTCAATGATGCTCTCTCTTTATTCCTTATTCTCTCTCCTTCTCTTCCTCTCCAAAATCAATAAAATATATTATAAAAATAAAGAAATAATTGCAAGAATAAATGAATAGCCCTGGTCCATGTCGCTCAGTGCTCAGAGTGCCTGCCTGTACACTGGAAGCTCATGGGTCCGATTCCCAGTAACGGGCAGGTAAGTGGGTTTCAGTTCAATCCGCCCTCTTAGTGGGGGCACATGTGGGAGGCAAGCAATTGATATTTCTCTCACTCTCTCTGCCTCTCCTCTCTCTCCCTCTCCTTTTCTCTCTCTCTCTCTAAGAAAAAAATAAATCAATGGAAAATATATTCTCACTATTAAGGTGAGGATAAAAGAAGAACAAAGAACTGAATTCAGAGAAGCTATGGGAGAGGAGATCCAAGATGGTGTTGTAGGCGAAAGCCTGTACTTGCTGCCTCCCACAATGACATCAAAATTACAACTAAAATACAGGACAACCATCAGCCAGAACCTCTGGAAAGCTGGCTGAATAGAAGTTTTATGACTAGAGAAGTAAAGAAGACAGCACACTGAGACTGGTAGGAGGTGCAGAGGCAGAGAAGGTGCTGGTCCTGTACCCATGTGGGCCACTTTTTTAATTGGGAGGGAGGTCGTCTCTGTAGAGTTCACCTGGAGGAGCAAAGGGTCCCAATCCACAGCAGATGCCCAGCCCAGGGTCCCAGATTGGGGGAAAGTCGCTACTGGCAGTAAGAACTACGAGCTGTAAAAACCAGTGCGGATTGGGATTCAGTGACACAGCTGCTCCTCTTACAATGCCAGCACCATGAACTGAACATACAGGCTCTGCTTCTTCTCAGTTCCTTGTGCCCAGCAAGGCTCAGGAAACGGGGGACAGGGTCCAAGACACTATGAGGAGAAACTGGACTGACTGGCATTGGGGCAGAAACTCGGGAGCAGCTTTCTCACAGACAGTGGTGCTTCCTGTGGTCATTATACCTATCCTGGGACCTCCCGGGTGGCAGGTCTGACTGGCAACCACTTCTGTTTGCTCTGCCCTGTTGATTCCCTGAGACCTCACCCCACCCAATTTAAAACCCTACCCAAGCTGTGTGCAGGACTGTTTGTATATGCATGACCTATCCTTGCTCAGGCTAAAACCTGTCAAACAAGTTGCAGTTGGGTCAGGAAGCCCCAAATCTATCAATAAAAGGACCAAGAACCGACACCAACACTAGCCTTCCTTGCTTTACAGCAGGGCCTCATCGGGGCACTTCCAAACCCGATACAAAGAGGAGAATCTGCAGATCTCTCTGTAGATGCTGCTGGGTGGCTCCAGGCAGAGGCTGACTTTGCACCTCCCTTTACCCAAGAGCTACTATACCCAGTGGTCAGTGTCATACCATATCAGCTTACAACTCTTCACATCTATAAGCAACACACTCAAGGGGTAGATTCACTGAGCACCAAAAACCCCACTGAAACAAGTCCTGCTCCACAGGGATGTCACCTACACAGCAGCTCTCCCACTGTAGTCACAGTGCCCCCCAAGGATGCTAAAAACCTCAACAAAATTCTAGCAAATCAGATCCAGCATTAAACTAGAAAGATCATACACCATGACCAAGCCAGATTTATTCAAAGGATGAAAGCATGGTACAATACCCACAAATAAATAAACATGATACATTATATAAACAAACTAAAAGACAAAAATCACATAATCATGCCCTTACTGGTTTGGCTCAGTGGATAGAGTGTCGACCTGCAGACTGGAAGGTCCCAGGTTTGATTCTAGTCAAGGGCATGTACCTTGGTTGCAGGCACATCCCCAGTGGGAGGTGTGCAGGAGGCAGCTGATTGCTGTTTCTCTCTCATCGATGTGTCTAACTCTCTATCCCTCCCCCTCCTCTCTGTAAAAAAATAAAAATCAATAAAATATATTTTTTAAAAAATCAGAAAGGAAGATGGCTGCCAACGGGAAGGCAGACTTCAAGATAGTGTGTGAGTGAGAAAACAAAGGGAGAGTGTGTGGTCACACAGGGAGTGTTGGTTGGTGAGTTGAGGGACAGCTAAACTCTAGAAGACTGTGGGGGACTGCTGGACGGGGCTCCCCTGACCAGGCAGCTCCCATTGCTGCTGGGTTCCCTCTTGGAGCGACCGGCTCGGACGTACAGACCACGCCATCTTGAAGGGGAAAGTGGATGTTGTTGGAAACCTGAAAAGCCCGGGGAATCTACAACTATGGCACCCACCGAACAGCTGCGAAACCCAGAACACCGGTCCCCAATTTGCGCAAGCACGCGGATACAGAGGAGCTCTACACTCCACTAAGGAAAGGAGAGAGAGATCTTTTTAACCAGACAACCAGAGAAGAGAGATCCTGGAGAGACAAAGAAGCCCGCCTATGAAAGAAAAACAGGCATCACCAGAAAAGGAAGTAAACGAAAAGGAGGCAAGCAACCTGTCAGAGAAATAATTCAGAGAAATGGTCATAAGGTGGATGAAAATAATGGAAAAGAAATTCAACAATATGTGTAAGAAACAAGAGGAAATGAAGAACGAAGAAGAAATGAAAAATGGCATTGCTCCTATAAAGAACTCAATAGAAAGCATCAAGAGTAGACAAGAAGAAGCAGAGGACTGCATCAGTGAGCTACAAGACAAGGTAGGAAAAAATACCCAAGTAGAGCAGCTTTTAGAAAAAAAAAATTAAAAAGCAGAAGGAGAGCCTAAGAGAACTTTAGGATAACACGAAACAAAACAACATGCGCATAATAGGGATTCCAGAAGGAGAGGAAACTGAGCAAGGAATAGAAAACCTGTTTGAAGAAATAACAGAAAAATTCCCTGATATAGGGAAGAAAAAACTCATACAAATCCAAGAAGCTCACAGAGTCCCAAGCAAAATGAACGCCAAAAGACCAATGCCAAGGCACATTATAATTAAATTGGCAAACACCAATGACAAAGTAAGAATCTTAAAAGCAGCCAGAGAGAGACAGAAAGTTACCTCCAAAGGAACCCCCATCAGACTAGCGACTGATTTCTCAACAGAAACACATCAGGCCAGAAGGGAATGGAATGAAATATACGAAGTCATGCAAAGGAAGGGTCTGAATCCAAGAATACTGTACCCAGCAAGGCTATCAATCAAAATTGAGGGTGAAATCAGGAGCTTTGCAGACAAAAAAGGACTAAGGGAATTTATTGCCACCAAACCAGCAATGCAAAAAATGTTAAAGGGTCTGCTGTGAAAAAAAGAAATAGGAAGCGAAGAAGGAACACAGGGGTAAAGAATAAAAATGGTGACAAATAAGTACCTATCAATAATAATTTTAAATGTAAATGGTTTAAATGCCCCAATCAAAAGATATAGGGTAACAGATTTGATAAGAAAACATGACCCATATATCTGCTGTCTACAAGAAACCCACCGCAGAAAAAAAGACACACACAGACTGAAGGTGAAGGGATGGAAAAAGGTTTTTCAGGCGAATGGAAATAAAAACAAAGCTGGGGTAGCAATACTTATATCTGACAAATTAGGTCTCAAAGTGAAGGACATAACAAGAAATAAGGAAGGCCACTTCATAATACTAAAGGGAGCAATCCAACAAGAAGAAATAACTCTGGTAAACATATACGCATCCAATAAAAGAGCACCCAAATACATAAAAAAACTCCTTGAGGATATCAAGGGAGAGATTGACAGCAATACAATCATAGTAGGAGACTTTAATACCCCACTATCACCATTGGACAAATCCTCTAAACAAAAAATCAGCAAAGAAACATCAATCGTAAATGACTCACTATACCAGATGGAATTAATTGACATCTTCTGAACATTTCACCCCAAAGCCACAGAACATACATTTTTCTCAAGTGGACATGGGCCATTTTCAAAGATAGACCATATATTGGGTCACAGGCAAAGTCTCTTCAAATTCAAGAAGATAGAAATTTTATCAAGCATCTTCTCAGATCACAGTGGCATAAAACTGGAAATCAACTACAAAAAAAAAAAAAAACAATGCAAAAAAATCAAACACATGAAGACTAAACAGCATGTTATTAAACAATGACTGGGTTACCAGAGAGATCAAAGAAGAAATAAAAAACATCATGGCAATAAATGATAATGAAAACACAACAATCCAAAATCTATGGGACACAGTGAAAGCAGTCTTGAGAAGGAAGTTCATAGCTCTACAAGCCTACTGCAAAATACAAGAAACAATGGTAATAAATTACCTAACCCTACAACTCAAAGAGTTAGAAAGAGAGCAACAAGAAAAGCCCAGTGTAAGCAGAAGGGAGGGAAAAATAAAAATCAGAGCGGAGATAAATGACATAGAGACCAAAAAAACAATACAAAAGATCAACAAAACCAAGAGCTGGTTCTTTGAAAGGATAAACAAGATTGATGAATCTCTAGCCAGGCTCACCAAGAAGGAAAGAGGGAGGACCCAAATAAACAAAAGCAGAAATGAAAGAGGTGAAATAACAACAGACCCTGCCGAAATACAAAGGATTGTTAAAAAAATACTATCAACAACTCTATTCTAACAAACTGGACAGCCTGGAGGAAATGGACATATTCCTAGAAAAATAAGACCTTCCAAAACTAAATCAGGAAGAATCTAAACATCTCAATAGGCCAATGTCTATGGAAAAAATTGAAGCAGTCATCAAAGAGCTTCCAGCAGACAAAAGCCCAGGGCCTGATGGCTTCACAGGGGAGTTTTACCAAACATTCAAGGAAGAATTAAACCTATCCTCCTCAGACTATCCCAAAAAAATTCAAGAGGAAGGAACACTTCCAAGCTCCTTTTATGAAGCCAGCATCACCCTAATACCAAAACCAGATAAAGACAACACAATGAAAGATACTTACAGGCCAATATCCCTCATGAACATAGATGCCAAAATCCTCAACAAAATTCTAGCAAATGAGATCCAGCAGTACATCAGAAAAATCATATACCATAACCAAGCAGGATTTATCCCAGGAATGCAAGGATGGTACAATATTCGCAAATTAATAAATGTGATACATCACATAAACAAATTGAGAGGTAAAAATCACATAGTCATATCAATTGATGCAGAAAAAGCATTTGAGAAAATCCAACACCCTTTCTTGATAAAAACTTTCAACAAGGTGGGAATAGAAGGGTCATACCTCAACATAATAAAAGCCATATATGATAAACCCACAGCTAACATCATATTCAACGGGCAAAAACTAAAACCATTTCCCCTAAGTACAGGAACAAGACAGGGATGCCCACTCTCACCACTCCTGTTTGACATAGTACTGGAAGTATTAGCCATTGCAATTAGACAAGAAGAAGAAATAAAAGGCATCCAAATTGGAAAAGAAGAAGTAAAACTGTCTTTATTTGCAGATGACATGATATTGTACATAAAAACCCCGAAAGACTCCATAAAAAAACTATTAAACTTATTAAATGAATTTGGCAATGTAGCAGGATATAAAATTAACGCCAAGAAATCTATGGCATTTCTATATAACAATAGTGAACTTACAGAAAGAGAGACTAAAAAATCAATCCCACTTACCATCACACCAAAATAATTAAGATACCTAGGAATAAACTTAACTAAGGAGGTAAAAGACCTATACGCGGAAAACTACAGGACACTGAAAAAAGAGATAGAGGAAGACGTAAACAGATGGAAGAACATATCATGTTCATGGATTGGTAGAATCAACATCATTAAAATATCTATACTACCCAAAGCAATCTATAGATTCAATGCACTCCCCATTAAAATACCAATGGCATATTTCACAGACCTAGAAAGAACTCTCCAAAAATTCATCTGGAATAAAAAAAGACCCCGAATAGCCACAACAATCCTGAGAAATAAGAACAAAGTAGGTGGGATCTCAATATCAGATTTCAAGTTGTATTACAAAGCCACTGTTCTCAAAACAGCCTGGTATTGGCTCGAGAACAAACGTATACACCAATGGAATAGAATAGAGAACCCAGATATTGACTCAAACCACTATGCTCAATTAATATTTGACAAAGGAGGCATGAACAGACAATGGAGTCAAGACAGTCTCTTTAATAAATGGTGTTGGGAAAATTGGACAAATACATGCAAAAAAAAAATGAAACTAGATCACCAACTTACACCACACACAAAAATAAACTCAAAATGGATAAAGGACTTAAACATAAGACAGGAAACCATAAAAATACTAGAGGAATCCATAGGCAGAGAAATCTCAGACATATGCTGAAGCAATTTCTTCACCAATAGGGCTCTTAGGGCAATGGAAACTAAAGAGAAAATAAACAAATGAGACTGCATCAAAATAAAAAGCTTTTGCACAGCAAAAGAAACCATCAACAAAACAAAAAGAAAGCCCACTGTATGGGAGAACATACTCGCAAATGTTATCACTGATAAAGGTTTAATCTCCAACATCTACAGGGAACTTATACAACTTAATAAAAGGAAGATAAATGATCCAATAAAAAAATGGGCAAGAAACCTAAATAGAATCTTTTCTAAAGAAGACACAAGGAAGGCCAAAAGACATATGAAACCATGCGCAAAGTCACTAATTATCTGAGAGATGCAAATCAGAACGACAATGCAGTACCATCTCACACCTGTCAGAATGGCTATCATCAACAAATCACCAAACAAGTGCTGGTGAGGATGCTTAGAAATAGGAACCCTCGTGCACTGCTGATGGGAATGCAGACTGGTGCAGCCACTGTGGAGAACAGTATGGAGTTTCCTCAAAAAACTAAAAATGGAACTCACATTTGACCCAGTAATCCCACGTCTAGGAATATATCCCAAGAAACTAGAAACACCAATCAGAAAGGATATATGCAGCCCTATGTTCATAGCAGCACAATTCACCATAGCTAAGGTTTGGAAACAGCCCAAATGCCCATCAGCAGATGAGTGGATTAGAAAACTGTGGTACATCTACACAATGGAATACTACGCTGCTGTAAAAATGAAGGAATTCTTACCATTTGCAGCAGCATGGATGGACCTGGAGAGCATTATGTTAAGTGAAATAAGCCAGGCAATGAAAGAAATATACCACATGATCTCACTCATTTATGGAAAATAAAGAACATTATAACCTGATGAATAAAAAGATAGATATAGAGGCAGTAATGCTCCAAACAGACTGTCAAATTACAGTGGTAAGGCTGAGGAGTGTTGGGGAAGTGGGGAAAGAGATCAACCAAAGGACTTGTATGCATGCATATAAGAACACCAATGGACACAAGACACTGGGGGTGGGGTGGGGTAGGGTGGGATGAGGGCATGCGACAGGGGGTAGAGGAGGCTGGGGGAAGGTCAATGGGGAAAAAAAGGAGATATATGTACTACTACATGTAATACTTTAAACAATAAAAAAATATTTTAAAAATCACATAATCATATCAATTGATGCAGAAGCAGCATTTGACAAAATCCAACACCCTTTCTTGATAAAAATTGTCAGCAAAGTGGGAGTACAGGGATCATACCTCAACATAAATAAAGCCTTATATGACAAACCTACAGCCAACATCATACTCAATAGGCAAAGACTAAAACCATTTTCCCTAAGAACAGGAACAAGACAGGGATGCCCACTTTCATCACTCCTGTTCGATATAATACTGGAAGTGCAAGCCAAAGTGATCTGACAAGAAGGAATGAAAGGCATACAAATTGGAAAAGAAGAAGTAAAACTGTCATTATACACAGATGACATGATGTTGTACACAGAAAACCCTAAAGACTCCATCAAAAAATTATTAGACTTAATAAATGAATTTGGCAATGTAGCAGGATACATAATTAACACCCAGAATTTATGGCTTTTTTGCACACCAATAATGAACTCACAGAAAGAGAAACAAACAATTTTATCTACAATTGCAACAAAAATATTAGGATACCTAGAAATAAACTTAACTAAGGAGGTAAAAGACCTGTATTCTGAAAACTACAGGAAGTTGAAAAAAGAGACAGAAGAAGATATAAACAAATCTAAGCATATACCATGATCATGGATTGGTAAAATAAACATTATTAAAATGTCCATACTACCCAAAGCAATCTATAGATTCAATGCACTCCCCATTAAGATACCAAGGGCATATTTAACAGATCTATAATAAACTTTTCAAAAATTCATATGGAACAAAAACAAACAAACAGAAAAAACGAATAGCCGCAGCAATCTTGAGAAAGAAGAACAAAGTTGGAGGAATCACAATACCAGATACCAAGCTATATTACAAAAATACCTGGTACTGGCACAACAACAGACACATAGAACAAGGCAACAGAACAGAGAACCCAGAAATCGACCCAAGCCATTATGCTCAATATTTCACAAAGGAGGCAACAGCATACAATGGAGTCAAGACCGTCTCTTTAATAAATGGTGTTGGGAAAATTGGACAGATACATGCATAAAATGAAACTAGACCACCATCGTATACCATACACAAAAATAAACTCAAAATAGATAAAGGACTTAAACCTACGACGGGAATCCATAAAAATCTGAGAAGAATCCAGAGGCAGCAAAATATCAGACCTATGTCCTAGCAATATCTTTACCAATACCGCTCCTAAGGCAATGGGAACTAAGGGAAAAAATAAACAAATGGCACGACATCAAAATGAAAAGCTTCTGCACAGGAAAAGAAACCATGAACAAAACAACAAGAAAGCCCACTGCATGGCAGAACGTATTTTCCAATGTTAGCTCCGATGAGGGTTTACACTAGAAAATTTACAGGGAACTCATAGATCTTAACAAAAAGATGATAAACAATCCAATCCAAAAAAGGGCAAAGGACCTAAATAGACACTTTTTGAAAGAGGAGGCATATGAAGGCCAAGAGAGATAAAAACATGCTCAAGGTCACTACTCATCCAAGAAATGCAAATCAAAATGACAATGAGATATCATCTGACACCTGTCAGGATGGCTATCATGAACTAATCCACAAACGACAAGTGCTAGCGAGGATGTGGACAAAAAGAGGCCTTGTGCATGGCAGGCGAGAATGCAGACTGGTGCAGACAACTATGAAAAATAGTATAGCCAAAACAAGTATGGCTCAGTGGATAGAGCGTCGGCCTGCGGACTGAGGGGTCCCAGGTTCGATTCCGGTCAAGGGCATGTACCGTGGTTGCAGGCACATCCCCATCAGGGGGTGTGAAGGAGGCAGCTGATGGATGTTTCTCTCTCATTGATGTTTCTAACTCTCTATCTTTCTCTCTGTAAAATATCAATAAAATATATTTAAAAGAAAACACCAGTGGTACATCTACACGATGAAATACTATGCCACTGTTAAAAAGAAGGAACTCTTACCATTTGCAACAGCATGGATGGACCCGGAGAGCATTATGCTAAGTAAAATAAGCCAGTGGGAGAAAGATAAATATCACATGAGCTCACTCATTTGTGGTCAATGGGGCAAAGAGGAGACATATATAATACAATATGTAATACTTTAAACAATAAAGAATTTTTTTTTAAATGGTGAAAATATCCATAGTACACAATGCACTCTACAGATTAAATGCAATCCTGAGGATAATTCCTATGGTATTTTACGAAGAAATAAAAAGAGAACCTTGAAATGTATGGAACTAAAAAACTCACATAGCAAAAGCAAACTTGAGCGAGAACAAAGCTGGTGGCATGACACTTCCTGACTTCATTTTCGTACAAAGAGAAAGCAAGCAAACGGTGTGTTGCTGGAGAAACAGACACATACACCAACAGAACAGAACAGAAAACACAGAAATAAACCCAGGCACATCCTTTCAAGTAATCTCTAACAAAGCTGCAAGACACAGAAGAGATAGTTTCTTCAATGAATGGTGCTGCTGAAATCAATACTCACATGTGAACACAACAATACTGGACACCACTGATAAAATGTAACTCAAATTGCAGGACAGAATTGAATGTCAACGCTAAAACGTAAAACTCCTCAGGACAACCTAGAGAAAAATTTTGGAGCTTTGTTTTGGACAGGATTTTCTGAATGTGACACCAACCACCTGGCAAAATAGAAAAAACAAACAGTCCAGAGTGGAACAAATATAGAAAAAAAGCTTCTTCCCTACACAACAACAATAAACAAAATGAAATGAAAGGACCTCTAGGGCATGGAAGGAAATACTCCCAAGTCATATGAGGGAATCGCTGGGAGAGACCGTGGATTCCATTCTGATCAGCACATTAAAGAGAATACTGTGATATAGACAGGAATTCACACAAATGGGTGGAGTTCCCAGGGAATAGTAAAGGTATGTTAATACCATAGTGCAGGCTAATAACAATGCAAGGACTCTGTCTCAAAAGCAAATTCGATATAACTTCATTACAAATACATTATTCTAAGCACTAGGAACAAGCATCTGAGCTTGCCAGAAACATGGTGGCACTAGACCTGCGGAACGCAGGGTTCTCATAAACATGGACTTTGTAGAAAAGCGGATGTGAGGGAGCAATATCTACAAAGGACAATTAAGCACATGCAACAATATGTGTTCCCGTATGTCATAAGCATTCAATATATAGAATATACAAGGTAGTCAAAAGACTCTAACCAAAAAAAATACAGTTAATAAACAGAATAAGGAAGTAGAGAAAATTCTTCAAAAACTATGTACACATAATCAACAGGAATATAGAAAATGCTTTCCTCACTGATCAAGGTGGAATTCCTCAGGCTTCCTGCAACACTACCAACCACAAGTCCTTCCCTGTGAACTTAGTACAGCGGGGAGAATTGGGACTTCAGCATAGAAGGGAGCAGCGGAAACAGACCCACCCTCCCCAGGACACCAACTACCCAGGAAATTGGAAAATCGAGCAGAACCACAGTCTACATGGGAGGACACAGCACACCCTGGGGGATGGGAAATGGGAAATGGCAAAGCCAAGTCCAGGTCACTGGTGACAGTGAGGGTCTTACCCAGCGAGGATACAAGTTCAAAGTTCTCCAGCATCACATGCAGGTACAGCTGTCTCTGATCCTCATCAAGGAGGCTCCATTCCTCCCTGGAGAAGTACAGGGCAATGTCCTCAAAGGTCACGCCAACCTGTCAGAATCCAGGCAATTGAAACCAGAGTTTCTTTCTGAGAACCAGTAATTCTACTCCTGACACACCTTCCCCACCCTCAACCTCCTCCAGGGCTCCCGGTTAGTGTGGACACCAGGCCCTAATGCTAAGGCTCCAGGCCTCTGATGGACCCCACAGCGGGGAAAGCCCCAATGAGTCTGTGACGTCCTCCTTGCAGCCTCTGATCTGTCCGCCAATCCTCACAGCCCACATCCTCAGGGGAACCTCAAATGCGAGTCACCCCTGTCCTCTCTGCCCTGCACTTGCTGTGCCTCAGAAGCCACAACACTCCTGTCTCCCCTCTGCCTTCCTCAGGGTCCTCCACGCGGACTGAGCTGCAGGACGTGTCAGGCGCCCCCCAGGCTGTGGTGTTCGGTGTGAGGGCTCGGGGGACGGGAACTCACCTCAGCCCAGCTCCTCAGCGCGGGCGCCGCCATTGCACTCTGTGGGCTGAGCGGGGCGGGAGTAGCTGGAGTAGAAGCCGCTGCAGGAATGGCGGTGCCTGTCTGGGCGCTGGCGTGTGTGTGTGTGTGTGTGTGTGTGTGTGTGTGTGTGGCGGAGGGGGAGGGTCGTGTGTGTGTGTGTGTGTGTGTGTGTGTGGCGGAGGGGGAGGGTCGTGTGTGTGTGTGTGTGTGTGTGTGTGTGGCTTCAATCCCACGTGTGAGCTGTGAGCACCACTGGAGACTCCGACCCTTCGCTGTGAGGCGGGGAACACCACTCTCCAGGCTTCTCCACTGGACTCTGAGCCTAGGAACTCCTGGCCACCTGAGACTAAAACCTCAGAAGATAAAATCCCGCCGGGAGGACTACCAGTCTTGCCTTACACAAAAGACCAAACCGAAATGCGTTCTCTGAGCCTCCATTCGCTAAGACTGGTGGCATTCCATGCGTGGCCTTCTGGGTAATGTAGTTTCTAAGATCCAATTCCAGGATCCAGTATTTCTCAGTTGACTCCAGGACTGGATTTAGGGGCAAATAGCCCAAGAACACACCAAGTAAACTAAGTGTCCTCTAGCGCCTTCAGAGGAGGTGATTTCTGGGGCAGGTTTGTTTCTGGTGCACCTGCCTGGCTTCCTGTAGCTGCTGGTTTTGCATATCTGTCTTCAGGACCTGCTCATTCTGAAGGGCAGGCATTGTTTCTTCATTCAGGACATTTGGCTGTGTCTCAGTCAGGCCAACTGTAGCTGGTTGCTCAAGTCTCTAACTGATCCTAAACTGCCTCCATTGAAAACATTACACAGTTAATGTCACAAAACAGACACTCATACTTGAGAGCATCTGCTTCTGATGCCATCCGAAGTGTCAGTTCTGCCAGGGCTTCACTGTGGATAAGATGGCCAAGAGACATGTGAAAAAATGCTTAAAGTCACAGATCACCAGAGAGAGGCAAATTAAAGCAACAACTAGGTATCACCCACCACTGTTAGAATGGCTGCGTGAAACAAATCAACAAAGGACAAGTGCTGGGGAGGATGTGGAAAAAGGGAGCCCTAGTACACTGCTGCTGGGAATGCAAACTGCTACAGCCATTATGGAAATCAGTATGGAGTTTCCTCAAAAAATTTAATATGGAACTGCCATATGATCCAGTGATTCCACCTCTAGGAATATATCCTAAGAAACCGGAAACAATCAGATAGAATGTATGCACCCTTATGTTCATAGCAGTACAATTTACAATAACATGGATGTGGAAACAGCCCAAGTGTCCATCAATTGATGAGTGGATTAAAAAGCTGTGATACAGCCCTAGCCGGTTGGGCTCAGTGGCTATAGAATGTCTCCCTGCACTCTGAAGGGTCCCAAGTTCAATTCAGGCAAAGGGCACATGCCCAGGTTGCAGACTTCATTCCCATTAGGGGGAGGGCAGGAGGCAGCCAATCAATGATTCTCTGTCATCATTGATGTTTCTCTCTAGCGCTCGCTTTCATTTCTTCTCTGAAATCAATAAAAAGATGTTTTTTTAAAAAAAACACCCATGGAACATTTATACCATGGAATTCTATGAAGCAGTAAAAAACAAGAATCTTTACCCTTTCAGACAGCAAAGAGGGACATGGGCAGCATCATACCAACTGAAATAAGTCAATCAGAGAAAGACAAGTATCACTTGATCTCACTCATATATTGAATCTAATTAACAAAATAAAGTGGTGAATGGAGTGGATTTAGAGACATGGAAGCATGGAATGGAGTGCAGAATCTCGGAAGGAATGGAAGGGTAAAAAAAGAAAAAACAGCCTCAGGTGAGGTTTAAACACTCACACACAGTAAAAACAAAGTCAGCTGAGCCTTGAGCATTTCCTTCTGTTCTCTGAATGCAACGGGAAAGCACTAACTTGCTGTGCTCTGAGTCTGCTCTAATTTTGTGTTTATAAATCTGTCTTCAGTCAGTTGAGTCTCTGGAAATGCTGATACCCCTCCATGTAACTTCCTCCTGCTTCACATGAAACAATTGCTTTTGGTGATGTTGTAAGAAATGTCCAAACTTGAGAATTTTTCTAAGTTTATGAGACCCAAGCCGGCAACGGTGCCAGGAAGCAGAATAACAACAGATTGTGTAATGCTCGGGAGAACGGCAGTTTTGCACCTTTTTTATACATTAGACTCAAAGGAGAAGACTTAAGGGGGTTACATGACATTCACTGGTGATAAATTAGGGGGGAGAGTTAAGGAAGGAAATCTCTGAGATTGGATAAAAAGTAATGACTACACATCAACTTCTTTTTAAGTTTATCGATTAGTTAACAGTTAATATTTAACATAAGAACAATAATAATTGGGGCTCTGATCTTCTGTGTTGAGAGGTTGCACTCTTAGGAGTCTGTGAATTTTGCTACTGTAGGTTGAGAACCACTAGCAGGGTCGCCTAAGTCCATGGGAAAACACAGATATTTACATTACGATTCATAACAGTAGCAAAATTACAGTTATGAAGTAGCAACGAAAATAATTCTGTGGTTGGGGGTCACCACAATATGAGGAACTGTATTAAAGGGTGGCGGCATTAGAAAGGTTGAGAACCACTGCCCTAAGGGTATTCCTTTCTTCTCAGGAGTTAAGGGGAGTGACTGTGAAAGATGAGGGCAATGACATTGTCAAGGCAAAATACTTCCTTCTTCCTTTCTAGGTTCTTTAGGTGGCCTAATAATTAAACTGATACCGTATAGGTTAACATAGGAAACCACAAAAATGTTATTAACATGTCTGCCTGCTGTATATATGGAAATGACCCAGAAGAACAGAGTAACTGGCCAAAATGGCAAACACCATCATCTGAAAAGCCACCTTCACCTACCGTCAGAAACTGTGGTGTGTGGAGAGTCAGTGAGGGTAGATTGTCAGGAAAAGCACAGTAAGGACCTCAGTTGTGGCCCAGTGAGCTGTGCACTGTGGTGAGGGCTTGTATTCAAAATGACTCTGTTACAAACCAAAGACCCAGGGTGCAGACACAGGAGGCTGGGAAGGAGGATGTGAGTCCAGAACATGATCCGGGCTGCAGGGAAAACAGGGTGAGAGCCACTGTCTCATTCAGCCAGAAGGGATATAGAGGACAGGTTCACATGGGCAGTGGGTCCTATGCATGAATAAGAGGTGAGCACCCGTCCAATGAGACCAGCATCATGTAGGACTCCAGCATCACTTCCAAATCTTAGGTCCCAGAATTCATGTCCAATTGTATCCATTCCTGCAGGGTGAATGCCACTGCCACATAGGAACATCATGTGAAGGGTCAAACTGAGGCAAGAAATTCATCACAGTGGATGGGATCACAGCATGACACCCAACATGTGGGCACAGGTGTAGAGACAAAGCCCTAATCACAGACGTCTCCTGTGGGTTAAACTCTGTGCTGGGATCAAGGAGGAGGCAGACAAACAGCAGCTCACTCCGTAGAGCAGTGGTTGGCAAACTCATTAGTCAACAGAGCCAAATATCAACAGTACAATGATTGAAATTTCTTTTGAGAGCCAAAGTTTTTAAACTTAAAACTATGTAGGTAGGTACATTGTTATTAACTTAATTAGGGATACTCCTAAGCTGGCCTTTGCTAAAAACTCAAGGGGCCAAAGAGCCATATGTGGCTCGGGAGCCACAATTTGCCGACCACTGCCCTAGAGAAACCACTGCAGCTGAGAAGTGATGGTGTTCCCCTGAACACGGGGAGGCCAAGGGTAAGGGCTCTGAGATGTAAATGGAATGGGAGGAAAGGCATAACTGCAACCATGGAAACAGGAGCTGCAGCTGAGCCACCCTGGTCCTCATACTGTACCTGCTCCAGTGAGGGCTGCACATCAGTGGTAGAGACTGTGTCTGACACTGGAGAAAACAATGGTTAAAATCCAGTCCTTTGTATCTGACACTTGTCTGTGGTGTAAACTTGGGGAGCTGACTCCCCAATATTGAATTTGTTCAAGCAATTCGATATGAGGATCCACTTGCCCAGGTTGTTGTGAGAATTAAAAGAGAAAATGCTCAAAAATCTAACCGTGGAATCCTGGCAACAGGTACTCAGCTTGTTACTTTGATTGATCTTGGGAGGCCAGAGTAAGCGCCATCAATCATCTGCATGTCACATTCAGCCAAATGAGATTCAGGGAGTTCCAGTGATTCTGCTGGAGATTCCCAGGGTGGCACACCACAATGAGACCTAAGTGCCCACAGCACCTGCCTCCTGCAGCAGACTCAGTGGCTTCTTATAGGTCCCATGTCTTACTAAGGTGCTTGTGCATATGTGGGAGTGAGAAACTGCCTGTCCTGGGAATGTCTCTGCAGGGAGAGGCAGGAGTTCAAAGGAGACAGAGAGAGAAAACAAAATTAATGCTAAGAATCACTGATCAGCTGCCTCCTGCATGTCCCACACGGGGAATCTAGCCGAGGCGCAGGCATCCTCCCTGTGAATGGAATCGTGACCTCGTGGTTCATAGGTCCACATGG
This sequence comes from Corynorhinus townsendii, assembly GCA_026230045.1. Classification (NCBI taxonomy): domain Eukaryota; kingdom Metazoa; phylum Chordata; class Mammalia; order Chiroptera; family Vespertilionidae; genus Corynorhinus; species Corynorhinus townsendii. Next base: position 48,865,937 of record JAPDVU010000011.1, on the reverse strand, counting down.
AACCCCTGAGCCATGCTGGCTGTGCTCTCAACAGTTATGTACCTATCTCTTGCTCCCTCTCCCGTCATTTATGAAATCAATGAAAATGTTTTAAAAAATAAATTAAAATATTTATTATAAAGGAAAAAAATATCAAAACATAGTATTCTAATACAAAATATAGCATTTAAGACTTATGAGAAAAGGATCACCATAAATTCTTACAAAAAATACAATCAAACAACAGTGAGGTAGGATGAAAAAATCCCAGAATATCTTTAAACTAGAGGCCTGGTGCACAAAAATCAAACACTCAGGAGGGATCCCCCAACCTGGCCTGTGCTGTCTCCCACTCCTGTAGCCCTCGGAGGATGTCCAACTGACAAAGGTAAATAACACTCATATCCATATAAAGAATTATACAGAAATGTTTGTACCAGCTGTATTAGAAACACCCAAATATTTATTAAAATGGACATGAGGTGATACATTCAAGGATAAGAATATCTACCAGAGCCCTCGCCGGTTTGACTCTGGATAGAGTTCAGGCCTGTAAACCAAAGGATTCCATGTTCGATTTTGGTCAAAGGCACGAACCTTGGTTGAAGACTCCTTCCCAGCCCAGGCCCTGGTTACGGCTGATGTAGGAGGCAACCAACTGATGTGTTTCTCTCACATCGATGTTTCTCTGTCTTTCCCACTCGCCCTAAAAATCAATAGAAAAATACCCTCTGGTGAGGATTAACAACAACAAGAATATCTATCAAAAAAAGCGATGAGTTACTAACATATATTTAATAAATCTTCAAGAACTTTGGAAATATAAATTAAAGCTAAAAATTACTTAGAAAAAGCAAAGTTCTTTGTTAAAATGGAATATAAATCCATGGATACTAGCAAAGCTGTGAAGAACAGGGACAGATTAAATGAGGTCATGAAGCAAGTACATATGACATATATGGTCAGCATTATGAAACACTATACGTAACACATGCAATTTACTCATTACAGCTGTTAAAAAAAATGGTTCAGCCGAAACCGGTTTGGCTCAGTGGATAGAGTGTCAGCCTGAGGACTGAAAGGTCCCGGGTTCGATTCCGGTCAAGGGCATGTACCTGGGTTGCGGGCACATCCCCAGTGGGGGGTGTGAAGGAGGCAGCTGATCAATGTTTCTCTCTCATCGATGTTTCTAATTCTCTATCCCTCTCCCTTCCTCTCTGTAAAAAAATCAATAAAATATATATAAAAAAATGCTTCAATATAAAACAGGTGTATGTTCACCTATTTTGGAACAACAGGTTTGGCGACTCTATATTCAATCCACATTCTTATGCCCTCTGGGCGAGAGTCTCACCTCAGTGACAGAAAATGCAACAATGAAGAACTTTCACCCAAACCCATGGAATGCTGACTGGGTCACAAAAGCCACATTCCTGGACTAAAGACAGCCTTTGTCTTCATCTTTGTTCTACTGCCAGAGCACCAATGGCTCAGATGGAAACATCTGAGAAGCTACAGAAAGCCACAAAACCTCTTGATTATAATCAATGACAATGATGGCTCCACAGAAGATAAACAAGACTGGAGTCACTCAGATCTGTGTACACACCGCTCCTGTAGTCTTTTCCTCAAAAAAGTATCTGGGTACAAGTTTAGATGAGGACCATTCCATCTAATGGGCGGCAGTCTGGTCCCGCAACAATTAGATCAGTTTCTGCAGTGAAAGGGGTTCCCCTAATTGGTCCTCCCACCAGTGACCATCACCCATGGAATTGTAGGCATCAGGGCATAGGGCCTTCTGCAAGACCTGGGCAGGAGGTTCCATTAAAATGTCTTAGCATCCCTTGAAAACAAGAAAAAAATTCACGCAGGTTGTCACAGCTACCCCCTCCTTGGAGTGATCTCTGTGGGTCAAAGCATCTATGTTCACATAAGGACTAGAGTCCACAGTGTTTCCTGGGAAATTATGGCAGCAATGTAAATTTGGCAAAAACTGCTGAGCTAATTTCTGCACCACAGTCTTGCCCCAAGGGCAAAAATGTTTGAGACTGCATAAAAGTTTTCACATCATAATGCTGTAGAGCCCGGATCTCCTCATAAACAAACCCATAGAGTCAAGAGAACACCCACGATTAAAGAAGACTTAGAAAAAGCCTTCATTATTTTGCAAAGAAAGAGACCTAAGACTGGCAGTTCTCCCATTAGTGACTTAGACACACAATAAATTCATGACTGGCATCTAGGGAAAGATTGTCTCTGCAAATGGCAGTTCCTCAGCAACATTATGTTTACTGGGGCCAACAGTAATCATTCCTATGTGGCAATTCATAACAGGGAAACAAGAAAGAACTAAGGACTCAGGTATTCATAATTTTCTTCAACAAATTAGACAACAGAGTTAGCTTCCCTGGGCACATGATGGTGATTGATGCCATCCGCAGGGACCGTATAGGTGGTTCAGTTGAAATACCTTCAGCAACACAAATATGCAGTGACATAGACCTGGCAAGACATCTCTGTATGTTGGATAGTGCAACATAGATACATATGGTTCCAACATAAATATTAACAAACACAACAACAACAAAAAACAGTTGGGGGACGTTACATAATGTAGGTGATTACATGTATGAAATATAATTCAGACTAACACTTCAGAAATTTTCTTATACTATTGTTAAGTCCTAACTAAGAAAAAAATTTCCTACACATCCAAGAAATTTTTCACATTTGGACTCTTTTGTGCAGAGCAAATTTACAAATTTGGCTGAGAGATAGCACACATTAATTGCTCTAATAATGGGTTTCTCCAGTGTGAACTCTCTGATGATATCGAAGACCATTGCTACTTGTAAAATATTTCCCACATTCACTACATTTATAAGGCTTTTCTCCAGTGTGAATTCTCTGATGATATTGAAGGTGAGCACAAGTGGTAAAAGATTTCCCACATTCACTGCATTTGTGAGGCTTTTCTCCGGTGTGAATTCTCTGATGTTTATGAAGGTTAGAGTTACTTGTAAAAGATTTTCCACATTCACTGCATTTGTAAGGCTTTTCTCCAGTGTGAACTCTCTGATGACTATGAAGGTAAGTACTCCAGGTAAAAGATTTCCCACATTCACTGCATTTATAAGCCTTTTCTCCTGTATGAACTCCCTGATGACTATGAAGATAGGACTTAGTGGTAAAAGATTTCCCACATTCACTGCATTTATAAGGCTTTTCTCCAGTGTGAACTCTCTGATGATATTGGAGACTAGTGCTACCAGTAAAAGATTTGCCACATTCACTACATTGATAAGGCTTTTCTCCTGTGTGAACTCTCTGATGAATTTGGAGACGAGTACCACTTGTAAAAGACTTTCCACATTCAAGGCATTGATAAGGCTTTTCATCAATGTGAACACTCTGATGACTACGAAGGTTGGTGCTAGTGGTAAAAGATTTCCCACATTCACTGCACTGGTAAGGCTTTTCTCCTGTGTGAACTCTCTGATGATACTGAAGACCACTGGCTTGTGAAAAAGTTTTCCCACATTCACTGCACTGATAAGGCTTTTCTCCTGTATGAATTCTGTGATGATTATGAAGGTGAGATTTAGTTGTAAAAGATTTTCCACATTCACTGCACTCATAAGGGCTTTCTCCAGTGTGAACTCTCTGATGGTAATGGAGTACAGTGCTAGTGATAAAAGACTTCCCACATTCACTGCAGTGATAAGGTCTTTCTCCAGTGTGCACTCTGTGATGATATTGGAGACCATTGCTACTTGTAAAAGATTTTCCACATTCACTGCATTTATAAGGATTCTCTCCTGTGTGAACTCTCTGATGATATTGGAGACCACTGGCCTGTATAAAAGTTTTCCCACATTCACTGCACTTATAAGGTTTTTCTCCTGTATGAATTCTGTGATGATTATGAAGGTGAGATTTAGTTGTAAAAGATTTTCCACATTCACTGCACACATAAGGGCTTTCTCCAGTGTGAACTCTCTGATGGTAATGAAGTGTAGTGCTAGTGATAAAAGACTTCCCACATTCACTGCAGTGATAAGGCTTTTCTCCAGTGTGCACTCTCTGATGATATTGGAGACCATTGCTATTTGTAAAAGATTTTCCACATTCACTGCATTTATAAGGTTTTTCTGCTGTATGAAGTCTCTGATGGTAATGAAGGCGAGAGGTAGTTGTAAAAGATTTCCCACATTGAGAGCACACACAACACCGACTTCCAACACGGACACCCTTTTCCTGAATAAACATGTGGGTGCAACTTTCTTCCTTATATTCTTTGCTAGTACAATAATTTTTTCTCCTTTGAAACGTCATCCCATGTGTCGAAATAGCATTTGGACTGTCCCTGGTCTGAGTAGCCTTTAGGTGGAGATGTCCTGATTTGGTAAGGACACCCTGCCCAATCTCCCCACATGGGAAATAATTCTGGGACACATTGAAATTGGAGCTGTTTGCAAGTGAGATCCTTTCCACACCTCTAATGAAAGTCTTCTCTCTCACATGCTGCTGGTGAAATTTTAAACTGAAGTAAAACCATTCTGTACATCCCCCACACCTCAACAGTATCTGTCCCTGTTGTGTTCCCTGCAGGTCAGTCAAGTGGAAAATGTTTCCCAAGACGAGTCCACAACTCTCACAGGGGTGGCTCTTCTGGGAAGACAAGGCTACCTTGGGATTCCTTGCCTGTGACACTCTTACAGAAACCTCCTGTTCAGTCGGGGCCTCCACATTCTCTGCTCCACAGCAGCAACCTGAACAAAAGGAAACACTGGTGAAGTCCACGTTGAACTTATGAAAACAATATCTTCAGCACAGATGTTTATCTGTCATGACTAGGCATGATTAAAAAGAAAGATTTTCAAGATGAGTGAGTTAGACTGAGGAAATTGCTGTTATACAAAATGTGGCCCCAAAAGTCCATCAATGATGAAAATCTCCCCAAGAGAGGGACAGAAAAACAGGATGGGACAGAAAGGAGAGGAAGCCTTTATTCATTGTTCCTACACAAATGGCTTCCTCTAGGACCTTACATGCTGGCCATGTGAGTCTGTGCAGAATAATTTAAAGCTGTTCAAAGCCATAAAAATTAATTGTAGTAGAGCACATGATGTTCAACGTCAATATAATAACAAGTGTGCACTCCAAGGCGCTGTAGGCACAGACCAACGTTGGTTTACAGTAAAGAGAGACCTGTGCAAGAGGCAGAGGTGCAAAGTCCAGAGAGGTTAAGGTTATCTGTGGGCTGGGAATCTGAGTAGAATTGATCACTATTAGAACTGAGTAGTTGGCAAAGTATCAACAACAAGCACAAACAAGCATAAGTGGGTGAGGAATGTGCAACCGTAACAAAACACTGGGTTTCTACCTATGAATGTAACAAAGGCCTAACGTGAATTCCTCCCCAGTGACCCTTCACCAAGGCAAGACCGCCTGTGGGTCCACTCTGTCATTCATAAATTGGTGTTTCTTCTGTGATGCACAAATGATTCTTTGACTTAAATCTCATTTGAGCGATTGCATGGGATAAACGATGCAAATCTTCAAAGAAAAAAAGAAAAGATGGATGGTCATCATTGTGGTAGAACAACAAAGTGTAAATGAGATCACTGGCAAAAGCCCTATGTTAGTGACATCAGCAACATGGCAGGATCAGAGAGATATGAGCATCTTCTCCCACCCCATTGTAAGTAGACATCTATCCATGAACAAAAACCCCATTGGCAATGGGAATAACAGCACCATGAAGACAAACACTGTAACAGAACACAAATAAAGGAAAACTGTACAGAAAGGATGACTGGAAAGACTGGGTGAAAAAAATGTATTTGAAGATACCTACAGTCAAAAACAAGGGTCAGAGTTACCTCCAGCAGCCACTGTGCTTCTGCTATCATTGACCATAGTGGCCTGTTCTTCAAAAAAACACTGGAAATTCTTGTGTTTACAAACCAAGCATCCCTTGGCCAGTACGGCTAAGTTGGCTGGAGCATCATCATGTGTACCAAAGGGTCGAGGATTCAATTCTCAGTCAAGGCACATATCAGTATGTGGGTTCCATTTCCAGTTAGTTTGTGTGCAGAAGGCAGCTGATTGATGTTTCTCCCTCAAGTGATGTTTCTCTCTCTCTCTCTCTCTCTCCCCGTCTCTCTTCCTCTGTATCTGAAACAAGAAATTCAAGGTACCCAAACAGAAAATAGAACTCAAAAAACTCTCAAGACAAAGTAAATAAAAATACAACCTATCAAAAATCATGTATAGCCCTGACTGATTTGGCTCAGTGGATAGAGCATCGGCCTGCGGACTGAAGGGTCCCAGGTTCGATTATGGTCAAGGGCATGTACCTTGGTTGCGGGCACATCCCCAGCAGGGGGTGTTGCAGGAGGCAGCTGATTGATGTTTCTAACTCTCTATCTCTTTCCCTTCCTCTCTGTAAAAAATCAATAAAATATATTTTTTAAAAATCACGTATAAAATTCATAAAATGCAATTATAAGAGGAAATTTAATAGGGATAAATGCCTACAATAGAAAAGATCTCAAAAAACCTAACCTGCCATTTCAGGAATCTAGAAACAAAACAAGAAAATAAACCCAAAAGTGGCAAAGGAATGAAACAATATTTGAACCAGCATCACTAAAAGGGAGACAATACAAAATAAAAGAATACCTAACAGGTGCTTTTCTAAAAAATAGAAAAATTGGCAAATCTTGAGCTAGACTAAAGCAAAAAACAAAAACAAACATATAAACAAAAACAAGCCTCAAATAAGTAAAAAAGAAATGAAAGGTAAAACATTACACCGGACACTATGAACCACAAAGCATCAGAAGAGATATGAGGTTAGGAGACGACAGACCCCCCCATAGAGAAATTTGCCAAGTTCCCATATGAGCTTCTGAAATTAATAAACAAATGCAGAGCCCTGCCCAGGTAGCTCAGCTGTTGAGTGTGTGGTCCCGATGCACCCGGTCGTGGGTTTGATCCCCCATCAGGGCACATGTAGGGGACAGCCAATAAACGCTTAGATGGGGAGAACAGCAGATCAATGTTTCCTTCTCTTTCTCTTTCTCCCTTCCTTTCTCTAAAATCAATAAATAAAGGCTGTCCAGTACAGGTCAGTGATTGAGCATCGGCCCATAACCTAGGACATTACAATCCCATTCCTTGTCAGGGGACATGCACAGGTTGTGGGCCCACTCTCCAGCGGGGGGCATGCAGGAGGCAGCTGGTCAAGACTCTCTCTCATTATTCATGTTTCTATCTCTCTCTCCTTTTCCTCTCTGAAATCAATTAAAGTGTATTTTAAAATTAAATAACATAAAGGATAAATAAACAGCCCTGGCTTGTGTCGCTTAGTGCTGAAAGTGCCTGTCTGTACACTGGAAGGTCATGGCGCCGATTCCCAGGAAAGGTCAGGTCAGATCCCCCCTCTTAGAGAGGGCACATGTTTGAGGAAACAATTGATGTTTCTCTCTCTCTGTGTCTCTCCTCTCTTTCTCTCTTTCTCTCTCTCTCTCTCACAAGAAAAATAAATCAGTGGGGGAAAAATTCTCAAAAATAAATTCTCACTATTAGGGTGAAGATAAAACAAGAATAAAAAAATTAAATTCTGAAAAGTTACGGGAGAGGAGATCCAATATGGCAGTGTAGGCAAAAGCCTGTACTCACTGCCTCCCACAACCACATCAAAATTACAATTAAAATACAGAACAACGATTAGCCAGAATCGCTGGAAAGCTGGCTGAATAGAAGTGTTATGACTAGAGAAGTAAAGAAGACAGCATACTGAGACTGGTAGGAGGTGCGGATGCACGGAAGGTGCTGGTCCTGTACCCATGTGGGCTGCTGTTTTAATTGGGAGGGAGGTCGTCTCTGCAGAGATGCCCAGGCCAGGGTCCCAGAGCTGGGAAAAGAAATCCTTACTGGCAGTAATAACTACGGCTGTAAAACCCAGTGTGGATTGGGCTCAGTGATACACAGAGTGCAGGAGACCCAGGCGCTCCTCTTATAATGCCAGCACCAGGAACTGAGCTCACAAGCTCCCACTTCCTCAAAGCTCCAGTGCAAGACGAGGCTGAGGGGATAGTGGGGAGCAGTGAGGGGACTAAGACACCTATGAGGAAAACTGGATTGACTGGCATCGGGGCAGGAACTCAAGGGCGACTTTCTCCCAGTCAGAGGTGCAGGCAGCGGTCATTATATCTATGCTGGGACCTCCAGGGTTGGAAAGCTGACTGACAACCATTTCAGTTTGCTCTGCCCTGGTGATTACCTGGGACCTCACATTATCCAATTTACAACCCACCCAAGCTGTGTGCAGCAGCTTTTGTATATGAATGGCCTGTCCTTGCTCAGGCTAAAACCTGTCAAAAAAGTTGCAGTTGGGTCAGGAAGTTCCAAAACTATCAATAAAAGGCCCAAGAGCCAGAACCGGTTTGGCTCAGTGGATAGAGCGTCAGCCTGAGGACTGAGGGGTCCCAGGTTTGATTCCGGTCAAGGGCATGTACCTTGGTTGTGGGCACATCCCCAGTAGGGGGTGTTCAGGAGGCAGCTGATTGATGTTTCTCTCTCATCGATGTTTCTATCTCTCTATCCCTCTTCCTTCCTCTCTGAAAAAATCAATAAAATATATTTTTAAAAAATAAAAATAAAAGGCCCAAGACCTGGCACCAGCACTAGACAGCTGGGCCTTGTCAGGGCACTGCCAAACCTGATACAAAGAGGAGAATCTGCAGATCTCTCTGTAGATCCGGCTGGGTGGCTCCAGGCAGGGCCTGACTTTATACCTCCCAGTAGACCCAAGAGCCAGTGTACCCAGTGGTCAGTGTCATAACATACCAGCTTACAACTCTTTACATCCATAAGCAACACACTCAAGGGGAAGACGCACTGAGCACCAAAGCCCCACTGAAGCAAGTCCTGCTCCATAGGGGTGTCTCCTGCACAGCAGCTCTCCCACTAGGTTGCAATGGCCCCAACAGATGCTAAAATGCTCAACAAAATTCTGGTAAATTGGATCCAGTATTACATTAGAAAGGTCATACACCAAGACCAAGTGAGATTTATTCCTGAGATGCAAGGATAGTACAATATCCGCAATCAATAAGCATGATACATCACATAAAAAACTGAAAGACAAAATCACATAATCATGATCTCACTCATTTGTGGATAATAAAAAACACATTATAAAATGATGAACAAAAAGATAGACACAGAGGGTGTAAAGCATCAAACAGACTGTCAAATTACAGCGGGAAGGTCAGGGAGAGGTGGGGGAAATAAGAGATCAACCGAAGGACTTATATGCATGCATATAAGAATAACCAATGGATGCAAAACATTGGGGGGTGAGGGCATGTATGGGAGTGGGGTGGGGGGGGACAATGGTAAGATATGTACACATATAATACCTTAATAAAAAAAAAATGGAAAAAAAATCACATAATCAGCCCTAGCCAGTATGGCTCAGTGGATAGAGCATCGGCCTGCAGTCTAAAGGGTTCCAGGTTTGATTCTGGCCAAGAGCACATGCCCCGATTGCGGGCTCAATTGCCCCCCAGTAGGGGACGTGCAGGAGGCAGCCAATCAATGATTCTCTCTCATCATTGATGTTTCTATCTCTCCCCCTTCCTTTCTGAAATCAATAAAAAATTTATTTTTTTAAAAATCACATAATCATATCAATTGATGCAGAAAAAGCATTTGACAAAACCCAACACCCTTTATTGATACACATTCTCAGCAAAGTGAGAGTACAGGGATCATACTTAAACACAAAAAATGCCTTATATGACAAACCTACAGCCAACACCATACTCAATGGGCAAAAATGAAAACCACTTTCCCTAAGAACAGGAACAAGTCAGGGATGCCAACTTTCACCACTCCTGTTTGATATAATACTGGAAGTGCCAGCCATAGCGATCAGACAAGAAGAAATGAAAGGCATCAAATTGGAAAAGAAGACGTAAAGCTGTCCTTATTCGCAGATGACATGATATTATACACAGAAAACCCTAAAGACTCCTTCAAAAAACTACTAAATATAATAAATGCTTTCAACAATGTAGCAGGATACAAAATTAACACCCAAAAAATCTATGACTTTTTTATACACCAATAATGAACTCATAGAAAGACACACAAAAAAACAAACAATCCTATCCACAATGCAACAAAAATATTAGGTACCTAGGAATAAACTTAACTAAGGAGGTAAAACACCTGTACTCCAAAAAGTACAGGAAGTTGAGAAAAGAGATAGAAGAAGATATAAAAAAATGGAAGAATATACCATGTTCATGGATCAGCAGAATCAACATAATTAAAATGTCCACACTACCCAAAGTAATCTATAGATTCAATGCAATCCCCATGAAGATATCAAGGGCATATTTCACAAACCTAGAACAAACTCTCCAAAAACTCATATGGAATAAAATTTTAAAAATACCGAAAAGTGCAGCAATCTTGAGAAAGAAGAACAAAGTTGGAGGGATCACTATGCTAGATACCAAACTATATTACAAAAATGCCTGGTACTGGCACAACAACAGACACATAGAACAATGCAACAGAACAGACAACCCAGAAATCGGCCCAAGCCATTATGCTCAATATTTGACAACGGAGGCAACAGCATACAATACACTCAAGACAGTCTCTTCAATAAATGGTGTTGGGATAATTTGACAGATACATGCATAAAATGAAACTAGACCAACTACTTATATCATATACAAATATAGACTCAAAATAGATAAAGGACTTAAACGTAAGATGGGAGACCATTAAAATCTTAGAAGAATCCACAGGCAGCAAAACATCACACATGTCTTAGCAATATCTGTATTGATACAGCTCCGAGGGCAATGCAAAGTAAGGAAAAAATATACAAATGGCACTACATCAAAATAAAAAGCTTCTGCACAGCAAAAGAAACCATCAACAAAACAACAAGAAAGACCACTGCATGGAAGAACATATTTGCCAATTACATTTCAGATAAGGGTTTAATTTCCAAAATTTACAGAGAACTCATACAACTTAACAAAAGGAAGATTAATGATCCAATCAAAACATGGGCAAAGGACCTAAATAGATACTTTCGAAAGAGGACACAAAGAAGGCCAAAAAAAAAAAATGAAAACATGCTCAAAGTGACTAATCATCTGAGAGATGCAAATCAAAACGCCAATGCGGTACCATCTCACATCTGTCAGAATGGCTATCATCAACAGATCAACAAAGGGTAAGTGCTGATGAGGATGTTGAGAGAAAGGAACCCTAGTGCATTGCTGGTGGGAATGTAGCCACTTGGAAGACAGTAAGAAGTTTCCTAAAAAGTTAAAAATGAAACTCCCGACCCTGACTGGTTTGGCTCAGTGGATAGAGCATCGGCCTGCAGACTCAAGGGCCCCAGGTTCAATTCTGGTCAAGGGCATGTACCTTGGTTGCAGGCATATCCCCAGTAGGGGTTGTGCAGGAGGCAGCTGATCGATGTTTCTCTCTCATCGATGTTTCTAACTCTCTCTCTCTCTCACCTTCCTCTCTGTAAAAAAATCAATAAAAATATATTAAAAAAAAAAAAAAAAAAAGAAACTCCCATACGACCCAATCATCCCATTTCTAGGACTATATCCCAAGATACCAGAAATACCAATCAGAAAAGATACATGCATGCCTATGGTCATAGCAGCAACATTTACAATAGCTACGATTTGGAAACAGCGTAAGTGCCCAGCAGCAGATGAGTGGATTAGAAAACTGTGGTACATCTACACAATGGAATACTAGGCCAGTGTAAAAAGGAAGGAACTTTTACCATTAACAACTGCTTTCATGGGACTGGAAAGCATTTTGCTAAGTGAAATAATTCAGTTGGAGAAAGATAAATATCACATGATGTCACTCATAGGTTGGATATAATGATCAACATAATCTGATGCACAAGAATAGATCCAGAGACAAATGGCAGAGGAGGGGGGGTTTGAGAGCAAGGAAAGGAACTGTATGCGTGCTATTAGCATAAGCAATGGACAGAGACACTGGGGCAGTGGGGTTTGCCTAGCATGGGAATGACTGAGGAGGGGTGGGTGGGGTGTGAAGAAGGGAAAAAGTTGACATATGTAGAACTTTAGACAATAAATAAATAAATAAATAAGAAGATAAACAATTAAACCAAAAATTGGGCAAAGGACTTAAATAGACACTTTTTGAAAGAGTACATGCAGAAGGCCAAGAGACAAATGAAAACATGCTCAAAGTCACTAATCATCGGAGGGATGCAAATCAAAATGACAATGAGATACCATCTCACACCTGTCAGGATGGCTAGCAGCAACAAACGACAAGTGCTGGCGAGGATGTGGAGAAAAAGGGACCTTGTGCATGGCAGGTGGGAATGCAGACTGGTGCAGCCGCTGTGGAGAACAGTATGGAGTTTCCTCAAAAAACTAAAACTGGAACTCCCATTTGACCCAGTTATCCCACTTCTAGGACTATATCTCAAGAAACTAGAAACACCAATCAGAAAGGACATATGCATCCCTATGTTCATAGCAGCACAATTCACCATAGCTAAGATTTGGAAACAGCCTAAGTGCCCATCAGCAGATGAGTGGATTAAAAACCTGTGGTACATCTACACAATGGAATACTACGCTGTTGAAAAAAAAGAAAGAATGCTTACCATTTGCAACAGCATGGATGGATCTAGAGAGCTAAGCAAAATAAGCCAGTCGGAGAATGAGAAATATCACATGATCTCACGCATTTGTGGTCAATGGGGGAAAAGGACACATATGTAATACAATATGTAATAAATTAAACAATAAAGAATTTTTTAAAAAGAAATATGTTGACAATATCCATGGTACACAACGCACTCTACAGATTAAATGCAACCTTGAGGATAATTCCTATGGTATTATACAAAGAAATAAAAAGAGAATCTTGAAATGTATGGCATTAAAAAACTCATCTTGAGCGAGAACAAAGCTGGTGGCATCACACTTCCTGACTTCAATTTATTACAAAGAGAAAGCAAGCAAACAGTGTGTTCCTGGAGAAACACAGACACATATATAAACAGAACAGACAGAAAACATAGAAATAAACCCAGGCACATCCTTTCAGATAATCTCTGACAAAGCTGCAAGTCGCAGAAAAAAGGAAAGACAGTTTCTTCAATGAATAGTGTTGCTCAAAATCAATACTGAAATGTAAAAACAACAATCCTGGACACCACTGATAAAATGTAACTCAACAGACATGGAGATACTGTGGATTCAGTTCTGATCAGCACAGTAAAGAGAATATTGCACTATAGACAGAAATTCACATAAATAGTGGGAGTTCCCAGGGAATAATGAAGGTATGTTAATATTATACTGCAGGCTAATAACAATGCAATGACTTTGAAAAGCAAACGTTATGTAATTTTGTTAATCCTCACCTAACGATATTTTTCCATTGATTTTTAGGGAGAGTGGAAGAGAGAGGGAAAGACGGAGAGTAACATCTATGTGAGAGAAACACAACAATTGGTTGCCTCCTGCATGCACGCACCCAGACCAGGACCCGGGCTGGGGAGGAGCCTGCAACCAAGGTACCTGGCCTTGACTGGAATCGAACCCGGGACTCTTTGGTCCACCAGCGATGCTCTATCAATTGAGCCAAACGGGCTAGGGCTAAAGTCTATATAATTTTATTAAAAATACTTTATTTCTAAGCACTAGTAACAAGCATCTGAGCTTCTTAGAAAAATGGTGGCACTAGACTTGCTGAACCCAGGGTTACCAAAAACATGGACTTTGTAGAAAAGCAGGTGTGGGGACAAATATTTGCAAAGGACAATTAAGCACATGCAACAATATGTGTTCCCGTATCTCATAAGCAATTAATATATAGGATATATAAAGTCATCAAAAGAATCTTTAAGACAGTTAAAAAAGACAGTTAATAAACAGGATAAGGAAGAAGAGACAATTCTTCAAAAACTATGTACAAGTGACCAACAGGAATATAGAAAATGCTTTCCTCACTGATCGAGGTGGAATCCCTCAGGCTTCCTGCACCACTACCAACCACAAGTCCTTCCCTGTGAACTTAGTACAGCGGGGAGAATTGGGACTTCAGGAAAGAAGGGAGCAGCGGAAACAGACCAACCCTCCCAGGACAGCAACGACCCAGGAAACTGGAAAATCGAGCAGAACCACAGTCTACATGGGAGGACACAGCACACCGTGGGGGATGGGGAATGGGAAATGCAAAGCCAAGTCCAGGTCACATATGAGAGTGAGTGTCTTACCCAGAGAGGATAGAAGTTCAAAGTTCTCCAGCATCACATTCAGGTACAGCTGCCTCTGACCCTCATCAAGGAGGCTCCATTCCTCCCTGGAGAAGTACAGGGCAATGTCCTCAAAGGTCACGCCAACCTGTCAGAATGGAGACCATTGAAACCAGAGCTGTCTCTCTGAGAACCTCCACTCCTACTCCTTACACACCTTCCCCCCCTCAACCTCTTCCAGGGCACCTGGTTAGTGTGGACACCAGGCCCTAATGCCAGTGCAGGCTGCTCTCTCATCACAGTCCCATTACTCACTGGGATTGCCCTCAGCAGAGCAGCTGGGTTGGGTGGGAAGAATTGGGGGAGGGGAGGGTAGAAAGCAATGCCATTTAAGCTCTGGGTGATGCAGGGCCCCAGTCTTCCTGCCAAGCAATACCACTACAGTCTCCTAGATCATGCCTCCAAGACAAAGCCAAGTGTCGGTTTATGCTTCACCTTTAAGTCCCCACACCAGGTCCCGGGGACCATCAGCTCACACTTCCTCCAGACGTGCACACCACTGGGTAATCTTTAACCTCTTCCCATCTTCAGTACCAGGTTCACTCCCTCAGCTCTGCCCCTTTCTGGCTCCAATGCCACTGGATCTCGCTGGACTCACCCATGAACTTGGCATATGGCATCCAGAACTTGTATTCCACCTAGGTCCATGAGCTTCCCAGTCCTCCGATGGATCCCACAACCAGGAAAGCCCCGAAAGAGTCTGTGAGGTCCTCCCTGCAGCCTCTGACGTTTCCGCCAATCCTCACAGCCCACACCCTCAGGGGAACCGCAGATGCAAGTCACCCCTGTCCTCTCTGCCCTGCACTTGCTGTGCCTCAGAAGCCACGACACTCCTCTCTCCCCTCCGCCTTCCTCACGGTCCTCCATGCGGACTGAGCTGCAGGACGTGACAGGCACCCTCCCCAGGCTGTGGTGTTCGGGGTGAGGAGGCGGTGAGGGGCTGGGGGACTGGAACTCACCTCAGCGAATTTCCTCAGCGCGAGCGCCGCCATTGCACTCTGTGGGCTGAGCAGGGCGAGAGCAGTGGGAGAAGAAGCCGCCCCGAGAACGGCGGTCCCTGTCGCGGCTGGGCGGTGAATCTGAGCTTCAATCCCACCTGTGAGCTGTGAGCACCACCGGAGGCTCCCACCATTGGCTGTGTGGCGGGGAACACCACTCTTTAGACTTCTCCTCCGAGCCCCAGTACTCCTGAGCGCCTGAGACAAAAATGTCAGAATACAAAATCCCGCCACAAGGACTACGGGTCCCGCCCTACAGAAGCGGCCAAACGGAAATGCCTTCTCTGAGCCCCCATTGGCTAAACCTGATGGCATTCTTTCCGTGGCCTTTTGGGTCATGTAGTTTCTACTCTGCAAGGCCAGGGTCCCGTATTTCTCCGTTGACTCCAGGACTGGATTTAGGAGCAAATAACCCAAGAGCACACCAAGTATTCTAAGTGCCCTCTAGCGCCTTCAGGGGAGGTGATGTCTGGAGCTTTTTTTCTTTTTTTAAATATATTTTATTGACTTTTTACAGAGGGAGAGTTAGAAACATCCATCAGCTGCCTCCTGCACGCCCCCTACTGGGGATGTGCCCGCAACCCAGGTACATGCCCTTGACAGGAATGGAACCTTGGACCCTTCAGTCCCCAAGCTGACGCTCTATCCACTGAGCCAAACCGGTTTCGGCTCAAGTCTCTATCTTGATCTAACCTGAATCTAGTGAAGCCATTACACAAAGTTATGTCACAAAACAGACACTCATACTTAGAGCATCTGCTTCTGATGCCATCCGAAGTGTCAGCTCTGCCTGGGCTGCAGTGTGGATAAGATGGCCAAGAGACATGTGAAAAAATGCTCAAAGTGACTGATCACCAGAGAGATGCAAATTAAAGCAACAATTAGGTATCACCCCAGCACTGTCAGAATGGCTGCCATCAACAAATCAACAAAGGACAAGTGCTGGGGAGGATGTGGGAAAAAGGGAACCCAGTTTACTGCTGGTGGGAATGCAAACCGGTATAGCCATTATGGAAATCAGTATGGAGTTTTTGCCAAAAATTAAATATGGAACTGCCGTTGAATTCAGTGATTTTACTTCTAGGAATATATCCTAGGACACCTGTAACCATCAGATATGCACCCACTTGTTCACAGCAGCACAATTTACAATAGCAAAGATCTGGAAGTGCCCAATAATAGATGAGTGGATAGAAAACTGTGGTACATTTATACCATGGAATACCATGCAGCAGTAGAAATGAAGACTCTCTTACCCTTTCACACAGCATGGAGGGACCTGGAGAGCATCATGCTAAGTGAAATAAGTCAGAGAAAGAGAAGTATCACTAGATCTCACTCTTATATGTAATCTAATTAACAAAAAAACTCCTGCCCTAACTGGTATGGCTCAGTGGATAGAGCATCGGTGTGTGGACTGAAGGGTCCCAGGTTTGATTCTGGGTCAAGGGCATGTACCTTGGTTGCGGGCACACCCCTAGTGGGGGGTGTGTAGGAGGCAGCTGATCGATCTCATCGATGTTTCTCTCTATCCCTCTCCCTTCCTCTCTGTAAAAAATCAACAAAATATATATTTAAAAACAAACAAACCCTGAAGAATGGAGTGAATCGCGAATGGGGAATTCAGAGTGCAGAATCTCAGAAGGAAAGGTGTGGGAGGGTAAAGAAAAATAATAAAAGAAAAAAAATCCTTTGGTGAGGATTACACACACACACACACACACACACACACACACACACACACATACACACACAAAGAATAAAATCAAAGTCACCTGAGACTTGAGCATTTCCTTCTTGTCATAATAATGTGACCCCTCTAAGGTATGAAATAATTATTATGTGAAATGTTTGCTGTATGAAAACCCCCAATACCCTGTAACTTCCAAAATTAATGAATACCCCACTATCTTGATGTAAAAGCTCTGAGCCCTTCAAGTGTAAATGCCCTACTCCCAGCATAAGGCACACCGTCTGGCCCACACTGATAAGGACACAAGTTTTTTTGTTTTTGTTTTTTTAAAATAAATTTTATTGATTTTTTTACAGAGAGGAAGGAAGAGGGACAGAGTTAGAAACATCAAGTCAGCTGCCTCTTGCACACTCCCTACTGGGGATGTGCCCGCAACCAAGGTACATGCCCTTGACCGGAATCGAACCTGGGACCCTTCAGTCTGCAGGCCAACGCTCTACCCACTGAGCCAAACTGGTTAGGGCAGGACATAAGTTGTTTACCACGGTCTATATAACTCTGAGACAGCCTTCAGTTGAGGTCTCCTGCTTGATAAGAGGAGGACTACACGTCACTCCGAGAGATAAGCCCCGGATTGCTCTGCTTTGTGAGCCTGAATCAACTGCAGCCACCTGCCTGTCTCAGTTTTTCGCCTGTCCTTCAGTGTGCATTGCCGGGTGGCCTTTGCTGGAGCCTAGGACCCACTAGGAATAGGTAAATAAACCCTGTGTGATTGCATACAAATTCTTTTTAGAAAAATACATTTTATTGATTTTTTACAGAGAGGAAAGGAGAGGGATAGAGCATCAGAAACATTGAAGAGAAACACCGATGAGAAACACCGATCAGCTGCCTCCTGCACACTCCCCACTGGGTATGTGACCACAACCTGTTAGAGAGTGGGAATTTTTGAGCACTACTGAGGCCATGGACTATGCCCCAGATAAAGTTGTCAGTGCTGACACCAGGCCAAGCTTTGAGATACAGTCTCATGGCCCCTTACCAGGACGTAGGCCTTCTTTCATAGAACACTGTCAGCTTTTTGAAGAACAGAATGACCCTGTGAATAACATGGTCGTCAATAGCATGACTCTGATGTTGCTTGGGAAAAAATGTTTTGTCTTGGGTTACTTACTCTGCAAAAACAGGATGTGGTTAATGTGCTTAAAAGTGATCCTGCACAAAGGGTTGCTGCTGCTCTCCGGACTCCCTGAGTGGAGAGTGGCAGGGCAGTCACCTGGCTAGCTCAAATAAAGGCTCTTTGCTTTTGCATCGGACTCGGCTCCCTGGTGGTCTTTGGGGATCACGAAATCTGGGCATAACAAACCAAGGTACATACCCTTGACCGGAATCGAACCTGGGACCCTTGAGTCTGCAGGCCGACACTCTATCCACTGAGCCAAACCAGTCAGGGCGTGATTGCATACTAATTCTGTCTTGTGTTCTGGCTCAGCTCCGCTGTCTAGACAATGAAGTACCAGGGGATAGGCTGTGATTGCTGACTCCTGGTCACCTGTGTTTGTGCCACTAAGTCTAGACAGATAATTGGGGCATAATTGGGACACTTCCATTCTATGAAAGCAATGGGAAAGCACTAGCTTGCTGTGTTCTGGGTTTGCGCTAAATTTGTGTTTATAAATCTGTCCTCTGTCAGTTTTGTCCCTGGAAATGCTGATACCCCTCCATGTAACTTCCTCCTGTTTCACATGCATCGATTGCTTCTGGTGTTTTTGTAAGAAATGTCCATACCTGTGGAGAATTTTTCTCACGTTTATTTGACCCAAGCCTGGGACATTGCCAGGAAGCAAAATAACAACAGATTGAGTTGGGAGAATGGCAGTTTTGCACCTTCATTATACATTAGACTCAAAGGAGAAGACATAAGGGGATTACATGAAATTCACTGGTGATAAATTAGGAGGGAGAGCTAAGGAGGGAAATCTCTGGGATTGGATAAGAAGTAAAAAAAAAAATAGACACAAACTTATTTTTAAATATTATAGAATAGTTGACAAGGTTTAACCTAATAACAGTAATAATTGGAGCTCTGTGGTCTTCTGTGCTTAGATATTGTGCCCTTAGGAGTCTGTAAAACAGGACTTTCCCTGAAAATCCAAAACTATGTTATCCGAGATGCAAAAAGACAATACACAGGCTCAATAAGGTAAAAATTGACTTTTGCAAAACAAAAACAAAAACAAAAACAAAAACAGGGCTAGGATATAGCTACACCTGTGACTCACTTTTACTTAGAAAGTTTTAACTTCAAACTATCTTATATGGTTACTTTAGGCCTCTGAGTTTGTAAGATTCACCATGCCATACCAGGCCACCTGAGCTTGCTAAGTTTAGTATCTGCCATCATTTTTATCCATATTGGGGAGTTCGAACCTGTGGATTGTGGAGAGAATTCAATGAGTGGTTTATCCTGCCAGACCCACTGTTCACATCTTCCTTAACAGAATGCCCCCGTATTGCTGGTGTCCCTTTATTTGGTCTCCTGGAATATTCACTGGTCAGTCCACTAAAGCCTTAGGTTCTAAATGTGGTGGAGGTATTTTTAAGGAAAAGAAAAAGGTCTTTTGTTTTTCTTTGCTGTGGCCTTCCACAATTTATCAGGAGCACCTGCTAATTAAACCCCAAGATCGTTGGCTCCTCTAATTCAAGCAACTCCTCTGTTCAAACCACTGAACAAGATAAGCTCCTCTCAGTGCTCCATCTTACACACCCCTCCTTCCTGCTGTGGTCACAGCTCAGAGATAATTCGCACCAAGTAGTCTCTAGTTAGTAGAAAGTTTCCTTCCCTCTGCCCCTTTAAACAAGCCTGTTTTGAACTCTTCCTAACTTTTTCTCTATTTGTATCATACTAGAGGCCCATTGCAGGAAGATTCCTGAAAGAATAGGGCTTCCTTGCCAGGCTTCCCTCCCTTCTCCGCTGTCTTGCTCCCTCCTGTAGTGCTTGGCTTCCGTCTAGGCTGTCTTCAGTGTTTGCTCTGAGCCTGTGTATGCAAATTAACCAACATCTTTGTTGGGTTAATTTGCATACTCACTCCTGATTGGCTGGTGGGCGTAGCGGAGGGATGGTCAATTTGCATGTTTCTCTTTTATTAGTGTAGATAGGCTTGGGAAAAGCACTGATGAGTCACCTCTCTATACATCTGTCAGACTCTCTCCAGGAAAGCAAACAAACTGCTGGCCCAGATCGCCCCTCAGGGCTTCTCCAATTACCCCTGCTCCTGAGGGGTGATTGGGACTGGCAGCCCCATCTCTCACCTGATGCTGGTGAAGGCCCCACTGGAACTCCCTGCCAGCACCAGAGTGGCCGCTCACATCCACTGCTACTGCCGGCCCTGCTCACACCTACTGCTGGTGCCAGAGCCTCCACTCACACCTGTTGTTGGTGCCGGAGCAAGGCCCGATTGCCCTCAGGGCTTCTCCACCTTCCCCTGTCCCTGAGGAGTAATATTTTTAGACATTTGAAAAATATTTCTATTGATTTCAGAGAAGAGAGAGAAGAGTGAGAGATAAAAACATCAATGATGAGCCCTAACCGGTTTGACTCAGTGGGTAGAGCGTCAGCCTGTGAACTAAAGGGTCCCAGGTTCAATTCCGGTCAAGGGCATGTACCTTGGTTGCAGGCACATCCTCAGTGGGGAGGGTGCAGGAGGCAGCTGATTGATGTTTCTCTCTCATCAATGTTTCTGACTCTCTATCCTTCTCCCTTCCTCTCTGTAAAAAACCAATAAAATATATTAAAAAAAAAAAAAAAAGAAAACATCAATGATGAGAGAGAATCATTGATGGGCTATCTCCTGCATGCTGCTACTGGGAATGGACCCCAAAACACAGGCATGTGCCATGACCAGAAATCAAATGGGGGACCGCTGTGGGGATACACCAATGCTTAACCACTGAGCCCACCATTGAAAATTTTAAGTTTTTTTTTTCTAAAACCTTTTTTTATTGATTTTTTACAGAGAGGAAGGGAGAAGGATAGAGTTAGAGCATAGAGAGTTAGAAACATCGATGAGAGAGAAACATGGATCAGCTGCCTCCTGCACACTCCCTACTGGGGATATGCCCACAACTAAGGTACATGCCCCTAACTGGAATCGAACCCGGGGCTCTTCAGTCTACAGGCTGATGCTCTATCCACTGAGCCAAACCAATCAGGGCAAAAATTTTAAGTTTTTAAATGCTTTGCACAATGCAGCGAACACTTTTAAATTTAACCTGTACTACTAACATTCTTCAATACCCCTGGGAGTAATCTTTCTCATGAAATTTGAGCAATGCACACATAGTATATATATATACACACACACACACACACATATATACTGAGTGGTCAGATTATTATGATCTCTAAACGCATAATAATCTGGCCACTCAGTATATATATTTGAGGCCCGGTGCATGAATTCGTGTACAGGTGGGATCCGGCCAGCCTGGCCAGGGGGAGGGGACATGGGCGGTTGGCTGGCCTGCATGCTGGTCTAACTCCTGGTCGAGGGGACTATTTGCATATTAGCCTTTTATTATACAGGATATACACTGAGTGGCCAGATTATTATGTGTTCAGAGATCATAATAATCTGGCCACTCAGTGTATATTATCATATATGATCAACTGTTATTCTTGTTGTGTTCATACAATCAGAACAAATGGTCACTAGACTTAATTCAGTAAATAAATTGGTCTTAATTTGGCTCTTCAATAAGAATAAGGGTAATTTTAGGGAAAGAAATGGTGTTTCAACAGGAAATTATTAGAACTAAAATATTTTTCCTTCCACCAGACCATTTGTCATAATTCTTACTATTCTAAATTTTGCCCAATGATACTAAATTTTATAGCACACTTTGTCTCCACCAGATTACAAGCCCTACTTACACCTAGGGAATACCACCTCTAGGCACCATTGCCATCTCCTTCTATGCCCAGGCCTCTTTGTCCCTCTGACAGAGAACAAGGAACTCTTGGCTCCAAGAGAAACCTGCAACCCCTTGTCAGCAGGAAGCAGTTTCAGAGAAAACTTGGCGTCCCCTTTCCCTGAAAAGAATTCAGAGCCAAGATCCTTGAGGGGGATATAGTAGGCAGTTAGACAGACATGAACAGAGCAAGGACGATAGGGCAACTGGAGGAGAGATGGACCCTGAGATGTACTTCTCACCACTCCCACTGCTCTGAAGCTGGCAATGGAAGAACCGATGTAGAACTGACATTTAATTCTAACTAATTAGAAAGGTAGAGATAGTTTTGATAAAATAGAGGATAGAGAGATAAAGGAAAAACGAAGTAAATTGACAAACTGAAGTGTTTTTGTAAGTAGCAGAGGATCTGTAAAGAATTAGAGTTGAGGAAATAAAAATAGTGAGAAGGGGTATAAAGAAAGGAATATAACAGGAAGAAAATTTATTGGAGTAGGAATACTTAAGAATCATTCTGAAAGTTATAAGAATGTTTGTGAAAGTCATAAAAGGGTTAAAAAGAGAATTCTTAAAAGAAAATTGCAAGTATACTGAATAATATATCTTATAGATCACTTGACTTAATCTAAAAATAATCATATTATTGTATTTATTTATTAATATATATTTTTATTGATTTCAAAGGGGAAGGAAGAGAGATAGAAACATCCATGATGGGAGAGATTCATGGATCGGCTACCTCCTGCAAGTCCCTCACTGGGGATCGAGCCCACAGCCCGGGTATGGGCCCTTCACCGGAATCAAATGTGGGACCTCTCAGTTCACAGGGTGACACTCTATCCACTGAGCAAAACCGGCTAGGACTAATCATATTATTTTAAATCTTAGAACACATATACTTATGTGAATAAAGGGTTAAGTTTTTCATATGTGAATAGAGGGTTAATTTTTTCTTAAAGTTTTCAAGGCCTGTGCGAAGTAATTAGGGAGGTGATTCAAACAGAACCGATAAGCAGTGTCAGACCAACCCACCAGAAGTCAAAACATCATCTCTTCAGCATCATCTCATTGCCTGGTGACTAATAACAATAGCTCATGTCTACGTGCCCCCAGGTCTGCATGTAGCTACATTCCTCACCCTAGCCGCTTCCCCATTATAAACCTGCTCCCTACACTTGCTAGAAGGCAGGATGTACTGCTGGCAAGCACCTGTCTTCTTAATAGGACTAACCACTGGTGTCATTATAATTCTTTTTTTTTTCTTGTTGTTTTTCTTATAGTCTACAAAATCAGAACTTGAAAAGTAAAAGCACTCTGAGGACACTGACATTCCAAGCAGAAAGTTCGCCGCCTCCCTATGTCTTCTACATCCAGCAAAACAAAATAGGGGAAGGTGTGGGGAAGCAAGTCTGTGTACAGGAGAGCACCCGGGTGTTGACCAAAATCTTCATGCTTAGTCTTGAGATGTCTTTGCTTAAAGGACACTGCAGACGCAAGGGTCTTCTCAAGGATGCTTACCCTCCTGATAGTATCTAATAGTTAATTTTAGTTCAAGCTGTGGTTACAATAAAAACCTAAGGAGGCAGGCGAATGGGGCTGTTTGGCTCCTATAGCCAGGCAGTCCCTTAGCCCTCTCTTTCACAGAAACGTGTGTCACAGTAATCATTCACCCACTGCTCTGGGTCTGCAGTTCTGTCCCGGCATAGTTTGTTAAGTAAATTTGGAAATTCATCTTCATTTCTGTAATTGAGGATGTTCCCAATAGTTCGATATTAATTTAGACTTTCCAGGGTTTTGGGAGAATTAGAAAATAAAATGCTCAAAAAGGAAACCCTGGAATGCTGCCACAGGCAAGTACTGTTTCCCACTTTTATTGATCCTCATAGTCTTAGGGAAGTATGGTGATCACCTTCATGTCACAGGTGCAGGGAGTTGTAGTGAATCTCCTGGAGATTCAAGGTTGGAGGCCCAACACGGAGACCTTAGTGTCCACAGTACTGCCTCCCTGCAGGTGGGTCAGCGGGTTCAGAAAGGCCCAGTTCTTTCTCAAAAGCCCTTAAAAACACAGGTGCGCCCTAACCGGTTTGGCTCAGTGGATAGAGCGTCTGCCTGCAGACTCAAGGGTCCCAGGTTCAATTCTGGTCAAGGTCATGTACCTTGGTTGCGGGCACATCTCCAGCAGGGGTTGTGCAGGAGGCAGCTGATGGATGTTTGTCTCTCATCGATGTTTCTAACTCTCTATCCCACTCCCTTCCTCTCTGCAAAAAGTCAATAAAAAATATTTTTTAAAAAATAATAAAAAACAAACAAAAAACAACAACAACACAGGTGCGTGTTGGCACTGTCCTGAGAATGTTTCTGAAGGTGGTAAAGAATGTTAGTAGTGCGGGTTAAAATTAAAAGTGTTCACTGCATTGTGCATAGCATTTAAAACCTAAAAAATTCCCAGCTGTGGGCTTAGTAGTTAATCATCAGCATACACAAAAAGGTCCCCCATTCGATTTCTGGTCAGGGCACACGCCTGGGTTGAGGGATCCATTTCCAGTAGCAGCATGCAGGAGGTAGCCTATCAATGGTACTCTCTCATTGATGTTTCAATCTCTCCCTCTCCCTTCCTCTTTGAAATTAATAAAAAAATATTTTAAAAAATTTCTCATACTCTAGTTTCTCTACAGATTGCATAAATCTTTTACCTTTTGAAAATCTCTAAAAATACATATTTTTTAAAGATATAAAATATTAAAACACATTATTCTAATCCAAAAAAATTGATTCCCTAAATCAAAAAAAGGCACAAAATGAGGGAAATTCCAGCATCCATCTTTGTTATTCCATTGTCTTTTTGTTAAAGAAAATTGCCAAAACTCATAGCACATTAGGCAGAACATATGATCAGCGGTTTTAACAAAGATACAGACACAGCAAATATACATCTGAGAAACGACTCACCATAAATTTCTAGAAAAAATATAATCAAACAGTGAGGTAGCATGATAAACTTACCAAAAAAAATTTTTTTTAATAATGATTGCCCAAATTACATATTCTCTAGGATATGGAGAATGTGAATCCTTCATACACTGCTGGAAAAATGCAAAAAAAAAGTACAATCAGTTAAGCTTTATATTTTATTTTTAAAGGATACTTTACTAATTTTTAGAGAGAGAAGAAGAGGGAGAGAAACAATGATGGAAGAGTAGCATATCAGCCAGCCACCTAGTGCACACCCAAATCTGTGGATCTAGCCCACAAGCCAGACACATATCCCCACCAGCAATCAAATCCACAGCCCTGTGCTACACGAGATGATGTCCAAGCACTGAGCCACACTGGCCCTGCTGGTATATTCTATTTAGATCATAAATTGCTAATCTCGGTAAATTTAAGCATTCATCTATCCAAAAGCTCAGATTATGTCCTGAAATTCTGACAAAAGTAAATAACATTTATATCCATATAAAGAATTATACAGGAATGTTTGTACCAGCTTTATTAGAAATAACCAAATATTTATTAAAACGAACATGAAGGTGATGTATTCAAAGATAAGAATATCCAGCCAGTTTGTCTATGGATAGAGCATAGGCCTGCAGACCAAAGGGTTCCGGATTCGATTCCGGTCAAAGGCACATACCTTGGTGAAAGATGCTTTCCTAGCCCGGGCCCTGATAACGGCTCATGCAGGAGGCAACCAATCCATGTGTTTCCCTCACATCGATGTTTCTCTCTGTCTTTCCCTCTCTCTTACACACTAAAAAAAAAAAAAAAAAAATCAATGGAAAGTTATCCTGGGGTGAGGATTAACAACAACAACAAAAAGAATATTATCTATCAAAAACAAAGATGAGTTACTACTGTATCTTTAATAAATCTCCAAGAATTTATGAAATATAAATTTAAGCAGAAAAATACTTAGAAAAAGCAAAGTTCTCTATTAAAATGGAATGTAAATCCATGGTTACTAGACAAGCTGTGAAGAACAAAAACAGATTAAACCGTCATAAAGCAACAACACATTGACAGATATGGTCAGTATTGTGAGTATAATGATGGTTTCAGTTTCATGACCATGTGATTATTTATGAAACACTATACTGAACACATGAAATTTTCTCATTACAGCTGTTAAAAATGGTTCAAGATAAAAGAAATGTATGTTCACCTATTTCAGGAACACCAGGTTTGGCAACTCTATATTCAATCCACATTCTTATGTCCTCTGGGCAAGAGGCTCATCTCAGAGACAGAAAATGTAACAATGAAGAACTTTTACCCAAACCCACTGGAATGCTAACTGGGACACAAAAGCCACATCACTGGTCAAAAGACAGCCTTTGACTTCATCTTTGTTCTACTGCCAGAGCACCAATGGCTTGGATGGGAACATCTGAGAAGCTACAGGGAGCCACAAAACCTCTTCATTATATTCAATGACAATGACCGCTCCACAGAAGATAAACATGCCTGGAGTCCCTCAGATCTGTGTACACACCGCTCCTGTAGTATTTTCGTCCAAAAAAAAAAAAAATTTGGGTGCAGGTTTAGATGAAGACCATTCCATCTAATGGGCTACAGTCTGGTTCCACAACAATTAGGTCAGTGTTTCTGCAGTGAAAGGGGTTCCCCTCACTTCCATGGTTCTCCAACCTGTGGTTCACCCATGGAATTGGAGCCATTAGGGCACATGGCCCTCTGCAACACCTGGGCAGGAGGTTCCCTTCAAATGTCTTAGCATCCCGTGAAAACAAGAAAAAAATTCACGCTGCTCCCAGACATACTTGAGGTTGTCACAGCTAACCCCTCTTTGGAATGACTTTCCCTTCTCAAAGCATCCAGACACCACATGAGGGCTACAGTCCACAGTGTTTTCAAGAAAATTATGGGAAGAGTGTAAATTTCGCAAAAATTACTGAGCTAATTTCTGCACCGTAGTCTTCCCCCAAGGGAAAAATTTTTGAGACCCCATAAATGTTTTTCACCCCACCATGCTTGGAGAGCCCAGATCTTCTTATAAACTAACCCATAGAGTCTGTAGAACACCCATGATTAAAGAAGTCATAGGAAAAAGCCTTCATTATTTTGCAAAGAACAAGATCTGAGACTGGCAGTTCTCCCATTGATGACTTAGGCACTCAATAAATTTATCATTAGCATCTAGGGAAAGTGTATCCCTCAAAATGGCAATTACTCTCCAACATTATGTTCACTGGCGCCAACAGTAATCAGTCCTATGTGACAACGCATGACAGGGAAACAAGTAAGAACTAAGGGCTCAGGTATTCCTAATTTTCTTCAACAAATTAGACAACAGAATTAGTTTCCCTGGGCACATGAGGATGTTGACTGATGCCATCTGTGGGACCCTTATAGGTGGACCAGGGGAAATACCTTCAGCAACAGAAATATGCAGTGACATAGATCTGGCAGGACATCTCTATATATTAGAAAGTGCAACATAGATACATATTGTTCCAAAATTAAAACAAACAAACAGAACAGCAAAATAGTTGCTGGGACATTACATAATGTAGGTGATTAACTGTACGAGATATAATTCAGACTAACGAGACTACACTGATTATCTTATACAATTGTTAAATCCTAACTAACAAAATACATTTCCTACACATATAAGAACCTTTTCACATCCGGACTCTTTTGTGCAGAGGTAATTTACAAATTAGACTGAGAGATATCTCACATTAATTGCACTCATAACGGCTTTCTTCAGTGTGAGCTCTCTGATGATACTGAAGACTGTTGCTACTTGTAAAAGATTTCCCACATTCACTGCATTTATAAGGCTGTTCTCCAGTGTGAACTCTCTGATGACTACGAAGGTTAGTGCTCCAGGTAAAAGATTTCCCACATTCACTGCATTTATAAGGTTTTTCTGCAGTATGAACTCTCTGATGAGTATGAAGGTTAGTACTACAGGTAAAAGATTTCCCACATTCACTGCATTGATAAGGCTTTTCTCCTGTGTGAACTCTCTGATGATATTTGAGACGAGTGCTACTTGTAAAAGACTTTCCACATTCACTGCATTTATAAGGATTTTCTCCTGTATGAACTCTCTGATGACGACGAAGATCACTGCTCCAGGTAAAAGATGTTCCACAGTCACTGCATTTATAAGGCTTTTCTCCTGTATGAACTCTCTGATGACTACGAAGATTGGTGTTAGTGGTAAAAGATTTCCCGCATGCACTGCATTTATAAGGCTTTTCTCCCGTATGAACTCTCTGATGATGACAAAGTTTAGTGGTAGTGATAAAAGACTTCCCACATTCACTGCAGTGATAAAGCCTTTCTCCAGTGTGCACTCTCTGATGACGAAAAAGTTTAGTGCTACTGGTGTAAGCTCTCCCACATTCACTACATTTATAAGGCTTTTCTCCAGTGTGAACTCTCTGATGATGACAAAGGTCAGTGAATGTGGTAAAAGATTTCCCACAATCACTGCACTTATAAGCCTTTTCTCCTGTATGAACTCTCTGATGTCTACGAAGGTGGGTCTTAGTGATAAAGCATTTCCCACATTCACTGCATTGATAAGGCTTTTCTCCAGTGTGAACTCTCTGATGATATTGGAGACCACTTGTACCTGTAAAAGTTTTCCCACATTCACTGCATTGATAAGGCTTTTCTCCTGTGTGAACTCTCTGATGGTATTGGAGACCAGTGCTCCTTGTAAAGGACTTTCCACATTCACTGCATTTATAAGGATTTTCTTCTGTATGAACTCTCTGAAGACTATGAAAGTTGGTCTTAGTGGTGAAGAATTTCCCACAGTCACTAAAGTGATAAGGCCTTTCTCCATTGTCCACTCTCTGATGACCACAAAGTTTAGTGTTATTGCTGTAACCTTTCCCACACTCACTACATTTATAAGGCTTCCCTCCAGTGTGAACCTTCTCATGACAATGAAGCTTACTGCTATCAGGTAAAGATTTCCCACACTCATTGTACTCATAAGGCCTTTCTCCTGTGTGAACTCTCTGATCACAATGGAGGGCACTGCTACTGGTAAAAGCTTCTCCACAATCACTGTGCTCACAAGGCCTTTCTCCAGTGTGCAAAGCTTGGTGATCATCTAAGCTGTTAATACTGCTAACAGCTTTCCCATATTCACTGCACTGATATGGCCTTTCTCCAGTGTCACCTTGCTGTTCATAAGGAAAGCTATAAAATTTGTTAAAATATTTTCCACACCCAGAGTACACAAAACATTGACTTCCAACATAGATATCTTTTTCCTGAATAAATGTGTGGAGGCAACTAATGTCTTTCTTACATGCTTTTCTAGTGTAGCAATTTCTTTGCCTTTGAAACATCATCCCACGTGTCGAAATAGCATTAGGACTGTGCCTGGTCTGAGTAGCCTTTAGATGGAGATGTCCTGACCCGATGAAGACATCCTGCCCAACCTCCCCGCATGTGAAATGATTCTGGGACATATATAGATTGCAGCTGTTTGCAAGTGAGATTCTTTTTACACTTCTAATGAAAGTCTCTTTCTCATGCTGCCGGTGAAATTTTGGACTGAAATAAGACCATTTTGCACATGCCCCACACCTCAACAGTATCTGTCCATGTTGGGTTCCCTGCTCCTCCATCAATTGGAAAATGTTTCCCAAGACTGGCCCACAACTCTCACAGGGGTGGCTCTTCTGGGAAGACAAGGCTACCTTGGGATTCCTTGCTTGTGGTACTCTTACAGAAACCTTCTGTTCCATTGGTGCCTCCACTGTCTCTGTTCCACAAAAGCAACCTGAACAAAAGGAAACATTGGTGAAGGATATGTTGACCTCATAAAAACAGAGTATCTTCTTAACAAATGTTTATCTGTCCTGACTAGGACTGATTCCATACAAAGATTTTCAAGACAAGTGAAATAAACTCTGAGGAAATGGATATTACACATTACGAGGCACCAAAGGTCAGTCGATGATGAAAATCTCACCAAGAGAGGGACAGAAGCACAGGATGGGACACAAAGAAGAGATGAAGACTCTACTCACATTGCTCCTGCACAAACAGCTTCCTTTAGGACCTTACATGCTGACCATGTGAGTCTGTGTAGAATAATTTAAAGTTGTTCAAAGCCATAAAAATTAATTTCAATAGAGCACATGAAATTCAACATCAATATAATAATACGAGTGCACTCCAAGGTGCTCCAGGTATGTATGAACGTTGTAGTGGAGTAAAGAGAGACTTGTGAAAGAGGCAGAGGTACAAAGTCCAGAGGGGATAAGGTTATCTGTGGGATGGGAAATCGAGTAGATATGATCACTATTAGAACGGAGTAGATGGCAAAGTATCAACAATAAGCACAAACAAGCATAACTGGGTGAGGAATGGGCAACTGTAACAAAACACTGGGTTTCTAGCTATGAATGTACCAAAGGGCAGCCATGAATTCCTCTCCCCTGTGACCCTTCACCAAGGCAAGTCCACCTGTGGGTCCACAGGGCAATTCATAAAGTTGTGTTTCTTCTGTGATGCACAAATGATTCTTTCCCGTAAATCCCATTTGAGCCATTGCATGGGATAAATGATGCAAATTGTCAAAGAAAAACAGAAAAGTTGGATGGTCAACACTGTGGTAGAACAACAAAGGACAAATGAGATCACCGACATAAGTCCTATGTGAGTGACATCAGCAAGATGGCAGGATCAGAGATATGAGCACCTTCTCCCATCCCAGTGTAAGTAGATGGCTATCCATGAACAAAAACGCCATAGGAAATGGGAATAAGAGTACCATGAAGAGAAACAGGATTACAGACACAAATAAAGGAGAATTATACAGAAAGGATGACTGGAAAGACTGGGTGAGCAAACATATTTGAAGATACCTGCAGTCAAAAACAAGGGTCAGAGTTACGTCCAGCAGCCATTGTGCTTCATTGACCACAGTAGACAGTTCTTCCAAAAATACTGGAAATTTTTGTGTTTAAAAACCACAGAATGCCTTGGCCAGTATGGCTCAGTTGGTGGGAGCATCGTCCCGTGTACCAAAGGGTCAAGGATTCAATTCCCAGTCAAGGCACATATCAGTATGTGGGTTCCATTTCCAGTTAGCTTGTGTGCAGAAGGCAGCCGATTGATGTTTCTCCCTCACATTGATGTTTCTCTCTCTCTATCTCTCTCTCACTGTCTCTCTCTTCATCTCTCATCCACTCTATCTGAGGCCAATAATAAATAGATAGATAAGAATATCATGGTAGCCAAACACAAAAGAGAACTCAAAAAGTCTAGAGACAAAGTCAATAAAAAGACAACCTATCAAAAATTATGTATAAAATTGAGAAAATGCAATGTTAAGAGGAAATTATATAGGGATAAATGCCGGCATTATGAAAAAAGATCTAAAAAAACCTAACCTGCCATCTCAGAAATGTAGAGACAAAATAAGAAAGTAAACCCAAAGGTGGCAAAGGAATGAAACAATAAATATTTGAACAAGCATCAATAAAAGTGAGACAAGACAAAATAAAATAATACCAAACAGGTACTTTTCTAAAAAAATACAAAAATTGGCAAATCTTGAGATTGCCTAAAGCAAAATCACAAAACCAAACAAAAAACCTCAAAGAAATGAAAGGTAAGACATTACACCTGACATTATGAACCACAATGCATCGTAAGAGAAGCTGATGTTAGGAGACGACATGACCCTCCATAGAGAAATTTGTCAACATTCCATGTGAGCTTCTGAAATTAATAAACAAATTCGGAGCCCTGGCCAGGTAACTATCTTGTTGAGTGTGTGGTCCTGATGCACCACGGTTATGGGTTTGATCGCCCATCCGGGCACATGTAGAGGACAGCCAATAAATGCTTGGATGGGTAGAACAGCAGATCAATGTTTCCCTGTCTTTCTCTGTCTCCCTTCCTGTCTCTAAAATCAATAAATAAAGGCTTCCCTGTAAGGCTCAGTGATTGAGCACCGACTCATGACGTAACAGATCATAATTACATTCCTTGTCAGGGGACATGCACAGGTTGCCGGCCCAACATCCATTACGGGGCATGCAAGAATCAGCTGGTCAATGACTCTCTCTCATTATTCATGTTTCTCTCTCTCTCTCCTTCTCTTCCTCTATGAAATCAATAAAATATATTTTTAAAATAAGAAAATAATTTAAAGATAAAATAAATTGCCCTGGCCGGTGTCAATCACTACTGAGAGTCCCTGCCTGTACACTGGCAGCTCATGGGTCCATTTCCCAGTCAGGGGCAGGTATGTGGGTTTCAGGTTCAACACCCCCTCCAGTGGGGGCACATGTGGGAGGCAACCAATTGATCTCTCTCTCTCTCCCTCTTCTCTCTCTCCTCCTCCACCTCTTCTCTCTCTCCCTCTTCCTTTCTCTAAGAAAAAATAAATCGAGAATCCAAGATGGCGGCGTAGGTAAACACCTAAACTGCTGCCTCCCACAACAATTTAAACTGAAACTAAAAGACAAAACATCTATCACCCAGAACCATGGGAAAGCTGGCTGAGTGGAAGTTCTACAACTAGAAGGAAAGAGAAAAGAGCATTGAGACGTGCACGAGCACTGAAAAGCTGAGGTACGGAGGCGCGTGATCCGGGCTGGCGGCGGGCGACTGGGTGCGTTGCTTTTTTCAACCCGAACGGAGAAAAACCCCCGATTACTCTGAAATCCAGTCTCTGGGGAGACGCGGGGGACCCAAACTCCTACGGGGAGAAGCTGGACTGTCTGCCAGTGAGACTGGCTTGCTTGCAGAGCTGCACGCAGGAATAATTGTTTACGGCACTGGGGCACGGGACTCCAGGACGCCGTCGCCCTCGGGGACACAGAGCCGGCTAACTAGCAGCCATTGCTGTTTGCCACGCCCTAACCTAGTGACGCCCTGAGACCCCGCCCCACACAACCTACAAACCCACCCAAGCTCCAAGCAGCCGAGTTAGCATAAGAAAAGCCTGCCCTATCGCAGCTTAACCTAGAAAACTTGCAGCCTGGGTCAGACAGCTCCAAAACCTCCAAACCACAAGCAAAGAGGAGAAAACTGCAGCTCTCACTGTAGCTCCTGCTGAGTGGCCTCAGACAGTAGCTGACCTGCACCCCATTGGAGATCCAGAAGCCAGTGTACCTAGTGGTCAGTGTGAGACACCAGATTTCAACTCCTCACATCCATAAGTGACACATTCAAGAAGCAGACTCAGTGAGCACCAAAGCCCCACTGAAACAAGTCCTGCCCCATAAGCGTGTCTTCAGCGCAGCACTTCTTCCATTATAGACACAGGGAGTGCTCACAGCTAATTGGCCTGGAGGTCAATTCCTCCCAGCGTACTAACAGCAATTCAGGCTTAACTACACCAAGACTTTGCACTCAGCCCACAAAGGGGTGTACCAAGAGCATCCACATCAGGTGATTGGGGAGGCTGAGCTACTGCCCCCTATAGGTCACCTACCACACAAGGATACTCCATCAACACAGGGAAGCAGCCAAAATGCAGAAACAAAGAAACATGTCAGGAATGAAAGAAACGGAGGAAAGCAAACTACTGGATGACATAGAGTTCAGAACCACATGTATAAGGTTACTCAAGAATCTTCTTAAAACCGCTGAGACACTTGATGAGACCTTCAAGGAGCTTAATGAGAATGCCAAAAAAATGGAAAAGGATCAGTCCGAAATGAAGCATACACTGTCTGAAATAAAGAATATACAGAAACTCAACTGTAGATCAACATACCCCAAGAATCAAACCAAAGATCTGAAATATGTGGAAACAATAAACATCCAACCAGAAAAACAAAAAGAAAAAAGAATCCAAAAATATGAAGATAGTGTAAGGAGCCTCTGGGACAACTTCAAGGGAACCAACATCCAAATTTTTGGGGTGCCAGAAGAAGGGAGACAGCAAAATATTGAAAACCTATTAGAAGAAATAATGACAGAAAACTTTCCCTACCTGGTGAAAGAAATAGACTTACAAGTTCAGGAAGCGCACAGAACCCCATACAAGAGGAACCCAAAGAGGACCACACCAAGACACATCATAATTAAAATGCCAAGGGCAAAAGACAAAGAGAGAATATTAAAAGCAGCAAGAGAAAAACAGTTAATTACC
This sequence comes from Corynorhinus townsendii, assembly GCA_026230045.1. Lineage (NCBI taxonomy): Eukaryota > Metazoa > Chordata > Mammalia > Chiroptera > Vespertilionidae > Corynorhinus > Corynorhinus townsendii. The sequence continues at coordinate 48,831,813 of JAPDVU010000011.1, read as the reverse complement.
TACAAGGGAGTACCCATACGACTGTCAGCTGATTTCTCAACAGAAACTATGCAGGCCAGAAGGGAGTGGCAAGAAATATTCAAAGTGATGAACAGCAAGAACCTACAACCAAGATTACTCTACCCAGCAAAGCTATCATTCAGAGTCGAAGGTCAGATAAAGAGCTTCACAGACAAGAAAAAGCTAAAGGAGTTCATCACCACCAAACCAGGATTACACGAAATGCTGAAGGGTATCCTTTAAGAAGAGGAAGAAGAAGAAAAAGGTAAATATAAAAATTATGAACAACAAAATGACATCAAATACATACCTACCAACAAGTGAATCTAAAAATCAAGTGAATGAAAAATCTGAAGAACAGAATGAACTGGTGAATATAATAGAATCAGGGACATAGAAAGGGAGTGGACTGACGATTCTCAGGGGAAGCAGGTGGGAGGGGTGCGGGAAGAGATTGGACAAAAATCTTACTCCTATGGATGAAGACAGTGGCAGGGGGTAAGGGCCTGGGGTGGGGTGGGGAATCAGGTGGAGGGGAGCTATGGGGAAAAATAAAAGAGGAACACCTGTAATAATCTGAACAATAAAGATTTATTTAAAAAAAAAAAGAAAGAAAACATAAATCAATGGAAAAAATATTCTCACTATTCAGGTGAAGATAAAAGAAGAATAAAGAATGGAATTCAGCCCTAACTGGTTTGGTTCAGTGGATAGAGCGTCGGCCTGTGGACTGAAAGGTCCCAGGTTCGATTCTGGTCAAGGGCATGTACCTTGGTTGCGGGCACACCCTCAGTAGGAGGTGTGCAGGAGGCAGCTGATAAGATGTTTCTCTCTCATTGATGTTTCTAGCTCTCTATCCCTCTCCCTTCCTCTCTATAAGAAATCAATAAAATATATTAAAAAAAAAAAAAGAATGGAATTCAGAAAAGTTAATGGAGAAGAGATCCAAGATGGCGGTGTAGGCAAAAGCCTGTACTTGCTGCCTCCCACAACCACATCAATATTACAACTAAAATACAGAACAACCATCAGCCAGAACCACTGGAAAGCTGGCTGAATGCAAGTCTTACAACTACAGAAGTAAAGAAGTAAGCACACTGAGACTGGTAGGAGGTACAGAGGCACGGAAGGTGCTGGTCCTGTACCCATGTGGGCCACTTTTTTAATTGGGAGGGAGGTCGTCTCTGTAGAGATCACCTGGAGGAGCAAGGGGTCCCAGTACCACACCAGAAGCCCAGCCCAGGGTCCCAGAGCTGGAGAAAGAAGTCCTGTGGGCGGTAAGAACTACGGGCTGTAAAAACCAGTGCGGCCCTAACAGGTTTGGCTCAGTGGATAGAGCGTCAGCCTGCGCACTGAAGGGTCCCGGGTTTGATTCCGGTCAAGGGCATGTACCTTGGTTGTGGGCACATCCCCAGTAGGAGGTGTGCAGGAAAGACTGATTGATGTTTCTCTCTCATCGATGTTTCTAACTCTTTATCCCTTTCCCTTCCTCTCTGTAAAATTCAATTAAAAAAATATATTTCTTTTTTTTAAAAAAACAGTGTAGAATGGGGCTCAGTGACACAGAGGCTCCAGGAGATCCAGCTGCTCCTCTTATAATGCCAGCACCAGGAACTGAACTTACAAGCTCCCGCTTCCTCCAAGCTCCAGTGCCAGGTTAGGCTCGGCAAGGTCCCAGATACATACAAGAAGAAACTAGATTTTTTTTTTATTTTTGCCTTTTATTTTTAAATAAATCTTTATTGTTCAGATTATTACAGGTGTTCCTCTTTTTTTTCCCCATAGCTCCCCTCCACCTGATTCCCCACCCAACCCCATGTCCTTACCCCCCGCCACTGTCTTCATCCATAAGAGTAAGATTTTTGTCCAATCTCTTCCCCCACCCCTCACACCTGCTTCCCCCGAGAGTCGTCAGTCCACTCCCTTTCTATGTCCCTGATTCTATTATATTCACCAGTCCATTCTGTTCTTCAGATTTTTATTCACTTGATTTTTAGATTCACTTGTTGGTAGGTAGGTATTTGATGTCATTTTGTTGTTCATAATTTTTATCTTTACCTTTTTCTTCTTCTTCTTAAAGAATACCCTTCAGCATTTCATGTAATCCTGGTTTGGTGGCGATGAACTCCTTTAGCTTTTTCTTGTCTGTGAAGCTCTTTATCTGACCTTCAACTCTGAATGATAGCTTTGCTGGGTAGAGTAACCTTGGTTGTAGGTTCTTGCTGTTCATCACTTTGAATATTTCTTGCCACTCCCTTCTGGCCTGCATAGTTTCTGTTGAGAAATCAGCTGACAGTCGTATGGGTACTCCCTTGTAGGTAATTAACTGTTTTTCTCTTGCTGCTTTTAATATTCTCTCTTTGTCTTTTGCCCTTGGCATTTTAATTATGATGTGTCTTGGTGTGGTCCTCTTTGGATTCCTCTTGTATGGGGTTCTGTGTGCTTCCTGAACTTGTAAGTCTATTTCTTTCACCATGTAGGGAAAGTTTTCTGTCATTATTTCTTCTAATAGGTTTTCAATATTTTGCTCTCTCCCTTCTTCTGGCACCCCAAAAATTCGGATGTTGGTTCGCTTGAAGTTGTCCCAGAGACTCCTTACACTATCTTCATATTTTTGGATTCTTTTTTCTTTTTGTTTTTCTGGTTGGATGTTTTTTGTTTCCACATATTTCAGATCTTTGGTTTGATTCTTGGGGTATGTTGATCTACAGTTGAGTTTCTGTATATTCTTTATTTCAGACAGTGTATGCTTCATTTCTGACTGATCCTTTTCCATTTTTTTGGCATTCTCATTAAGCTCCTTGAAGGTCTCATCAAGTGTCTCAGCGGTTTTAAGAAGATTCTTGAGTAACCTTATACATGTGGTTCTGAACTCTATGTCATCCAGTAGTTTGCTTTGCTCCGTTTCTTTCATTCGTGACATGTTTCTTTGTCTCCACATTTTGGCTGCTTCCCTGTGTTGATGGAGTAGTTTTGTGTGGTAGGTGATCTATAGGGGGCAGTAGCTCAGCCTCCTCTATTACATGAGGTGGATGCTCTTGGTACACCCCTTTGTGGGCTGAGTGCAAAGTCTTGATGTAGTTAAGCCTTAGTTGCCGTTGGTACACTGGGAGGAATTGACCTCCAGGCCAATTAGCTGTGAGCACTCGCTGTGTCTATAATGGAAGAACTGCTGCGCTGAAGACACACTTATGGGGCAGGACTTGTTTCAGTGGGGCTTTGGTGCTCACTGAGTCTGCCTCTTGAATGTGTCACTTATGGATGTGAGAAGTTGAAATCTGGTGTCTCACACTGACCACTAGGTACACTGGCTTCTGGATCTCCAATGGGGTGCAGGTCAGCTACTGTCTGAGGCCACCCAGCAGGAGCTACAGTGAGAGCTACAGTTTTCTCCTCTTTGCTTGGGGTTTGGAGGTTTTGGAGCTGTCTGACCTGGGCTGCAAGTTTGCTAGGTTAACCTGCGATAGGGCAGGGCTTTCTTATGCAAAAGCCGCTGCTTGGAGCTTGGGTAGGTTTGTAGGTTGTGCAGGGCGGGATCTCAGGGTGTCACTAGGCTAGGGCGTGGCAAACAGCAATGGCTGCTAGTTAGCCGGCTCTGAGTCCCTGTCAGCAGTCCCGTTCCCCAGTGCCGTAAACAATTATTCCTGCGCGCAGCTCTGCAAGCAAGCCACCCTCACTGGCAGACAGTCTAGCTTCTCCCCGTAGGAGTTTGGGTCCCCCGCGTCTCCCCAGAAACTGTATTTCAGAGTAATCGGGGGCTTGTCTCCCTTCGGGTTGAAAAAAGCAACGCCCGCCGCCAGCCTGGATCACGCACCTCCGTACCTCAGCTTTTCAGCGCTCATGCAGGTCTCAATGCTCTTTTCTCTTTCCTTCTAGTTGTAGAACTTCCACTCAGCCAGCTTTCCCGTGGTTCTGGGTGATAGACATTTTTTTCTTTTAGTTGTATTTTTGAAATTGTTGCGGGAGGCAGCAGTTTAGGTGTTTACCTATGACGCCATCTTGGATTTTTCAAGAAGAAACTAGATTGACTGGAACTGGGGCAGGAACTCAAAGGCGGCCTTCTCCCAGATGGAGGTGCTCTCACAGATCATTAGTCTTATGCTGAAACCTCAAGAGTCCCAGAGCTGAATCACAGTCATTTCTGTTTGCTCTGCCCTAGTGATTCCCTGACACCTCACCCATTTTATGACAACCCCACCCAAGCTGTGTGCAGCAGCTTTTGTATATGCATGGCCTGTCCTTGCTCAGGTAAAACCTATCAAACAAGTTGCAGTTGCGTCAGGGAGCCCCAACTATCAATAAAAGGCACAAGACCTGGCACCAGCACTAGCCTTCCTTGCTTCACGGCTGGGCCTCATAGGCCACTTCCAAACCTGATACAGAGAGGAGAATCTGCAGATCTCTCTGTGGATCCTGTTGGATGGTTCCAGGTAGGGGCTGACTTTATATCTCCCTAAAGACCCTAGAGCCAGTGTACTCAGTGCTGAATGTCATACCATTGCAGCTTACAAAACTTCACATCCATAAGCAACACACTCAAGAAACACACTCACTGAGCACCAAAGCCCCATGGAAGAAAGTCCAAGACAGTAGCTCTCCTAATAGGTCCCAATGGCCCAGGTCGATGCTAAAATCCTCAATAAAATACTGGCAAATCAATTCCAACATTACATTAGAAAGGTCATACACCATGACCAAATGGGATTTATTCTAGGAATGCAAGGATGGTACAATACCACAAATCAATAAACATGATACATCACATAAACAAATTGAAAGCGAAAATTACATAATCATATCAACTGATACAGAAAAAGCATTTGACAAAATCCAACACCCTTTCTTGATAAAAACTCTCAGCAAAGTGGGATTACAGGGATCATACCTCAACATATTAAAAGCCTTATATGACAAACCTACAACCAACATCAGACTCAATGTGCAAAAACTAAAACCATTTTCCCTAATAACAGGAACAAGACAGGGATGCCCACTTTCACAGTATTATGTACTGTTCGACATAGTACAGGAAGTGCTAGCTACCGCGATCAGACAAGAAGAAATGAAAGGCAACCAGATTGGAAAGAAGTAAAACTGTCATTATTCACAGATGACATGATACTGTGCAAAGAAAACCCTAAACACTCCAGCAAAAAACTACTAAATATAATAAATGCATTCAGCAATGTAGCAGTATACAAAATTAACACCCAGAAATCTATGGCTTTTTTATATACTAGTAATCAATTCACAGAAAGAGAAAAAACAACAACAACAACAAAACCCACAATCTTACCTACCATTGCAAAAAAAATTAGGATAACTAGGAATAAACTTAACTAAGGAGGTAAAAGACCTGTACTCTGAAAACTACAGGAAGTTGAAAAAAGAGATGGAAGACATAAAAAAATGGAAGAATATAACATGTTCATTGATTGGTAGAATCAACATCATTAAAATGACCACACTACCCAAAGCAATCTACAGATTCAATGCACTCCCAATTAAGATACCAACGGCATATTTCACAGACCTAGAACCAACTCTCCAAAAATTTGTATGGAATAAAAAAACAAAACATAAAACGAATAGCTGCAGCAATCTTGGGAAAGAAGAACAAAGTTGGAAGAATCACAATACCGATACCAAGCTATATTACAAAAATGCCTGGTTCTGGCACAACAACAGACATAGAGAACAAGGCAACGGAACAGAGAAGCCAGAAATCGGCCCAAGCCATTATGCTCAATATTTGACAAAGGAGACAACAGCATATGATGGAGTTAAGATAGTCTCTTCAATAAATGGTGTTGGGAAAATTGGACAGATATATGCAAAAAAAAAATGAAACTAGACCACCAACTTAAACCATACACAAAAATAAACTCAAAATGGATAAAGGACTTAAACATAAGATGGGAAACCATAAAAATACTAGAAGAAACCATAGGCAGCAAAATCTCAGACATATGCCGAAGCAATTTCTTCACTGATACCGCTCCTAGAGCAATGGAAACTGAGAAAATAAACAAATGGTACATTAAAAAAAAAAAGTTTTTCACAGCAGAAGTAACCATCAACAAACAACAAGAAAGCCCACTGCATGGGAGAACATAGTTGCCAATGTTATCACCAATAAGGGTTTAATCTCCAATGTTTACAGAGAACTCATATAACTTAATAAAAGGAAGATAAACAACCCAATAAAAAATTAAGCAAGGGACCTAAGTAGATACTTTTTGAAAGAAGATAGAAGGAAGGCCAAGAGGAATATGAAAACATGCTCAAAGTCACTAATCATCCGAGAGATGCAAATCAAAACCACAATGTGGTGCCATCTCCTACCTGTCAGAATGGCTATCATCAATGAATCAACAAAACGACAAGTGCTGGCGAGGATACAGAGAAAAAGGAACCCTCGTGCACTGCTGGTGGGAATGCAGACTGGTGCAGCCACTGTGGAGAACAGTATGGAGTTTCCTCAAAAAAGTAAAAATGGAACTCTCATTTGACCCAATGATCCCACATCTAGGAATATATCCCAAGAAACTAGAAACACCAGTTAGAAAAGATATACGCACCCCTATGTTCATAGCAGCACAATTTACAATAGCTAATATTTGGAAACAACCTAAGTGCTCATCAGCAGATGAGTGGATTAAAAAACTGTGGTACAGGGAGAAAACAAGATGGCGGCATAGGTAAACACCTAAACTGCTGCCTCGCACAACAATTTCAAAACTACAACTAAAAGACAAAACTTCTACTACCCAGAACCACGGGAAAGCTGGCTGAGTGGAAGTTCTACAACTAGAAGGAAAGTGAAAAGAGAATTGAGACGTGCACAAGCGCTGAAAAGCTGAGGTACGGAGGCGCGCGAATTGGGCTAGCAGTGGGCGACTGGGCGCATTGCTTTTTTCAACCCGAAGGAAGACAAGCTCCCGATTACTCTGAACTCCAGTTTCTAGGGAGACGCTGGGGACCCAAATTCCTACGGGGAGAAGCTGGACTATCTGCCATCGGGTCGGAAAGTGAGGGTGACTTTTTTGCAGAGGTACACCCAGCAATCATTGTTTACTGCGCCGCTGGGGCACGGGACGCGGGGACTTGGAAACGCGGAGACGCAGAGACGGCTGACTGGCAGCCATCACTATTTACCATGCCCTAGCCTAGTGACTCCCTGAGACCCCGCCCCACACAATATACAAATCCACCCAAGCTCCACGCAGTGGCTTTTACATATAAATGGCCTGCCCTATCGCAGCTTAACCTAACAAACTGCAGCGCTAGTCAGACAGCTCTAAAACCTCCAAACCTCAAGTAAAGAAGAGAAAACTGTAGGTCTCGCTGTAGCTCCTGCTGGGTGGCCTCAGACAGTAGCTGACCTGCACCCCATTGGAGATCCAGAAGCCAGTGTACCTAGTGGTCAGTGTGAGACGACACAACATTTCAACTACTCACATCCATAAGTGACACATTCAAGAGGAAGACTGAGCCCTAACCAGTCTGGCTCAGTGGATAGAGCATCAGACTGCAGACTGAAGGGTCCCAGGTTCGATTCCGGTCAAGGGCATGTACCTTGGTTGCGGGCACATCCCCAGTGGGGGGTGTGCAGGAGGCAGCTGATCGATGTTTCTCTCTCATTGATGTTTCTTTTTCTTTTTTAAATATTTTTTTTTTATTTTTTACAGAGGAAGGAAGAGGGATAGAGAGCCAGAAACATCGATGAGAGAGAAACATCGATCAGCTGCCTCCTGCACACCCCCCACTGGGGATGTGCCCGCAACCAAGGTACATGCCCTTGACCGGAATCGAACCCGGGACCCTTCAGTCCCCAGGCCGACGCTCTATCCACTGAGCCAAACCGGTTTCGGCTCTCATCAATGTTTCTAACTCTCTATCCCTCTCCCTTCCTCTCTGTAAAAAAAATCAATAAAATATATATTTTTTAAAAAGAGGCAGACTCAGTGAGCACCAAAGCCCCACTGAAGCAAGTCCTGCCCCATAAGCGTATCTCCAGCACAGCAGTTCTTCCATTATAGACACAGCGGGTCCTCACAGCCAATTGGCCTGGAGGTCAATACCTCCCAGTGACACCAACAACAATCAAGACTTAACTACAACAAGGCTGTACACACAGCCCACAAAGGGGTGCACCAAGAGTGTCCATCTCAGGTAACTAGGAGGCCAACCCATTGGGCCATATAGGACACCTAGCCACCCTACCAACTCAGGAAAGCAGTGAAAATGCGGAGACAGCCCTAGCTGGTTTGGCTCAGTGGATAGAGCGTCGGCCTGGGGACTGAAGGGTCCCGGGTTCGATTCCGGTTGGGGGCATGTGCCTTGGTTGCGGGCATATCCCCAGGGGGGATGTGCAGGAGGCAGCTGATTGGTAGTTTCTCTCTCATTGATGTTTATTTGCTATCCCTCTCCCTTCTTCTCTGTAAAAAATCAATAAAATACATTAAAAAAAAGAAAAAGAAAATGTGGAGACAAAGAAAAAGATTACAAACGAAAGAAATGGAGGAAAACAAACGACTGGATATAGAGTTCAAAACCACGGTTATAAGGTTTTTCAAGAATTTCCTAGAAAAGGCCAATAAATTTAACGAGACCCTCGGGGGTATGAAAAAGGACCAACTAGAAATTAAACATACACTGACTGAAATAAAAAATATTATACAGAAACCCAACAGTAGACTATTGGAACACAAGAATCATGTCAAAGATTTGAAATACAAAGCAGCAAAAAACACTCAACCAGTAAAGAAAAAAGAATCCAAAATGTTGAAGATAGTGTAAGAAGCCTCTGGGACAACTTCAAGCGTACCTACATCAGAATTATGGGCGTGTCAGAAGAAGAGAGAGAGCAAGATACTGAAAACCTATTTGAAGAAATAATGACTGAAAACTTCCCCCACCTGGTGAAAGAAATAGACTTACAAGTACAGGAACTGCACAGAACCCCAAACAAAATGAATCCAAAGAGGACCACACCAAGACACATCATAATTGAAATGCCAAGGGCAAAAGACAAAGAGAGAATATTAAAAGCAGCAAGACAAAAACAGTTATTACCTATAAGGGAGCACCCATATGATTGTCAGCTGATTTCTCAACAGAAACTATGCAGGCCAGACAGAAGTGGCAAGAAATATTCAAAGTGATGAATAGCAAGAACCTACAACCAGGATTACTCTACCCAGCAAAGCTATCATTCAGAATTGAAGGTCAGACAAAGAGCTTTACAGATAAGAAAAAGGTAAAGGAGTTCATCACCACCAAACCAGTATTATATGAAATGCTGAAAGGTATTCTTTAAGAAGAGGAAGAAGAAAAAGGTAAAGATAAAAATTATGAACAACAAATACATATCTATCAACAAGTGAATCTAAAAATCAAGTGAATTAAAATTCTGAAGAACAGAATAAACTGGTGAATATAATAAAATCAGGGGCATAGAAAGGGAATAGATTGATAATTCTCAGGGGAAACCGGGTGTGGGGGGAGCGGGAAGAGACTGGACAAAAATCATACACCTATGGATGAGGACAGTGCAGGTAAGGGCAGAAGGTGGGGTGGGAACCAGGTGGAGAGGAGCTATGGGGGGGGGGGGGGGGAAGGAGAAACAATAATCTGAACAATAAAGATTTATTAATTAAAAAAAAAAAACAAAAAATGGTGGTACAGCTACACAATGGAATACTACGCTGCGGTAAAAAAGAAGGAGTTCTTACCATTGCAACAGCATGGATGGAACTGGAGAGCATCATGCTAAGCAAGATAAGCCAGTCAGAGAAAGATGAATATCACATGATCTCACTCATTTATGTAATATAATGAACAACATAAACTGATGAACAAAAACAGATACAGAGACAAAGAAACATCAATCAGACCGTCAAACCTCAGAGGGAAGGTAGGGGAGGGTGGGGGTAAGGGGAAAAGATCAACCAAAGGCCTTGTATGCATGCATATAAGCCTAACCAATGGACACAGACAACAGGGGGGTTAGGGCATGAGTGGCGGGGTGGGGGGGCAATGGGGCAATAAGGGCATATATGTAATACTTTAATCAATAAAGAAATTTAAAAAAGACAGAAAGACAGTCTCTTCAATAAACAGTGTTGGGAAAATTGGACAGACACATGCAAAAATATGAAACTAGACCACCAACTTACAACATATAATATACATAAGGAAACTCAAAATGGATAAAGGACTTAAACGTAAGATGTGATACCATAGAAATCTTAGAAGAATCCACAGGCAGCAAAATATCAGACATACGTCATAGCAATGTCTTTACCGAAACAGCATCTAGGGCAATGCAAACTAAGGAAAAAATAAACAAATGGCACTTACATCAATATAAAAAGCTTCTGCATAGGCAAAGAAACCATCTACAAAAGCCCACAGCATGGGAGAACATATTTGCCAATGTTATATGTGATAAAGGTTTACTCTGAAAATTTACAGGGAACTCAGACATCTTAATAAAAAGATAAACAATGCAATCAAAACATGGTCAAAGGACTTAAATAGACACTTTTTGAAAGAGGACATATGGAAGGCCAAGAGACATATGAAAACATGCTCAAAGTCACTAATTATCTGACAGTTGCAAATCAAATGACAATGCGATAGCATCTCACACCTGTCAGAACGGCTATCATCAATAAATCAACAAATGACAAGTGCTGGCGAGGATGTGGAGAAAAAGAGACCCTTACGCATGGCAGGTGGGAATGCAGACAGGTTCAGCCACTGTAAAAAATATTATAAAGTTTCCTCAGAAAATTAAAAATGGAACTCCCATTTGACCCAATGATCCCACTTCTAGAAAATGTCCCAAGAAATCAGAAACACCAATCAGAAAGGACATATGCACCCCTATGTTCATAGCAGCACAATTCACCATAGCTAAGATTTGGAAACAGCCTAAGTGCCCATCAGCAGATGAGTGCATTAAAAAGCTGTGGTACATCTACACAATGGAATACTACGCTGCTGGAAAAGAGAATGACCTCTTACTATTTCCAACAGCATGGATGGACCGGGGAGCATTTTACTAAGCTAAATAAGCCAGCCAGAGAAAGAAAAATATCACATGATACCAGTCATTTGTGGTCAATGGGGGAAAAAGGAGATATATATAATACTAATATGTAATACTTTAAACAATAAAGAATTTTTTAAAAAGAAATATGTTGAAAATATCTATAGTACACAATGCAATTTATCGATGAAGTGCAATCCTGAGGATAATTCCTATGGTATTTTACAAAGAAAATGAAAAGAGAATCCTCAAATGTATGGAATTAAAAAACTCGAACAGCAAAAGCAACCTTGAATGAAAACAAAGCTGGTGGCATAAACTTTCTGACTTCTATGTATTACAAAGAGAAATCAAGCAACCAGTGTGTTGCTGGAGAAACACACACACATACATCAACAGAACAGAACAGAACGCACAGAAATAAACCCAGGCACATCCTTTCAAGTAATCTTTCACAAAGCCACTAGACACAGAAGGAAGAAAGATAGTTTCTTCAATGAATGGTGCTGCTGAAAATCAATACTCACATGTAAACACAACAATCCTGGACTCGGATGATAAAATGTAACTCAACCTGCACGACAGAATTAAATATCAGCGCCAAAACTTAAAACTCCTCAGGACAAAGGAGGAGTTTGCAGGCACATCCCCAGTAGGAGGTGTGCAGAACGCTGCTGATCAATGTTTCTCTCTCATGGATGTTTCTAACTCTCTATCCCTCTCCCTTCCTCTCTGTAAAAAATCAATAAAATATATTTTTAAAAAAATAGAAAAAACAAACAGTCCAGATTGAAACAAATAAAGAAAAAAAAACTTGTTCACAGAACACAGCAATAAACTAAATGAAATGAAAGGCAATCTAGAGGATTGGAGAAAATACTCCCAAATCATATGAAGGAATCCCTTGGAGATACTGTGGATTGGGCTCTGATCAGCACAATAAAGAAAATATTGTGATATAGACAGAAATTCACACAAATAGTTGGAGTTCCCAGGGAATAATAAAGGTATGATAATACTATACTGCAGGCTAAGAACAATGCAATGACTCTGTCTCAAAAGCAAATTCGATGTAACTTCATTAACAATATTTAATTGCTAAGCAGTTGTAACAAACATCAAAGCTTCCTAGAAAAATGGTGGCACTAGACCTGCTGAACGCAGGGTTGTCAAAAAACATGGACTTTGTAGAAAAGTGAGTGTAGGGAAGCAATATCTGCAAAATGCAATTAAGCACATGCAAAAATATGTCTTCCTGTATGTCATAAGCAATTAATATATAAAATATACAAGGTATTCAAAAGACTCTTCAACCAAAAAATACACTTAATGAACAGGATAAAGATGTAGAGATAATTCTTACAAAAAATATGTATAAAAGCAAAAATATATATATATATATACACATAAATAATGCTTTCCTCACTAAACAAGATGAAATCCCTCAGGCTTCCTGCAATACAACCAACCACAAGTCCCTCCCTGTGCACTTAGTACAGCGGGGAGAATTGGGACTTCAGGAAAGAAGGGAGCAGCGGAAACAGACCCACCCACCCCAGGACAGCAACTACCCAGGAAACTGGAAAACCAAGCAGAACCACAGTCTACATGGGAGGACACAGCACACCCTGGGAGATGGGGCCTGGGAAATTGCAAAGCCAAGTCCAGGTCACTGGTGAGAGTGAATGTCATACCCAGCGAGGATAGAAGTTCAAAGTTCTCCAGCATCACATTCAGGTACAGCTGTCTCTGACCCTCATCAAGGAGGCTCCATTCCTCCCTGGAGAAGTACAGGGCAATGTCCTCAAAGGTCACGCCCACCTGTCAGAATGGAGACAATTGAAACCAGAGCTGTCTCTTTGAGTACCCCCATTCCTACTCCTTACACACCTACCCCCCCCCCCCAACCGCCTCCAGGGCACCCGGTTAGTGTGGACACCAAGCCCTAATGCCAGTGCAGGCTGCTCTCTCATCACAGTCCCATTACTCACTGTTACTGCCTTCACCAGAGAGAGCAGCTGGGATGGGTGGGAAGGATTGGGGGAGGGGAGGGGAGAGAGCAATGCCATTTAAGCTCTGGGCGATGCCTGCAGGGCCCAGCCTTCCTTCCAAGCAATACCACTGCAGTCTCCTAGACCATGCCTCCAAGACAAAGCCAAGCGTGGGTTTATGCTTCACCTTTAAGTCCCCACACCAGGTCCCGGGGACCATCAGCTCACACTTCCTCCAGATGTGCACACCACTGGGTAACCTTTAACCCCTTCCCATCTTCAGTACCAGGTTCACTCCCTCAGCTCTGCCCCCTTCCTGCTCCAATGCCACTGGGTCTCACTGGACTCACCCATGAACTTGGCACATGGCATCCAGAGAAGCTTGTCTTCCAGCCGGGTCCAGGACCACCCCAGGCCTCTGATGGACCCCACAGCCGGGAAAGTCCCAATGAGTCTGTGACGTCCTCCCTGCAGCCTCTGATCTGTCCGCCTATCCTCACAGCCCACACCCTCAGGGGAGCCTCAGATGCAAGTCATCCCTGTCCTCTCTGCCCTGCACTTGCTGTGCCCCAGAAGACATAACACTCCTCTCTCCCCTCCGCCTCCCTCACGGTCCTCCATGCGGACTGAGCTGCAGGACGTGACAGGCGCCCGCACCAGGGCGGTCCTGTTCGGTGTGAGAAGGCGGTGAGGGGCTGGGGGACAGGAACTCACCTCAGCGAAGCTCCCCAGCACGGGCGCCGCCATTGCACTCTGTGGGCTGAGCGGGGCGGGAACGGCGGGAGAAGCAGCAGCCCAGGGAATGGAGGTGCCTGTCGGAGGCCTGGCGCGGTCCAGGTAGCAACTGGGAGCTTCAATCCCACGTGTGAGCGGTGAGCACCACTGCAGGCTCCCGCCATTGGCTGTGAGGCGGGGAACACCACTCTCCTGCCTTCTCCATGGGACCCTGGGACCAGGAACTCCTGACCCCCTGAGACAGACCTGTGAGAAGACAAAACCCCGCCAGGTGGACTAGTCCCGCCCACAGAAATGGACAAAGGAAACTGCCTTTTCTCAGCCTCCATTGGCTGAGCCTGGTGTCATTCCATTCAAGGCCTTCTGGGTAATGTAGTTTCTAGGCTCCAAGTCCGGACATCTGCATTTCCACAGAGCTGATTCCAGGATTGGTTTTCAGGGCAAGTAACCCAAGAACACACCAAGTATACTCAGGCCCTCCAGCGCCTTCAGGGGAGGTGATGTCTGGGGCAAGTTTGTTTCTGAGGCACCTGCGTGGCTGGTTTTGCATATCTTTCCTCAGGACCTGCTCTTCCTGAATGCAGGCATTGTTTCTTCACTCAGGACATTAGGCATGTGTCTCCCTCAGGCCTTGTGTAGCTGGGGGAGGTTGTTCAAGTCTCTAACTCCATCTATCCTGCCTCCACTGAATCCATTATACAAAGTGTTATAATAATGTGACCTCTCTAATGTATGAAGTAATTATTGTGTGAAGTGTTTGCTGTATGGAAACCCCCAATACTCTGTAACTTTCAAAATTAATGAACACCCCATTATCTTGATGTAAAAGCTCTGAGCCCTTAAAGCGTAAACGCCCTGCTCCCAGCATAAGGCACACCATCTGGCCCACACTGATAAGGACACAAGTTTTTACCACGGTCCATATAACTCTGAGACGGCCTTCAGTTGAGGTCTCCTGCCCGATAAGAGGAGGACTCCACATCACTCTGAGAGACAAGCCCCTGATTGCTCTGCTGTGTGAGCCTGAACCAACTGTGGTTGCCTGCCTGTCTCTGTCTTCGTCGTCTGTCCTTCAGTGTGCATCGCCGAGTGGCCTTTGCTGGAGCCTAGGACCCACTAGGAATAGGTAAATAAACCCTGTGTGATTGCATACTAATTCTGTCTTGTGTGTCATGTGTTCTGGTTCGTCTCAGCTGTCTAGACATTGAAGTACCAGGGGATAGGCCTTTATAGCTGACTCCTGGTCACCTGCGTTTGTCCCACAAAGTCTAGACATATAATCAATTAATTGGGGCATAATTGGGACACAAAGTTAATGTCACAAAACAGATTCTCATCCTTAAGAGCATCTGCTTCTGATGCCATCCAAAGTGTCAGCTGTGCCTGGGCTGCAGTGTGGAAAAGATGGCCAAGAGACATGTGAAAAATGCTCGAAGTCACTGATCATCAGAGGGATGCAAATTAAAGCAACAATTAGATATCACCTCACCACAGTTAGAATGGCTGCCATCAAGAAATCAACAAAAAACAAGTGCTGGGGAGGATGTGGAAAAAAGGGAACCCTAGCACACTGCTGGTTGGAATGCAAACTGGCGCAGCCACTATGGAAATCAGAATGGCCTTTCCTCAAAAAATTTAGTATGGAACTGCCATTTGATCCAGTGATTCCACTTCTAGGAATATATCTTAAGAAACTTCAAACAATGAGATAGAATGTATATGTGGTTATGTTCATAGCAGCACAATTTACAATAGCAAAGATGTGGAAACAGCCCAAGTGTCCATCAATAGATGAGTGGATTAAAAAGCTGTGATACAGCCCAAGCCGGTTTGGCTCACCCTACACTCTGAAGGATCCCAGGTTTGGTTCAGGCCAACAGCACATGGCCAGGTTGCAAGCTTGATTCCCAGTAGGGACTGCGCAGGAGGCAGCCAATCAATGATTCTCTCTTATCATTGATGTTTCTCTCTCTCTCTCTCTCTCTCTCTCTCTCTCTCTTTCGTTCTTCTCTGAAATCAATAAATATATATATGTATATATATATATATATATTTAAAAACCTGTGGAACATTTATACCATGGAATACTATGCAGCAGTAAAAAAGAAGAATCTTTACCCTTTCAGACAGCAAGGAGGGAACTGGAGAGCATCATACCAAGTGAAATAAGTCAGTCAGAGAAAGACAAGTATCACTTGATCTCACTCATATATGGAATCTAATTAACAAAATGAAGTGCTGAATGGAGTGGTATCAGAGACATGGAAGCATGGAACCCAGAGCTGAATCTCCCAGGAACGAAATGAGAGGGTAAAAAAAGAAGGAAAAACAGCCTCAGGTAAATTAAACACACACACACACACAACAAAGTCATCTGAGCATTGAGCATTTCCTTCTGTTCTCTGAAAGCAACGGGAAAGCTCCAGCTTGCTGTATTCTGGGTCTGCTCTAAGTTTGTGTTTATAAATCTGTCTTCAGTCAATTGAGTCCCTGGAAATGCTGATACCCCTCCATGTAACGTTCTCCTGCTTCACATGAGTCAATTGCTTTTGGTGATGTTGTAAGAAATGTCCAAACCTGGGGAGTTTTCTAAGGTTATTTGACCCAAGTCTACGACATTTGCCAGAAGGAAAATAACAACAGTTTGAGTTAATGCTCCGGGGAATGACAGTTTTGCACCTTTTTTATACATTAGACTCAAAGAAGACATCAGGGGGTTACATGACATTCACTGGTGATAAATTGGGGGAAGAGCTAAAGAGGAAAATATCTGAGATTGAATAAAAAGGGAAAAAATAGCCATAAACTTCTTTTTAAGTTTATTGACTAGTTAACAGTTAATATTTAACCCAATAACAATAATAATTGGGGCTCTGTGGTCTTCTGTGTTGGGAGATTGTGCTCTTAGGAGTCTGTGAAATAGAAATGTCCCTGAAAATCCAAAGGTCTCTTATCCCAGATGCAAAAAGACAACAGACAGGCTCAATATGGTAAAATTTGCCCTTTGCCAAAAAAAAAAAAACAACCACAAAAACAAACCAAAGGTTAGCACATAACTACCAAAGTGACTAGGTTTTATTTCAAAGCATCCTGTATGGTTACTTTTAGCCTCTGACTTTGCAAGATTTGCTATGCCATGCCAGGCTCCCTGAGATTGCTAGGTTCACTGTGTGCCATCATTTTTGTCTGTACTGGGGAGTCAGAACCTGTGGGTTGAGAAGAAAATTCAATGAATGGTTTATTAACTCTGGGACCCATTGCTGACGTCCTCCTAAACACAACGCTCCCAGTATTGCTGTGTCCCTTTATTTGGTCTCCTAGAAGGAGTCACTCTTCAGGTCAATAAAGCCTTAGGTTCTAAATGTGGTGGAGGTATTTGTAAGGACAAGAAAAATGTCTTTCTTTTTTGTTGCTGTGGCCTTCCACAATTTATAAGAAGCACCTGCTAATTAAACCCCAAGATTGCTGGCTCCTCTAATTCAAACAGCTCCTCTGTTCAAACTGCTGAACAAGATAAGCTCCTCTCAAGGCTACAGTCTTACACACCCCTCCTTCCTGCTGTGATTACACCTCTGGGATATTTTGGACGAAGGGGTCTCTAGTTAGTAGAAAGTTTCCTTCCCTCCATCTCTTCAAACAAGCCTCTTTTGACCTCTTTGTAGCTTTTGCTTTAGACATATTTTATAGGCTTGGGAAAAATACTGATAAGACACCTCCCCAGCACATCTGGAATACTGTCTCCTGGAAAACAAACTGTAACTTTCAAAGACAGCCCCTCATAGCTACACAACCTCAGCACAGCTCAAGGCCCCTCCATTCCATGTTCCTAGGCAACAGCCACTGCTGAAAAGCAGAAGCCACACTTCCTTCCCTGCCCTGTAGTGACTAGCAATACTTGGCCCTTTCCTCTCTTGGAAAGTAAAATAAACTTCCTCTGTGCATGGCTTTAGGTGTGAAATCTTCCACAGCCGGCATCACAGGCCAATTCCTTTCTTCTAAGGAATTAAGTGGAGTGACTGTGAAAGATGAGGCAATGACATTGTAAAGGCAAAATAGTATTTCCTTCTTCTTTTCTAGGTTCTTTGGTTGGCCTCATAATTAAACTGATACAGTACGGGTTAATGGGGAAAAACAATACAAGTTATTGACATGTATACCTGCTGTATATATGGAAATGACCCAGAAGAACAGAGGAACTGGCCAAAATGGCAAACACCATCATCTGAAAAGCCACCTTCACCTACAGTCAGAAAATGTGGTGTGTGGAGTCAGTGAGGGTAGATTGTCAGGAAAAGCACAGTAAGGACCTCAGTTGTGGCCTAATGTGCTGTGCACTGTGGTGAGGGCTTGTAATGAAAAGGACTCTGTTCCAACCCAAAGATCCGTGGTGCAGACGCAGGAGACTAGGAAGGATTTGAGTTCAGAACATGATCCAGGCTGCAGGGAAATCATGGTGAGAGCCATTGTCTCATTCAGCCAGTAGCGATAGAGAGGACAGAATCACATGGGCAGTAGGTGCTATACATGAATAAGAGACGAGCACCCATCCAATGAGATCAGGATCATGTAGGACTCCAGCATCACTCCCAAATATTAGGTCCCAGAATTCATGTTCACTCCTGCAGGGTGAATGTCAGTGCCAAATAGGAACATAATTTGAAGTGTCAAACTGAGGCATGAAATTTATCACAGTGAATGGGATCACTGTATGACAGCAAACGTGAGGGCAAAGGTGCAGAGACAAAGCCCTAATTGCAGACCT
Source organism: Corynorhinus townsendii (assembly GCA_026230045.1). Lineage (NCBI taxonomy): Eukaryota > Metazoa > Chordata > Mammalia > Chiroptera > Vespertilionidae > Corynorhinus > Corynorhinus townsendii. The sequence continues at coordinate 48,813,266 of JAPDVU010000011.1, read as the reverse complement.
CTCCTGTGGGTCATACTCTGTGCTGGGATCAAGGAGGAGGCAGACAAACAGCAGCTCACTCTGAAAGAAAGTTCCCCTGCAGAAACCACTGCAGCTGAGAAATGATGGCGTTCCCCTGAACACAGGGAGGCCAAGGGTAAGGGCTCTGAGATGTAAAGGGAATGGGAGGAAACACATAACTGCAACCATGGAAACAGGAGCTGCAGCTGAGCCACCCTGGTCCTCATGCTGCACCTGCTCCAGTGAGGGCTGCACATCAGTGGTAGAGACTGTGTCTGATGCTGGAGAAAATCATGGTTAAAATCCAGCCCCTTGAATCTGACACTTGTCTGTGGTGTAAACTTGGGGAGCTGACTTCATTCCTCAGATACTGATTTTTTTCAGCAATTTGATATGAGTTTCCACTTGTCCAGGTTGTTGTGAGAATTAAGAGAGAAAATGCTCAAAAACCTAACCCTGGAATCCTGGCAACAAGTACTCAGCTTGTTACGTTGATTGATCTTGGGAGGCCAGAGTAAGCGCCATCAATCATCTGCATGTCACATTCAGCCGACTGAGATTCAGGGAGTTCCAGTGATTCTGCTGGAGATTCCCAGGTGGGTGCACCACAATGACACCTGAGTGCCCACAGCATCTGTCTCCCTGCAGCAGAGTCAGTGGCTTCTTATAGGTCCCATTTCTTACTAAAATGCTCCCGAAGACGAAGATGTTTGTGGGCATCTGGGAGTGAGAAGTGCCTGTCCTGGGAATATCTCTGCTCGGAGAGGCGAAGTTCAAAGCAGACAGGATATATATAGAGAGAAAAAAATCAATGCTGAGAGAGAATCACTGATCAGCTGCCTCCTTGCATGCCCCACAGGGCAGATCTAACCAGGGCATAGGCATCCTCCCTGTCTACGAATGGAACTGTGACCTCCTGGTTCATAGGTCCATGAGGAACCACTGAGCCATGCCGGCTGTGCTCTGTAAATTGATGATCCTATCTCTCACTCTCTCTCCCTTGCTCTATATCAATGAAAATGTTTTATAAACAAATTAAAATATTTATTATAAAGGGAAAAACACTAAACCATGTTATTCTGATACAATAAAAGCATTTAACACGTCTGGAAAAGACTCACCTTAAAGTCTTACAAAAAAATACAATTGAACAACAGTGGGGTAGAATGACAAAATTATAGAATGTTTAAGCTAGACGGCCGGTGCACAAAATTCATGCACTCAGGGGCGGGGATCGCTCAGTCCAGCTTGTGCCCTCTCGCACTCCACAAGCCTTCAGGGGATGTCCGACTGACAAAAGTAAATAACACTCATATCCACATAAAGAATTATACAGAAATGTTTGTACCAGCTTTATTAGAAATAACCAAATATTTATTAAAATGGACATGATGGTGATATAGTCAAAGATAAGAATATCTACCAGGACCTTAGCTGGTTTGGCTCTGGATAGAGCATAGGCCTGCAAACCAAAGGGTCCTAGGTTTGATTCCGGTCAAAGGCATGTACCTTGTTTGAAGACTCCTTCCCAGCCCGGGCCCTGGTCACGGCTGATGCAGGAGGCAACCAATCAATGTGTTTATCTCACATCAATGTTCCTCTCTGTCTTTCCCTGCCTTTTCCACTCTCCCTAAAAATCAATGGAAAAATATCCTCAGGTGAGGATTAACGTCAACAAAAAGAATATCTTGCAAAAAAACAAATGAGTTACTAATATATCTTTTTTTAAAATTAATTAATTTATTTATTTTTATTTTTTATTAAGGTATTATATGTGTACATATCTTACCATTGCCCCCCCCCCGCGATTTACTAATATATCTTTTTTAAAATTAATTTTTTGAATATATTTTATTGGTTTTTTACAGAGAAGAAGAGGGATAGAGAGCTAGAAACATCAATGAGAGAGAAACATCGATCAGCTGCCTCCTGCACACCCCCTACTGGGGATGTGCCCACAACCAAGGTACATGCCCTTGACTGGAATCGAACCTGGGACCCTTCAGTCCCCAGGCCGACGCTCTATCCACTGAGCCAAACCGGTTTCGGCTATATCTTTAATAAATTTCCAAGAACTTATGAAATATAAATTAAAGCAGAAAAATACTTTGAAAAAGCAAAGTTCTTTAACAAAATGGAATGTAAATCCATGGGTACTAGGAAAATTGTGAAGATACAGATACAGATTAAATGAAGTCATGAAACAAATACACAGTGACTGATATGGTCAGTATTATGAGTGTAATGATGGTTTCAGTTTCAAGCACATGTCAAGATTTATGAGACACTATACTTAACACATGCAATTTACTCATTACAGCTGTTAAAAGAATGGTTCAAGATAAAACAAATGTACTTTCACCTATTTTGGAACAACAGATTTGGCAACTCTACATTCAATCCAAATACTTCTGCCCTCTGGGAGTCTGTCTCATCTCAGGGACAGAAAATGCAACAATGAAGAACTTTCACCAAAACCCACTGGAATGCTGCCTGGGTTTCAAAAGCCACATCCCTTTGTCTCCATCTTTGTTTTGCTGCCAGAGCACCAATGGCTCTGACGGGAACATCTCAGAAGCTACAGGAACCCACAAAACATCTTGATTATAATCGATGCCAATGACAGCTCCACAGAAGATAAACATACCTGTAGTCCCTCAGATCTGTGTACACACAGCTCCTGTAGTCTTTTCGTCAAAAAAAAAACACACAAAAAACAAAACAAAACAAAACTTTCTGAGTGCATTGAGATGAAGACCATTCCATGTAAAAGCTGCAGTGTGGTTCAACAAGGAAAAGGCCTTCATTATTTTGCAAAGAAAGAGACCTGAGACTGGCAGTTGATGACTGAGGCACTCAATAAATTTATCACTGGCATCTAGGGAAAGTGTGTCCCTGAAAATGGCAGTCCCTCTGCAACATTATGTTTACTGGGACAAAGAGTAATCAGTCCTATGGGAGAACTCATGACAGGGAACAAGTAAGAATCAAGGGCTCAGGTATTCCTAGTTTTCTTAAACAAATTAGACAACACAGTTAGCTTCCCTGTGCAAATAAGGTTGGTGATTGATGCCATCTGTGGGGCCCTTTCAGGTGGACCGGGGGAAATACCTTCAGCAACAGAAATATGCAGTGACATAGATCTGGCAGGACATCTCTGTATGTTAGAAAGTGCAACATAATTACACAGTGTGCCAAAATAAAAGCAAACACACACAACAGCAAAAACACTTATGGGAACTTTCCATAATATAGGTGAGTACATGTATGAGATACAATTCAGAAAAATGAGGATTCACAAATTTTCTTGCACTATTGCTAAGTCCTATCTAAGAAACTACATTCCCTACACATCTAAGAAATTTCTCACATTTGGACTCTTATATGGAGAGCGAATTTAGAAATATGCCTGAGAGATACCTCACATTACTTGCACTCATAATGGCTTTCTCCAGTGTGAACTCTCTGATGATATTGGAAACCACTCCTAGTTTTAAAAGATTTCCCACATTCACTGCATTTATAAGGCTTTTCTCCTGTGTGAACTCTCTGATGATATTGGAGACCATCGATCCTTGCAAAACATTTCCCACATTCACTGCATTTATAAGGTTTTTCTCCTGTGTGCACTCTCTGATGATATTGGAGACCATCGATCCTTGCAAAACATTTCCCACATTCACTGCATTTATAAGGCTTTTCTCCTGTATGAACTCTCTGATGTTTACGAAGGCCACGACTATGTGTAAAAGATCTCCCACAGTCACTGCATTCATAAGGTTTTTCTCCTGTGTGAACTCCCTGATGATTATGAAGTTGAGACTGAGTGTTAAAAGATTTTCCACATTCACTACATTTATAAGGCTTTTCTCCTGTATGAACTCTCTGATGACAATGAAGAGCAGTGCTCTGGGTAAAAGATTTCCCAGATTCATTGCATTTATAAGGCTTTTCTCCTGTGTGCACTCTCTGATGATATTGGAGACCACTGGTCCATGCAAAAGATTTCCCACATTCATTGCATTTATAAGGCTTTTCACCTGTATGAACTCTCTGATGCTTACGAAGACCACGGCTACGTGTAAAAGATTTCCCACATTCACTGCATTTATAAGGCTTTTCTCCTGTATGAAGTCTCTGATGATGATAAAGTTGAGGCTTCGTTTTAAAAGATTTTCCACATTCATTGCACTCATAAGGCCTTTCTCCAGAGTGTACTCTCTGATGATATTGGAGACCAGAGCCACTTGTAAAAGACATTTCACATTCACTACATTTATAAGGCTTTTCTCCAGTGTGAACTCTCTGATGATATTGGAGACCATAGATCCTTGCAAAAGATTTTCCACATTCACTGCATTTATAAGGCTTTTCTCCTGAATGAACTCTCTGATGACAATGAAGGGCAGTCCAGTAGGTAAAAGATTTCCCACATTCACTGCATTTATAAGGCTTTTCACCTGTATGAAGTCTCTGATGATTACGAAGGGAAGGCCTATGTATAAAAGATTTCCCACATTCACTGCATTTATAAGGCTTTTCACCGGTATGAACTCTCTGATGACTATGAAGTTGAGGCTTCATTTTAAAAGATTTCCCACATTCATTGCACTCATAAGGCCTTTCTCCAGAGTGCCCTCTCTGATGATATTGGAGACTAGTGCTCCTTGTATAACACTTTCCACATTCACTACATTTATAAGGCTCTTCTCCAGTATGAACCGTCTCATGACAATGAAGGTTACTGCTATCGGTAAAAGATTTCCCACACTCATTGTACTCATAAGGCCTTTCTCCTGTGTGCACTCTCTGATCATAATGGAGGGCACTGCTACTGGTAAAAGCATTTTTACATTCACTGCGCTCATAAGGCCTTTCTCCAGCGTGCAAACCTTCCTGATCACGTAGGCTGTTACCACTGCTAAAAGTTTTCCCATATTCAATGCACTGATAAGGTCTTTCTCCAGTGTGACCTCGCTGTTGATAATGACAGCTAGAAATTTTGGTTAAATATTTTCCACATTCAGAGCACACAAAACACCAACTTCCTGCTTGGACATCCTTTACCGGAATAAAATTGTGGTGGCAACTGTCTTTCTTACATTCTTTTCCGGTGTAATAATTGTTTCTCCTTTGAAACATCATCCCACATGTTGAAATAGCATTTGGAATGTCCCTGGTCTGAGTAGCCTTTAGGTGGAGATGTCCTGGCCCAGGAAGGACACACTGCCCAACCTCCCCGCATGGGAAACGATTCTGGGACACATTGAAATCGCAGCTGTTTGCAAGTGACATCCTGTCCACACGTCTAATGAAAGTCTTCTCTCTCACATGCTGCTGGTGAAATTTTGCACTGAAATAAAACTGTTTTGCACATGCCCCACATCTCAACATTATCTGTCCGTGTTGTGCTCCCTGCCCCTCCATCACGTGGAAAATGTTTCCCAAGACCAGCGCACAACTCTCACAGGGGTGGCTCTTCTGGGAAGACAAGAGTACGTTGGGATTCCTTGCCTGTGACACTCTTACATAAACCTGCTGTTCAGTCGAGGCCTCCACATTCTCTGCTCCACAGCAGCAACCTGAACAAAAGGAAACATTGGTTAAGTACATGTTGACCTTATAAAAACAGAATATCTTCACCACAAATGTTTATCTGTCATAACTAGGCCTGATTCCATAGAAAGATTTTCAAGATGAGTGAGTTAGACACTGAGAAAATTGCTGTTATAAACAATGTGGCCCAAAAGTCAATCGATGATGAAAATCTCACCAAGAGAGGGACAGAAGCCCAGGATGGGACACAAAGAAGAGAACAAGGCTCTACTCATTGTTCCGGCACAAAAGGCTTCCTTTAGGACCTTACATGCTGGCCATGTGAGTCTGTGCAGAATAATTTAATGCTGCTCAAAGCCATAAAAATTAATTGTATGAGAGCACATGATGTTCAACGTCAATATAACAACAAGTGTGTACTCCAACGCGCTGTAGGCACGGACCAGTGTTGGTTTGCAGTAAAGAGAAACCTCTGAAAGAGGCAGAGGCACAAAGTCCAGAGAGGTTAAGGTTATCTGTGAGCCGAGAATCTGAGTAGAAATGATCACTTTGGCAAAGTATCAACACAAGCACAAACAAGCATAATTCGTTGAGGAATAAGCAACTGTAAGAAAACACTGGGTTTTCTAGCTATGAGTGTAACAAAGGCCAGTTGAGAATTCCTCCCTAATGACCGTTGACCAAGGCAAGACCACCTGTGGGACCACAGTGTTATTCATAGTCGTGTTTCTTCTGTGATGCACAAATGATTCTTCCCCTTAAATCCCATTTGAGCCATCGCATGGGATAAATGATACAAAATGTCAAAGAAAAACAGAAAAGTTGAATGGTCAATACTGTGGTAGAACAACAAAGGACAAATGAGATCACGGACAAAAGTCCTATGTGAGTGACATCAGCAAGCTGGCACAATTAGAGATATGAGCATCTTCCCCCATCCCAGTGTAAGTACGCAGCTATTTATGAACAGTAACCCCATAGGAAATGGGAATAAGAGTACCATGAAGACAAACAGTATTGCAGAACACAAATAAAGGAGAAGTGTACAGAAAGGATGACTGGAAAAGACTGGGTGAACAAACATATTTGAAGATACCTACAGTCAGAAACAAGGGTCAGAGTTACCACCAGCAGCCCCTGTGCTTCTGCTATCATTGACCATAGTAGCCTGTTCTTCAAAAAATACTGGAAATTTTTGTGTTTAAAAACCATGGAATGGCCACGGCCGGTTTGGCTCATTGGACAGAGCGTCGGCCTGCGAACCGAAGGGTCCCAGGTTCGATTTCGGTTAAGTGCACATGTCTGGGCTCCGTGCCCAGTGATTCTTTCTCAACATTGATGTTTCTATCTTTCTCTCTCCTTCCTCTCTAAAATCAATAAAATATATTTTAAAATATTTTTAAACAAACAGAAAAGAGAACAGGAAATGACTTAGCCAGTACGGCTCAGTTGGTTGGAACATTGTCCTGTGTACCAAAGGGTCGAGGATTCAATTCCCAGTCGAGGCACATGTCAGTATGTGGGTTCCATTTCCAGTTAGCTTGTGTGCAGAAGGCAGCCGATTGATGTTTCTCCCCAACACTAATGTTTCTCTATCTACCTTTCTCTTTCCATCTCTCTTCCTCTCTACCTGAAAACAATAATAAATAAATAAATAAAAATTTCAAGGTTTCTAAACACAAAACAGAATTCAAAAAAGTCTAGAGACAAAGTAAATAAAAAGACAACCTATCAAAAATCATGTAGAAAATTCAGAAAATGCAATTTTAAGAGGAAATTTTATAGGGATTAAAAAACTACATTATAAAAAAAGATGGGAAAAAACCTAATGTGCCATCTCAGGGATCTAGAAACAAAACAAGAAAGTAAACCCAAAGGTGGCAAAGGGATGAAATAATAAATATTTGAATGAGCATCAATAAAAGCGAGATAAGACAAAATAACACCTAACAGGTACTTTTCTAAGAAATACAAAAATAGGGAAACCTTGAGCTAGACTAAAGCAAAAACAAACACACAAACAAAAACAAGCCTCAGCGCTGGCAGGTTTGGCTCAGTGGATGGAGCGTCGGCCTGAGGACTGCAGAGTCCCAGGTTCGATTCAGCTAAAGGGCATGTGCCTTGGTTGCAGGCCCATCCCCGGTGGGGGGTGTGCAGGAGACAGCTGATGGATGTTTCTTACTCTCTATCCTTCTCCCTTACTCTCCCTAAAAAATCAATAAAATAGCCCTGACCAGTTTGGCTCAGTGGATAGAGCGTCGGCCTGCTAACTGAATGGTCCCAGGTTCGATTCGTCAAGGGCATGTACCCTGGTTGCAGGCACATCCCCGGTAGGGGGTGTGCAGGAGGCAGCTGATCGATGTTTCTCTCTCATCAATGTTTCTAACTCCCTATCCCTCTCCCTTCCTCTCTGCAAAAAAATCAATGAAATATATATTTTTTAAAAGCCTCAAATAAATGAAAGAAGAAATGAAAGGTAAGACATTCCACCTGACACTATGAACCACAAAGCATCAGAAAAAATGTTGAGGTGAGGAGACGACATGACCCTCCATAGAGAAATTTGACAACATCCCATATGAGCTTCTGAAATTAATAAACAAATGCAGAGCCCTGCCCAGGTGGCTCACTTGTTGAGTGTGTGGTCCCAATGCACCACGGTTGTGGGTTTGATCCCCCATCAGGGCACATGTAGGGGACAGCCAATGAATGCTTAGATGGGGAGAACAGCAGATCAATGTCTCCCTCTCTTTCTCTGTTTCTCTTCCTGTCTCTAAAATCAATAAATAAAGGCTGCCCAGTATGGCTCAGTGATTGACCATCGACCCATAACCTAGCAGATCACAATTCCATTCCTTTTCAGGAGACATGCACAGGTGGTCGGCTCGATCTCCAGTGAGGGGCGTGGAGGAAGCAGCTGGTCAATGACTCTCTCTCGTTATTCATGTTCCTATCTCTTTCTCCTTCTTTTCCTCTTTGAAACCAATAAAATATATTTTAAAATAAATAAATATATAATTTAAATAATAAATAAAGAGCCCTGGCCCATGTTACTCAGTGCTGAGAGTGCCTGCCTGTACACTGGAAGGTCATGGGTTCCATTCCCAGCAAGGTATGTGGGTTTCAGGTTCAATCCCCCCTCTTAGTGGGGGCACATGTGGAAGGCAACCAATTGATGTTTCTCTCTCTCTGCCTCTCCTCTCTCTGCCTCTCCCTTTCTCTCTAAGAAAAGAAACATCAATGGAAAAAATATTCTCACTATTCAGGTGATTATAAAAGAAGAATAAGGAATTGAATTCAGAAAAGTTACAGGAGTGTAGATCCAAGATGGCAGTGTAGGCAAAGGCCTATCCTCGCTGCCTCCCACAACCACATCAAAATTACAACCCAAATATAGAACAACCATAAGCCAGAATCACAGAAAGCTGGCTGAATGGAAGTCTTACGACTAGAGAAGTAAAGAAGACAGCACACTGAGACTGGTAGGAGGTGTGGAGGCACAGAACGTGCTGGTCCGGTACCTATTTGGGCCACTTTTTAATTGGGAGGGAGGTCATCTCTACAGAGGTCACCTGGAGGAGCAAGGGGTCCCCTACCACACGAGATGCCCAGCCCAGAGTCCCAGAGCTAGGGAAAAAAGACCCTACTGGCAATAAGAACTACAAACTGTAAAAACCAGTGTGGACTGGGGCTGAGTGACACAGAGGCTACAGGAGGCCCAGCTGTTCCTCTTACATTGTCAGCAGCACAAACTGAACTTACACGCTCCAGCTTCCTCTGACCTCCACGGCCAGGCCAGCCTTGGGGGGAAGGGCAGATCAAGACATATATGAGGAGGCACTGTACTGACTGGCATCGGGGCAGGAACTCAGGGGCAGCTTTCTCCCAAATGAAGGTGTTTGCAGGCCTGACTGACAAGGATTTCTCTTTGCTCTGCCATGGTGATTCCCTGAGACCTCACCCCACCCACTTTACAAGCCGCCCAAGCTGTGTGCTGCAGCTTTTGTATTTGAATGGCCTGTCCTTGCTCAGGCTAAAATCTGTCAAACAAGTTGCAGTTGGGTCAGGGAGCCCCAAGCCTATTAATAAAGGGCCAACAGGAGGCACCAGTACTAGCCTTCCTTGCTTCACAGCTGGGTCTCATCAGGGCACTTCCATACCCAATACAGAGAGGAGAATTTGCAGAGCTCTCTGTAGATCCGGCTGGGTGGCTCCAGACAGAGGCTGACTTTACACCTCCCTGGAAACCCAAGAGCCAGTGTACCGAGTGGTCAGTGTCATAACATACCAGCTTATAACTCTTCACACCCATAAGTGACACACTCAAGGGGCAGACTCACTGAGCACCACAGCCCCACTGAAGCAAGTCCTGCTCCATAGGGGTGTCTCCTGCACAGCAACTCTCCTACTGTAGTCCCAGTGGTCCCCATAGATGCTAAAATCCTCAACAAAATTCTGGCAAATCGGATCCAGCATTACATTAGAAAAACCATATATCATGACCAAGTGGGATTTATTCTGGGGATGAAAGGATGGCACAATATCTGCAAATCAACAAACATGATACGTCACATAAACAAACTGCGACACAAAAATCACATAATCATATCAATTGATGCACAATAAGCATTTGACAAAATCTAAGACCCTTTCTTTAAAAAAAAAAATTATTGATTTTTTACAGAGAGGAAGGGAGAAGGAGAGTTAGAAACATCAATAAGAGAGAAACATCAATCAGCTGCCTCCTACACACCTCCTACTGGGGATGTGCCTGCAACCAAGGTACATGCCCTTGACTGGAATTGAACCTGGGACCTTTCAGTCCCCAGGCCAACGCTCTATCCACTGAGCCAAACTAGTTAGGGCCCAAGACCCATTCTTGATAAAAACTCTCAGCAAAGTGCGAGTACAGGGATCATACCACAACATAATAAGTCTTATATGACAAACCTACAGCCAACATCAGACTCAATGGGCAAAAACTAAAACCATTTCCCCTAAGAACAGGAACAAGACAGGGATGCCCACTTTCACCACTCCTGTTTGATATAATACTGGAAGTGCCAGCCATAGCGATCAGACAAGAAGAAATAGAAGGCATCCAGATTGAAAAGAAGAAGTAAAACTGTCATAATTTGCAGATGGTATGATATTGTACATAGAAAACCCGAAAGCCTTCATCAAAAAACTACTAAACAGCCCTAGCCGGTTTGGCTCAGTTGATAAAGCATTGGCTTGCAGACTGAAGGGACCCAGGTTCAATTCTGGCCAACGGCACAGGCCGGGTTGAGCACGATCCCCGTAGGGGGTGTGCAGGAGGCAGCTGATAAATGATTCTCTCTCATCATTGATGTTTCTATCTCTCTCTCCCTCTCCCTTCCTCTCTAAAATCAATAAAATATATTTAAAAAAAAAAAACTGTGGAAGATCTACACAATGGAATACTACACTGCCATAAAAAAAGAAGGAAGTTTTACTATTTGCAGCAGCATTGATGGACCTGGAGAGAATTATGCTAAGCTAAATAAGCCTGTCGGAGAAAGATAAATATCACATGATCTCACGCATTTGTGCTCAATGGGGGGAAAAGGAGACATATATAATCTATATCATAAAGAGCCAGAGTTGTAATGACCGCCTATGACTGAAGGCTAGACCAGATCAGAAGTCAGTGCTGAGTTGCCAAGACGACCCAGAACTGACTGCGCTGCTGCTGGCACCCTGACCCAGCCTTGACTGCCTAAGGCTCTGCGATCAGGTCAGGAGAGAGGCCTGCAGAGAGAGAGAGAGAGGCGGGGTCTAATCCGTAGCCTCTGTGGCAGCTGTTAATCAGAACTTGCCTCTTTTTCTCTCCCAGCTTGGCCAACAGCCTTGCCTCCATTTCTGTCCAGGCTTCCATTGGGGCTGCTGATCAGCCCCGCCTTTCTCTTGAGGCCCCGTTGATAGGCTCAGAGATGCTGACTGGCATAGAAACCAACCAATCAGAACCAAATCTGAGAGAATGTGAGGAGCCATTGGCTGCCTAGGAGGAGGAGCTTTTGACATTGACTGGCATAGAAACTGACCAATCAGAACCAAATTGGCTGGCAGAGCAGGACAGTTGGACACGACCAGGCCTGCAAGGGATACCAGTTGGGAGGACCAGGGCTTCAACGGAGGGCAGTGGTGGGGGATCAGGTCTGCAGGGGAGGGCAGCTGGAGGTGACCAGGTCTGCAGGGGAGGGCAGTTAAAGGTGATCAGGCCCATAAGAGAGGGCATTTGGGGGTGACTGGGATGGCAGGGGACGGCATTTAAAGGCAATCAGGCATTCAGGTGTGGGCAGTAGTGGGGAAGAGGCCTGCAGGGGATGGTCATTAGGGGTGACCAGTACAGCTGGGGAGGGCACATAGGGGCAACTGGACCAGCAGGGGAGGGCATTTGGGGTGACGGGCCTGCAGGGGAGGGCAGTTGAGGGGGTATCAGGCTGGCAAGGGAGGGCAGTTGGTTGCCATCGGGCCAATAGGAGAGCAGTTAGGCGTCGATCAGGCTGGCAGGGGAGTGGTTAGGGGGAGATAGGCTGGCAGGCAGAAGCGGTTAGGGGCAAACAGGAAGGCAGGCAGGCCAGTGGTTGGGAACCAGCAGTCCCGGATTCGGGCTAAAACCGGCATTTGGACATCCCCCAAAGGGTCCCAAAATGGAGAGGGTGCAGGCTGGGCTGAGGGACACACACCCCCCCCTGCCAATGCACAATATATGTAAGACGATATATAATACTTTAAACAACAATTTAAAAAAATATATGGTGAAAATATCCATAGTCCACAACGCAATCTATAGATTAAATGCAATCCTAAGAATAATTCCTATGGTTTTTACAAAGAAATGAAAAGAGAATCTTGAAATATATGGAACTAAAAAATTAGAATAGCAAAAACAATCGTAAGAATAAAGCTGGTGGCATCACACTTCCTGACTTCAATTTATTACAAAGAGAAAGCAAGCAAACAGTGTGTTGTTAGAGAAACACTGACACATACATCAACAGAACAGAACAGAAAACAACAGAAATAAACCCAGGCACATACTTTTAAGTATTCTTTGACAAAGCTGCAAGGCACAGAAGAAGGGAAAAATAGTTTCTCCAATGAATGGTGCTGCTGAAAATCAATACTCACATGTAAACACAACAATACTGATCACCACTGATAAATTGGAACTCAACCTGCAGGACAGAATTGAATGTCAGCGCTAAAACGCAAAACTCTTCAGAACAACCTAGAGAAAAAGTTTTGGAGCTTTATTTTGGACAGGATTTTCTGAATGTGACACCAACCACCACACAAAATAGAAAAAACAAACAGTCCACACTGCAAAAAATAAAGAAAAAAAGTTTCTTCACAGCACAACAGCAATAAACAAAATGAAATGAAAGGAAATCTAGAGAACAGAAGAAAATACTTGCAAATCATATCAAGGAATCGCTTGGAGATTATGGATTCAGTTCTGATCAGCTTAATAAAGTGAATATTGCAATATAGACAAAAATTCACACAAATAGGTGGACTACCCAGGGAATAATAACAGTATGTTAATACCATAGTGCAGGATAATAACAATGCAATGACTGTCTCAAAAGCAAACTCCATGTAACTTAATGAAAAATACTTTATTGCTAAGCATTAGCAACAAGCATCTGAGCTTGCTGGAAACATGGTGGCACTAGATCTGCAGAAAACAGGGTTGCCAAAAACAGAGGTTTTGTAGAAAAGCGGGTGTGAGGGAATTAAGCAAATGCAAAAATATGTGTTCTTGTATGCTGTAAGCAATTAATATATAATACATACAAAGTAGTCAAAAGAATGTTTAACCCAAAAATAGTTATTAACCACGATAAGGATACAGAAACAATTCTTCAAAAAATAGGTACAAGTGACCAACAGGAATATAGAAAAGTCTTTCCTCCCTGATCAAGGTGGAATCCCTCAGGCTTCCTGCAACACTACCAACCACAAGTCCCTCCCTGTGAACTTAGTACAGCGGGGAGAATTGGGACTTCAGGAAAGAAGGGAGCAGAGGAAACAGACCCACCCTCCCCAGGACACCAACTACCCAGGAAACTGGAAAATCGAGCAGAACCACAGTCTACATGGGAGGACACAGCACACCCTGGGAGATGGGGAATGGGAAACTGCAAAGCCAAGTCCAGGTCACTGGTGAGAGTGAGGGTCTTACCCAGCGAGGATATAAGTTCAAAGTTCTCCAGCATCACATTCAGGTACAGCTGTCTCTGACCCTCATCAAGGAGGCTCCATTCCTCCCTGGAGAAGTACAGGGCAATGTCCTCAAAGGTCACGCCAACCTGTCAGAATGGAGACAATTGAAACCAGAGCTGTCTCTCTGAGAACCTCCACTCCTACTCCTTACACACCTTCCCCCCCTCAACCTCCTCCAGGGCACCCGGTTAGTGTGGACACCAGGCCCTAATGCCAGTGCAGGCAGGTCTCAGCACAGTCCCATTACTCACTGCGATTGCCCTCAGCAGAACAGCTGAGTCCCATTACTCACTGGGATTGCCCTCAGCAGAGCAGCCGGGTTGGTGGGGGAAAGGATTGGGGGAGGGGAGGGTAGAGAGCAATGCCATTGAAGGTCTGGGCCATGCCTGCAGGGCCCCAGTCTTCCTGCCAAGCAATACCACTGCAGTCTCCTAGACCATGCCTCCAAGACAAAGCCAATTTCGGTTTATGCTTCACCTTTAAGTCCCCACACCAGGTCCCGGGGACCATCAGCTCACACTTCCTCCAGATGTGCACACCACTGGGTAATCTTTAATCCCTTCCCATCTTCAGTCCCAGGTTCACTTCCTTAGCTCTGCCCCCTTCCGGCTCCAATGCCACTGGATCTCGCTGGACTCACCCATGAACTTGGCATTTGCATCCACAGAGAACTTATATTCCACCCGGGTCCATGAGCTTCCCAGTCCTCCAATGGATCCCACAGCCGGGAAAGCCCCAATGAGGCTGTGACGTCCTCCCTGCAGCCTCTGATCTGTCCGCCAATCCTCACAGCCCACACCCTCAGGGGAACCTCACATGCAAGTCACCCCTGTCCTCTCTGCCCTGCACTTGCTGTGCCTCAGAAGCCACAACACTCACTCCTCTCTCCCCTCCTCCTTCCTCACGGTCCTCCACGCGAGACTGAGTTAGCGGACGTGACAGGCGCCCTCCCCAGGCTGTGGTGTTCGGTGTGAGGAGGAGGTGAGGGACTGGGGGATTCCAACTCACCTCAGCGAAGCTCCTCAGCGCCGGCGCTGTCATTGCACTCTGTGGGCTGAGCGGGGCGGGAGCAGCGGGAATAGAAGCCGCCCAGGGACTGGCAGTGGCTGTCGGAGGCCTGGCGTGGTTCCAGGTAGCAACTGGGAGCTTCAATCCCACGTGTGAGCTGTGAACACCTCTGGAGGCTCCGTCCATTGGCTGTGTGGCGGGGGACACCATACTTCACTCTTCCACCGGACTCTGAGCCCCGGAACTACTGACCGCCTGAGACAAAACTATCAGAAGACAAAATCCCGCCAAGAGGACTACTGGTCCCGCCCTACAGACGCAGCCAAAGGGAAATGCCTTATCTGAGCCCCCATTGGCTGAGCCTGGTGGCATTCCATGCGTGGCCTTGTGGGTAATGTAGTTTCTCCGCTCCAAGGCCAGGATCTGGTATTTCTCAGTTGACTCAAGGACTGGACTAAGGGCCTTATAGCCCAAGAACACACCAAGTATACTCAGGGAACTCTAGCGCCTTCAGGGGAAGTGATTACTGGTGCACCTGCGTGGCTGGTTTTGCATATCTTTCTTCATGACTTGCTCTTTCTGAAGGGCAGGCATTGTTTCTTCATTCAAGACTTTTGGCTATGTCTCCCTCAGGCCAAATGTAGCTTGCAGAGGTTGCTCAAGTCTCTATCTTGATCTTACCTGCCCCCATTGAATCCATTATACAGAGTTAATGACACAAAACAGACACTCATATTTAAGAGCAGCTGCTTCTGATGCCATCGGAAGGGTCAGCTCTGCTTGGGCTGCAAGTGTCGATAAGATGGCCAAGAGGCATGTGAAAAAGTGACTGATCACCAGAGAGATGCAAATTAAAGCAACAATTAGGTATCACCCCACCACTGTCAGAATGGCTGCCATCAACAAATCAACAAAGGACAAGTGCTGGGGAGGATGTGGAAAAAGGGAACCCTAGTACACTGCTGCTGGGAATGCAAACCGGTGCAGCCATTATGGAAATCAGTTTGTTTTCACAAAAAATGTAATATGGAACTGCATTTGATCCAGTGATTCACTTCTAGGACTATATCCTTGTCCCAAGTAGATCCCAGGAAAGGATCTAGGGCATTCATCTTAGGTGTGCCTGTTGAAGTTAAATATTTTACCCTTTGTTCTCCCTGTGTGATCTACAATAATACTGTGCTTCGTGTTGATGTTTACTGCTGTGTTGCTGACAATTACCTGAAAGAGAAGTTGGGGTGCTTCACTCGGCTGGAAAAAGTTGAGCTACATCAGAAACCAGGTCTAATTAAGCAAGTTTATTCTATATGTATAAAAGGCTAAGCTGAGTCACGCATACAACATGCATATAGAGCTCTCACTGGCGCCAATCGCACATGTGTGTTTCAATCTGTCATTGTCGATAGTGAATTGGTTGTTTTTGTTGACATTCTGAAGCTGTAAGAAAGCAGAAGAAGCACATGAAGTAACAATTGCGATTAAATTCCATCATAATAGTGATCCGGATAGATATATCCCCGTGTAACCAAAGTTGCCATGATATTCAAAAATGCTGATGAAGGACCTCCTTTTGAAAGGGACTTGCTCATTCATTGTAAACCAGATCCCAATACTCCAAATGACACTAACATGAAACAAATCGGTATCTTACTTCCTACATTAGATGCAATGACATATACCCTATTCTTTTCCCACATGGCAACAAAGGCTGGGGAACCAATATTGCATTAAGACTCAGTGTAATCAACAATAATATTAGATTCAAGGGTTGATGCCAAAAATGAAAATCTTCTCTTTGAAATTCTTAAAAAGTATTACTCCTACAGGAATTCTGTCATAAATTAGAATTGAAAGTAGGTACAATCATCATGCTACTGAGAAATCTTAATAGAAATAGTACTAGATTTATTATCAAAAGATTGTGACCTGCCCTGACTGGTTTGGCTCAGTGGATGGAGCGTTGGCCTGCCATCTCAAGGGTCCCGGGTTCGATTCCGGTCAAGGGCATGTGCCTTGGTTGTGGGCACATACCTGGTGGGGAATGTGCAGGAGGCAGCTGATAGATGTTTCCCTCTAATCGATGTTTCTGACTCTCTGTCCCTCTCCCTTCCTCTCTGTAAAAAATCAATAAAATATATTTTTTTAAAAAAGAAAAGATTGTAACCTAACGTAATCAAAGTAGAAGAATAGGATCTGCAGAGGTGAGGTTGTTCTGATTCTAAGAATTGATTTGTCCCCATTTGACACTGGCTTCATTGTTAGAATAAGTTTAATCAATGTATCAGTCATTGTTTTTATCAATATTGTTTCTATATCATGTTTTTGTTTTTATATCATGTCTTCGTTGTTCTATCATGTTGTTTATTTATTAATCAATTCATATATTATTTTCATGTACACTTTACTAATTTTCTTTCATCTCTGACACTTCTAATATAAAAAGTGGGTGAAGATAGATATTAAAATACTTCTAATTAATTTGCTTTCAACGTGCACGAATCCATGCACTGGACCCATAGTTTTAAAGAAAGAATGATTGACCAAACAAAATATACTCTAGGACAGCAGATGCAAACCTTATGGACATCACGGACCACCAGTGGTTCGCGGACCACCAGTTGGCGACCACTGTCCCAGGATGTGGAGCATATGAATACCTCACACGCTGGTGGAAAAAGGCCAAAAGATATAAGCCTTTTACTTTTAAGGAATAGATTATTGATTTTAAAAATATGTATTTATTGACTTCAGAAAGGACGACAGAGATAAAAGCAACGATGAGAGAGAATCATTGACTTACTGCCTCCTACACACCCCAAAGTGGGGTTTGAGCCGGCAACTCTGGAATGAACCTTGACCTGGAATTGACCCATGACCACTTGGTTCATAAGTCAAAGCTCAATGACTGAGGCATGCCAGGTGGGCAATTTTATTAATTTTTGGAGAGAAGAAGGGTGAGGGAAAGAAACACAATGCAAGAGTGCAACATAGACAGCCATTTCCTACACACCCCATTTTGGGAAGCTGGCCCACAACCCAGGGACAAACCAAGCAATTCAACAGCAACCCTTCTGTACATGGGATCACACCCAACCAACTGAACCACAACTTCCATGATGATATATTCAGTTTAGACCACAATGTTCTCATCTTTGTGAATTTAAACATTCAAATACTCAACTACTCAGATTATGGACTCAATTATTTTTGTTGTTAAACATTTTTATTTTTATTTTTAATATATTTTATTGATTTTCTTACAGAGAGGAAGGGAGAGGGATAGAGAGTTCGAAACATCAATGAGAAACACTGATCAGCTGCCTCCTGCACACCCCCTCCTGGGGACGTACCCACAACTAAGGCACATGCCCCTGACTGGAATCGAACCTGAGACCCTTAAGTCGACGCAACATCCTCTGAGACAAACCGGCCAGGGCTGGACTCAATTTTTTTTAAACGTATTTTTATTGATTTCAGAGAGGAAGGGAGAGGGAGAGAGAAACATCAATGATGAGAGAGAATCATTGATCGGCTGCCTCCTGCACAGTACCTGCTGGGGACCGAGCCCGCAACCCAGGCATGTGCCTTTGACAGGAATCAAAACCATGACCCTTCAGTCCGCAGGCTGACGCTCTATCCACTGAGCCAAGCCGGCTATGGTTGGACTCAATTTTTGACAAAGGTAAATAAGTCTTATATACATATAAAGAATTATACAGAAATGTTTATCCAACTTTTTCAGAAATAACTTAATATTCATAAAAGTGGATAAGCTATTGGTGATATATTCAAAGGTAACAATATTTATCAGAAAAAAAGATGAAATTATTAATACATCTTTAATGAAACTCCGAGTATTTATGAAACATAAATTAAAGCAGTAAAATACTTAGAAAAGGCAAAGTACTTTATTCAAATGGAATGGAAATCCACGGTTACTAGGAAAGCTGTAAAGAATGGGGACAGATTTTAAAAGGTCATGGAGCAATTACACAGTGACAGATATGGTCAGCATTATCACTATAATGATGGTTTCAGTTTCATGCACACATGAAAATTTACAAAATACTATACTAAACACGTATTTTACTCATTACAGTTTTCAAAAATGTTTCAATATTTAAAAGTGTGGACATTCAAATATATTGGAAAAATACGTTTGACAAATCTATATTCAATATACCTTCTTAGGCCCTCTGGGCGAGACTTTTGCCTCAGTGACAGGAAATGTAACAAGCAATGAAGAACTTTCACCCAAACAAGAATGCTGGCTGAATCACAAAAGCCACATCCCTAACCTACACACAACCTTTGCCTTTGTCCTTCCTTTTCTGCCAGCTCACCAATGGCTCTGAGGGGAACATCTGAGAGGGTAGAGGAAGCCACAAAACCTCTTGATTATATTCAATCACAACGACCGTGTCCACAGAAGATAAACATGCCTGGAGATCCTCACATCTGTGTACACATCACTCGTGTATTCTTTTTCTCAGAAATGTTCCTAGATGCACGTTTAGATGAGGAACATTCCATGTAATGGGCTGCAGTATCCTCTAAAACTTGTTAGATCAGTGTTTCTGCAGTGAAAGGGTTTCCCCTAACTGCAATGGTCCTCCAATCAGTGACCGTCACCCTTAGAGTTGTAGGCCTTAGGTCACATGGCCCTCTGCAAGACCTGGGCAAGAGATTCCCTTCAAGGTACGAGCATCCCTTGAAAACAAAAAAAAAATTCATGCTGCTAGAAGATATACTTATGGTTGTCACAGCTACTACTTCTGTGGCGTGATGTCTGTGTCTCAAAGCATCCATCTTCACATGAGGACTAGAGACTCCACAGTGTGTCCTGAGAATTTATGGGCAGCAATGTAAATTTGGCAAACACTGCTGAGCTAATTTCTGCACTATGCTGTCCCCTGAAAAGCAAAGAACGTTTGAGACCCCATAAAAGTTGTTCACCTCATCATGCTTGGAGAGTGCACGTCTCCTTATAAGCTAACCCACAGAATAAATAGAACACCCAAGATTAAGGAGCCTTAGGAAAAAGCCTTCATTATTTTACAAAGGAAAGTGACATGAGATTGGCAATTCTGGCAATGACGACTTCTGCACTCAACAAATCCATCACTGGCATATAGGGAAAGTGTGACCTTGAGAATGGCAGTCCCTCTGCAATACTATATTTTCTGGGCCAACACTAATCACTCCTAAATGCAAAATATTGAAAGGGAAAACAACTAAGAAACAAGGGCTCAGGTATTCCTAATTTTCTTCAACAAATTGGACAACAGAGTTAGCTTCCCTGGGCACGTGAGGATGGTGATTGATGCCATCTGTATGGGCCTTATTTCAGGTGAAATACTTGCAGCAACAGAATATGCAGTGACATAGATCTTGTAAGTTCGGCAACAAGTCTCTGTATATTGGAAAGTGCAACATAGATACATATGGTTCCAACAGAAAAACAAACACAACAGCAAAAACACTAATGGGGAGTTTACATAATGTGGGTGATTAAATGTATGAGATGCAATTCAGACAAAAGGGCCTTCACAAAATTTCTTATACTATTGTTAAGTCCTAACTAAGAAACTACATTTCCCATACATCTAAGGAATTTCTCACATTTGGACTCATCTGTGCAGAGCAAATTTAGATTTTTGGCTGACTGATATCTCACGTTAATTGCACACATAATGGTTTTCTACTTTGTGAACTCTCTGATGATATTGGAGACCACTGCTACTTTTGAAAGATTTCCCACATTCACTGCATTTATAAGAATTTTCTCCAGTATGAACTTTCTGATGACGACGAAGATCACTGCTCCAGGTAAAATATTTCCAACATTCACTGCACTTATAAGGCTTTTCTCCAGAATGAATTCTCCGATGACAATGAAGCGCAGTGCTCCTAGTAAAAGATTTCCCACATTCACTGCATTGATAAGGTTTTTCTCCTGTGTGAACTCTCTGATGATATTTGAGATGAGTGCTACTTGTAAAAGACTTTCCACATTCACTGCATTTATAAGGATTTTCTCCTGTATGAACTCTCTGATGACGACGAAGATCACTGTTCCAGGTAAAAGATGTTCCACAGTCACTGCATTTATAAGGCTTTTCTCCTGTATGAACTCTCTGATGACAATGAAGCGCATTGCTATTCGTAAACGATTTCGAACACTCACTACATTTATAAGGCTTTTCTCCAGTGTGAATTCTCTGATGACAATGAAGGTCACTGCTGCTGGTAAAAGATTTCCCACAATCACTGCATTTATAAGGCTTTTCTCCAGTGTGCACTCTCTGATGATATTGGAGACCAGAGCACCTTGCAAAAGATTTCCCACATTCACTGCACTTATAAGGCTTTTCTCCTGTATGAAGTCTCTGATGACTACGAAGGTGAGTGCTAGTGGTAAAAGATTTCCCACACTCACTGCATTTATAAGGCTTTTCTCCTGTGTGAACGCTCTGATGTCTACGAAGGTGGTTGTTTGTGGTAAAATTTTTCCCACATTCACTGCATTCATAAGGCTTTTCTGCTGTGTGTATTCTCTGATGATATTGAACACCAGTGCTACTTGTAAAAGACTTTCCACATTCACTGCATTTATATGGATTTTCTCCTGTATGAATTCTTTGATGACAACGAAGGGCGGTCCTCCATGTAAAAGATTTCCCACAGTCACTGCATTTATAAGGTTTTTCTCCTGTATGAATTCTCTGATGATTATGTAGGTGAGATTTAGTTGTAAAACCTTTTCCACATTCACTGCACTCATAGGGCCTTTCTCCAGTGTGAACTCTCTGGTGACAGTGAAGTTCAGTGCTAGTGATAAAAGACTTTCCACATTCACTGCAGTGATAAGGCCTTTCTCCAGTGTGCACTCTCTGATGACAAGAAACCTTAGTGCTACTGGTATAAGCTTTTCCACATTTACTACATTTATAAGGCTCTTCTTCAGTGTGAATTCTCTGATGACAATGAAGGTTACCGCTAACGGTAAAAGATTTCCCACACTCATTGTTCTCATAAGGCCTTTCCACTGTGTGATCTCTCTGATCATAATGGAGGGCAATGCTACTTGTAAAAGCGTTTCCACATTCATTGCACTCATGCCTTTCTCCAGTGTCCAAAGTTTCATGATCACCTAGGCTTTTACTACAACTATAAGCTTTCCCATATTCACTGCATTGATAAGGTCTTTCTCCAGTGTGACCTTGCCATTGATCATGAAAGCTAGAAAATTTGGTAAAATATTTTCCACATTCAGAGCACACAAAACACTGACTTCCTGCATGGACATCCTTTTCCGGACTAAAATTGTGGTTGCAGCTACTATCTTTCTTACATTCTTTTCTGGTGTAATCATTATTTCCCCTATGAAACAGCATTCCACATGACGAAATGGCATTTAGGCAGTCTCTGGACCTAACAGCCTTTAGGTGGAGTTGTCCGGACCCAGTAAGGACACCCTGTCCAATATCCCCACATGTGAAATGATTCTGGGACACATTGAAATTGCAGCTGTTTGTAAGTGAGATCCTGTCCACACCTCTAATGAAAGTCTTCTCTCTCACATGCTGATGGTGAACTTTTACACTGAAGTAAAACCGTTTTCTACATGCTCCACACCTCAACAGTATGTGTCGGAATTCTGTTTCCTGCAGCTGAGTCAAATGGAAAATGTTTCCGAATACTAGCCCACAACTCTCACAGGGGTGGCTCTTCTGCGAAGACAAGGCTACCTTCAGATTCCTTGCCTGTGACACTCTTACAGAAACATCCTCTTTAGTGGGTGCCTCCACATTCTCTGCTCCACAGCAGCAACCTGAACAAAAGGAAACGCTGGTGAGGTACATGTTGATCTTATGAAAACAGAATATCTTCACCACAAATGTTTGTGTGTCATGACTAGGCCTGATTGCGTAGAACAATTTTCAAGACAAATGAGGTATACTCTGAGGAAATACATAACGTGGCCCCACAAGTCAGTCGATGATGAAAAGCTCACCAAGAAAGGACAGAAGCACAGGATGGGATACAAAGAAGAGAGGAAGGCTCTACTTATTGTTCTTGCACAAACGGCTTCCTCTAGGACCTTACATGCTGGCCATGTGAGTCTGTGTAGAATAATTTAAAGCTGCTCAAAGCCATAAAAATTAACTGTATGAAAGCACATGATGTTCAACGTTAATATAATAACACATGTGCACTCCAAGGTGCTGCAGGTATGGACCAACATTGGAGTGCAGTAAAGAGCGACCTGTGAGAAGCAGAGGTGCAAAGTCCGGAGTGGTCAAGGTTATACGTGATGTGGGAAATCAAATAGAAATGATCACTATTAGAACTGAATAAGTATCAACATAAGCACAAACAAGCATAACTGGGTGAGGAATGGGCAACTGCACCCAAACACCGGGTTTCTAGCTATGAATGTAACAAAGGCCAGCCGAGAATTCCTCCCTAATGAACGTTGACCAAGGCAAGACTGCCTGTGGGTCCACTGTGTCATTCATAAAGTCGTGTTGCTTCTGTGATGCAGAAATGATTCTTCTACTTAAATTCCATTAGAGCCATTGCATGGGATAAACGATGCAAATCTTCAAAGAAAAACAGAAAAGATGGATGATCAAAACTGTGGAAGAACAACAAAGTGTGAATGAGATCACAGACAAAAGACCTATGTGTGGGACACCAGCAAGATGGCGGGATCAGAGATATGAGCATCTTTCCCCATGCCAGTGTAAGTAGACAGATATCCATGAACCAAAACCCCATAAGAAATGGGAATATGAGTACCTTGAAGACAAACAGTATTACAGACACAAATAAAGGAGAACTCTACAGAAAGGATGACTGGAAAAGACTGGGTGAATAAACATATTTGAAAATACGTACAGTCAAAAACAAGGGTCAGAGTTACCTCCCGTACACACTGTGCTTCTGCTTTCGTTGACTCTAGGGGCCTGTCCTTCAAAAAATGCTGGGAATTTTTGTGTTTAAAGACCACAGAATGGCTGGTCCCGTATGGCTCAGTTGGTTGGAACATTGTCCTGTGTACCAAAGGGTTGAGGATTCAATTCTCAGTCAAGGCACATATCAGTATATGGGTTCCATTTCCAGTTAGCTTGTGTGCAGAAAACAGCTTATATATGTTTCTCCCTCACAGTGATGTTTCCTTCTCTCTCTTCTTTCTCTCTCTCTCTCTTTCTCACTAACTCTCACTCTCTCATTATTCATGTTTCTATCTCTCCTTCCCTTGCTCTCTGAAATCAATAAAATATATTTTAAAAGTAAATAATATTTTTATTAATATTTACAGAGAGGAAGGAAGAGGGATAGAGAGCTGGAAACATCAATGAGAGAGAAACATCGATCAGCTGCCTCCTGCACACCTCCTACTGGGGATGTGCCCGCAACCAAGGTACACGCCCTTGACCGTAATTGAACCCGGGACCCTTCAGTCCGCAGGCCGACGCTCTATCCAGCGAGCCAAACCGGTTTTGGCTAAAAGTAAATAATTAAAGAATAAATAAATAGCCCTGGCCTGTGTCACTAAGTGCTGAGAGTGCCTGTCTGTACACAGGAAGGTCATGCTTTCAATTCCCAGTAAAGGGCAGGTACATGGCCTTCAGGTCTGATCCCGACTCTGAGAGTAGGCACATGTGGGAGGCAATCAATTGATGTTTCTTTCTCTCTCTCTGCCTCTCCTCTATCTCCCTTTCTCTTACTCTCTCTAAGAAAAAAAAAAAAATCAATGGAAAAAATATTTTCACTATTCAGGTGAAGATAAAAGAAGAATAAAGTTTTGAATTAAGAAAAGTTACAGGAGAGGAGATCCAAGATGGCGGTATAGACAAAGACTTATACTCGTTGCCTCCCACAACCACATCAAAATTACAACTAAAATGCAGAAAAATCATTAGCCAGAACCGCTGGAAAGCTAGCTACAACCAAGTCTTACGACTAGAGAAGTAAAGAAGAAACCGCACTGAGATGGTAGGTGGTACTAAGGCACAGAAGGTGCTGGTCCTGTACCCCTGTGGACCACTTTTTTAATTGGGAGGGAGGTCATCTCTGCAGAGGTCACCCCGAGGAGCAAGAGTTCCCAGTACAACACCAGACGTCCAGCCCAGGGTCCCAGAGCTGGGGAAAAAATCACCCACTGGCAGTAAGAACTTTGGTCTGTAAAAACCAGTGCAGACTGCGGCTGAGTGACAGAGGCTACAGGAGATCAAGCCGCTCTTCTTACAATGCCAGCACTACCAACTGACCTGACAAGATGCCCCTTCCTCGGAGCTCCAGTACCAGGCGAGGCTTGGAAGGGCGGGGCGCTGGGGGGAAACCAAGATACATATGAGGAAAACCGGGACTGACTAGCATTGGGGCAGGAACTCAAGAGAGGCTTTCTTCCAGACATAGGTGCTCTCAGGGATCATTGCTCCTATGCTGAGACCTTCCAGTTGCAGGGCTGACTGGCAGGCATTTCTGTTTTCTCCGCCCTAGTGATTCCCTGAGACCTCACTCCATCCAATTTACAACCCCACCCAAGCTGTGTGCAGCAGCTTTTGTATATGCATGCCCTGTCCTTGTCAGGCTAAAACCTGTCAAACAAGTTGCAGTTGGGTTAGGGCGCCCCAACTATCAATAAAAGGTCCAAGTCACAGCACCAGCATTGAGCTTCCTTGCTTCACAGCTGGGCCTTATCGGGCCACTTCCAAATCCGAAACAAACAGGAGAATCTGCCAATCTCTCTGTAGATCCGGCTGGGTGGCCAAAGGAAGTGCCTGACTTTACACCTCCCTGGAAACCCAAGAGCCAGTGTACCCAGTGGTCAGTCATACCACACCAGCTTACAACTCTTCATATCCATAAGCGACACACTCAAGGGGCAGATTCACTGAGCACCAAAGCCCCACTGAAGCAAGTCCTGCTCCATAGGGGTGTCTCCTGCACAGCAGCTCTCCCACTAGGTTGCAATGGTCCCGAGAGATGCTAAAATCCTCAACAAACTTCTGGCAAATCAGATCCAGCATTACATTAGAGAGGTCATACATACACCATGACCAAGTGGGATTTATTCCGGAGATTCAAGGATGGTACAGTATCTATAAATCAATAAATATGATATATCAAATATAAACAAACTGAAAGACAAAAATGAAATAATCATATAAACTGATGCAGAAAAAACATTTCACAAAATACAACAACCTGCCCTAGCCCGTTTGGCTCAGTGGATTGAGGTCGGCCTGGGGACTGAAGGGTCCCAGGTTCGATTGCGGTCAAGGGCATGTACCTTTGTTGCGGGCACATCCCCAGTAGGGGGTGTGCAGGAGGCAGCTGATGGACGTTTCTCTCTCATGGATGTTTCTAACTCTATCTCTCTCCCTTCCTCTCTGTAAAATATTAATAAAATATATATTAAAAAACAAACAAACAAAACAAAATACAACAACCTTTCTTGATAAAAAACTGTCAGCAGCCCTAGCCGATTTGGCTCAGAGGATAGAGCATCGACCTGTGGACTAAAGGGTCCCAGGTTCGATTCCGGCCAAGGGCACATGCCCAGGTTTCCGGCTCGATCCCCAGGAGAGGGTGCGAAGGAGGCAGCTGATCAATGATTCTCTCTCATCATTGACGTTTCGATCTGTCTCTTCATCTCTCTTCCTCTTTGAAATCAATAAATTTAAAAAAAAATTTTGTTTTTAAACTGTCAGCAAAGTGAGAGTACAGGGATCATACCTCAAAAGAAAAAAAGTCTTATATGACAAAACTACAGCCAACATCATACTCAATGGGCAAAAACTAAAACCATATTCCCTAAGACTAGGAACAAGACAGGGATGTCCACTTTCACCACTCCTGTTCGATATAATACTGGAAGTACTAGCCATAGCTATCAGACAACAAGAAGAAATGAAAGGCATCCCAATTGGAAAGAAGAAGTAAAACTGTTATTCTTCACAGATGATATGATATTGTACATAGAAAACCCTAAGGACTCTATAAAAAAACTACTAAACATAATCAATGAATACAGCAATGTAGCAGGATACAAAAGTAACACCCAGGAATCGATAGCTTTTTTATTTATTTTACTTTATTTTTTAAATATATTTTATTGATTTTTTTTTTTTTACAGAGAGGAAGGGAGAGGGAGAGAGAGTTAGAAACATCAATCAGCTGCCTCCTGCACACCACCCACTGGGGATGTGCCTGCAACCAAAGTACATGCCCTTGACCTGAATCGAACCCGGGATCCTTGAGTCTGCAGGCCGACACTCTATCCACTGAGCCAAACCGGCTAGGGCACTATGGCTTTTTTATACACCAATAATCAACTCACAGAAAGATAAACAAGCAAACAAACAAACAATACTATCTACCATTGCACCAAAAATATCAGGATACCCCAAAATAAAATTAACTAAAGCAGTAAAAGACCTGTACTCTGAAAACTACACGAAGTTGAATAAAAGATTTTGGAGAAGATATAAGCAAATCAAATTTATACCGTGTTCATGGATTGGTGGGATCAACATCGTTAAAATATCCATACTACCTAAAGCAATCTATAGATTCAATGCAATTCCCATTAAGATACCAACAGCATATTTCAAAGACCTAGAACAAACTCTCAAAAAATTCATATGGAATAAAAGAAAATGCACCCGAACACCACAGTGATCTTGAGAAAGAAAAACAAAGTAGGAGGGATCACTACACCAGATGCCAAACTATATTACAAAAATACCTGGAACAGCACAATAGACACATAGAACCATGCAACAAAACAGACAACCCAGAAATCGGCCCAAGCCATTATGTTCAATATTTGACAAAGGAGGCAACAGCATACAATACCCTGAAGACAGTCTTTTCAATAAATAGTGTTGGGATAATTGGACAGATACATGCATAAAATGAAACTAGACCACCAACTTATATCATTTACAAATATAAACTCAAAATAGATAAAGGACTTAAACGTAACAGGGGAAACCATAAAAATCTTAGAACAATCCACAGGCAGCAAAATACCAGACATATGTCCTAGCAATATCTTCATCAATACAGCTCCGAGGGCAATGGAAAGTAAGGGGGGAAAAAAACAAATGGCACTACATCAAAATAAAAAGCTTCTGCACAGCAAAAGAAACCATCAACAAAACAACAAGAAAGACCACTGCATGGGAGAATATATTTGCCAATTACATTTCAGGTAAATGTTTCATCTCCAAAATTTACAGAGAACTCATACAACTTAACAAAAGGAAGATAAATGATCCAATCAAGAGATAGACAAAGGACTGAATCAGACATTTGATTGCAAAATGACAATGCAAATCATAGGAGACACCCCTTTAGAGCAGGACTTGCTTCATCTCACACCAGTCATAATGGCTATCATCAACAAATCAACAAAGGACAAGTGCTGGTGAGGACTCGAGGAAAAAGGAAACCTCGTGCACTGCTGGTGGGAATGCAGACTGGTACAGCCACTTGGAAGACAGTATGAAGTTTCCTCAAAATGTTTAAAATGGAATTTCCGTATAACCCAGTCATCCCACCACTAGGACTATATCCCAAGAAACCAGAAACACCAATCAGAAAGGAGATATGCACCCCTATGTTCATAGCAGCAAAATTTACAATAGCTAAGATTTGTAAACTGCATAAGTGCCCATCAGCAGATGAGTGAATTAGAAAACTGTGGTACATCTACACAATGGAATACTATGCTGCTATAAAAAAGGAACTTTTACCATTAGCAACAACATGGATGGAACTGCAGAGCATTATGCTAAGCAAAATAAGTCAATTGGAGAAAGATAAATATCACATGATCTCACGCATAGGTGGGATATAATTTTCAACATAATTTGATGAACAAGAATAGATCCAGAGACAAATGGCAGGGCAGGGTGGTTAAAGAGCAAAGAAAGAACTTGTATGCATGCATATTAGCATAACCAATGGACACAGATATGGGGCAGTGGGGTTTGCCTAGCATGGGAATGACTGGGGCGGGGAGGGGAGTAAGCAGAAAAAAAGAGGACATAAGTAGAACTTTAGATAATAAATAAATAAGAAGATAAACCATTAAAAAATGGTAAAGGACTTAATCAGACACTTTTTCATAGAGGACATACAGAAGGCCAGGAGACATATGAAAACATGCCCTAAGTCACTAATCATCTGAGAGATGAAAATAAAAATGAGAATGAAATACCATCTCACACCTGTCAGGATGGCTATGATCAACAAATTGACAAACGACAAGTGCTTGAGAGGAGGTGGAGAAAAAGGGACTCTTGTGAATGGAAGGTGGGAATGCAGACAGGTGAAGCCACTGTCAAAAATAGTACGGAGTTTCCTCAAAAAATTAAAAATGGAGCACCCATTTGACCCATTAACCCACTTCTAGGAATATACCCCAAGAAATCAGGAACATATGAGAAAGGACATATGCACCCCTATGTTCATAGCAGCACAATTTACCATAGCTAAGATTTAGAAACAGACTAAGTGCCCATCAGCAGATTAGTGGATTAAAAACTGTGGTACAGCCCTAACCGGTTTGGATCAGTGGATAGAGCATCGGCCTGCGGACTCAGGTTCCCAGGTTCGATTCCAGTCAAGGGCATGTACCTTGGTTGCAGGCACATCCCCAGTAGGGGGTGTGCAGGAGGCAGCTGATCGATGTTTCTCTCTCATCGATGTTTCACACTCTATCCCTCTCTTTTCCTGTCTGTAAAGAATAAAATACATTAAAAACAACAACAACAACTGTGATACATCTACACAATGGAATACTATGCTGCTGAAAACAAGAAGGAATTCTTACCATTTGCAACAGCATGGATGGACCTGGAGAGCATTATGCTAAGCAAAATAAGTCAGTCGGAGAAAG
The DNA here is from genome assembly GCA_026230045.1 of Corynorhinus townsendii. NCBI lineage: Eukaryota > Metazoa > Chordata > Mammalia > Chiroptera > Vespertilionidae > Corynorhinus > Corynorhinus townsendii. The sequence continues at coordinate 48,783,526 of JAPDVU010000011.1, read as the reverse complement.
ATAAATAGCACAGGATCTCACTCATTTGTGGTCAATGGGGGAAAGTGGAGACATATGTAATACAATATGTAATACTTTAAACAATAATTTTAAAAGAAGAAATATGCTGAAAATATCCATAGTCCACAACGCAATCTACAGATTAAATAGAATCCTGAGGATATTTTACAAAGAAATGAAAAGAGAATCTTGAAATGTATGAAATTAAAAAACTCTTATAGCAAAAAATAAATAAAAGTGAGTGGAAAAAAGCTGGTGGCGTCACACTTCCTAACTTCTATTTATTACAAAGAGAAAGCAAGCAGTGTGTTGCTAGAGAAACACAGACATATACATCAACAGAACAGAACAGAAAACACAGAAATAAAACCAGGCACATCCTTTCAACTAATCTCTGACAAAGCTGCAAGACACAGAAGTAGGGAAAGACAGTTTCTTTAATGAATGGTGCTGCTGAAAATCAATACTCACATGTACACACAATCCTGGACACCACTGATAAAATTTAGCTCAACAACCAAGACAGAATTGAATGTCAGCGCTAAAACGTAAAACTCCTCAGTACAACCGAGAGAAAAAGTTTTGGATGTTTGTTTTGGTCAGGATATTCTGAATGTGACACCAACCACCACACAAAATAGACAAAATAAACAGTCCACACTGCAACAAATGAAGAAAAATAGCATCTTCACAGCACAACAGCAATAAACAAAATGAAATCTAGAGAACAGAAGAAAATACTTGAAAATCATATGAAGGAATCGCTTCGAGAGATTGTGGAGTCAGTTCTGATCAACACAATAAAGCAAATATTGCGATATAGACAGAAATGCACACAAATAGGTGGAGTTCCCAGGGAATAATAAAGGTTTAATACCATAGTGCGGGCTAATAACAATGCAATGACTGTCTTAAAACCAAACTGGATATAACTTCATTACAAATACATTATTCTAAGCACTAGGAACAAGCATCTGAGCTCGCCAGAAACATGGTGGCACTAGACCTGCTGAAGGAAGGGTTGTCAAAAACATGGATTTCGTAGAAAAGCAGATGTGAGGGAGCAATATCTGCAAAGGGCAATTAAGCACATGCAACAATATGTGTTCCTGTATGTCACAAGCAATTAATATATAAAATATACAAGGTATTCAAAAGAATGCATTATAAAAAAATACAGTAATTAACCAGGATAAGGATATAGAAACAATTTTTCAAAAACTATGTACAAATGACCAACAGGAATATAGAAAATGATTTGCTCACAGAAAAAAGTGGAATCTTTCAGGCTTCCTGCACCACTACCAACCACAAGTCCTTCCCTGTGCACTTAGTACAGCGGGGAGAATTGGGACTTCAGGAAAGAAGGGAGCAGCGGAAACAGACCCACCCTCCCCAGGACAGCAACGACCCAGGAAACTGGAAAACCAAGCAGAACCACAGTCTACATGGCAGGACACAGCACACCCTGGGAGATGGGGCCTGGGAAATGCAAAGCCAAGTCCAGGTCACTGGTGACAGTGAGGGTCTTACCCAGCGAGGATACAAGTTCAAAGTTCTCCAGCATCACATGCAGGTACAGCTGTCTCTGACCCTCATCAAGGAGGCTCCATTCCTCCCTGGAGAAGTACAGGGCAATGTCCTCAAAGGTCACGCCAACCTGTCAGAATGGAGACAATTGAAACCAGAGCTGTCTCTTTGAGAACCCCCATTCCTACTCCTTACACACCTTCCCCACCCTCAACCTCCACCAGGGCACCCGGTTAGTGTGGACACCAGGCCCTAATGCCAGTGCAGGCTGCTCTCTCAGCACAGTCCCATTACTCACTGGGATTGCCCTCAGCAGAGGCGCTGTGTTGGGTGGGAAGGATTGGGGGAGGGGAGGGGAGAGAGCAAGGCCACTTAAGCTCTGGGCGATGCCTGCAGGGCCCCAGCCTTCCTGCCAAGCAATACCACTGCAGTCTGCTAGATCATGCCTCCAAGACAAAGCCAAGCGTGGGTTTATGCTTCACATTTAAGTCCCCACACCAGGTCCCGGGGACCATCAGCTCACACTTCCTCCAGATGTGCACACCACTGGGTAATCTTTATCCCCTTCCCATCTTCAGACCCAGGGTCACTCCCTCAGCTATGCCCCCTTCCGGCTCCAATGCCACTGGGTCTCGCTGGACTCACTCATGAACTTGGCACATGGCATGTAGAGAAGCTTGTCTTCCAGCCGGGTCCAGGACCACCCCAGGTCTCTGATGGACCCCACAGCCGGGAAAGCCCGGAATGAGTCTGTGACGTCCTCCCTGCAGCCTCTGATCTGTCCGCCAACCCTCACAGCCCACACCCTCAGGGGAACCTCAGATGCAAGTCACCCCTGTCCTCTCTGCCCTGCACTTGCTGTGCCTCAGAAGCCACAACACTCCTCTCTCCCCTCCGCCTTCCTCACGGTCCTCCATGCGGACTGAGCTGCGGGACGTGACAAATGCCCCTCAGTCTGTTCTGTGAAAGGAGGAAATGAGGCCTAGGGGACTGGAACTCACCTCAGACCGTCTCCTCAGCGTGGGCGCTGCCATTGCACTCCGTGGGCTGAGCGGGGCGGAAGCGGCTGGAGTAAAAGTTGCTGAAGGAATGGCGGTCCCTGTCCGGGCCCTGGCGTGGGACCCGGTGGTGACTCCGACCTTCAATCCCACGTGTGAGCTGTGAGCACCACTGCAGGCTCCCACCATTGGCTGTGAGGCGGCACCACTCCCCACCTTCCCCAGGGGAGCATAGACTAGGGAAACCTGACCTCAGAAAATATTTGAGAACAGAAAATCCCGCCAGGAGGCTACCGGTCCCGCCCTACAGAAACAACCAAACGGAAATGCCTTCTCTGAGCCCCCATTGGCTCAGCCTGGTGGCATTCCATGCGTGGCCTTCTGGGTGATGTAGTTTCTCCGCTCCAATGCCAGGATCCTGTATTTCTCAGTTGAATCCAGGACTGGATTTAGGGGCTGATAGCCCAAGAACACACCAAATATACTAAGTGCCCTCTAGCGCCTTCGGAGGAGGTGATTTCTGGGGCAAGTTTCTTTCCGGTGACCCTGCCTGGCTTCCTTTAGCTGCTGGTTCTGCATATCTCTCTTCAGAACCTGCTCTTCCTGAATGGAAGGCATTGTTCCTTCATTCAGGACTTTTGACAAGCTTCAGGCCAACTCTAGCTTGTTGCTGAGGTCTCTAACTCGATCTAACCTGTCTCCACTGAATCCATTGTACAAAGTGAATGTCACAAAACAGACACTCATACTTAAGAGCATCTGCTTCTGATGCCAACCCAAGTGTCAGCTCTGCCTGGGCTGCAGTGTGGAAAAGATGGCCAAGAGGGAAGTTAAAAATGCTCAAAGTGACTGATCATCAGAGAGGCAAATTAAAGCAACAATTAGGTATCACCGCACCACTGTCAGAATGACTGCCATCCTCAAATCAACAAAGGAGAAGTGCTGGGGAGCATGTGAAAAAAGGGAACCCGAGTGTACTGCTGCTGGGAATGCAAACTGGTGCAGCCATTGTGGAAATCAGTATGAACTTTCATAAAAGAAATTTAATATGGAACTGACATTTGATCCATTGATTCTACTTCTAGGAATATATCCGAAGAAACCTGAAACAATCCAATTGAATGTAAGCACCCCTCTGTTCATAGAAGCACAATTTACAATAGCAAAGATCTGGAAACTGCCCAGGTGCCCATCAATAGATGAGTGGATAGAAAACTGTGGTACACTTATACCATAGAATAGTATGCAGCAATAAAAATGCTTAAACTTTTACCCTTTTACCCTTTCACCCAGTATGGAAGGACCTGGAGAGCATCGTGCTAAGTGAAATTAGTCAGTCAGAGAAAGACAGTATCACTTCATCTCACTCTTATATGGAATCTAAAAAAAAAACCAACCTGATAAATGGAATGAATTCAGACTTGGAATCATGGAATGGAGTGTGAAATGTCAGGAGGGAAGGCGGGGGAGTGTAAAATAAAAAGAAAAAGCATCCTGGGGTCAGGATTAAGCACACACCACACACACACAGTAAAAACCAAGTTAACTAAGCATTGAGCATTTTCTTGTTCTCTGAAAGCAACTGGAAAGCTCTAGCTTGCCATGTTCTGGGTCTGCTCTAAATTGTGTTTATAAATCTGTCTTCAGTCTGATGTTTCCCTGGAAATGCTGATAATCCTCCATGCAATTTTCTCCTCCTTGCCCAGTTGTTGTGAGAATTAAAAGAGAAAATGCTCAAAAATCTAACCCTGGAATCCTGGCAACAAAGTAAGGGCCATCAATCGTCTGCACGTTACATTCACCCAACTGAGAATCAGGGAGCTCTAGTGAGTCTGCTGAAGATTCCCAGGTGGGGTGCACCACAATGAGACCTGATTGCCCACAGCACCTGCCTCCTGCAGCAGAGTCAGTGGCTTCTTATAGGTCCCATTTCTCACTAAAATGCACCCACAGACAACGGTGCTTATGGGCATCAGGGGAGTGAGAAGTGCCTGGCCTGGGAATGTCTCTACAGGCAGAGGCTGTGGTACCAGGAGTGAGAGAGAGAGAAACATCAATAATAAGAGAGAATTATTGATCAGCTGCCTCCTACATTCCCCATACTAGGGGATTTACCCTGGGGCGCAGGTATGTGCCCTGACTAGGAATGGACCTGTGAACTCCTGGATCATAAGTCCATGTGGAACCACTGAGCCATGCTGGCTGGGCTATCTTCATTCCTGTTTCTTTTTCTTTTTTTAATATATATTTTATTGATTTTTTTCAGAGAGGAAGGGATAGGGATAGAGAGTTAGAAACATCCATGAGAGAGAAACATCGATCAGCTGCCTCCTGCATACCCCACACTGGGGATGGGTCCGCAACCAAGGCACATGCCCCTGACCAGAATCAAATCTGTGACCCTTCAGTCTGCAGGCTGACGCTCTATCCACTGAGCCAAACCGGTTAAGGCTTCATTCATGTTTCTAACTCTCTCTCCCTCTCCCTTGCTCTATGAAATCAATAAAAATGATTTAAAAATCAACTAAAATATTTATTAAAAAGTAAAAAATATTAAAACATATAATTTCAATACAAAAAACTTTTATTCCCTAAAGCAAAGAAGGTACAAAATGAGTAAAATTCCAATATCCATCTTTGTTTTTCCAATGTCTTCTTTTAAATATCTTATTAAATAAAGAGGGAATATGCTAATTGACCATCACTCTGTCACAAAGATGACTACACCCACAGCTGAGTCCAAGTTCCCTTAAGGATCCTTAATGAGCAATCAGCAGGGACCTGAGGCCATGCCCTTCCCCACCCCCTTGGGGCTTGACAGGGGACCTCAAGGTGCACTTCCCATCCTGGTGCTGGGCTAGGGGACCTCAGGCCGCACTCCCCACCCTAGTACCGGGCCAGGGGACCTGAGACTGCACACCCCTGCCTGGTGGGGCTTGATGAAGGACTTCAGGCCATGCTCCCCACCCGGCAGAGCTTGATGGGGGACCTCATGGTGTACCACCAGCACTGGATCAGGGGAACTCAGGCCACACTCGCGCCCAGTGGGGCTTGACAGGGAACCTGAAGCCATGCCCCCCTCCAGGTGCCAGGCTGGGGACCTGAGGCTGGGACCCCCTGCCTGGCGAGGCTTGACAGGGAACCTCAAGGCATGCCCCCCACCCAATCTGAGGGACCTCAGGCCATGCCCCCCATCCTGGCACCGGGCCACGGGACCTGAGGCTACACCACCTGCCTGGCGGGACTTGACAAGGGTGGGACTGGCCGGGTCTGGATCTAGCCTAATGTGGGGGGGGGGGGCGAGGGGGGAGCGGCCGGGTCTGGGTCTCACGCGATTTTGAGGTGCATGTGGTGGGCGGGGACTTGACTCTGGGTCCCGTGGTGCGCCCAGGACTCTGACAAGAGGAAGGTTTTCATACACATTTTACTAATTTTCTTTCATCTCTGACACTTGTATTATAGAGAAAGGGCAAATAGGAATATTAAATTATTTCCTCTAATTAATCCCCCTTTACTATGCACGAATTTCGTGCACCAGGCCACTAGCTTTCATATAAAAATATGGAATGCTTCACGAATTTGTGTGTCATCCTTGCACAGGGGCCATGTTAATCTTCTCTGTATCGTTCCATCTTTAGTATATGTGCAGCTGAAGCAAGCACTCCACTGTCCTTTTGTTAAAGAAAACTGCCTCTATAAATCAACAAAGGACCAGTGCTCAGTGTTCTTGAGATATTAATGTTTATTGCATGTAACATATGTAAGATTGTTTTTCTTGAAATATTAAGCAAAAAAATATATATATATAAGCCAAGCGAACAAAAAGCAGAATGACCAGAACGAACGGTGGGTATGAAGCACCCTGCAGCAGCCAACTGCCCTCAGTCCCTCATTGCTGGCCGCCCTCACCCCCGGTAAGCCCCCCGCTCCCAACCCTGATCACTGAAGTGTGACCTTCAGTAACTCTAAGTAAGTAAAATCTCTCCTGCCATCATAGACCAGGAACCTGAATGACAAGTGATCAGGAGGAAAACTGCTCAGGGTCTGGACCATCAGTCAGGTGTCCCAGAGAGATGCCCAGCACAACCACCATCTTCCTCACCCCCGATCGGCCCTCCCCCACCCCGATGCAGTCAGGTGTCCAGGAGAGGTCCCAGCACAACCACTGTCTTCCCAAGTTCTCTCTCCACTGCTTACTACCAACGAGGGCAGCCACATCCAACCACGGCCTCTCTTTAGAGGGTTTTACTGCATGGAACTAAACTGCATTACCTGTCTCGGGAGAGCCCTAGAAACGGAACCTGTAAGTGTCCCTGACACTAAAGCACCTTTGAAGCTTCAACTCATCCGAAAGCCAACAGCAAATGTGTATACACCCTGCAAAGATCTTTAATGCTAATAACTCACACTGGCTGGACCTGCCCATGTACATCACCCCTCTGGAAGGCCCCCGCACCCAATTGGGGGCAGGGCTGGCCGACCAACTGCCTGTGGCCCCTCCCCCATCAGCCCTGTCCACCCTGATCGGGGGCAGACAGCCAGATCCAACCCATGCACAAATTCGTGCACCAGGCCTCTAGTGTGTGTGTGTGTGTGTGTGTGTGTGTGTATATATATATATCCTATCTAATAAAAAAGTAATACGCAAATAGACCATCATTCCAAGACATAAGATGGTTGCCCCCATGTGGTCAAAAATGGCTGCCCCTATGTGGACACAAGATGGCCACCACAAGATGGCCTGCAGGGGAGATCAGTTGTGGGCAGTTAGGAGTGACAAGGCCAAGAGAGGAGGGCAGTTGGGGGTGACCAGGCCTGCAGGGGAGGGCACTTGGGTGGGGGACCCAGGCCTGCAGGGGGGGGAGTTGGGGGGACCAGGCCTGCAGGGGAGGACAGTTGAGGGGGACCAGGCCTGCAGGGGAGGGCAGTTGTGGGCAATCAGGCCAGCAGAAAGGGCAGTTAGGGGTGACCAGACCAGCAGAGGAGGGCAGTTGTGGGAGACCAGATTAGCAGGGCAGGGCAGTTGGGGGGACCAGGCCAGCAGGGAAGGGCAGTTGGGGGGAACCAGGCAAGCAGGGTAGGGCAGTTGGGGGGGGAAACAGGCCTGCAGGGGAGGGCAGTTGGGGGCGATCAGGCCAGCAGAAAGGGCAGTTAGGGGTGACCAGGCCTGCAGGGGAGGGCAGTTAGGGGCAATCGGGCTGGCCGGGGAGCAGTTGGGTGTCGATCAGGCTGACAGGGGAGTGATTAGTGGGTGATCAGGCTGGCAGGCAGAAGCGGTTAGGGGCAATCAGACAGAGGCAGGTGAGCGGTTTGAAGCCAGCAGTGCTGGATTGTGAGAGGGATGTCCAAACACCCATTTAGGCTCGATCCCAGTGGGGACCAGGCCTAAGGGGTCCCAGATTCGAGAGGGTGCAGGATGGACTTAGGGACAAACCCGCTCCCCCCCCAGGCACAAATATCGTGCTGCACCGGGCCTCTAATATATATATATATATATATATATATATATATATATATATATATATATATGCTTAAGCGTCCATCGCAACTGAATGGACAATCAAACAGTCTGTGTGGGGCGACTAGGCCAGCAGGGAGGTTAGTGAGGTACAACCAAACGACTGAACAGCAGGCTGTGTGGGGCGACCAGGCTGGCAGGGGGGGCAGTAAGGGTGACCAGGTGGGGGGGGCAGTTGGGGGCACCCAGGCCAGCTGGGGGAGCAGCTAGGGTTGAATAGGCTGGCAGGGAGCAGTTGGGGGCAAATAGGCTGACGGGGGGTCCGTTGGTGGTGACCAGGCCAGCAGGGGGGGCAGTTGGTGGTGACCAGGCCAGCAGGGGGGGGGGCAGTTAGGGGTGATCAGGCAGGCAGGCAAGGTGAGCAGTTAGGAGCCAGTGGTCCTGGATTGTGAGAGGGATGTCCGAGTGCCGGTTTAGGCCCAATCCCCAGAATCGTGCCTCAACCGGCAGTCTGTCATCCCCCAAGGAGTCCCAGATTGGAGAGGGTGCAGGCTGGGCTGAGGGAGTTCACCGGGCCTCTAGTGTCTCTGTGTGTGTGTGTGTGTATGAAAGAAAATTGCCAAAACTCAGTACATTAGGCAAAACATATATGTTTTAAGAAAGATAAAAGATACAGATTCAACAAATGCACTTTTGAGAAATAGCTACCCATAAATTCCTCGATAAAATACAATCAAACAACATTGAGGTAGAATGACAAAAATATGGAATATCTATTTATATATCTATGTATATAAGTTGTCAATATGCTAAGTGTCAATGATCTGGGTAACAATGTCCAGTAGTAACACCTGGCTTCCTCTCCCTAGCAATGACTAGCCTCAGGTGGAAAGACTTTGCACTGTAACCAAATGTCTGTGAAGTGTTTTCCTGTGCCTCATCTCATTTAATCCTTACAGAAGTCCCAGAGTAGGTAGATAGGACACTCAGTGGAATCCTATTTACTTTCCATTAGCCAGAAAACGCAGATTTAGAAAGCTTAGAAAGATGACCTGACTGAAAAGAAGAATTGGTGGATCTTGAAAATGACTTCAGGTTTTCTCACTGCACAGAATATAGTCAAACACTGCTGCAGTTAAATATTTTACCCATTCTTCTCCTTGTGTGATCTACAACAATACTGTGCTTCGTGTTGATGTTTACTGCTGTGTGGCTGACAATTACCTGAAAGAGAAGTTGGGGTGCTTCACTGGGCTGGAAAAAGTTCAGCTACATCAGAAACCAGGTCTAATTACGCAAATTTATTCTATATGTATAAAAGGCTAAGCTGCGTCACGCATGCGCGATACATATAAAGATCTCGCTGGTGTCAATCGCACGTGTGTTTCAATCTCTCATTATCAATCGTGAATTTGGTTGTTTTTGTTGACATTCTGAAAGTGAAGAAAGCAGCAGTGGTGCATGGAATTAAGAATGGCAATTAAATTCTATGATAATAATAGTGAGCCAAATAGATATCATTATCCCCGTGTAACCATAGTTGCCATCATATTCAGAAATGAAGATGGAGGACCTCCTCTTGAAAGGGACTTGCTCATTCATTGTAAACCAGATGCCAATAATCCGAATGCCAGTGAAATGAAACAAATCAGTATCCTGTTTCCTACATTAGATGCAATGACCTATCCTATACTTTTACCACTTGGTGAAAGAGACTGGGAACAAATGTTGCATTAGGGCTCAGAGATGACAGTGTAATTGACAAAAATATTAGATTCAATGGATGATGCTGGAAAGAAAGCTTTCTCATTGAATTTCTGAAAAAAGTATTACTCCTTCGGCAACGCTGTGTCATGAATTAGAATTGAAAGTAGGTGCAATCATCATGCTACTGAGAATCTCAATAGTAAACGGGGTCTTTGTAAGGATACTAGATTTATAATAGAAAGATTGTGACCTAACATACTTGAAGCTGAAGTATTAACAGGATCTATGGAGGAGAGGTTTTTCTGATTCTAGGAATTGATTTGTCCCCATCAGACACTGGCCTCAGTGTTAGAATAAATTTAATCAATTTAACAGTCATTGTTTTTTATCAATATTGTCTTTATATCATGTTTTTGTTCTTTATATATCCTTTGTTTCTATATTATGTTGTTTATTAATTTATATCTTATTTTCATGTACATGTTACAATTTCCTTTCATCTCTGACACTTCTATTATAAAGGGTGAACAGCGATATGAAATTATTTCTTCCAATTAATTTCCTTACAACAGGAACAAATTTATGCATTGGGCCACTAGATTTTAAATAAAGAATGATTGACCAAACAAAATATTATCTAGGATAGTGATCGCCAACCTTTCGAATCTCACGGACAACCAATGGTCCTTGGACCACCAGTTGGCGATGGCTGCTCTAGGATGTGGAGCATGTGAGAACCCTACACATTGGTGGAAAAAGACCAAAAGTTACAATCAGCTTATTTTTATTTTGAAGGAATAGTTTCTTGATTTTTTTTCTTTTTTTTTATAGAGAGGAAGGGAGATAGAGAGTGAGAAACATCCATGAGAGAAAAACGTCCATCAGCTGCCTCCCACACGCGCCCTACAGGGGATGTGCCCGAAACCCAGGTACATGCCCTTGAATGGAATCCAACCCAGGACCCTTTAGTCTGCAGGCCGACGCTCTATCCACTGAGCCAAACCGGTTTCGGCAGTTTCTTGATTTTTAAAATATATATTTATTAACTTAAGAAAGGAAGGGAGATATAGAAGCACCAATGAAGAGAGAGAATCACTGACTAGCTGCCTCCTGCACACCGTACACTGGGTTTGAACCTGCAACTCAGGAATATACCCTGACCTGTAAATACTATACTGCAGGCAAATAATGCAGTTATTCTGTCTCAAAAGCAAAGGCTATATAACTTCAGTAAAAACACTTAATTGCTAAGCACTAGTAACAAGCACCTGAGCTTGCTAGAATAATGGTGGCACTAGACCTGCTGCACTGTTGCCAAAAACATGGACTTCTGCTGGGAACCAATTCCAGCATGTAATAATTACAAGAGTTTCACCAAAAGGTTGGTGAAGCTTGGGCGGCTCAACAAGGGTGAGCCACATATGTACTGTACCTGTTGAAATGGCTAAACGGCACTTCCCCCAAACCTGAATAGGATTGCTAACTGCCAGACAGCTCAGGGCATTTTATTGCCTCCTGTTGGCCAAACACCTGAACATCTGTAGGCTATTCCGCAATCTGACAATATCCTTTGATACCCTACCCTTTGAAGTGTATTCTCTCCACTGTGCCTTAGGACAAACTGTGTTGAATAAAAGCACGGGTCCTTGGTCAAGGTAAGAGTCTTTAGCTCCTTCAGCTGAAGATCCTCTGACCCCCAATGCCTTTCAAAATTATCTTTTTTCCTTGGACTCTTTAATCATCTACAGGCAGCCCCTTTTTGCAGAACGCCGAACCCTTTGTAAGGCTGGGGAAAGAACCCCGGCAGACTTCATAGAAAAGCCAGCCTGGGCGAGCAATATCTGAGAAGCACAATTAACCACATGCAAAAATTTGTGTTCTGTATGTAATAAGCAATTAATATATAAAATCTACAAGGTAACCAAAAGAAGCTTTAACCAAAAAATACAGTGAATAAGCAGGATAGGATGTAGAGACAATTTTTCAAAAAGTACATACACATGACTAATAGGAATACAGAAAATGCTTTCCTCACTGATCAAGGTGGAATCCCTTAGGCTTCCTGCAACAGTACCAACCACAAGTCCTTCCCTGTGAACTTAGTACAGCGGGGAGAATTGGGACTTCAGGAATAGAAGGGAGCAGCAGATACAAACCAACCGTCCCTAGGACAGCAACAACCCAGCAAACTGGAAAGTCAAGCAGTACCACAGTCTACAAGGGAGGGCAGAGCACAACCTGGAAAATAGTGAGGGTCTTACCCAGCGAGGTTAGAAGTTCAAAGTTCTCCAGCATCAGATTCAGATACAGCTGTCTCTGACCCTCATCAAGGAGGCTCCATTCCTCCTTGGAGAAGTACAGGGCAATGTCCTCAAAGGTAATGCCAACCTCTCAGAATCGAGACAAGAGCTGTCTGAGAACCAGCCCGGTCTGCACCCTCTCCAATCTGGAACCCCTTGAAGGATGTCCTATTGCCGGTTTACAGGGATCGGGCCTAAATTGGCAGTTGGACATTCCTCTCACAATCTGGGACTGCTGACTCCAGCTGCTCACCTGCCTGATTGCCCCTAACCACTCTGCCTGCTGGCCTGCTCACCCCCAAATGCCTCTCCCTGCCAGCCTGATCACAACTGCCCCCCTGCTGACCTGCTCACTCCAAACTTCCCGCCCCTGCTGTCCTGATCACCTCCAACTGAACCCCACTGAGGGCCTGCTTGCCACAACTGGCCCCCCTGCTCATCTGCTTACCCCCAACGGCCCCACCCCTCACCAGCCTTATCACTCACAACTGCCATCCCACCATGGCCTGATCACGCCCCCGCAACCCAATCTCCCAGCCTCTCCTTTTCTTTATTCAGTGCCTCCTTAAGCAGAGGACAGGGCCAGCTGGAAGTAGTTATCTGGGATTTATTTATCTTCTATAATGGAAACTTTATAGCCTAGAGCAGAGACCAGGGCCGGCCAGGGTGGACAAGGAAGCTTTGCTTCCTCCATTGCTGGGGACAACCCAAGCCTCCTGTTCGCTCCAGGTCCCTGGCCCCCACCATCTCAGTTGGGTTAATTTGCATACTCACTCTGATTGGCTGGAGGGTATAGCAGAGGTACACTCAATTTACATGTTTCTCTTTTATTAGATAGGTTTCCTTATTGAAATGCACCCAAAGACAAATGTGCATGTGGGCATCGGGGAGTGAGAAGTTGTCTGGCCTGGGAATGTCTCTGCAGGGAGAGGCTGGAGTTCAAAGGAGATGGAGAGAGGGAGGAAAAAATATCAATGCTGAGAGAATGAACTATCAGCTGCCTCCTGTATGCTCCACTGCGGATCTAGCCGGGGCACAGGCTTCCTCCCTGACTGTGAATGGAATTGTGACTTCCTGGTTTACATGTATAAACTAGAGGCTTAGTGAACAAAATTCATGCACTCAGGGGGATCCCTCAGCCCAGGCTGGGCCCCCTTCTAGTCCCGGAGCCCTCGGGGGATGTCTGACTCACAAAGGTAAATAACACTTATGTCCATATAAAGAATTAGACAGAGTCCTAACTGGTTTGGCTAAGTGGATAGATCGTCTGCCTGTGGACTGAGGGGTCCCAGGTTCGATTCCAGACAAGAGCATGTACCTTGGTTGTGGGTATGACCCCAGTGGGGGATGTGCAGGAGGCAGCTGATCGATGTTTCTCTCTCATCAATGTTTTAACTCTCTATCCCTTTCCCTTCCTCTCTTTAAAAAAACAATAAAATATATATTTTAAAAAATAAATAAAAATTAAGAATTATATAGAAATGTTTGTACCAGCTTTATTAGCAATAACTAAATATTTATTAAAATGGACATGATGCTTATATATTCAAAGATATGAATATGCACCAGAGCCCTAGCTGGATTGGCTCTGGATAGAGAATGGGCCTGCACACCAAAGGATCCTGGGATCTATTCCAGTCAAAGGCACATATGTTGGTTGAAGACTCCTTCCCAGCCAGTGCCATCGTCACAGCTAATGAAGGATGCAACCAATCAATGTGTTTCCTTCACATCAATATTTCTGTCTTTCCCTCTCTCTTCCACTCTCCAAAAAAAAAATCACTGGAAAAATATCCTCTGGTGAGGATTAACAACAAGAACAAAAAGAATTAGAAAAAACAAAAACGAGTTATTAATATATCTTTTAAAATAATAATTAAAGCTGAAAAATACTTAGAAAAAGCCAAGTTCCTTATTAAAATGGAAAGTATATCCATGGTTACTAGGAAAGCTCTGAAGAACAGCAAACAGATTAAAGGAAGTCATGAAGCAACTACACAGTCACAGATATGATCAGTATTGAGTGTAATGATGGTTTCAGTTCCATGCACATGTCAAGATAAGTGAAAGACTACACTTAAAACATGCAATTTACTCATTACAGTTGTTAAAAGAATGGTTCAAGATAAAAGAAATATACTTTCACCTACTTTGGAATAGGTTTGGCAACTCTATATTCAATTCACATACTTATGCCCTCTGGGCAAGTCTCATCTCAGTGACAGAAAATGTAACAAACAATGAAGAACTTTCACCCAAACCCACTGAATGCTGACTGGGTCACAAAAGCCACACCTCCGGCCTAAACACACCCTTTCTTTACCTCTTAGTTTTGCTGCCAGAGCACCAATGGCTCTGATGGGAACATCTCAGAGGATACAGGAAGCCACAAAACCTCTTGATTAGAATCAATGACAATGACGGCTCCACAGATGATAAACATTCCTGGAGTCCTTCAGATCTCTATATACACAGCTCCTGTAGTCCTTTTGTCAAAAAAATTCTGGATGCACGTTTAGATGAAGACCATTCCATCTAATAGGCTACAGTCTGGTCAAACAACAATTAGGTCAGTGTTTCTGCCTGAAAGGGTTTCTCTTCACTGCAATGGTCCTCCAACCAGTGACCATCACTCAGGGAATGAAAGGCATTAGGGCAAAAGGCCCTCTGCAATCCTGGAGCAGGAGGTTCCCTTCAAATGTCTTAGCACCCCCAGAAAACAAGAGAAAAATTCACGCTACTCCCAGACATAACTGAGGTTCTCACAGCTACCCCCTCTTTCAAATGATCTCTGTGTCTCAAAGCATGCATCTTCACATAAGGACTAGAGTCCACAGTGTTTCCTAGGAAAATTATGGGAAACAATGTAACTTTATAAAAAACTGCTGAGCGAATTTCTGCCCCATAGTCTACCTTCAATGACAAAAATGTTGGAGATCACATAAAAGTTTTTCACATCACGGAACTTGGAGAGCCCAGATCTCCTTACAAACTAACACACACAGTAAATAGGACACCAAAATTAGACAAGTGTTAGGAAAAGGCCTTCATTATTTTGCAAAGAAAGAGACCTGAGACTGGCAGTTGATGACTTAGGCACTCAATAAATTCATTACTGGCATCTAGGGAAAGTGTGTCCCTGAAAATGAACACATTATCTTTACTGGGGCAACGCATGACAGTCAAACAAGGTAGAACTAAGGGCTCAGGTATTTCTAATTTCCTTCAACAAATTAGCCAACAGACTTAGCAACGCTGGGCATGTGAGGATGGTGATTGATGCCATCTGTAGGGACCTTATAGGTGGTGCAGGTGAAATACCTTCAGCAATAGAAATATGCAGTGACATAGATCAGGCAGGACATCTCTGTATGTTAGAAAGTGCAACATAATTACATAGTGTTCCAACATATGCAAAAACACACAACAGCAAAAACACTTACGGGAACTTTACATAATATAGGTGAATACATGTATGAGATACAATTCAGAAAAATGATTCACAAATTTTCTTGTACTATTGTTAAATCCTATCTAAGAAACTTCATTTCCTACACATATAAGAGATTTCTCACATTTACATTTGGACTCTTATGTGGAGAGGAAAGTTAGAAATTTGCCTGAGAGATACTTCACTCAGTATCTAATTGCACTCATAATGGCTTTCTCCAGTGTGAACTCTCTGATGATATTGGAATCCACTCCTACTTTTAAAACATTTCCCACATTCACTGCATTTTTAAGGCTTTCTCCTGTATGAACTCTCTGATGATTACGAAGGGCAGGCCTACGTGTAAAAGATTTCCCACATTCACTGCATTTATAAGCTTTTCTCCTATGTGAACTCTCTGATGATTATGAAGGGCAGGACTACGTGTAAAAGCTTTCCCACATTCACTGTATTAATAAGGCTTTTCTCCTGTATGAACTCTCTGATGACTACGAAGGTGAGTGTTAGTGGTAAAAGATTTCTCACACTCACTGCATTTATAAGGCTTTTCTCCTGTGTGAATTCTCTGATGATATTGAAAACCATTGCTACTTGTAAAAGACTTTCCACATTCTATGCATTTATACGGATTTTCTCCAGTATGAACTCTTTGATGACAACGAAGGGCAGTGCCCCATGTAAAAGATTTCCCACAAAAACTGCATTTATAAGGCTTTTCTCCTGTATGAACTCTCTGATGATTACGTAGGTGAGAGTTAGTTGTAAAAGCTTTTCCACATTCACTGCACTCATAGGGCCTTTCTCCAGTGTGAACTCTCTGGTGACAATGAAGTTCAGTGCTAGTGATAAAAGACTTTCCACATTCACTGCAGTGGTAAGGCTTTTCTCCTGTGTGAACTCTCTGATGATATTTGAGATGAGTGCTACTTGTAACAGACTTTCCACATTCATTGCATTTATAAGGGTTTTCTCCTGTATGAACTCTCTGATGACGACGAAGTTCACTGCTCCAGGTAAAAGAAGTTCCACAGTAACTGCATTTATAAGGCTTTTCTCCTGTATGAATTCTCTGATGACAATGAAGCGCATTGCTATTGGTAAACGTTTTCGAACATCCATTGCATTTATAAGGCTTTTCTCCAGTGTGAATTCTCTGATGACAATGAAGGTCACTGCTACTGGTGAAAGATTTCCCACACTCACTGCATTTATAAGGCTTTTCTCCACTATGAACGCTCTGATGTCTACGAAGGTTTTTGTTAGTGGTAAATGTTTTCCCACATTCACTACATTGATAACGCTTTTCTGCTGTGTGAATTCTCTGATAATATTGAACACCACTGCTACTTGTAAAAGACTTTCCACATTCACTGCATTTATATGGATTTTCTCCAGTATGAACTCTTTGATGACAACGAAGGGCAGTCCCGCATATAAAAGTTTTCCCACAGTGACTGAATTCATACAACTTTTCTCCTGTATGAAATCTCTGATGATTATGTAGGTGAGAGTTAGTTATAAATGCTTTTCCACATTCACTGCACTCATAGGGCCTTTCTCTAGTGTGAACTCTTTGGTGACAATGAAGTTCAGTGCAGGTGATAAAAGACTTTCCACATTCACTGCAGTGATAAGGCCTTTCTCCAGTGTGCACTCTCTGATGACAACAATCTTTAGTGCTACTGCTGTAAGCATTTCCACATTTACTACATTTATAAGGCTCTTCTCCAGTGTGAATTCCCTGATGACAATGAAGGTTACTGCTATCAGTAAAACATTTCCCACACTCATTGTTCTCATAAGGCCTTTCCACTGTGGGAACTCTCTGATCATAATGGAGGGCACTGCTACTGGTAAAAGCTTTTCGACATTCACTGCCCTCATAAGGCCTTTCTCCAGTGTGCAAAGCTTCATGATCACCTAGGCTATTACTACTGCTAAAAACTTTCCCATATTCATTCCATTGATAAGGTCTTTCTCCAGTGTGACCTTGCTGTTGATCATGAAAGCCAGAAAATTTGGTAAAATATTTTCCACATTCAGAGCACACAAAACACTGACTCCTTGCATGGACATCCTTTTCTGGAATAAAATTGTGGTTGCAACTAATGTCTTTCTTACCTTCTTTTCTGGTGTAATCATTGTTTCTCCTTTGAAACATCATCTCACACTTCGAAACAGCATTTGGACTGTCCCTGGACATAGTAGCCTTTAGGTGGAGGTGTCCGGACCCAGTTAAAACACCCTGCCCAGCATCCCCGCATGTGAAATGATTCTGGGACACATTGAAATTACAGCTGTTTGCAAGTGAGATCCTGTTCACACCTGTATTGAAAGTCTTCTCTCTCACATGCTGTTGGTGAACTTTTACATTGAAGAAAAACCGTTTTGTACATCCCCCGCACCTCAACAGTATCTGTCCGTATTCTGTTCCCTGCAGCTCAGTCAAATGCAAAATGTTTCCGAAGACGATCCCACAACTCTCACAGGGGTGGCTCTTCTGGGAACATAAGGCTACCTTCAGATTCCTTGCCTGTGACACTCTTACAGAAACATCCTCTTTAGTGGGTGCCTCCACATTCTCTGCTCCACAGCAGCAACCTGAACAAAAGGAAACGCTGGTGAGGTACATGTTGATCTTATGAAAACAGAATATCTTCACCACAAATGTTTGTGTGTCATGACTAGGCCTGAATGCATAGAACAATCTTCAAGACAAATGCGGTATACTCTGAGGAAATACATAACATGGCCCCACAAGTCAGTCGATGATGAAAAGCTCACGAAGAAAGAACAGAAGCACAGGATGGGACACAAAGAAGAGAGGAAGGCTCTACTTATTGTTCCTGCACAAACGGCTTCCTCTAGGACCTTACATGCTGGCCATGTGAGTCTGTGTAGAATAATTTAAAGCTGCTCAAAGCCATAAAAGTTAATTGTATGAGAGCACATGATGTTCAACATCAATATAATAAAACATGTGCACTCCAAGGTGCTGTAGGCATGGACCAACATTGGAGTGCAGTAAAGAGCGACCTGTGAAAGGGGCAGAGGTGCAAAGTCTGGAGTGGTCAAGGTTATACGTGATGTGGGAAATGAAATAGAAATGATCACTATTAGAACTGAATAGTAGGCAAAGTATCAACATAAGCACAAACAAGCATAACTGGGTGAGGAATGGGCGACTGTAACCAAACACCGGGTTTCTAGCTATGAATGTAACAAAGGCCAGCCGAGAATTCCTCCCTAATGACTGTGGACCAAGGCAAGACCGCCTGTGGGTCCACTGTGTCATTCATAAAGTCGTGTTGCTTCCGTGATGCAGAAATGATTCTTCTACTTAAATTCCATTAGAGCCATTGCATGAGACAAACGATGCAAATCTTCAAAGAAAAACAGAAAAGATGGATGGTCAACACTGTGGAAGAACAACAAAGTGTAAATGAGACCACAGACAAAAGACCTATGTGTGTTACACCAGGAAGATGGCGGGATCAGAGATATGAGCATCTTTCCCCATGCCAGTGTAAGTAGAGAGCTATCCATGAACAAAAACCCCATAAGAAATGGGAATAAGAGTACCTTCAAGGCAAACAGTATTCCAGAACACAAATGAAGGAGAACTCTACAGAAAGGATGACTGGAAAAGACTGGGTGAATAAACATATTTGAAAATACGTACAGTCAAAAACAAGGGTCAGAGTTACCTCCCGTACCCACTATGCTTCTGCTATCGTTGACCCTAGGGGCCTGTCCTTCAAAAAATGCTGGGAATTTTTTGTGTTTAAAGACCACAGGATGGCTGGTCCCGTATGGCTCAGTTGGTTGGAACACTGTCCTGTGTACCGAAGGGTCAAGGATTCAATTCCCAGTCAAGGCACATGTCAGTATGTGGGTTCCATTTCCACTCAGATTGTGTGCACAAAGAAGCCTACATAGGATTCTCCCTCACAATAAGGTTTCCTTCTCTCTCCCTCTCCCTGTCTCCCTTCCTCCCTCCCTCCCTCCCTCTCTGTCTCTCATTATTCATGTTTCTACCTCTCTCTCCTTTTCTTCCTCTCTGAAATCAATAAAATATATTTTTAAAGTAAATAATTTAAAGAATAAATAAATAGTTCTGGCACATGTCACTAAGTGCTAAGAGTGCCTCTCTGTACACAGTTAAGTCATGCTTTCAATTCCCAGTAAAGGGCAGGTACATGGCCTTCAGGTCTGATCCCGACTCTGAGAGTAGGCACATGTGGGAGGCAATCAATTGATGGTTCTTTCTCTCTCTCTGCCTCTCCTCTATCTCCCTTTCTCTTACTCCCTCTCTCTAAGAAAAAAAAAATCAATGGAAAAAATATTTTCACTATTCAGGTGAAGATAAAAGAATAAAGTTTTGAATTAAGAAAAGTTTCAAGACGGGATCCAAGATTGCAGTGTAGACAAAGGCTAATACTCGCTGCCTCCCACAACCACATCAAAATTACAACTAAAATACAGAACAACCATCACCCAGAACTGTTGGAAAGCTAGCTACAACAAAGTCTTACGACTAGAGAAGTAAAGAAGAAAACGCACTGAGATGGTAGGAGGTACTAAGGCACGAAAGGTGCTGGTCCTGTACCCATGGGGGCCACTTTTTTAATTGGGAGGGAGGCTGTCTCTGCACAGTTCACACGGAAGAGCAAGAGTTCCCAGTACAACACCAGACGTCCAGCCCAGGGTCCCAGAGCTGGGAAAAAAATCACCTACTGGCAGTAAGAACTTCGGTCTGTAAAAACCAGTGCAGACTGGGGCTGAGTGACAGAGGCTACAGGAGATCAAGCCACTCTTCTTACAATGCCAGCACTACCGACTGAACTGACAAGATCCCCCTTCCTCGGAGCTCCAGTACCAGGCGAGGCTCGGGAGGGCGGGGCGCGAGGCGGATACCGGATACATATGAGGAAAACCGGGACTGACTAGCATTGGGGCAGGAACTCAAGCTTTCTTCCAGACATAGGTGCTCTCAGGGATCATTGTTCCCATGCTGAGACCTCCAGGTTGCAGGGCTGACTGGCAGCCATTTCTGTTTTGTTGACCCTAGTGATTCCACGAGACCTCACCCCATCCGATTTATTTTTATTTTTATATTTTTAAAATATATTTTATTGATTTTTACAGAGAGGAAGGGAGAGGGATAGAGAGTCAGAAACACGGATGAGAGAGACACCAATTCAGCTCCCTCCTGCACAGGCCCCACTGGGGATGTGCGCGCAACCAAGGTACATGCCCTTGACCGGAATCGAACCTGGGACCTTTTATTTATTATTTTTTTTAGAAAAATATACTTTATTGATTTTTTATGGAGAGGAAGATGGAGGGGTAGAGAGTTAGAAACATCGATGAGAGAGAGACATTGATTAGTTGCCTCCTGCACGCCCCCTACTGGTACATGCCCTTGACCGGAATCGAACCTGGGACCCCTCAGTCTGCAGGCCGAGGCTCTGTCCACTGAGCCAAACTGGTTAGGGCGAACCTGGGACCTTTTTGTCTGCAGGTCGACACTCTATCCACTGAGCAAAACCAGTTTGCGCGATTTTTTTAAAAAATATATTTTATTGATTTTAGAGAAGAAGGGACAGGGAGAGAGAGATAAAAACATCAGTGATGAGAGGGAATCACTGTTCGGCTGCTACCTGCATGCCCCCCACCTCGGATTGAGCCCGTAACCCAGGCATGTGTCATTTGACAGAATGGAACCTGGGACCCTTCAATCCACAGGATGACGCTCTATCCATTCAATCCAAGAAGCTAGGGCCCCATCAGATTTGAAAGCCCACCCAAGCTCTGTGCAGCAGCGTTTGTATATGAATGGCCTATCTTTACTCAGGCTAAAACCTTTCAAGCAAGTTGCAGTTGGGTCAGGGAGCCACAAATCTATTGATAAAAGGATCAAGAAGTGGCACCAACAATAGCCTTCCTTGCTTTACAGCAGGGCCTTATCGGGGCACTTCCAAACCTGATACAAAGAGGAGAATCTGCAGATGTCTCTGTAGATGCTGCTGGGTGGCTCTAGGAAGAGGCTGACTTTGCACTTCCCGAATCCAAGAACCAATGTACCCAGTGGTCAGTGTCATACCATATCACCTTACAACTCTTCACATCCATAAGCGACACTGTCAAGGAGCAGACTTACTGAGCAACAAAGCCCCAATGAAGCAAGTCCTGCTCCAAAGAGGTGTCTCCTACACAGCAGCTCTCCCACTAGGTTGCAATGGCCCTGATAGATGCTAAAATCCACAACAAAATTCTGGCAAATCGATTCCAGCATTACATTAGAAAGATCATACACTGTGACCAAGTGGGATGGAAGGATGGTACAATATCTGAAAATCAATAAACATGATACATCACATAAACAAATTGAAAGACAAAAATCACATACTCATATCAACAAATGCAGAAAAAGCATTCAACAAACTCCAGCACCTTTTCTTGATAAAAACTCTCAGCAAAGTGGGAGTACAAGGATCATACCTCAACATAATAAAAGCCTTATATGATAAACCACAGGCAACATCATACTCAATGAGGAAAAACTAAAACCATTTTCCCTAAGAACAGGAACAAGACAGGGATGCCCACTTTCATCACTCCTGTTCGACATAGTACAGGAAGTGTTACTCCTAGTGATAAGACAAGAAGACGAAATGAAAGGCAACAAGACTGGAAAAGAAGAAATAAAACTGTCATTATTCACAGATGACATGATATTGTACAAACAAAACCCTAAAGACTCCATCAAAAAACTACTAAATATGATAAACACATTCAACAATGTAGCAGGATACAAATTTAACAACCAGAATCTATGACTTTTTATACACCAACAATCAACTCACAGAAAGAGAAACAAACAAACAAACAATCCTATCTGCCACTGCAACAAAAAAATTAGGATACCTAGGGATAACCTTAACTAAGGAAGTACAAGACTTGTACTCCGAAAACTACAGGAAGTTGAAAAAAGACATAGATGAAGACATAAACAAATGGAAGAATATAGCATGTTCATGGATTGGTAGAATCAACATCATTAAAATGTCCACATTACCCAAAGCAATCTATAGATTCAATGCAATCCCAATTAAGATACCAAGGGCCTATTTCACAGACCTAGAACAAACTCGCCAAAAATCCATATGGAATATATATATAAAAAAAAAATGAATAGATGCAGTAATCTGAAGAAAGAAGAACTAAGTTGGAGGGATCACAAAACCAGACACCAACCAATAGTACAAAAATGCCTGGTAGTGGCACAACAACAGACTGGCACAATATAGAACAATGCAACAGAACACACAACCCAGAAATCGGCCCAAGCTATTATTATGTTCAATATTTGACAGAGGAGGCAACAGCATACAATGGAGTCAAGACAGCCTCTTCAATAAGTGGTGTTGGGAAAATTGGACAGATAAATGCAAAAAAATGAAACTAGACCACCAACTTACACCATACACAAAAATAAACTCAAAATGGACAAAGGACTTAAATGTAAGTTGTGATACCATAAAAATCTTAGAAGAATCCACAGGCAGCAAAACATTAGACATATGTCCTAGCAATATCTTTATTGATACAGCTCTGAGGGGAATAGAAAGTAAGGAAAAAAGAAACAAATGGTACTACAACAGAATGAAAAGCTTCTGCACAGCAAAAGAAAACATGAACAAAACAACAAGAAAGACCACTGCATGGGAGAACATATTTTCCAATTACATTTCAGATAAGGGTTTAATCTCCAAAATTTAAAGAGAACTCATAAACCTTAACAAATTGAAGATAAAGGATCCAATCAAAAAATGGGCAAAGAACCTAAGTAGACACTTTTCGAAAGAGGACATACAGATGGCCGAGAGAAATATGAAAACATGCTCAAAGTCACTAATCATCCAAGAGATGCAAATAAAAACGACAATGCGGTATCACCTCACACCCTTCAGAATGGCTATCATCAACAAATTGACAAAGGGCAAGTGCTGGCCAGGATGTTGAGAAAAAGGAAATCTCGTGCACTGCTGGTGGGAATGCAGACTGGCGCATCCACTTGAAGACAGTATGAAGTTTCCTCAAAAAGTTAAAAATGGAATTCCCATATAACCCAGTCATCCCCCTACTAGGACTCTCTCCAAGAAACCAAAAGGAACAATCAGAAAGGAGATATGCACTCCGATGTTCATAGCAGCACAATTTACTATAGCTAAGATTTGGAAACAGCGTAAGTGCCCATCAGCAGATGACTGGATTAGAAAACTGTGGTACATCCACACAATGGAATACTAAGCTGCGATAAAAAAGAACTTTTACCATTAGCAATAACATGGCTGGAACTGGAGAGCATTTTGCTAAGTGAAATAAGTCAGTTGGAGAAAGGTAAATATCACATGATCTCACTCATAGGTGAGATATAATGACCAACATAATTTAATGCATGAGAATAGATCCAGAGAAAAGTGGCAGGAGAGGAGGGGTTAGAGAGCAACAAAAGGTCTTGTATGCATGCATATTAGCATAACCAATGGACACAGACGTGGGGTGGTGGGGGCTTCCCTGGGGTGGGAATGGCTGCGGAGGAGCGAGGGGGTGAAGCAGAGAAAAAGTTGACATATGTTGAATTTTAAAGAACAAACAAACAAACAAACAAATAAATAAGAAGATAAACTAGTACATTTTAAAAATGGGCAAAGGACTTAAACAGACACTTTTTTAAAAGAGGACGTAAAGGAGGCCAAGAGATACATGAAAACATGCTCAAAGTCACTAATCATCTGAGACGTACAAATCAAATCGACAATGAGATACCATCTCACACCTGTCAGGATGGCTATCATCAACAAACAACAAGTGTTTGGGATGATGTGGAGAAAAAGGGACCCTTGTGCATGGCACGTGGGAATGAAGACTGGTAGACACAGAGGAAAATAGCATGGAGTTTCCTCCAAAAATTAAAGGTCACGCCAACCTGTCAGAATGGGAACTCCCATTTGACCCAGTGATCCCACTTCTAGGAATATATCCGAAGAAATCAGAAACACCAATAACAAAAACCATATACACCCCTATGTTCATAGTAGCACAATTTATGATAGCTAAGATTTGGAAACAGCCTAAGTGACCATCAGCAGATGAGTGCATTAAAAAGCTGTGGTACAGCCCTGACCGGTTTGGCTCAGTGGATAGAGTTATCGGCCTGCGCACTCAGGGGTCCCAGGTTTGATTCCGGTCAAAGGCATGTACCTTGGTTGCGGGCATATCCAAAGTGGGGGGAGTGCAGGAGGCAGCTGATCGATGTTTCTCTCTCATCGATGTTTCTAACTGTCAATCCCTCTCCATTCCTCTCTGTAAAAAATCAACAAAATACATATTTTAAAAAAAGCTGTGGTACATCCACACCAGTGGTTCTCAACCTTCCAATGCCTTTAATACAGTTCCTCATGTTGTGGTGAGACCCAACCATAAAATTATTTCTGCTGCTATTTCGTAACTGTAATTTTGCTACTGTTATGAATCGTAATGTAAATATCTGATACGCAGGATGTCTTAGGCGACCCTTGTGAAAGGGTCATTTGACCCCCAAAGGGGTGGCGACCCACAGGTTGAGAACAGTTGTTCTACACAATGGAATACTATGCAACCGTAAAAAAGAAGGAACTCTTTACTATTTGCAACAGCATGGAGAAAGACAAATATCACAGAATCTCACTCATTTGTGAAAAAGAAGATATATGTAATACAATATGTAATACTTTAAAAAATAAATAATTTTAAAAAAAGAAACATGTTTAGCCCTAACTGGTTTGGTCAGTGGATAGAGCATCGGCCTGCAGACTCAAAGGTCCCAGGTTCTATTCTGGCCAAGGGCACGTACCTTGGTTGCAGGAACATACCCAGTAGAGAGGGAGCAAGAGGCAGCTATAGATATTTCTCTCTCATCGATGTTTCTAAGTCTCCCTCCCCATCCCTTCCTCTCTGTAAAAAATCAATATATTCTTTTAAGAAAAAGGAAATCCTGCTGAAACTGGTTTGGCTCGGTGGATAGAGCGTCAGCCTGCGGATTGAAGGGTCCTGGGTTCGATTCCAGTCAAGGGCATGTACCTGGGTTGCTGGCACATCCCCGCTGGGGGCATGCAGGAGACAGCTGATCAATGTTTCTCTCTCATCGATGTTTCTAACTCTCTATCCTTTTCCTTTCCTCTCTGTAAAAAATCAATAAAATATATTTTTTAAAAAATAGGTACAAATGAGTAACAGGAATATAGAAAATGCTTTCCTCACTAATCAAGGTGGAATCCCTCAGGCTTCTTGCAACACTACCAACCACAAGTCCCTCCCTGTGAACTTAGTACAGCGGGGAGAATTGGGACTTCAGGAATAGAAGGGAGCAGTGGAAACAGACCAAACCTCCCCAGGACCAACTACGCAGGAAACTGGAAAATGAAGCAGAACCACAGTCTACATGGGAGGACACAGCACACCGTGGGGCATGGGGGCTGGGAAATCACAAAGCCAAATCCAGGTCACAGGTGAGAGTGAGGGTCTTACCCAGCGAGGATATAAGTTCAAAGTTCTCCAGCATCACATTCAGGTACAGCTGTCTCTGACCCTCATCAAGGAGGCTCCATTCCTCCCTGGAGAAGTACAGGGCAATGTCCTCAAAGGTCACGCCAACCTGTCAGAATGGAGACAATTGACACTAGAACTATGTCTCTCTGAGAACCAGTAATTGTACTCCTCTCCTCCAGGACACCCGGTTAGTGTGGACACCAGGCCTGAAAGCTAGTGCAGGCTGCTCTCTCATCACAGTTCCATTATTGACTGGGATTTCTCTCAGCCAAGCAGAGTAGGGTGGGCATGATTGGGGGAGGGGAGGGTAGACAGCAATGACATTTAAGGTCTGGGCGATGCCTGCAGGGCCCCAGCCTTCCTGCCAAGCAATACCACTGCAGTCTCCTAGATCATGCTTCCAAAGCAAAGCCAAGCGTGGGTTTATGCTTCGCCTTTAAGTCCCGGGAACCATCAGCTCACACTTCCTCCAGATGTGCACACCACTGGGTAATCGTTAATTTCATCCCATGTTCAGACCCCAGGTTCACTCCCTCAGCTCTGCCCCCTTCCTGCACGAATGAGGTCCTGGATCTCGCTGGACTCACCCATGAACTTGGCACATGGCATGTAGAGAAGCTTGTCTTCCAGCCGGATCCAGGACCACCCCAGGCCTCTGATGGACCCCACAGCCGGGAAAGCCCCACTGAGTCTGTGACGTCCTCCCTGCAGCCTCTGATCTGTCCTTCAATCCTCACAGCCCACACCCTCAGGGGAACCTCAGAGGCAAGTCACCCTTGTCCACCTGAGGCATCCACCTTCTATAAAAACTACTGTTTGAAATTTTAATCCTCCTATTTGGCTTCTGTAAATGCTTGCTTGCTTAAATAATAAGGAAAATAAGACTATCCCACTTCAGAGAGGCCATTAAACCCTCCCAGGACGAAGTTATCAGTGCTGGGACCAGGCCAGGCCCTTGGTTGAAGACTTAAGTCCCCAGCACATAGGGGCTCTTTAAGAACTTGCAAAGGGGGCCGGATACACCCCATATTTGGGAGACCAAGAAGGGAACAACATATAAATAGGGAAAGTTCCTCCATGTCGGGTTCAGAATTTGACACATTTTTCTCAGGGCCTGCGCGTAATAATAATAAATGTAACTCCACCTCCCTAAGCGTTGCTTGGTTCTTCTCCGGTTTTCTGTAACACACCCTGCCCTGCACTTGCTGTGTCCTCAGAAGTCAACACACTCCTCTCCCCCCTCCACCTTCCTCACGGTCCTCCACGCAAAACTGAGCTGGAGGACGTGACAGGCGCCCCACCCAGGCTGTGGTGCTCCGTGTGAGGAGGCGGTGAGGGCTGGGGGACAGGAACTCACCTCAGCGCAGCTCCCCAGCGTGGGCGCCGCCATTGCACTCTGTGGGCTGAGCCGGGCAGGAACGGCTGGAGGAGCCTTTGCAGGAACGGCGGTCCCTGTCCCGGCCCTGGCGTGGGTCCGGTGGCAACTCCGAGCTTCAATCCGCAGCGTGAGCTGTGAGCACCACTGGGGGCTCCGACCATAGGCTGTGAGGCGGGGAACACCTCTCCACCTTCCCCACAGGAAGCCGCGACTGGAAAACCTGACCGCCTCAGACAAAAATCTGAGAACGGAATCTCTCTCCAGGGGGACTACCGGTCCCGCCCTACGGAAGCGGCCAAACGGAAATGCCTTCTCTGAGCCCCCATTGGCTCAGCCTCGTGGCATTCCATGCGTGGCCTTCTGGGTAATGTAGTTTCTAGGCTCCACAGCCCGGAAACAGTTACAAGAGTGGATTTAGGGGCATAAAGCCCAAGAACACACCAAGTAAACTAAGTGTCCTCTAGCGCCTTCACGGGAACGGATTTCCAGGGCAAGTTTGTTTCTGCTGCACCTGCTGGCTTCCTTTAGCTGCAGGTTTTGTATACCTTTCTTCAAAACCTGCTCTTTGGAATGGCAGGCACTGTTTCTTCATTCAGGACCTTTAGCACACGTCTCCTTCAGGCAAAATGTGGCTTGCAGAGGTTGCTCAATTGTCTAACTCTTGTTTAACTCCACCTAACCTGCCTCCATTGAATCCATTATACAAAGTTAATGTCACAAAACAGACACTCATACTTAGGAGCATCTGCTTCTGATGCCATCCAAAGTGTCAGCTCTGCCTGGGCTGCAGTGTGGATAAGATGGCCAAGAGACATGTGAAAAAATGCTTAAAGTCACTGGTCATCAGAGAGATGTAAGTTAAAGCAACAATTAGGTATCAAACCACCACTGTCAGAATGGCTGCATCAACAAAGGACAAGTGCTGGCGAGGATGTTGAAAAAAGGGAACCCGAGGACACTGCTGGTGGGAATGTAAACTGCTACAGCCGTTATGGAAATCAGTATGAACTTTCATTAAAAAAAGTTAATATGGAACTGCCATTTGTTCCATATTGGAATGGAGTGTGGAATGTCAGAAGGGAAGGTGGGTGAGGATAAAATAAAAAGAAATAACGTCCTGGGGTCAGGATTAAGCACACACTCACACACACACACAGTACAAACGAAGTTAACTAAGCATTGAGCATTTTCTTCTGTTCTCTGAAAGCAACGGGAAAGTTCTAGCATGCCATGTTCTGGGTCTGCTCTAAATTGTGTTTATAAATCTGTCTTCAGTCTGATGTTTCCCTGGAAATGCTGATAATCTTCCATGCAATTTTCTCCTTCTTGCCCAGTTGTGAGAATTAAAAGAGAAAAATGCTCAAAAATCTAACCCTGGAATCCTGGCAACAAAGTAAGGGCCGTCAATAATCTGCATGTCACATTCAGCCAACTGAGAATCAGGGAGTTCTAGTGAGTCCGCTGGAGATTCCCAGGTGGGAACACCACAATGAGGACTGAGTGCCCACAGCACCTGCCTCCTGCAGCAGAGTCAGTGGCTTCTTATAGGTCCCATTTCTCACTAAAATGCACCCAAAGACAACAGTGTTTATGGGCATTGGGAGTGTAAGAAGTGCCTGGCCTTGGAATGTCTCTGCAGGCAGAGGCTGAGGTACCAGGAGAGGAATAGAGAAACATCAATAATGAGAAAGAATCATTGATCAGCTGCCTCCTGAATTCCCCATACTAGGGGATCTATCCTGGGGAGCAGGTATGTGCCCTGACTGGGAATGGACCTGTGAACTCCTGGATCATAGGTCCATGTGGAACCACTGAGCCATGCTGGCTGGGCTGTCCTCATTCATGTTTCTAACTCCCTCTCCCTCTCCCTCTATGAAATCAATAAAAATGATTTAAAAATCAACGATAATATTTATTAAATGTAAAAAATATTAAAACATATTATTTCAATACAAAAAACCTTTATTTCCTAAAGCTAAAATGGTACAAAATGAGTAAAATTTCAATATTCATCTCTGTTTTTCCAATGTTTTTGAAGTCTTCTTTAAAATATTTTCATATAAAAAATATGGAATATTTCACGAATTTGTGTGTCATCCTTGCACAGGGGCCATGCTAATCTCTGTATCATCCCAATTTTAGCATATGTGCTGCGGAAGCAAGGACTCCACTGTCTTTTTGTTAAAGAAAACTGCCTCTATAAATCAACAAAGGACCAGTGCTCAGTTTTCTTGAGATATTAATGTTTATTGCATGTAACATATGTAAGAT
Source organism: Corynorhinus townsendii (assembly GCA_026230045.1). Taxonomy (NCBI): domain Eukaryota; kingdom Metazoa; phylum Chordata; class Mammalia; order Chiroptera; family Vespertilionidae; genus Corynorhinus; species Corynorhinus townsendii. The sequence goes on along the minus strand of JAPDVU010000011.1, from coordinate 48,753,837 downwards.
TGTTTTTCTTGAAATATTAAGCAAAAATCTATATATATATAAAAGCCAAGCGAACAAACAGCAGGATGACCAGAACGAACGGTGGGTATGAAGCACCCTGCAGCAGCCAAATGCCCTCTGTCCCTCCCCCAGGCGCCCTGACCCCCCATAAGGGCCCTCACACCCTGATCACTGAAGTGTGACCTTCAGTAACTCTAAGTAAGTAAATACTCTCCAGTCCTCATAGACTAGGAACCTGAATGACAAGTGATCAGGAGGAAAACTGATCACGGTCTGGACTGTCAGTCAGGAGAAGAGGAGAGGTGTCCAGCACAACCACCATCTTCTCTGCCCACGATCGGCCCTCCCTGACCCTGATGCAGTCAGGTGTCCAGGAGAGTTGTTTAGCACAACCACCATCTTCCCAAGTTCTAGCTCCACTTCTTACTACCAACGAGGGCAACCACATCAAACCACGTCCTTTCTTTAGAGGGTTTTACTGCATGGAACTAAACAGTATTACCTGTCTCGGGAGAGGCTTAGAAACAGAACCTGTAAGTGTCCCTGACACTAATGCGCCTTTGAAGCTTCAACTCATCCAAAAGCGAACAGCAAACGTGTATTCACCCTGCAAAGAACTTTAATGCTAATAACTCACACTGGCTGGCCTGCCCCTGTGCGGCACCCTTCTTGAAGGCCCCCCCACACACACACCAATTGGGGGCAGGGCTGGCTGGCCAACTGCCCTCGCCCTTTCCAACTATCAGCCCCATCCACCCCGATCAGGGGCAGACAGCCAGACCCAACACATGCACGTATTCATGCACCAGGCCTCTAGTATGTGTGTGTGTGTGTGTGTGTGTGTGTGTGTGTGTGTGTGTGTGTGTGTATATATATATATATATATATATATATCCTATCTAATAAAAGAGCAATCTGCAAATTGACCATCAGTTCAAGACATAAGATGGCTTCCCACATGTGGTCAAAGATGGATGCCCCTATGTGGACACAGATGGCTGCCACAAAATGGCCTGCAGGGGAGAGCAGTTGTGGGCAGTTAGGAGTGACCAGGCCAGGAGAGGAGGGCAGTTGGGGGTGACCAGGCCTGCAGGGGAGGGCAGTTGTGGGCAATCAGGCCAGCACGGAGGGCAGTTAGGGGTAATTGGGCCAGCAGAGAAGGTCAGTTGGCTGGGGGGGGGGGGGGGGGGGGGCGGGAGGGGAAACCGGGCCTGCAGGATTCAGCAGTTGGGGGGGACCAGGCCTGCATGGGAGGGCAGTTAAGGGTGACTGGGCTAGCAGGAGAGGGCAGTTGGGGGCAACCAGGCCTGCAGGGGAGGACAGTTAGGGGCAACCAGACTGGCAGGGTAGAGCAGTTAGGAGCAATCGGGCTGGCCAGGGAGCAGTTAGGCATTGATCAAGCTGGCAGGGGAGTGATTAGGGGGTGATAAGACTGGAAGGCAGAAGCGGTTAGGGGTAATCAGGCAGAGGCAGGTGAGTGGTTTGGAGCCAGCAGTCCTGGAATGTGAAAGGGATGTCCAACCTGATCCCAGTGGGGACCAGGCCTAAGGGGTCCCAGATTGGAGAGGGTGCAGGCGGGGCTTAGGGACAACCCCACCCTCACAGGTAGGAATATCGTGCACTGGGCCTCTGGTATGTGTCTGTGTGTGTTGTGTGTATGAGAGAAAATTTCCAAAATTCATAGAACATTAGGCGAAACATATAAGATATTTTAACAAAGATACAGATTCAACAGATGGACTTCTGCCTTAGTAAGTTTGGCGCAATGGATAGAGCATCGGCCTGCCTACTCAAGGGTCCCAGGTTTGATTCCGGTCAAGGGCATGTACCTTGGTTGTGGGTACATCCCCAGTAGGTGGTGTGCAGGAGGCAGTTGAATCAATGTTTCTCTCTCATCAATGTTTCTAACTCTCTATCCCTCTCCATTCCTCTCTGTAAGAAAATCAATAAAATGTATTTAAAAAAACCCCACAAAAACAAATGCACTTCTGAGAAATAGCTACCCATAAATTCCTCAATAAAATACAAACATTGAGGTAGAATGACAAAATTATGGAATATCTATTTATATATCTCTCTATATTAGATGTCAATATGCTGTCAAACTATCTGGGTAATGATGTCCAGTAGTAACACCTGGCTTCCTCTCCCTAGTAATGACTAGCCTCAGGTGGAAACACTTTACACTGTAATCAAATCTTTTCCTGTGCCTCATCTCATTTAATCCTCACAGAAGTCCTGGAGTAGGTAGATAGGACACTCAGTGGAATCCTATTTTCTTTCCATTAGCCAGAAAACGTAGATTTAGAAAGCTTAGAAAGATGACCTGACTGAAAAGAAGAATTGGTGGATCTTGAAAATGACTTCAGATTATCTCACTGCACAGAATATAGTCAAACACTGCTGCAGTTAAGTATTTTACCCTTTGTTCTCCCTGTGTGACCTACAATAATACTGTGCTTCGTGTTGATGTTCACTGCTGTGTTGCTGACAATTACCTGAAAGAGAACTTGGGGTGCTTCACTGGACTGGAAAAAGTTCAGCTACATCAGAAACCAGGTCTAATTACACAAATTTATTTTATATGTATAAAAGGCTAAGCTGACTCACGCATGTGCGATACATATAAAGCTCTCACTGGTGCCAATCGCACGCGTGTGTTTCAATCTGTCATTGTTGATCGTGAATTTGGTTGTTTTTGTTGATATTCTGAAGCTGATAGAAAGCAGCGGCGGTGCATGGAAAAATGGTGATTAAATTCGATAATAATAGTGATCCGGGTAGATATAATTATCACCGAGAAACCATAGTTGCTGTCATATTCAGAAACGAAGATGGAGGATCTCCTCTTGAAAAGGACTTGCTCATTCATTGTAAACCAGATGCCAATAATCCGAATGCCAGTAAAATGAAACAAATCAGTATCCTGTTTCCTACATTAGATGCAATGACATATCCTATTCTTTTCTCACACAGTGATAAAGGCTGGGTAATGAATATTGCATTAGGACTCAGACGACAGTGTAATCGACAAAAATATTACATTCAGCCCTAACTGGTTTGGCTCAGTGGATAGAGCATCAGCCTGCGGATTGAAGGGTTCCAGGTTCATTTCCGGTCAAGGGCATGTACCTTGTGGCATGCACATCCCCAGTGGGGGGTGTCCAGGAGGCAGCTGATCCATGTTTCTCTCTCATCAGTGTTTCTGACTCTCTGTCCCTCTCCTTTCCACTCTGTAAAAAAATTAATAAAATATATTTTAAAAAAATATTAGATTCAATGGATGATGCTGAAAAGAAAGCTTTCCCATCAAATTCTTTACAAAAGTATTACTCCTTCAGCAATGCCATGTCATAAATTAGAATTGAAAGTAGGTGCAATCATCATGCTACTGAGAATTGCAATAGTAAACGGGGCCTCTGTTACGATACTATATTATAGAAAGATTGTGACCTAACATAATCGAAGCTGAAGTATTAACAGGATCTGCGGAACAGAGCTTATTTCTGATTCCAGGAATTGATTTGTCCCCATCTGACACTGGCCTTTCTTAGAATAAGTTTAATCAATTTATCAGTCATTTAAAAAAATATATTTTATTGATTTTTTACAGAGAGGAAGGGAGAGAGATAGTCAGAAACATCAATGAGAAACATTGATCAGCTGCCTCCTGCACGCCCACTGGGGATGTGCCCACAACCCAGGGACATGCCTTTGACCGGAATCGAACCTGGTACCCTTCAGACCATAGGCTGACGCTCTATCCACTGAGCAAAACTGGTTTTGGCAAGTCATTGTTTTTTATCAATATTGTTTTATATCATGTTTTTGTTTTTATAGCATGTTTTTGTTCTTTATATATCCTTGTTGCTACATAAAATGATTGTTTATTAATCAATTTATATATTATTTTCATGTACACGTTGTTACTAATTTCTTTTCATCCCTGACACTTCTATTATAAAGGGTGAACAGCGATATAAAGATATTTCTTCCAATTAATTTCCTTTCAACGGGCACAAATTCGTGCACCGGGCCACTAATTTTCAAATAAAGAATGAATGACCAAACAAAATATTATCTAGGATAGCAATCACCAACCTTTCGAATCTCACGGACAACCAGTGGTCCGCGCACCACCATTTGGTGACCGCTGCTATAGAATGTGGAGCATGTGAGTACCCTACACACGGGTGGGAAAAGGTCAAAAGGTACAATCAGCTTATTTTTATTTTGAAGGACTAGTGTCTTGATTTGTAAAATATATATTTATTAACTTAAGAAAAGAAGGTGAAGATAGAAGCACCAATGAAGAGAGAGCATCAATGACTAGCTGCCTCCTGCACATCGCATACTGGGATTGAACCTGCAACTCAGGAATGTACCGTGACCTGTAAATACTATACTGCAGGCAAATAATGTAATGATTCTGTCTCAAAAGCAAACTTCTTTTGCTATATAACTTCAGTAAAAACACTTAATTGCTAAGCACTAGTAACAAGCACCTGAGCTTGCTAGAAAAACGGTGGCACTAGACCTGCTGAGTGCACTGTTGCCAAAATCATGGACTTCTGCTGGGAACCAATTCCAGCATGTAATAATTACAAGTTTCACCAAAAGGTTGGTGAAGCTTGGGCGGCTCAACAAGGGTGAGCTACATATGTACTGTACCTGTTGAAATGGCTAAACAGCACTTCCCCCAAACCTGAATAGGATTGTTAACTGCCAGACAGCTCAGGGCATTTTATTGCCTCCTGTTGGCCAAACACATGAACATCTGTAGGCTATTCCCCAATCTGACAATATCCTTTGATACCCTACCCTTTGAAGTGTATTCTCTCCACCGTGCCTTAGGACAAACTGTGTTGAATATAAGCACGGGTCCTTGGTCAAGGTAAGAGTCTTTAGCTCCTTCAGCTGAAGATCCTCTGACCCCCAATGCCTTTCAAAATTATCTTTCTTCATTGGACTCTTTAATCATCTACACGCAGCCCCTTTCTCCAGAATGTGGAACTCTTTGTAAGGCTGGGGAAAGAACCCTGGCAGACTTCATAGAAAAGCCGGCCTGGGAGAGCAGTATCTAAGCAGCACAATTAACCACATGCAAAAATTTGTGTTCTGTATGTAATAAGCAATTAATATATAAAATCTACAAGGCAATCAAAAGAATCTTTAACCAAAAAATAGTCAATAAACAGGACAGGATGTAGAGAGTTCTTCAAAACGTACATACATATGACTAATAGGAATATAGAAAATGCTTTCCTCACTGATCAAGGTGGAATCCCTCAGGCTTCCTGCAACACTACCAACCACAAGTCCTTCCCTGTGAACTTAGTACAGCGGGGAGAACTGGGACTTCAGGAAAGAAGGGAGCAGTGGAAAAGAGACCAACCCTCCCCAGGACAGCAACTACCCAGGAAACTGGAAAGTCAAGCAGAACCAGTCTGCATGGGAGGACACAGCACACCCTGGGGGATGGGCCTGGGAAATGGCAAAGCCAAGTCCAGATCACTGGTGACAGTGAGGGTCTTACCCAGCGAGGATAGAAGTTCAAAGTTCTCCAGCATCACATGCAGGTAAAGCTGTCTCTGATGCTGAGAATCATTTATCAGCTTATCAGCTGCCTCCTGTATGCTCCACACTCCGGACCTAGCTGGGCACAGGCATCCTCCCTGACTGTGAATGGAATCGAGATTTCCTAGTTTATATGTATAAACTAGAGGCTTAGTGAACAAAATACATGCACTCAGGGGGATCCCTCAGCACAGGCTGTGCGCTCTTTCAGTCCAGGAGCCCACGGGGATAAAAGGTAAAAAACACTTATATACACTTAAAGAATTATACAGAGTCCTAACTGGTTTGGCTCAGTGGATAGAATGTCTGACTGTGGAATGAGGGGTCACAGGTTTGATTCCGATCAAGGGCATGTACCCTGGTTGTGGGCATGACCCCAGTGAGGGATGGGCAGGAGGCAGCTGATCGATGTTTCTGTCTCATCGATGTTTCTAGCTCTCTACTCCTTCCCCTTCCTATCTGTAAAGAATCAATAAAATATATATTACAAAAATAAAAATAAAAAAGAATTATACGGAAATGTTTGTACCACCTTTATTAGCAATAACCAAATATTTATTAAAATGGACATGATGGTGATATATACAAAGATATGAATATCCACCTAAGCCCTAGCCGGTTTGGATTTGGATACAGCATAGGCCTGCAGACCAAAGGCTCCTGGAATCAATTCCAGTCAAAGGCACGTATCTTGGTTGAAGACTCCTCCCCAGCTGGGGCCATGGTCACAGCTGATGCAGGAGGCAACCAATCGATGTGTTTCCTTCACATCAATTTTCCCTCTCTTCCACTCTCCAAAAAGTCAATAGAAAAATATCCTTGGGTGAGGATTAACAACAAAACAAAAAGAATATCTATCAAAAAATAAAAAAAGATGAGTTACTAATATATCTCTTAAAAATCTCCAAGAATTTATAAAATAATAATTAAAGCTGAAAAATACTTAGAAAAAGCCAAGTTCTTTATTAAGAACAGCAAACAGATTAAAGGAGGTCATGAAGCAACTAAACAGTCACAGATATGATCAGTATTGAGTGCAATTATGGTTTTACTTTCATGCACATGTCAAGATTCATGAAACTCTACACTTATACATGCAATTTACTCATTGCAGCTGTTAAAAAAATGATTCAAGATAAAAGAAATATACTTTCACCTATTTTGGAATAGGTTTGGCAACTCTGTATTATATTCACATACTTATGCCCTCTGAGCAAGTCTCATCTCAGTGACAGAAAATGTAACAAACAATGAAGAACTTTCACCCAAACCCACTGAATGCTGACTGGGTCACAAAAGCCACATCTCCGGCCTAAAGACACCCTTCCTTTTCCTCTTAGTTTTGCTGCCAGAGCACCAATGGCTCTGATGGGAACATCTGAGAAGCTACAGGAAACCACAAACCTCTTGATTATAATCAATGACAATAATTGCTGCACAGAATATAAACATGCTGGGAGTTCCTCAGATCTGTGCACACACTACTCCTGTAGTCTTTTCCACAAAAAAATTTCTGGGTGCTGGTTTAGATGAAGACAATTCCATCTAATAGGCTGCAGTCTGGTCAAAAAACCATTAGGTCAGTGTTTCTGCAGTAAGAGGGTTCACCTCACTGCAATGGTCCTCCAACCAGTGACCATCACCCATGGAACTCAATGCATTAGGGCACATGGCCCTCTGCAAGACCTGGGCAGGAGGTTCCTTCCAAAGTCTTTGCATCCCCTGAAAACAAGAAAAAAATTCACGCCGCTCCCAGACATACTTGAGGTTCTCACAGCTACTCCCCCTTTCGAATGATTTCTGTGTCTCACAACATCCATCTTCACATGAGGACTAGAGTCCATAGTGTTTCCTGGAAAATTATGGGAAACAATGTAACTTTAGCAAACACTGCTGAGCTAATTTCTGCACCATAGTCTTCTTTCAACAACAAAAATGTTGGAGACCACATAAAAGATTTTCACATCACTGTACTTGAAGAGCCCAGATCTCCTTACAAACTAACACGCACAGTAAACAGGACATCAAAATTTAAAAAGTGTTAAGAAAAAGCCTTCCTTATTTTGTAAAGAAAGGGACCTGAGACTGGCAGTTGATGACTTAGGCACTGAATAAATTCATCACTGTCATCTAGGGAACATGTGTTCCTGAAAATGGCAGTGCCTCTACGACATTATGTTTACTTGGGCAACGCATGACAGGTAAACAAGGAAGAACTAAGAGCTCAGGTATTCCCAATTTAGTTCAACAAATTAATGAAAGACTTAGCTTCACTGGGCGCATGAGGATGGTGATGGATGCCATCTGTAGGGACCTTATAGGTGGTTCAGGTGAAATACCTTCAGCAACAGAAATATGCAGTGACATAGATCTGGCAGGACATCTCTGTATGTTAGAAAGTTCAACATAATTTCATAGTGTTCCAACATAAAAACACACACACACTACAGCAAACCCACTTACAGGAACTTTACATAATATAGGTAAGTATATGTATGAGATACAATTCAGAAAAATGAGGATTCACAGATTTTCTTGTACTATTGTTAAGTCCTATCTAAGAAACTACATTTCCTACACATCTAAGAAATTTCTCACATTTACATTTGGACTCTTATGTGGAGAAGAAATTTAGAAATATGCCCGAGAGATACCTCACATTAATTGCACTCATAATGGCTTTCTCCAGTGTGAACTCTCTGATGATATTGGAGACCACTCCCACTTTTAAAAGATTTCCCACATTCACTGCATTTATAAGGCTTTTCTCCTGTGTGAACTCTCTGATGTCTACAAAGGTTGGTTTTAGTGGTAAAACATCTCCCACATTCACTGCATTGATAAGGCTTTTCTCCTGTGTGAATTCTCTGATGAAATTGAACACCATTTCTACTTGTAAAAGACTTTCCACATTCACCACATTTATATGGATTTTCTCCTGTATGAATTCTTTGATGACAACGAAGGGGAGTCCTCCATCTAAAAGATTTCCCACAATCACTGCATTTGTAAGGCTTTTCTCCTGTGTGAACTCTCTGATGACTACGAAGATGAGGAATAGTGGGAAAAGATTTCCCACATTCACTGCATTGATAAGGCTTTTCTCCTGTGTGAATTCTCTGATGATATTGAAAACCATTGCTACTTATAAAAGACTTTCCACATTCACTGCAGTGATAAGGCCTTTCTCCAGTGTGTACTCTCTGATGACAACAATCTTTAGTGCTATTGCTGTAAGCGTTTCCACATTTATAAGGCTCTTCTCCAGTGTGAACCCTCTGATGACAATGAAGGTTACTGCTATCGGTAAAAGATTTCCCAGACTCATTGTACTCATAAGGCCTTTCCACGGTGGGAACTCTCTGATCATAGTGGAGGGCACTGCTACTGGTAAAAACTTTTTCATATTCACTGCTCTCATAAGGCCTTTCTCCGGTGTGCAAAGCTTCATGATCACCTAGACTGTTAATACTGCTAAAAGCTTTTCCATACTCATTCCATTGATAAGGTCTTTCTCCAGTGTGACCTTGCTGTTGATCATGAAAGCCAGAAAATGTCGTTAAATATTGTCCACATTCAGAGCACACAAAACACCGACTTCCTACATGGACATCCTGTTCCAGAATAAAATTGTGGTTGCAACTAATGTCTTTCTTACATTCTTTTCTGTTGTAATCATTGTTTCTCCTTTGAAACATCATCTCACACTTCGAAACAGCATTTGGACTGTCCCTGGACATAGCAGCCTTTAGGTGGAGGTGTCTGGACCCAGTAAGGACCACCTGCCCAACATCCCCGCGTTTGAAATGATTCTGGGACACATTGAAATTACAGCTGTTTGCAAGTGAGATCCTGTTCACACCTGTATTGAAAGTCTTCTCTCTCACATGCTGTTGGTGAACTTTTACATTGAAGAAAAACCGTTTTGTACATCCCCCGCACCTCAACAGTATCTGTCCATGTTCTGTTCCCTGCAGCTCAGTCAAATGCAAAATGTTTCCGAAGACGATCCCACAACTCTCACAGGGGTGGCTCTTCTGGGAACATAAGGCTACCTTTGGATTCCTTGCCTGTGACACTCTTACAGAAACGTTCTCTTTAGTGGGTGCCTCCACATTCTCTGCTCCACAGCAGCAACCTGAACAAAAGGAAACGCTGGTGAGGTACATGTTGATCTTATGAAAACAGAATATCTTCACCACAAATGTTTGTATGTCATGACTAGGCCTGATTGCACAGAACAATTTTCAAGACAAATGAGGTATACTCTGAGGAAATACATAACGTGGCCCCACGAGTCAGTCGATGATGAAAAGCTCACGAAGAAAGAAGAGAAGCACAGGATGGGACACAAAGAAGAGAGGAAGGTTCTACTCATTGTTCCTGCACAAATGGCTTCTTCTAGGACCTTACATGCTGGCCATGTGAGTCTGTGTAGAATAATTTAAAGGTGCTCAAGACCATAAAAATCAACGGTATTAGAGCACATGATGTTCAACGTCAACATAATAACACATGTGCACTCCAAGGTGCTGCAGGCATGGAACAACATTGGAGTGCAGTAAAGAGCGACCTGTGAAAGAGGCAGAGGCGCAACGTCCGGAGTGGTCAAGGTTACACGTGATGTGGGAAATGAAATAGAAATGATCACTATTAGAACTGAATAGTAGGCAAAGTATCAACATAAGCACAAACAAGCATAACTGGGTGAGGAATGGGCAACTGTAACCAAACACCGGGTTTCTAGCTATGAATGTAACAAAGGCCAGCAGAGAATTCCTCCCCAATGACCCTTCACCAAGGCAAGACCGCCTGTGGGTCCACTGTGTCATTCAAAAATCACGTTTCTTCTGTGATGCACAAATGATTCTTTGACTTAAATCACGTTTGAGCAATTGCATGGGATAAACGATGCAAATCTTCAAAGAAAAACAGAAAAGATTGATGGTCAGCACTGTGGAAGAACAACAAAGTGTAAATGAGACCACAGACAAAAGACCTATGTGTGGGACACCAGGAAGATGGCAGGATCAGAGATATGAGCATCTTTCTCCATGCCAGTGTAAGTAGACAGCTATCCATGAACAAAAACCCCATAAGAAATGGGAATAAGAGTACCTTCAAGGCAAACAGTATTCCAGAACACAAATGAAGGAGAACTCTACAGAAAGGATGACTGGAAAAGACTGGGTGAATAAACATATTTGAAAATACGTACAGTTAAAAACAAGGGTCAGAGTTACCTCCCGTACGCACTATGTTCTGCTATCGTTGACCCTAGGGGCCTGTCCTTCAAAAAATGCTGGGAATTTTTGTGTTTAAAGACCACAGAATGGCTGGTCCCGTATGGCTCAGTTGGTTGGAACATTGTCCTGTGTACCGAAGGGTCAAGGATTCAATTCCCAGTCAAGGCACATGTCAGTATGTGGGTTCCATTTCCACTCAGATTGTGTGCACAAAGAAGCCTATATAAGATTCTCCCTCACACTGATGTTTCCTTCTCTCTCCCTCTCCCTGTCTCCCTCCCTTCCTCCCTCTCTCTCTCATTATTCATGTTTCTACCTCTCTCTCCTTTTCTTCCTCTCTGAAATCAATAAAATATATTTTAAAAGTAAATAATTTAAAGAATAAATAAATAGTTCTGGCACGTGTCACTAAGTGCTGAGAGTGCCTCTCTGTACACAGGAAAGTCATGCTTTCGATTCCCAGTAAAGGGCAGGTACATGGCCTTCAGGTCTGATCCCGACTCTGAGAGTAGGCACATGTGGGAGGCAATCAATTGATGTTTCTTTCTCTCTCTCTGCCTATTCTCTATCTCCCTTTACCTTACTCTCTCTGTCTGAGAAAAAAAAATTAATGGGAAAAATGTTTTCACTATTGAGGTGAAGATAAAAGAAGAATAAAGTTTTGAATTAAGAAAAGTTACAGGAGAGGATCCAAGATTGCAGTGTAGACAAAGGCTAATACTCGCTGCCTCCCACAACCACATCAAAATTACAAGTAAAATACAGAACAACCGTCACCCAGAACAGCTGGAAAGCTAGCTACAACAAATTCTTACGACTAGAGAAGTAAAGAAGAAACCGCACTGAGATGGTAGGAGGTACTAAGGCACGAAAGGTGCTGGTCCTGTACCCATGGGGGCCGCTTTTTTAATTGGGAGGGAGGCTGTCTCTGCAGAGTTCACACGGAAGAGCAAGAGTTCCCAGTACAACACCAGACGTCCAGCCCAGGGTCCCAGAGCTGGGAAAAAAGTCCCTACTGGCAGTAAGAACTTCGGTCTGTAAAAACCAGTGCAGACTGGGGCTGAGTGACAGAGGCTACAGGAGATCAAGCCACTCTTCTTTTTAAATATATTTTATTGATTTTTTACAGAGAGGAAGGAAGAGGGATAGAGAGCTAGAAACATCGATGAGAGAGAAACATCAATCAGCTGCCTCCTGCACACCCTCTACTGGGGATGTGCCTGCAACCAAGGTACATGCCCTTGACCGGAATCAAACCCGGGACCCTTCAGTCCGCAGGCTGACGCTCTATCCACTGAGCCAAACTGGTTCCGGCCTCAAGCTGTTCTTCTTACAATGCCAGCACTACCAACTGACCTGACAAGATCCGGCTTCCTCGGAGCTCCAGTACCAGAGGAGCTCCAGTACCAGGTGAGGCTCGGGAGGGTGGGGCGCCAGGTGGATACCAAGATACATATGAGCAAAACCGGGACTGACTGGCATGGGGCAGGAACTCAAGTGAGGCTTTCTTCCAGACATAGGGCTCCCAGGGATCATTCCTATGCTGAGACCTCCCGGTTGCAGGGGTGAGTGGCAGTCATTTCTGTTTTCTCCGCCCGAGTGATTCCCTGAGACCTCACCCCATCCAATTTATTTTTATATTTTTAAAATATATTTTACTGATTTTAGAAAGGAAGGGAGATGCAGAGAGAGATAGAAACATGAATGATGAGAGAGAATCACTGATTGGCTGCCTCCTGCATGCCCCCTACTGGGGATCTATCATGCAACCGAGACATGTGTCCTTAGCTGGAATGAAACCTGGGACTCTTCAATTCACAGGCTGACGCTCTATCCATTAAACCAATCAAGCTAAGGCCCCATCCAATTTGAAAGCCCACCTCTCTGTGCAGCAGCGTTTGGCCTGTCTTTGCTCAGGCTAAAACCTATCAAACAAGTTGCCGTTGGCACCAGCACTAGCCTTCCCTGCTTTACAGCAGGGCCACATCGGAGCATTTCCAAATCCGATACCAAGCGAAGAATCTGCAGATCTCTCTGAGATGCTGCTGGGTGGCTCCAGGCAGACCTGCCTGAACCCGAGAGCCAGTGTTCCCAGTGTTCAGTGTCATACCACATCAGCTTACAACTCTTCAAATCCATAAGCGACACAGTCAAGCAGCAGACTCACTGAGCAACAAAGCCCCAATGAAGCAAGTCCTGCTCCAAAGGGGTGTCTCCTACACAATAGTCCTCCCTCTAGGTCGCAATGGCCCTGATAGATGCTAAAATCCACAACAAAATTCTGGCAAATCGATTCCAGCATTACATTAGAAAGATCATATACTGTGACCAAGTGGGATGGAAGGATGGTACAATATCTGAAAATCAATAAACATGATACATCACATAAACAAATTGAAAGACAAAAATCACATACTCATATCAACAAATGCAGAAAAAGCATTCAACAAACTCCAGCACCTTTTCTTCATAAAAACTCTCAGCAAAGTGGGAGTACAAGGATCAAACCTCAACATAATAAAAGCCTTATATGATAAACCACAGGCAACATCATACTCAATGGGCAAAACTAAAACCATTTTCCCTAAGAACAGGAACAAGACAGGGATGCCCACTTTCACCACTCCTGTTCAACATAGTACAGGAAGTGTTAGTCATAGTGATAAGACAAGAAGAAATGAAAGGCAACAAGACTGGAAAAGAAGAAGTAAAACTGTCATTATTCACAGATGACATGATATTGTACAAAGAAAACCCAAAGGACTCTATCAAAAAACTACTAAATATGATAAACACATTCAGCATTGTAGCAGGATACAAATTTAACAACCAGAATTCTATGGCCTTTTATACACCAATAATCAACTCACAGAAAGAGAAACAAACAAACAATCCTATCTACCACTGCAACAAAAAAATTAGGATACCTAGGGATAAAGTTAAGTAAGGAAGTAAAAGACCTGTACTCCGAAAACTACAGGAAGTTGAAAAAAGACATAGATGAAGACATAAACAAATGGAAGAATATAGCATGTTCATGGGTTGGTAGAATCAACATTATTAAAATGTCCACAACACCCAAAGCAATCTATAGATTCAATGCAATCCCAATTAAGATACCAAGGGCCTATTTCACAGACCTAGAACAAACTCGCCAAACATTCATATGGAATCTATAAAAAAAGAAAAAATGAAGGGCCTCAGCAATCTTCAGAAAGAAGAACAAAGTTGGAGGGATTACAATACCAGATAACAACCGATAGCACAAAAATGCCTGGTACTGGCACAACAGACATATAGAACAGGCAACAGAACACACAACCCAGAAATCGCCCCAAGCCATTATGCTCAATATTTGACAAAGGAAGAACGGCATACAATGGAGTCAAGACAGCCTCTTCAATAAGTGGTGTTGGGAAAATTGGACAGATACATGCAAAAGAATAAAACTACACCACCAACTTATACCATACACAAAAATAAACTCAAAATGGATAAAGGACTTAAACGTAAGTCGTTGATACCATAAAAATCTTAGAAGAATTCATAGGCAGGAAAACATTATACATATGTCCTAGCAATATCTTTATTGGTACAGCTAACGGGGAATAGAAAGTAAGGAAAAAAGAAACAAATGGTAGTATATCAAAATAAAAAGCTTCTGCACAGCAAAAGAAAACATCAAGAAAACAAGAAAGACCCCTGCATGGGAGAACATATCTGCCAATTACATTTCAGATAAGGGTTTAATCTCCAAAATTTAAAGAGAACTTATATACCTTAACAAATCGAAGATAAACAATCCAATGAAAAAATGGGGAAAGGTCCTAAATAGACACTTTTCCAAAGAGGACATACAGATCGCTGAGAAAAATATGAAAACATGCTCAAAGTCACTAATCATCCGAGAGATGCAAATAAAAAAGACAATGCAGTATCACCTCACACCCTTCAGAATGGCTATCATCAACAAATTGACAAAGGGCAAGTGCTGGCCAGAATGTTGAGAAAAAGGAAACCTGGTGCACTGCTGGTGGGAATGCAGACTGGCGCATCCACTTGAAGACAGTATGAAGTTTCCTCAAAAAGTTAAAAATGGAATTCCCATATAACCCAGTCATCCCACTACTAGGACTCTCTCCCAAGAAACCAAAAGGAACAATCAGAAAGGAGATATGCACTCCGATGTTCATAGCAGCACAATTTACTATAGCTAAGATTTGGAAACAGCGTAAGTGCCCATCAGCAGATGACTGGATTAGAAAACTGTGGTACATCCACACAATGGAATACTAAGCTGCGATAAAAAAGAAGGAACTTTTACCATTAGCAATAACATGGCTGGAACTGGAGAGCATTTTGCTAAGTGAAATAAGTCAGTCGGAGAAAGGTAAATATCACATTATCTCACTCATAAGTGTGATATAATGATCAACATATTTTAATGCACAAGAATAGATCCAAATGGCAGGAGAGGAGGGGTTAGAGAGCGATGAAAGGCCTTGTATGCACGCATATTAGCATAACCAATGGACACAGACACTGGGGCGGTGGGGGCTTCCCTGGGGTGGATATGGCTGCGGAGGAGCGAGGGGGTGAAGCAAAGAAAAAGTTGACATATATTGAACTCTAGACAATAAATAAATAAATAAGATAAACTAGTACATTTAAAGATTGTCAAAGGACTTAAACAGAAACTTTTTAAAAAAGGACGTAAAGAAGGCCAAGAGACATAAGAAAACATGCTCAAGGTCACTAATCATCTGAGATGTGCAAATCAAAACGACAATGAGATACCATCTCACACCTGTTAGGATGGCTATCATCAACAAATCAACAAACAACAAGTGTTTGCAATGATGTGGAGAAAAAGGGACCCTTGTGCATGGCACGTGGGAATGAAGACTGGTAGACACAGAGGAAAATAGCATGGAGTTTCCTCCAAAAATTAAAAATGGAACTCGCATATGACCCAGTAATCCCACATCTAGGAATATATCCGAAAAAATCAGAAATACCAATAACAAAAACCATATACCGCCCTATGTTCATAGCAGCACAATTTATGATAGCTAAGATTTGGAAACAGCCTAAGTGACCATCAGCAGATGAGTGAATTAAAAAGCTGTGGTACATCTACATCACTGATTCTCAACCTTCCTAATGCCGCGACCCTTTAATAAGTTCCTCATGTTGTGGTGACCCCCACCATAAAATTATTTTCCGTGCTACTTCATAACTAATTTTGCTACTGTTATTAATCGTAATGTAAATATCTGATATGCAGGATGTCTTAGGCGACCCTTGTGAAAGGGTCATTTGAACACCAAAAGGGTTGCGACCCACAGGTTGAGAACAGTTGACCTATGCTACTGTAAAAAAGAAGGAACTCTTACCATTTGCAACAGCATGGAGAAAGACAAATATCACAGAATCTCACTCATTTGTGGGCAATGTAGGAAAAAGAAGATCTATCTAATACAATATGTAATACTTTAAAAAATAAATGCAATCCTAAGAATAATTCCTTTGGTATTTTACAAAGAAATGAAAAGAGAATCTTGAAATGTAAGAAATTAAAAAACTCAAACAGCAAAAGAAATCTTGAAAGAAAACAAAGCGCATAGCATCAGACTTCCTGACTTCAATTTATTACAAAGAGAAAGCAAGCAAACAGTGTGTTGCTGGAGAAACACACACACATACATCAACAGAACAGAACAGAAAACACAGAAATAAACCCAGGCACATCCTTTCAAGTAATTTCTGACAAACCTGCAAGACACAGTAGAAAGGAAAGATAATTTCTTCAAAGAATGGTGCTGCTAAAATTCAATGTCAGCGCTAAATGTCATTAAATGTCAGCGCTAAAACGCAAAACTCCTCAGGACAACTAGAGAAAAGGTTTTGGAGATTTGTTATGGACATGATTTTCTTTTTCTTTAAAATATATTTTATTGATTTTTTACAGAGAGAAAGGGAGAGGGATGGAGAGTTAGAAACATCTATGCGAGAGAGAAACATGGATCAGCTGCCTCCTGCACATCCCCCACCAGGGATGTGCCCACAATCAAGGTACATGCCCTTGACCTGAATTGAACCTGGGACCCTGGAGTCCACAGGCTTAGGCTCTATCCACTGAGCCAAACCGGTTAGGGCTCAGACAGGAGTTTCTGAATGTGACACCAAACACCAGACAAAATAGACAAAACAGTCAACATTGCAACAAATAAAGAAAAACAGCTTCTTCCCAGTACAACTGCAATAAACAAAATGAAAGGAAAGAAAATTAGAGGATGGATGAAAATCCTTGCAAATCATATGACGGAATCGCTTGGAGATATTGGCTCAGTGGATAGAGTGTTGGCCTGCGGACTGAAGGGTCCCGGGTTCGATTCCACTCAAGGGCATGTACCTGGGTTGCGGGCACATCCACAGTAGGGGGCGTGTAGGAGGCAGCTGATCCATGTTTTTCTCTCATCGATTTTTCTAACTATCTCTCTCCCTTCCTCTGTGTAAAAATCAATAAAATATATTTTAAAAAAAAAGAAATTAACACAAATAGTTGGAGTTCCCAGGGGATAATAAAGATATCTTAATATGATACTGCAGGCTAATAACAATGCAATGACAGTCTGAAAAGCAAACTCTATAGAATTTCATTAAAAACACTTTATTGCAAAGCAATATCAACCAAACTCAGATGGTTGTTACTACCAAAGTCACAACCACCTGAGTTTCTTAGAAACATGGTGGCACTAGACCTGCTGAACGCAGGGTTGCCAAAACCATGGACTTTGTATAAAAGCGGGTGCTGGGGAACAATATCTGCAAAGGACAATTAAGCACATGCAACAACATGTGTTCCTGTAGATCATAACATTTAATATATAAAATATAAAAGGTCATCAAAAGAATGTTTAACCAAAAAATAGGTACTAACGAGGACAAGGATGTAGAGACAATTATTAAAAAAATAGGTACAGCACTGACGGGATAGAGCCTCGGCCTGCGGACTGAAAGGGCCCAGGTTCGATTCCGGTCAAGGGCATGTACCTTCATTGCAGGATCATCCCCAGCAGGAGGTGTGCAGGAGGCAGCTGATAGATGTTTCTCTCTCATCAATGTTTCTAACTCTTTATCCCTCTCCCTTCCTCTCTGTAAAAAATCAATAAAATATATTGTTAAAAAACTATGTACAAATGACCAACAGGAATATAGAAAATGCTTTCCTCACTGATCAAGGTGGAATCCCTCAGGCTTCCTGCAACACTACCAACCACAAGTCCTTCCCTGTGAGTGTAGTACAGCGGGGAGAACTGGGACTTCAGGAATAGAAGGGAGCAGCGGAAACAGACGTACCCTCCCCAGGACACCAACCACCCAGGAAACTGGGAAATTAAGCAGAACCACAGTCTACATGGGAGGACACAGCACACCCTGGGAGATGGGGCCTGGGAAACTGCAAAGCCAAGTCCAGGTCACTGGTGACAGTGAGGGTCTTACCCAGCGAGGATACAAGTTCAAAGTTCTCCAGCATCACATGCAGGTACAGCTGTCTCTGACCCTCATCAAGGAGGCTCCATTCCTCCCTGGAGAAGTACAGGGCAATGTCCTCAAAGGTCACGACAACCTGTCAGAATGGAGACAATTGAAACCAGAGCTGTCTCTCTGAGAATCTCCACTCCTACTCCTTACACACCTTCCCCACCCTCAACCTCCTCCAGGGCACCCGGTTAGTGTGGACACCAGGCCCTAATCCCAGTGCAGGCTGCTCTCTCATCACAGTCCCACTGCTCACTGGGATTGCCCTCAGCAGTGCAGCTGAGTTGGGTGGGAAGAATTGGGGGAGGGAAGGGAGCAATGCCATATAAGGTCTGGGTGATGCCTGCAGAGCTCCAGCCTTCCTGCCAAGTAATACCACTGCAGTATCCTAGGACAGTGGTCAGCAAACTGCGGCTTGCGAGCCACTTGCGGCTCTTTGGATCCTTGACTTTTTAGCAAAGGCCAGCTTCGGAGTACCCTAATTAAGTTAATAACAATGTACCTACCTATATAGTTTAAAATATTTGGCTCTCAAAAGAAATTTCAATCATTGTACTGTTGATATTTGGCTCTGTTGACTGATGAGTTTGCCGACCACTGAGGCCTAGATCATGCCTCAAAGACAAAGCCAATCCTAGGTTTATGCTTCGCTTTTAAATCCCCACATCAGGTCCCGGGGACCATCAGCTCACACTTCCTCCAGATGTGCACACCACTGGGTAATCTCTTTCCCCTTCCCATCTTCAGACCCATGTTCACTCCCTCAGCTCTGCCCCTTCCTGCTCAATGCCACTGGATCTCGCTGGACTAACCCATGAACTTGGCACATGGCATCCAGAGAAGCTTGTCTTCCAGCCGGGTCCAGGACCACCCCAGGCCTCTGATGGACCCCACAGCACAGAAAGCCCCACTGAGTCTGTGACGTCCTCCCTGCAGCCTCTGATCTGTCCGCCAATCCTCACAGCCCTCATCCTCAGGGAACCTCAGATGCCAGTCACCCTGTCCACCTGAAGCATGTATCTTATATAAAAACTGCTGTTTGAAATTTTAATCCTCCTATTTGGCTTCTGTAAATGCTTGCTTGCTTAAATAATAAGGAAATTAAGACTATTTCCACTTCAGAGAGGCCATTAAACCCTCCCAGGACGAAGTTATCAGTGCTGGGACCAGGCCAGGCCTTTGTTGAGGACTTAAGTCCCCAGCACATAGGGGCTCTTTAAGAACTTGTAAAGGGGGCCGGATACACCCCATATTTGGGAGACCAAGAAGGGAACAACATATAAATAGGGAAAGGTCCTCCATGTCGTGTTCCGAGTTTGAGACACATTTTCCTCTGGGCCTACGCGTAATAATAATAAATGTAACTCCACCTCCCTAAGCGTTGCTTGGTTCTTCTCCAGTTTTCTGTAACACACCCTGCCCTGCACTTGCTGTGTCCTCAGAAGTCAGCACACTCCTCTCCCCCCTCCACCTTCCTCACGGTCCTCCCTGCAAAACTGAGCTGGAGGACGTGACAGACGCCCCACCCAGGCTGTGGTGTTCCGTGTGAGGAGGCGGTGAGGGCTGGGGGACAGGAACTCACCTCAGCGCAGCTCCCCAGCGCGGGCGCCGCCATTGCACTCTGTGGGCTGAGCCGGGCAGGAACGGCGGTCCCTGTCCCGGCCCTGGCGTGGGTCCGGTGGCAACTCCGAGCTTCAATCCGCAGCGTGAGCTGTGAGCACCACTGGGGGCTCCGACCATAGGCTGTAAGGCGGGGAACACCTCTCCACCTTCCCCACAGGAGACCGCGACTGGAAAACCCGACCGCCTCAGACAAAAATCTGAGAAGGGAATCTCTCTCCAGGGGGACTACCGGTCCCGCCCTACGGAAGCGGCCAAACGGAAATGCCTTCTCTGAGCCCCCATTGGCTCAGCCTCGTGGCATTCCATGCGTGGCCTTCTGGGTAATGTAGTTTCTAGGCTCCACAGCCCGGAAACAGTTACAAGAGTGGATTTAGGGGCATAAAGCCCAAGAACACACCAAGTAAACTAAGTGTCCTCTAGCGCCTTCACGGGAACGGATTTCCAGGGCAAGTTTGTTTCTGCTGCACCTGCTGGCTTCCTTTAGCTGCAGGTTTTGTATACCTTTCTTCAAAACCTGCTCTTTGGAATGGCAGGCACTGTTTCTTCATTCAGGACCTTTAGCACAAGTCTCCTTCAGGCAAAATGTGGCTTGCAGAGGTTGCTCAATTGTTTAACCCTCGTTTAACTCGATCTAACCTGCCTCCATTGAATCCAGTTTACAAAGTTAATGTCACAAAACAGACACTCATACTTAGGAGCATCTGCTTCTGATGCCATCCAAAGTGTCAGCTCTGCCTGGGCTGCAGTGTGGATAAGATGGCCAAGAGACATGTGAAAAAATGCTTAAAGTCACTGGTCATCAGAGAGATGTAAATTCAAGCAACAATTAGGTATCACGCCCACCACTGTCAGAATGGCTGCCATCAACAAAGGACAAGTGCTGGCGAGGATGTTGAAAAAAAGGGAACCCGAGGACACTGCTGGTGGGAATGTAAACTGCTACAGCCGTTATGGAAATCAGTATGAACTTTCATAAAAAAAAGTTAATATGGAACTGCCATTTGTTCCATATTGGAATGGAGTGTGAAATGTCAGAAGGGAAGGCGGGTGAGGATAAAATAAAAAGAAATAACGTCCTGGGGTCAGGATTAAGCACAGACACACACACACACACACACACACACAGTACAAACCAAGTCATCTGAGCCTTGAGCATTTTCTTCCGTTCTCTGAAAGCAACGGGAAAGCTCTAGCTTGCTGGGTTCTGGGTCTGCTCTAAATTGTGTTTATAAATCTGTCTTCAGTCTGATGTGTCCCTGGAAATGCTGATAATCCTCCATGTAATTTTCTCCTTCTTGCCCAGTTGTTGTGAGAATTAAGAGAGAAAATGCTCAAAAATCTAACCCTGGAATCCTGGCAAAAAAGTAATGGTCGTTAATCATCTGCATGTCACATTCACCCAACTGAGAATCAGGGAGCTCTAGTGAGTCTGCTGGAGATTCCCAGGAGGGCGCACCACTGTGCGCACCAGCACAGCCAAGGGTTCGGCGAGCCTGAGGGAGGTCGGTGAAGGATGAAGAATAAGACAGAACAAGAGAATAAGCTGGGTCTAGCTGGATCTTCTGTGCCTTGCTGAGGCCATAGAACAGATCCAGACTGCAAAACTGATGATTTATTTATAGTCAGGGGTAAACAAGGTAATTTACAATGTTCTTATAACTTTCACTTGTTTTGGCAGCCCTTCCTGCACCACCCACAGCCCATTAGCTACCCAGGAAAGATCTAGGGAGCAGTATCAAGATCAAGCTTAATTATGCTGAGAGGACTGTGCCCTGCAAGCTGGGAATTGTTTGCGACTTTGCCAGCAGGTCAGTCCGAGGCTTAACCCTATAACCGCTCCCTACATCTTGCCCTTCTTTTAATTTTAAGCTACTACTAATGGAAGCAAAACTTAAACATCAAGAACAAAGTTCTGACTATTAACAAAACAATGCAAACGCAAAACCCAGACATGGCTATTAATAAAACAATGCCAATACAACACATAATAGAGAAATCAAACTACAGTAACGTTTTTCTACTAAATGAAAGTTTCTTTTGCTGATTTATTCAAGAGTCCTTAGACTTGGTTGCACAAGACTGGCAGCTAACCAATGCTAGCGTGGCCAGAAACATGGTTGAGGGAGTAGCTTCCACTTCTTGCTTCTCTGCCATCTGCTGGGCCTCAGTTGTTAGCTTCTTCAGCTGACCCCATGATGGCAGCTCAGTCTCTTGCGTAGCCTTTGTCATCTTCCTTTTCCGCTTTGCTGTCATCGGGGCAACTCTCAGTCTTTTGAACGATGGGACAAGGAGCTTCTCTGGGTCCATTGTGGTGACGCACGTAACGCTCTGGCACCCAAATTGGCTGCACTGCTCCTTCTGGAAAGATACACAACCTCTTCCCCACATCATTACTGGATCTGGTCCAAACCATTGTCCAGTCTGTGCATCCTTCCATGGGGCTAACCCCGTGGATGCTACTGTACAGGAGGCCCGATGCCTTTCGGCTACTGTATGACCCTCTGCATCGCAATTCAAAAAATTTAAAGTATAAAGAACATGACTGAGTTTGTTTTGAGGTGACACATAACATCCGTCTCCCCCTTTCTGTTTTAGTAATTGCATTTTAAGAGTATGATTTGTTCTTTCCACTATTGTTTGATAATTTTTGGAAGTCATTTAATATAAGTAAAGTGTTAGTCCGAATTTGAATTTTCTGAGGTTTTATTGTTTTTCCCTCAATAATGCTGCCAAGATAAGAAAAAGAAAATACTGCCTAAACCGGTTTGGCTCAGTGGATAGGGTGTCAGCCTGTGGACTCAAGGGTCCCAGGTTCGATTCCAGTCAAGGGCATGTACCTGGGTTGCGGGCACATCCCTAGTGGGGGGCGTGCAGGAGGCAGCTGATCAATGTTTGTCTCTCATCGATGTTTCTAACTCTCTATCTCTCTCCTTTCCTCTCTGTAAAAAATCAATAAAATATATTAAAAAATAAAAACAGAAAATATCTTTTGAACTTTTTCAGGTGTTATGCATAATCGAGCAAAATGCAGAGAATCATGCATTATAAGAGATATTTGGTCACTTCATTTTGCCCTTCTAAGAGGCCAAAACCTTCAAAACATTTAAGTATATTTATTAATTTTTATTTGATAAGCCTCTCCATGCAATTTCAAGTATATTAAATCTGTTCAATTTAAAAAGATTTCCTTTAAGAAGAGTGAATTAATTTCTTGTATTACTCCAGGTCCTTGGAGCCTTCCAAGAATCATCTCTGTTAAAGCCTTGAAATTTTAACATAGAAAAAACCCACCAAACAAATATCTATATATGATTTAAATATTATAACACCTTTTATGATTATCCTAAGATATCAATTAGATTTTAAACTAGTTTTTGCATAGAAAAATGTTGGTTGAGATCACAGAATTAATCCTCTTTTTTAATTAGACCAATAATAAGCAACTTATTTTGAATTCCTAATTATTAGGGAAAACACATTTTATTTTCAACAAATTTTTATAATTTAGACATTTAATTACCACAACTATATAGTTTCTCCCAATTTGCACTTTGAACTTTCAAAGTTGGCAAGTCAAACATTTAGCAGTTCCTGGATTAATAACACTTATATTCTTAATCAATTAATAGCTTCAATTCTGTCCTCTAGGTTTTTTATGAGGCAAACTTTAATTTTTATTTGCCAGTGGCTCTGGAAAACCAGTTTTAGTTTATTCGAATGTAAATTACCACATTTTTCAAAGATGGTTCCTGGCAGGAAACTAGATTACCTGTCTGCTGGGGGAAGGGCATCTACCCCTTCCTCCATTAACAAAGGGCATAGCCCAGTTACTTGGGCTAGTTAGATCTTTATAATTTATACATTATTTATATTTCAACAATTTCTTTGAGATTCTAGTCAATTATAATTATTTCAAAGCATTTACTTTGGATAAATTCTGTAACAGAATTTACTTATTTTCTTGAAGGTCTTAAAAGTTAATGTTAACAAGGTTCATTAGCATTTTTAAAACTACTCTTTATTATGGAAATGCGAATCCTGTTGCTGGAATTAGCTTGAATTTCTTTCGAGAAGACTATTTCACCGTTTTTTCTTAGGAAAAAGAAACAGTTCTAGGTTTATTTTCTATAGCTTTTGCAGAGAGATTCCAGCTGAAGACAATCTAAATGTCTTAAATCGAATCATACACGCATTCTGTCTTACAGCTAGGTTCTCTCCCCAAAAGCACAGAAATTCCAAATTTCTAAATTTTTAAGACTTTTTCATGGTGAGAAAGAAAACTTTAAATTAGCATACTGGAAGTGTGGGCTTCCATATTGGATCGCCACCTATCTTCCTTCCCCCACGTCCTGCTTACATCGGGGGAAGTTTCAGCAACAGATCTGGCCGAATTTCTTTTAAAGACAGATTTTAAATTTTTTCTTTCTTTTTCGCTTCCGAAGTAATAACTAACACCCAATTTGGCCAAGATTTGCATTTCTCTGCCACATTCCTCCACTCCCCTTCTGGAGTGGACTCTAGGCAGTCCCCAATCAGGGACCACAGACTGAAAGTAGAGTCAGGCATTTCCTCTGCACCTTCAGCTATACAATGATCACGAAGTTATTTTCCTACTTTCTCCCATGCCTCTATATTTACCCGCAACTGCCCCCGTGCCACCCTGCTCATCCTCAACTGCCCCCTCTGCTGGCCTGCTTGCTCCCACCTTCCCTCCACACTGGCCTGACTGCCCCCAACTACCCCTTGCTGGCCTGCTCACTCCCAAATTACCACCCCCCCCCCGCTGTCCTGATCACCTCCAACTGAACCCCACTGATGGCCTACTTGCTCCCAAATGGCCCCCCTGCTGGTCTGCTTTCCCCCAACAGCCCGACCTCCCACCAGCCTTATCACCCACAAATGCCATCCCTTCCTGGCCTGATCACACCCCGATGACCCAAGCTCCCAGCCTCTCCTTTTTTACAGCGCCTCCTTGAGTGGAGGCCAGTGACAGCTGGAAGCAGGTATCTGGGATTTATTAATCTTCTATAATAAAAAGTTTATAGCATTGAGCGGAGGCCAGGGCCAGCGGAAAGTTTTGCTTCTTCCATCAGCAGGGGCAATCCAAGCCTCCTGTTCACTCCAGCTCCCTGGACACCATTATCTTAGTTAATTTGCATACTCGCTCTGATCGACTGGTGGGTGTAGCAAAGGTACGGTCAATTTACATGTTTCTCTTTTATTAGATAGCTTTCCTTATTAAAATGCACCCAAAGACAATGGTGATTGTGGACGTCGGGGAGTGAGAAGTGTCTGGCCTGGGAATGTCTCTGCAGCGAGAAGCTGAAGATCAAAGGAGATGGAGAGAGAGAGAGAGAGAGAAAGAAAAAAAAATCAATGCTGAGAATCATTTATCAGCTGCCTTCTGTATGCTACACATTCTGGACCTAGCCGGGGCACAGGCATCCTCCCTGACTATGAATGGAATCGTGACTTCCTAGTTTACATGTGTAAACTAGAGGATTAGTGAAGAAAATTCATACAAGAAGGGGGATCCCTCAGCCCAGACTGTGTCCTCTTGCAGTCCGGGAGCCCCCAGGGAATGTCCGACTCACATAGGTAAATAAACTCATAACCATATAAAGAATTAAGAGTCCTAACTGGTTTGGCTCAGTGTATAGAACATCTGCCTGTAGACTGAGGGGTACCAGGTTCGATTCCGGTCAAGAGCGTGCACCTTGTTGTGGGCACGACCCCAGTGGGGGGATGTGCAGGAGACAGCTGATGAATGTTTCTCTCCAATCTATGTTTCTAACTCTCTATCCCTCTCCCTTCCTCTCTGTAAAAAATCAATATGTTTTAAAAAATTAATTAATTAAAAAAAGAATTATACAGAAATGTTTGTACCAGCTTCATTAGGAATAAACAAGTACTTATTAAAATACATGATGGTGATATATTCAAAGATATGAATATCCACCAGAGGCCTAGTCGGTTTGGCTCTGGATAGAGCATCGGCCTGCAGACCAAAGGCTCCTGGGATCGATTACAGTCAAAGCAAATACTTTGGTTGAAGACTCCTTCCCAGCCTGAGTCATGGTCACAGCTGATGCCGGAGGCAACCAATCAATGTGTTTCCTTCACATCAATATTTCTCTCTTTCTTTCCCTCTCACTTCCACTCTCCAAAAAAAAAAATCAATGGAAAAATATGCTCTGGTGAGAACTCAAAACAACAAAAAGAATATCTATCAAAAAAAAAAAAAAAGATGCGTTATTAATATATCTTTTAAAAATCTCCAAGAATTTATAACATAATTAAAGCTGAAAAATACTTAGAAAAAGCAAAGTTCTTTTGTAAAATGGAAAGCAAATCCATGGTTATTAGGAAAGCTGTGAAGAACAGCAAACAGATTAAATGAGGTCATGAAGAAACTACATAGTCATAGATATGATCAGTATTGAGTGTAATGTTCATGCACATGTCAAGATTTATAAAACACTACATTTAACAAGAGCAATTTACTCATTACAGCTATTAAAAGAATGGTTCAAGATAAAAAATATACTTTCACCTATTTTGGAATAGGTTTGGCAACTCTATATTCAATTCACATAGTTATGCCCTCTGGGCAAGTCTCATCTCAGTGACAGAAAATGTAACAAACAATGAAGAACTTTCACCCAAACCCACTGGAATGCTGACTGGGTCACAAAAGCCACATCTCCGGCCTAAAGACACCCTTTCTTTCTTTCTTTTTTTTAAAATATATATTTTATTGATTTTTTTACAGAGAGGAAGGGAGAGGGAGAGAGAGTCAGAAACATCGATGAGAGGGAAACATCGATCAGCTGCCTCCTGCACATCCCCTACTGGGGATGTGCCTGCAACCAAGGTACATGCCCTTGACCAGAATCGAACCTGGGACTCTTCAGTCCACAGGCCGATACTCTAGCCACTGAGCCAAACCGGCTAGGGCAAGACACCCTTTCTTTTACTCTTAGTTTTGCTGCCAGAGCACCAATGCCTCTGATGGGAACATCTCAAGAGGATACAGGAAGCCACAATACCTCTTGATTATAATCAATGACAATGACGGCTCCACAGAAGATAAACAAGCCTGGAGCCCCTCATCTGTGTGTACACACAGCTCCTGTAGTACTTTCATCACAAAAATTTCTGGGTGCATGTTTAGATGAAGACCATTCCATCTACTGGGCTACAGTCTCATCCAACAAGAATTAGGTCAGTGTTTCTGCAGGGAAAGGGTTTCTCCTCATTGCAATGGTCCTCCAACCAGTAACCATCACCCATGGAACTGAAGGCATTAGGGCACATGGCCCTTTGCAACCCCTGGGTAGCATGTTCCCTCCAAATGTCTTAGTATTCCTTGAAAACAAGAAAAAAATTCTTGCTGCTTGCAGAAATACTTGAGGTTGTCACAGCTACCTCCTCTTGGGAGTGATCTCTGGGTCTCAAAGCATCCATCTTCACATGAGGACTAGAGACTCCACAGTGTTTCCTGGGAATTTATGGGCAGCAAGGTAAATTTAGCAAAAACTGCTTAGCTAATTTCTGCACCATAGTCTTCCCCCAAGGGCAAAAATGTTTGAGACCGCATAAAAGTTTTTCACATCACCGTACTTGGAGAGCCCAGATCTCCTTACAACCTAACACACACAGTAAACAGAACACAGATATTAACAAGTGTTAGGAAAAGGCCTTCATTATTTTGCAAAGAAAGAGACCTGAGACTGGCAGTTCTCTCATTGATGACTTAGGCACTCAATAAATTCATCACTAGCATCTAGGGAAAGTGTGTTCCTGAAAATGGCAGTCCCTCTGCAACATTATGTTTACTGGGACCAACAGTCATCAGTCACAGGGAAACAAGTAAGAACTAAGGGCTCAGGTAGTCCTCATTTCCTTCAACAAATAGACAACAGAGTTAGCTTCGCTGGGCACATGATAGAGATAGATGCCATCTGTAGGGACCTTATAGGTGGTTCAGGTGAAATACCTTCAGCAACAGAAATATGCAGTGACATAGATCTGGCAGGACATCTCCGTATGTTAAAAAGTGCATAATTACATAGTGTTCCAACATAAGCAAACACACACAACAGCAAAAACACTTATGGGAACTTTACATAATATAGGTGAGTACATGTATGAGATACAATTCAGAAAAAATGAGGATTCACAAATTTTCTTGCACTATTGCTAAGTCCTATCTAAGAAACTACATTTCCTAAACATCTAAGAAATTTCTCACATTTGGACTCTTATATGGAGAGCGAATTTAGAAATATGCCTGAGAGATGCCTCACATTAATTGCACTCATAATGGCTTTCTCCAGTGTGAACTCTTTGATGATATTGGAAATCACTCCTAGTTTTAAAAGATTTCCCACATTCACTGCATTTATAAGGCTTTTCTCCTGTGTGAACTCTCTGGTGTCTACAAAGGTTGGTGTTAGTGGTAAAACTTTTCCCACATTCACTGCATTGATAAGGCATTTCTCCTATATGAACACTCTGATGACTACGAAGGTGAGTGCTAGTGGCAAAAGATTCCTCACACTCACTGCATTTATAAGCCATTTCCCCTGTGTGAACTCTCTGATGTCAACAAAGGTTGGTGTTAGTGGTAAAAGATTTCCCACATTCACTACATTAATAAGACTTTTCTCCTGTGAATTCTCTGATATTGAAAACCATTGCTACTTGTAAAAGACTTTCCACATTCAATGCATTAATATGGATTTTCTCAAGAGTGAACTCTTTGATGACAACGAAGGACAGTGTAAAAGATTTCCCTCGGTCACTGCATTTATAAGGCTTGTCTCCTGTATGAAATCTCTGGTAAGAATGATGCGCATTGCTATTGGTAAACGATTTTGAACATTCACTGCATTTATAAGACTTTTCTCCAGTGTGAATTCTCTGGTGACAATGAATGTGACTACTGTAGGTAAAAGATTTCCCACAATCACTGCATTTATAAGGCTTTTCTCCAGTGTAAACTCTCTGATGGTATTGGAGACCAGAGCACCTTGTAAAAGATTTCCCACATTCACTGCACTTACAAGGCTTTTCTCCTGTATGAGCGCTCTGATGACTACAAAGGTGAGTGCTAGTGGAAAAAGATTTCTCACACTCACTGCATTTATAAGGCTTTTCTCCTCTGTGAAGTAAACTCTCTGATGTCTATGAAGGTGGTTGTTAGTGGTAAAAGTTTTCCCACATTCACTGCATTGGTAATGCTTTTCTGCTGTGTGTATTACCTGATGATATTGAACACCAGTGCTACTTGTAAATACTTTCCATATCCACTGCATTGATGTGGATTTTCTCCTCTATGAATACTCTGATGACAATGAAGGGCAGTCCTCCATGTCAAAGATTTACACAAAAACTGCATTTATAAGGCTTTTTTCCTGTATGAACTCTCTGATGATTATGTAGGTGAGAGTTAGTTGTAAAAGTTTTTCTACATTCACTGCAATCATAGGGCCTTTCTCCAGTGTGAACTCTCCGGTGACAATGAAGTTCAGTGCTAGTGATAAAAGACTTTCCACATTCATTGCAGTGATAAGGTCTTTCTCCAGTGTGCACTGTCTGATGACAAGAAACTTTATGCTCATAGTGTAAGCTTTTCCACATTTACTACATTTATAAGGCTTTTTTCCAGTGTGGATTCCCTGATGACAATGAAGGTTACCGCTACTTGTAAAAGCTTTTCCACATTCACTGCGCTCATAATGCCTTTCTCCAGTGTGCAAAGCTTCATGATCACCTAGGCTGTTACTACTGCTAAAAGCTTTCCCATATTCACTGCATTGATAAGGTCTTTCTCCAGTGTGACCTTGCTGTTGATCATGAAAGGTAGAAAATTTGGTAAAATATTTTCCACATTCAGAGCACACAAAACACCAACTTCCTGCATGGACATCCTTTTCGGGAATAAAATTGTGGTTGCAACTAATGTCTTTCTTACATTCTTTTCTCTTGTAATAATTGTTTCTCCTATGAAACATCATCCTACACGTCGAAATATCATTTAGAAAACCCTAAGGACTCTATCAAAAAACTACTTAATATAATCAATGAATTCAGCAATCTAGCAGAATACAAAATTAACACCCAGGAATCTATGGCTTTTTTATACACCAATAATCAACTCATAGAAAGATAAACAAGCAAACAAACAATACTATCTATCATTGTAACAAAATATTAGGATACCCAAAAATAAACTTAACTACGGCGGTAAAAGATCTGTACTACGAAAACTACAGGACGTTGATAAAAGATTTTGAAGAATATATAAATAAATAGAAAAATATACCATGTTCATGGATTGGTTGAATCAACAGCGTTAAAACGTCCATACTATCCCAAGTAATCTATAGATTCAATGCAATTCCCATTAAGATACCAACGTCATATTTCAAAGGCTGAAGACCAAAGGTTCCCTGGATGGATTCCAGTCAAGGGCATGTACCTAGGTTGAAAACTCCTTCCCAGCCTGGGCCATGGTCATAGCTGATGCAGGAGGAACCAATCGTTTTTTCCCCTTCACATCAATGTTTCCATCTGTCTTTCCCTCGCTCTTACACTCTCCCTAAAAATCAATGGAAAATATCCTTGGGTGAGGTTTAACAACATTAAGAATGTCTGCCAAAAAAAAAAAATTTACTAATATATCTTTTAAAAATCTCCAAGAATTTATGAAATAATAAAGCTGAAAAATACTGGGGAAAAGCCAAGTTTTTTATTAAAATGGAAAGCAAACCCATGGTTACTAGGAAAGCTGTGAAGAATAGCAAACAGATTAAATGCAGTCACGAAGCAACTACAGTCATGGATATGATCAGTATTGAGTGTAATGATGGTTTCAGTTTCATGCACATGTCAAGATTTATGAAACACTACACTTAACACATGCGATGTACTCATTACAGCTGTTAAAATAATGGGTCAAGATAAAAGAAATATACTTTCACCTATTTTGGAATAGGTTTGGCAACTCGATATTCAATTCACATAGTTATGCCCTCTAGGCAAGTCTCATCTCAGTGACAGAAAATGTAACAAACAATGAAGAACTTTCACCCAAAACCACGGAATGCTGACTGGGTCACAAAGGCCACATCTCCGGCCTAAAGACACCCTTTCTTTTACTCTTAGTTTTGCTGCCAGAGCACCAATGGCTCTGATGGGAACATCTCACAGGATACAGGAAGCCACAATACCTCTTGATTATAATCAATGACAATGAAAGCTCCACAGAAGATAAACAAGCCTGGAGCCCCTCATCTGTGTGTACACACAGCTCCTATAGTATTTTCATCACAAAAATTTCTGGGTGCATGTTTAGGTGAAGACCATTCCATCTACTGGGCTACAGTCTCATCCAACAAGAATTAGGTCAGTGTTTCTGCAGTGAGAGGGGTTCCCCTCACTGCAATGGTTCTTCAACCGGTGACCATCACCCATGGAATTGAAGACATTGGGGTACATGGCCGTCTGCAACCCCTGGGTAGCATGTTCCCTCCAAATGTCTTAGCATTCCTTGAAATCAAGAAAAAAATGCTTGCTGCTCGTAGAAATACTTTAGGTTGTCACAGCTACCTCCTCTTTGGAGTGATCTCTGGGTCTCAAAGCATCCATCTTCACATGAGGACTAGAGACTCCACAGTGTTTCCTGGGAATTAATGGGCAGCAAGGTAAATTTGGCAAAAACTGCTTAGCTAATTTCTGCACCACAGTCTTCCCCCAAGGGCAAAAATGTTTGAGATCGCATAAAAGTTTTTCACATCACCGTACTTGGAGAGCCCAGATCTCCTTGTAAATTAACCCATAAAGTCAATATAACACCCAACATTAAAGAAGTCTTAGGAAAAAGCCTTCATTATTTTGCAAAGAGACCTGAGACTGGCAGTTCTCCCGTTGATGACTTAGGCACTCAATAAACTCATCATTAGCATCTAGGCAAAGTGTGTCCCTGAATATGGCAGTTCTGCAACATTATGTTCACTGAGGCCGACAGTATTCATTCCTATGTGGCTACTTTATATAAGGAAACAAGGGAGAATTAAGGACTCAGGTATTCCTAATTTTCTTCATCAATTTATCTTTTTTTAAAAAATATATTTTATTGATTTTTTACAGAGGAAGGGAGAGAGATAGAGAGTTAGAAACATCGATGAGAGAAAAACATCTATCAGCTGCCTCCTGCACGCCCCCGACTGGGGATGTGCCCACAACCCAGGTACATGACCTTGACCGGAATCGAACCCGGGACCCTTCAATCCGCAGGCCGACGCTCTATCCACTGAGCCAAACCGGTTTCAGCTTATTCATCAATTTAGACACCACAGGTAGCTTCCCTGGGCACATGAGGATGGTGATTGAGGCCATCTGCAGGGACCTTATAATTGGTTCAGTAGAAATACCTTCAGCAAGAGAAATATGCAATTACAAACAGCAGGCAAGACATCTCTGTATGTTGGAAAGTGCAACATTGATTCATATGGTTCCAACATATATACTAACAAACACAATAACAAAAACAGTTGGGGGAAGTTTTATAATGTAGGCGATTAAATGTATGAGATATAATTCAGACTGTGACTTCACATATTTTCTTATACAATTGTTAAGTCCTAAGAAACTACATTTCCTACACATATAAGAAATTTTTCACATTTCGACTTTTTTGTGTAGAGCAAATTTGCAAATTAAGTTGAGAGATACCTCACATTACTTGCACTCTTAACAGCTTTATCCAGTGTGAACTCTCTGATGATATTGAAGACCACTGGTACTTGTAAAATATGTCCCACATTCACTGCATTTATACGGCTTTTCTCCAGTGTGAATTCTCTGATGTTTATGAAGGTTAGAATTAGTTGTAAAATATTTTCCACATTCCCTACATTTATAAGGCTTTTCTCCTGTGTGAACTCTCTGATGATATTGGAGACCACTGGTTTGTGTAAAAGTTTTCCCACATTCACTGCACTGATAAGGCTTCTCTCCTGTGTGAACTCTCTGATGAATTTGGAGAGGAGTGTCACCTGTAAAAGACTTTCCACATTCACTACATTTATAAGGATTTTCTACTATATGAAGTCTCTGATGACGACGAAGGTCAGCGCTCCTGATATAAGATTTTCCACATTGACTGCATTTATAAGGCTTTTCTCCAGTGTGAACTCTCTGATGACGACAGAGGGCAACTCTCAAGGTAAAAGATTTCCCACATTCGATGCATTTATAAGGCTTTTCTCCTGTGTGAATTCTCTGATGATATTGAAGAAGAATGCTGCTTGTAAAAGACTTACCACATTCACTGCATTTATAAGGCTTTTCTCCTGTGTGAACCTTCTGATGACAATGAAGCGCAGTGCTAGTGGTAAAAGATTTCCCACATTCAATGCATTGATAAGGCTTTTCTCCTGTGTGAACTCTCTGATGATATTGGAGACCAGTTCTACTGGTAAAAGATTTCGAACATTCACTGCACTTATAAGGCTTTTCTCCAGTGTGAATTCTCTTATGACAATGAAGATAACTGTTGCTGGTAAAAGATTTCCCACAATCATTGCATTTATAAGGCTTTTCTTTAGTGTGAACTCTCTGATGATATTGGAGACCAGCGCACCTTGTAAAAGATTTCCCACATTCACTGCACTTATAAGGCTTTTCTCCTGTATGAACTCTCTGATGACTATGAAGGTGAGTGCTAGTGGTAAAAGCTTTCTCACACTCACTACATTTATAAGGCTTTTCTCCTGTGTGAACTCTCTGATGATATTGGAGACCACTGGTTTGTGTAAAAGTTTTTCCACATTCACTGCATTCATAAGGCTTTTCTCCAGCGTGAATTCTCTCATGACTACGAAGGTGGCTGTTAGTGGTAAAAGTTTTCCTACATTCACCGCATTGATAAGGCTTTTCTCCTGTGTGAACTCTTTGATGACTACGAAGTACGCTGTTAGTGGTAAAAGTTTTCCTACACTCACTGCATTGATAAGGCTTTTCTCCTGTGTGAACTCTCTGATGACTATGAAGGTTGCTGTTAGTGGTAAAAGATTTTCCACATTCACTGCATTTATAAGGCTTTTCTCCTGTGTGAACTCTCTGATGGTAATGAAGGCGAGAATGAGTTGGAAAAGATTTCCCACATTTAGAGCACACAAGACATCGACTTCCAACATGGACACCTTTTTCCTGAATAAACATATGGGTGCAACTAAGGTCTTTCTTACATTCTTTTCTGTTGTAATAATTTTTTCTCCTTTGAAAGGTCATCCCACGTGTTGAAATAGCATTTGGACTGTCCCTGGTCTGAGTAGCCGATAGGTGGAGATGTCCCGATTCGGTAAGGACACCCTGCCCAACCTCCCCGCATGGGACATGATTCTGGGACAAATTGAAATTGCAGCTGTTTGCACGTGAGATCCTGTCCACACCTCTCATGAACGTCTTCTCTCTCACATGCTGCTGGTGAAATTTTACACGGAAGTAAAACCGTTTTGCACATGCCCCACATCTCAACAGTATCTCTTCTTGCTCGGTTCCCTGAAGCTCCATCACATGGAAAATATTTCCCAAGGCGAGCCCACAACTCTCACAGGGGTGGCTCTTCTGGAAAGACAAGGCTACCTTGGGATTCCTTCCCTGTGACACTCTTACAGAAACCTTCTGTTCTGTTCGTGCCTCCACATTCTCTGCTCCACAGCAGCAACCTGAACCAAAGGAAAGGAAGGTGAAGTACATGGTGACTTTATGAAAAGAGTATCTTCACCAGAAATGTTTCTGTCATGACTAAGCCTGATTCCAAAGAAAAATTGTTAAGACAAGTGAGGTATACTCTGAGGAAATTGCTGTTATACATAATGTGGCCCCAAAAGTCAGTCGATGATGAAAAGCTTACCAAGAGAGGGACAGAAGCACAGGGTGGGATACAAAGAAGAGAGGCAGGCTCTACTCATTGTTCTTGCACAAACGCCTTCCTTTAGGACCTTACATGCTGACCATGTGAGTCTGTGTAGAATAATTCAAAGCTGCTCAAAGCCATAAAAATTAATTGTATTAGAGCACATGATGTTCAACGTCAATTTAATAACATGTTTGCCCTCCAAAGTGCTGCAGTCATGGACCAAAGTTAGTTTGCAGTAAAGAGAGACTTGTGAAAGATGCAGAGGTACAAAGTCCAAAGTTAAGGTTACTAGGAATCCCAGTAGAAATGATCGCTATTAGAATAAAGCAGTTGGCAAAATATCAATAAGCACAAACAGGCATAAGTGGTGAGGAATGGGCAACTGTAAGAAAACACTGGGTTTCTATCTACGAATGTAACGAAGGCCAGCCGAGAATTCCTCCCCAGTGACCCTTCACCAAGGCAAGACTGTCTGTGGGACCACTGTGTCATTCATAAAGTCATGTTTCTTCTATGATGCACAAATGGTTCTGCCCCTTAAACCCATTTGAGCCACTACATGCGATAAATGATGCAAATCTTCAAAGAAAAACAGAAAAGATGGATGGTCAACACTGTGGTAGAACAACAAATGACAAATGAGATCACGGACAAAAGACCTGTGTGAGTGACATCAGCAAACTCGCAGGATCACACATATGAGCATCTTCTCCCACCCCAGTGTAAGTAGACAGCTATCCATGACCAAAGCATCGCACAGGAAATGGGAATAAGAGTACCATGAAAACAAAGAGGACTACAGAACACAAATAAAAGAGAATTGTATTGCCCTGGCCGGTTTGGCTCCGTGGATAGAGCATCGGCCTGTGGACTCAAGGGTCCCAGGTTCGATTCCAGTCAAGGGCATGTACCTTGATTGCAGGCACATCCCTAGTAGGGGGTGTGCAGGAGGCAGCTGATTGGTGTTTCTCTCTCATGGATGTTTCTAATTCTCTCGCCCTCTCCATTCCTCTTGGAAAAAAAATCAATAAAATATATTTTTTTTTAAAAAGAGAGAATTGTATAGAAGGAATGTTAAAAAAGACTGCGTAGACCGGAGCTGCAGCCGCCAAGTCTGAACCTTACATCGCGCGCCACTCACACCACCCCCGCCCACCCTATGCACTCCCGGTTCCAAGTCCAAAATGGCAACACTCAAGGATCAGCTGATTGTGAATCTTCTTAAGGAAGAACAGAGCCCCCAGAGTAAGATGACAGTCGTTGGGGCTGGTGCTGTTGGCATGGCTTGTGCCATCAGTATCTTAATGAAGGACTTGGCAGATGAACTTGCTCTTGTTGATGTCATGGAAGACAAATTAAAGGGAGAAATGATGGATCTCCAACATGGCAGCCTTTTCCTTAGAACACCAAAAATTGTCTCTGGCAAAGACTATAGTGTGACTGCAAACTCCAAGGTGGTTAGCACCACAGCTGGGGTGCGTCAACAAGAGGGAGAAAGCCGCCTTAATTTGGTCCAGTGTAATGTGAAAATCTTTAAATTCATCATTCCTTCTAATGTTGTAAAATACAGTCCCGACTGCAAATTGCTTGTTGTTTCCAATCCAGTGGATATCCTGACCTACGTGGCTTGGAAGTTAAGCGGCTTTCCCAAAAACCGTGTTATCGGAAGTGGTTGCAATCTGGATTCAGCCCGGTTCCGATACCTGATGGGGGAGAGGCTGGGAGTTCACCCATTAAGCTGTCATGGGTGGGTCCTTCGGGAGCATGGAGACTCTAGTGTGCCTGTATGGAGTGGAGTGAATGTTGCTGGTGTCTCCCTAAAGAATCTGCACGCTCCCCTAACCGGTTTGGCTCAGTGGATAGAGTGTCAACCTGCGGACAGAAAGGTCCCAGGTTCGATTCTGGTCAAGTGCAGAAGGCAGCTGATCGATGTTTCTCTCTCATCGATGTTTCTAACTCTATCCCTCTCCCTTCCTCTCTGTAAAAAAAATCAATAATAAAAAAAAAAAAACCTGCACCCTGATTTAGGCACTGATGCAGATAAGGAACCGTGGAAACAAGTTCACAAGCAGGTGGTTGACAGTGCTTCTGAGGTGATCTAACTGAAAGGCTACACATCCTGGGCCAGTGGCCTCTCTGTGGCAGATTTAGCAGAAAGTATGATGAAGAATCTTAGGCGGGCGCATCCAATTTCCACCATGATTAAGGGTCTCCATGGAATAAAAGACGACGTCTTCCTTAGTGTTCCTTGCATCTTGGGACAGAATGGGTTCTCAGATGCTGTGAAGGTGACTCTGACACCTGAGGAAGAGGCCCATTTGAAGAAGAGTGCAGATACACTGTGGGGGATCCAGAAAGAGCTGCAGTTTTAAAGTCTTCTAATGTCATACCACCTCACTGTCTAGGCTACAGCAGGATTTTAGTTGGAGACTGCATATTGTCCTTTTTATCTGATCTGCGACTAAGAAATCAGTTTCCCAAAGATAGAGATAGTAATGGTTCATAAAACCCAGCATCTGCATCCTGATGCTGGACAGTCCTTATCTTGTGCAGTCCTAAATTGATTAGTGTGAAGTAGTTCCACCTCCTCAAAGGCACCACTGCCAATGTTGCTCACACTACAGTTGCCCTTCAGACTAGATTTGTTTTCACTGTGTGTTACATAACTTGTGGTTCCTTTTTCTCCAATCAATCACGTCCTAGGATCCAAAGCAAATCCAATATTGCATGTTTTGTGCATAACTGTTCTAAAGGATCTTATTCTGTGTACTGTATGTATCAGATTAGTGTACACTGCCATATAATGTAAAAAGAAAAGTCTACATGTAAATAATACAGCCAACTATCCAAGTGTCATACCAACTAAAATGCCAAATAAACCTTGAACAGTGAAAAAAAAGAGAGAAAGACTGCGTAAACAAAGATATTTGAAGATACCTACAGTAAAAAAAAAAAAAAAAAAAGGGTCAGAGATACCTACACAAGCCACTGTGCTTCTGATATCATTGACCCTAATGGCCTCTTCTTCAAAAAACACTGGGAAATTTTATGTTTACAAACCACAGAATGCCTTCGCCGGTATGGCTTAGTTGATTGGAGCATTGTCCTGCGTACCAAAGGGTCAAGGATTCAATTCCCAGCCAAGGCACATATCAGTATGTGGATTCCACTTCCAGTTAGCTTTTGTGAAAAAGGCATCCGATTGATTTTTCTCCCTTACACTAATGTTTCTCTCTCTGTCTCTGTCTCTCTCTCTCCATGTCTCCTCCTCTCTATCTGAAACCAATAATAAATAAATAAACAAAAAAGAATCTCAACATAACCAAATGCAAAAGAGAACTCAAAAAACTCTAGAGACAAAGTAAATAACAACACAACCTATCAAAAATCATGTATAAAATTCAGAAAATACAATTCTAAGAGGAAATTTTATAGGGATAAATGCCTATATTATGAAAAAAGATGTGAAAAAAACCTAACCTGTCATCTCAGGAATCTCGAAACAAAACAAAAAAGTACACCCAAAGGTGGCAAAGGAATTAAATAATAAATATTTGAACAAGCCTCAATAGAAGGGAGATAAGATAATAAAAAGAACACCTAACAGGTACTTTTATAAAAATACAAAAATTGGCAAACCTTGAGCTAGCCTAAAGCAAAACACAAAAACAAGCCTCAAGTAAATGAAAAAAGAAATGAAAGATAAGACATTACATCTCACATTATGAACCACAAAGCCTCGTAAAAGATGTTGATGTTAGGAGATGACATGACCCTCCATAGAGAAATTTGCCAAGTTCCCAAATGAGCTTCTGAAATTAATAAACAAATTCAGAGCCCTGGCCAGGTGGCTCACTTGTTGAGCGTGTGGTCCCAATGCACCACGGTTGTGGGTTTGATCCCCCATCAGGGCACATGTAGGGGACAGCCAATAAATGCTTAGATGGGGAGAACAGCAGATCAATGTTTCCCTCTTTCTCTATCTCCTTTCCAGTCTCTTAAAATCAATAAATAAAGGCTGCCCAGTACGGCTCAGTGATTGAGCATTGACCCATTACCTAGCAGATCATATATCCATTCCTGGTCAGGGGGAATGCACAGGTTGCTAGCCCAATCTCCAGTGGGGGATGTGCAGGAAGCTGCTGTTCAATGACTCTCATTATTCATATTTCTTTTTAATGTTTATTTTTATTTTTTAATATACTTTATTGATTTTTACAGAGAGGAAGAGAGAGGGATAGAGAGTTAGAAACGTCGATGTGAAACATCGATCAACTGCCTCCTCCACACAATGATGTGCCCGCAACCAAGGTACTGGGGATGTGCCCACAATGAAGGTACATGCCCTTGTCCAGAATCGAACGCGGGATCCTTCAGTCCGCAGGCCGACGCTCTATCCACTGAGCCAAACCGGTTAGGGCTCATTATTTGTATTTCTACCTCTCTCTCCTTCTCTTCCTCTATGAATTCAATAAAATATATTATAAAAATAAATAAATAAACAATTTTAACAAGAAATAAAGAGACCTGGCCCGTGTCCCTCAGTGCTGAGAGTGCCTTCGTGTACACTGGAAGGTCATCGGTACATGGGTTTCAGGTTCAATCACCCCTCTTAGTGGGGGCACATGTGGGAGCCAACCAACTGATCTCTCTCTCTCTATCTGAAAAAAAAAAATCAATGGGAAATATATTCTCACTATTCGGGTTAAGAAATAACAAGAATAAAGAACTGAACTCAGAAAAGTTATGAGAATGTAGATTCAAGATAGCAGTGTAGAGAAAAATTAAATGTTTTTAATTCCCACAACCACATCAAAATTAAAACTAAAATACAGAACAACCATCAGCCAGAACCACTGGACAGCTGGCTGAATGGAAGTCTTACGACTAGAGAAGTAAAGAAGACAGCACACTGACACTGATAGGAGGTGTGGAGGCACGGAAGGTGCTGGTCTGGTACCCATATCAGCCACTTTTTTATTTGGGAGAAAGGTAGTCTCTACAGAGATCATCAGGTGGAGCAATGTGTCCCATACCACATATGATGCACAGCTCAGGGTCCCAGAGCTGGGGAAAAAGCCCCTACTGGCAGTACGAATTACAAGCTGTAAAAACCAGTGCGGGCTGGGGCTCAGTAAAACAGAGGTTACAGGGGACCCAGCTGCTCCTCTTACATTGTCAGCAGCACAAACTGAACTTACAAGCTCCAGATTCCTCTGACCCCCAGGGCCAGGCCAGCCTTGGGGGGAGGGGTGGATTAAGACATATGAGGAGACACTGGACTGACTGGCATCGGGGCAGGAACTCCGGGGGCAGCTTTCTCCCAGAGGGAGGTGCTAGCAGAGGTCATTATACCTATGCTGCGATATCCCAGGTCACAGGTCAAACTGACAAGCATTTCTGTTTGCTCTGCCCTGGTGATTCCCTGACACCTCACCCCACCCAATTTACAACTCCACCCAAGCTGTGTGAAGCAGTGTTTGTATATGAATGGCCTGTCCTTGCTCAGGCTAAAACCCGTCAAACAAGTTGCAGTTGGGTAAGGGAGCCCCAAACCTGTCAATAAAAGTCCCCAGACTGGGCACTGGCAGTAGCCTTCCTTGATTCACAGCTGGGCCTCATGGGGGCATCCAAACCCAATACAAAGAGGAGAATCTGCAGGTTCCTGTGTAGATCCTGCTGGGTGGCCCAGGCAGTGGCTGACTTTACACCTCCCTGGAGACCCAAGAGCCAGTGTACCCAGTGGTCAGTGTCATACCACATCAGCTTATAACTCTTCATACCCATAAGCGACACACTCAAGAGGCAGACTCACTGACCAACAATGTCCCACTGAAACAAGTCCTGCTCCATAGGGGTGTCTCCCACTGTAGTCTCAGTGACCCCTGCACATGCTAACATCCTCAACATAATTCTGGCAAATGGGATCCAGCATTACACTGCAAAGATCATACATCATGACCAAGTGGGATTTACTCTGGGGATGAAAGGATGGTACAATATCTGCAAATCAATAAATAGGATACATCATATAAATAAACTGAAAGACAAAAATCACATAATCATATCAATCGATGTAGAAAAAGCATTTGACAAAATATAATACCCTTTCTTGATTAAAACTCTCAGCAAAGTGAAAGTACAGGGATCATACTTCAACATAATAAAACCCTTACATGACAAACCTACAGCCAACATCAGACTCAATGAGCAAAAACTAAAACCATTTTCCCTACTAACAGGAACAACACAGGGACACCCACTTTCACCACTCCTGTTTGATATAATACTGGAAGTGCTAGCCACAGCAATCAGACAAGAAAAAGAAATGAAAGGCATCCAAATTGGAAAAGAAGAAATAAAACAGTCATTATTCACAGATGACATGATATTGTACATAAAAAACTCTAAAAACTCCATAAAAAAACTAATAAATATAATAAATATATTCAGCAATGTAGCA
Organism: Corynorhinus townsendii; assembly: GCA_026230045.1. Classification (NCBI taxonomy): domain Eukaryota; kingdom Metazoa; phylum Chordata; class Mammalia; order Chiroptera; family Vespertilionidae; genus Corynorhinus; species Corynorhinus townsendii. Next base: position 48,712,451 of record JAPDVU010000011.1, on the reverse strand, counting down.
GGATACAAAATGAACACCCAGAAATATATGGCTTTTTACACACCAATAATGAACTCATGGAAAGCGTAACAAACAAACAATCCTATCTACCACTGCAACAAAAATATTAAGATATCTAGGAATAACTTAACTAACTTAGAAATTCAAAGTTAACTTACTCCAAAAAGAACAGGAAGTTGAAAAAAGAGATAGAAGAAGACATAAATTTTCCGTATTCATGGATTGGTAGAATAATCATCATTAAAATGTCCATACTACCCAAAGCAATCTATAGATTCAATGCTATTCCCATGAAGATACTAATGGCATATTTCAAAGACCTATAATAAACTCTCCAAAAATTCATATGGAATAACAAAAGAAAACAAAAAACGAATAGCTGCACCAATCGTGATAAAGAAGAACAAAGTTGGAGGGATCATAATATCAGATACCAAGATATTACAAAAATGCCTGGTACTGGCACAACACACATATAGAACAATGCAACAGAATTGGGAACCCAGAAAGCAACCGAAGCCATTATGCTCAATATTTGACAAAGGAGGCAACAGTATACAATGGAGTCAAGACAGTCTCTTCAATAAAGGGTATTGGGAAACTTGGACAGGTACATACAAAAAAGTGAAATGAGACCACCAACTTATAGCACACACAAAAATAAACTCCAAATGGATAAAGGACTTCAACGTAAGATGGGATACGATAAAAATTTTAGAAGAATCCACAGGTAGCAATATATCAGACATATATCCTAGCAATGTCTTTACCTACACAGCACCTAGAGCAATGGAAAATAAGAATCCATTGTATAATGGATTCAGTGTAGGCAGGTTAGAGCCAGTTAAGAGACTTGAGCAACCTCTGCAAGCTACAATTGGCTGAAGGAGACACAGCCAAAAGTCCTGAATGAAGAAACAATGCCTGCCATTCAGAAAGAGCAGGTCCTGAAGAAAGATATGCAAAACCAGCCAGAAAGTGCACCAGAAACAAACTTGCCCCAGGCGTCACCTACACTGAAGGCGCTAGAGGACCCTTAGTATCCTTGGTGTGTTCCTGGGCTGTTTGTCCCTAAATCCTGTCCTTGAGTCAACTGAGAAATACGGGATCCTGGCCTTGGAGCTTAGAAACTACATTACCCACAAGAGGACACATGGAATGCCACCAGGCTGAGCCAAGGGGGGCTCAGAGAAGGCATTTCTGTTTGGCAGCTTCTGTAGGGCGGGACCAGTAGTCCTCTTGGTGGAACTTTGTCTTCTCAGGTTACTGGCACTGCATCAAAATAAAAACCTTCTGCACAGCAAAAGAAACCACCAACAAAACAACAAGAAAGCCTAATGCATGGGAGAACATATTTGCCAATGTTATGTCTGATAAGAGTGTTCGCTACAAAATTGACAGTGAACTCATACATCTTAACAAAAACAAGATAAAAAATCCAATCAAAAAATGGGCAAAGGCCTTAAATAGACATTTTTCGAAAGTGGACATACAGAAGCCCGAGACATATATGAAAACATGCTTCAAAGTCATTAATCATCAGAGAGATTCACATCAAAACGACAATGAGATACCAACTCACACCTTCCAGGATGGCTATCATCAACTAATCCACAACGAAAAGTGCTCGGAAAGATTTGGACAAAAAGGAACTCCTGTGCACGGCTAGTGGGAATACAGACTGGTGCAGACACTGTGTAATATATTACAGAGCTTCCACAAAAATTAAAAATGAAACTCTCATTTGACCCAGTAATCCCACTTCCAGGAATATATCCCAAGATATCAGAAACAGCCCTAGCTGGCTTGGCTAAGTGGACAGAGCATTGGCCTGCAGACTGAAGGGTCCCAATTCGATGCAGGCCAAGGGCACATGTTGGGTTGTGGGCTCGAACCCCAGTAGGGAGCATGCAGGAGGCAGCCGATTAATGATTCTCTGTCATCATTGATGTTTCTGTCTCTCTCCCTTCCTCTCTCTGAAATCAATAAAGAAATATATTATTTTAAAAGAAGAAATAAGAAAGGACATATGCACCCCTATGTTCATAGCAGCAAAATTATGATACCTAAGGTTTGCAAATAACCTAAATGCTCATCAGTAAGTGAGTGGATTAAAACACTGTGGTAGCCCTAGCTGGTTTTGCCCAATGGATAGAGCGTCAGCCTGCGGACTGAAGGGTCCCAGGTTTGATGCCAGGCAAGGGCACATGCCTGAGTTGTGGGAGAGATCCTCAGTAAGGGGCTTGCAGGAGGCAGTTGATCAATGATTCTCTCTCATCATTGATGTTTCTTTATCTCTCTCCCTCTCCCTTCCTCTCTGAAATCAATAAAAATATATTTTAAAAACCCCAGAAAACTGTGATAGATCTACACAATGGAATATTATGCTGCTGTAAAAAAGAAGGAACTCTTACCACTTGTAACAGCATGGATGAACCTGGAGAGCATTATGCTAAACGAAATAAGCCAGCCGGAGAAAGATATATATCACATGATCCCACTCATTTGTGGTCAATGGGGGAAAGAGGAGACATATGTAATACATATATAATACTCTAAACAATAAAGAATTTTTTAAAAATATGTTTAAAATATCCATAGCACACAACGCAATCTATAGTTTTTAAATGCAATCCTGAGGATAATCCCTATGGTATTTTACAAAGAAATGAAAAGAGAATCTTGAAATGTATGGAACTAACAAATGAGAATAGCAAAAACAATCGTGAGTGAGAACAAAGCTGGTGGCATCACACTTCCTGACTTCATTTTAGTACAAAGAGAAAGCAAGCAAACAGTGTGTTGCTGGAGAAACACAGACACACAACACAGATCAATGGAACAGAAGAGAACACACAGAAATAAACCCAGGCACATACTTTCAAGTAACCTCTGACAAAGCTGCAAGACACAGAATAAGAGAAAGATAATTTCTTCAATGAATGGTGCTGCTGAAATCAATACTCACATGTAAAACAAGAATACTGGACACCACTGATAAAATGTAACTCAACCTGCATGACAGAATTGAATGTCAGCCCTAAAACTGAAAACTCCTCAGGACAATCCAGAGAAAAAGTTTTGGAGGTTTGTTTTGGACAGGATGTTCTGAATGTGACACCAACCACCAGACAAAAAAGAAAAAATAAACAGTCCACAGTGCAACAAATAAAGAAAAAAAGCTTCTACACAGCACAACAGCAATAAACAAAAGGAAATGAAAGGAAATCTAAAGAACAGAAGAAAATACTTGCAAATCATATGAAGGAATCGCTTGGAGAGAATGTGGATTCAGTTCTGATCAGCACAATAAAGCAAATATTGCAATATGAAAAGAAATTCACACAAATGGGTGGAGTTCCCAGGGAATAATAAAAGTATGTTAATACTACAGTGCAGGCTAATAACAATGCAATGACTCTGTCTCAAAAGCAAACTCGATATAACTTCATTACAAATACATTATTCTAAGCACTAGGAACAAGCATCTGAGCTTGCTAGAAACATGGTGGCACTAGACCAGTGGAACACAAAGTTGCAAAAACATGGACTTTGTAGAAAAGCAGGTGTGGGGGAGCAATATCTGAGAAGTGCAATTAAGCACATGCAAAAATATGTGTTCCCGTATGTCATAAGCATTTAATATATAAAAAATACAAGGTCGTCAAAAGAATGTTTAACCAAAAAATACAGGTATTAAGCAGGATAAGGATGTAGAAAACACTTCTTCAAAAAAACTAGGTACAAATGACCAACAGGAATATAGAAAATGCTTTCCTCACTGATCAAGATGGAATCCCTCAGGCTTCCTGCAACACTACCAACCACAAGTCTTTTCCTGTGAACTTAGTACAGCGGGGAGAATTGGGACTTCAGCCATAGAAGGGAGCAGTGGTACAGACCCACCCTCCCCAGGACAGCAACTACCCAGGAAACTGGAAAATCAAGCAGAACCACAGTCTACATGGAAGGACACAGCCCACCCTGGGAGATGGGGCTGGGAAATGGCAAAGACAAGTCCAGGTCACTGGTGACAGTGAGGGTCTTACCCAGCGAGGATACAAGTTCAAAGTTCTCCAGCATCACATTCAGGTACAGCTGTCTCTGACCCTCATCAAGGAGGCTCCATTCCCTCCTAGAGAAGTACAGGGCAATGTCCTCAAAGGTCACACCAACCTGTCAGAATAGAGACAATTGAAACCAGAGTTTGTCTCTGAGAACCAGTAATTCTACTCCTGACACACCTTCTTTACCCTCAACCTCCTCCAGGGCACCCGGTTAGTGTGGACACCAGGCCCTAATGCCAGTGCAGGCTGCTCTCTCATCACAGTCCCATTACTCACTAGGATTGCCCTCAGCAGAGCAGCTGGGTTGGGTGGGAAGCATTGGGGGAGGGGAGGGTAGAGAGCAATGCCATTTAAGCTCTGGGGTCTGGGCAATGCCTACAGGGCCCAGCCTTCCTGCCACACAATAACACTGCAGTCTCCTAGACCATGCCTCCAAGACAAAGCCAAGTGTGAGTTTATGCTTCACATTTAAGTCCCCACACCAGGTCCAGGGAACAATTAGCTCACACTTCCTCCAGATGTGCACACCACTGGGTAATCTTTAACCTTGTGGACGAAAGTGGCCACATCCTGACCTGACAAGCCCAGGGGAGGCCTGCATGGCAGTCTTGCAAACTCAGAGACCTAAAGGAACCAAGGGATGGTCTGAAATTAAACTTGAACTAAATGCAGTGATGGTGGGGAGTTACATCCTAGGCTGGTATCTTCACTTCAAATCAACCTTTACCTTAACTGAGCCTATCTGTGTTTTTGTAACTATGATAACATACCCTTGAAATGTCTGGGTAACTTGTAACTTCCCTGTTTCTGGAGGATCCAGGGCACAACCAAATTTGGTGGGCACCAGGAGGAATACCACAAATTCCTTCATTATCATGTTAATTGTTCCTGCACCCAACTAGGTATGTGTCCATCATTTTACTTTTTATCCAATCCCAGGGGTTTCCCTCAGCTTTGCTTTATCCCACCTCCTTAATCTATCACCAATGAATTTCATGTAACCCACCTATGTCCCTCCTTTGATTGCAATGTATAAATACAAATGTAACCCGCCATTCTGGGGAGCCTTATCTCTATTCATTGAGGTTCTGCTTCCTGGCATATGTCGACAGTTGGGCCCAAATAAACTCACAAAAAATTCTTTAGAGGTTTCAATGTTGTTGTTTTTTTACGTTAACAACCTCTTCCCATCTTCAGTACCAGGTTCACTCCCTCAGCTCTGCTCCCTTCCTGCTCCAATGCCACTGGATCTCTCTGAACTCACCCATGAACTTGGCAAATGACATCCAGAGAGTGCTGGTCTACCAGGGGATCCAGGCCCACCCCAGGCTCCTGATGGTTCCCACAGCCGGGAAAGCCCCGCATGAGCCTGTGACGTCCTCCCTGCAGCCTCTGATCTTTCCGCCAATCCTCACAGCCCACACCCTCAGGGGAACCTCAGATGCAAGTCACCCCTGTCCTCTCTGCCCTGCACTTGCTGTGCCTCAGAAGCCAGAACACTCCTCTCTCCCCTCCGCCTTCCTCACGGTCCTCCTCGCGGGACTTGAGGACAGGACAGGAACCCTCCCCAGGCTGTGGTGTTCGGTGTGAGGAGGAGGTGAGAGGCTGGGGGAGTCGAACTCACCTCAGCGAAGCTCCTCAGCGCGGGCGCCGCCATTGCACTCTGTGGGCTGAGCGGGGCGGGAGCGGCTGCAATAGAAGCCGCCGCAGGAATGGCGGTGCCTGTGCCGGTCCTGGGGTGGATCCGGGTGGTGATTCAGAGCTTCAATCCCACCTGTGAGCTGTGAGCACCTCTGGAGGCTCCGTCCATTGGCTGTGTGGCGGGGAACACGACTCTTCATTCCTCTACCGGACTCTGAGCCCCGGAACTCCTGACCGCCTCAGACAAAAATATCAGAAGACAAAATCCCGCCAAGAGGACTACGGGTCCCGCCCTACAGAAGCGGCCAAACGGAAATGCCTTATCTGAGCCCCCATTGGCTGAGCCTGCTGGCATTCCATGCGTGGCCTTGTGGGTAATGTAGTTTCTCCGCTCCAAGGCCAGGGTCCGGTATTTCTCAGTTGAATCCAGGACTGGATTTAGGGGTTTCTAGCCCAAGAACACACCAAGTATACTCAAGGTCCTCTAGCGCCTTCAGGGGAGGTGATGTCTGGAGCAAGCTTGTTTCTCCTGCACCTGCGTGGCTGGTTTTGCATATCTTTCTTCACGACTTGCTTTTTCTGAATGGCAGGCATTGTTTCTTCATTCAAGACTTTAGCATGTGTCTCCTTCAGGGCAACTGTAGCTGGGGGAGATTGCTCAAGTCTCTAACTCCATCTAACCTGCCTCCATTGAATCCATTATACAAAGTTAATGTCACAAAACAGACTCTCATAATTAAGAGCATCTGCTTCTGATGCTATCCGAAGTGTCAGCTCTGCCTGGGCTGCAGTGTGGATAAGGTGGCCAAGAGACATGTGAAAAATGCTCAAAGTGACTGATCACCAGAGAGATGCAAATTAAAGCAACAATTAGGTATCACCCACCACTGTCAGAATGGCTGCCATCAACAAATCAACGAAGAACAAGTACTGGGGAGGATGTGGAAAAAAGGAACCCAGTTTACTGCTGCTTGGAATGCAAACCGGTACAGCCATTATGGAAATCAGTTTTGGCAAAAAAAATTAATATGGAACTGCATTTGATCCAGTGATTCACTTCTAGGAATATATCCAAGGGGATCCCAGGAAAGGATCTGGGGCGTTCATCTAAAGTGTTCCTTGAGATGAACTTTAATCGCACAGGAATTGGGACAGTCAGCTGATGGAGAGACGGCTCTTCATCAGCAGGACCGAGGGCAGGCTTAGGAGCAAAAAGACCATAGGGTTTAATTTTAAGTTTAAGCATACAAACATTAATTCAGTTAACTACTGGAGGAATTACACCACATGAAATACATGCAATTGCAAATCACGCAGCTTTTTATTACACAAATCCTGAGCGGCTGCAGGTACAAGCTTAGTTCGGAATCCCCATGGTGTTGTCCTCTGCGGTCCTGCAGCTAGGCTGGGCTGGTCCAGGGCCAGGGGGGCCGGTGTTTTTCTCCCAAGAGCTCGGTTGCGTCACAATTGAAGATGACTGTCCATTTTTCTGAAGCACCTTTGAAGCTTCAATTCATCCAAAGCCAACAGCAAACGTGTATATACCCTTCAAAGATCTTCGATGCTAGTAACTTCCCCTGGCCATCCATGCTCCTGGTCAGCACCCTCCTGAAGACCTCCCCACCCCAATTGGGAGCGGACAACCAGACCCCACCTATGAATTTGTGCACCAGGCCTCTTGTATATACAAAAAAATAGAAAGAAAATCGCCAAAACCCATAGCACATTAGGCAGAGAACATATGATGTTTTAACAAAGATACAGATTCAACAAATTCACTTCTAAGAAATAGCTCCCTATAAATTCATAGAAAAAATACAATCAAACAACACTGAGAGAGAATGACAAAATTATAGGATATCTATGTATATATCTATCTATATAAGATGCAAATACGATAAGTGTCCAACTATCTGGGTAATGATGTCCAGTAGTAACACGTGCCTTTCTCTCCCTAGCAAAGACTAGCTTTAGGTGGAAACACTTTACACTGTAAACCAAATGTCTGTGAAGCTTTTCCTGTGCCTCATTTCATTTGATCCTCACAAAAGTCCTGGAGTAGGTAGATAGATCACTCAATGGAATCATATTTTCTTTTCTTTACTGGAAAATGGAGATTTATAAAGCTTGAAAACTTGACCCAACAGAAAAGAAGGAAGAATAGGTAGACCTTGAAAATGACTTCAGCTTTTACCACTGTGCAGAATAGAGTGAACACTGCTCCAGTTAAATATTTTATCCTTTGTTCTCCCTGTGAGGTCTACCATAATACTGTGCTTAGAGTTGACATTTACTGCTGTGTTGCTGACAATTACCTGAAAGAGAAATTGGGATGCTTCACTGGGCTGGAAAAAGTTGAGCTACATCAGAAACCAGGTCTAATTAAGCAAGTTTATTCTATATGTATAAAAGGCTAAGCTGAGTCGTGCATGCAAGATGCATATAGAGCTCTCGCTGGCGCCAATTGCATGAGTGTGTTTCAATCTGTCATTGTCAATGGTGAATTTGGTTGTTTTTGTTGACATTCTGAAGCTGAAAGAAAGCGGCGGTGCATGGAAGTAAAAATGGCGATTAAATTCGATCATAATAGTGATTCAGGTAGATATAATTATCCCCGGGTTATCGAAGTTGCCATCATATTTAGAAATGCTAATGAAGGACCTCCTTTTGAAAGGGACTTGCTCATTCATTGTAAACCAGATCCCAATACTCCAAATGACACTAACATGAAACAAATCAGTATCCTGTTTCCTACATTAGATGCAATGACATATCCTATTCTTTTCCCATATGGTGAAAAAGGCTGGGGAACCAATGTTACATTAAGACTCAGAGACAACAGTGTAATCAACAATAATATTAGATTCAATGCAAGATGCCAAAAAGGAAAATCTTCTCTTTGAAATTCTTAAAAAGTAGTACTCCTTCAGGAACTCTGTGTCATAAATTAGAATTGAAAGTAAGTACAATCATCATGCTACCGAGAAATCTAAATAGGAAATAGTACTAGATTTATTATCAAAAGAATGTGATCTAACATAATCAAAGCAGAAGAATTAATTAATAGGATCTGCAGAGGTGAGCTTGTTCTGATTCCAAGAATTGATTTGTCCCCATCTGATACTGGCCTCAGTGTTAGAATAAGTCTAATCAATGTATCAGTCATTGTCTTTGTCAATATTGTTTTTATATCATGTCTTTGTTCTTTTTATATCATGTCTTCGTTGTTCTATCATGTTGTTTACTTATTAATCAATTTTTATATTATTTTCATGTACACTTTACATGAAAATAATATAAATTTTTATATTATTTTCATGTACACTTTACATGTCTTTCATCTCTGACACTTCTAATATAAAAAGTGGGTGAAGAGAGATATTAAAATACTTCTTCTAATTAATTTGCTTTCAATGTGCACGAATTCATGCACTGGACCCATAGTTTTAAAGAAAGAATGATGGACCAAAGAAAATATACTCTAGGACAGCGGATGCCAACCTTTTGGACATCATGGACCACCAGTTGGCGACCACTGCCCTATGATGTGGAGCATATGAATACCTCACACACTGGTGGAAAAAGGCCAAAAGATATAAGCCTTTTACTCTTAAGGAATAATTCACTGATTTCAAAATATATATATTTATTGACTTCAGAAAGGACGGCAGAGACAGAAGCAACGATGAGAGAGTATCATTGACTGACTGCCTCCTGCACACCCCACAGTGGGGTTTGAGCCGGCAACTCTGGAATGAACCCTGACCTGGAATCAACCCATGACCACGTGGTTCACAGGTCAAAGGTCAATGACTGAGGCATGCCAGAGGGGCAATTCTATTAATTTTTGGAGAGAGAAGAAGGGTGAGGGAAAGAAACACAATGCAAGAGTGCAACATAGACAGCCATTTCCTACACACCCCATTCTGGGAAGCTGGCGCACAACCCAGGGACCCACTAAGCAATTCAACAGCAACCCTTCTGTACATGGGATCACACCCAACCAACTGAACCACAACTTCCATGATGATATATTCAGTTTAGACCACAATGTTCTCATCTTTGTAAATTTCAACATTCAAATGGTTAACGACTCAGATTGTGGACCAAAGTTTTGACAAAGGTAAATAAATCTTATATCAATATAAAGAATTATACAGAAATGTTTATCCAACTTTTTTTCAGAAATAACCTAATATTCATAAAAGTGGATAAGCTATTGGTGATAATATTCAAAGGTAAGAATATTTATCAGAAAAAAAGATGAGTTACTAATAAATCGTTAATGAAACTCCAAGAATTTATGAAACATAAATTAAAGCAGTAAAATACTTAGAAAAGGCAAAGTACTTTATTCAAATGGAATGGAAATCCACGGTTACTAGGAAAGCTGTAAAGAACGGGGACAGATTTTAAAAGATCATGAAGCAATTGCACCGTGACAGATACGGACAGCATTATCACTATAATGATGGTTTCAGTTTCATGCACACATGAAGAGTTACAGAATACTATACTAAACACGTATTTAATCATTATAGCTTTCAAAAATGTTTCAAGATTTAAAAATGTGTAAATTCAAATATATTGCAAAAATACGTTTGACAATCTATATTCAATCCACCTTCTTATGCCCTCTGGGCGAAACTTTGGCCTCAGTGACAGAAAATGTAACAAGCAATGAAGAACTTTCACCCAAACCAACAAGAATGCTGGCTGAATCACACAAGCCACATCCCTAAACTACAGACACCCTTTGCCTTTGTCCCTTTTCTGCCAGCTCACCAATGGCTCTGAGGGGAACATCTGAGAGGATACAGGAAGCCGCAAAACCTCTTGATTATATTCAATGACAATGACCGTGTCCACAGACATGCCTGGAGATCCTCAGGTCTGTGTACACACCGCTCCTGTAGTCCTTTTCTCAGAATAATTCCTGGATGCACGTTTAGATGAGGAACACTCCATGTAATGGACTGCAGTCCCCTCCAAAACTTGTTAGATCAGTGTTTCTGCAGTGAAAGGCTTTCCCCTAACTGCAATGGTCCTCCAATCAGTGACTGTCACCCTTAGAATTGTAGGCCTTAGGTCACATGGCCCTCTGCAAGACCTGGGCAAGAGATTCCCTTCAAGGTACGAGCATCCCTTGAAAACAACAAAAAATTCATGCTAGAAGGTATACTTGTGGTTGTCACAGCTACCCCGTCTGTGGCGTGATGTCTGTGTCCGAAAGCATCCATCTTCACATGAGGACTACAGAGGCCACCGTGTTTCCTAGGAAAATGATGGGCAACAATGTAAATTTGGCAAACACTGCTGAGCTAATTTCTGCACTGTGCTGTTCCCTGAAAAGCAAAGAACGTTTGAGACCCCATAAAAGTTGTTCACCTCATCATGCTTGGAGAGCGCACGTCTCCTTATAAGCTAACCCACAGAATAAATAGAACACCCAAGATTAAGAAGCCTTAGGAAAAAGCCTTCATTATTTTACAAAGGAAAGTGACATGAGATTGGCAACTCTGGCATTGATGACTTCTGTATTCAACAAATCCATCACTGGCATGTAGGGAAAGTGTGACCTTGAGAATGGCAGTCCCTCTGCAATACTATGTTTTCTGTGCCAACACTAATCACTCCTAAATGCAAACTATTGAAAGGGAAAACAACTAAGAAACAAGGGCTCAGGTATTCCTAATTTTCTTCAACAAATGAGACAACAGAGTTAGCTTCCCTGGGCACGTGAGGATGGTGATTGATGCCATCTGTATGGGCCTTATTTCAGGTGAAATACTTTCAGCAACAGAAATATGCAGTGACATAGATCTTGTAAGTTCGGCAACAAGTCTCTGTATATTGGAAAGTGCAACATAGATACATATGGTTCCAACAGAAAAACAAACACAACAGCAAAAACACTAATGGGGAGTTTACATAATGTGGGTGATTAAATGTATGAGATGCAATTCAGACAAAAGGGCCTTCACTAAATTTCTTATACTATTGTTAAGTCCTAACTAAGAAACTACATTTTCTATATATCTAAGAAATTTCTCACATTTGGACTCATCTGTGCAGAGCAAATTTAGATTTTTGGCTGAGTGATATCTCACGTTAATTGCACACATAATGGTTTTCTACTTTGTGAACTCTCTGATGATATTGGAGACCACTGCTACTTTTGAAAGATTTCCCACATTCACTGCATTTGTAAGAATTTTCTCCAGTATGAACTTTCTGATGACGACGAAGATCACTGCTCCAGGTAGAATATTTCCAACATTCACTGCATTTATAAGGCTTTTCTCTTGTGTGAACTCTCTGATGATATTTGAGATGCATGCTACGTGTAAAAGACTTTCCACATTGACTGCATTTATAAGGCTTTTCTCCTGTGTGAACGCTCTGATGTCTACGAAGGTGGTTGTTAGTGGTAAAAGTTTTCCCACATTCACTGCATTGATAAGGCTTTTCTGCTGTGTGAATTCCCTGATGATATTGAACCCCAGTGCTACTTGTAAAAGACTTTCCACATTCACTGCATTTATATGGATTTTCTCCTGTATGAACTCTTTCATTGCTTGTTTTTGGTCAACTGTCAGTCCTCAGGAATAGGGCATCAGACAGATCCCCAAGTAAGTGACGGTGGGGGCCAACACTTGCGCCTTGGCAGGGGACATATGGTAGGCTCTGTCCCCTAGAAAGTTGAGGAGGCCAGCTGTCTGCCTCTGAGACATGTCCAGGGAGGGGCTGCAGAGAAGGAGGTCATGTACATCCTGGAGTAGAGTGGTGGGTTCTAACGAGCATTGTCGGAGGTCTCCGGTAAGGCCTGGTCTAACAGCTGAGGGCTGTCTCTGAACCCCTGGGACAGGACCGTCCAGGTGAGTTAGCGGGATACCTGCTCGTCTGGGTCCTTTTACAATTCTTGTCAGCAGTTAACTTCAGAACATCTTTCTTTCAACATACCTTTCATTAAATATTTCTAAACATGTCTAGCAATTAATGTTTCAGTATTGTATGCTATTTTAAACATTTAGAAAGGGCAGGGGGAGGAGGGAGCAGGCCCTGCAGCCTGTTTCCAGGCCTCTAGCCGTTTGACTTTTAAAACTGCCACTTTTTTCCCTAGAGATAAAGATCTATGTTTCTGATAAGCCTGTGCCAGCAAGAAAATTGTTCTTTAGGAAGGGTGGAGTGGGGGAGGGGGCAGGGTAAGAAGGCGCTGAGGCCAGAGCAGTTTATAGAGCATTAAAGGGTGATTTGTCATCAATACCCATTACTGAGATTGTGGAAGGAAAAAATGACCCTGAAAAGGAGGGCAGGACAGAGAAGGGAGCCTCCATATCAACCAGAAAGGAGACCAACTAACCCACTACCTTGAACATTACCCTGGGCTCGGTGAGGGTGATGGGGGTCGTTGAGTCCGGGCATCTTCAGTCTTTGGCCAGTCTTCAGTCATGGCCAGTGGTGGGTCATGACCTGGAAGGGCGGCCCCTCTACGCTGATACGCAGAGGTCCGTCACTTTTCCAGGGGCAGTCACTTTTACTGCATGTCGGGCAGGGCTTGGTTGGAGCCAGGGGCCGGGGCACTGTTTTGTCCAGTGGCCTTAATTTCCACACTTGAAGCATCCTCCAGGTGGCATTCGTCCTCTTGTATCACCCCCACCACGCACAGTCCCCTTGGGACCTTGTGTGGCTGCTGTCGGCCTCACAGCTGCAACCAAGGCTTGGGTTTGCAGATTCACCTTCTGTCAAAGGCAGGTTTCCCGATTCAACTCTGCCTGCTCCTCATGGGCATTAAAACCTGAAAGGCCGTATTCACTAGATCTCGGACCAGGGTCTGAGAAGGCGTTAGGGGAGGGGGTGGCAGAGCAGGCGGTGGGCCGTGAGCCGGTGGAGGAGGAGGAGTACTGCTGTGGGTGACCACACCAGGCCGCGCCTGTGGGGGCGGGCTGTGGGAGGTCTCAGTAACTTTATTCAAAGAGAGGGGTTGGACTTGCTGTTTTAAGATGGTGGGTCCCCTGGGAACGGCAAGCCATGTGGCCAGAGAGGGGAAGACCTTGCCATTCCAAGATGGTGGGTGCCATGGGAACAGCAAGCCATGTGGCCAGAGAGCGGTGGGCCTTGCTGTTCCAATATGGCGGCCCCCATGGGAATGGCAAGCCACGCGGCCAACATGGCAGCTGCTCACAATACACAAGGGAAGAGCAAACCAAAATTTTTACAGAGAAACAGAAATCTCACTTAGCTGTTTGGAGCAGCTGGCGGGACAGTGGGCGGGCATCTCTTGTGCTGCAAGGAGGCCTCTGCTCAACTCGCGGCCCGAGGGGGTGACGGTGGCTCCTGCAGTGGCAGCTGCCAGAAGGCATGGGGGCAGCCACGGCGAAGAAGGAGGAGGAAGAGAGGGAGCAGAAGGCAGGGTGGCGGGAGCGGGAGAGGTGGAGATGAAATCAGCTGGGTCAAAAGTATCAGAAGACAGAGAAAGTGGCTGAGGACCGGTTTAAGGGGTTGAAAAAGACTTTGCGAGGAGGATCTGATGAGTGGAACATGAGGAGTAAAGCGAGGGGCTGGAGCGAAGGGCCACTTCCGGGTTTGCGGCAGAAATTACTGAGGTCAGTGAGGATGTTAAAATTGAAAGTCCCGTTTTCGGGCCATCTGGACCCATTCCAATTCATACTGAGGCCATGCCATGTTACAGAAGTAAATTAGGCGTTTAGGACGCAGATTCTGGGACAGACCTACCTTAGCCAGATTGGTGAGGAGACACCCTAGAGGTGTGCAAGGATCCTGTTTAGATTTCTGATTACCATTACTAAAACCTGGGGTCAGTAGCTGAGGCTAAGGATCAGCGTCCCAGTCGTTGGGGAACCTGAGAGACAGCAGGGGATGTCTCACCTACCTTCCAGGGTCCAGACAGAGGCCAAAGGGCCGGAGAACCGAGGGAGCAACAGGAACGTCTCCCGTCTCCCCAGGTTTGGAACCCCTCCTGGAGGGGCCCGGAGGCCTATGCCCAGAAGGCAATCTCTGACACGGGTCATGGTTTATGGACAGAGACGCCAGAAAAACAACCACCAGGAATCAGCACCGGATGGGACTACCGCTGATGCTGCCAAGCCGAGGAGAGGTCTGAGAGTGCTGAGCCACGAGGAGAGAAGCGGGGGGCACCCCAGACCATGAACAGTCAAAAGGAGTGCTTGCCCCTCCCGGTTCAACGGCACCAAATGTAGGGTTTGAGGCGCAGGAAACAGAGTCAGGGACCCAGGCAAGTTAACATAGGAAGTTTATTCCGCACTAACGAGCGAGATTCATTACGGAGGAGGGTAGAAAAACCAAGATTGGAGGAGAAGGAGGAGGAGGACCCAGGCAGGCTGTCTTGCAGAATGGGGAGAACAGCAACTTGTGCAGAGGTGAACACGCTTTTTGAGGGGAGGAACAGGAAGGGGTGTGGCCCAGGGCACTCGGCACACGCTGATTGGTGGTCCAATGTCTTGGGGATGTCCTGGCGCAGACGCAGGTTACATCATACTCAGCCCACTAGTTGGGGGAAGGGAGGATGCATAGAAGCTCAAAGTTCTCCAGCATCACATTCAGGTAGAGCTGTCTCTGAACCTCATTAAGGAGGCTCCTTTCCTCCTTGGACAAGTACAGGGCAATGTCCTCAAAGGTCATGCCAACCTGTCAGATTCGAGACAAGAGATGTCTCTGAGAACCAGTCCCGCCTGCACCCTCTCCAATCTGGGACCCATTGAAGTATGTCTTACTGCCGGTTTACAGGGATTGGGCCTAAACCCGCAGTTAAGACATTCCTCTTGCAATCTGGGACTGCTGGCTCCAGCCGCTCACCTGCCTGCATGCCTGACTTCCTGATCGCCCCCAAATACCCCCCACCAGCCTGATCACCCCCAACTGCCCAGTGTTACGTTCTTATCCCTGTCATTGCTGCTCACTCCAAACTGCCCACCCCCGCTGTCCTGATCACCTCCAACTGACCCCCACTGATGGCCTGCTTGCCCCCAACTGCCCCCCCTGCTGGTCTGCTTACCCCAACGGCCCTGCCCCCACCAGTCTGATCACCCACAACTGCCGTCCCATCCTGGCCTGATCACATCCCAGTGACCCAATCTCCCAGCCCCTCCTTCTTTTCTGTTTTTCCATGCCTCTTTGAGCGGAGGCCAGGACTGGCTGGAAGCAAGTATTTGAGATTTATTTATCTTCTATAATTGAAACCTTGTAGCCTAGATCAGAAGCCAGGACCAGCCAGAAACTTTGCTTCCTCCATCACCAGGGGCAAACCAAGCCTCCTGCTTGCTCCAGCTCCATGGCCATCTACATCTTAGTTGGGGTAATTTGCATACTCGCTCTGATTGCCTGGCGGAGGTATGGTCAATTTACATGTTTCTCTTTCATTAGATAGTTTTCCTTATTAAAATGCACCCAAAGACAATGGTGCTTGTGGGTATCGGAGAGTGAGAAGTGTCTGGCCTGGGAATTTCTCTTCAGGGAGAGGCTGGAATTCAAAGGAGATGGAGAGAGGGAGGAAAAAATAATCAATGCTGGGAGAGAATCATCTATCAGCTGCCTCTTTTATGCTCCACACTCCGGATCTAGCCGGGGCAGAGACTTCCTCCCTGTGAATGGAATTGTGACTTCCTGGTTTACATGTATAAACTAGAGGCTTAGTGAACAAAATTCATACACTCAGGGGGATCCCTCAGACTGGGCTGTAACCTCTTGCAGTCCGGGAGACCTTGGGGGATGCCCGACTCACAAAGGTAAATAACATTTATATCCATATAAAGAATTATGCAGAGTCCTAACTAGTTTGGCAAAGTGAATAGAGCGTCTGCCTGTGGACTGAGGGGTCCCAGGTTCAATTACGGACAAGGGCATGTACCTTGGTTGTGGGCACGACCCCAGTGGGGGATGTGCAAGAGGCAGCTGATCTATGTTTCTCTCTCATCGATGTTTCTAAGTCTCTATCCCTTTCCCTTGCTCTCTGTAAAAAATCAATAAAATATGTATTTATATAAATAAATATAAATAAAATAGAATTATACAGAAATGTTTGTACCAGCTTTATTAGCAACAACCAAATATTTATTAAAATGGACATGATGGTGATATATACAAAGATGTGAATATCCACCAGAGGCCTAGCCGGTTGGGCTCTGGATAGAGCATAGGCCTGAAGAACAAAGGATCCTGGGATCGATTCCAGTCAAAGGCATGTATCTTGGTTGAAGACTCCTTCCCAGCCCAGGCCATGGTCACAGCTAATGCAGGAGGCAACCAATCGATGTGTTTACTTCACATCAATATTTCTCTCCGTCTTTCCCTCTCTCTTCCACTCTCCAAGAAAATCAATGGAAAAATATCCTCGGGTGAGGATTAACAACAAAAAGAATATCTATTAAAAAAAAAATGAGTTACTAATATATCTCTTAAAAATCTCCAAGAATTAGCAACTACATAGTCACAGATATGATCAGTATTGAGTGCAATTATGGTTTTACTTTCATGCACATGTCAAGATTCATGAAACTCTACACTTATACATGCAATTTACTCATTGCAGCTGTTAAAAAAATGATTCAAGATAAAAGAAATATACTTTCACCTATTTTGGAATAGGTTTGGCAACTCTGTATTATATTCACATACTTATGCCCTCTGAGCAAGTCTCATCTCAGTGACAGAAAATGTAACAAACAATGAAGAACTTTCACCCAAACCAACTGAATGCTGACTGGGTCACAAAAGCCACATCTCCGGCCTAAAGACACCCTTCCTTTTCCTCTTAGTTTTGCTGCCAGAGCACCAATGGCTCTGATGGGAACATCTGAGAAGCTACAGGAAACCACAAACCTCTTGATTATAATCAATGACAATAATTGCTGCACAGAATATAAACATGCTGGGAGTTCCTCAGATCTGTGCACACACTGCTCCTGTAGTCTTTTCCACAAAAAAATTTCTGGGTGCAGGTTTAGATGAAGACAATTCCATCTAATAGACTTCAGTCTGGTCAAAAAACCATTAGGTCAGTGTTTCTGCAGTAAAAGGGGGTTCACCTCACTGCAATGGTCCTCCAACCAGTGACCATCACCCATGGAACTCAATGCATTAGGGCACATGGCCCTCTGCAACACCTAGGCCGGAGGTTCCCTTCAAATGTCTTAGCATCCCCTGAAAACAAGAAAAAAATTCACACCGTTCCCAGACATACTTCAGGTTGTCACAGCTACCCCCTCTCTCGAATGATTTCTGTGTCTCAAAGCATCCATCTTCACATGAGGACTAGAGTCCACAGTGTTTCCTGGAAAATTATGGGAAACAATGTAAATTTGGCAAACACTTCTGAGTAAATTTCTGCCCCATAGTCTTCCCTCAACAACAAAAATGTTGGAGACCACATAAAAGTTTTTCACATCACCGTGGAGACCCAGATCTTCTTACAAACTAACACGCACAATAAATAGGACACCAAGATTAAAGAAGTCTTAGGAAAAGGCCTTCGTTATTTTGTAAAGAAAGAGACCTGAGACTGGCAGTTGATGACTTAGGCACCCAATGAATTCATCACTGACATCTGGGGAAAGTGTGTTCCTAAAAATGGCAATCCCTCTACAACATTATGTTTACTGGGTTCAACAGTCATCAGTCCGATGTGGCATCTCATGACAGGGAAATAAGTAAGAACTAAGGGTTCAGGCATTCCCAATTTCCTTCAACAAATTAGACAACAGACTTAGCTTCGCTGGGCACATGAGGATGGTGATTGATGCCATCTGTAGGGACCTTATAGGTGGTTCAGGTGAAATACCTTCAGCAACAGAAATATGCAGTGACATAGATCTGGTACAACATCTCCTGTTAGAAAGTGCAACATAACTACATAGTGTTTCAACATAAGCAAACACACACAACAGCAAAAACACTTACGGGAACTTTACATAATATAGGTGAGTACATGTATGAGATACAACTCAGAAAAATGAGTATTCACAAATTTTCTTGCACTACTGTTAAGTCCAATCCAAGAAACTACATTTCCTACACATCTAAGAAATTTCTCACAATTGGACTCTTATGTGCAGAGCAAATTTAGAAATGTGCCTGAGAGATACCCCACATTAACTGCACTCATAATGGCTTTCTCCAGAATGAACTCTCTGATGATATTGGAGACCACTCCTCCATCTAAAAGATTTCCCACATTCACTGCATTTATAAGGCTTTTCTCCTGTGTGAACTCTCTGATGACTAAGAAGGTGACTGCTACTGGTAAAAGATTTCTCACACTCACTGCATTTATAAGGCTTTTCTCCTGTGTGAACTCTCTCATGTCTACGAAGGTTGTTGTTAGTAGTAAAACTTTTCCCACATTCACTGCATTCATAAGGCTTTTCTCCTGTGTGAATTCTCTGATGAAATTGAACACCATTGCTACTTGTAAAAGACTTTCCACATTCAATACATTTATACGGATTTTCTCCAGTATGAACTCTTTGATGACAACGAAAGGGAGTCCTCCATCTAAAAGATTTCCCACAATCACTGCATTTGTAAGGCTTTTCTCCTGTATGAACTCTCTGATGACTACGAAGGCGAGTGATAGTGGGAAAAGATTTCCCACATTCACTGCATTGATAAGGCTTTTCTCCTGTGTGAATTCTCTGATGATATTGAAAACCATTGCTACTTATAAAAGACTTTCCACACTCACTGCAGTGATAAGGTCTTTCTTCAGTGTGCACTCTCTGATGACAACAATCTTTAGTGCTACTGCTGTAAGCGTTTCCACATTTATAAGGCTCTTCTCCAGTGTGACCTCTCTCATGACAATGAAGGTTACTGCTATCGGTAAAAGATTTCCCACACTCATTGTACTCATAAGGCCTTTCCACTGTGGGAACTCTCTGATCATAGTGGAGGGCACTGCTACTGGTAAAAACTTTTTCATATTCACTGCTCTCATAAGGCCTTTCTCCAGTGTGCAAAGCTTCATGATCACCTAGGCTGTTACTACTGCTAAAAGCTTTTCCATACTCATTCCATTGATAAGGTCTTTCTCCAGTGTGACCTTGCTGTTGATCATGAAAGCCAGAAAATGTCGTTAAATATTCTCCACATTCAGAGCACACGAAACACCGACTTCCTACATGGATATCCTTTTCCGGAATAAAATTGTGGTTGCAACTAATATCTTTCTTACATTCTTTTCTGTTGTAATCATTGTTTCTCCTTTGAAACATCATCTCACACTTCAAAACAGCATTTGGACTGTCCCTGGACATAGCAGCCTTTAGGTGGAGGTGTCCGGACCCAGTTAAAACACCCTGCCCAACATCCCCGCGTTTGAAATGATTCTGGGACACACTGAAATTACAGCTGTTTGCAAGTGAGATCCTGTTCACACCTGTATTGAAAGTCTTCTCTCTCACATGCTGTTGGTGAACTTTTACATTGAAGAAAAACCGTTTTGTACATCCCCCGCACCTCAACAGTATCTGTCCATGTTCTGTTCCTTGCAGCTCAGTCAAATGCAAAATGTTTCCGAAGACGATCCCACAACTCTCACAGGGGTGGCTCTTCTGGGAACATAAGGCTACCTTCGGATTCCTTGCCTGTGACACTCTTACAGAAACATCCTCTTTGGTGGGTGCCTCCACATTCTCTGCTCCACAGCAGCAACCTGAACAAAAGGAAACGCTGATGAGGTACATGTTGATCTTATGAAAACAGAATATCTTCACCACAAATGTTTGTGTGTCATGAGTAGGCCTGATTGCACAGAACCATTTTCAAGACAAATGAGGTATACTCTGAGGAAATACATAACGTGGCCCCACGAGTCAGTCGATGATGAAAAGCTCACGAAGAAAGGACAGAAGCACAGGATGGGACACAAAGAAGAGAGGAAGGTTCTACTCATTGTTCTTGCACAAGTGGCTTCCTCTAGGACCTTACATGCTGGCCATGCGAGTCTGTGCAGAATAATTTAAAGCTGCTCAAAGTCATAAAAATCAATTGTATTAGAGCACATGATGTTCAATGTCAATATAATAACACGTGTGCACTCCAAGGTGCTGCAGGCATTGTCCAATATTGGCTTGCAGTAAAGAGACACTTGTGAAAGAGGCAGAGGTGCAAAGTCCAGAGAGATTAAGGTTATCTGTGGGATGGGAATCTGAGTAGAAATGATCAGTATTAGAACTGAGTAGTTGGCAAAGTATCAACAACAAGCACTAACAAGCATAACTGGGTGAGGAATGCGCAACTGTAACAAAACACTGGGTTTCTAGCTATGAATTTAACAAAGGCCTAACGTGAATTCCTCCCCAATGACCCTTCATCAAGGCAAGACCGCCTGTGGGTCCACTCTGTCATTCAAAAATCACGTTTCTTCTGTGATGCACAAATGATTCTTTGACTTAAATCACATTTGAGCAATTGCATGGGATAAACGATGCAAATCTTCAAAGAAAAACAGAAAAGATTGATGGTCAGCACTGTGGTAGAACAACAAAGTGTAAAGGAGATCACAGACAAAAGACCTATGTGTGGGACACCAGCAAGATGGCAGGATCAGAGATATGAGCATCTTTCCCCATGCCAGTGTAAGTAGACATCTATCCATGAACCAAAACCCCATAAGAAATGGAAATAAGAGTACCTTCAAGGCAAACAGTATTCCAGAACACAAATGAAGGAGAACTCTACAGAAAGGATGACTGGAAAAGACTGGGTGAACAAACAGATTTGAAAATACGTACAGTCAAAAACAAGGGTCAGAGTTACCATCCGTACCCACTATGCTTCTGCTATCGTTGAACCTACGGGCCTGTCCTTCAAAAAATATAGGAAATTTTTATGTTTACAGACCACAGAATGGCTTGTCCAGTACGGCTCAGTTGGTTGGAACATTGTCCTGTGTACCAAAGGGTCGAGGATGCAATTCGCTGTCAAGGTACATGTCAGTATGTGGGTTCCATTTCCAGTCACCTTGTGTGCAGAAAGCAGCTGATATGTTTCTCCCTCACACTGATGTTTCCTTCTCTTTCTCTCTCCCCACCCCTCTCTCATTATTCATGTTTCTATCTCTCCTTCTCTTCCTCTCTGAATTCAGTAAAATATATTTTAAAAGTAAATAATTTAAATAATAAATAAATAGCCCTGGCACATGTCACTAAGTGCTGAGAGTGCCTGTCTGTACACAGGAAGGTCATGCTTTCGATTCCCAGTAAAGGGCAGGTACATGGCATTCAGGTCTGATCCCGACTCTGAGAGTAGGCACATGTGGGAGGCAATCAATTGATGTTTATTGCTCTCTCTCTGCTTCTCCTCTATCTCCCTTTCCCTTACTCTCTTTCCCTAAGAAAAAAAAAATCAATGGAAAAAATATTTTCACTATTCAGGTGAAGATAAAAGAGGAATAAAGTATTGAATTAAGAAAAGTTATGGGAGAGGACATCCAAGATAGTGGTGTAGGCAAAGGCTTATACTTGCTGCTTCCCACAACCACATCAAAATTACAACTAAAATACTGAACAACCATCACCCAGAACAGCTGGAAAGCTAGCTACAACGAAGTCTTACGACTAGAGAAGTAAAGAAGAAACCGCACTGAGATGGTAGGTGGTACTAAGGCACGAAAGGTGCTGGTCCTGTACCCATGGGGGCCACTTTTTAATTGGGAGGGAGGCTGTCTCTGCAGAGTTCACACAGAAGAGCAAGAGTTCCCAGTACAACACCAGACGTCCAGCCCAGGGTCCCAGAGCTGGGAAAAAAAGTCCCTACTGGCAGTAAGAACTTCGGTCTGTAAAAGACAGTGCAGACTGCGGCTGAGTGACAGAGACTACAGGAGATCAAGCTGCTCTTCTTACAATGCCAGCACTACCAACTGAACTGACAAGATCCCCCTTCCTCGGAGCTCCAGTACCTGAGGAGCTCCAGTACCAGAAAAGCTCCAGTACCAGGCGAGGCTCGGGAGGGCGGGGCGCGAGGCGGATACCAGATACATATGAGGAAAAATGGGACTGACTAGCATTGGGGCAGAAACTCAAAAGAGGCTTTCTTCCAGACATAGGTGCTCTCAGGGATCTTTGTTCCCATGCTGAGACCTCCCGGTTGCAGGGCTGACTGGCAGCCATTTCTGTTTCCTCCACCGTAGAGATTCCCTGAGACCTCACCCCATCCAATTTATATTTATTTTTTAAAAATATATTTTACTGATTTTAGAGAGGAAGGGAGAGGGAGAGAGAGATAGAAACATCAATGATGAGAGAGAATCACTGTTCGGCTGCTACCTGCATGCCCCCCACTGGGAATCGAGCCCGCAACCCAGGCATGTGCCGTTTGACAGAATGGAACCTGGGACCCTTCAATCCACAGGATGACGCTCTATCCATTTAGTCCAACCAGCTAAGGCCCCATCCAATTTAAAAGCCCACCCAAGCTCTGTGCAGCAGCATTTGTATATGAATGGCCTGTCTTTGCTCAGGCTAAAACCTGTCAAGCAAGCTGCAGTTGGGTCAGGGAGCCCCAAATTTATCAATAAAAGAATCAAGAAGTGGCACCAACAATAGCCTTCCTTGCTTTACAGCAGGGCCTCATTGGGGCACTTCCAAACCCGATACAAAGAGGAGAATCTGCAGATCTCTCTGAGATGCTGCTGGGTGGCTCCAGGAAGAGGCTGACTTTGCACTTCCCTGAATCCAAGAACCAATGTACCCAGTGGTCAGTGTCATACCACATCAGCTTACAACTCTTCACATCCTTAAGCGACACAGTCAAGCAGCAGACTCACTGAGCAACAAAGCCCCAATGAAACAAGTCCAGCTCCAAAGGGGTGTCTCCTACACAATAGCTCTCCCACTAGGTCACAATGGCCCTGATAGATGATAAAACCCACAACAAAATTCTGGCAAATCGATTCCAGCATTACATTAGAAAGATCATACACTGTGACCAAGTGGGATGGAAGGATGGTACAATATCTGAAAATCAATAAACATGATACATCACATAAACAAATTGAAAGACAAAAATCACATACTCATATCAACAAATGCAGAAAAAGCATTCAACAAACTCCAGCACCTTTTCTTGATAAAAACTCTCAGCAAAGTGGGAGTACAAGGATCATACCTCAACATAATAAAAGCCTTATATGACAAACTACAGCCAACATCATACTCAATGGGAAAAACTAAAACCATTTTCTCTAAGAACAGGCACAAGATAGGGATGCCCACTTTCACCATTCCTGTTCGACATAGTACAGGAAGTGTTACTCATAGTGATCAGACAAGAAAAAGAAATAAAAGGCAACAAGATTGGAAAAGAAGAAGTAAAACTGTCATAATTCAAAGAGGACATGATATTGTATAAAGAAAACCCTAAAAACTCCATCAAAAAACTACTAAATATAATAATCACATTCAGCAATGTAGCAGGATACAAATTTAACAACCAGAATTCTATGGCTTTTTATACACCAATAATCAACTCACAGAAAGAGAAAGAAACAAATAATCCTATCTATTATTGCAACAAAAATATTAGGATACCGAGGGATAAACTTAACTAAGGGAGTAAAAGACCTGTACTCTGAAAAACTACAGGAAGTTGAAAAAAGACATAGAAGAAGAGATAAACAAATGGAAGAATATACCGTGTTCATGGGTTGGTAGAATCAACATCATTAAAATGTCCACACTACCCAAAGCAATCTATAGATTCAATGCAATCCCAATTAAGATACCAAGGGCCTATTTCACAGACCTAGAACAAACTCGCCAAACATTCATATGGAATCTATAAAAAAAGAAAAAATGAAGGGCCTCAGCAATCTTGAGAAAGAAGAACAAAGTTGGAGGGATTACAATACCAGATACCAACCGATAGCACAAAAATGCCTGGTAGTGGCACAACAACAGACTGGCACAATATAGAACAAGGCAACAGAACACACAACCTAGAAATCGGCCCAAGCCATTATGCTCAATATTTGACAAAGGAAGAACGGCATACAATGGAGTCAAGAGCCTCTTCAATAAGTGGTGTTGGGAAAATTGGAGAGATACATGCAACAGAATGAAACTAGACCATCAACTTATACCATACACAAAAATAAACTCAAAATGGATAAAGGACTTAAACGTAAGTCGTGATACGATAAAAATCTTAGAAGAATTCATAGGCAGGAAAACATTATACATATGTCCTAGCAATATCTTTATTGGTACAGCTAACGGGGAATAGAAAGTAAGGAAAAAAGAAACAAATGGTAGTACATCAAAATAAAAAGCTTCTGCACAGCAAAAGAAACCATCAACAAAACAAGAAAGACCATGGCATCGGAGAACATATTTGTCAATTACATTGGAGATAAGGGCTTAATCTCCAAAATTTAAAGAGAACTCATATATCTTAATAAATGGAAGATAAATGATCCAATAAAAAAATGGGCAAAGAACCTAAATAGACACTTTTCCAAAGAGGACATACAGATGGCTGAGAAAAATATGAAAACATGCTCAAAGTCACTAATCATCCGAGAGATGCAAATAAAAATGACAATGCAGTATCATCTCACACAGTTCAGAATGGCTATCATCAACAAATCAACAAAGGGCAAGTGCTGGCCAGGATGTTGAGAAAAAGGAAACCTCGTGCACTGCTGGTGGGAATGCAGACTGGCGCATCCACTTGGAAGACAGTATGAAGTTTCCTCAAAAAGTTAAAAATCCCAAGAAACCAAAAAAAAAAAAAAACAAAAAAACAATCAGAAAGGAGATATGCACTCCGATGTTCATAGCAGCAAAATTTACAATAGCTAAGATTTGGAAACAGCATAAATGCCCATCAGCAGATGAGTGGATTAGAAAACTGTGGTACATCTACACAATGGAATACTAAGCTGCTATAAAAAAGAAGGAACTTTTACCATTAGCAATAACATGAATGGAACTGGAGAGCATTTTGCTAAGTGAAATAAGTCAATTGGAAAAAGATAAATATCACATGATCTCACTCATAGGTTGGGTATAATGATCAATATAATTTAATGCACAAGACTAGATCCAGAGACAAGTGGCAGGAGAGGAGGGGTTACAGAGCGATGAAAGGCCTTGTATGCATGCATATTAGCATAACCAATGGACACAGACACTGGGGTGGTGGGGGTTTGCCTGGGGAGGGAATGGATGCAGGGGGTGGGGTGGTCAAGCAGGG
The DNA here is from genome assembly GCA_026230045.1 of Corynorhinus townsendii. Classification (NCBI taxonomy): domain Eukaryota; kingdom Metazoa; phylum Chordata; class Mammalia; order Chiroptera; family Vespertilionidae; genus Corynorhinus; species Corynorhinus townsendii. The sequence goes on along the minus strand of JAPDVU010000011.1, from coordinate 48,686,511 downwards.
AAAAAGTTGACTTATGTTGAACTTTAGACAATAAACAAATAAATAAGAAGATAAACTAGTACATTTTAAAAATGGGCAGAGGACTTAAACAGACACTTTTTAAAAGAAGACGTAAAGGAGGCCAAGAGACATAAGAAAACATGCTCAAAGTCACTAATCATCCGAGATGTGCAAATCAAAACAACAATGAGATACCATCTCACACCTGTCAGGAAGGCTATCATCAACAAATCAACAAACAACAAGTGTTTGCGATGATGTGGAGAAAAAGGGACCCTTGGGCATGGCAGGTGGGAATGAAGACTGGTGAAGACACAGAGGAAAATAGCATGGAGTTTCCTCCAAAAATTAAAAATGGAACTCCCATTTGACCCAGTAATCCCACTTCCAGGAATATATCCGAAGAAATCAGAAACAACAATCACAAAAAACATATACAGCCCTATGTTCATAGCAGCACAATTTATGACAGCTAAGATTTGGAAACAGCCTAAGTTACCATCAGCAGATGAGTGAATTAAAAAGCTGTGGTACATCTACACCAGTGGTTCTCAACCTTCCTAATGCTGTGACCCTTTAATACAGTTCCTCGGGTTGTGGTGACCCCCAAACATAAAATTATTTTCGGTGCTACTTCATAACTGTAATTTTGCTACTGTTAGGAATCGTAAATATCTGATATGCAGTATGTCTTAGGCAACCCTTTTGAAATATTCATTTGACCCCCAAAGGGGTGTGAACTCACAGGTTGAGAACAGTTGATCCTCACAATGGAATACTATGCTACTGTAAAAAAGAAGGAACTCTTACCATTTGCAACAGCACGGAGAAAGACAAATATCACAGAATCTCACTCATTTGTGGGCAATGTGGGAAAAAGAAGATATATGTAATACAATATGTAATACTTTAAAAAATAAAGAATTTTTAAAAAAGAAATATGTTTAGCCCTCACAGGTTTGGCTCAGTGGATAGAGCATCGGCCTGCGGACTCAAGGGTCCCAGGTTCAATTCTGGTCAAGGGCATGTATCTTGGTTGCAGGCACATACCAGTAGAAGGTGTGCAGGAGGCAGCTGATCAATGTTTCTGTCTCATCGATGTTTCTAAGTCTCTATCCCTCTCCCTTCCTCTCTGTTAACAAAAAAAAATTAATAAAATATATTAAAAAAAAGAAATATTGTGAAAATATCCATAATACACAATGCAATCTACAGATTAAATATAATCCAAAGAATAATTGCTATGGTGTTTTACAAAGAAATGAAAAGAGAATCTTGAAATGTATGAAATTAAAAAATTCGAACAGCAAAAAAAGTCTTGAATGAAAACAAAGCACATAGCATCATACTTTCTGACTTCAATTTATTAGAGAGAAAACAAGCAAACAGTATGTTGCCGGAGAAAAAAAGACAAATACATCAACAGAACAGAACAGAAAACGCAGAAATAAACCCAGACACATACTTTCAAGTAATCTCTGGCAAAGCTGCAAGACACAGAAGAAGGGAAAGATAGTTTCTTTAATGAATGGTGCTGCTGAAAATCAATACTCCCATGTAAAACAAGAATACTGGACACCGCTGATAAAATTTAACTCAATCTACATTAAGTGCTAGCACTAAAACGTAAAACTCCTCAGGACAACTAGAGAAAACGTTTTAGCGATTTGCTATGGATGGAATTTTCTTTCTTTTCTTTTTTTTTAAAATATATTTTATTGATTTTTTACACAGAGGAAGGGAGAGAGATGGAGAGTTAGAAACATCTATGAGAGAGAAACATCAATCAGCTGCCTTCTGCACACCCCCTACTGGGGATGTGCCCACAACCAAGGTACATGCCCTTGATCAGAATCGAACCTGGGACCCTTGAGTCCATATGCTGAAGCTCTATCTACTGAGGTTAGGGCTCAGACAGGAGTGTCTGAATGTGACACCAAACACCAGACAAAAAAGAAAAAACAAACAGTCCAGATTGCAACAAATAAAGAAAAACAGCTTCTTCCCAGCACAACTGAAATAAACAAAATGAAAGGAAAAACAAACAGTCCAGATTGCAACAAATAAAGAAAATCAGCTTCTTCCCAGCACAACTGAAATAAACAAAATGAAAGGAAAGGAAATCTAGAGGATGGAAGAAAATCCTTGCAAATCATATGACGGAATTGCTTGGAGATACTGTGGATTCAGTGCTGATCAGCATAATAAAAAGAATACGGAGATATAGACAGATATTAAAACAAATAGTTGGGAGTTCCCAGGGAATAATAAAGGTATGTTAATATGATACTGCAGGCTAATAACAATGCAATGACTGTCTGAAAAGCAAACTCTATAGAATTTCATTAAAAACACTTTATTGCGCCGAAACCGGTTTGGCTCAGTGGATGGAGCATCGGCCTGCGGACTGAAGGGTCTCGGGTTCGATTCCGGTCAAGGGCATGTACCTTGGTTGCGGGCACATCCCCAGTGGGGGGTGTGCAGGAGGCAGCTGATGGATGTTTCTCTCTCATCGATGTTTCTAGCTCTCTATCCCTCTTCCTTCCTCTCTGTGAAAAATCAATAAAATATATTTAAAAAAAAAACAAAAACACTTTATTGCAAAGCACTTGTAACAACCATCTGAGTTTCTTAGAAACATGGTGGCACTAGACCTGCTGAATGCAGGGTTGCCAAAACCATAGACTTTGTAGAAAAGCGAGTGCTGGGGAACAATATCTGCCAAGGACAATTAAGCACATGTAACAATATGTGTTCCTATATGTCATAAGCAATTAATATATAAAATATACGAGGTCTTCAAAAGAATCTTTAACCAAAAATAGTTACTAACCAGGACAAGGATGTAGAGACAATTATTCAAAAAACAGGTACAAATGACCAATAGGAATATAGAAAATGCTTTCCTCACTGATCAAGGTGGAATCCCTCAGGCTTCCTGCAACACTACCAACCACAAGTCCTTCCCTGTGAACTCAGTACAGCGGGGAGAATTGGGACTTCAGGAATAGAAGGGAGCAGTGAAAATAGACCCACCTTCCCCAGACAGCAACTACCCAGGAAACTAGAAAATCAAGGAGTACCAGTCTACATGGGAGGACACAGCACACCCTGGGAGATGGGGCCTGGAAAATTGCAAAGCCAAGTCCAGGTCACTGGTGACAGTGAGGGTCTTACCTAGGGAGGATATAAGTTCAAAGTTCTCCAGCATCACATGCAGGTACAGCTGTCTCTGACCCTCATCAAGGAGGCTCCATTCCTCCCTGGAGAAGTACAGGGCAATGTCCTCAAAGGTCACGACAACCTGTCAAAATTGAGACAATTAAAACCAGAGCTGTCTCTCTGAGAACCCCCACTCCTACTCCTTACACACCTTCCCCACCCTCAACCTCCTCCAGAGCACCAGGTTAGTGTGGACACCAGGCCCTAATGCCAGTGCAGGCTGCTTTCTCATCACAGTCCCATTATTCACTGGGATTGCCCTCAGCAGAATAGCTGGGTTGGGTGGGAAGGACTGGGAGAGGGGAGGGGAAGGGAGGGTAGAAAGCAATGCCATTTAAGGTCTGGGTGATGCCTGCAGCGCCCCAGCCTTCCTGCAAAGCAATACCACTGCAGTATCCTATCACTGGTCGGCAAACTGCGGCTCGCCAGCCACATGCGGCTCTTTGGCCCCTTGACTTTTTAGCAAAGGCCAGCTTCGGAGTACCCTAATTAAGTTAATAACAATGTACCTACCTATATAGTTTAAGTTTAAAAAATTTGGCTCTCAAAAGAAATTTCAGTCGTTGTACTGTTGATATTTGGCTCTGTTGACTGATGAGTTTGCCGACCACTGACCTAGATCATGCCTCAAAGACAAAGCCAATCCTGGGTTTATGCTTCGCCTTTAAGTCCCCACATCAGGTCCCGGGGACCATCAGCTCACACTTCCTCCAGATGTGCACACCACTGGGTAATCTTTAACCCCTTCCCATCTTCAGTACCAGGTTCACTCCCTCAGCTCTGCCCCCTTCCTGCTCCCATGCCACTGGATCTCGCTGGACTCACCCATGAACTTGGCACATGGCATGTAGAGAAGCTTGTCTTCCAGCCGGATCCAGGACCACCCCAGGCCTCTGATGGACCCCACAGCCGGGAAAGCCCGGATTGAGATTGTGACGTCCTCCCTGCAGCCTCTGATCTGTCCGCCAATCCTCACAGCCCACACCCTCAGGGGAACCTCAGATGCCAGTCACCCTGTCCACCTGAAGCATGTATCTTATATAAAAACTGCTGTTTGAAATTTTAACCCTGCTATGTGGCTTCTGTAAATGCTTGCTTGCTTAAATAATAAGGAAATTAAGACTATTTCCACTTCAGAGAGGCCATTAAACCCTCTCGGGACGAAGTTAACAGTGCTGGCACCAGGCCAGGCCTTTGTTGAGGACTTAAGTCCCCAGCACATAGGGGCTCTTTAAGAACTTGCAAAGGGGGCCGGATACACCCCATATTTGGGAGACCAAGAAGGGAACAACATATAAATAGGGAAAGGTCCTCCATGTCCGGTTCCGAGTTTAAGACACATTTTCCTCTGGGCCTACGCGTAATAATAATAAATGTAACTCCACCTCCCTAAGCGTTGCTTGGTTCTTCTCCAGTTTTCTGTAACACACCCTGCCCTGCACTTGCCGTGTCCTCAGAAGTCAGCACACTCCTCTCCCCTCTCCACCTTCCTCACGGTCCTCCACGCAAAACTGAGCTGGAGGACCTGACAGATGCCCCACCCAGGCTGTGGTGTTCCGTGTGAGGAGGCGGTGAGTGCTGAGGGACAGGAACTCACCTCAGCGAAGCTCCCCAGCGCGGGCGCCGCCATCGCACTCTGTGGGCTGAGCCGGGAGGGAGCGGCTGCAGTAGAAGCCGCTGCAGGAATGGCGGTCCCTGTCCCGGCCCTGGTGTAGGTCCGGTGGCAACTCCGAGCTTCAATCCGCAGCGTGAGCTGTGAGCACCAGTGGGGGCTCCGACCATAGGCTGTGAGGCGGGGAACACCTCTCCACCTTCCCCACAGGAAGCCGCGACTAGGAAAACCCGACCGCCTCGGACAAAAATCTGAGAACGGAATCTCTCTCCAGGGGGACTACCGGTCCCGCCCTACGGAAGCGGCCAAACGGAAATGCCTTCTCTGAGCCCCCATTGGCTCAGCCTCGTGGCATTCCATGCGTGGCCTTCTGGGTAATGTAGTTTCTAGGCTCCACAGCCCGGAAACAGTTACAAGAGTGGATTTAGGGGCATAAAGCCCAAGAACACACCAAGTAAACTAAGTGTCTTCTAGCACCTTCACGGGAACGGATTTCCAGGGCAAGTTTGTTTCTGTTGCACCTGCTGGCTTCCTTTAGCTGCAGGTTTTGCATATCTTTCTTCAAAACCTGCTCTTTGGAATGGCAGGCACTGTTTCTTCATTCAGGACCTTTGGCACGTGTCTCCTTCAGGCCAAATGTGACTTGCAGAGGTTGCTCAGTTGTCTAACTCTTGTTTAATTCGATCTAACCTGCCTCCATTGAATCCATTGTATAAAGTTAATGTCACAAAACAGACACTTATACTTAGGAGCATTTGCTTCTGATGCCATCCAAAGTGTGAGCTCTGCCTGGGCTGCAGTGTGGATAAGATGGCCAAGAGACATGTGAAAAATGCTCAAAGTGACTGACCATCAGAGAGATGCAAATTAAAGCAACAATTAGGTATCTTCCCACCACTGTCAGAATGGCTGCCATCAGGAAATCAACAAAGGACAAGTGCTGGTGAGGATGTGCAAAAAAGGGAACCCAAGTACACTACTGCTGGGAATGTAAAGAGGTGTAGTCATATGGAAATCAGTATGAAATTTCATAAAAAAATTTAATATGGAACTGACATTTGATCCAGTGATTCCGCATCTAGGAATATATCCTACGACACCCGAAACTATCAGATAGAAAGTATGCATCTCTATGCTTATAGCAGATAATACACAATAGTAAAGGTCCGGAAACAGCCCAAGTGCCCATCAATAGATGGGTGGATAGGGAACTGTTGTACATTTATACCTTGGAATATTATGCAACCGTAAAAATGAAGACTCTCTTACCCTTTCACACAGCATGGAGGGACCTGGAGAGCATCATGCTAAGTGAGAAAGACAAGTATCCCTTCATCTCACTCATATATGGAATCTAACAATAAACTGATGAATGGAGTGAATTCAGAGACATGGAAGCATGGAACTGAGTGCGGAATCTCAGAGGATAAGTGGGGGAGGGTAGAAAAAACATCCTCAGGTGAGGATTAAACACACATGCACCACAAACAGTAAAAACAAAGTCACCTGAGCCTTGAGCATTTCCTTCTTTTCTCTGAAAGCAACGGGAAAGCTCCAGCTTGCTGGGTTCTGGGTCTGCTCTACATTTGTGTTCGTAAATCTGTCTTCCGTTAGTTGAGTCCCTGGAAATGCTCATACCCCTCCATGTAACGTTCTCCTGCTTCACATGAGTCAATCGCTTTTGGTGTTGTAAGAAATGTCCAAACTGGTGGAGAATTTTTCTAAGTTTATTTGACCCAAGTAAGTCAGTGACATTTCCAGGAAGGAAAATAACAACAGATTAATGCTCGGGAGAATGGCAGTTTTGTACCTTTTTTATACATTAGACTCAAAGGAGTAGACATAAGGGGGTTACATGAAATTAACTGGTGATAAATTAGGGGGGAGAGCTAAGGAGGGAAATCTCTGGGATTGGATAAAAATTTAAAAAATAATAGACACATTCCCTAACCGGTTTGGCTCAGTGGATAGAGCCTCAGTCTGTGGACTGAAAGGTCCCAGGTTGGAATCCGGTCAGGGGCATGTACCTTGGTTGCGGGCACATCCCCAGTAGGAGGTGTGCAGGAGGCAGTTAATCAATGTTTCTCTCTCATCGATGTTTCTTACTCTCTATCCCTCTCCCTTTCTTTCTGTAAAAAATCAATAAAATATATTTTTTAAAAATAGACACAAATTTCTTTTTTAAAGTTTATGGATTAGGTAACAGTTAATATTTAACCCATGAACAATAATAATTGGGGTTCTGTGATCTTCTGTGTTGGGAGATTGTGCTCTTAGGAGTCTGTGAATCAGAAATGTCCTTGAAAATCAAATTCAATGGTATGTTATCCCAGGTGCAAAAAGACAACAGACAGGCTCAATAAGGTAGAATTTGCCCTTTGCAAAAACAAATACAAAAAAACACAGGCTAGGACATAACTACCCCTGCGACTAGCTTTTACTTAGAAAATTTTAACTTCAAAGCATCCTATATGGTTACTTTTACCTCTGAGTTTGCAAGATTGGCTATGCCATACCAGGCTCCCTGAGATTGCTAGGTTCACTGTGTGCCATCGTTTTTGTCCATATTGGGGAGTTAAAACCTGTGGGTTGAGGAGGAAATTCAATGAGTGGTTTATTAACTCTGGGACCCATTGCTGAGGTCCTCCTGAACACAATGCCCCCAGTATTGCTGGTGTCCCTTTATTTTGTCTCCTAGAAGGAGTCACTCTTCAGGTCAATAAAGCCTTAGGTTCTAAATGAGGTTGAGGTATTTGTAAGGACAAGAAATAGGTATTTTTGTTTGCTGTGTCCTTCCACAATTTATGAGAAGCACCTGCTAATTAAACCCCAAGATTGTTGGCTCCTCTAATTCAAACAGCTCCTCTGTCCAAACTGCTGAACAAGATAAGCTCCTCTCAGTGCTCCATCTTACACACCCCTCCTTCCTGCTGTGGTCACACCTCCGCGATATTTTGGACGAAGGGGTCTCTAGTTAGTAGAAAGTTTCCTTCCCTCTTCCCCTTCAAACAAGCCTCTTTTGACCTCTTCCTAGCTGTTGCTCTAATCATCCTTTCTAATAAAAGAGTAATATGCAAATTGACCATCACTCCAACACACAAGATGGTTGCCCCCATGTGGTCAAAGATGGCTGTCCCCATGTGGACACAAGATGGCCACCAAAAGATGGCCAGCAGGGGAGGGCATTTGGGAGGGATCAGGCCGGCAGAGGAAGGAAGTTGAGGGTGACTGGGCCTGCCGGGAAAGACAGTTGGGGGGACCTAGGCCTACAGAGGAGAGTAGTTGGGGGAACCAGGCCTGCAGGGGAGGGCAGTTGGGGGGGGGACCAGATATGCAGGGGAGGGCAGTTAGGGACAACGAGGCCTGCAGGGGAGGACAGTTAGGGGCTACCAGACTGGCAGGGGAGGGCAGTTAGGGGTGACTAGGCCAGCAAGGGAGGGCAGTTAGGGGCAATCTGACCGTCCGGGGAGCAATTAGGCACTGATTAGGCTGGCAGGGGTGTGATTAGGGGGTGATCGGGATGGCAAGCAGAAGTGGTTAGGGGAAATCAGGCAGGCAGGCAGGTGAGCGGTTGGCAGCCAGCAGTCTTGGATTGTGAGAGGGATGTCCGACTGCCTGTTTAGGACCGATCCTGGTGGGACTTCCAAGGACTATTGGAAGGCTCTATGTGACCAGCTTCTATTTGTTCTTGTGTTAATTCATGAATATGACTTAATGTCTCCTTGGTTAATGGCCACTGATCCACCCATACAGGTCTATCATCTTTCCACTGTATAGGATCAGCATGAGGGTGAGGAGACTGAGCAGTGACCACACCTGAAAAGGTTGATATCCTAATCGTCTTCCTGGGTTTCCTTTGGCTTGGATGGGCTCTTTAATCCCCTGATCATTTTCCCCCAAGCCTTGACCAGTCTAATATCCCATCCGCGTCATTAACTGCTGTCCTTTGCTGGTAATAATACATGCCTGTAAACCTTATAAGGCATCCCGGCCCCATAAGTTGACTGCAATTCCAGAGATGATGTAGGGCTGAAACCATCCAGTCTGTCCTTCCTCATCTTGCCACCTTAACACTGCAGTACTACATTGTGTTACTGCAGGAACTCCTACTCCCTTAACTGAGCCCATAGCTTCTGCCGTGGACCAACTTGGAGGCCAGAATTCTTTGCTGATAATGCTGACATCTCCTCCAGTTTCCACTAGAACCCTAAATTGTTTTCCCTCTATTCTTAAGTTAATCATAGGACAGGTTATGCTAATTTCATGTATCCAATATACGTCTGAGCTTCCAAATCCTTGTGTTCCTCTTTTCCTATTTATAGCCTCACCTTGCTGAACGTAAGGTAGAAGTAGTATCTGAGCAATTCTTTGTCCTGGAGTAATTTGCATAACATGATTACACTCTAGTATAACTTTAATTTCCCCTTCATAATCTCAATCAATGACTCCAGGCATAACAGTTAGTCCTCTTAGAGTGTTTCCACTCCTCCCTAAGATTAATCCTAAAGTTCCCGGTGGCACAGGTCCCCAAATTCCTGTGCCGAGCAATATCGGGGTTCAAAGTGACCGCTACAGTGCTGTTAAGATCCAGGCTTGCGCTTCCTGGAGTTGCTCGGATGAGGGAATCCACTGTGGGCGTTGCAGGGCAGATTTCCCCCATTGATGACCGGGCTGGGGGGCGCCCCTCCCGGGCGTTGACCATGCCCTCTATCTTGATCTAGCGGCTGCCCGTTTCTATGAAATTTCGATCTACACAGACTGGCCCAATGGTTTCCTTTTTGACATCTAGGACACCGAGAGATTGAACCTGGAGGCTGCGTGTTTACGCCTCTCCCTAGAGCGCTACCTCGTGTCCTTCTTGGTTGCCTACATTCCTTTTGGAAATGTCCTGCTTTTCCACACTTTATAACACCTCTTATTTCCCACGGTGACTGCACCAGCGAGTCCATTTGCTTGAAAAGTGCCTGATCCCACATTCTGACACGCTCGAATCATCTCTGTAATGGTACTATTTCTTCTCACAGGCGTCAGGCACTTCTTACAATCAGCATTGGCATTTTCATAAGCTAACTGCTGAATTAAAATGCCTCCCGCGGTCTCGTGTTGAATCCGTCGTCTCACTGCTCGATTGAGACGAGCCACGAAGTCAGAAAATGACTCTGTAGGCCCCTGCATACATTTACTAAAAGCTCCTCAGGGTCCCCTTTTCCTTGGAAAGCCCTCCAAGCTTTCCTTCCACAAAGTGTAATTTGCTCAGACGCCTGTTGCACATAATGTAGCTGCTTTTGTACGTCCACATACTGTCCCAGTCCTGCCCGCATATCGTAAGTTATTTGAGCATTCGGCCCTCGGTTTGCACGGGCTTGCTCTCGACATTTCTCCAAATATTCTCCCTTCCATAGTAAATCATCTCCTCCATCCAGAGTTGCACGAGCCAGAGAATAGCAGTCACAAGGAGCTAAGAATGCTTCAGGAATATTATTCCTAATTTCTCCTGTAAAAGAAGCCGTTGGACCGTGTTGAACAACGCTTTCTCGCAAAGCTGCTACCATTTTAAAATCAGTTTCTTCATGGTGTCTTACTATCCGATTTGGGAGTTGTGCGTCAGCTACTTGTATAACAGGAAAAGCCAGCCTGTCTTCCACCGACATGTCCTTCATTCCTTCTCTGATGGCTCCCTGTACAGATGGTTCTATTGGCGGCGAATTAAATGTCTCAGGATTAGGACATGGAGGTGGAGGGGGCCATAAAGGCCATTCCTCCAATTTCTCTTCCCGCTGCTCTCTAGGAGCCGAGGGAACCAGGGGAGGCGGCTCCTCCCCAGCCTCCCTAAAAGGCTCCAGCAAACGCAATATTGTGCTCCCCATGGAGAAACAGTTTATTTGAGGTGTTTTCCCTGCTGCGGAGCTTCTTTCAAATTTTGACCAACTTTTTGCCAAACATTCAAGATCTAGTGTACCTTCTTCAGGAAACCGAGGGTTATGTTCTAGAACATCAAACCCCAACTATAAAAGAATACCTCCTGAAACTTTTAATTCCTTAAGCTGTCATGGGGCGACCCGCAAGAGACGACCCCCAGAGACAGAGATCAAAATTTAGGAGCCTTTATGAAGCTGGCCCACGACTACAGCTGCAGCAAAGGCCGGAGGGCAGTGCAGACCACAGGTGAGACAGCAAATCTATACTCACCAGAGGGAGTTAGGACAGTTACGATGACGACCCAAAGGTTCCAAAAGCCATGTCAGTCGTTCCCAAGCAGCTCAGGGCACAGGTGCACCGCCGGGGCATGCTTGGCCGGAGCGTGAACCACCACCTCCCTCCAAACTCCAACCGACCCCTTGTCCGGTGACCTGCTCCACCTCCCTCTGTCCTAAGGCATCCTGCCTCCAGGCACCGGAGGAGCTGTGCAATGTTTGCGGCCCAGAACATTCCCTACTGGTCCTTAGGGTGAAGCAAATCAAATCAAATAAAATCAAATCGTTGATTCAGATTCCTCCCCTCCTTCCCCAGGGATTCGCTGGTGATGGGTGTGGAGGACCATGAGCTTTACAGCCTGTATTCTTTGTGCCTCTTCACCCAGGACTAGATTGCCAGGAGCACACACAGGTGGGCTATCCGGGTCCGGTGGGTGGGCTTCCTGGTGTGCTGCCCTGACGATTCGCCTTGCAGCTGCTGTACTGCTCTGGAGCGCCTGCAAAGACTCAAGGAGATTTCAATGAGATAACACAGCTAGCTCTTCCTCCCTTAGCCGCGGGAGAAGAGGTGGCGCACGGCCAAACATGATTTCAAAAGGAGTCAGCCCTTTTACATATGGGGTGCAGCGAGCCCTGAGTAGAGCAAAGGGGAGGAGACTTACCCAGTTCTCGCCAGTCTCTAATTTTAGTTTCGTTAGGGTTTCCTTAAGTGTCCGATGCATTCTTTCTACCTGCCCAGAACTCTGAGGTCTATAAACACAATGTAATTTCCATGTGACCTTAAGGGCCTTAACTAAAGATTGGGTTACCTTAGCGATGAACGCTGGGCCATTGTCGGACCGCATGAATAAAGGTAGGCCAAACTGGGGCAGAATTTCAGAGAGGAGTTTCTTACCTACTACCTGTGCTGTTTCAGCCCTGGTCGGGTATGCCTCTGGCCAACCGGAGAAAGTGTCCACAAATACTAGGAGATATCGGTATCCTCCCAATCCACTGGGCAATTCAGTAACGTCGACTTCCCAGTGTTCCCCAGGGCTTGAACCTCGAAACCGGGTTCCTGGCGGGGCGGTTACCGGAGGTCCTGGGTTCAGTTGTGCGCAGATCTGGCATCTCCTGGCTATATCCCAGGCCATTTTATGCAGCCCAGGGAAATAGTATTCTCTTCCTAAAAGCTCAGCTAACTTAGTTCCTCCTAGATGTGTGCTCCGGTGCGTTTGGGAGGCGATAGTCCATCCAAGGGCTTCTGGGACTAATGGTCTCCCATCTGGTAACTGTAGCCACCCATTGGTGGCTTCCTTCACCTGTAACCTGCTGGCTGTATCCTCTTCCTCGGAGGTGTACCTGGGTTGGGCTCCAGATTCTGAGTAGGTATGGCTGCCAGCACTTCTAGGGGCCCTACTGGTCTTTTTGCGGTCTCTTTAGCTGTTTTGTCGGCAAATTGGTTCCCCTTCGTCACACGGGAATTGTCCTTTTGATGCCCTTTGCAGGGGGTGACTGTAACTTCTTTAGGGCCCCAAATGGCTGGAAGAAGGTTTAGTATCGCTGGAGCATTTTTTAAAATATATGTTTTATTGATTTTTTTACAGAGGAAAGGAGAGGGATAGGGAGTTAGAAACATTGATGAGAGAGAAACATCTATCAGCTGCCTCCTGGACATCCCCTACTGGGGATGTGCCCGCAACCAAGGTACATGCCCTTGACCAGAATCAAACCCGGGACCCTTCAGTCCGGTTAGGGCTCTGGAGCATTTTTAATATCCTTCCCCCCTGAGGTAAGGAGGCCCCTCTCCTGATATACGGCTCCATGTACATGCACTGTGGCAAAGGCATCTCTACTGTCCGTGTAGATATTCTCTTGTCCTTTCCCCACCGTAAGGCCTGGGTGAGGACTATGAGTTCTGCCTTCTATGCTGAAGTCCCATGTTCTAGGGATCGTGCCCATACGACTCCTTCTTGTGTAACTACAGCTGCCCTGGCATCCCCGACACCGTCCTCCACAAAGCCGCTCCTGTCCATGAACAGGGTCTCCTCAGGGTTGGAGATGGGCTGGGCTGTTAAGTCGGCCCTCAAGGAGGTTAGGGTAGTCAGGGTCTTTTCACAGTCGTGGAGGGGAGTTTCAGCTCCCTCATCAGGGAGTAGAGTGGCTGGGTTTAGGGCTGTAGTCTTCAAGAAGCTTATCCTCGGGGGGTCTAGCCGGAGCACCTGGTACTGGGTAACACGAGCATTTTTTAAAATATATTTTATTGATTTTTTACAGAGAGGAAGGGAGAGAGATAGAGAGTTAGAAACATCGATGAGAGAGGACCATCGATCAGCTGCCTCCTGCATGCCCCCTACTGGGGATGTGCCCACAACCCAGGTACATGCCCTTGACCGGAATTGAATCTGGGACCTTTCAGTCTGCAGGCCGAAGCTCTATCCACTGAGCCAAACCGGTTTCGGCTAACACGAGCATTTGACAACCAGCGCTCAGGTGGGCTGTGCAGTAGGGTTTCTACTGCGTGGGGCGCAACCACTTGTAAGTCTTGGCCAAAAGTCAGTATAGAGGAGAGGCTTCCTTAACCAGTACGGCCGTGGCTGCTAGAGCCTTCAGACAGCCCGGCCATCCTGCGGCCACTGGGTCCAGCCTCTTAGACAAGTAGGCAGCTGGCCTCTTCCAGGGCCCCAGAGTTTGTGTTAGTTCCCCTTTGGCCACTAACACCGGGACTGCCTTATTCCCTGGCCGCTCAGAACACTCCCGTTTCCAGTGTCCTTCTTTCTTACAGCAGGCACACTGGTTTTTCCCCAGCTGGGTCTTTTGGTTCCGTCCTCTCTTCTATTCTTTCCTTCCCGTCCCTCTTTGCTGTCCCTTCACTTCATTCATGGCTAGAAGGACCTTTGCCATTCTGGCGTTTAGGTTAGCCGTCTGATCTTCTTGGCGGTTAAAGACCTTCTGGGTGACCTCGACCAGTTCTGAAAGTGACTTCCCCTCAAAGCCTTCTAACTTCTGTAATTTTTTTTCTAATATCTGGGGCCGACTGGGACACACACGCTACACTGATAACCCGCCGATTCTCTGGGGCATCAGGGTGTATTGGGGTGTACACCCGATATGCCTCACAGAGCCTCTCGAGCAAGGCGGTGGGGCTCTTGTTTGGTCCCCGGATTGTTTCTGTTACCTTGGAAAGGTTGGTGGGCTTCCGAGCTGCCGCTCGGATGCCCCTCAGGAGAGTCTGGTGATGCCTGTCAAGAGCCTCCTTTCCCCGCTCAGTGTTGTGATCCCATTGTGGCCCTCCGGATGGAAAAACAGCCTCGATCCTCCCTGGGTCCGTGGTGGGTTGGCCATCTGGCCCAAGGACTAACTTCCTCCCTTCCCCTTTTACTCTCTCTCTCTCTCCTGCAGTGAAAAGGGTCTGAAGTAGCTGCTGGCAGTCGTCCCAGGTCGGCTGGTGGGTGAAAAAGACCGACTCAAGGAGCGAAATCAAACCTTGGGGGTTCTGGGAGAACAATGGGTTTTGGTTCTTCCAGTTGTATAGGTCACTGGTTGAAAATGGACATGGACCATAAAAGGCTGACCATCAGGACCTAAATCAGGGGGACCCGCCTGGCGTAGAGGGAACATGGGAGCAGGGCCACCGAGACCCGTCTCTCTCCGCTGCTGGTCAGGTCCGGTGGGCCATAAGGGGTCCCGGTCCAGGTGTGGGGCGGACTGAAAGGGTTGCGGACAGAGTCTGAGTGGGAGGCCAATTGTCTGGGCCCCCCAGGGGCCATGGACTTGGGTCCAAATTTTCTCTCACTCCAGGTGGAAGTGCCTACGGGAGCGCAGGATAGAAGGGTGTCACCGGGGTCGGCTTCCCAGGGGCTCCTGTCTGTCCCGTTGATAATGTTGGTGCCGAAGGCGGCAGGGCAACGGAACTAGGAGGCATTTGTGAGGGTATTGGGGCCTCCCTCGAGGCCGAGGGGTCCACCTCTGGTTGGGGCTCAGGAGGGGGGGGGGAAAATAATGGGGAGGCTGGCGGTCGGGGACCTTGTCCTCCGGATCATTTGGTAAGACCTTAGGGTCTACGTTCTTTTCTCCTTTTGGGGGATGAGCCAATAAAACGGTCTCTGTCCCAACTGCCTTTCTTGGCCCTGGCAATTTTTTCAACCGCCGGGGTTTTTCACGGTGAGGATGTTAATCCAAATCTGAATATAAGGGATTTGGTCAGGGTGACCTGGACGGCCATAAACAATATGATGAACCCTATAAGCTGTTCCTAAGTCATAGGTCCCAGTGGACGGCCACCCAACCCCAAATGTGGGCCATTCTAATTCACACCATTTCTGCAAATCTAAACCATTAACCAACATCTCATAGTCTCCTCCGCGCCGTCTGAAGTCCTGAAAATTCTTGACTTAGGCTTTCAATAAATGCATCACTGGCAGTAGGGAAAGTGTGACAGTGAGAATGGCAGTAGCTCTTGCAACACTATGTTTTCTGGGGCCAACACCAATGAGCCCTATATGGCAACTCATGAGAAGGAAAACAATTAAGGACTCCTTTAAGGGCTCAGGTATTCCTGATGTTCAACAAATCCGACAGCAGAGGTAGCTTCCCTGGGCACAGGAGGATGGTGATTGATTCCATCTGTAAACCGCCTTCTAAGTGGTTCAGGTGAAATACCTTCAGCAACAGAAATATGCAATGACATAGATCTGGCTGGACATCTCTGTATGTTAGAAAGTGCAATAGTTTGATATTAGTTTAGACTTCCCAGGGTTTTGTGAGAATTAAAAAAGAAAGTGCTCAAAACAACTCCAAGACCATGTGGATTCCTGCAACAGAGAGGAATTGACAGGTCTGCTCCAATCACGAAGACAAGAGGAGAAACAGTCCAGAGATGGAAGACGCTGACAACGCCTTGCCACCCGAGTAGTCAGCAGCTGTGCACCGCTGCAGGTTGCCTAGGACCAAACCAGAGAGGGTCGGACCTGCATTGCCACCATGTGCCCACCATCCAGATATCATTGCTGACATGTACACATAAGGAACTGTTAGATATTGAAACGGGGACTCAGAACTGTTGGACATTGAAATTGGGAGTCAAACATTTTTTACTATTATTATTTTTTTTTGTTATTATATGTTCATTTCTAGTCTGCAGAGGCAAAATTTTTTAAAGTTAAGAAATGGGGGGGGAAATAGATACAGAGGCAAAGAAGCATTGAACAGACTGTCAAACTACATTGGGAAGGCAGGGGAGGTTGGGCGAGGGGGGCTGTAAGAGATCAACCGAAGGACTTGTACGCATACATATAAGCACAACCAATGGATACAAGACACTGGGGGGGCGGGAAGGGGAGGGTGGGCAGGTGAAGGTATGTACTGTGGGGTAGGGGAAGCAGGGGGGGGGAAGTCAATGGGGAAAAAAAGGAGACATATGTACGACTATTTGTAATACTTCAAACAATAAAAATAAAAATAAAAAAAAGAAAAGGAAAAATAACGAGTTTATGAAAAAAAAAAAAAAGAGAAAAAGTGCTCAAAAAGCAAACTCTGTAACCCTGGTCCAGGCAAGTACTAAGTTTGTCACTTTTATTGATTCTCAAAATCCCGTCATCACCTTCATGTCACATTTAGCCAACTGAGGGGCAGGGAGCTCTAGTGAGTCTCCTGGAGATTCCAGGTTGGAGGCCCAACACGGAGACCTTAGCGCCCACAGTACTGCCTCCCTGCAGGTGGGTCAGCAGGTTCAGAAAGGCCCCAGATCTTTCTCAAAAGCCCTTAAACACAAAGGTGCATGTTGGCACTGGGGGAAGTGAGGGTTCCTGTCAGGAGAATGTTTCCTAAGGCTGCTCTTCTGAAGGTGGTGGAGAATGTTAGTAGTGCCGGTTAAAATTAAGTGTTCACTGCGTTGTGCATAGCATTTAAAAATGAAAATATTCCCAGTGGTTTTTATTTATTTATTAAAATGGCTCAGTGGTTTAGCGTCGACACAGCAGAAAAAGGTCCCCCATTCGATTTCTGGTCAGGGCACATGCCTGGGTTGAGGGCTCAGGGCTTCCCAGTAGCTGAGTGCAGGAGGTAGCCTATCAATGCTTCTCTCTCTCTCTCTTTTTTTAGAGCTACTGTAAAGCTTTTATTAAAAAACCAGGAGAGTCCAGTCCTGCTTCTTGGTTCAGGAGGCCTTGGCATTGGCCTGGAGCACAGACCCTGGGGCTGGATGGGGACACTGCTGGAAGAGGGGCCCGGCGGCTGTCGTGTCTGCACCGGTCTTAGCCTCGTCCGCTTGGGGAGTCCTATTGACAAGGTGCCCCGGGGTGCATCTGAGTATGTGCTGGGGTCCATTGGGTCTAACTCTTCATCCTTCCAGCTTGAAACCTTCTTGCTCTTGGGATAGGGAGCCAGCTCTTCCCGACGATGGTGGCGCCGTTCTTTGGCCTCTTTTCTGTCCACCTTGTCGTACCCACAGTCCCGGTCCCGGTCCTGATCCCTGTCCCGCTCTGTTTCTCTGTCCACCTTGTCAGAGCCACGTTCTCGGTCTCTGTCAGACTTCTCGTGGCTCTGGTCCGATTTCTCGTGGCTCCGGTCCAACTTCTCCTCAGCATCTGCATTACTGTTCCTGAGCTTCTTAGCCGATTTGGTAACGATGGAGTTGGAGTCGTGGGGGGAGAGCCAGGATACCAGGTCTGGGTCCACATTCCAGGAGTAAGGGAGCCCACAGGAAGGGTCAAACACCTTGTATCAGCTGGGCGGCAGGTCCTCCAACCGGGTGGCCTCATAGTCCACGGGATCATCATCTAGATGTTTGAGGGTGCCTCTCTTTGCCAAGCGGGTCTGCAGAGCAACGGGCAGCGGCATAGAGAGTAGCAGGCAGATCTAACGTCCCCCAAAGACTGCCAGGTGGGAGGAACCAAAGAGCTAGGATGGAGGTGCACAGGGAAGCACCTCCTCCGGCTTCAAAATACGCACGTCCCTCAACGTTACCAATAGAGTCATGTGGGTAGTGGCAAGCTGTCAGACTGGCTGCGTCGCTGTAGTCGCCGCTAGAATCACCAGGACCACGCGATTCTTTCCTCCCAAAGCACAGAGCCAGACCGTCTCTCCCCAAGACTGGAAATGAACTCTCAAGGCTTCTCTCTCATCATTGATGTTTCTATCTCTCCCTCTCCCTTCCTCTCTGAAATCAATAAAAGAATATTTTAAAAATCTCTCATACTCTGGTTTCTCTTCAGATCACATAAATCTTTCATCTTTTAAAAATCCCTAAAAATACATATTTTTAAAGGTATAAAATATTAACACCCATTATTCCAATCCAAAAAAAATTTATTCTCTAAATCAAAAAAGGCACAATATGAGGGAAATTCCAACATCCATATTTGTCATTCCATTGTTTTTTTGTTAAAGAAAATTGCCAAAACTCATACCACATTAGGCATATGATCAGAGGTTTTAACAAAGTACAGACACAGCAAATATACATCTCAGAAAAGACGCACTATAAATTTCTAGAGAAAATACAACCAAACAGTGAGGTAGTACTATAAACTTACCAAAAAAAAATGTTTCAATAAATAACGCTTGACCAAATTAAATATTCACTAGGATATGGAGAATGTGAATCCTTCATACACTGCTGGAAAAGTGCAAAAAACAAAACAAAACAAAAAAACAACACACCACACAATTAGTTAAGCTTTATATTTTATTTTAAAGAATACTTCAGTAATTTTTAGAGGAAGAAGGAAGAGGGAGAGAAGCATTAATGGAAGAGTGGCATACCGGGCAGACAGCCACTTCTGTGGATCTAGCCGACAACCCAGCACATACCCCCAGTGGCAACCAAATCCACAATCCTGTGCTGCAAGAGATGATGCCGAGGCACTGAGCCACACCAGGCCTGGTGGTACATTCAATTCACATCACTATTTGTTAATCTCGGTAAAATTAAAGCTTCATCTACCCAAAAACTCAGATGATGGCCTGAATTTTTGACAAAGGAAAATAACAGCCTATATAATAAAAGCCTAATATGCTAAGTGTCCAGTTATCCATTTGGCCATTCAACCAATCAAAGCGTAATATGCTAATGATATGCTAGCTAAGGAAGCTCAATTGCTCGCTATGACATGCACTGACCACAAGGGGGCACAGAGTTGGCCAATCACTATTACATGCATTGACCACTAGGGGGCAAACACTCCAACAGGTAGGTTAGCTTGCGGCTGGGATCCCGCCAATCACAATTGAGACAGGCCAGACATGATCTGGAGCCCTACCGTGACCCCTCCCTGGCTGGCTAAACTCTGGTATCCTGCCCTGGCCCCATGCAGGAGCTGCCCTTTCAGTCCACAGGCTGACGCTCTATCCACTGAGCCAAACCAGTTAGGGCCACATGTCAAGATTTATGGAGAGAATCCAAGATGGCGGTGTAGGTAAACACCTAAACTGCTGCCTCCTACAACAATTTAAACTGCAACTAAAAGACAAAACGTCTATCACCCAGAACCACGGGAAAGCTGGCTGAGTGGAAGTTCTACAACTAGAAGGAAAGAGAAAAGAGCATTGAGACGTGCACGAGCGCTGAAAAGCTGAGGTACGGAGGCGCATGATCCGGGCTGGCTGCAGGCAACTGGGTGCGTTGCTTTTTTCAACCCAAACGGAGACAAGTCCCCGATTACTCTGAAATCCAGTCTCTGGGGAGACGCGGGGGACCCAAACTCCTACGGGGAGAAGCTGGACTGTCTGCCAGAGAGGGTGGCTTGCTTGCAGAGCTGCGCGCAGGAATAATTGTTTACGGCACTGGGGCACGGGACTCGTGGATGCCATTGGAGACTCAGAGCCGGCTAACTAGCAGCCATTGCTGTTTGCCACGCCCTAACCTAGTGACACCCTGAGGCCCCGCCCTACAAACCCACCCAAGCTCCAAGCAGCTCAATTAGCATAAGAAAGGCCTGCCCTATCACAGCTTAACCTAGCAAACTTGCAGCCTGGGTCAGACAGCTCCAAAACCTCCAAACCCCAAGTGAAGAGGAGAAAACTGCAGCTCTCACTGTAGCTCCTGCTGAGTGGCCTCAGACAGTAGCTGACCTACACCCCATTGGAGATCCAGAAGCCAGTGTACCTAGTGGTCAGTGTGAGACACCAGATTTCAACTCCTCACATCCATAAGTGACACATGCAAGAGGCAGACTCAGTGAGCACCAAAGCCTCATTGAAACAAGTCCTGCCCCATAAGCGTGTCTTCAGTGCAGCAGTTCTTCCATTATAGACATAGGGAGTGCTCACAGCTAATTGGCCTGGAGGTCAATTCCTCCCAGCGTAACAACAGCAATTAAGGCTTAACTGCACCAAGACTTTGCACTCAGCCCACAAAGGGGTGTACCAAGAGCGTCCACATCAGGAGATTGGGGAGGCTGAGCTACTGCCCCCTATAGGTCACCTACCACACAAAGCCACTCCATCAACACAGGGAAGCAGCCAAAATGCAGAAACAAAGAAACATGTCACGAATGAAAGAAACGGAGGAAAGCACACTACTGGATGACATAGAGTTCAGAACCACATGTATAAGGTTACTCAAGAATCTTCTAAAAACCGCTGAGAAACTTGATAACACTTCTGAGGAGCTTAGTGAGACCTTCAAGGACCTTAATGAGAATGCCAAAAAAATGGAAAAGGACCAGTCAGAAATGAAGCATACACTATCTAAAATAAATATACAGAAACTCAACTGTAGATCAACGTACCCCAAGAATCAAACCAAAGATCTGAAATATGTGGAAACAAAAAACATCCAACCAGAAAAACAAAAAGAAAAAAGAATCCAAAAATATGAAGATAGTGTAAGAAGCCTCTGGGACAACTTCAAGCGAACCAACATCCGAATTTTTGAGGTGCCAGAAGAAGGGAGAGAGCAAAATATTGAAAACCTATTAGAAGAAATAATGACAGAAAACTTTCCCTACCTGGTGAAAGAAATAGACTTACAAGTTCAGGAAGCGCACAGAACCCCATACAAGAGGAATCCAAAGAGGACCACACCAAGACACATCATAATTAAAATGCCAAGGGCAAAAGACAAAGAGAGAATATTAAAAGCAGCAAGACAAAAACAGTTAATTACCTACAAGGGAGTACCCATACGACTGTCAGCTGATTTCTCAACAGAAACTATGCAGGCCAGAAGGGAGTGGCAAGAAATATTCAAAGTGATGAACAGCAAGAACCTACAACCAAGATTACTCTACCCAGCAAAGCTATCATTCAGAGTTGAAGGTCAGATAAAGAGCTTCACAGACAAGAGAAAGCTAAAGGAGTTCATCACCACCAAACCAGGATTACACGAAATGCTGAAGGGTATCCTTTAAGAAGAGGAAGAAGAAGAAAAAGATAAAGACAAAAATTATGAACAACAAAATGACATCAAACACATACCTACCAACAAGTGAATCTAAAAATCAAGTGAATGAAAAATCTGAAGAACAGAATGGACTGGTGAATATAATAGAATCAGGGACATAGAAAGGGAGTGGACTGACGATTCTCAGGGGAAGCAGGTGTGAGGGGTGCGGGAAGAGATTGGACAAAAATCTTACTCCTAAAGATGAAGATAGTGGCGGGGGGTAAGGGCATGGGGTGGGGTGGGGAATCAGGTGGAGGGGAGCTATGGGGAAAAATAAAAGAGGAACACCTGTAATAATCTGAACAATAAAGATTTATTAAAAAAAAAAGATTTATGAAACACTATACTTAACACATGCAATTTACTCATTACAGCTGTTAAAAAATGGTTCAAGTAAAACAAATGTATGTTCACCTATTTTGGAACAACAGGTTTTACAACTCTATATTCAATCCACATACTTATGCCCTCTTGGCGAGTCTCATCTCAGTGACAGAAAATGCAACAAACAATGAAGAACTTTCACCCAAACCCACTAGAATGCTGACTGGGTCACAAAAGCCACATCTCCAGCCTAAATACACCCTTTCTTTTCCTTAGTTTTGCTGCCAGAGCACCAATGGCTCTGATGGGAACATGTGAGAAGCTACAGGAACCCACAAAACCTCTTGATTATAATCAATGACGATAACTGCTGCACAGAATATAAACATGCCGAGAGTTCCTCAGATCTGTGCACACACTGCTCCTGTAGTCTTTTCCTCAAAAAAATTTCTGGGTGTAGGTTTAGATGCAGACCATTCCTTCTAATGGAATTAGGTCAGTGTTTCTGCAGTGAAAGGGTTTCCCCTCACTGCGATGGTCCTCCAACCAGTGCCCATCACCCATGGAATAGAAGTCATTAGGGCACATGGTCCTCTGTAACACCTGGGGAAAACATTCCCTTCAACTGTCTTAGCAACCCTTGCAAACAAGAAAAAAATTCACGCTGCTCCCAGACATACTTGAGGTTGTCACAGCTACCCCTTCTTTGGAGTGATCTCTGTGTCTCAAAGCATCCATCTGCACATGAGGACTAGAGTCCACAGTGTTGCCTGCAAAATTATGGGCAGCAACGTAAATCTGACAAAAATGGCTGAGCTAATTTCTGCATCATAGTCTTCCCCCAGGGCAAAAATGTTTGAGACCACATACAAGTTTTTCACATCATCATGCTTCTAGTGCCCAGATATTCTTATAAACAAACTTATAGAATGAATAGAATGCCTAAAATGAAAGAAGTCGTAGGAAAAACCCTTCATTATTTTGCAAAAAAAATAGACCTGAAACTGGGCAGTTCTCCCATTGATGACTTACGCACTCAATAAATAACCACATCATTAGCATCTAATGAAAGTGTGTCTGTCCCTGAAAATGGCAGTTCTTCTGCAACCTTATGTTCACTGTGGCCGACAGTAATCAGTCCGATGTGGAGACTCATGACAGGGAAACAAGGAAGAACTAAGGGCTCAGCTATTCTTAATTTTCTTAACAAATTAGACAACAGAGTTAGCTTCCCTGGGCACATGAGGATGGTGATTGATGCCATCTGTAGGGACCTTATAGGTGGTTCAGGAGAAATACCTTCAGCAACAGAAATATGCAGTGACATAGATCTGGCAGGACATCTCTGTATGTTAGAAAGTGCAACATAGATACATATACTTCCAACATAAAAACAAACACACAGAACAGCAGAATTAGTTGGGGGATGGTACATAATGTAGGTGACTAAATGTAGAGATATAAGTCAGACTGATGAGACTTCACTTATAATCTTATACAATTTTCAAATCCTAACTAACAAACTGTATTTCCTACACAACTAAGAATCTTTTCACATCCAGACTATTTTGTGAAGAGGTAATTGACAAATTAGACAGATATTGCACATTAATTGCACTTATAACGGCTTTCTTCACTGTGAGTTCCCTGATGATAATGAAGACCGTTTCTACTTGTAAAAGATTTCCTACATAAACTGCATTGATAAGGCTTTTCTCCAGTGTGAACTCTCTGATGAATACGAAGGTTAGCACTCCAGTTAAAACATTTCCCACATTCACTGCATTTATAAGGCTTCTCTGCAGTGTGAATGCTCTGATGAGAATGAAGGTAAGTACTACGGGTAAAAGATTTCCCACATTCACTGCATTGATAAGGCTTTTCACCTGTATGAACTCTCTGATGACTACGAAGGTGAGTGCTAGTGGTAAAAGATTTCTCACACTCACTGCATTGATAAGGCTTTTCTCCTGTGTGAACTCTCTGATGTCTACGAAGATGAGTGCTAGTGGCAAAAGATTTCTCACACTCACTGCATTTATAAGGCTTTTCTCCTGTATGAACTCTCCGATGACTACGAAGGCTTCTGTTAGTGGTAAAAGATTTCCCACATTCACTGCATTGATAAGGCTTTTCTCCTGTATGAACTCTCTGATGACTACGAATGTTTCTGTTAGTGGTAAAAGTTTTCCCACATTCACTGCATTGATAAGGCTTTTCTCCTGTGTGAACTCTCTGATGACTACGAAGGTTTCTGTTAGTGGTAAAAGATTTCCCACATTCACTGCATTTATAAGGCTTTTCTCCTGTATGAACTCTCTGATGACTACGAAGGTTTCTGTTAGTTGTAAAAGATTTCCCACATTCAGAGCACACAAAACATGGACTTCCAACATGGACACCCTTTTCCTGAATAAACATGTGGTTGCAACTAATGTCTTCCTTACATTCTTTTCTGGTGTAATAATCTTTTCTCCTTTGAAACATTATCCCACGTGTCGAAATAGCATTTGGACTGTCCCTGTTCTGAGTAGCCTTTAGGTGGAGATTTCCTGACCTGGTAAGGACACCCTGCCCAACCTCCCCGCATGAGAAATGATTCTGGGACACATTGAAATTGTAGCTGTTTGCAAGTGAGATCCTTTCCACACCGCTAATGAAAGACTTGTCTCTCACATGCTGCTGGTGAACTTTTATCCTGAAGTAAAACCGTTTTGCACATGCCCCACACCTCAACAGTATCTGTCCATGTTGAGTTCCCTGCAGCTCCATCACATGGAGAATGTTTCCCAAGGCGAGCCCACAACTCTCACAGGGGTGGCGCTTCTGGGAAGACAAGGCTACCCTGGGATTCCTTCCCTGTGACACTCTTACAGAAAACTCCTGTTCAGTCGGGGCCTCCACATTCTCTGCTCCACAGCAGCAACCTGAACAAAAGGAAAAGAAGGTGAAGTCCACGTTGAACTTATGAAAACAGAATATCTTCACCACGAATCATTAACAGTCATAACTAGGCATGATTCCATAGAAAGATTTTCAAGATGAGTGAGTTAGACACTGAGAAAATTGTTGTTATACATAATGTGGCCCCAAAAGTGAGTCAATGATGAAAATCTCACCAAGAGAGGGACAGAAGCACAGGATGGGATACAAAGAAGAGAGGAAGACTCTATTTGTTGTTCTTGAACAAACAGCTTCCTTTAGGACCTTACATTCTCACCATGTGAGTCTGTGTGGAATAATTTAAAGCTGCTCAAAGCCATAAAAATTGATTGTATTAGAGCACAGGATATACAAAGCCAACATAAAAAATTGTGTGTTCTCCAAGGTGCTGCAGGTATGGATGAAGGTTGTAGTGCAGTAAGGAGAGACTGGTGAAAGAGGCAGAGGTGCAAACTCCAAAGCGGTTAAGGTTATCAGTGAGCTGGGAATCCGAGTAGAAATGATTACTTTTAGAACTCAGTAGTTGGGAAAGTATCAACAATAAGCACAAACAAGCATAACTGGGTGAAGATGGGGCAAGTGTAAGAAAATACGGGGTTTCTAGCTATGAAAGTAACAAACGCCAGGTGTGAATTCCTCCCCAACAACCCTTCACCAAGGCAAGACCTTCTGTGGGTCCACTGTGTAATTCATGAAGTCGTGTTTCTTCTGTGATGCACAAATGATTCTTCCCCTTAAATCCCATTTGAGCCATTGCATGGGATAAATGATGCAAATTGTCAAAGACAAACAGAAATGGTGGATGATCAACACTGTTGTAGAACAACACAGGACAAATCAGATCATAGACAAAAAACCTATGTGAGTGACATCAGCAAGATGGAAGTATCAGATATATGAGCAACTCTCCCCATCACAGTGTAAGTAGACAGCTATCCATGAGCAAAACCCCATAAGAAATGGGAATAAGAGTACCTTGAAGACAACTAGTATTACAGAACACAAATAAAGGAGAACTCTACAGAAAGGATGACTGGAAAGATTGGGTGAACAAACATATTTGAGGATACCTACAGTCAAAAGAAGGGTCAGAATTACATCCTGCAGTCACTGTGCTTCTGCTATCATCGACCATAGTAGCCTGTTATTTAAAACATACAGGA
Source organism: Corynorhinus townsendii (assembly GCA_026230045.1). Classification (NCBI taxonomy): domain Eukaryota; kingdom Metazoa; phylum Chordata; class Mammalia; order Chiroptera; family Vespertilionidae; genus Corynorhinus; species Corynorhinus townsendii. The sequence continues at coordinate 48,660,687 of JAPDVU010000011.1, read as the reverse complement.
AATTTGTGTGTTTAAAAACCACAGAATGCCGTGGCCAGTATGGCTCAATTGGTTGGAGCATCGTCCCTTGTACCAAAGTGTCGAGTATTCAATTCCCAAGACAAGGCACGTATCCAGTATGTGGGTTCCATTTCCAGTTAGCTTGTGTGCAGAAGGCAGCCGATTGATGTTTCTCCCTCATACTGATATTCCTCTCTCTCTCTCTCTCTCTGAATCCAATAATAATTCAATAGATAAGAATATCAAGGTAGCCAAACACAAAACAAAACTCAAAAAAGTTTAGAGACAAAGTAAATAAAAAGACAACCTATCAATAATCATGTATAAAATTCATAAAATGCATTTCTAAGAAGAAATTTTATAGGGATAAATGCCTACATTATAAAAATAGATCTCAAAAAACCTAACCTGCCATCTCAGGAATCTAGGAACAAAACAAGAAAGTAAACCCAAAGGTTGAAAGGAAACAATAAATATTTGAACAAGCATCAATAAAAGAGAGATAAGACAAAATAAAAGAATACCTAACATGTACTTTTCTAAAACATAAAAAAATTGACACACCTTGAGCTAGACTAAAGCAAAAGACAAAAACAAACAAGAACAATATATTAAAGAAATGAAAGGTAAGACATTCCATCTGACACTATGAACCACAAAGCATCATAAGAGATGCTGAAGTTAGCAGACGACATGACCCTCCATAGAGAAATTTGTCAACATCCCATATGAGCTTCTGAAATTAATAAACAAATTCAGAGCCCCGGCCAGGTAGCTCAGCTACTAAGTATTTGGTCCTGAGGCAGCACGGGTGTGGGTTTGATCCTCTATCATGTAGGGGACAGCCAATAAATGCTTAGATGGGCTGAACAGCAGATCAATGTTTCCCTCACTTTCTCTGTCTCCCGACCTGTCTCTACAGTCAACAAATAAAGGCTGTCCAGTACAGCTCAGTGATTGCTCATCGACCCATTACCTAGGAGATAAATTCTATTTCTTGTCAGGGGACATGCACCGGTTGCCAGCCCAATCTCCGGGTTGCGGGGGGGGGGGGGGGGGGGAGTGTTCTGAAGGAAGCAGCTGGTCAATGACTCTCTCTCAGTATTCATGTTTTAATTGCTCTCATTCTCTTTCTCTCTGAAATAAAATATACTTTAAAATAAATAATTTAAAGAATAAATAAACAGCCCCGGCCTGTGTCGCTCAGTGCTGAGCATGCCCTCCTGTACACTGGAAGGTCATGGATTCAATTCCCAGTAAGGGTCAGGCACATGGATTACAGGTTCAATCCCCCCTCTTAGTGGGGACACATGTAGGAGGCAACCAATTGATCTCTCTCTCTCTCTCTGCCTCTCCTCTCAATGCCTGTCCCTTTCTCTCTCTAAGAAAAAAAAAACCAATGGAAAAAATGTTCTATTTAGGTGAATGTAAAAGAAAAATAAAGGACTGAATTCAGAAAAGTTATGGGAGACTTCCGCTCTGGGAGGGAGGAGCTGTAGACCTTGTTTCCCTCCGGGATTCTGGAGTGGGATGGGCGCGAGTCACCACGATCCAGAGAGTGTGGAAGGGGGGGAAGGAGGAGCATGAAGTGGAGGAGGAAAAGGAAAAGGAGGAGGGGAAAAAGAGAGAGAAAAACGTCAACATGAGAGAGACTCATCGGTAGTTACCTCCTGCATTCCTCCCAGCTGGGGCCAGGCATCGCAACTGCAACCCCGGGCCAGCCCTCACGGCTTAGCGGCTGAGCATCAGTGTCTGAACCACGAGGTCATGGTTTGATTCCGAATCAGGGCAGACGCCTGGGATGTGGGCTCGATGTCCAGTGTGGGGCAGGCAGAAGGCAGCTGATCAATGATTCTCTCTCATCATTGATGTTTCTACCTTTCCCTCACCTTTCCTCTCTGAAATCAATAAAAATATATCAAAGAGAAAGAAAGAATGAAAAGGAAGGAAGAAAGGAGAGAAAGAAGCTGCAACTCCATTACATGTCCTTGACCTGGAATCAAACCTATGACTCTTTGGTGTGTGGGCCGACTCTCTAACCACGGAGCCATAGTGGCCAGGGCTTCATACACATATTTTGTTAAACTTATCCCTAAGTGATATTTTGGGTTTGATGTTCCAAATGGTATTGGTTTTGCAGGAGGTCACAATTTGGTTCCCTAACAGGGCATATGCCTGGCGTGTGAACTCAATCCCCAGTATGGGGCATGCTGGAGGCAGCCAATCAGTGATTCTCTCTCATCATTGATGTTTCCCTCTACCCCTCTCCCTTCTTCTCTGAAATAAATTTTAAAATATTAAAAAAAAAAAAAAAGTTATGGGAGAGGAGATCCAAGATGGCGGTGTAGGCAAAGGCCTATACTCGCTGCCTCCCATAACCACATTAAATTACAACCAAAATACACAACAACCATCAGCAAGAACCATTGGAAAGCTGGCTGAATGGAAGTCTTATTTTTCTTTTTTTAAAAATATATTTTATTGATTTTTTACAGAGAGGAAGGGAGAGGGATAGAGTTAGAAACATTGATGAGAGAGAAACATCTATCAGCTGCCTCCTGCACACCCCCTACTGGGGATGTGCCCGCAACCAAGGTACATGCCCTTGACTGGAATCGAATCTGGGACCTTTCAGTCTGTAGGCCGACATTCTATTCACTGAGCCAAACCGGTTAGGGCTGAATGGAAGTCTTATGACTAGAGAAGTAAAGAAGACAGCACACTGAGACTGGTAGGAGGTAAAGAGGCTCAGAAGGTGCTGGTCCTGTACCCATTTGGGCCGCTTTTCTAATTGGGGGGGAGATCGTCTTTACAGAGATCACCTGGAGGAGCAAAGGTTCCCAGTACCACACCAGATGCCCAGTGTAGAGTCCCAGAGGTGGGAAAAGTGCCTACCTGTAAGAACTGGCAGTAAGAACTACAGGCTTGCCCTAACTGGTTTGGCTCAGTGGATAGAGCCTAACCAGTGCTATGGGCTGTAAAAACTATAATAACTACGGGCTGTAAAAACCAGTGTGGATTGGGGCTCAGGGAGCTGTGGGAGACCCAGCTGCTCCGCTTATAATGTCAGCACCACGAACTGAAGTTAAAAGCTCCCACTTCCTCTCACCTCCTGGGCCTGGAAAGCCTGTGGGGGAGAGGCTGTAGGGGCAGAGCAGATCAAGACACATATGAGGAGAAACTGGACTGACTGGCATCAGTGCAGGAACTCGGGGTGGCTTTCTCCCAGATGCAGGTGCTCGTAGCGGTCATTATATCTATGCTGGGTTATACCGGGTTGCACAGCTGAATGACAACCATTTTGGTTTGCTCTGCCCTGGTGATTACCTGGGACCTTACCTCATCCAATTTACAATCCCACCCAAGCTCTGTGGGGCAGCTTTTGTAGATGAATGGCCTGTCCTTGCTCAGGCTAAAACCTGTCAAACAAGTTGTAGTTGGGTCAGGGAGCCCCAAATCTGTCAATAAAAGGCCCAGTTCGGGGCACCAGCACTAGCCTTCCTTGCTTCACCGCTGGCCTCACCAGGGCACTTCCAAACCCGATACAAAGAAGGCAATCTGGAGATCTCTCTGTAGATCCTGGTAGGTGATTCCAGGCAATGGCTGACTTTACACCTCCCTGAAGACCCAAGAGCCAGAGTACCCAGTGATCAGTGTCATACCACATCAGCTTATAACTCTTCACATCCATAAGTGACACACTCAAGGAGCAGACTCACTGAGCAACAAAGCCCCACTGAAGCAAGTCCTACTTCATAGGGGTGTCTCTTGCACAGCAGCTCTTCCACTAGGTTGCAATGGCCCCGAGAGATGCTAAAATCCTCAACAAAATTCTGGCTAATCGGATCCAGCATTACATTACAAAGGTCACACATACACCATGACCAAGTGGAATTTATTCCTGGGATGCAAGGATGGTACAATATCCGCAAATCAATAAATGTGATACATCACAAAAACAAACTGAAAGACAAAAATCACATAATCATATCAATTGATGCAGAAAAAACATTTGACCAAATCCAACACCCTTTCGTGATAAAAACTGTCGGCAAAGTGAGAGTACAGGAATCATACCTCAAAATAAAAAAAGCCTTATGCCAACCTACAGCCAACATTATATTTAATGGGCAAAAACTAAGAACATTTTCCCTACGAATAGGAACAAGACAGGGATGCCCACTTTCACCACTCCTGTTTGATACAATATTGGAAGTGCTAGCCATAGTGATCAAACAAGAAGAGGAAATGAAAGGCATCCAAACTGGAAAGAAGAAGTAAAACTGTCATTACTCACAGATGATATTGTACATAGAAAACCCAAAGGACTCTATCAAAAAACTACTAAATATATAAATGAATTCAGCAATGTAGCAGGATACAAAATTAACACCCAGGAATCTATGGCTTTTTTATACACGAATAATTAACTCACTGAAAGTTAAACAAACAAACAATACTATATACCATTGCAACAAAAGTATCAGGATAACCAGAAATAAACTTAACTAAGGCGGTAAAAGACCTGTACTCAGAAAACTACAGGAAGTTGAAAAAAGATTTTTTTAAAAATCAAATTTTATTGATTTCAGAGAGGAAGAAATAAGGAGAGAGAAATAGAAACATCAATGATGAGAGAGATTCATTAATTGGCTGTCTCCTACATGCCCCACACTGGGGATCGAGCCCACAACCCAGGCATGTGCCCTGACCGGGAATCGAACCCTGACCTCCTGGTCTGTAGGTTCATGTTCAAATGCTGAGCCATGCTGGCCGGCTGAAAAAAGATTTTGAAGAAGATATATACAAATCAAAAAGTATACCATGTTCATGGATTGGTAGAATCAACATAGTTAAAATGTCCATACTACCTAAAGCAATCTAGAGATTCAATGCAATCCCCATTAAGATAGCAACGGTATATTTCAAACACCTAGAACAAACTCTCAAAAAATTCATATGGAATAAAAGAAATAAAAAGAAAACACAACCGAACACTGCAGCAATCTTGCGAAAGAACAAAGTTGGAAAGATCACTATACCAGATATCAAACTACATTACAAAAATGCCTGGTACTGGCACAACAACAGACACATAGAACAACGCAACAGAACAGAGAACCCAGAAATCGACCCAAGCCATTATGCTCAATATTTGACAAAGGAGGCAACAGCATACAATGCACTCAAGTCTCTTCACTAAATGGCGTTGGGAAAGTTGGACAGATACATGCATAAAATGAAACTAGACCACCAACTTACACCATACACAAAAATAAACTCAAAATGGATAAAGGACTTAAACGTAACAGGAGAAACCATAAAAATCTTAGAAGAATCCACAGGCAGCAAAATATCAGACATATGTCCTAGCAATATCTTTATCTATGTAGTTCCGAGGGCAATGGAAAGTAAGGGGGAAAAAAACAAATGGCACTACATCAAAATAAAAAGCTTCTGCACAGCAAAAGAAACCATCAACAAAAAAACAAGAAAGACCACTGCATGGGAGAACATATTTGCCAATTACATTTCAGATGAGGGTTTCATCTCCAAAATTTACAGAGAACTCATACAACTTAACAAAAGGAAGATAAATGATCCAATCAAGAGATAGAAAAAGGACTGAATGAGATACTTGATTGCAAAACCACAATGCAAATCATGGAAGCAGGACTTGCTTCAACTCACACCAGTCATAATGGCTATCATCAACAAATCAACAAAGGACAAGTGCTGGTGAGGACGCGGAGAAAAAGGAAACCTCGTGCACTGCTGGTGGGAAGGCAGATGGTGCAGCCACTTGGAAGACAGTATGAAGTTTCCTCAAAAAGTTAAAAATGGAACTCCCATATAACCCAGTCATCCCACTACTAGGACTATATCCAGAGAAACCAGACACACCAATTAGAAAGGATATATGCACCCCTATGTTCATAGCAGCATAATTTACCATAGCTAAGATTTGGAAACAACCTAAGTGTCCATCAGCAGTTGAGATTAGAAAACTGAGGTACATCTATAAAATGGAATACAACGCTGCTATAAAAAAGGAACTTTTACCATTAGCAACAACATGGACAGAATTGGAGAGCATTATGCTAAGTGAAATAAGTCAGTCAAAGATAAATATCACATGATCTCACTCATACATGGGATATAATGATCAACATAATTTGATGAACAACAACAGATCCAGAGACAAATGGCAGAGGAGGGGGGGTTTGAGAGCATCGAAAGAACTTACATGCATGCCTATTAGCTTAACCAATGAACACAGACACTGGGGAGGTGGAGGCTTGCCTGGCTTGGGAATGGCTGAGGCGGGTGGGAGTAAGCAAAAAAAAAGAGAACATATGTAGAACTTTAGATAATAAAAAAATAAGATAAACCATTAAATCAAAAAATGGGAAAAGGACTTAATCAGACACTTTTTTAAAGAGGACATACAGAAAGCCAAGAGACATATAAAAACATGCTCTAAGTCACTAATCACCTGAGAGATGCAAATGAAAATGACAATGAAATACCATCTCACACCTGTCAGGATGGCTATCATCAACAAATCAACAAACCACAAGTGCTTGCGATGATGTGGAGAAAAAGGGACTCTTTTGAACAGAAGGTGGAAGTGCAGACAGGTGAAGCCACTGTGGAAAATAGTATGGAGTTTCCTCAAAAAATGAAAAATGGAACTCCCATTTGACCCAGTAATTGCACTTCTAGGAATATACGCCAAGAAATCAGGAACACAATTGAGAAAGAACATATGAACCCTATGTTCATAGCAGCACAATTACGATAGCTAAGATTTGGAAACAGACTAAGTGCCCATGGGCAGATTAGTGGATTAGAAAACTGTGGTACATCTACACACTGGAATACTATGCTGCTGGGACAAAAAAAGAAGGAACTCTTACCATGTGCAACAGCATGGATGGACCTTGATAGCATTATGCTAAGCGAAATAAGCCACTCAGAGAAAGATAAATATAACAGGATCTCACTCATTTGTGGTCAATGGGGGAAAGAGGAGTCATATGTAACAAAATATATAATACTTTAAACAATAAAGAATTAAAAAAAAAGAAATATGATGAAAATACCATAGTACACAAGGCAATCTACAGATTAAATGCAATCCTGAGAACAATTTCTATAGTATTTCACAAAGAAATGAAAAGAGAATCTTGAAATGTATGAAACTGAAAACTCCAACAGCAAAAAAAGAAAAAAGTGACTGAAAACAAAGCTGGTGGAATCACGCTTCCTGACTTTAATTTATTACATAGAGAAAGAGAGAAAGCAAACAGTGAGTTGTTGGAGAAACACAGGCACATACATTAACAGAACAGAATAGAAAACACAGAAATAAACCCAGGCACATCCTTCCAAGAAATCTTTGACAAAGCTGTAAGACACAGAAGTAGGACAAGATAGTTCCTTCAATGAATGCTGCTGCTGAAAATCAATACTCACGTGTGAAAACACAATACTGATCACCACTGATAAAATTTAACTCAACCTGCAGGACATAACTGAATGTCAGCACTAAACTTAAAACTCCTCAGGACAACCGAGAGAAAGTTTTGGAGGTTTGTTTTGAACAGGATTTTCTGAATGTGACACCAACCACCAGGCAAAATAGAGAACACCAACAGTCCAGATTGAAAAAAATAAAGAAAAAAAGCACAACAGCAATAAACAAAATGAAATGAAAGTAAATCTAGAGAACAGAGGAAAATACTTTCAAACCATATGAAGGAATCACTTGGGGATTGTGGAATCAGTTCTGATCAGCACAATAAGCAAATATTGCATTATAGACAGAAATTCACACAAATGGGTGCAGTTCCCAGGGAATAATAAAGGTATGTTAATACCATAGTGCAGGCTAATAACAATGCAATGACTCTGTCTCAAAAGCAAACTCGATATAACTTCATTACAAATACATTATTCTAAGCACTAGGAACAAGCATCTGAGCTTGCCAGAAACATGGTAGCACTAGATCTGCAGAACACAGGGTTGCCAAAACCATGGACTTTGTAGAAAAGCGGGTGTGGGGGAGTAATATCTGCAAAGAACAATTAAGCACATGCAACAATATGTGTTCCTGTATGTCACAAGCAATTAATATATAAAATATATAAGGACTTCAAAAGAACGTTTAACCAAAAAATACAGTTATTAACCAGGATAAGGATATAGAAACAATTCTTCAAAAACTATGTACAAAAGACCAACAGGAATATAGAAAAGGCTTTCCTCACTGATCAAGGTGGAATCCCTCAGGCTTCCTGCAACACTACCAACCACAAGTCCTTCCCTGTGAACTTAGTACAGCGGGGAGAATTGGGACTTCAGGAAAGAAGGGAGCAGCGGAAACAGACCCACCCACCCCAGGACAGCAACGACCCAGGAAACTGGAAAATCAAGCAGAACCACAGTCTACATGGGAGGACACAGCACATCCTGGGAGATGGGGCCTGGGAAATGGCAAAGCCAAGTCCAGGTCACTGGTGAGAGTGAGGGTCTTACCCAGCGAGGATACAAGTTCAAAGTTCTCCAGCATCACATTCAGGTACAGCTGTCTCTGACCCTCATCAAGGAGGCTCCATTCCTTCCTGGAGAAGTACAGGGCAATGTCCTCAAAGGTCACTCCAACCTGTCAGAATGGAGACAATTGACACCAGAGCTGTCTCCCTGAGAACTCCTACTCCTTACACACCTTCCTCACCCTCAACCTCCTCCAGGGCAGGCGGTTAGTGAGGACACCAGGCCCTAATGCCAGTGCAGGCTGCTCTCTCATCACAGTCCCATTACTCACTGGGATTGCCCTCAGCAGAGCAGCTGGGTTGGGTGGGAGGGATTGGGAGAGGGGAGAGAGCAATGCCATTTAAGCTCTAGATTCTCGATTCCAATGATTACAGGCTGTTGTTGTTCCTTGGGATTAAGACCCTATCAGACCTAGATGATGTCTCCAAGACAAAACAAGCGTTTATGCTTCGCCTTTAAGACCCGGGGACCATCAGCTCATTCTTCCTCCAGATTATCTAGGTAATCTTGAACCTCTTCCCATGTTTAGACCCCACCTTCACTCCCTCAGCTCTGCCCCCTTCCTGCACCAATGCCACTGGATCTCGCTGGACTCACCCATGAACTTGGCACACGGCATGTAGAGAAGCTTGTCTTCCAGCCGGGTCCAGGACCACCCCAGGCCTCTGATGGACCCCACAGCCGGAAAAGCCCCGAATGAGTCTGTGACGTCCTCCCTGCAGCCTCTGATCTGTCCGCCAATCCTCACAGCCCACACCCTCAGGGGAACCTCACATGCAAGTCACCCCTGCCCTCTCTGCCCTGCACTTGCTGTGCCTCAGAAGCCACAACACTCCTCTCAACCCTCCACTTCTCTCACGGTCCTCCATGCGGACTGAGCTGCAGGACGTGACAAATGCCCCTCAGTCTGTTCTGTGAGAGGCTGGGGGACTGGAACTCACCTCAGCCTGTCTCCTCAGCGTGGGCGCCGCCATTGCACTCCGTGGGCTGAGCGGGGCGGAAGCGGCTGGAGTAGAAGTCGCTGAAGGAGTGGCGGTCCCTGTCTGGGCCCTGGCGTGGGAACGGTTGGTGACTCCGAGCTTCAATCCCACATGTGAGCTGTGAGCACCACAGGAGGCTCCCACCATTGGCTGTAAGGCGGCACCACTCCCCACCTTCTCCAGGGGAGTGTAGACTTGGGGAAATCTGACCACCTCAGACGCAAATATGAGAACAGAAAATGCCGCCAGAAGGCTACCGGTCCCGCCCTACAGCAATAACCAAACGGAAACGCCTTCTCTGAGCCCCCATTGGCTCAGCCTGGTGGCATTCCATGCGTGGCCTACTGGGTAATGTAGTTTCTCTGCTCCAAGGACAGGATCCTGTATTTCTTAGTTAAATCTAGGACTGATAGCCCAAGATTTAGGGGCTGATAGCCCAAGAACACACCAAATATACTAAGTGCCCTCTAGCGCCTTCAGAAGAGGTGATTTCTGGGGCAAGTTTGTTTCCAATGACCCTGCCTGGCTTCCTTTAGCTGCTGGTTTTGCATATCTTTCTTTAGGACCTGCTCTTCCTGAATGGCAGGCTTTGTTTCTTCACTAAAGAATGAATGACCAAACAAAATATTATCTAGGATAGCGATCGCCAAGCTTTTGAATCTCACGGACAACCAGTGGTCCGCGGACCACCATTTGGCGACCACTGCTCTAGGATGTGGAGCATGTGAGTACCCTACACACTGGTGGGAACAGGCCAAAGGATACAATCAGCTTATTTTTATTCTGAAGGAATAGTTTCTTGATTTTTAAAATATATATTTATTAACTTCAGAAAGGAAGGGAGAGATAGAAGCACCAATGATGAGAGAGAATCACTGACTAGCTGCCTCCTGCATACCGCACACTGGGTTTGAACCTGCAACTCGGGAATGTACCCTGACCTGGAATCACCCCATGAACATCTGGTTCATAGATCAAAGCTCAATGACTGAGCCATGCCAGATGGGCAATTTTATTAATTTTTGGAGAGAGAAGAAGGGTGAGGGACAGAAACACAATGCAAGAGTGCAACATACACCAGCCACTTCCTGCACTCCCCATTCCAGGAAGTTGGCCCAAAACCCAGACACATCCCTAGCAATTCAACCCTCAACCCTTGATCACACCCAACCAGCTGAACCACAATATCCATGAAGATATATTCAGTTTAGACCACAATATGCTAATCTTTGTAAATTTAAACATTCCAATACTCAACGACTCATATTATTCACTCAGTTTTTGACAAAAGTAAATAAAACTTATATCCACATAAAGAATTATACAGAAATGCTTATACTTTATTAGAAATAAATGACTTTATTAGAAATAACCAAATATTCATAAAAATGGATAAGCTATTGGTGATATATTCAAAGGGAAGAATATTTATCAGAAAAAAGATGAGTTACTAGTATATCTTTAATGAAACTCTAAGTACTTATAAAACATAAATTAAAGCAGAAAAATACTTAGAAAAACAAACTTCTATATTAAAGTGGACTGAAAACCCATGGTTACTAGGAACGCTGTAGAAAACAGGGATAGATTGAAAAAGGTCATGAAGCAATTACACAGTGACAGATACAGTCAGCATTATGAATGTAATGATGGTTTCAGTTTCATGCACACATGAAGATTTATGAAATACTATACTAAAAACTTATTTTACTCATTATAAGATTTTGAAAAATGGTTGAAAATTTCACAATGTATAAGTTCAAATATATTGGAAAAATAGGTTTGTCAAATCTATGTTCAACCCACCTTCTTATGCCTCAGGGCGACAGTTTCACCTCAGTGACAGAAAATGTAAGAAACTGTGGGGCGGGGCTACAGTGTTTGGACAGGTTCCAGCCTTGGACTGATGAGAGGGCACAGTCCTCTCGTGGCCACGTGCAAGTCCCAGCTTGGCGGGAAGAGCCGTCCCAGCACAATGATAGCCAACAGCTGCAGTTGTAAGCTTGAACCTGTGGTCCGAACACGTGGACCCACATGCCTGAGTGATATAGGCTGCAAGTAAACAAAGCTTGATCAGGTGCATGTAACTGAGTAGGATCAAATCCTACGAGAATGATGTGAACATCTTGATCACGCCCTTACTTTGCCTCTTGGCATCGGCTATAAAACAAAGACACAGCTTGTGGGCCTCGGCGCTATCTCTTCATCAGAGAAGCAGCGTCCCACTGAGACCCAGCTTTCATTCTCTTGTCTGTCTTTTCTAATCCTTTCAGCTGCCCCCACTCAGGGTCACTGAACCTGGCTGAGCTGGCGTGGCACATAAGGCGCCCTGGGGCTGAGTAGGCCGTGCCAGCCCACCATAAGAAACAATGAAGAACTTTCACTCAAACCCACAAAAATGCAGGCTGGGTCACAAAAGACACACCTCTGGACTACAGACTCCCGTTGCCTTTGTCCTTCCTTTTCTGCCAGCTCAGCAATGGCTCCGAGGGGAACATCTGAGAGGATACAGGAAGCCACAAAACCTCTTGATTATATTCAATGACAATGACTGTGACCACAGACATGCCTGGAGATCCTCAGGTCTGTGTACACACCGCTCCTGTAGTCCTTTTCTCAGAATCATTCCTGGATGCACGTTTAGATGAGGAACATTCCATGTAATGGGCTGCAATCCCCTGCAAAACTCATTAGGTTACTGTTTCTGCAGTGAAAGGGTTTCCCCTAACTGCAATGGTCCTCCAATCAGTGACCATCCCCCATGGAATTACTGAAAACCCATGGTTACTAGGAAAGCTGTAAAAAACATGACTATGTGCATTAGGGCACATGGCCCTCTGGAAGTCCTGGCCAAGAGATTACCATCAAGTGTATGGGCATCTCTTGAAAACAAGAAAAAATTCACGCTGGTGGAACACATACTTGATGGTGTCACAGCTACCCCCTCTGTGGAGTGATCTCTGTGTCCCAAAGCATCCATCTTCACATAAGGACTACAGAGGCCACAGTGTTTCCTAGGAAAATGATGGGCAGCAATGTGAATTTGGCAAACACTGCTGAGCTAATTTCTGCACTGTGCTGTTCCCTGAAAAGCAAAGAATGTTTGAGACCCCATAAAAGTTGTTCACCTCATCATGCTGGGAGAGCCCAGATCTCCTTATAAGCTAACCCACAGAATAAATAGAACACCCAAGATTAAGAAGCCTTAAGAAAAAGCCTTCATTATTTTACAAACCAAAGAGACATGAGACTGGCAATTCTTGCATTGATGACTTAAGCACTCAATAAATTCATTACTGGCATGTAGGGAAAGTGTGACCTTGAGAATGGCAGTCCTTCTGCAATACTGTTTTCTGGGCCAACACTAATCAGTGCCACATGCCAACTAGTGAGACAAAGAACAATTAAGAACCAAGGGCTCAGGTATTCCTAATTTTCTTCAACAAATTAGACAACAGAGTTAGCTTCCCTGAGCCCATGAGGATGGTGATAGATGCCATCTGTAGGGGCCTCATAGGTGGATCAGGTGAAATACCTTCAGCAACAGAAATATGCAGTGACATAGATCTTATAAATGCGGCAACACGTATCTGTATATTGGAATGTGCGACATAGATACCTAAGTTCCAACATAAAGACAAACACAACAGCAAAAGCCTATGGGGAGTTTACATAATGTGGGTGATTAAATGTATGAGATACAATTCAGACAAAGGGGCCTTCACAAAATTTCTTATACAACTTTTAAGTCCTAACTAAAAAACTACATTTCCTATTCATCTAAGAAATTTCTCACATTTGGACAGATATGTGGAGAGCAAATTTAGAAATTTGGCTGAGAGATATCTCACGTTAATTGCACTCATAACGGTTTTCTCCTATGTGAAGGTTCTGATGATATTGGAGACCATTGCCACTTCTAAAAGGTTTTCCACATTGACTGCAGTGATAAGGCCTTTCTCCAGTGTGCACTCTCTGATGTTAAAAAAGTTTAGTGCTACTGGTGTAAGCTTTCCCACATTCACTACATTTATAAGGCTTTTCTCCAGGGTGACCTCTCTGATGACTATGAAGGTTGCTGCTATTGGTAAAATATTTCCCACCCTCATTGTACTCATAAGGCCTTTCCACTGTGTGAACTCTGATCATAATGGAGGGCACTACTACTGGTAAACGTTTTTCTACAATCACTGTGCTCATAACGCCTTTCTCCAGTGTACAAAGCTTCATGAACACCTAGGCTGTTACTACTGCTGAAATCTTTCCCATAGTCACTGCACTGATAAGGCCTTTCTCTAGTGTGACCTTGCTGTTGATAAAGAAAGCTAGAAAATTTGGTAAAATATTTTCCATATTCAGAGCACACAAAACACCGACTTCCAACATGGACATGCCTTTACTGAATAAACGTGTGGTTGCAACTAATGTCTTTCTTACATGCTTTACTGGTTTAGGAATATCTTCTCCTTTGAAATGTCATCCCATGCATCGCAATAGCATTTGGACTGTCCTTGGTCTGAGTAACCTTTAGGGGGAGATGTCCTGATCCAGTAAGGACATCACCCTATCGCACTTCTAAGACTATATCCCAAGAAACCAGAAATACCAATCAGAAAGGATATATGCATCCCTATGTTCATAGCAGCACAATTTACAATAGCTAAGTTTTGGAAATAGCCTAAGTGCCCATCAGCAGATCAGTGGATTAAAAACTGTGGTACATCTACACAATCAAATATTACGCTGTTGTAAAAAATAAGGAACACTCACCATTTGCAACAGCATGGACAGACCAGGAAGCATTATGTTAAGCGAAATAAGCCAGTGGGAGAAAGATAAATATCACATGATATCACTCATTTGTGGTCAACGTGGGAAAGAGGAGACATATGTAATACAATATGTAATACTTTAAACAATAAAGAATTTATAAAAGAGAAATATACTGAAGTATATTTCTTCTGTGTCTTGCAGCTTTGTCAGAGATTACTTAAAAGTATGTGCCTGGGTTAATTTCTGTGTGTTCTGTTCTGTTCTGTTTATATATGTATCTGTGTTTCTCCAGGAACACACTGTTTGCTTGCTTTCTCTTTGTACTAAATTGAAGTCAGGAAGTGTGATGCCACCAGCTTTGTTCTTGCTCAGGATTGTTTTGCAGTTTGAGTTCTTTAGTTCCATACATTTAAGATCCTCTTTTCATTTCTTCGTAAAATACCATAAAAATTATCATCATGATTGCATTTAATCTGTAGATGGTGTTGTGTCCTGTGGATATAGTTCAATATATGGTGCTGCTCAAAATCAATACTCACATGTAAAAACAACACTATTAGACACCGCTGATAAAATTGAACTCAACCTTCATGACAGAATTGAATGTCAGCGCTAAAACTTAATACTACACGGGACAAACTAGAGAAAAAGTTTTGGAGGTTTGTTTTGGACAGGATGTTCTGAATGTGACACCAACCACCAGAGAAAATAGAAAAAACAAACAGTTCACACTGCAACAAATAAAGAGAAAAAGCTTCTTCTCAGCACAACAGCAATAAACAAAAGGAAATGAAAGGAAATCTAGAGAATGGAAGAAAATACTCCCAAATCATATGAGGGAATTGCTTGGAGAGATTCTGAATTTAGCTCTGATCAGCACAATAAAGAGAATATTGCGATATACCCAAAAATTCACACAAATAGTTAGATTTCCCAGGGAATAATAAAGGTATGTAAATACTATACTCCAGGCAAATAATGCAATGATTCTGTCTCAAAAGCAAACGCTATATAACTTCAATAAAAACACTTAATTGCTAAGCACTAGTAACAAGCACCTGAGCTTGCTAGAAAAACGGTGGCACTAGACCTGCTGACTGCACTGTTGCCAAAAACATGGACTTCTGCTGGGAACCAATTCCAGCATGGAACAATTACAAGAGTTTCACCAAAAGATTGGTGTAGCTTGGGCGGCTCAACAAGGGTGAGCCACACATGTACTGTACCTGTTGAAATGGCTAAACGGCACTTCCCCCAAACCTGAATAGGATTGCTAACTGCCAGACAGCTCAGGGAATTTTATTGCCTCCTGTTGGCCAAACACCTGAACATCTGTAGGCTATTCCCCAATCTGACAATATCCTTTGATACCCTATCCTTTGAAGTGTATTCTCTCCACCGTGCCTTAGGACACACTGTGTTGAATATAAGCACGGGTCCTAGGTCAAGGTAAGAGTCTTTAGCTCCTTCAGCTGAAGATCCTCTGACCCTCAATGTCTTTCAAAATTATCTTTCTTCCTTGGACTCTTTAATCATCTACGCGCAGCCCCTTTCTGCAGAATGCCGAACCCTTTGTAAGGCTGGGAAAAGAACCCCGGCAGATTTCATAGAAAAGCCAGCCTGGACGAGCAATATCTGAGAAGCACAATTAACCACATGCAAAAATATGCGTTCTGTATGTAATAAGCAATTAATATATAAATCTACAAGGTAATCAAAAGAATTTTTAACCAAAATTACAGTTAATAAACAGGATAGGATGTAGAGACAATTCTTCAAAAATTACATATACATGACTAATAGGAATATAGAAAATGCTTTCCTCACTGATCAAGGTGGAATCCCTCAGGCTTCCTGCAACACTACCAACCACAAGTCCTTCCCTGTGAATGTAGTACAGCAGGGAATACTGGGACTTCAGGAATAGAAGGGTGCAGTGGAAACAGACCCACCCACCCCAGGACAGCAACTACCCAGGAAACTGGAAAGTCAAGCAGAACCACAGTCTACAAGGGAGGACAGAGCACACCCTGGGAGATGGGGCCTGGGAAATGGCAAAGCCAAGTCCAGGTCACTGGTGAGAGTGAATCTTACCCAAGGAGGATAGAAGTTCAAAGTTCTCCAGCATCACAGCTGTCTCTGACCCTCATCGAGGAGGCTCCATTTCTCCTTGGAGAAGTGCAGGGCAATGTCCTCAAAGCTCACGCCAACCTGTCAGATTTGAGACAAGAGCCGTTTCTATGAGAACCAGCCCAGGCTGCGCCCTCTCCAATCTGGGACCCCTCCAAGGATGTCCTACTGCCGGTTTACAGGGATAGCGACTAAATTGGCAGGTGGACATTCCTCTCACAATCGGAAACTGCTGGCTCCAGCTGCTCACCTGCCTGCATGCCCGCCTGATCACCCCTCACCACTCTGCCTGCTGGCCTGCTAACCCCCAACTGCCCCCGCCCACAGTGACCACTGGCCTGCTCTCCCTCACCTTCCCTCCCCACTGGCCTGCCTGCTCCCAACTGCCCCCTGCTGGCCTCCTCACTCCAAGCTTCCCACCCCTGCTGTCCTGATCACCTCCAACTGAACCCTGCTTATCCCCAACAGCCCCGCCCCCCACCAAACTGATCACCCACAACTGCCATCCCATCCTGGCCTGATCACCCTGGCAACCCAATCTCCCAGCCTCTCCTTTTCTTTTTCTTTATTTAGCGCCTCCTTGAGCAGAGGCCAGAGCCAGGTGGAAGCAGGTATCTGGGATTTATTTATCTTCTATAATTGAAACTTTGTAGCCTTGAGTAGAGGCCAGGGCTGGCCAGGGTGGGTGGGAAGCTTTGTTTCCTCCATCACCAGATGCAACCCAAGCCTCCTGCTCCCTCCAACTCTGTGTCCGGCGCCATCTTAGTTGGATTAATTTGCATACCAGCTGATTGGCCGGTGGGCATAGAGGAGGTACGGTCAATTTGCATGTTTCTCTTTTATTAGATAGGATTCCTTATTAAAATGCACACAAAGACAACGGTGCTTGTGGGCATCGGGGAGTGAGAAGTGCCTGGTCTGGGAATGTCCCTGCAGGGAGAGGTTGGAGTTCAAAGGAGATGGAGAGGGAGAGAAAAAAAAAAATCAATGCTGAGAGAGAATGATCTATCAGTTGCCTCCTGTATGCTCCACGCTGTGGATCTAGCCGGGGCACAGGCATCCTCCCTGATTGTGAATGGAATCGTGACTTGCTGGTTTACATGTATAAACTGGAGACTTAGTGAACAAAATTCATGCACTCAGGGGGATCCCTCGGCCCGGGCTGTGCCCTCTTGCAGTACTGGAGCCCTAGGGGGATGCCTGACTCACATAGGTAAATAACACTTATATCCACATAAAGAATTATACAGAAACATTTGTACCAGCTTTATTAGCAATAACCAAATGTTTATTAAAATGTACATGATGGCCATAACCGGTTTGGGTCAGTGGAAAGAGTGTAGGCCTGTGGACTGAGGGGTCCCAGGTTCAATTCCGGTCAAGGGCATGTACCTGGGTTGCGGGCACATCCCCAGTGGCTTCTGGGATTGATTCCAGTCAAAGACACGTATCTTGGTTGAAGACTCCTTCCCAGCCCAAGCCATGGTCACAGCTGATGCAGGAGGCTACCAATCGATGTGTTTCCTTCACATCAATGTTTCTCTCTGTCTTTCCCTCTCTTTCACTCTCCCTAAAAATTAATGGAAAAATATCCTCGGGTGGGGATTAACAACAATAAAAAGAATATCTATCAAAAAAAATTAGTTACTAATATATTTTTTTAAATCTCCAACAATTTAGGAAATAATAATTAAAGCAGAAGCATACTTAGAAAAAGCCAAGTTCTTTATTAAAATGGAAAGTAAATCCATGGTTATTAGGAAAGGTGGGAAGAGCAGCAAACAGATTAAACAAGGTCATGAAGCAATTACACAGCCACAGATATGATCAGTATTAGTAATGTAATGATGGTTTCAGTTTCATGCACATGTCAAGATTTATGAAACACTATACTTAACACATGCAATTTATTCATTACAGCTGTTAAAAATGGTTAAAGATAAAAAAATGTACGTTCACCTCTTTTGGGAGAGGTTTGGCAACTCTATATGCAATTCACATACTTATGCCCTCTGGGCAAGTCTCATCTCAGTGACAGAAAATGTAACAAACAATGAAGAACTTTCAAGCAAACCCACTGGAATGCTGACTGGGTCACAAAAGCCCCATCTCAGGCCTAAGGACACCCTTTTTTTTCCTCTTAGTTTTACTGCCAGAGCACCAATGGCTCTGATGGGAACATCTCACAGGACACAGGAAGCCACAAAACCTTTCATTACAATCAATGACAATGACAGCTCCACAGAAGATAAAAAAGCCTGGAGTCCCTCATCTGTGTGTACACACAGCTCCTGTAGTATTTTTGTCAAAAAAATTTCTGGGTGGAGGTTTAGATGAAGACCATTCCATCTACTGGGCTACAGTCTCATCCAAAAAGAATTAGGTCAGTGTTTCTGCAGTAAAAAGGTTTCCCCTCACTGCGAAAGTCCTCCAACCAGTGACCGTCACCCGTGGAATTGAAGGCATTAGGGCACATGGCCCTCTGCAACTCCTGGGCAGGAGGTTCCCTTCAAATGTCTTAGAATCTCTTGAAAACAAGAAAAAAATTCATGCTGCTCGCAGAAATACCTGAGGTTGTCACAGCTACCCCCTCTTTGGAGTGATCTCTGGGTCTCAAAGCATCCATCTTCACATGAGGACTAGAGACTCCACAGTGTGTCCTGGGAAATTATGGGCAGCAATGTAAATTTGGCAAAAACCGCTGAGTTAATTTCTGCACTATAGTCTTCCCCCAAGGGCAAAAATGTTTGAGACCGCATTAAAGTTTTTCACATCATCATGCTTGGAAAGCCCAGATCTCCTTGTAAACTAACCCATAAAGTCAATACAACACCCAACATTAAAGAGGTCTTAGGAAAAAGCCTTCATTATTTTTCAAAGAAAGAGACCTGAGACTGGCAGTTCTCCCATTGATGGCTTAGGCACTCAATGAACTAACTCATCATTAGCATGTAGGGCAAGTGTGTCCCTGAATATGGCAGTTCTGCAACATTATGTTCACTGCGGCCGACAGTATTAATTCCTATGTGGCTACTTTTGATAAGGAAACAAGGAAGAATTAAGGGCTCAGGTATTCCTAATTTTCTTCATCAAATTAGACAACACAGGTAGCTTCCCTGGGCACATGAGGATGGTGATTGAGGCCATCTGCAGGGACCTTGTAATTGGTTCAGTAGAAATACCTTCAGCAACAGAAATAATGCAATTACATACAGCGGGAAAGACATTTCTGTATGTTGGAAAGTGCAACATTGATATATTTGGTTCCAACATAAATACTAACAAACAGAGTAATAAAAACAGTTGGGGGAAGTTACATAATGTAGGCGATTAAATGTATGAGATATAATTCAGACTGCGACTTCACATATTTTCTTATACAATTGTTAAGTCCTAACTAAGAAACTACATTTCCTACACATAGACATTTTTCACATTTGGACATTTTTGTATAGAGTAAATTTGCAAATTAAGTTGAGAGATACCTTTCATTAATTGAACTCTTAACAGCTTTCTCCAGTGTGAACTTTCTGAGGATATTGAAGACCATTGCTACTTATAAAGTATGTCCCACATTCACTGCATTTATAAGACTTTTCTCCACGGTGAATTATCTGATGTTTATTAAGGTTAGAATTAGTTGCAAAGATTTGCCACATTCCCTGCATTTATAAGACTTTTCTCCTGTGTGAACTCTCTGATGATACTGGAGACCACTGGTTTGTGTAAGTTTTCCCACATTCACTGCATTGATAAGGCTTTTCTCCTGTATAAACTCTGATGAATTTGGAGAGGAGTGTCACCTGTAAAAGAATTTCCACATTCACTGCATTTATAAGGATTTTCTACTGTATGAACTCTCTGATGACAATGAAGGTCACTGATGGTGATAAAAGATTTCCACATTCACTGCAGTAATAAGATTTTTATCCAGTGTGAACTCTCTGATGACAATGAAGGTCACTGTTACTGGTGAAATATTTCCCACATTAAATGCATTTGTGAGGCTTTTCTCCAGTGTGAGAACTTTGATGATAACGGAGGCTATTCTTATAGGTAAAAGATTTCCCACATTCACTGCATTTATATGGCTTTTCTCCAGTGTGAAATCTCTGATGACAACGAAGGTTACTGCTAGTGATAAAAGATTTTCCACATTCAATGCATTTATAAGGCTTCTTTCCAGTGTGATAACTTTGATGATAATGGAGGCCATTGCTACTGGTAAAAGATTTCCCACATTCAATGCATTTGTGAGGCTTTTCTCCAATGTGAGAACTTTGATGATAACGAAGGCTACTCCAGTGAGTAAAAGTTTTCCCACATTCACTGCATTTACATGGCTTTTCTCCAGTGTGAACTCTCTGATGATATTGAAGACGAGTTCTACTGGTAAAAGATTTCGAACATTCACTGCACTTATAAGGCTTTTCTCCAGTATGAATTCTCTGATGACAATGAAGGTCACTGCTGCTGATAAAAGATTTCCCACAATCACTGCATTTATAAGGCTTTTCTCCAGTGTGAACTCTCTGATGATATTGGAGACCAGCACACCTTGTAAAAGATTTTCCACATTCACTGCACTTATAAGGCCTTTCTCCAGTGTGAACTCTCTGATGATATTGGAGACCAGAGATACTTGAAAAAGATTTCCCACATTCTCTGCATTTATAAGGCTTTTCTCCCGTATGAACTCTCTGATGACTACGAAGGTGAGTGCTAGTGGTAAAAGCTTTCTCACACTCACTACATTTGTAAGGCTTTTCTCCGGTGTGAACTCTCCGATGTCTACAAAGGTTGCTGTTAGTGGTAAAAGTTTTCCCACATTCACTGCATTGATAATGCTTTTCTCCTGTGTGAACTCTCTGATGACTATGAAGGTGGCTATTAGTGGTAAAAGATTTTCCACATTCACTGCATTTATAAGGCTTTTCTCCTCCATGAACTCTCTGATGATAATGAAGGTGAGAATGAGTTGTAAAAGATTTCCCACATTCAGAGCACACGAAACATCGACTTCCAACATGGACACCTTTTTCTTGAGTAAACATGTGGGTGCAGCTAAGGTCTTTCTTACATTCTTTTGTGGTGTAATAATTTTTTCTCCTTTGAAACGTCATCCCACATGTTGAAATAGCATTTGGACTGTCCCTGGTCTGAGTAGCCGATAGGTGGAGATGTCCTGATTCGGTAAGGACACCCTGCCCAATCTCCCCGCATGTGAAATGATTCTGGGACACATTGAAATTGCAGCTGTTTGCATGTGAGATCCTGTCCACACCGCTAATGAAAGTCTTCTTTCTCACATGCTGTTGATGAAATTTTACACTGAAGTAAAACCGTTTTGCACATGCCCCGCACCTCAACAGTATCTGTCCCTGTTGTGTTCCATGAAGCTCCATCACATGGAAAATGTTTCCCAAGGCGAGCCCACAACTCTCACAGGGGTGGCGCTTCTGGGAAGACAAGGCTACCCTGGGATTCCTTCCCTGTGACACTCTTACAGAAAACTTCTGTTCCATTGGTGCCTGCACATTCTCTGGTCCACAGCAGCAACCTGAACAAAAGGAAATGCTGGTGAAGTACATGTTGATCTTATAAAAACAGAATATCTTCACCACAAATGTTTATCTGTAATGACTAGGACTGATTCCAAAGAAAGATTTTCAAGATGAATGAGTTAAGACTCTGAGGAAATTGCTGTTATATATAACGTGGCCCCAAAAGTCAGTCGATGATGAAAAGCTTACCAAAGAGAGGGACAGAAGCACAAGATGGGATACAAAGAAGAGAGGAGGCTCTACTCACTGTTCCTGCACAAAGGACTTCCTTTAGGACCTTACATGTAGACCATGTGATTCTGTGTAGAATAATTTAAAGCTTTTCAAGCCATAAAAATTAATTGTATTAGAGCACATGATGTTCAAAGTCAATTTAATAACATGTGTACACTCCTAAGTGCTGCAGGCATGGATCAATGTTGGTTTGCAGTAAACAGAGACTAGTGAAAGAGGCAGAGGTACAAAGTCCAGAGAGGTTAAGGTTACTGGGAATCCCAGTAGAAATGATCGCTATTAGAACTCAGTAGTTGGCAAAGTATCAATAAGCACAAACAGATATAATTGGGTGAGGAATGGGCAACTGTAACTGGGTTTCTAGCTATGAATGTAACAAAGGCCAGCCAAGAATTCCTCCCCAGTGACCCTTCACCAAGGCAAGACCGCCTGTGGGACCACTGTCATTCATAAAGTCGTACTTCTTCTCTGATATACAAATGATTCTTCCCCTTAAACCGATTTGAGCCATTACATGGGATAAATGATGCAAATCTCAAAGAAAAACAGAACAGCTGGATGGTCAAAACTATGGTAGAACAACAAAGGCCAAATGAGATCACGGACAAAAGATCTATGTGAGTGACATCAGCAAGATGGCAGGATCAGAGATATGAGCATCTTCCCCCATCCCAGTGTAAGTAGATAGTTATCCATGACCAAAGCATCCCACAGGAAATCGGAATTAGTGTACCGTAAAAATAAACAGGATTATACAACACAAATAAAAGAGAATTGTATAGAAGGAATGTTAAAAAAGACTGGGTAAACAAAGATATTTGAAGATACCTACAGAAAAAAAAAAAGAAAAAAGGGTCAGAGATACCTCCACAAGCCACTGTGCTTCTGCTATCACTGACCCTAGTGACCTCTTCTTCAAAAAACACTAGAAAATTTTGTGTTTCCAAACCACAGAATGCCTTCGCAGGTATGGCTTAGTTGATTAGAGCATCGTCCTGTGTACCAAAGGGTCAAGGATTCAATTCCCAACCAAGGCACATATCAGTATGTGGGTTCCACTTCCAGTTAGCTTTTGTGAAAAAGGCAGCCGATTGATTTTTCTCCCTCACACTGATGTTTCTCTTTCTCTCTCTCCATGTCTCCTCCTCTCTATCTGAAACCAATAATAAATAAGTAAATAAGAATTTCAACATAGCCAAATGCAAAAGAGATCTCAAAAAAGTCTAGACACAAAGTAAATAAAAAGACAACCTATCAAAAATCATGTATAAAATTCAGAAAATGCAATTCCCAAGAGTAAATTTTATAGGGATAAATGCCTGTATTATGAAAAAAAGATGTGAATACATTAGGCAGGGGATCAGCCCACATAAGGGCTCTTACCCATGAAGGGTCAGGAACATAAGTTCAAAATAATTCCCCATTTCCCCCAGGTAATATTACCGTACAGTTGATGACTGTTAGCACGGCAAGAAAGACGTTCTCAGGCGTTCTTGGGGTTCTGGTTACCTCACAATTTCTTTTCTATTTCTTTTTATTTTTAAATTATTTTTATTATTATTTTTTACATATGTGTCCTTATTCCCCCATTACTCCCCACCCCCCACTCATGCCCCACCCCACTGTTGTCTGCATCCATTGATTAGGCTCATATGCATGCACACAAGTCCTTGGTTGATCTCTCCCCCTTATTCCCACAGACCCGCTTGGCCCCAGACCATGGCTGATTAGCAAGAGATGGGTAAGATTCCTCAGGGAAGGAACAACTTAAGACAGGCACAGTTGCAGAGGGGCCATCAGGAGAGAACTTGGGGGTCAACAGAGGTGGGGCACAGCCACTCAACCCCCCCCCCCCCCCGAACTTTGCAGGGGCTTGAACCCTCACCCCTTCTGAGGGAGGTCTCCTGCCCCCATGGCTGCTTTGCTTCCCAAGCCCAGGTCAGATTCGGACACAGGTGACAGACAGAGACTTGGCCCAGCCCAGATCGGGACCCAGGTAACAGACAGAGACTTGGCCGACAGAGCTGCTCTCTCACTGCAACAAGACTTGTTTGAGTTGTCTTGTACCCATGGTGTGGGGAAGTGAGTTTTTGATATCTAAAACCAACCAGCACCAGGAATGCTCAGGGCCTACTCAAGAAGGCAAATAATCCTTTCCACTAATATTTACAGGGTAAAATAAGATTGTTGTTAGAATATTAAATTTGACAGTAAAATAGTAGTCAAGTTCTCAGACTAATTTAAATTGGCTAAGTGAAATAAGCAAATATTCTAGAAAAATTAATGGTACTGGACAAAAAGCTGTTCCTAAAGTATTAACTAAAATTTTTATTGGTAGTTCATCTCATGGTAAAATTGCATAACATGTAATGAACCTAATGCAGTCATATTTTAGTGCAAAAAAATTAAAATTTAAAAGCTATCAAGACTACATTATAAAATTTCCAAAAGCCTCCTAATATTTAAATAAAAAAAGGGAGGATAGTAGAAGAATATCATGTAAGGTAAAATATCCTGTAAGTAAAATACATGTAGAAAATTTTTACTTTAGAAAATTAACTTTCATTTGTAATGCTAACAGCAAGACACCCATGAAAAACATACATGGTGTAAAAACAAGACAAAGGAAAATCGTTTGGGCAAAAAATGAAAAAGGATCCCAAGTCAAATTTTTAGAAAAGATTCCTTTATGAACTTTTGGTTGAGAATATGTTTGTATATTTTCAGAAAACAACTCCAAGACCATGTGGATTCCTGCAACAGAGAGGAATTGACAGGACTGCTCCAGCCATGAAGACAGAAGAGAAACACTACAGAGATGGAAGACGCTGACGACACCTTGCCATACTAGCAGTCAGCAGCTGAGCTTCGTGGCAGGTTGTCCAGGACCAAACCAGAGAGGGTCGGACCTGCACTACCACCATTTGTCCAACATCCAGAACTGAAATATCATGGCTGACATGTACACATAAGGAACTGTTTGACATTGAAATTGGGACTCAAAAGAACTGGTGGCCCAGAAAGAAACTCACTACAGACTGATTCATTTGCCTTTCAGCATAACCATTATTGACTGTCTCATTTTCAGTTCTTATAAGTGTATTTCTAGTATCACATGATCTCACTCATCTAGTGGAAATAATGAACAACATAAACTGATGAACAAAAACAGATCTGGAGACAGGGAAGTATTGATCAGACTGTCAAACCTCAGAGGGAAGGTAAGGTAGGGTGGGGGAGAGATCAACCAAAGGACTTGTATGCATGCATATAAGCCTAACCAGTGGTCACGGACAACGGGGGGGGGAGGGGGAGGGATGCGTGGGGAGGGGTTTGGGATGGGAATGGGGGGATGAGGACAAATACGTGTTACCTTAATCAATAAAGAAATTAATAAAAAAAATAAAATAGAAATAAAAATGAAAAGGAATGCCAACTTTTTTTATATATATATAATTTGCACACTCGCTCCTGATTGACTTGTGGATATAGAGGAGGAATGGTCAATTTGCATGTTTCTCTTTTATTAATGTAGATGGGTAGAACAGCAGATCAATGTTTCCCTTTTCCTCTGACTCCCTTCTTATCTCTAAAAATCAATAAATAAAGGATGCCCAGTACAGCTTAGTGATTGAGCATCGACCCATGACCTAGCAGATCACATATCCATTCCTTGTCAGGGGACATGCACAGGTTGCCAGCCCAATCTCCAGTGGGGGAGGTGCAGGAAGCAGCTGGTCAATGATCTCTCTCATTATTGATGTTTCTATCTCTCTCTCCTTCTCTTCCTCTCTGAATTCAACAAAATATATTATAAAAATAAATAAATAATTTAAATAAGAAATAAAGAGCCCTGGTCCGTGTCACCTTGTGGGTAATGTAGTTTCTAAGTTCCAAGGCCAGGGTCTGGTATTTCTCAGTTGACACAAGGACAGGATTTAGGGGCAAATGGCCCAAGAACACACCAAGGGTCCTCTAACGCCTTCAGTGTAGGTGACGTCTGGGGCAAGTTTGTTTCTGGTGCACTTTCTGGCTGGTTTTGCATATCTTTCTTCAGGACCTGCTCTTTCTGAATGGCAGGCATTGTTTCTTCATTCAGGACTTTTAGCTGTGTCTCCTTCAGCCAATTGTAGCTTGCAGAGCTTGCTGAAGTCTCTAACTGGCTCTAACCTGCCTCCACTGAATCCATTATACAAAGTTTATGTCACAAAACAGACACTCATACTTAAGAGCATCTGCTTCTGATGCCACCCAAAGTGTCAGATCTGCCTGGCTTACAGTGTGGATAAGATGGCCAAGAGACATGTGAAAAAATGCTCAAAGTGACTGATCTCCAGAGAGATGCAAATTAAAGCAACAATTAGGTATTACCTCACACTGTCAGAATGGCTGCCATCAACAAATTAACTAAGGACAAGTGCTGGGAAGGATGTGGATAAAAGGAACCCTAGTACACTGCAGGTGAAAATGCAAATTGGTACAGCCATTATGGACATCAGTTAGGAGTTTTCCCAAAAAATTTAATATGGAACTGCCATTTGATCCAGTGATTCTACTTCTAGGAAAATAAGCTAAGAAACCTGAAACAATCAGATAGAAAGTATGCACCACTCTGTTCATAGCAGAATATACAATACTGAAGATCTGGAAACAGTCCAAGTGCCCAACAATGGATGAGTGGATAGAAAACTGTGGTACATTTATACCATAGAATACTATGCTGCTGTAAAAATGAAGACTCTCTTATCCTTTCACAAAGCATGGAGGGACCTGGAGAGCATCATGCTAAGTGAAATAAGTCAGTCAGAGAAAGACAGTATTAATTGATCTCAAGCGTATATGGAATATAACAACAACAACAACAACAAAAACCTGATGGCCCTAACCAGCTTGGCTCAGTGGATAGAGTGTCAGCCTGTAGGCTGAAGGGTCCCAGGTTTGATTCCGATCAGGGATATATACCTTGGTTGAGGGCACATCGCCAGTGGGGGTGTGCAGGAGGCAGCTGATCAATGTTTCTTTCTCAATGATGTGTCTGACTCTCTGTCCCTCTCCCTTCCTCTCTGTACAAAATCAATAAAATATACTTAAAAAACAAAAAGCAAAACCTGATGAGTGTGAATTCGGAGACACAGAAGCATGGAATGGAGTGCGAGTCTCAAAAGGGAAAGCGGGGGAGGGTAAAAAACAAAAAAGAAAAAACATCCCCAGGTGTTTTACAGGTTTTACCTGAGCAAGGACAGGCCATTCACACACACACACACACACACACACACACACACACACACAGTAAAAACGAAGTCACCTGAGTCTTGAGCATTTTCTTCTCTTCTCTGAAAGCAACAGGAAAGCTCTAGCTTTCTATGTCCTGGTTCTGCTCTAAATTTATGTTTATAAATCTGGAGTGATCTCTGTGTCTCCAAACATCCATCTTCACATGAGGACTACAGAGGCCTCAGAATTTCATAGGAAAATATGGGCAGCAATGTGAATTTGGCAAACACTGCTGAGCTAATTTCTGCACCATATTATTCCCTGAAAAGCAAAGAATGTTTGAGACCCCATAAAAGTTGTTCACCTCATCATGCTTGGAGAGCCCAGATCTCCTTATAAGCTAACCCACAGAATAAATAGAATACCCAAGTATCAAAAAGCCTTAGGAAAAAGCCTTCATTATTTTACAAAGGAAATACACATGAGACTGGCAATTCTTGCATTGATGACTTACACACTCAATAAATTCAGTTTTGAGAATGGCAGTCCCTGTGCAATACTATGTTTTCTGGGGCCAAGAGTAATCAGTCCTTCATGCCAACTGGTGAGAGGGGAAACAATTAAAACCAATGTCTCAGGTATTCCTAATTTTCTTCATCAAATTAAAAAACAAAGGTAGCTGCCCTGGGCACATGAGGATGGTGATTGATGCCATCTGTAGGGGCCTTATAGATGGATCAGGTGAAATACCTTCAGCATCAGAAATATAGACATTATAAATGTGGCAACATGTCTCTGTATATTGGAAAGTGCAATATAGATACATATGGTCCCAATAGAAAAACAAACACAACAGTAAAAACACTCATGAGAAGTTTACATAATGTGGGTGATTGAATGTATGAGATACAATTCCCGACAAAAGTGACTTCACAAATTTTCTTAAATTATTTTTAAGATCTAACTAAGTAACTATATTTCCTACACACCTAAGAAATTTCTCACATTTGGACTCATGTGCAGAGCAAATTTAGAAATTTGGCTGAGAGATCTCTCACGTTAATTGCACTCATAATGGCTCTCTCCTATGTGAACTCTCTGATTATACTGAAGACGATTGCTACTTTTGAAAGATTTCCCAAATTCACTGCATTGATAAGGCTTTTTTCCAGTATGAACTTTCTGATGACAATGAAAGGCAGTGCTCCAGGTAAATTATTTCTCACATTCACTGCATTTAAAGGCATTTCTCCAGTATGAATTCTCTAATGACAATGAAGGTCACTGATAGTTGTAAAAGATTTCCCACATTCACTGCATTTATGATGCCTTTCTCCCGTATAAACTCCCTGATGAGTATGAAGGTGTTAGTAGTAAGATTTTCCACATTCAGTACACTCGTAAGAGCTTTCACCAGTGTGAACTCTCTGATGACGAGAAAGGTCAGTGCAAGCGGTAAAAGATTTCCCACAATCACTGCACTCATAAAGCATTTCAACACTGTGAAAACTTTGATGATTACAGAGGCTACTGTTCCTGGTAAAAGATTTCCCACCTTCACTGCACTCATAAGGACTTTGTCCTGTGTGAAATCTCTGGTGAATTAGAAGGCTATCAATCCTTGTAAAAGATTTCCCACACTCACTGCATTTATAAGACTTTTCTCCAGTGTGACCTCTCTGATGATGGAAAAGATCAGTGCTAGTGGTAAAAGTCTTTCCACATTCACTGCACTGATAAGACCTTTCTCCAGTGTATAAACTTTGATGATTACGAAGGCTACTGCTCCTGGTAAAAGACTGCCCATATTCACTGCACTCATAAGGACTTTCTCCACTGTGAAATCTCTGGTGACAATGAAGGCTATCAATTCTTGTAAAAGATTTGCCACATTTACTGCATTTATAAGGCTTTTCTCCAGTGTGAAATCTCTGATGACGACAAAGGGCAGTGCTACTGATAAACGATATCTCACATTTACTGCATTTATAAGGCTTTTCTCTAGTATGAACTCTCTAATGGCAACAATGCTAACTGCTAGTGTTAAAAGACTTCTGACATTCACTGCACTGATAAGGCCTTTTCCCAAGTGAAAATATTGATGATAATGAAGGCCATTCCTAGCGGTAAAAGATTTCCCACATTCACTGCATTTGTAAGGCGTTTCTCCAGTGTGACCTCTCTGATGAAAATGAAGCACAGTGCTACTGGGAAAAGATTTCCCACATTCCATGCACGGATAAGGCCTTTCTCCAGTGTGAACATTTCGGTGATAGTAAAGGGCAGTGCTGCCCAGACTGGTTTGGCTCAATGGATAGAGCCTCGGCCTGCGGATTCAAGGGTCCCAGGTTCAATTCCGGTCAAGGGCATGTACCTTGGTTGCGGGCACATCCCCAGTAGGGGGTGTGCAGGAGGCAGCTGATGTTTCTCTCTCATCAATTTTTCCAACTCTCTCTCCCTCTCCTTTCCCCTCTGTAAAAAATTAATAAAATATATTAATAAATAAATAAAGGGCAGTGCTACTGGCCAAAGATTTCCCACATTCACTGCACGGATAAGTATTTCTCCCGTGTGAACTCTCTGATGATGACGAAGTGCAGTGCTCTTGGTAAAAGATTTCCCACATTCACTGCATACATAATACCTTTCTCCAGTGTGAACTCTCTGATGATAATGGAGGCCATTGCTACTGATAAAAGCTTTCTTCCCACATTCACTATACTTATGAGGCCTTTCTCCAGTGTGAACTCTCTGATGACGACGAAGGTCAGTGCTTCTGAGAAACGATTTCCCACATTCATGACACTCATAAGGTCTTTCTCCAGTGTGAACTCTCAGATGATAACGGAGGCCATTTCTACTGGTAAAACGTTTCCCACATTCAGAGCACACAAAAGAATGACTTCCTGTTTGGACATCCTTTTCCTGAATAAATGTGTGGTTGCAACTAATGTCTTTCTTTTTTTTTAAATGTATTTTATTGATTTTTTTTTTCTTACAGAGAGGAAGAGAGAGAGGGATAGAGTTAGAAACATCGATGAGAGAGAAACATCAATCAGCTGACTCCTGCACACTCCCTACTGTGTATGTGCCCACAACCAAGGTACATGCCCTTGACCAGAATCGAACCCGGGACCCTTGAGTCCACAGGCTGACGCTCTATCCACTGAGCCAAACCACTCAGGGTACTAATGTCTTTCTTACATTCTTTTCTGGTGTAATTTCTTCTCCTTTGAAATATCATCCCACACATCAGAATAGCATTTGGACTGTCCCTGTTCTGAGTAGACTTTAGGTGGAGATATCCTGACTAAGTAAGGACATCCTGCCCAACCACTCTGCATGTGAAATGATTCTGGGACTCACTGAAATTGCAGTTGTTTGGAAGTGAGATCCTTTGCACACCTCTAATGAAAGTCTCTCTCACATGCTGCTGGTGTAATTGTGCACTGAAATAAAATCCTTGTGAACATGCCCCACACCTCAACAGTATCTGTTCATGTTGTGCCTGCCCCTCCATCATGTGGAAAATGTGTTCCAAGACTAGTCCACAACTTTCACAGGGGTGGCTCTTCTGGGTAGACAAGCCTAATGTGGGATTCTTTGCCTGTGACATTCCTACAGAAACGTTTTTCTCAGTCACTGCCTCCACATTATCTAATCCACGGCAGCAACCTATACAAAAGGAAACGCTGGTGAAGTATATGTTGACCTTATAAGAACAGAATATCTTTACAAGTGTTTATCTATAATGACTGGATACGATTCCATAGAATGATTTTTAAGACAAGTGCGTTAGACTCTGAGGAAATGGCTGTTATACATAATGTGGCCCAAAAGGTCCATGGATGATGAAAATCTCAGCAAGGGGGGGACAGAAGCATACAATGAGACACAAAGAAGAGAGGCAGGGTGTTCTAGTTGTTCCTCCACAAATGGTTTCCGTTAGAACCTTTCATGTGAGTCTGTGTAGGATAATTTCAGTGTGGTCAAACCCATAAAAATCAATCGTATTAGAGCGCAAGATGTTCAGGGTCAATATAATAATGCATTATTATATACACTCTAAGGCCCTGGAGGCATGGATCAACATTGGACTGCAGTAAGACAGATGCATGAAAGGGATAAAAGTGCAAAGTTTAGATAGATTAGGTTATGCATAGGCTGGGAATCTGAATAGAATGATCACTATTAAAACTGAGTCCTTGGCAAAATGTCAATATTAAGCAAGAAGTAGTAGAATTGGGTGAGGAGTGGGAAATGGTACAAAACACTGTTGAATAAAATGGATTCCTAGTTATTAATGTACAAAGGCCAGACGTGAAAACAACCCCACAGCCCTTTACCAAGGAAAGATCTCTTCTGGGTCTACCCTGTCATTAATAAAGTCATGTTTCTTTCTGTGATGCACAAAGGATTCTGCCTGTTACATCGCAGTTGAGCCATTTGGTGGAATAAATGGTGCAAATCTTTTTTTTTTAACATATTTTTATTGATTTCAGAGAGGAAGGGGGAGAGAGAGAGAGAGAGAGCAAGCTAGAAACATCAATGATGAGAGAGGATCATTGATTGGCTGCCTCCTGCATGCCCCCAACTAGGGATAAGGCCCATAACCCAGCAATGCCATGACCGGGAATCAAACGCGTGACCTTCTGGTTCACAGTTCGATGTTCAACCACTGAGCTAAGCTGAACAGGCAATGGTGCAAATCTTAAAAGAAATACTGAAAAGATGGGTCTTCAGCACTGTGGTAGGAAAACAAAGCACGAATGAGATCACAGGAAAGATATCTGAGAGTGACATCAGCAAGATGGCAGAATCAGAGCTAAGGGAACTATGCCCCATTCCAAAGTAAGTAGACAGATACCCATGAATAAAAAAAATCCCGCAAAATATGGGAACAAGACTATAAAGAAGACAAACAGTAATATGAAACACAAATAAAGAAATAAATAGAAATCATGACAGGAAACTGGGTGAACAAACATATTTGACAGTACATATGGTAAAATAAAGGGTGAAAGGTACCTCTAGCAGCCACTGTGCTTCTGCTCTGTAGCCTGTTCTTCAAAAAACACAGGAAATTTTTGTTTTTAAAAACCACAGAATGCCCTGGGCAGTGTGGATCAGTTTGCTGGAACATCATCCATTGCATCCAAGAGTCTTGGATTTGATACCCAATCAGGGCACATATCAGTATGTGGGTTCCATTTCCAGTTATGGTGTGTCCAGAGGGCAGCAGATTGATGGTTCTCCCTCACACAGATGTTACTTACCCTCTCTTTTTCTCCATCTCCCCATCTCTCTATGTGAAAGGAATCTATAGATATAAAAGCCCAGTGACTGAATGGTGGCACGACCCAACGATCGCTATGCCCTGGTGGTCAGTGCGCTCCAATAGCAGCAGTAGCCACTAGCAGACCCAGGGTGAGGGTGAGTCTCTAGACCCATCAAATAGCTGAGACAATCCAGACTCTAACCTGACCCCACCAGCTGATGCAGGCCCTCTAAGGTGTGTTCAAGAAAGAGCGCAGGGAGCTGGTATAGGCGGATGGCAAGAGGGGACGTAATTGTGGACCGCCTGGGGAACTGTCCTGATAGCTGAGGATCCTGGAGGAAGGCTGCTCTGAACATCCCATATGGTGTCATAGACCTGGCCTCACACTTCAAGGACATTAACTGAGAGGCTTTGGGGTGCAAACCTCTCTGCCGGGTTCTTCAAGGACACAGAACATGCCTTTACCCATGACATTACCCCAAAACATCAGCTCAGATTAATTTCCTCATTCAGCAGGTGGTCAGAGGGTGAATCCACAGACACTCGGCTGAACAGGATGAGTGGTCCTGCCACAGTGAGCCGATCCCTGCAGGCCACATCCTCACCCAGTGCACAAATCCGTGCACTGGGCCTCTAGTAATAAATAAATACATAAGAATTTCAAGGTAGCCAAACACAAAACAGAACTCAAAAAAGTCTAGAGACAAAGTTAATAAAAAGACAACCTACCAAAACTATATATAACATTCAGAATATGTAAATCTAAGAGGACATTTTATAGGGATAAATGCCTACTTTATCAGAAAAGATCTCAAAGAACGTAACCTGGCACCTCAGGAAATTAGAAACACAACAGGAAACTAAACCCAAAAGTTGCAAAGAAATGAGACAATAAATATTAGAACAAATATGAATAAAATGGAGACAAGATAAAAGAAAGGAACACCTAAAAGGTATTTTTTTTAAAAGATACAAAACTTTTCAAACCTTTAGCTACAATAAAAAAAATAAAACAAACAAACAAAACCAAGCCTCAAATAAGTTCAAAAAGAAATGAAAGAAAAGATATTACACCTGTCACTACAAAGCCAATCCACCATAAGAGATGTTAGCAGATGACATGACCCTACACAGAAATTTGTCAAGATCACACTATAAACCCCTGAAATTAATTAAAAAATTCAGAACTCTGGCCAAGTGACTCAGCTGGTGAGGATGTGGTTCCTGTGCAACAAGGTTATAGGTTCGATCCCCCATCAGAGCACATGCAGGGGAGAGCCAGTGAATGCATAGCCCCATCAGAAAACATGCAGGGGAGAGCCAGTGAATGCATAGATGTGTAGAACGGCAGATTAATGTTTTCCTCTCTTTCTCTGTCTCCCTTCCTGCCTCTAAAATCAATAAATAAAGGATGGCTATCATGGTTCAATGATTGAGCATCAATCCATGAACTAGGAGGTCACAGTTCAATTCCATTTCAGGCTACCTGCAGTGGTGGCAGGCTGAATCACCAGTGTGGGTCGAGAAAGAGGCAGGTGATCCAAGACTCTCATCATTTATGTTTCTCTCTTTTTCTCTCTCCTCTTCTTCCCTGAAAAAAAAAAAAAAAAAAAAAAAAAAAAAAAAATATATATATATATATATATATATATATATATATATATATGTATGTATATTTGTGTTTTGTCTTTTTTTAATAATTTGAAGAATAAATAAATAGCCCTAGCCAGTGTGGCTCACTGATGAGAGTGCCGGGTATGCACTGGAGGGCCAGGGGTTCCATTCTCAATCGAGGACAGGCACCAGGGTTGTGTGTCCAGTCCTGCTCTCATTCGGTGCACATGTGGGAGGCAACCAATTGATATTTCTCTTTTTCCTTCTGTCTTTCTCCCTTTCCATTTCTCTTTCTCTAAAAAAAAAAAACAAAACACAAAAGCAAAAAAGTATTTTCAGTATTCAGGTGAAGATAAAAATAAAAAAAGAGCCCTAACCCGTGTGGCTCAGTGGATAGAGCATCGGTCTACGGACTAAAGGGTCCCAAGTTCGATTCCGGTCTAGGGCATGTACCTTGGTTGCGGACACATCCCCAGTGGGGATTGTGCAGGAGGCAGCTGGTCTATGCTTCTCTCTCATTGATGTTTCTAAGTCTCTATCCCTCTCCCTTCCTCTCTGTAAAAAATTAATAAAACATATTATAGAAAGAAAAAAAAGAATTAAAATCAGAAAAGTTACAGGATGAAAAATAAAATTACAAACATTAGTTACACTTCTACACACTAAGAATAAATTATTTGAGTGGAAAATAAAGAAGATAGTCAAATTTATAATAGAATAAAAAACAAAAAAAACACTCTCAGGAATAAATTCAACCTAAATGCAAAACATGTGTACACTGAACACTAAAACAGTGATGAAAGGAATGGAAGAAAACACAAGGAAGTTGGAAAACAACCTGTGTTCATGGATTTGAAAATGAAATATTGTGGAGATAGCTATAGTACACAGAGCTATCTACAGATTAAATGCAATCGCAATAACTCCAAAGGTATCTTACAAACAAATGAAAAGAGAATCTTGAAATGTATGGAATCAAAAGACCTGGAATAGCAAAAGCAATCTGGAGTGAGAACAAAGCTGCTGGCATCACACTTCCTGACTTCAATTTATTACAAAGAGAAAGCAAGCAAACTGTGTGTGGTTGGAGAAACACAGACACATAGATCAACAGAACAGAACAGAAAACACAGAAATAAACCCAGGCACATACTTTCAAGTTTGACAAAGCTGCAAGACACACAAAAAAGGAAAGACAATTTCTTAATTGAATGGTGCTCATAAAAATCGATATTCACAAGTAAAACAACAAAACGGACACCACTGATAAAATTGAACTCAATCTTCATGACAGAATTGAATGTCAGCGCCAAAACTTAAAACGAGGACAACCTAGAGAAAAAGTTTTGGAGATTTGTTTTGGACAGGAGTTTCTGGACGTGACACCAACACCCAGGCAAAATACAAGAAATAAACAGTCCAGACTACAACAAATAAAGAAAGAAAGCTTCTTCACAGTACAACAATAAGCAAAATGACATGAAAGGCAATCTAGGGGATGTGAGAAAATACTTGCAAATCATAAGAAGAAAAAGCTTGGAGATATTGTGGATTCGGTTTCGCTTAGCACAATAAAGCGCATAATGCTAATATGGAAGGAAATTCACACAAACAGTTGGAGTTCCCAGGGAATAATAAAGATATGTTAATACTATACTGCAGGCTGATAACAATGCAATGACTCTGTCTCAAAAGCAAGCTCTATATAACTTCAGTACAAACACTTTATTGCTAAGCACTGGTAACAAGCATCTATCTAAGCTTGCCAGAAACATGGTGGCACTAGACCTGCTGAAAGCAGACATGACAAAAACATGGACTTTGTAGAAAAGCGGATGTGGGGGAGCAGTATCTGCGAAGCGCAAATAAGCACATGCAAAAATAGGTGCTCCTTTATATAGTAAGCGATTACTATATAAAATATACAAGAAAGTCAAAAGATTCTTTCACCAAAAAATACAGTTAATAAACCGGATAAGGATGTAGAGACAGTTCTTCAAAAAATAGATACAAATGACTAACGGGAAATTAGAAAACTAGAGGTCGGGTGCCGGAAATATGAACGAGGGGAAAAGGGCCCCGCAGCCTGATCTGCTCTCACGCAATCCAGGACCACTGGCTCCTAACCATTCCCCTGCCTCCTTGATTGCACCTATCTTCTTGCCTCACTGCCTGATCATCCTACCCACTCTTCCTGCCTGCTTAATCGCCCTTAATACATTAAGCACCATGTCAGTCCCTGGTGAGTGACACTATACTTTCCGTCCAGACCTTAAAAACAGGCTGGGCGCTTAACGTGCTAAAGGCACTTCTGCCTGCCTGATCACCCCTAACAATCTCTGCATCAGCCCTGATGGCTTTCTTTGGAAGGACATCATTCGTCCAGAAGGTCGTTTGGCTCTCCAGTCTAATTAGCACATTACACTTTTATTACTATAGATGCTTTCCTCACTAATCAAGGTGGAATCCCTCAGGCTTCATGCAACACTACCAAGTCCTTCCCTGTGAATGTAGTACAGCGGGGAGAATTGGGACTTCAGGAAAGAAGGGAGCAGCAGAAACAGACCAACCCTCCCCAGGACACCAACTACCCAGAAAAGTAGAAAATCAAGCAGTACCACAGTCTACATGGGAAGACAAAGCACACCCGGGGAGATGGGGCCTGGGAAATGGCAAAGCCAAGTCCAGGTCACTGGTGAGAGTGAAGGTCTTACCCAGTGAGGATAGAAGTTCAAAGTTCTCCAGCATCACATTCAGGTACAGCTGTCTCTGACCCTCATCAAGGAGGCTCCATTCCTCCCTGGAGAAGTACAGGGCAATGTCCTCAAAGGTCACGACAACCTGTCAGAATGGAGACAAATGAAACCAGAGCTGTCTCTCTGAGAACCTCCACTCCTACTCCTTACACAACTTCCCTACCCTCAACCTCCTCCAGGGCACCTGGTTAGTGTGGACACCAGGCCCTAATGCCAGTGCAGGCTGCTCTCTCATCACAGTCCCATTACTCACTGGGATTGCCCTCAGCAGAGCAGCTGGGTTGGTGGGTGGGAAGGATTGGGGGAGGGGAGGGGAGAGAGCAATGCCAATTAAGCTCTGGGCGATGCCTGCAGGGCCCCAGCCTTCCTGCCAAGCAATTCCACTACAGTCTCCTAGATCATGCCTGAAGACAAAGCCAAGCCTGGGTTTATGCTTCACCTTTAAGTCCCCCCACCAGGTCCCGGGGACCATCAGCTCACACTTCCTCCAGATGTGCACACCACTGGGTAATCTTTAACCCCTTCCCATCATCAGACCCCACCTTCACTCCCTCAGCTCTGGCCCCTTCCGGCTCCAATGCCACTGGATCTCGCTGGACTCACCCATGAACTTGGCACATGGCATTTAGAGAAGCTTGTCTTCCAGCCGGGTCCAGGACCACCCCAGGCCTCTGATGGACCCCACAGCCGGAAAAGCCCTGATTGAGTCTGTGACGTCCTCCCTGCAGCCTCTGATCTGTCCGCCAATCCTCACAGCCCACACCCTCAGGGGAACCTCAGATGCAAGTCACCCCTGTCCTCTCTGCCCTGCACTTGCTGTGTCCTCAGAAGCCACAACACTCCTCCTTCCTCAGGGTCCTCCGTGCGGATGAACTGAGGACGTGACAGGCGCCCGCACCCGGGCTGTGGTGTTCTGTGTGAGGAGGCGGTGAGGGCCCGGGGGACAGGAACTTACCTCAGAGAAGCTCCTCAGTGCGGGCGCCGCCATTGCACTCTGTGGGCCAACCAGGGCGGAGGGAATGGCGGTGACGGTCCGAGGCCTGGCGCGGTCCACGTAGCGACTGGGAGCTTCACTCCCAAGTGTGAGCTGTACACAGCACTGCTGTAACCCACCATGGGCTGAGGCAGGGAACACCACCTTCCCGCTTTCTCCGTGGCATGCTGACCGTCTGAGAGAAAACTGAGAACGCAAAACCCGCCAGGAGGAATAGTCCCGCCCACAAAAATGGACAAAGGAAACTGCCTTTTCTCAGCTTCCATTGGCTCAGCCTGGTGTCATTCTGCACAATTCCTTCTGGGTAATGTAGTTCCACGGCTCCAGGAGCAGGATCCTGTTATTTCCTCAGGGAACTCCAAGAATGGATTTGGGGGCAAATAGCCCAAGGACACACCAAGTATACTCAGGGTCCTCCAGGGCCTTAAGGGGAGATGATTTCCAGGGCAAGTTTGTTTGTCATGCACCTGCGTGGCTTCCTTTAGCTGCTGGTTTTGCAAATCTTTCTTCAGGATCTGCTCTGAGTAACAGGCATTTTTTCTTCATTCAGGCCATTTGCCATGTCTCCTTCAGCCCTCATGTAATCGGGGAGGTTGCTCAAGTCTCTAACCTGCCTCCATTGAATCCATTATCCAAGCTAATGTCACAAAACAGACACTCATACTTAGAGCATCTGCTTCTGATGCCATCCGAAGTGTCAGCTCTGCCTGGGCTGCAGTGTGGATAAGATGGCCAAGAGACATGTGAAAAATGCTCAGTCACTGATCACCAGAGAGATGCAAATTAAAGCAACAATTAGATATCCCCTCACCACAGTTAGAATTGCTGCCATCAACAAAGAACAAGTGCTGGGGAGGATGTGGAAAAAAGGGAACCCTAGTACACTGCTGGTGGGAATGCAAACTGGCGCAGCCATTATGGAAATCAGTATGGAATTCCTCAAAAAATTTAGTATGGAACTGCCATTTGATCCAATGATTCCACTTCTAGGAATATATCCTAAACCTCAAACAATGAGATAGAATGTATATGCCGTTATGTTCATAGCAGCACAATTTACAATAGCAAAGATGTGGACACAGCCCAAATGTCCATCAATAGATGAGTGGATTAAAAAGCTGTGATACAGCCCTACCTGTTTAGCTCAGTGGCTAGAGTGTCACACTGCACTCTAAAGGGTACCAGGTTCGATTCAAGCCAAAGGCACATGGCCAGTTTGCAGGCTTGATTCCCAGTAGGGAGTGAACGGAGGCAGTTGATCAATGATTCTCTCTCATCATTGATGTTTCTCTCTCTCTCCCTTTCGTTCTCCTCTGAAATAAATAAACATCTATATATTTTAAAAACCTGTGGAACATTTATACCATGGAATACTATGCAGCAGTAAAAAAGAGAATCTTTACCCTTTCACACAGCATAGAGGGACCTGGAGAGCCATGCCATGTGAAATAAGTCAGTCAGAGAAAGACAAGTATCACTTGATCTCACTTGCAGGAAGCCACCCATTGTCTTCACTATCAGAGAAGTGTAAACAAGGATCCCTGAAAGAGCTATGCACCGATTCATTAGTCCAGACAATGGAGGCTCAGGCTATTTCCTGATCAAATCGTCTCAGAGTAAATCTTTCAAATATTTATTGACCTTTAAGATAGTCTGTCTGTTACTGGAAATTACCTGCCTAAGGGCTATCGGTGTATCCCAAAATTGAATAAAAGGATGGCAAGGCCGGCCAAGCGCAGTCCTTCCTCTTGAGCTGAGCTCCCTCTTGGTCCCCCAATATTTCCAAATTATTGTTTCTTCTCTCATCTCGTCTTTCATTTGTATGTGGCCCCTCTTCCAGAGCCTGAACCCTGAAACACACGGGATGTGGGAATTCAAATCTGGCACCTTAATGACAAAAATCTGAAGAAGACTTCACCTAGAGCAAAAAACGAATAGTTTACCGGATTGGGGGGAAAAAAGATATCCCCGTATGGGTGGGGAATTTCACTGCAAGCAAAGCCCATGATCAGCTGCAGAAATTGCGATCTGTAAGCAGGGTGGGAACATATTTTCTTAGCCAGGCTAATGGGGCAGAATTCGGTTAAAAAGTAAGAAATTTTATTGTAGACTTTTGGTTGGCATGCTTAAGGAATTAAAGTTTCAGAAGGTATTCTCTTACAATTTTTGCTTGATGTTATTGTAGAACATACCCATAGCCCTTGGTTTCCCGAAGAAGGTATATTAGATTTGAATGTTGAGAAAGAGCGGGTCAAAACTGGAAAAAGCTCAGCAGCAGGAGACATTTTAATTCAGCAATTTGCTGATGCAAATGCCCACGCTGATTGTTAGACATGCGTTATGCCTCTGAGAAAAAATAGTACCATCACAAAAGTGATTGGAGAATGTCAGAATGTGGAGTCAGGCACTTTTCAAGCAAATTTCCTCGCTGCCACTGTAACAGTGGGGGAAAAAAGGTGTTATAATTGTGGAAAAACAGGACATTTTAAAAAGAATGTAGGCAACCAAGAAGGACACGACGTGGTGGTCCAGGGAAAGGCCCAAGCCTGCCTCCCAATTCGATCAATGCAGATTCAACTTGTTGTTTTAAATATATATTTTATTGATATTTTACAGAGAGGAAGGGAGAAGGAAAGACAGTAACATCGATGGGAGAGAAACATCTATCAGCTGCCTCCTGCACACCTTCTACTGGGGATGTGCCCACAACCAAGGTACATGCCCTTGACCAGAATCAAACCCGGGACTCTTCAGTCAGCAGGCCAACCTTCTATCCACCAAGCCAAACCGGTCAGGGCTCAACCTGTTTAAAAAGGAAATTATCGGGTACTTACTTATTGATTATTATTTTTCTTTGTTGTTTATTGTTAGTTTATGAAGCAAGAATTTAATATAATTTTAATAAAAAAGAAATGATAGCCGGCCAGGCCATTGCTGAGTTTCCCCAGAAGAAATAGAATGCGGGAATGGGAAGAGAAAGAATATGAGCGGTACACGTGGCCAATAATACAGGTTATAGAAAATTCCCTGGACAAAGGAAAATAATTTTAAAAATTATTAGGTCTCGCTCTAACCGGTTTGGCTCAGTGGCTAGAGCGTCGGCCTGGGGACTGAGGGGTCCTGGGTACGATTTCGGTCAAGGACATGTGCCTTGGTTGCGGGCACATCCCCAGTGGGGGGTGTGCAGGAGGCAGCTGATCGATGTCTCTCTCTAATCCATGTTTCTAGCTCTCTATCCCTCTCCCTTCCTCTCTGTGAAAAATCAATAAAATATATTTTAAAAATTAAAAAAAAATTACTAGGTCTTTTGGCGATCCTGTAAAATAGGCGCCCACTCTCACGAGTGTTATTAAGTCTGGTTTTTGCCATGTTTTTATTTTGCAGTCCGTCATTTAAAATTTAGACAACGGAAGCATTTCCCAGAATTTAGGAATGCATCTGGGATTTCTGTAATGGTCAATAGAAAAGCAGGCTTAAGAAAATGCACAGGCTCCACCCAAATTTGGGTGACTTCTTGAGCCCCAATCTTTTCATGGATGCCACAGAATAAAGCAGACTGTTTTTTTCTTTAGAAAGACAGCAAAAATGACACGAGGAAAATATACAGGCTGTATTAAGGAAGAGGACTAATGCTTCCATAATAATGATAGTTTGTGAATAATAATGTATCGCCTTACAAGGTTGCCTCCCAAATCTTGGAGGCACTCCGGTTTTTATAAAATAAAATAATACTTTAGCATTGCACCCACTGAAATTCAGTAAGTTATCTGTTA
This sequence comes from Corynorhinus townsendii, assembly GCA_026230045.1. Classification (NCBI taxonomy): domain Eukaryota; kingdom Metazoa; phylum Chordata; class Mammalia; order Chiroptera; family Vespertilionidae; genus Corynorhinus; species Corynorhinus townsendii. The sequence goes on along the minus strand of JAPDVU010000011.1, from coordinate 48,618,817 downwards.
CAATATTGGCCAAAAGAAAATGCCTTGGACAGTAATTGTCTTTGGAATCTTAAACTTGTTAGGAAATAAATAATAAAAATAACAAAAATAAGGAATTTGTGGTAAAGCTTTTCAATAATAATATATCAACGATAAAGGGCCCATCACTCTTCTCCATGTAAAAGTGGAGAAGCTACCAGCAACTTATCGCTAAGAAAAAATGTGGCAGTTTTAAAATTCCCCTCCCCCCGCCTTTTTGCCAGAAACATAGATTTCCAAAGACTTTTGTAACTTATGACCTTAGAACATTGCTAAATTAAATAATAAAAATTATTGGACATCTGTGTATTTTAAAATAACAAGATACTAAAATATTAATCTAAATTTGTCTCATATGAAAAATCTAGAGGACAGAATTTAATCAATTAATTGAATATGCCTTGTATTTTATTTGAAATATATCCTTAAAAATGTAAAAGTGTTGGAGAGTGAGAATTTTTGAGCACTACTGAGGCCGTGGACTATGCCCCCAGATAAAGCTGTCAGTGCTGACACCAGGCCAGGCCTTGAGATACCATCTCATGGCCCATTTCCAGCATGGAGGCCTTCTTTCACAGAACACTGTCAGCTTTCTGAAGAACAGGATGACCCTGTGAATAACATGATCGTCAATGGCATGATCCTGACATTGATTAGGAAAAACTGTTTTGTTTTGGGTTGCCTGCTCTGCAAAAACAGGATGTGGTTAATGTGCTTAAAAGTGGTCCTGCACAAAGGGTAGGGGCTGCTGCTCTCTGGACTCCCTGCGTGGAGAATGGCAGAGCAGTGGCCTGGCCAGCTAATAAAGGCTCTTTGCTATTGCATCGGACTCAGCTCCCTGGTGGTCTTTGGGGATCACGAAATCTGGGCATAACATTTGGGGGCTCCTCCAGGATCCCCAAGACCCACGAGGGACCCCCACCCGGAGAGCCTGACTGACCGCGGTAGGTGTCTCTGTGTCTGTGTGTGTGTGTTCTGTGTGAGCTCATTTCTCGAGGGACATGGAATCCCCTCACTTTCTGGTAGTGCCCAACGTGGTCTAGGTGGATGCACTGGAGGACCTTGGGCAGGAGGAGTCGGAGGACGCTCCGACCCTCTGTCTGGAGGGGCGTAAAAACCGCTGTCTGGACGGGAGTGGGTTCCCCTCGAAATTCTGGGACAAGGCGGGTCGCTCCCACTGGTTGGCACACGGCCATCGTTCAGCTTTCGGCTTTACTTCCGCGGGGTCGGAAGGCTGTTCTTGGGTGCCTTTGTTTATCTGTGTTTGTGTTTTTCTGTTTTAGAATTCTGTTCTGGGGCATGGGTACCGGGAGTGGCCCCATGCCTATCTGGGAGTTGGGCATTACTTCGTTTATCTGCTCAGCTCCAGTTTGGGCTAGTCTACTGAGAGAGTGTGAGTATGGATGTTTGTCTGTCTTGGCATAATTATCTGCTCATTAACTGGTCTGTGTGAAGTGAAAGCTACTTTGTGCCATCTGATTGTACACATGAGAGTATTTGTTATCTCTTTCTGTTGTTTAATTTGTTTAAAGACAGTGCACCTCCCTGCTTTAGAGGGAAGACAGTAGAGAACTTTTAATTGCTTTTCCTTGATTTATAATTTGCTGTTAGTTTAAAATTTTGGAATTCTGGGTTAATTTGTGAAGGTTGCCAATTCAGAGAAGTTTAAACAAAGGCTTGTTGGGTTAAGATTAGTCATAATTAACTGCTTTGTATGCTGCCTTTTTCAGCCCTGCTAGCAAACAGAAAATCATGTGGTCCTGAGAACTGCGACCTGTCTGCCCTTCCTGATAGATTTACAGTGGGTCTCTCTCTGGGGGAGGAAGAGAGCTGAAAACTACTCCAGAGCAGGTATAAGAAAGGGTAGAAGCGGTGGAATTCACTCTCAGCCTGCTGAGATAGAGAAGCCCTAGGCTGGAGGACAGGGGGATAGTTGGAGATATCAGAAGTGGTAAAGGTTGAGATCTCCTGGGTGCTTGGAGTAAAGAAGAAAAATCTGGGAGGGAGAGCAGCTGTTCCTTAAGTGTAAAAAGCCTGGTTATACAGGATCTCAGACACCTTGCCTTATGTCCCCTGCTTAGGACAGAGTAAATGGTTAATGCAGAAAAGGGGGGCACGTCAACGGGGAGAGCAGGGAGAGATAGGTTTTTGTTGATTTTGCTGGGTACAACCTGCTCTGCTGGCGTCCTTGGTTTCTTACTTATCTGAACTATGCTGGCAGAACACAGTGGATCTTCTCTTTAACCCTTCCAATAAAATCTCATTGTCTGAGCCTGGCAGGGAGAGGTTACTGGGTACTTCTTGGGCAGTGGTGGAATAAGTCATAAATGTTAATCTAAGAAATTCTGACTGTTTAAAGGATTGAGGTTTAAATAATACAGGTCAGTAAGCCAGGAAGAGTAAATAATTTACGTTCTGCCTCCCTAAACAGAGGGTAAATAGCTTATGCCAAAGTACTTAGGGAGGGACTGATAAAAGAAATCTAACAGTTACTGTTTGTTCAAAAATATTACTTTGGAAAGTCCATAAAAAGGACTAGCAAGGAAAATCCTGTCTTAAAGCAGGTCAGTATATTTTTCTCCTTATACAAGTCCTCTGAAATTTAGCAATACTTAGTAAATCATGGCAATACATTTCTTTGCATAAATTCAATAGGACCGGTTTCTAATAGTAGTTTTATTAACCAGAAACTTTGGCTGGAGTGTCATGTTTTAAAGAGCCCTGCCTGAACTCTGAAGACTTGAAGCCAATAAGAGTGCCAAGGAAAAGTCTGGTATCCTGCTTGGGAGCCGTGAAAATGGCTGGCGCTTGAGTGTCAGGCCCATGCTCTACCATCACTGGCAGTTGGTCAGAGTAGAAGGGGAGCAATAAGGGTGACTCTGCGTCCCTGCGGGACCCCCACGCACTCTCAGCTGCTACAAGTAGGAGGGCTACTGAGATGGGCCTTGAAGCCTAGGGCATGGGCCTGGGTAAAGCCACTCCAGGTGAGGGCTTCACCTAACTCAGCAGATACTACAGGCAGGCCTGACAGCAGCTGGATGACTTGGCTTCCTGTCCCTACGGGGCACATTAAGATCCAATCATGAAATTCCGGGCAAAGGTAGTCAGTTACCATTCTTGTTGTGTTTATGCAAACAATCAGGCCAAATTAAATACAATAGGTAAATTATTCTTTATCTGGCTCTTTTGATAAGCATAGAGGTAATTTTGAGGAGAAAAATTCTATTTCAATAGAAGTTATTAAAACTGAAAGGTTTTCTTTTCAGACCATTTGTTACAGTTTGTCTCCGCCAGGCCACAAGCCCACTTCCTCTGTGCCCAGGCCTCATTGTCCCTCTGACAGACAGCAAGGATCTCTTGGCTCTGAGAGAAACTTCTGACCCGCCTCAGCAGGAAGTAGCTAGAAGAGCCCACGGACGTCCATTTTCCCTAAAACAATTCAGAGCCAGGATCCTTGAGGTAATATATTAGGCAGTTAGACAGATATGAGCAGAGCAAGGACGATGGGCCAACTAACAGATGTAATTAAGTCTTTCCATCTCTACCTATGTGAGACAAGGGAACTCCCCAGAAGCAGGAGGGAACGAGGCTGCAGATAAAGCAGCCCGGGAAGCTGCTCTAAAACCAGTGGGGCCTCTACAGATTCTAGTGACTCTTCCAAACCCTGACCTAACCACCTCACCAGCTTACGTGGAAACCCAATCTAGAAAAGCTGAAATACATAACCAATCTTTATTCAAGTTCTTACAGGCTTTACAGTCCACCCAGAAAGTCCAGAAGCATGTCTGATCCGGTCCATCCTTCCTTCCTGGTGACTGTTTGGATAAAGAAATTTGCCACACAAGGACTGACTCCTACCTGGAAAGGACCACCCCCACAGCAGTCAAGGTCGACAGGATCCCGACGTGGCTTCATCACACCTGGCTCAAGACAGCCCAGGCGAAATGGAGAGTCCAAGACTCTTCGGACCCTCTAAAGATTAGTCCTGGCCCTCATTCCAGGCCCTTATCTTATAAACAGGCCCACTGACTTTATTCAGCAGAGAATTAATTCTATCAAGCTTATAGTCCTCATGGGTCAATATAACTCCCTCGCCAACAATGACCAAAAAGGGTCAATGATTTGACTCTAGTACATAAAACCAGTGGGGAATGTTGGAGAGTGGGAATTTTTGAGCACTACTGAGGTCGTGGACTATGCCGTAGATAAAGATGTCAGTGCTGACACCAGGCCAGGCCTTGAGATATAGTCTCATGGCCCATTCCCAGCACGGAGGCCTTCTTTCACAGAACACTGTCAGCTTTCTGAAGAACAGGATGACCCTGTGAATAACATGGTCGTCAATGGCATGATCCTGACATTGATTAGGAAAATCTGTTTTGTCTTGGGTTGCTTGCTCTGCAAAAACAGGATGTGGTTAATGTGCTTAAAAGTGGTCCTGCACAAAGGGTAGGGGCTGCTGCTCTCTGGACTCCCTGCGTGGAGAATGGCAGAGCAGTGGCCTGGCCGGCTAATAAAGGCTCTTTGCTTTTGCATCGGACTCAGCTCCCTGGTGGTCTTTGGGGATCACGAAACCTGGGCATAACAAAAGTATTATTAATTTAAGAAATACTAAGTATTTAACTTGCCACCTAAAGTTTAAAGCTTCTAAAAATTTAAATTGAATTGAGAGAAATTATATAATTGTGATAACAAAACACAATAAGTTTAGAAATTCGTTTTTGAGAAAAATATATTTTCTCTGGAGAAATTAAAAGTTCAAAAATACTGTAGCCATGTGGTAAAATTTCAATGAAACATATTTAATATGGTCTAATTACAAAGAGGATTAATTCTATGTTCTGAACAATTTTTTAAAATATATTTTATTGATTTTTTACAGAGAGGAAGGGAGAGGGATAGAGACTTAGAAACATCGATGAGAGAGAAATATAGATCAGCTGCCTCCTGCACACTCCCCACTGGGGATGTGACTGCAACCAAGGTACATGCCCTAGACTGGAATCAAACCTGGGACCCTTCAGTCCACAGGCCGATGCTCTATCCACTGAGCCAAATTGGTTAGTGCCTGAACAAAATTTTTAATAAAAGAAACAGTTTAAATTTAATCTCTTTTAAAGTAATTACAAAAGGTATGTTGATAAATGTTAATCTAATTATTGTTGGAAAATTAAGGTTTAAATCCTGTATAGTTTTAATAACTGAAGGCATAGACAAGTTAATGACAGAAATGAAATTCTCTAAGTGTGGCCTGGAAATTTCTCTGGAAGGAAATAAAGAGAGGTTCTCTTCAAACAGTTGAAGAGCTGTAATTGAAAGTCAATATATTAGGCCTCATAAACTAAAGTAAGCAATTTGTTTTTGTCTCCGTGACCAAGGTTATGAAAAGTTATTTAAAGACTAATAGCAGAAATTTAATTAATGTCATTTACTGTCCCGTAACTTAGGACAAGAAAAGTTAATAAATAAACCTTATTTCAGATTGATTTATATTGGTTAATTAACATAAATATTCACAAAAACATTGTTGTACTGGGCATGAAACTGTTCCTCAAGCATTAACTACGTTTTTAGTAATGGTTTATCTCATAGTTCAAAACCTTCTTAACATGTAATGAATCCAAAGCAGTCATATTTCTGTACAGAAAATTAAAAGTAAAAAGTTATCAAAACGGCATTGCAAAATTTCCAAAAGCCTCTTAATATTATTTAAATCAAAAAAGAAAAAAGAAAGAAAAAATAGAAGGGGGATAGTGGAACAATCCCCTGTGAGTAAATCACATCAATAAAATTTTTACTTTAAAAATTATTCTTCACTTGTAATGCTGAAGACAAGACAACCAAGAAAACACACATGGTGTCAAAATAAGCCCAAGGAAAATGGTTTGGGCACAATGAAAAGACAGGATCCCAAATCTAGTTTATAGAAAAGTCCTTCCTCTTGAGATGGGCTCCAGCCTGGTTCCCCAATATTTCTATAAACTTTTGGTCGAGAATATGTTTGTATATTTCCAGAAAACTCCTCCAAGCCTGTGAGGATTCCTGCAACAACAGCTCCAGCCATGAAGACATGAGTAGAAGCAGTCCAGAGATGAAAGATGGTGAAAACGCCTTGCCATACTAACAGTCAGCAGCTGTGCGTTGCTGCAGGTTGCCCAGGACCAAGTCAGAGAAGGTCGAACCTGCATTGCCACCGTTTGCCCACCATCCAGAACCAGCATATCATTGCTACCATGTACACATAAGGAACTGTTGGACATTGAAATTGGGACTCAAAAAACTGTTGGCCCAGAAAGAACCTTACTACAGTGTGATTCATTTGCCTCTCAGCATAACCACTATTGCTAGTCTCATTTTTGTCCTGAAATGTTTATTTCTAGACTGCACGTGTGGAATGAAGAGTCTTAAAAAGACTCGAACCCATCATGTGGCTTTTTCCTTTCAAAAATTACTAATGAAAAGAAACAGGGGAGATGCAAGAAGCCATCCATTGTCCTCACTGTCAGAGAAGTGTAAACAAGGATCCCGGAACACTGGTGACCTTTGAGTCCCTGGCAAGGGCCAGAGCTATGCACCGATTCATTATTCCAGACAATGGGGACTCCAGCTATTTCCTGACCAAATAGTCATAGCTCTGGACCTTGACATGGGCTCAAGGTTCACCAGCGTTTCGGGATCCTTGTTTACACTTCTCTGATACTGAAGACAATGGGTTGCTTCCTGCAATATATTTTTTTAATTTTTTTTTTGAACTTTAAACAAGTTTTTATTACACAAAGGTCACATAATTGGGTAATTCTCTAATTTGTACACAATTATTCTCTCTCTCCACAGAAAGGCTGCTTCTCCACTTCTCATCGGGTGATGGCAAGCACTAAAAAATCCTGATTGTAACAGAATAGTAGTAAACATGCCTCAGTGATTTACGTTGAAAGCAGTACATTGGTACATGGCTCTTGCACTTATCAGGAATGTACAAATGTGTTTTTATTCAAAAATACAAAATAAATTATCTGTAGGCATGGACAATGACAGCAGTAAACCATTGTGTGTTGTCAACTGAAACCAGTAACTGATGATTCAAGAGTGATTTTCTTGAACATCAGCCAGCCTTTTCTTCAGTCATTTCCTTCAACTGACTTCTCTGAAGTTGTAGGTGAGGAGATGCCCTGAGCTTCCTCAGTTCCCAGTCACTTGGTAAAGCACTATTCCAGGGCTAGAACATGCCGCCTCCCATCCCTCCTCCCATTCCACCCATCCCACCCATCCCAGGGTCCTTCTCCTCTTTAGGAATTTCTGTGACCACAATTTCTGCTGTTGTTAACAGAGAGGCCACGCCAGCAGCATCCAGTAAAGCAGTTCTTACAACCTTAGTTGGATCAATGATTCCTTTTTCCACCATATTCACAAAATCTCCAAGCATGGCGTCATAACCAATTTCTGAGGAACTTCGCATAATTTTCTCAACTATCAACGATCCCTCAACACCTGCATTCTTAGCAATGGTCATTGCAGGAATTTTTAGTGCTTTCTTAATAATTTCTATACCAACTTTTTGATCTTCATTAGTTGGAGTTAATGAGTCCAAGGCTGGAGTGCACCAAAGCAGGGCACAGCCCCCTCCCAGGACAATGCCTTCCTCCACAGCAGCGCAGGTGGCATTGAGGGCATCTGTGACTCTGTCTTTCTTCTCATTCACTACAACATCACTTGTCCCACCAATCTTCAGCACAGCTACCCCATCTGAGAGTTTGGCCAGGCGTTCATTTAGTTTTTCCTTTTCATATTCACTAGTTGTGGTATCTAACTGCTCGATGATTTCTTGAATACGTTTTTCAATCTGAGCCTTTTCACCTTTTCCTTTCAAGAGCATGGCATCATCTTTGGTCACAATGACCTCTCCAACTTTTCCTAGGTCATGAGGCTGAACGTCTTCTAGGTTGAGAGTCAACCCTTCTTCTCCAAACATGGCACCACCAGTAGCAATAGCCATGTCTTTAAGCTGGTTCTTCCTATTGTCCCCAAAACCTGGAGCTTTGACTGCGACAACCTGAAGACCAACTTTTAGCCTATTCAAAACGAGTGTACTGAGAGCTTCTCCATCCACATCTTCAGCAATGATGACCAGGGGCTTGCGGTGAGCATTGGCAATTTCAAGAGCAGGTACAATGGACTGAACACTAGAAATTTTCTTTTCACTCAAGAGAACGTATGCATCTTGGAATTCACATTTCTGACCTTTTGCTGTATTAATAAAGTATGGAGAAATATAACCTCGATCAAACTTCATGCCTTCAATAATTTCTAATTCATCATTCAGTGTTTTTCCATCCTTTACAGTGATGACGCCTTTCCTTCCGACCTTTTTCATTGTGTCAGAAATTATGTTGCCAATTTCTTTGTCTCCATTTGCAGAAATTGTAGCAACCTGAGCTATTTCTTCAGGGGTTGTCACAGGTTTAGACTGCTTCTTAAGTTCAGAAATTACAGCATCAACAGCTAACATCACACCTCTCCTGATTACCACTGGATTAGCACCTTTACTGATCTTCTCAAAGCCTTCCTTGGCAATGGAGCGTGCCAGCACGGTAGCAGTGGTGGTGCCATCCCCAGCCTCTTCATTTGTATTATTGGCAACATCTTGAACAAGTCTAGTGCCAATATTTTTATATTTGTCTTTTAAGTCAATGGACTTTGCAACGGTCACACCGTCTTTTGTTACTTTGGGACTTCCCCAGCTCTGTTCAATAATCACTGTTCTTCCCTTTGGCCCCATAGTAACGGCTACCGCATCGGCTAAAAGGTCTACACCTTGAAGCATTAAGGCTCGAGCCTCTGCACCAAATTTTACATCTTTGGCATAAGCCCGAGTGAGATGAGGAGCCAGTGCCCTGGACACGGGCCTAACCTGGCGAAGGACTGTGGGTAATCGAAGCATTTCTGCGGGGCAGCGGCAGGGCGAGCTGGCGGCGAGGCAGGCCGTCGGTGGCGAGTCTATTTTTTAATTTAATAAATCCTTATTTTTCAGATTATTACAATTGTTCCTTTCCCCCCCCCATAACTCCCCATCCACCCAGTTCCCACCCCACCCTCTGCACTTACCCCCCCAACCACTGTCCACATCCATAGGTGTACGCTTTTTGTCCAGTCTCTTCCCACACCTCCAACACCCTTTTTCCCCTGAGAATTGTCAGTTCACTCCTTTTCTATGCCCCTGATTCTATTATATTCACCAGTTTATTCTGTTCAGGTTTTTTATTCACTTGATTTTTAGATTCACTTGTTGATAGCTATGTATTTGTTGTTCATAATTTTTATCCTTACCTTTTACTTCTTCTTTCTCTTCTTAAAAAATGCATTTCAGCATTTCATATAATACTGGTTTGGTGGTGATTGAACTCCTTTAGCTTTTTATTCTCTGTGAAGCTCTTTATCTGACTTTCCATTCTGAATAACTTTGCTGGGTAGAGTGATCTTGGTTGTAGGTTCTTGCTGTTCATCACTTTGAATATTTTTTGCCATTCCAGTCTGGCCTGCATAGTTTCTGTTGAGAAATCAGCTGACAATTATATGGGTGCTCCCTTGTAGGCAACTAACTCTTTTTCTCTTGCTGCTTTTAATATTCTCTATCTTTTGCTCCTGGCATTTTAGTTATGATGTGTTGGTGTGGTCCTCTTTGGATTCCTTTTGTTTGGGGTTCTCTGCGCTTCTTGAACTTGTAAGTCTATTTCTTTCACCAGGTGGGGGAAGTTTTCTGTCATTATTTCTTTTCCTTTTTAAAAAATATATTTTATTGATTTTTTACAGAGGAAGGAGGAGATAGAGAGCTAGAAACATCGATGAGAGAGAAACATCGATCAGCTGCCTCCTGCACACCCCCTACTGGAGATGTGCCCGCAACCAAGGTACATGCCCTTGACCTGAATTTAACCTGGGACCTTTCAGTCCACAGGCTGACGCTCTATCCATTGAGCCAAACCGGTTTGGGCTGTGTCATTATTTCTTCAAATAGGTTTTCATTATCCTTCTCTCTATGTTCTTCTGGCACCCCCATAATTGGGATGTTGGTATGCTTGAAGTTGTCCCAGAAGCTCCTTACACTATCTTCATATTTTTTTATTCTTTTTTCTTTTCCGGTTGAGTGTTTTTTTGCTTCTCTGTATTTCAAATCTTTGAGATGATTCTTGCGATCCTTTAGTCTGTTGTTAGATCTCTGTATAATGTTTTTTATTTGAGTCAGTGTATGCTTAATTTCTAGTTGGTCCTTTTTCATAACCTTGAGTGTCTCACTAAACTTATCGGCCTTTTCTAGAAAATTTTTTTTTAAATTTTAGATATATTTTTATTGATCTCAGAGAGGAAGGGAGAGGGACAGATAGAAACATCAATGATGGGAATTATCAACCCGCTGCCACCTACATGTCCCATGATGGGGATCAAGCCCGTAACCCAGGCATGTGCCTTGACCAAGAATCAAACCATGACCTCCTGGTTCACAGGGGACACTCAACCACTGAGCAACGCTGGCTGAGCTCCCTTATGAATTTGTAGCTTGACTGCACCAACTGTTAAAGTAGCCTAAACCCAATCTTAGACTAGTTACCTTAAAAACTAAAACCAGTCCCCTATGGAAATACTTGCCAACCTTTTTATGGGAAGAAAAAACTCTTCTTTCTGTAATGCTCTGACTTAGGAGAACAGAGGGAGACAAGGGAGAAAGAAAGCACACTAGCCAGTATGCTGAAACTGACTGGTTGGGTATTTGACCCAGAGAGGACCCCAAAAAAGACCAATGTGTTTCATTACCACCCCAACTAAAACTAATAATGACAGCATTACAATCACACAGGGTCTCCTTCCAAGAAGAAGGAGACTTACACATCCTCAATTCTCCTGCCACCTCCCATCAAGGCGGAGAATGGGAGCAACAAGGAGGTGACAGGTCCTTTCCATGAGAGCTGTTTGTCAGTCCATTTTCAGTGAGTCAGTCCCTGGAAGTTGAGGTCAGGCGTTGGAGGCAGGGCCATTGGCTGGCTTAGCAACTTGTCCACTACACTGATTTTAGCATCTTGCTTCTCAATGTCCTCAAAGGGAGTCCAGGACAAGTCATGCTGTAGCTTGTAGACACCAATGAAGTCATGTGGACAACACATTCCCCATTCCTTTGGAGAAATAATAGAAAAACATTGCCGACCACTCTCCCATTGATAAAGGTAGTAAATGTTGCCAGGTTTTTTCACTATATTACAAGCTATATGGTACAAGTAAGCATCTCTACCAGCATCTTCTAATACCTTCCTGGCTTGTTCTTGCAAATGCTGGATTTGCTCAGCTATCACTGTTAGCTTGTTGGTGGCATTTGCCCGGACGAATTCATCAGCCTTCTGTACTTGCTCTGCTAGCTCCACAAGGTCTAAGGGGTCCCCGGCCTGGTGGGTGAGGTAGGGATTCACCAGGGCCAGACCGGCGGGGTTCGGGGTGAGCTCCACCAGGGCTCCTCCCCGATCTGTCGCCGAAGGAACTTGGCTTTCAGCGATGCCCTCAGTCTGCCCAGGCGTCGCTGCGTTCTCCATGGCAGCAGCTAACCTTCCCTACCACCAGTCTCTAGAAAATTCTTGAACAACCTTATATCTGTGATTTTGAACTCTATATCCAGTTGTTTGCTTTCGTCTGTTTCTTTCATTTGTGACCTGCTTCTTTGTCTCCACATTTTGGCTGCTTCCATGAATTGATAGAGTGGCTTTGTGTGCTAGGTGTCCTATAGGGCCCAGTGGCTCAGCCTCCCCAGTTACCTGAGTTGGACACTTTTGGTGCACCCCTTTGTGGGCTGTGTGCACAGTATTGCTGTAGTTAAGCCTTGATTGTTGTTGGTATCACTGCGAGGAATTGACCTACAGGGCAATTGGCTGTGAGGATCAGCTGTGTCTACACTGGGAGAACTTCGGTGCTGGAGACACCTTTATGAGACAAGACTTGCAAAAGCCTCTGTGCTCAGCTTGGATGGGGCGGAGTCTCAGGGCGGAGCAGACAGCATTGGCTTCCCTAAGAGGCCCCTGGGTTTCAGTGTCCCGTGGTAATCGCTGCAAGCACCTCTGAGAAAAAGCCACCCATGAGTTTCACCTTCTGTCAGATAGTCCAGTTTCTCCCCGAATGTGTCTGGGTCCCCAGACTGTCAACCGGAACTGGAGTTCAGGGCAGTCGGGAGCTTTTATCTTCCTCCTGCTTGAGAAAGCCAGCCACATACTCAGTTGCGTGTTCCCTCCGAGCGCGCGCGCCTCCCTACCTCTACCTTCTGCAGTTCCTGAGTCTCAGTGTGTTTTTCTCTTTCCTGACAGTCCAGTTTCACTTCATATGAGTCTGGATCCCCAGAGACACGCGCGGAACTGGAGTCCAGCACAGTCGGGAGATTTTGTCACCCTCCTGCTTGAGAAAGCCAGCCGCGCACTCAGTCGCCAGGCCTCTCTGCACCAGTCTCCATACCTATGCCTTAGACAGCTCCTCTAACTCTCAGTGTGCTTTTCTCTTTCCTTCTAGTTGTAGAATTTCCACTCAGCCAGCCTTCCTGTGGTTCTGGATGATGTCCGTTTTGTCTTTTAGTTGTAGTTTTGAAATTGTTGTGTGAGGCAGCATTTAGGTGTTTATCTACGCCGCCATCTTGGTTTCTCCACTGCAATTTTTCATACATTAGATTCATAGTAGAAGACATAAGGGGGTTACATGACATTCACTGGTGATAAATTGTGGGGAGACCTCAGGAGGGAAATCTCTGGGATAGGACAAAAATTAAAAAACAAAAAGATAAAAAAAATAAACGTCTTTTTAAATTTATAGATTAGTTACCAGATAATATTTAACACAATAACAATAATGATTGGGGCTCTGTGGGCTTCTGTGTTTAGAGATGGTGCTCCTACGAGTCTGTAAAACAGAAATGTCCCTGAAAATTCAAAGGTCTGTTATCCCAGATGCAAAAAGAAAACAGACTCAATAAGATAAAATTTGCCCTTTGCAAAAAAATCCAACCAAACAAACACAAGCTAGCATATAACTACCAAAGTGATTTACTTAGAAAGTTTTAACTTCAAAGAACCCTATAAGGTCATTTTTAGACTCTTGAGTTTCCAAGATTGGCTATGCCATGCCAGGCTCCGTGCGATTGCTAGGTTTACTATCTGTCATCATTTTTGTCCATACTGGGGAGTTAGAACTTGTGGATTGATGAGAAAATTAAATGAGTGCTTTATTAACTCCAGAACCCATTGCTGATATCCTCCTGAACACAATGTTCCCATTATTGCTATTGTCCCTTTATTTGGTCTTCTAGAAAAAGTCACTCTTCAGGTGCTAAATGAGGTGGAGGTATTGTAAGTACAAGAAATAGGTATTTTTCTTTGCTGTGGCCTTCCACAATTTATGAGAAGCACTTGCTAATTAAACCCCAAGTCTGTTGGCTCCTCTAATTCTAACAGCTCCTCTGTTCAAACTGCTGAACAAGATAAGCTCCTCTCAGTGCTCCCTCTTACACACCCCTCCTTCCTGCTGTGGTCACACCTCCGGGATATTTTGGACCAAGGGATCTCTAGTTAGTAGAAAGTTTCCTTCCCCTCACCCCTCCTAACAATCCTCTTGAATTCTTCGTAGCTTCTGCTCTAGACATATTTTATAGGCTTGGGAAAAATACTGATAAGACACCTCTCTAGCACATGTGGAATACTGTCTCCTGAAAAGCAAACAAACTGTAACTTTTAAAGACAGCCCCTCATAGCTACACAACTTCAGCACAGCCCAAGGTTCCTTCATTCCTTGTCCCTTAGCAACAGCCACTGATGAAAAGCAGAAGCCACAATTCCTTCCTTTCCCTGTAGTGACTAGCAATACTTGGCCCTTTCCTCTCTTGGAAACTAAAATAAACTTCCTTTTTGCACGGCTTCTTGTAGGAGTGAAATCTTTCACAGCCAGCATCACAGGCCAAACTCTAAGGGTATTCCTTACTTCTACGGAGTTAAGGGGAGTGACTGGGAAAGATGAAGGCAATGACACTGTCATGGCAAAAGATTATTTCCTTCTTTTCTACGTTCTTTGGTTGGCCTCATAATTAAACTAATACAATATACGTTAACAGGGGGAAACCATAAAAATTTATTAACATGTATACCTGCTATATATATGGAAATGGCTCAGAAAAACAGAGTAACTGGCCAAAATGGCAAACACCATCATCTGAAAAGCCACCTTCACCTACAATCAAAAAATGTTGTGTGTGGAGAGTCAGTGAGGGTAGATTGTCAGGAAAAGCACAGTAAGGACCTCAGTTGTGGCCCAGTGAGCTGTGCACTGCGGTGAGGGCTTGTACTCAAAAGGACACTGTTCCAACCCAAAGACCCAGGGTGCAGACACAGGAGACTAGGAAGGAGGATGTGAATCCAGAACAGGATCCAGGCTGCAGGGAAAACAGGGTGAGAGCCACTGTCTCATTCAGCCAGTAGGGATATAGAGGACAGAATCACATGGGCAGTGGATCCTATGCATGAATAAGAGGTGAGCACCCATCCAATGAGACCAGGATCATGTAGGACTCCAGCATCACTTCCAAATATTAGGTCTCAGAACTCATGTTCCCTCTTCCAGGGTGTATGTCAGTGCTAAATAGGAACATCATGTGAAGGGTCCAACTGAGGCAAGAAATTCATCACAGTGGATGGAATCACAGCTTAACACCCGATGTGTGGGTGAAAGTGCAAAGTCAAAACCCTAATTACCGAGGTCTCTTGTGGGTCAAACTGTGTGCTGGGATCAAAGGGGAGGCAGACAAACAGCAGCTCACTCTGAAAGAAGGTTCCCCTGCAGAAACCACTGCAGCTGAGAAATGATGTCGTTCCCCTGAACACGGGGAGGTCAAGGGTAAGTGCTCTGAGATGTAAAGGGAATGGGACCAAATGCATAACTGCAACCATGGAAACAGGAGCTGCAGCTGCGCCACCCTGGTCCTCATGCTGTACTGCGCCAGTGAGGGCTGCTCATCAGGGGTAGAGACTGTGTCTGACACTGGAGAAAATATCGGTTAAAATCCGCGCCTTGAATATGACACTTGTCTGTGGTGTAAACTTGGAAAGCTGACTTCATTTCTCAGATACTGATTTTTTCCAGCAATTTGATATGAGTTTCCACTTGTCCAGGTTGTTGTGAGAATTAAAAGAGAAAATAATTAAAAATCTAACCCAGGAATCCTGGCAACAAGTACTCAGCTTGTTATTTTTATTTATCTTGGAAGGCCAAAGTAAGCGCCATCAATCATATCTGCATGTCACATTCAGGCAACTGAGATTCAGTGTGTTCCAGTGATTCTGCTGGAGATTCCCAGGTGGGCGCACCACAATGAGACCTGAGTGCACACAGCACCTGCCTCCCTGCAGCTGACTCAGTGGCTTCTTATAGGTACCATTTCTTACTAAAATGCTCCCGAAGACAAAGGTGTCTGGGAGTAACAAGTGCCTGTCCTGGGAATGTCTCTGCAGGGGGAGGCGAAGTTCAAAGGAGACGGAGATAGACAGAGAGAGAAAAGTCAATGCTGAGAGAGAATCACTGATCAGCTGCTACCTGTATGCCTTGCACTGCGGATCTAGCCGGGGCAAAGGCATTTTCCCTGTCTGTGAATGGAACTGTGACTGCCTGGTTCATAGGTCCACATGGAATCACTGAGCCATGCGGGCTGTGCTCTCAACAATCATGTTCCTGTCTCTCGCTCTATCCCTTGCTCTATGAAATCAATAAAAATGTTTTAAAAACAAATTAAAATATTTATTGTAAAGGAAAAGATATTAAAACATATTATTCTAATACAAAAAAAAGCGTTTAACACGTCTGAGAAAAGGCTCACCATAAATTCTTAGAAAAAATAAAGTTGAACAACAGTGAGGCAGAATGACAAAATTATAGAATACGTTTAAGCTAGATGCCCAGTGCACAAAATTCATGCACTCAAGGGGGATCTCTCAGCCTGGCCTGTGCCTTCTCGCACTCCGCGATGTCCGACTGACAAAAGTAAATACCACTTATATACACATAAAGAATTATACAGAAATATTTGTACCGGCTTTATTAGAAACTAAAGGCCCAGTGCACAAAATTTAAGGTTCCTCCATATCTGCCTGGATGGCATGACTCAGTGGTTGAGAACCCAAGGGGCCACAGCTGGGAGGGGATCACGCTATGGGGGTGCATGCCTTTGCCAGGCTGAGATCCCAGCCCAGGCTGCCAGGGGTGCACGCCCCTCCCAGGCTATGACCCCAGCCCAGGCTGCCAACCCAGGAAGGGGATCAGGCCGAGGGGGCGCACGTCCCTGCCAAGCTGATACCCCAGCCCAGGATGCTGCCGCTGGCAGGGGATCGCGCTGTGGGGGTGCACACCCCAGACAGGCAGAGACCACAGCCCAGGCGGCCACCGCTGGCAAGGAGTCACCCCGTGAGGGTGTGCACCCCAGCAAGGCTTAGACCCCAGCCCAGGCTGCCGCTGCTGGCAAGGCATCATGCCGGTGGGGTGAAGTGCCACTCCCAGGCAGAGACCCCAGGCTGCCGCTACTGGGAGGCAATCATACTGTGAGGTCTGAATTTGTTTTTGTTTTTATAAAGGGTCAGGAAGGCCTCTGAGTAGCATTCCGCAAGGCCGCTTAGTCTGCACGCTCTCAGCGGCAGCACTCCCTGAGACTGGGGGACTACAGCAGGGCTGAGGACTGAGTGCGGCCATTTTTGTCATGGAGTGACGGTTAATTTGCATATTACTCTTTTATTAGATATGATAACCAAATATTTATTAAAATTGACATGATGGTGATATATTCCAAGGTGAGTATATCTACCAGAGTCCTAACCAGTTTGACTCTGTATAGAGCACAGGCCTGCCGACCAAAGGGTCCTAGGTTTGATTCGAGTCAAAGGCATGTAGCTTGGTTGAAGATTCCTTCCCAGCCTGGGCCCTGGTCATAGTTGATGCAGGAGGCAACAAATCGCTCTGTTTCTCTCACATCAATGTTTCTCGCTGTGTTTCCCTGTCTTTTCCACTCACCCTAAAAAAATCAATGGAAAAATATCCTCAGGTGAGTATTAACAATAACAACAAAAAGTATATCTAGCAAAAAAAGAAATGAGTTACTAATATATCTTTTTTTAAAAATTTATTTTATTGATTTTTACAGAGAGGAAGGGAGAGGGATAGAGTTAGAAACATTGATGAGAGAGAAACACTGATCAGCTGCCTCCTGCACACCTCCTAATTGGAATGTGCCCGCAACCAAGGTACATGCCCTTAACCAGAATTGAACCTGGGACCCTTCAATCCACAGGCCAACGCTCTAACCACTGACCCAAACCACTTAGGGCTGAGTTACTAATATATCTTTAATAAATCTCCAAGAACTTATGAAATATAAACCAAAGCAGAAAATACTTAGAAGAAGCAAAGTTCTTTAATAAAATGGAATGTAAATCAATGGGTACTAGGAAAGCTATGAAGAATAGATAAGAGAATGAGATCATGAAACAAATACACAGTGACTGATAGGTGAGTATTATGGGTATCATGATGGTTTCAGTTTCATGCACATGTCAAGATTTATGAGACACTATACTTAACACATGCAATTTATTCATTACAGCTGTTAAAAATGGTTCAAGATAAAACAAATGTATGTTCACCTATTTAAACAGGTTTGGCAACTCTATATTCAATTCACATACTTATGCCCTCTGGGTGAGAGTCTCATCTCAGTGACAGAAAATGCAACAATGAAGACCTTTCACCCAAACCCACTGGAATGCTGACTGGGTCTCACAAGCCACATCCCTGGACAAAGGATAGCCTTTCTCTTCACCTTTGTGTTCCTGCCAGCACACCAATGGCTCAGATGGGAATATCTGAGAAGCTTCAGGGACCCACAAAACCTCTTCATTATAATCGATGCCAATGACCACTCCACAGACGATAAACATGCAGGGAGACCCGCAGATCTGTGTACACACTGCTGCTGTAGTCTTTTCCTCAAAAAAATTTCTGGATGCAGGTTTAGATGAAGACCATTCCATCTAATAGGCTTCAGTCTCGTCCGACAACAATTAGGTCAGTGTTTCATCACTGAAATGGGTTCCCCTCAGTGCAATGGTCCTCCAACCGGTGACCAGCACCCATGGAATTAAAGGCATTAGAGTATACGTCCCTCTGCAACACCTGGGCAAGAGGTTCCCTTCAAATCTCTTAGCAGCCCCTGAAAACAAGAAAAAAATTCACGCTGCTCCGAGACATACTTGATGTTGTCACAGCTACCCCCTCTTTGGAGTGATCTCTGTGTCTCAAAGCATCCATCCTCAAATGAGGATTAGAGTCCACAGTGTTTCCTAGAAAATTATGGGAAACAATGTAAATTTGGCAAAAACTGCTGAGCTAATTTCCGCAGCATAGTCTTCCCTGAACGACAAAAATGTTGGAGACCCCATAAGTTTTTCACATCACCGTGCTTGAAAAGCCCAGATTTCCTTATAAACTAACCCACACAGTAAATAGGACACCAAGATTAAAGAAGTCTTAGGAAAAGGCCTTCATTATTTTGCAAAGAAAGAGACCTGACACTGGCAGTTCTCCCATTGATGACTGAGGCACTCAATAAATTCATCACTGGCATCTAGGGAAAGTGTGTCCCTGAAAATGGCAGTGCCTCTGCAACATTATCTTTACTGGGGCAACTCATGATGGGGAAACAAGGAAGAACGAAGGGCTCAGGTATTCCTAATTCCAACAAATGAGACAACAGAGTTAGCTTCCCTGGGCACATGAGAATGGTGTTTGATGCCATCTGTAGGGGCCTTATAGGTGGTTCAGGTGAAATACCTTCAGGAACAGAAATACGCAGTGACATACATCTGGCAGGACAGCTCTGTATATTAGGAAGTGCAACATAATTACATAGTGTTATAAGATGAAAGCAAACACACACAACAGCAAAAACACTTATTGGAACGTTACATAATATAGGTGATTACATGTATGAGATACAATTCAGAAAAATGAGGATCCACAAATTTTCTTGTACTATTGTTAAGTCCTATCTAAGAAACTATATTTCCTACACATCTAAGAAATGTCTCACATTTGGACTTTTATGTGGAGAGCAAATTTAGAAGGATGCCTGAGACATTCCTCACATTAATTGCACTCATAATGGCTTTCTCCAGTGTGAACTCTCAGATGATATTGGAAACCACTCCTACTTTTCAAAGATTTTCCACATTCATTGCATTTATAAGGCTTTTCTCCTGTGTGCACTCTCTGATGATATTGGAGATCATAGATCCTTGCAAAACATTTCCCACAGTCACTGCACTTATAAGGCTTTTCTCCTGTGTGCACTCTCTGATGATTATGAAGTTGAGACTGAGTGATAAAACATTTTCCACATTCATTGCACTCATAAGGCCTTTCTCCAGTGTGCCCTCTCTGATGATATTGAAGACTTGTGCTACTTGTAAAAGACTTTCCACATTCACTACATTTATAAGGCTTTTCTCCAGTGTGAACTCTCTGATGATATTGGAGATTACAGATCCTTGCAAAAGATTTTCCACATTCACTACATTTATAAGGCTTTTCTCCTGAATGAACTCTCTGATGACAACGAAGCGTAGTGCTGTGGGTAAAAGATTTCCCACATATACTGCATTTATAAGGCTTCTCACCTGAATGAAGTCTCTGATGATTAAGAAGGGCATGCCTATGTGTAAATGATTTGCCACATTCACTGCATTCATAAGGCTTTTCTCCTGTATGAAGTTTCTGATGACTAGAAAGGTGAGACACACATTTAAAAGATTTTCCACATTCATTGCACTCATAAGGCCTTTCTCCAGTATGCACTCGCTGATGATACTGGAGACCAGTGCTACTTGTAAAAGACTTTCCACATTCACTACATTGATAAGGCTTATCTTCAGTGTGAACTTTCTGATGACTACGAAGGTAGCTGTTAGTGGTAAAAGATTTCCCACATTCACTGCATTTATAAGGCTTTTCACATCTATGAAGTCTCTGATGTTTACGAAGGACAGGCCTATTTGTAAAAGATTTCCCACAGTCACTGCATTCATAAGGCTTTTCTCCTGTATGAACTCTCTGATGACTATGAAGGGAAGTGCTCCGGGTAAAAGATTTCCCACATTCACTGCATTTATAAGGCTTTTCACCTGTATGAAGTCTCTGATGTCTACGAAGGACAAGCCTATGTGAAAAATATTTCCCACAGTCACTGCATTCATAAGGCTTTTCTCCTGTATGAACTCTCTGATGACTATGAAGGGAAGTGCTCCGGGTAAAAGACTTCCCACATTCCTTGCATTTATAAGGCTTTTCACCTGTATGAAGTCTCTGATGTCTACGAAGGACAGGCCTATACGAAAACGATTTCCCACAGTCACTGCATTCATAAGGCTTTTCTCCTGTATGAACTCTCTGATGATTATGAAGTTGAGACTGAGTGATAAAAGATTTTTCACATTCATTGCACTCATAAGGCATTTCTTTAGAGTGCACTCTCTGATGATATTGGAGTCTACTGCTACTTGTAAAAGATTTTCCACATTCACAACATTTATAAGGCTTTTCTCTAGTGTGAACTCTCTGATGACAATGAAGGGCCGTGATCTGGATAAAAGATTTCCCACATTCACTGCATTTATAAGACTTTTTTCCACTGTGAATTCTCTGATGACAATGGAGGTCACTGTTACTGGTGAAATATTTCCCATATTCAATGCATTTGTGAGGCTTTTCTCCAGTGTGAGAACTTTGATGATATCGGAGGCTACTCCAATAGGTAAAAGATTTCCCACATTCACTGCATTTATATGGCTTTTCTCCACTGTAAAATCTCTGATGACGACGAAGGTCACTGCTAGTGATAAAAGATTTTCCACATTCAATGCATTTATAAGGCTTCTTTCCAGTGTGAAAATTTTGATGATAATAGAGGCCACTGCTACTCTTAAAAGATTTCCCACATTCACTACATTTATAAGGCTTTTCTCCAGTCCGAACTCTCTGATGATCACGAAGATTACTGCTGCCAGGATCTTCCTCACATTCTTTTCTGGTGTAAAAATCTTTTCTTCTTTCAAACATCAAACCACCCTTGGAAATATCATTTGGCCTGTCACTGGTCTGATCAGCCTGTAGGTGGAGATGCCCTGAGGAGAAAAGCGTTTCCTGCACAACCTCCCCACAGATGAAATGATTCTGGGACACATTTAAATTGCAGATCTTTGCAAGTGACATCCTCTCCACACCCCTAATGAAAGTGTTCTCTCTCACATGCTGCTGGCGAAATTTTGCACTAAAATAAAATTGTTTTGCACATGCCCCACACCTCAGCTGTATCTTTCCATGTGTTCCCTGCAGCTCAGTCAAGTGGAAAATCCTTCTCAAGACTAGTCCACAACTCTCACAGGGGTGTCTCTTCCGGGAAGACAAGGCTAACTTGGGATTCCTGGCCTGGGACACTCTTACAGAAACGTTCTGTTCAGTCGGTACCTCCACATTCTCTGCTCCACAGCAGCAACCTGAACAAAAGGAAACGCTGGTGAGGTACATGTCGATCTTATGAAATCAGATTATTTTTGCAAAAATTGTTTTCCCGTCATGACTAGGCATCATTCCATAGAATGATATTCAAGACGAGTTGAACTCTAAGGAAATAGCTGTTATACATGAGCTGGCCTCAAAGGTCAGTCAATGGTGAAAATCTCACCAAAACAGGAACAAAGGCTTAGGGTGAGAAACAAAGAAGACAAGAAGGCTTTACTCATTGTTCCCTCACAAACGGCTTCTTTTAGGACCTTTCATGCTGGGGACCTGTGTCTCTGTAGGATGATTTGCAAGGGCTGAAAGCCATACAACACAATTGTATTGAAGCACTGGATATTCAAGGTCAATATAGCAATACGCCTGCACTTCAAAGCTCTGCAGGCATGGACCTAGATTGGTTTTCAATAAAGAGGGTCCTGTGAAAGAGGTAGAGGGGCAAGGTCTAGAGGTGAAAGTTATCTGAGGGCATGGAATCTGAGTAGAAATGGTCATTATTACACCTAAACAGCTGGCAAAGTGTCAACAAAAACACAGTAGAAGCAAAATTGGATGAGGAATGGGTCATGGAAACAAAACACTTTTGGACAAAATGGGTTCCTAGTTATGACTTTAACAAAGCCCTGGTGTCAAAACCTTTCCAACAGGCCTTCTCCAAGGCAAGACCGCCTCTGGGTCCCCTTGTCCTTCATAAAGTCATGTGTCTTCTGTGATGCACAAGTGATTCCTCACCATGAATCCCAACTGAGTCGAACATGCGATTCAGATGATATAAATCCAAAAGAAAAAACCAAATAGATGTACGGTGAGCACCATCATAGAACTACAAACACAACAGAGATCATGCGTAAAAATCTATGTGAATGACATCAGCAAGATGGCAGAGTGAGAAATATAAGCCTTTCCACTCTGAGAACAAGTGGGCAGCTCTCCATGAACAAAAACAACTACAAGGGGTTAAGAGTACAATGAAACCCTGGCCGCTTCTGCTCAATGGTTGGAGCGTCGGGCTCCACACCGAAGAGTCCAGGGTTTGATTCCTTGTCAAGGTTACACACCTGGGCTGAGGTTAGCGCCCTGCCCCGCCTGGTGAGTGAGAGAGTCAACCAGTCAATGTGTCTCTCTCACATTAATGTTCCCCACTCTCTCCCCACTCCCTCCTTTCCACTCTCTCTGAAATGCACCGTGGTAAAAACACACACACACACACACACACACACACACACACACGATGGTTAAAAAAAAAGGAGTGCAATTAAACCAAAAAGAATTCAGTAAAGCCAAAATAAAAGGGGGCTGAATTACAAAGAGCTGAGCAGAGTGCGTTACCAAACATATTAAGCTAGGGTCAATGTGGGCGCCCTGTCCAGAGGACATGGAATATTCAAAGGCCAATCTGAGCTTGCGAATCCTAATCAGAGTGTTCAAGGCTAATTTGCTCTACACAGTCACAAAAGCAGGACACAGCAAGCTATACTAGTCACTGTGCAGGCGTGCGCTCCTATAACCCAAAGACTAATGTCACTATTTTGAAAGAAGCCTCTTTCCTCTAAGTCGGTATAAAGTAAGTTACTGACCAGGCAGTACGCACCTGCTTGGTTGGATCGCTGTGTTTGCAATGGCTGCCATGTTAGCAGCCGCTACTTAGTATGGCTCCTAGGCTGGCTCCTAGGTTGGGGGGTGATTCGTAGGGAAGATACAGTGTTAACCAGCCAGCGTGCAGCTCTCTATTTTGTAGACTCCTGTGTAGGACTTTACCTTGAAGAACTGTTTTCTCTAGTGGCTCCTTGGGAGCAACGGTTACATGGCCTGCAATAAGGACTCCCTATTTACCCACGACTTCCCATATGTTCTCCACCTAATACCCGGCGTCTACAATTGTCCAGTTCCTGGCAGAGAACGACCTGTGCTCTCACAGTCAAAACAAGGGTCAGAGTTTCCTCCATCAATCACTGCACCTGTACTAATGTTGACCCTATTGGCCTGCTCTGTGAAAAACTCTGGACATTTCTGTATTTACGAATCACAGAATTCTGTGCAACATTTTGTGAACTCTCCAAGGTCTACTTAATGAGCGGGTCCATGATATTTATCAGCATGCATCCCAAAAGAAATCCCTTTGGCAACAACCTATCCCAGAAATAAAATAAAAAACAATATGTTCTCAAAGTATTTGCCACCAAAGCCTCTAAAACCGTCACTTGTCATAAAAAAAAAAAATTGCTGCCAAAGCCAGTGTGGACCCATAGATTTTTTGTTATTCTAACCTCAGCTCCTGAAGCTTCAAGGAGACAAGGCTACTGGGACTTTCTCAAACCTGAAACAACACCCCACCCGGTCAAAACCGTTGATTCCATATGGCAATGAATGTATTTCTTGAGCTAGAATTGGTCCCAGAGTTGAAAGGAGTAACTGCTCATCAGATGCGTAGACATCAACACCGGACTAAAAACAACGATCCCATCTACTAATCGATACCAAATAACTAGAGAGCACATACAGCCAGATAAAGCATCCAAAATATTTTCCTTTAAAAAGGTTTGCGAGCTACAAGAGAACACAAATAGAACCAACATAATGAAGTAACGAACACAGAACAAAAGGAGAATACCAGACACACAGAAATCATAAAAACGAATGAAACAGAAATATTGGTGTTGCACAATCACAATGAATAAAATGAAAAATGCAAGAAAGAGTATCAAAAGCAGACATAAAGAATATGTGCTGTCCCAAACAAGTCACTAGAAATCATCCAGATGGAAAGAAGAAAAATAAATTTAAAGAATATAGCAAATTAAATTAAGTAAAACCATCAAGTTAACCAATAATTTGCATCATGGGAATCCCAGGAAACGCTAAGAGTGTTGGTCATGGAATGAGACAGACAGACAGAGAGAGAGAGAGAGAGAGAGAGAGAGAGAAGGGGTATGGGGCAGAAAAGAAGAGCGTAGAAATTTTATTTTTTAAAATAAGCTGAAAGTGACTTCTGTAATCTGAAAAAACAAATGTTAACAATCAAGAACATGTACTCTCACAGGTCCCTGTATGGATTCAATGAAAACTGTACTTCCTCAAGAAATGTTAGAGTAAGATGGGAAACCATAAAAATCTTAGATGAATCCACAGGCAGCAAAACAGCAGACATATGCCCTAGCTGGTCTTGTTCAGTGGGTAGAACACCCGCCTGCTGACTGAAGGGTCCCAGGTTCGATTCCAGTCAAGGCCACATGACCAAGTTGCAGGCTCAATGCCCAGTAGGGGACATGCAGGATGAGGCAGTCCATCAATGATTCCCATCATTGATGAATCTCTAACTCCCCTTTTTTTTCTCTCTCTCCTTTCCTCTCTGAAATCTATAAAAATATATATATTTTAAATAACATTTAAAAAATTGCAGGCATATGTCGAACCAATTATCTTTACCGATACAGCTCCTAGGGCAATGGAAAGTAAAGGGAAAATAAACAAATGTGACTACTTCAAAATAAAAAGCTTCTGCACAGCAAAAGAAACCATCAACAAAACAATAAGAAAGCCCATTGCATGGGAGAACGTATTTCCCAATGTGATCTCTCATAAGGGTTTAATCTCTAAAATTTATAGCGAACTCACACTACTTAACAAAAGGAAGATAAACAAGGTAATCAAAAAATGGGCAAGGGACCTAAATGCACACTTTTCAAAAGAGGACATAAAGAAGGCCCAGAGGTATATGAAAACATGCACCAAGTCACTAATCATCTGAGAGATGCAAATCAAAACGACAGTGTGGTACCATCTCACACATGTTAGAATGGCTATCATCAAAAAAGTTTGTGGAGAAGAATGGCACTGCTGGTGAGAATGCAGATTGGTGCAACCACTGTGGAAAACAGTATGGAGTTTCCTCAAAAAATTAAAAATGGAACTCCCATTTGATCCAGTGATCCCACTTCTAGGATATATTTCAAGAAGTCAGAAACACCAATCAGAAAGGATATATGCACCCCTATGTTCATAGCAGCACAATTTACAATAGCTAAATTTGGAAACAGCCTATGTGCCCATCAGCAGATGAGTGGATTAGAAAACTATGCTACATCTACACAATGAAATATTATCTTACCTAATAATAGACAAACATGTAAATTGTTCCTACCTCCACTATGCCCACAACCAATCAGAGTGAGTATGCAAATTTCAAGGTCAAAGACCTCAGCTGCCCAGCTGCTCCTGGTGGGGAGTGGCCAGATGGGGCAGGATGCCTGCTAGGAGAGGGAGGGCAGGGGGGGGGGTGAGAGGGAAGGGGGTAGGGTGGGGACAAAGGGATCTACAGGAGTGAAGTGCTGCAGCGAAGACAAGACTGCAGACTCAGGAGTCTGCAGCCAGGGTCTGCAGCAAAGGTGAAGAAGGCAGACTCGGGCCGGAGCAAAGGCCTGGGTCACGGGTGCCAGAGGAAAACAGGTGCTAGAATCCAACGGAAGGAAGGCCTATTGCGCTAATCTCTTCCTGCAACGGGCCTCTAGTGCTGCTATAAAAAAGAAGGAACATTTACCATTTGCAACAGCATTGATGGACCTGGAGAACATTATGCTAAGCGAAATAAGTCAGTCAGAGAAAGATAAATAGCACATGATCTCACTCATTTGTGGAGTATAATGAACATAAACTGATGAGCAAAAATAGAGCCAGAGGAAGAAAAGTAGTTTGGAATATAAGAGAAGTAACCCTATTATTTACAGAGTTTTAACAATTCTTACAGTTTTATGATATCATACTCTGCTAGTACAGTTGTGATAATATTATTATACTTAAAATCCTTTTTTTCTTGAAATTTTAACTTTTATTGCATGTAATATCATGATATGTAAGATCATCTTCCTTGAATAATTGGTGTTTATTGCATGGAACATTATTTTATTTTCAAGAAGAACGGAGTTGGAGGAATCACAATACCAGATACCAAGCTATATAACAAAATACCTGGTACTGGCACAAAAACAGACACATAGAACAGTGCAACAGAACAGAGAACCCAGAAATCGACCCGATCCATTATGCTCAATTATTTGACAAAGGAGGCAACAGCATACAATGAAGTCAAGACCGTCTCTTCAATAAATGGTGTTGGGAAAATTGGATGGATACATGCATAGAATGAAACCAGACCACCTACTTATACCATACACAAAAATAAACTCAAAATGGATAAAGGACTTAAACGCACGACGGGAATCCATAAAAATCTGAGAAGAATCCACAGGCAGTAAATATCAGACCTATGTCCTAGCAATATCTTTACCAATACAGCTCCTAAGGCAATGGAAACTGAGGGGGAAAAAAATAAACAAATGGCACGATATCAAAATGAAAAGCTTCTACACACAGCAAAAGAAACCATCAACAAAACAACAAGAAAGCCCACTGCATGGCAGAACGTATTTTCCAATGTTAGCTCCGATAAGGGTTTACACTAGAAAATTTACAGGGAACTCATACACCTCACATTATGAACCACAAAGCATCAAAAGAGATATTGAGGTTAGGAGAGGACATGACCCTCCATAGAGAAATTTGTCAAGCTCCCATATGAGCTTCTGAAATTAATAAACAAATTCAGAGCCCTGGCCAGGTGGCTCACTTGTTGAGCGTGTGGTCCCGATGCAGCACGGTTGTGGGTTTGATCCCCCGTCAGGGCACATGTAGGGGACAGCCAACAAATGCTTAGATGGGGAGAACAGCAGATCAATGTTTCCCTCTTTCACTGTCTCCCTTCCTGTCTCTCAAAATCAATAAATAAAGGCTGCCCAGTACCATTGAATGACTGAGCATCGACCCATGACCTAGCAGAACATATATCCATTCCTTGTCAAGGGGCATGCACAGGTTGGCAGCCCAATCTCCCGTGGGGAAGTGCAGGAAGCAGCTGGTCAATGACTCTCTCTCATTATTCATGTTTCTATCTCTCTCTCCTTCTCTTCCTCTATGAATTCAATAAAATATATTATAATAACAAATAAACAATTTAAACAAGAAATAAAGAGCACTGGCCTGTGTCGCTCAGTGCCGAGCGTGCCTGTGTGTACACTGGAAGGTCAAGGGTTCCATTCCCAGTAAGGGGCAGGTACATGGTTTTCAGGTTCAATCACCCCTCTTAGTGGGGGGCACATGTGGGAGCCAACCAATTGATCTCTCTCTCTCTCTAAGAAAAAAAAAAATCAATGGAAAAGAAATTCTCCCTATTCAGGTTAAGAAAAAAACAAGAATAAAGAATTGAATTCAGGGAGAGAATCCAAGATGGCGACATAGGTAAACACCTAAACTGCTGCCTCGCACAACAATTTCAAAACTACAACTAAAATACAAAACGTCTATCACACAGAACCACAGGAAAGCTGGCTGAGTGGAAGTTCTACAACTAGAAGGAAAGAGAAAAGAGCATTAAGACGTGCACGAGCGCTGAAAAGCTGAGGTACGGAGGCGCGTGATCCAGGCTGGCGGCGGTTGTTGCTTTTTTCAACCCAAAGGGGAGACAAGCCCCCAATTACTCTGAAATCAAGTCTCTGGGGAGACATGGGGGACTCAAACTCCTACGGGGAGAAGCTGGACTGTCTGCCAGTGCGGGTGGCTTGCTTGCAGAGCTGCGCGCAGGAATAATTGTTTACGGCACTGGGGCACGGGACTCGCGGATGCCGTCGGGGATGCAGAGCTGGCTAACTAGCAGCCATTGCTGTTTGCCACACCCTAGCCTAGTGACACCCTGAGATCCTGCCCTGCACAACCTACAAACCCACCCAAGCTCCAAGCAGCGGTTTTAGCATAAGAAAGGCCTGCCCAATCCCAGCTAACCTAGCAAACTTGCAGCCCAGATCAGACAGCTCCAAAACCTCCAAACCCCAAGCAAAGAGGAGAAAACTGTAGCTCTCACTCTAGCTCCTGCTGGGTGGCCTCAGACAGTAGCTGACCTGCAACCCATTGGAGATCCAGAAGCCAGTGTACCTAGTGGTCAGTGCGACACACCAGATTTCAACTCCTCACATCCATAAGTGACACATTCAAGAGGCAGACTCAGTGAGCATCAAAGCCCCACTGAAACAAGTCCTGCCCCATAAGCGTGTCTTCAGCGCAGCAGTTCTTCCATTATAGACACAGGGAGTGCTCACAGCTAATTGGCCTGGAGGTCAATTCCTCCCAGCGTACCAACAGCAATTAAGGCTTAACTACACCAAGACTTTGCACTCAGCCCACAAAGGGGTGTACCAAGAGCATCCACCTCATGTGATTGGGGAGGCTCAGCTACTGCCCCCTATAGATCACGTACCACACAAAGCTCCTCCATCAACACAGGGAAGCAGCCAAAATGTGGAGACAAACATGTCACGAATGAAAGAAACGGAGGAAAGCAAACTACTGGATGACATAGAGTTCAGAACCACATTTATAAGGTTACTCAAGAATCTTCTTAAAACCGCTGAGAAACTTGATGAGACCTTCAAGGATATTACTGAGAATGCCAAAAAAATGGAAAAGGATCAGTCAGAAATGAAGCATACACTGTCTGAAATAAAGAATATACAGAAACTCAACTGTAGATCAATGTACCCCAAGAATCAAACCAAAGATCTGAAATATGTGGAAACAAAAAACATCCAACCAGAAAAACAAAAAGAAAAAAAAATCCAAAAATATGAAGATAGTGTAAGGATCCTCTGGGACAACTTTAAGCAAACCAACATCAATTTTTTGGGGTGCCAGAAGAAGGGAGAGAGCAAAATATTGAAAACCTATTAGAAGAAATAATGACAGAAAACTTTCCCTACCTGGTGAAAGAAATAGACTTACAAGTTCAGGAAGCGCACAGAACCCCATACAAGAGGAATCCAAAGAGGACCACACCAAAATACATCATAATTAAAATGCCAAGGGCAAAAGACAAAGAGAGAATATTAAAAGCAGCAAGAGAAAAACAGTTAATTACCTACAAGGGAGTACCCATACGACTGTCAGCTGATTTCTCAACAGAAACTATGCAGGCCAGAAGGGAGTGGCAAGAAATATTCAAAGTGATGAACAGGAAGAACCTACAAACAAGATTACTCTACCCAGCAAAGCTATCCTTTAGAGTTGAAGTTCAGATAAAGAGCTTCACAGACAAGAAAAAGCTAAAGGAGTTCATCACCACCAAACTAGGATTACATGAAATGCTGAAGGGTAGTCTTTAAGAAGAGGAAGAAGAAGAAAAAGGTAAAGATAAAAATTATGAACAACAAAATGACATCAAATACATACCTACCAACAAGTGAATCTAAAAATCAAGTGAATAAAAAATCTGAAGAACAGAATGGACTGGTGAATATACTAGAATCAGGGGCACAGAAAGGGAGTGGACTGACAATTCTGAGGGGAAGCAGGTGTGAGGGGTGCGGGAAGAGATTGGACAAAAATCTTACTACTATGGATGAAGACAGTGGCGAGGGGTAAGGGCATGGGGTGGGGTGGGGAATCAGGTGGAGGGGAGGTATGGGGAGAAAAAAAAAGAGGAACACCTGTAATAATCTGAACAATAAAGATTTATTTTTAAAAAATTGAATTCAGAAAAGTTACGGGAGTGTAAATGCAAAATAGTGGTGTAGGCAAAGGCCTGTACTCACTGCCTCCCACAACCACATCAAAATTAAAACTAAAATACCGCTGGACAGCTGGCTGAATGGAAGTCCTATGACCAGAGAAGTAAAGAAGACAGAACACTGAGACTGGTAGGAGTTGTGGAGGCACGGAAGGTGGTGATCTGGTACCCATATGAGCCACTATTTTATTTCGGAGAAAGGTAGTCTCTACAGAGATCACCCGGTGGAGCAAGGGGTCCCATACCACATAAGATGCACACCCCACGGTTCCAGAGCTGGGGAAAAAAGCCCCTACTGGCAGTACGAATTACAAACTGTAAAAACCACTGCGCAGTAAAACAGAGGTTACAGGGGACCCAGTTGTTCCTCTTACATTGTCAGTAGCACAGACTGAACTTACAAGCTCCAGATTCCTCTGACCTCCAGGGCCAGGCCAACCTTGGGAGAGGGGTGGATTAAGACACGTATGTGGAGACACTGGACTGACTGGCTTCGGGGCAGGAACTCGGGGGGGCAGCTTTCTCCCAGAGGGAGGTGCTCCCAGAGGTCATTATACCTATGCTGCGATATCCCAGGTCACAGGTCAGACTGACAACCATTTCTGTTTGCTCTGCCTTGGTGATTCCCAGGCAGCTCACCCCACCTAATTTACAACTCCACCCAAGCTGTGTGCAGCAGCTTTTGTATCTGAATGGCCTGTCCTTGCTCAGGCTAAAACCCATCAAACAAGTTCCAGTTGGGTCAGGGAGCCCCAAACCTGTCAATAAAAGGCCTGAGACTCGGCACTAGCAGTAGCCTTCCTTGATTCACAGCTGGGCCTCATCGGGGCAATCCAAACCCAAAACAAAGAGGAGAATCTGCAGGTCCCTCTGTAGATCCTGCTGGGTGTCCCAGGTAGTGGCTGACGTTACACCACCCTGAAGACCCAAGAGCCAGTGTACCCAGTGGTGTCATACCATACCAGCTTATAACTCTTCACACTCATAAGCGACACACTCAAGAGGCAGACTCACTGACCAACAATGTCCCACTGAAGCAAGTCCTGCTCCATAGGGGTATCTCCTGAACTGCAGCTCTCCCACTGTAGTCTCATGTGACCCCTGCACATGCTAACATCCTGAACATAATTCTGGCAAATGGGATCCAGCATTACATTAGAAAGATCATACAACATGCCAAGTGGGATTTATTCCGGGGAGGAAAGGATGGTACAATATCTGCAAATCAATAAAGAGGATACATCATGTAAATAAACTGAAACACAAAAATCACAAAATCATATCAATCGATGCAGAAAAAGCATTTGACAAAATCCAACACCCTTTCTTGATTAAAACTGTCAGCAAAGTGAGAGTACAGGGATCATACCTCAACATAATAAAACCCTTACATGACAAACCTACAGCCAACATCAGACTCAATGGGCAAAAACTAAAACCATTTTCCCTACTAACAGGTACAACACAGGGAAGCCCACTTTCACCACTCCTATTTGATATAATACTGGAAGTGCTAGCCACAGCAATCAGACAAGAAAAAGAAATGAAAGGCATCCAAATTGGAAAAGAAGAAATAAAACGGTCATTATTCACAGAGGACATGATATTGTACATAGAAAACTCTAAAGACTCCATCAAAAAACTACTAAATATAATAAATATATTCAGCAATGTAGCAGGATACAAAATGAACACCCAGAAATATATGTCTTTTTTACACACCAATAATGAACTCATGGAAAGAGTAACAAACAAACAAACAATCCCATCTACCACTGCATATAATAACAATGCAATGACTCTGTCTCAAAAGCAAACTGGATATAACTTCATTACAAATACATTATTCTAAGCACTAGGAACAAGCATCTGAGCTTGCTAGAAACATGGTGGCACTAGACCAGCGGAACCCGAGGTTGCAAAAACATGGACTTTGTAGAAAAGCAGGTGTGGGGGAGCAATATCTGCGAAGCGCAATTAAGCACATGCAAAAATATGTGTTCCTATAAGTTATAAGCATTTAATATATATAAAATACAAGGCCGTCAAAAGAATGTGTAACCAAAAAATACAGTTATTAACCAGGACAAGGATGTAGAAACACTTCTTCAAAAAAATAGGTACAAATGAGGAACAGGAATATAGAAAATGCTTTCCTCACAGAAAAAAGTGGAATCCCTCATGCTTCCTGCAACACTACCAACCACAAGTCCTTCCCTGTGAACTTAGTACAGCGGGGAGAATTGGGACTTCAGGAATAGAAGCAGAGGAACAGACCCACCCACCCCAGGACAGCAACTACCCAGGAAACTGGAAAATCAAGCAGAACCACAATCTACATGGGAGGACACAGCACACCCTGGGAGATGGGACCTGGGAAAACCCAAAGCCACGTCTAGGTCACTAGTGAGAGTGAGGGTCTTACCCAGCGAGGATACAAGTTCAAAGTTCTCCAGCATCACATTCAGGTACAGCTGTCTCTGACCCTCATCAAGGAGGCTCCATTCCTTCCTGGAGAAGTACAGGGCAATGTCCTCAAAGGTCACTCCAACCTGTCAGAATCGAGACAATTGAAACCACAGTTTCTTTCAGAGAACCAGTAATTGTACTCCTTACACATCTTCCCCAACCTCACCCTCCTCCAGGGCACCCGGTTAGTGTGGACACCAGGCCCTAATGCCAGTGCAGGCTGCTCTCTCATCACAGTCCCATTACTCACTGGGATTTCCCTCAGCAGAGCAGCTGGGTTGGGTGGGAAGGATTGGGGGAGGGTTGGGGAGAGAGCAATGCCATTTAAGGTCTGGGCAATGCAGGCTGGGACCCAGATTTCCTGGCACTCAATACCACTGCAGGCTCCTAGATCGCCTCCAAGACAAAGCCAAGCGTGGGTTTATGCTTCACTTTTATGTCCCGGGGACCATCAGCTCACACTTCCTCCAGATGTGCACAACACTGGGTAATGTTTATCCCCTTCCCATCTTCAGACCCAGGTTCACTCCCTCAGCTCTGCCCCCTTCCTGCTCCAATGCCACTGGGTCTCGCTGGACACACCCATGAACTTGGCACATGGCATGTAGAGAGCTTGTCTTCCAGCCGGGTCCAGGACCACCCCAGGCCTCTGATGGATCCCACAGCCCAGAAAGCCCCGCATGAGTCTGTGACGTCCTCCCTGCAGCCTCTGATCTGTCCGCCAATCCTCACAGCCCACACCCTCAGGGGAGCCTCAGATGCAAGTCACCCCTGTTCTCTCTGCCCTGCACTTGCTGTGCCTCAGAAGCCACAACACTCCTCTCTCCCCTCCGCCTTCCTCAGGGTCCTCCATGCGGACTGAGCTGCAGGACGTGACAGGCGCCCTCACCCGGGCTGTGGTGTTCGGTGTGAGGAGGAAGTGAGGTCTGGGGACTCTATCTCACCTCAGCCCGTCTCCTCAGCGCGGGCGCCGCCATTGCACTCTGTGGGCTGAGCGGGGCTGGAGCGGCTGGGGTAGAAGCCGCTGCAGGAATGGCGGTGCCTGTCCCGTGGCGACTCCGAGCTCCAATCCCACCTGTGAGCTGTGAGCACTTCTGGAGGCTCCGACCATTGGCTGTGTGGCGGGGAACACCACTCTCGAGCCTTCTCCACGGAACTCTAAGCCCAAGAACCCCTGACTGCCTGAGACAATAACCTGAGAAGACAAAATCCCGCCAAGCGGCCTACTGGTCCCGCCCTACAGAAGCGGCCAAACGGAAATGCCTTCTCTGATCCCCCGTTGGCTCAGCCTCATGGCATTCCAAGCGTCGCCTTGTGGGTAATGTAGTTTCTAAGCTCCAAGGCCTGGGTCTGGTATTTCTCAGTTGACTCAAGGACAGGATTTAGGGGCAAATAGCCCAAGAACACACCAAGGGTCCTCTAGCGCCTTCAGTGTAGGGGATGTCGGGGGCAAGTTTGTTTCTGGTGCACTTTCTGGCTGGTTTTGCATATCTTTCTTCAGGACCTGCTCTTTCTGAATGGCAGGCATTGTTTCTTCATTCAGGACTTTTGGCTGTGTCTCCTTCAGCCAATTGCAGCTTGCAGAGGTTGCTCAAGTCTCTCAGTGGCTCTAACCTGCCTCCACTGAATGCATTATACAAAGTTTATGTCACAAAACAGACACTCATACTTAAGAGCATCTGCTTCTGATACCATCAGAAGTGTCAGCTCTGCCTGGGCTGCAGTGTGGATAAGATGGCCAAGAGACATGTGAAAAGTGCTCAAAGTGACTGATCACCAGAGAGATGCAAATTAAAGCAACAATTAGTTATCACCGCACCACCCTCAGAATGGCTGCCATCAACAAATCAACAAAGGACAAGTGCTGGGAAGGATGTGGATAAAAGGAAACCTAGTACACTGTAGGTGAAAATGCAAATTGGTGCAGCCATTATGGACATCAGTTAGGAGTTTTCCCAAAAAATTTAATATGGAACTGCCATTTGATCCAGTGATTCTACTTCTAGGAAAATAAGCTAAGAAACCTGAAACAATCAGATAGAAAGTATGCACCACTCTTTTCATAGCAGCACAATTTACAACACTGAAGATCTGGAAACAGTACAAGTGCCCAACAATGGATGAGTGGATAGAAAACTGTGCTACATTTATACCATGGAGTACTATGCCGCTATAAAAATTAGAATCTCTTACCCTTTCACACACATGGAGGGACTTGGAGAGCATCATGCTAAGTGAAATAAGTCAGTCAGAAAAAGACAGTATCATTTGATCTCACTTACATATGGAATATAATCACAACAAAAAAACCTGATGACCCTAACCGGCTTGGCACCGTGGATAGAGCATTGGCCTGCGGGCTGAAGGGTTCCAGGTTCAATTCCGGTCAGGGCATGTACCTTGGTTGAGAGCACATCCCCAGTGGGGGTGTGTAGGAGACAGCTGATCAATGTTTCACTCTCACCTATGTATGTGACTCTCTGTCCTTCTCCCTTCCTCTCTGTAAAAAAGCAATAAAATATATTTTAAAAAACAAAAAACAAAACCTGATGAAGTGAATTCAGACATAAAAGCATGGAAGGGAGTGCAGAATCTCAAAAGGGAAAGCGGGGGAGGGTAAAAAACAAAAAAGAAAAAAACATCCTCAGGTGTTTGACAGGTTTTACCTGAGCAAGGACAGGCCATTCACACACACACACACACACACACACACACACACACACAGTAAAAACAGTTACCTGAGCCTTGAGCATTTTCTTCCGTTCTCTGAAAGCAACGGGAAAGCTCTAGCTTTCTATGTTCTGGGTCTGCTCTAAATTTGTGTTTATAAATCTGTCTTCAATCAGTTGAGTCTCTGGAAATGCTGATACCCCTCCATGCACCTTTCTCCTGCTTCACTGTGTAATTGTGGCCTAAACCCCAGCTGCCGGAAACCAGTGAGGTCACGTGGAAATCTGCTAGTGCAATCCTGTTTGCCAGTATAGGCTTTCTAGCCGCTGCTTTGCGTGTTCAGAAGCTGTGTACTTTGATGCCTATGTGCAGCCTTGTGACGTCTTTGCCAAATAAATGAAAACACGTGTACACACATGTGCCCGGCATTTAGGAGGAGCTCAATAAATGGTAGTGAAAACCCGAAAAAATATAAAATTAAAATAAAGAAAGGAACAAAATGAGTAAAACTCCAATATCAATCTTTGTTGTTCCACTGCTTTTTTAATATATTTTTTCATTTAAAAAAATATGGAACGTTTCACGAATTTGCGTATCATTCTTGCGCAGGGGCCATGCTAATCTTCTTTGTATCTTT
Organism: Corynorhinus townsendii; assembly: GCA_026230045.1. Classification (NCBI taxonomy): domain Eukaryota; kingdom Metazoa; phylum Chordata; class Mammalia; order Chiroptera; family Vespertilionidae; genus Corynorhinus; species Corynorhinus townsendii. The sequence goes on along the minus strand of JAPDVU010000011.1, from coordinate 48,582,797 downwards.
CCAATTTTAGTATATGTGCTGTCAAAGAACGCACTCCACTGTCTTTTTGTTAAAGAAAATTGCCTCAACAAATCAACAAAGAACGAGCGCTGGTGAGTATGTGGAGATTAAGGAACGCTGGTGCCCTGCTGGCGGGAATATAGATGGGTGCAACCACAGTGGAAAACAGTATGGCGTTTACTCCAAAAGCTGAAAATGGAGCTCCCATTTGATCCAGTGATCCCACTTCTAGGATATATTTCAAGAAATCAGAAACACCAATCAGAAAGGATATATGCACCCCTATGTTCATAGCAGCACATTTTATAATACCTAAGATTTAGAAACAGCCCAAGTGTCCATCAGAAGATGAGTGGATTAGAAAACTGTGGTACATCTACACAATGGAATACTACGCTGCTATAAAAAAGAAGCAACTTTGACCATTAGTAACAGCATGGATGGACCTGCAGAGCATTATGCTAAGCAAAATAAGATAGTCGGAGAAAGATAAATATTATGATCTCACTCATTTGTGGAATATAATAAACAACATAAACCAATGAACAAAAACAGAGCCAGAGTAGAAAAAATAGTCTAAAATATTATAGAAGTAATACTGTTATTTGGAGATTTTCTTATTTCATACAACTTTTGTGAAATCATACTATGTTAGTTGAGTTTTGGCAATATTATTATACTTAAAATCCTTTTATTCTTGAAATATTAATGTTAATTGCATGAATATTATTACATGTCCGATTTTCTTGAATAATTGGTGTTTATTACATGTAACATTATCATATTTAAAATAATTTTTCATGATATATATATAAAAGCCAAGTGACCAAACAGCAGAACGAGCAGAATGACCGGTGGCTATGAAGCACACTGCAGCAGCCAATTACCCTCAGCCCCTCCCCGCTGCTGCCCACACTCCTGATCAGCACCCCCTGATCACGAAAATGTGACCGTAAGAAACCCTAAGTAAGTGAATGCTCTCCAGCAGTCATAGACCAGGAACCTGAATGACGAGTGATCAGGAGGAAATCTGCTCACAGTCTGGACCATCATGCAGGTGTCCAGGAGAGGAGCCCAGCACAACCACCATCTTCCCCGCCCCTGATCGGCCCTCCCCGACCCCGATGCAGTCGGGTGTCCAGGAGAGGTGTTTAGCACAACCACCATCTTTTTGTGTTCTCTCTCCACTGCTTACTACCAAGACGGCAGCCACATCAAACCACGGACTCTCTTTGGAGCAGTGGTTCTCAATCTTCCTAATGCCACGACCCTTTAATACAGTTCCTCATGTTGTGGTGACCCCAACCATAAAATTATTTTCGTTGCTACTTCATAAGTGTAATTTTGCTACTGTTATGAATCGTGATGTAAATATCTGATATGCAGGATGTCTTAGGCGACCCTGTGAAAGGGTTGTTCGACCCCAAAAGGGGTCGGGACCCAGAGGTTGAGAATCACTGCTTTATAGGATTTGTCTGCACAGAACTAAACTGCATTACCTGTCTAGAGAGAGGCTTAGAAAGGGAAGCTGTAAGGGTCCCTAACAATAAAGTTATTGAAGCTTCAACTCATCCAGAAGCCAACAGGAAACATGTACATACCCTGCAAAGATCTTTGACGCTAATAACTCCCCCCGGCTAGTCCCGCCCCTGGTCAGCACCCCCCAAACGGCCCCTCACACCCCAAAGTGGGGTGGGGCTGGCCAGCCAACTGGCCGCGGTCCCTCCTGCTGGCTGCAGCCCTCCTCCTGGCCAGCCCTGCCCCTGATCAGTCCCTCCTACCCTGATCATGTGCAGACAGCTAGACCCCACCCAGTCATGAATTCGTGCACCAGGCCTCTAGTATTTATATATATATATATATATATATATATATATATATATATATATATATATATGTGTGTGTGTGTGTATAAAGAAAATTGCCAAAACTCATAGCACATTAGGCAGAACATATGATTAAATGTTTTAATAAAGATACAGATTCAACAAATGCACTTCTGAGAAATAGCTCCCCATAAATTCCTGGAAAAAAATAGAATCAAACAAAATTGAGATAGAATGGCAAAATTATAGAACATCTATCTATATATCTATCTATGTAAGATGCAAATATGATGTGTCTAGTGATCTGGGTAATGATGTCCAGTAGTAACACCTGCCTTCCTCTCCCTAGTAATGACTAGCCTCAGGTGGAAACACTTTACACTGTAACCAAATGTCTGTGAAGCGTTCTCCTGTGCCTCATCTCATTTGATTGTCACAGAAGTAGGTAGGTAGGAGACTCAGTGGAATCCTATTTACTTTCCATTAGCCGGAAAACGGAGATTTAGAAAGCTTAGAAAGTTGACCCGTCTGAAAAGAAGTAAGAATTGGTGGACCTTGAAAATGACTTCAGATTTTCTCACTGCACAGAATATAGTCAAACACTGCTGCAGTTAAATATTTTACCCTTTGTTCTCCCTGTTCGATCTACAATAATAATGTGCTTTGTGTTGATGTTTACTGCTGTGTTGCTGACAATTACCTGAAAGAGAGGTTGGGGAGCTTCACTGGACTGGAAAAAGTTGAGCTACATCAGAAAACAGGTCTAATTAAGCAAGTTTATTCCAAATCTATAAAAGGCTAAGCTGACTCACACATGCGCAGTACATATAAATCACTCGCTGGCGCCAATCCCAAGGCTGCTTTTCAATCTGTTATTGCCGATAGTGAATTTGTTGACATTCTGAAGGTGAAAGAGAGCAGCGGCGTCACATGGAAGTAACAGTGGCAATTAAATCCGATCATAATAGTGATTCACGTAGATATACTTATCCCCGGGTAATCGAAGTTGCCATCATATTCAGAAACAAAGATGGAGGACCTTCTTTTGAAAGGGACTTGCTTATTCATTGTAAACTGGATCCCAATAATCTGAATGCCAGTAAAATGAAACAAATCAGTATCCTGTTTCCTACATTAGATGCAATGACCTATCCTATACTTTTCCCACAGGGTGAAAAAGACTGGGGAACGGATCTTGCATTAAGACTCAGAGATGAGCCCTGGCTGGTTTGGCTCAGTGGATAGAGCGTCGGCCTATGGATGGAAGGGTCCTAGGTTCGATTCCCATCAAGGGCATGTACCTTGGTTGCAGGCACATACCCGGTGGGGAGTGTGCAGGAGGTAGCTGATCGATGTTTCTCTCTCGTAGATGTTTCTAACTCTCTATCCCTCTCCCTTCCTCTCTGTAAAGAATCAATAAAATATATTAAAAAAAATAAGACTCAGAGAGGTTTGCTGCCTCGCTCCTGCTGCAATCCACGATCAAAGCTGTAAAAATGGTTGACCTTGCCTAGCTAATGGAAAATGAAGTATTCATGGCATTTGTCTCCTATATGACGATTGTTCTTTCAAAAATGTTTATGAGTACTGCAACTGCATTCTATAGAATAACAAGAAAGGCTTTTGCCAACCCGGAAGACTGTGCAAGTTTCAGCAAAAGAGAAAATGCCAATAAGTACCTTTGGGTTGATGACAAGAGTAGAACATGTACGAAGGGCCCACCTGAATGAGCTTGAAAATATTGTGGCATTTCTTGGGATTGGCCTACTGTATTCCTTAAGTGGTGCAGATCTCTCTACAGCTATCCTGCACTTCAGACTCTTTGTTAGAGCATGGATCTACCATACAATTTCATATTTGTTACCCCTTCCTCAGCCAAATCGTGGTTTGGCTTTTTTTGTTGGATATGGAGTTACTCTGTCAATGGCTTACAGATTGCTGAAGACTAGATTGTACCTGTAAGGAGAATCATACAACTCATCACCCTATTATTTTCTAAGAATTCTGTATTTCCAATTTATAATGAAAACTTTAAGATTTTAAGTGGGAGGGAGCAGAGAAATCAAGATGGGGGAAACGTAGACTGAATATTAACATCACCAATGTCCTTTACTCTTGTGTTATATTTGCACTAGAAATTTAACGCAATTCTTAAATCTATTGTCTTATTCTAAAAGTACTTGGTTATACATTTTGATTATAATTTGTAACATTCATTCACCATTTCATATTTTAAACCTATAAAAAAATTGAGTGCATGTATGAGAAACCTATTTCAATATTGCTGAAATGGACGTATGAAATAAAGAATTTAAAGAATAAAAAAAAAGACTCAGAGATGACAGTGTAATCAACAATACTAGTTCAATGGATGATGCCAGAAAAAAAACTTTTCCCATCGAATTTCTTAAAAGTATTACACGTTTGGCAATGTTGTGTCATAAATTAGAATTTAAAGTAGGTGCAATCATCATGCTAATGAGAAATCTTAATAGTAAATGGGGTCCTTGTAATGGTACTAGATTTATTATCAAAGGATTGTGACTTAACATAATTGAAGCAGAAGTATTAACAGGATCTGCGGAGGAAAGGTTGTTCTGATTCCAAGGACTGATTTGCCCCCATTGACACGGGCCTCAGTGTTAGCATAAATTTAATCAATTTATCAGTCATCGTTTTTTATCAATATTGTTTTTCTATCATGCATTGTTTTTCTATCAGGTCTTTGTTATTATATCATGTTGTTTATATATTAATCAATTTATATATTATTTTCATGTACACTTTACTAATCTTCTTTCATCTCTGATACTTCTATTATAGAGAAAGGGCAGTGATATGAAAATATTTCTTGAAATTAATTTCCTATCAACGAGTATGATTTCATGCACTAGACCACTAGTTTTTAAATAAATGATTGACCAAAGAAAATATACTCTAGGACAGCGGTCGCCAACCTTTCGGGCCTCAAGTATCACCAGTGGTTCGTGAAGCACCAGTTGGCAAGTGCTGCTCTAGGATGTGGAGCATGTGAATACCTCATACACTGGTGGAAAAATGCCAAAAGGGTGAAACAGTTTATTTTTATTTTTAAGGAATAGTTTATTGATTTTAAAAATATATATACATTAACTTCAGAAAGGAAGATATAGAAGCACCAATGATGAGAGAGAATCATTGACTGGCTGCCTCCTGAACACCCCACAATCAGTTTGGGCAGCCAACTCGGGAATGTACCCAGGCCTGGAATTGACCCATGACCACCTGGTTCATAGGTTAAAGCTCAATGGCTGAGCCATGCCAGGCGGGCAATTTTATTAATTTTTGGAGAGAAGAAGGGTGAGGGAGAGAAACACAATGCAAGAGTGCAACATAGACCAGTGATTTCCTGAATACCCCATTCCGGGAAGCTAGCCCGCAACCCAGGGACACGCCAAGCAATTTAACCGGCAACCCTTCTGTACATGGGATCACAGCCAAACAACAGAACCATAACATCCATGATGGTATATTCCGTTTAGACCACAATATGCTAATCATTGTCAATTTAAACATTCCAATACTCAAAGACTCAGATTATGCACTGAAGTGTTGATGAAGGTAAATAAAACTTATATCCATATAAAGAATCATCCAGAAATGTTTACACCAACTTTATGAGAAAGAACCAAATATTCATACCAATGGATAAGCTATTGGTGATATATACAAAGTTAAGAACATTTATATATCTTTAATGAAACTCCAAATATTTATGAAACATAAATTAAAGCAGGAAACTACTTAGAAAAAGCAAATTTCTCTATTAAAATTGAATGTAAATTTATGATGCTAGGAAAGCTGTGAAGAACAGGGACAAATTAAAAGAGGTCATAAAGCAATTACACAGTGACAGATATGGTCAGTATTATGACTATAATGACGGTTTCAGTTTCATGTACACATGAAGAATTACAAAATACTAAACATGTATTTTACTCATTATAGCTTTTAAAAATGGTTCAAAATTAAAAAATGTGTAATTTCAAATATAATGGAAAAATATGTTTGTCAAATCTATATTCAATACAATTTCTTATGCCCTCGGGGCCAGAGTTTCGCCTCAGTGACAAAAAATGTACAAAAAAATGAAGAACTTTTAACCAAATCAACAAGAATTCTGGCTGGGTCAGAAAAGCCATATTCCTGGACTAGACACGCTTTGCCTTTAGCCTTCCTTTCCTGTCAGCTCAAAAATGGCTCTGAGGTGAACATCTGAGAGGATACAGGAAGCTACAAACATCTCGATTATATTGAACGACAAAGACTGTGTCCACAGAAGATAAACATGCCTGGAGAGCCTCACATCTGTGTACATCCCGGTCCTGTAATCCTCTTCTCAGAAACGTTCCCGGATGCACATTTAGATGAGGAACATTCCATTGAATGGGCGAAACCCCCCTCCAAAACTCATTAGGTCAGTGTTTCTGCAGTGAAAGTATTTCCCCTAACTTTGATGGTCCTCTCACCAGTGACCATCATCCATGGAATTATAGGCATTAGAGCACATGGCCCTCTGCAAGACCTGGGCAAGGGATTACCTTCAAGTGTAGGGGCATCCTTTAAAAACAAGAAAAAAATTCATGCTGCTAGAAGACATATTTGAGGTTGTCACAGCCACCCCCTCTGTGGAGTGATCTCTGGGTCCCAAAGCATCCATCTGCACATGAGGACTACAGAGGCCACAGTATTTCATAGGAAAATATGGGCAGCAATGTGAATTTGGCAAACACTGCTGAGCTAATTTCTGCACCATATTGTTCCCTAAAAAGCAAAGAATGTTTGAGAATCCATAAAAGTTGTTCACCTCATCATGCTTGGAGAGCTCAGATCTCCTTATACGATAACCCACAGAATAACTAGAATACCCAAGTATCAAGAAGCCTTAGGAAAAAGTCTTCATTATTTTACAAAGGAAAGAGACAGGAGACTGCCAATTCTTGCATTGACTTATGCACTCAATAAAGTCAGTTTTGAGAATGGCAGTCTCTGTGCAATACTATGTTTTCTGGGGCCAAGAGTAATCAGTCCTTCGTGCCAACTGGTGAGAGGGGAAACAATTAAGAACCAAGGGCTCACCATTCACTGCATTCATAAGAAAATTATTCCTAATTTTCTTCAACAAATTAGATAACAGGGTTAGCTTCCCTGGGCACATGAGGATGGTGATTGATGCCATCTGTAGGAGCCTTATAAATGGATAGATGGATCAGGTGAAATACTATTAGCAACAGAAATATAGATGTTATAAATGTGGCAACATGTCTCTGTATATTGGAACGTGCAACATAAAGACATATGGTTCCAACAGAAAAACAAACACAACAGTAAAAACACTTATGGGAAGTTTACATAATGCGGGTGGGTGATTGAATGTATGAGATACAATTCTAACAAAAGTGACTTCACAAATTTTCTTATATTATTTTTAAGATCTAACTAAGAAACTACATTTCTTACACATCAAAGAAATTTCTCACATTTGAACTCATATGTGCAGAGCAAATTTAGAAAGTTGGCTGAGAGATCTCTCACGTTAATTGTACTCATAATGGCTTTATACTGTGTGAACTCTCTGATGATTTTGGAGACCACTGCTACTTTTGAAAGATTTCCCACATTCACCACATTTATAAGGCTTTTCTCCAGTATGAACTTTCTGATGACGATGAAGGGCAGTACTCCAGGTAAAATATTTCTCACATTCACCACACTTATAAGGCTTTTCTCCAGTGTGAATTCTCTGATGACAATGAAGTACAGTGCTATTGGTAAAACATTTCCCACATTCACTGCATTTATAAGGTTTTTCTCCAGTGTGAATTCTCTGATGACAATGAAGGTCACTGCTACTGGTAAAAGATTTCCCACACTCACTGCATTTATAAGGCCTTTCTCCTGTATGAACCCGCCGATGACTATGAAGTTGAGTGTTAGTAGTAAAAGATTTTCCACATTCAGTGCACTCATAAGGCCTTTCACCGGTGTGAACTCTCTGGTGACGAGAAAAGTCAGTGCGAGTTGTAAAAGATTTCCCACAATCACTGCACTCATAAGGCCTTTCTCCAGTGTGAAAACTTTGATGATTACGGAGGCTACTCTTCCTGGTAAAAGATTTCCCACATTCACTGCATTCATAAGGACTTTCTCCAGTGTGAACATTTTGGTGATAATGAAGGGCAGTGCTACTGGCAAAAGATCTCCCACATTCACTGCATGGATAAGGCTTTTCTCCTGTATGAACTCTCTGATGACGACGAAGTGCAGTGCTCTTGGTAAAAGATTTCCCACATTCACTGCATTCATAAGGCCTTTCTCCAGTGTGAACTCTCTGATGATAATGGAGGCCATTGCTACTGGTAAAAGCTTTCCCACATTCACTACACTTATGAGGCCTTTCTCCAGTGTGCAAAACTTGATGATCACCTAGGCTATTACTATTGGTAAACGCTTTCCCACATTCACTGCACTGATAAGGCCTTTCTCCAGTGTGAACTCTCTGATGACGACGAAGGTCTGTGCTCCTGGGAAACGATTTCCCACATTCACTGCACTGATAAGGTCTTTCTCCACTGTGAACTCTCAGATGATAACGGAGGCCATTTCTACTGGTAAAACCTTTCCCACATTCAGAGCACACAAAAGAATGACTTCCTGCTTGGACATCCTTTTCCTGAATAATCGTGAGGTTGCAACTAATGTCTTTCTTACAGTCTTTTGTGGTGTAATAATTTCTTCTCCTTTGAAACATCATCCCACACGTCTGAATAGCATTGGGACTGTCCTTGTTCTGAGTAGCCTTTAGGTAGAGATGTCCTGACTCAGTAAGAACACCCTGCCCAACCTTCCTGCATGTAAAATGATTCTGGGACACATTGAAATTGCAGTTGTTTGCAAGTGAGATCCTTTGCACACCTCTAATGAAAGTCTCTCTCACATGCTGCTGGTGTAATTCTGCACTGAAATAAAATCCTTGTGAACATGCTCCGCACCTCAACAGTATCTGTTCATGTTGTGTTGCCTGCCCCTCGATCATGTGGAAAACGTTTCCCAAGACGAGCCCACAACTCTCACAGGGGTGGCTCTTCTGGGTAGACAAGGCTAACATGGGATTCTTTGCCTGTGACATTCCTACAGAAACGTTTTGCTCATTCACTGCCTCCACAGTCTCTGCTCCACAGCAGCAACCTATACAAAAGAAAAGGCTGGTGAAGTACACATTAACCTTATAAGAACAGAATATCTTCACAAGTGTTTATCTATGATGACTGGATATGATTCCATAGAATTATTTTTAAAAAAATATATTTTATTGATTTTTTACAGAGAGGAAGGGAGAGAGATAAGAGTTAGAAACATCAATGAGAAAGAAACATCGATCAGCTGCCTCCTGCACGCCCCCCACCGGGGATGTGCCCACAACCCAGGTACATGCCCCCGACCGGAATCGAACCCGGGACCCTTCAGTCCGCAGGCCGATGCTCTATCCACTGAGCCAAACCGGTTTCAGCCATAGAATGATTTTTAAGACAAGTGAGTTAGACTCTGAGGAAATGGCTGTTATACATAATGTGGCCCAAAAGGTCCATGGATGATGAAAATCTCAGCAAGTGGGGGACAGAAGCATACGATGAGACACAAAGAAGAGAGGCAGGGTGCTCTAGTTGTTCCTCCACAAATGGCTTCGTTTAGGACCTTTCATGTGAGTCTGTGTAGGACAATATCTGAGTGCTCAAACCCATAAAAATCAATTGTATTAGAGCACAAGATGTTCAGGGTCAATATAATAATGCATGTGTACTCTAAGGCCCTGGAGGCATGGATCAACATTGGACTGCAGTAAAGACAGATGCATGAAAGGGGTAGAGGTGCAAAGTTTAGATAGATTAGGTTATGCATAGGCTGGGAATCTGAATAGAATGATCACTATTAAAACTAAGTCCCTGGCAAAATGTCAATATTAAGCAAGAAGTAGTAGAATAGGGAGAGGAGTGGGCGATGGTAACAAAACACTGTTGAATAAAATGGATTCCTAGTTATTAATGTACAAAGGCCAGGCGTGAAAACAACCCCACAGCCCTTTACCAAGGAAAGATCTCCTCTGGGTCCACCCTGTCATTAATAAAGTCATGTTTCTTTCTGTGATGCACAAAGGATTCTGCCTGTTACATCCCATTTGAGCCATTTGGTGGAATAAATAGTGCAAATCTTTTTTTTAAACATATTTTTATTGATTTCAGAGAGGAAGGCAGAGAGAGCAAGCAAGCTAGAAACATCAATGATGAGAGAGGATCATTGATTGGCTGCCTCCTGCATGCCCCCAACTAGAAATAAGGCCCACAACCCAGCATATGCCCTGACTGGAAATCAAACCCGTGACCTTCTGGTTCACAGTTTGATATTCAACCACTGAGCTAAGCCAGCCAGGCAATGATGCAAATCTTAAAAGAAATACTGAAAAGATGGATCGTCAGCACTGTGGTAGGACAAAAAAGCACAAATGAGATCACAGGAAAAAGATATCTGAGAGTGACATCAGCAAGATGACAGAATCAGAGCTAAGAGAACTATTCCCCATCCCAGAGTAAGTAGACAGATATCCATGAACAAAAAATCCCCCCGCAGAATATGGGAACAAGACCATAAAGAAGACAAACAGTAATATGGAACACAAATAAAGAAATAAATAGAAAGCATGACAGGAAACTGGGTGAACAAACATATTTGAAGGTACATATAAAATAAAGGGTGAGAGTTACCTGTAGCAGCCACTGTGCTTCTGCACTGTAGCCTGTTCTTCAAAAATCACTGGAAATTTTTGTTTTTAAAAAGCACAGAATGCCTGGGCGGTGTTGCTCAGTTTGCTGGAACATCGCCCTGTGCATCCAAGAGTCTTGGATTTGATACCCAATCAGGGCACATATCAGTATGTGGGTTCCATTTCCAGTTATGGTGTGTCTGACAGGCAGCCGACTGATGGTTCTCCCTCACACAGATGTTACTTATCCTCTCTCTCTCCATCTCTCTATGTGAAAGGAATCTATATATATAAAAGTCCAGTGACCGGATGGTGGCATGACCACACGATTGCTATGCCCTGGCGGTCAGTGCGCTCCGATAGCAGGAGCAGCCGCTAGCGAACCCAGGGTGAGGCTGAGTCTCTGCACCCATCAAATAGCTGAGACTATCAGACTCTGACCTGTCCTCCAGCTATGCAGACCCTCTAAGGTGTGTTCTAGGAAGAGTGCAGGGAGCTGGTATAGGCGGATGGCAAGAGGGGACTTAATTGTGGACCGCCTGGGGAGGCTGTCCTGATAGCTGAGGATCCTGAAGCATGGCAGCTCTGAACATCCCCGATGGTGTCATCGACCTGGCCTCACATGTCAAGGACATTAACTGAGAGGCTTTGGGGTGCAAACCTCTCAAGGACACAGAACATGCCTTTACCCATGACATTACCCCAAAATATCAGCTCAGATTAATTTCCTCATTGAGCAGGTGCTCAGAGGGCGAGTTCAAAGTCACTTGGCTGACCGGGATGAGCGGTCCTCCCACAGTGAGCCGATCTCCGCAGGCTACATCCTCAAACAGTGCACAAATCCGTGCACCAGGCCTCTACTAGAAATAAATACATAAGAATTTCAAGGTATCCAAACACAGAACAGCACTAGTCTAGAGACAAAGTTAATAAAAAGACAACCTACCAAAACTATGTATAACATTCAGAATATGTAAATCTAAGAGGACATTTTATAGGGATAAATGCGCTACTTTATCAGAAAAGATCTCAAAGAATGTAACCTGGCACCTCAGGAAACTAGAAACACAACAGGAAACTAAACCCAAAAGTTGCAAAGAAATGAGACAATAAATATTAGAACAAACATGAATAAAAGGGAGATTAAGATAAAAGAAAGGAACACCTAAAAGGTATATTTTTTAAAAGATACAAAACTTTTCAAACCTTTATCTACAATAAAACAAACAAACAAGCAAAACCAAGCCTCAAATAAGTTCAAAAAGAAATGAAAGATATTACACCTGTCACTATGAAGCCAATGCACCATAAGAGATGTTAGCAGATGACATGACCCTACACAGAGAAATTTGTCAAGATCCCACTATAAGCCCCTGAAATTAATAAAAAAATTCAGAAATCTGGCCAAGTGACTCAGCTGGTGAGTGTGTGGTCCCTATGCAACAAGGTTATAGATTCGATCCCCCATCAGAGCACATGCAGGGGAGAGCCAGTGAATGCATAGAGGTGTAGAACAGCAGATTAATATATCCCTCTCTCTCTTTCTCTGTCTCCCTTCCTGCCTCTAAAATTAATAAATAAAGGATGGCTATCATGGCTCAATGATTGAGCATCAATCCATGAACTAGGAGGTCACAATTCAATTCCATGTCAGGCTACCTGCAGTGGTGGCAGGCTCAATCACCAGTGTGGGTCGAGAAAGAGGCAGGTGATCCAAGACTCTCATCATTTATGTTTCTCTCTCTCCCCTCTTCCTCCCTGATTAAAAAAAAAAAATATATATATATATATATATATATATATATATATATATATATATTTAAAATTTAAATACACCCCCCCAACCTTGCAGGGGCCTGAACCCTCACCCCTTCTGAGGGAGGTCTCCTGCCACTATGGCTGCTTTGCTTCCCACGCCCAACTCAGATTGGGACACAGGTGACAGACAGGGACTTGGCTGACAGCAGCTGCCCTATATCTAAATCCAGCCTAGTACCAGGAATGCTCAGGGCCTACTCAAGAATGCCAATAATCCTTTCCACTAATATTTACAGGGTAAACTAAGATCGTTGATAGAGTATTAAGTTTGACAGTAAAATAGTAATCAAGTTTTCAGATTAATTTAAATAGGCTAATTGAAATAAGTGAATATTCAAGAAAATTTAATTGTACTGGACAAAAAGCTGTTCCTAAAGTAGTAACTAAAATTTCTATTTGTAGTTCATCTCATGGTAAAATGCCTGAACATGCAATGAACCTAAAGCAGTCATATTTTTGTGCAAAAAAAAAAAAAATTTAAAGTTACCAAGACTGCATTATAAAACTTACAAAAGCCTCCATTAATCAAAAACAGGGGGGCTAGAAGGGTAATATCACAGAAGGAAAAATATCCTATAAGAAAATTACATCTTGAAAATTTTTACTTTACCAAATTAAGGTTCATTTGCAATGCTAACAGCAAGACATCCATGAAAAACACACATGTTGTCTAAATAAGACAAAGGGAAATCGTTTGGGCAAAAATAAAAAGGATCCCAAATCAATTATATAGAAAAGATTCCTTTATTAACTTGTGGTCGAGAATATATTTGTATATTTTCAGAAAACAACCCCAAGACCAGATGGATTCCTGCAACAGAGAGGAATTGACAGGAGTGCTCCAACCACGAAGACAAGAGGAAAAAACAGTCCAGAGATGGAAGACGCTGACAACGCCTTGCCACGCGAGCAGTCAGCAGCTGTGCACTGGTGCAGGTTACCTAGGACCAAACCAGAGAGGGTCGGACCTGCATTGCCACCATGTGCCCACCATCCAGATATCACTGCTGACATGTACACATAAGGAACTGTTGGACATTGAAATTGGGACTCAAACATTTTTTTGTTTTGTCTTGTTTTGTTATTATATGTTTATTTCCAGTCTGCAAAGGCAAAACTTTTTAAAGGAAAGAAATGGTGGGGAAAAGATACAGAGGCAAAGAAGCATTGAACAGACTATCAAACTACATTGGGAAGACAGGGGAGGTTGGGCGAGGGGGGCTGTAAGAGACCAACCGAAGGACTTGTACGCATGCATATAAGCACAACCACAGACTGCAACAAATAAAGAAAGAAAGCTTCTTCATAGCACAACAATAAGCAAAATGAAATGAAAGGCAATCTAGAGGATAGAGAAAATACTTGTAAATCATATGAAGAAAAAGCTTGGAGATATTGTGGATTCGGTTCTGCTCAGCACAATAAAGCACATAATGCCGATATGGAAGGATTTTCACACAAATAGTTGGAGTTCCCAGGGAATAAAAAGATATGTTAATACTATATTGCAGGCTGATAACAATGCAATGACTCTGTCTCAAAAGCAAAGTCTACATAACTTCAGTAAAAACACTTTATTTCTAAGCACTAGTAACAAGCATCTGAGCTTGCCACAAACAAGGTGGCAGTAGACCTGCTGAAAGCAGACATGCCCAAATCACGGACTTTGCAGAAAAGCGGCTGTGGGGGAGCAATATCTGCGAAGCGCAATTAAGCACATGCAAAAATAGGTGCTCCTGTATGTAGTAAGCAATTAATATATGGAATATACAAGAAAATCAAAAGACTGTTTCACCAAAAAATACAGTTAATAAACAAGATAAGGATGTAGAGACAATTCTTCAAAAAATAGATACAAATGACTAACGGGAATATAGAATACTAGAGGTCGGGTGCACAGAAATATGAACGAGGGGGAAAGGGCCCCGCAGCCTGATTTGCTCTCACGCAATCCAGGACCACTGGCTCCTAACCGCTCGCTGGCCTGCTTGATTGCCCCTAACTGCTTGCCTGACTGCCTGATCATCCCTAACCACTCTTCCTGCCTGCCTGATTGCTCTTAACACATTAAACACCATGTCAGTCACTGGTGAGTGACAGTACTTTCCGTCCAGACGACAAAACAGGCTGGGCGCTTAACGTGTTAACTGCTTGCCTGCCTGCCTGATCACCCCTAACAATCTCTGCATCAGCCCTGGTGGTTTTGTTTGGAAGGACGTCATTCGTCCAGAAGGTCGTTTGGCTCTCCAGTCTAATTAGCACATTACACTTTTATTACTATAGATGGTTTCCTCACTAATTAAGGTGGAATCCCTCAGGCTTCATGCAACACTACCAAGTCCTTCCCTGTGAATGTAGTACAGTGGGGAGAATTGGGACTTCAGGAAAGAAGGGAGCAGGAGAAACAGACTAAACCTCCCCAGGACACAAACTACCCAGAAAAGTAGAAAATCAAGCAGTACCACAGTCTACCTGGGAGGACAGAGCACACCCTGGGAGATGGGGCCTGGGAAATGCAAAGCCAAGTCCAGGTCACTGGTGAGAGTGAGGGTCTTACCCAGCGAGGATACAAGTTCAAAGTTCTCCAGCATCACATTCAGGTACAGCTGTCTCTGACCCTCATCAAGAAGGCTCCATTCCTCCCTGGTGAAGTACAGGGCAATGTCCTCAAAGGTCACGCCAACCTGTCAGAATGGAGACAACTGAAATCAGAGCTGTCTCTCTGAGAACCTCCACTCCTACTCCTTACACACCTTCCCCCCCTCAACCTCCTCCAGGGCACCCGGTTAGTGTGGACACCAGGCCCTAACGCCAGTGCAGGCTGCTCTCATCACAATCCCATTACTCACTATTACTTCCCTCAGCAGAGCAGCTGCGTTGGTGGGTGGGAAGGATTGGGGGCGAGGAGAGAGCAATGCCAATTAAGGTCTGGGTGATGCCTGCAGGGCCCCAGCCTTCCTGCCAAGCAATTCCACTGCAGTCTCCTAGATCATGCCTGAAGACAAAGCCAAGCCTGGGTTTATGCTTCTCCTTTAAGTCCCCACACCAGGTCCTAGGACCATCAGCTCACACTTCCTCCAGATGTGCACAACACTGGGTACTCTTTAACCTCTTCCCATCTTCAGTACCAGGTTCACTCCCTCAAGTCTGCCCCCTTCCTGCTCCAATGCCACTGGATCTCGCTGGACTCACCCATGAACTTGGCACATGGCATGTAGAGAAGCTTGTCTTCCAGCCGGGTCCAGGAACACCCCAGACCTCTGATGAACCCCACATCCGGGAAAGCCCCGAATGAGTCTGTGACATCCTCCCTGCAGCCTCTGATCTGTCCGCCAATCCTCACAGCCCACACCCTCAGGGGAGCCTCAGATGAAAGTCACCCCTGTCCTCTCTGCCCTGCACTTGCTGTGCCTCAGAAGACACAACACTCCTCTCTCCCCTCCTCCTTCTTCACGGTCCTCCATGCGGACTGAGCTGCAGGACGTAACAGCCGCCCGCACCCGGGCTGTGGGGTTCGCTGTAAGGACGCGATGAGGGCCCCGGGGGACAGGAACTCACCTCAGAGAAGCTCCTCAGAGCGGGCGCCGCCATTGCACTCTGTGAGACGAGAGGGGCAAGAGAGGCGGGAGAAGCTGCCGCTCAGGGAATGGCGGTCCCTGTCAGAGGCCCTGCGCGGTCCGGTAGCAACTGGGAGCTTCACTCCCACGTGTGAGCTGTGAGCACCACTGCAGGCTCCCACCATGGGCTGTGAGGCGGGGAACACCACTCTTCAGCCTTCTCCACCGGACCCTGCCCCACCCCCACCCCCCCATAAGGATTTGAGAACACAAACGCCCCCAGGAGGACTAGTCCCGCCCCACAAAAATGGACAAAGGAAACTGCCTTTTCTCAGCTACCATTGGCTGAGCCTGGTTGCATTCTACACAAGGCCTTCTGGGTAATGTAGTTCTAGGCTCCAGGAGCAGGATCCTGTTCTTTTCTCAGGGAACAGGAATGGATTTGGGGGCAAATAGCCCAAGGACACACCAAGTATACTCAGGGTCCTCCAGGGCCTTAAGGGGAGAGGATTTCCAGGGCAAGTTTGTTTGTCATGCACCTGCGTGGCTTCCTTTAGCTCCTGGTTTTGCAAATCTTTCTTCAGAATCTGCTCTTTCTGAGTAACAGGCATTGTTTCTTCATTCAGGCCATTTGGCATGTCTCTCCTTCAGCACTCATGTAGCCTGGGAGGTTGCTCAAGTCTCTAACCTGCCTCCATTGAATCCATTATACAAAGCTAATGTCACAAAACACTCATACTTAGAGCATCTGCTTCTGATGCCATCCGAAGTGTCAGCTTTGCCTGGGCTGCAGTATGCATAAGATGGCCAAGAGACATGTGAAAATGCTCAAAGTCACTGATCATCAGAGAGATGCAAATTAAAGCAACAATTAGATATCACCTCACCACAGTTAGAATGGCTGCCATCAATAAAGGACAAGTGCTGGGGAGGATGTGGAAAAAAGGGAACCCTAGTACACTGCTGGTTGGAATGCAAACTGGCGCAGCCATTATGGAAATCAGTATGGCCTTTCCTCAAAAAATTTAGTATGGAACTGCCATTTGATCCAGTGATTCCACTTCTAGGAATATATCCTAAGAAATCTCAAACAATGATAGAATGTATATGCCGTTATGTTCATAGCAGCACAATTTATAATAGCAAAGATGTGGACACAGCCCAAGTGTCCATCAATAGATGAGTGGATTAAAAAGCTGTGACACAGCCCTAGCTGTTTTGCTCAGTGGCTAGTGTCTCCCTGCGCTCTGAAGGGTCCCCCAGGTTTGATTCAAGCCAAGGGCACATGGCCAGTTTGCAGGCTTGATTCCCAGTAGGGAGCGAACAGGAAGCAGTCTATCAATGATTCTCTGTCATCACTGATGTTTCTCTGTCTCTCCCCATTTCGTTCTACTCTGAAATCAATAAAAATATGTATATTTAAAAAACTTGTGGACCATTTATAACATGGAATACTCTGTAGCAGTAAAAAAGAGAATCTTTACCCTTTCACATAGCATAGGGGGACCTGGAGAGCATCATACCAAGTGAAATAAGTCAGTCAGAGAAAGACAAGTATCACTTGATCTCACTGGCAGGAAGCCACCCATTGTCTTCACTATCAGAGAAGTGTAAACAAGGATCCCTGAAAGACCTATGCACCAATTCATTAGTCCAGACAATGGAGGCTCAGGCTATTTCCTGAGCAAACCTTCGCAGAGTAAATGTTTCAAATATTTATTGACCTTTAAGATAGTCTGTCTGTTACTGGAAATTACCTGCCTATGGGCTATAGGTGTATCCCAAAATTGAATAAAAGGATGGCGAGGCCAGAGCCCAAGGGCAGTCCTTCCTCTTGAGCTGGGGTCTCGCCTGGTCCCCCAATATTTCCAAATTATTGTTTCTTCTCTCATCTCAGATTTCATGTGTGTGTGGCCCCTCTTTCAGAGCCCGAACCCCGAAACACGTGGGACGTGGGAATTCACATCTGCCGCCTCAACAAAAATCTGGAAGAGAAGACTTCACCTAGAGCAAAAAACGAATAGTTTACCGGATTGGGGGAAAAACAGATTTCCCCGTATGGCTGGGGAATTTCACTGCAAGTAAAGCCCACGATCAGCTGCAGAAAATGTGATCTGTAAGCAGGGTGGGAACATATTTTCTTAGCCAGGCTAATGGGGCAGAATTCGGTTAAAAAGTAAGAAATTTTATTGTAGACTTTTGGTTGGCATGCTTAAGGAATTAGTTTCGGAAGGTATTCTCTTACAGTTTTTGCTTGATGTTATTGTAGAACATACCCATAGCCCTTGGTTTCCCGAAGAAGGTATATTAGATTTGAATGTTGAGAAAGAGCGGGTCAAAACTGGAAAAAGCTCAGCAGCAGGAGACATTTTAATTTATCAATTAGCTGATGCAAATGCCCATGCTGATAGTTAGAAATGCCTTACGCGTCTGAGAAAAAATAGTACCATCACAAAAGTGATTGGAGAATGTCAGAATGTGGAGTCAGGCACTTTTCAAGCAAATTTCCTCGCTGCCACAGTAATAGTGGCGGGGAGAAAGGTGTTATAATTGTGGAAAAACAGGACATTTAAAAAGGAATGTAGGCAACCAAGAAGAACACGAGGTGGCGGTCCAGGGAAAGGCGCGAGCATCCCGCCTCCCAATTCGATCAATGCAGATTCAACTTGTTGTTTTAAAAATATATTTTATTGTTTTTTTACAGAGAAGAAGGGAGAGGGAAACACAGTAACATCGATGGGAGAGAAACATCTATCAGCTGCCTCCTGCACACCTCCTAATGGGAATGTGCCCGCAGCCAAGGTACATGCCATTGACCAGAATTGAACCTGGGACCCTTCAATCCACAGGCCGACGCTCTAACCACTGAGCAAAACACAAAGGGCTGAGTTACTAATATATCTTTAATAAATCTCCAAGAACTTATGAAATATAAACCAAAGCAGAAAAATACTTAGAAGAAGCAAAGTTCTTTAATAAAATGGAACGTAAATCAATGGGTACGAGGAAAGCTTTGAAGAACAGATACAGAAAAAATGAGATCATGAAACAAATACACAGTGACTGATATGGTGAGCATTATGGGTGTCATGATGGTTTCAGTTTCAAGCACATGTCAAGATTTGTGAGACACTAAACACATGCAATTTTCTCACTACAGCTGTTAAAAATGGTTCAAGATAAAACAAATGTATGTTCACCTATTTTAAACAGGTTTGTCAACTCTATATTCAATTCACATACTTATGCCCTCTGGGTGCGAGTCTCATCTCAGTGACAGAAAATGCAACAATGAAGACCTTTCACCCAAACTCACTGGAATGCTGACTGGGTCTCACAAGCCACATCCCTGGACAAAGGATAGCCTTTCTCTTCACCTTTGTGTTCCTGCCAGCACACCAATGGCTCAGATGGGAATATTTGAGAAGCTTCAGGGACCCACAAAACCACTTGATTATAATTGATGCCAATGACCGCTCCACAGACGATAAACATGCAGGGGGTCCCTCCGATCTGTGTACACACCATTCCTGTAGTCTTTTCATCAAAAAAATTTCTGGGTGCAGGTTTAGATGAACACCATTCCATCTAATAGGCTGCAGTCTGGTCCGACAACAATTAGGTCAGTGTTTCTGTACTGCAAGGGGCTCCCCTCACTGCAATGGTCCTCCAACCGGTGACCAGCCCCCATGGAATTGAAGGCATTAGAGTACATGTCCCTCTGCAAGACCTGGGCAGGAGGTTCCATTCAAATGTCTTATCATCCCCTGAAAACAAGGAAAAAATTCACACTGCTCCCAGACATACTTGAGGTTGTCACAACTACCCCCTCTTTGGAGTGATTTCTGTGTCTCAAAGCATCCATCTTCACATGAGGACTAGAGTCCACAGTGTTTCCTGGAAAATAATGCAAATTTGGCTAAAACTGCTGAGCTAATTTCTGCAGCATAGTCTTCCCTGAACGACAAAAATGTTGGAGACAACATAAAAGTTTTTCACACCACCTTGCTTGAAGAGCCCAGATTTCCATATAAACTAACCCACACAGTAAATAGGACACCAAGATTAAAGAAGTCTTAGGAAAAGGCCTTCATTATTTTGCAAAGAAAGAGACCTGACACTGGCAGTTCTCCCATTGATGACTGAGGCACTCAATAAATTCATCACTAGCATCTAGGGAAAGTGTGTCCCTGAAAATGGCAGTGCCTTTGCAACATTATCTTTACTGGGGCAACTCATGACGGGGAAACAAGGAAGAACGAAGGGCTCAGGTATTCCTAATTCCAACAAATGAGACAACAGAGTTAGCTTCCCTGGGCACATGAGAATGGTGTTTGATGCCATCTGTAGGGGCCTTATAGGTGGTTCAGGTGAAATACCTTCAGCAACAGAAATTCCCATTGATATACATCTGGCAGGACAGCTCTGTATGTTAGAAAGTGCAACATAATTACATAGTGTTAAACATGAAAGCAAACACACACAACAGAAAAAATACTTATTGGAATGTTACATAATATAGGTGATTACATGTATGAGATATAATTCAGAAAAACAAGGATCCACAAATTTTCTTGTACTATTGTTAAGTCCTATCTAAGAAACTATATTTCCTACACATCTAAGAAATGTCTCACATTTGGACTTTTATGTGGAGAGCAAATTTAGAAGGATGCCTGAGACATTCCTCACATTAATTGCACTCATAATGGCTTTCTCCAGTGTGAACTCTCAGATGATATTGGAAACCAGTCCTACTTTTCAAAGATTTTCCACATTCACTGCATTTATAAGGCTTTTCTCCTGTGTGCACTCTCTGATGATATTGGAGATCATAGATCCTTGCAAAACATTTCCCACAGTCACTGCACTTATAAGGCTTTTCTCCTGTGTGCACTCTCTGATGATTATGAAGTTGAGACTGAGTGATAAAACATTTCCCACATTCACTGCACTCATAAGGCCTTTCTCCAGTGTGCCCTTTCCGATGATATTGGAGACCAGTGCTACTTGTAAAAGACTTTCCACATTCACTGCATTTATAAGGCTTTTCTCCAGTGTGAACTCTCTGATGATATTGGAGATTATATATCCTTGCAAAAGATTTTCCACATTCAATACATTTATAAGGCTTATCTCCTGAATGAACTCTCTGATGACAATGAAGCGTAGTGCTCTGGGTAAAAGATTTCCCACATTCACTGCTTTTAGAAGGCTTTTCTCCTGTATGAACTCTCTGATGATATTGGAGACCATTGCTCCTTGAAAAACATTTCCCACATTCACTACATTTATAAGGCTTTTCTCCTGAATGAACTCTCTGATGACAATGAAGCGTAGTGCTCTGGGTAAAAGATTTCCCACATATAGTGCATTCATAAGGCTTCTCACCTGAATGAAGTCTCTGATGATTAAGAAGGGCATGCCTATGTGTAAATGATTTGCCACATTCACTGCATTCATAAGGCTTTTCTCCTGTATGAAGTCTCTGATGACTAGAAAGGTGAGAGACAGATTTAAAAGATTTTCCACATTCATTGCACTCATAAGGCCTTTCTCCAGTATGCACTCTCTGATGATATTGGAGACCAATGCTACTTGTAAAAGACTTTCCGCATTCACTACATTGATAAGGCTTATCTTCAGTGTGAACTTTCTGATGACTACGGAGGTAGCTGTTAGTGGTAAAAGATTTGCCACATTCACTGCATTTATAAGGCTTTTCACCTGTATGAAGTCTCTGATGTTTACGAAGGACAGGCCTATTTGTAAAAGATTTCCCACAGTCACTGCATTCATAAGGCTTTTCTCCTGTATGAACTCTCTCATGACTATGAAGGGAAGTGCTCCGGGTAAAAGATTTCCCACATTCCTTGCATTTATAAGGCTTTTCACCTGTATGAAGTCTCTGATGTCTACGAAGGACAGGCCTATGTGAAAAAGATTTCCCACAGTCACTGCATTCATAAGGCTTTTCTCCTGTATGAACTCTCTGATGATTATGAAGTTGAGACTGAGTGATAAAAGATTTTCCACATTCATTGCACTCATAAGGCATTTCTCCAGAGTGTGCTCTCTGATGATATTGGAGACTACTGCTACTTGTAAAAGATTTTCCACATTCATTACATTTGTAAGGCTTTTCTCCAGTGTGAACTCTCTGATGACAATGAAGGGCAGTCCTCTGGCTAAAAGATTTCCCACATTCACTGCATTTATAAGACTTTTTTCCACTGTGAATTCTCTTATGAGAATGGAGGTCACTGTTACTGGTGAAATATTTCCCACATTCAATGCATTTATGAGGCTTTTCTGCAGTGTGAGAACTTTGATGATATCGGAGGCTACTCCAATAGGTAAAAGATTTCCCACATTCACTGCATTTATATGGCTTTTCTCCAGTGTGAAATCTCTGATGACGACGAAGGTCACTGCTAGTGATAAAAGATTTTCCACATTCAATGCATTTATAAGGCTTCTTTCCAGTGTGAAAATTTTGATGATAATAGAGGCTACTGCTACTCTTGAAAGATTTCCCACATTCACTACATTTATAAGGCTTTTCTCCTATCCGCACTCTATGATGATCACGAAGATTACTGTTGCCAGGATCTTCCTCACATTCTTTTCTGGTGTAAAAATCTTCTCTTCTTTGAAACATCAAACCACCCTTGGAAATATCATTTGGCCTATCCCTGGTCTGATCAGCCTTTAGGTGGAGATGCCCTGAGGAGGAAAGTGTTTCCTGCACAACCTCCCCACAGATGAAATGATTCTGGGACACATTTAAATTGCAGATCTTTGCAAGTGACATCCTCTCCACACCCCTAATGAAAGTGTTCTCTCTCACATGCTGCTGGCGAAATTTTGCACGGAAATAAAATTCTTTTGCACATGCGCCACACCTCAGCTGTATTTGTCCATGTGTTCCCTGCAGCTCAGTCAAGTGGAAAATCCTTCTCAACACTAGTCCACAACTCTCACAGGGGTGGCTCTTCCAGGAAGACAAGGATAACCTGGGATTCCTGTCCTGTGACACTCTTACAGAAACGTTCTGTTCAGTCGGTACCCCCACATTCCCTGCTCCACAGCAGCAACCTGAACAAAAGGAAACAGTGGTGAAGTACATGTTGATCTTATGAAATCAGATTATTTTTGCGAAAATTGTTTCCCCGTCATAACTAGGCAAGATTGCATAGAAGGTTTTTCAAGACAAGTGAGTTGAACTCTAAGGAAATAGTTGTTATACATTAGCTGGCCTCAAAGGTCAGTCAATGGTGAAAATCTCACCAAAACAGGAACAAAAGCTTAGGGTGGGAAACAAAGAAGACAAGAAGGCTTTACTCATTGTTCCTCCACAAACGGCTTCTTTTAGGACCTTTCATGCTGGGGACCTGCGTCTGTGTAGGATGATTTGCAAGGGCTGAAAGCCATACAACACAATTGTATTGAAGCACCGGATATTCAAGGTCAATATAATAATACTTCTGCAATCCAAAGCTCTGCAGGCATGGACCTAGGTTGGTTTGCAATAAAGAGGGTCCTGTGAAAGAGGTAGGGGGGCAAGGTCTAGAGGTGAAAGTTATCTGAGGGCATGGAATCTGAGTAGAAATGGTCATTATTACACCTGAACAGCTGGCGAAGTGTCAACAAAAAGGCAGTAGAAGCAAAATTGGATGAGGAATGGGTCATGGAAACAAAACACTTTTGGACAAAATGGGTTCCTAGTTATGACTTTAAAAAAGCCCTGGTGTCAAAACCTTTCCAACAGGCCTTCACCAAGGCAAGACCGCCTCTGGGTCCCCTTGTCCTTCATAAAGTCATGTGTCTTCTGTGATGCACAAGTGATTCTTCACCATGAATCCCAACTGAGTCGAACATGGGATTCAGATGATATAAATCCAAAAGAAAAAACCAAATAGATGTACGGTGAGCACCATCATAGAACTACAAACACAACAGAGATCATGCGTAAAAATCTATGTGAATGACATCAGCAAGATGGCAGAGTGAGAAATATAAGCCTTTCCACTCTCAGAACAAGTAGGCAGCTCTCCATGAACAAAAACAACTACAAGGGGTTAAGAGTACAATGAAACCCTGGCCGCTTCTCCTCAATGGTTGGCGCGTCCGGCTCCACACCGAAGGGTCGAGGGTTTGATTCCTTGTCAAGGTTACACACCTGGGCTGAGGTTAGCGCCCTGCCCCGCCTGGTGAGTGAGAGAGTCAACCAGTCATTGTGTCTCTCTCACATTTATGTTCCCCACTCTATCCCCGCTCCCCCCTTTCCACTCTCTCTGAAATGCACTGTGGTAAACACACACACACACACACACACACACACACACACACACACACACGATGGTTAAAAAAAAAGGAGTGCAATTAAACCAAAAAGAATTCAGTGGAGCCAAAATAAAAGGCGGCTGAATTACAAAGAGCTGACCAGAGTGCGTTACCAAACATATTTAGCTAGGGTAAATATGGGTGCCCTGTCCAGAGGATATGGAATATTCAAAGGCCAATCTGAGCTTGGGAATCGTAATCAGAGTGTTCAAGGCTAATTTGCTCTACACAGTCACAAAAGCAAGGACACAGCAAGCTATACTAGTCACTGTGCAGGCGTGCGCTCCTATAACCCAAAGACTAATGTCACTATTTCGAAAGAAGCCTCTTTGGTCTAAGTCGGTATAAAGTATGTTACTGACCAGGCAGTACGCACCTGCTTGGTTGGATCGCTGTGTTTGCAATGGCTGCCATGTTAGCAGCCGCTACTTAGTATGGCTCCTAGGCTGGCTCCTAGGTTGGGGGGGGATTCGTAGGGAAGATACAGTGTTAACCAGCCAGCGTGCAGCTCTCTATTTTGTAGACTCCTGTGTAGGACTTTACCTTGAAGAACTGTTTTCTCTAGTGGCTCCTTGGGAGCAATGGTTACGTGGACTGCAATAAGGACTCCCTATATACCCATGACTTCCCATATGTTCTCCACCTAATACCCGGCGTCCACAACTGTCCAGTTGCTGGCAGAGAACGACCTGTGCTCTCACAGTCAAAACAAGGGTCAGAGTTTCCTCCATCAATCACTGCGCCTGTATTAATGTTGACCCTATTGGCCTGCTCTGTGAAAAACTCTGGACATTTCTGTATTTACGAATCACAGAATTCTGTGCTACATTTGTGAACTCTCCAAGGTCTACTTAATGAGCGGGTCCATGACATTTATCAGCATGCATCCCAAAAGAAATCCCTTTGACAAGAACCTATCCCAGGAATAAATTAAAAAACAACACGTTTTCAAAGTATTCGCCACCAAAGCCTGTAAAACCGTCACTAGCCATTAAAAAAAAAAAAAAAAAAAATCTGCTGCCAAAGCCACTGTGGACCCATAGACTTTTTGTTATTCTAACCTAAGCTCCTGAAGCTTCAAGGAGACTAGGCTACTGGGACTTTCTCAAACCTGAAACAACACCCCACCTGTTCAAAACCCTTGATTCCATATGTAAATGAATGTAATTGTTGAGCTAGAATTGGTCCTAGAGTTGAAAGGAGTAACTGCTCATCAGATGCGTAGACATCAACACCGGACTAAAAGCAAGGACACCATCTACTAATCGATACCAAATAACTAGAGAGCACATACAGCCAGAGAAAGAATCCAAAATATTTTCTTTTAAAAAGGTTTGCAAGCTACAAGAGAACACAAATAGAACCAACATAATGAAGAAATGAACACAGAACAAAAGGAGAATACCGGATCGACAGAAATCATAAAAATGAATGAAACAGAAATATTGGTGTTGCATAATTATAATGAATAAAATGAACAATGCAATAAAGAGTATCAAAAGCAGACATAAAGAATATGTGCTCCCACACCCAGCTCAGATCGGAACCCAGGCAACAAAAAGAGACCCGGCCCAGCTCACATCGAGATACAGGTGACAGACAGAGACTTGGCCCAGCTCAGATCGGGACCCAGGTAACAGACAAGAGACTTGGCCGACAGCAGTTGCCCTATATCTAAATTCAGCTGAGCATTTGGAATGCTCAGGGCCCACTCAAGAATGCAAATAATCCTTCCTACTAATATTTACAGGGTAAACTAAGATTGTTGGTAGAGTATTAAATTTGACAGTAAAATAGTAATCGAGTTTTCAGATTAATTTAAATAGGCTAATTGAAATAAGTGAATATTCAAGTACTGGACAAAAAACTATTCTTAAAGTAATAACTAAAATTTCTATTGGTAGTTCATCTCATGGTAAAATTCCTGAATATGCAATGAACCTAAAGCAGTCATATGTGTGGGGGGGAAAAAAATTTTTTTTAAATTTAAAGTTATCAAGACTGCATTATAAAATTTACAAAAACCTCCATTAAAAAAAAAAGGGGGGGGATAGTAGGGCAATATCATGTAAGGAAAAATATCCTATAAGTAAATTACATCTAGAAAATTTTTACTTTACCAAATTAAGGTTCATTTGCAATGCTAACAGCAAGACGGCCATTAAAAACACACATGGTGTCTAAATAAGACAAAGGAAAATCGTTTGAACAAAAATAAAAAGGATCCCAAATCAATTATATAGAAAAGATTCCTTTATTAACTTGTGGTCAAGAATATATTTGTATATTTTCAGAAAACAACCCCAAGACCAGATGGATTCCTGCAACAGAGAGGAATTGACAGGAGTGCTCCAACCACGAAGACAAGAGGAAAAAACAGTCCAGAGATGGAAGACGCTGACAACGCCTTGCCATGGGAGCAGTCAGCAGCTGTGCACTGGTGCAGGTTACCTAGGACCAAACCAGAGAGGGTCGGACCTGCATTGCCACCATGTGCCCACCATCCAGATATCACTGCTGACATGTACACATAAGGAACTGTTGGACATTGAAATTGGGACTCAAACATTTTTTTGTTTTGTCTTGATTTGTTATTATATGTTTATTTCCAATCTGCAAAGGCAAAACTTTTTAAAGGAAAGAAATGGTGGGAAAAAGATACAGAGGCAAAGAAGCATTGAACAGACTGTCAAACTACATTGGGAAGACAGGGGTGGTTGGGCGAGGAGGGCTGTAAGAGACCAATCGAAGGACTTGTACGCATGCATATAAGCACAACCAATGGATATAAGACACTGGGGCGGGGGGGGGGGGGGGAGGGTGGGCAGGTGAAGGCATGTCCTGGGGGGTAGGGGAGGGCGGGGGGAGATCAAAGGGGGAAAAAAGAGGAGACATATGTACTACTATTTGTAATACTTAAAACAATAAAAATAAAATAAAATTAAAAAAAAAAAGAATATGTGCTGTCCACGACAAGTCACTAGAAATCATCCAGATGGAAAGAAGAAAAATAAATTTAAAGAATATAGCAAATTAAATTAAGTAAAACCATCAAGTTAACCTATAATTTGCATCATGGGAATCCCAGGAAACGCTAAGAGTGTTGGTCATGGAATGAGACAGAGAAAGAGAGAGAGAGAGACAGAGAGAGAGAGAGAGAGAAGGGGGAGGGGGTGGAGAAGAAGAGGGTAGAATTTTATTTTTTAAAAATAAGCTGAAACCGACTTCTGTAATCTGAAAAACGAAATGTTAACAATCAAGAACATGTACTCTCACAGGTCCCTGTAGAGATTCAATGCAAACTGTACTTCCTCAAGAAATGTTAGAGTAAAATGGGAAACCATAAAAAGCTTAGAAGAATCCATAGGCAGCAAAACAGCAGACATATGCCCTAGCTGGTCTTGCTCAGTGGGTTGAACACCCTGCCTGCTGACTGAAGGGTCCCAGGTTCGATTCCAGTCAAGGCCACATGACCAAGTTGCAGGCTCAATGCCCAGTAGGGGACATGCAGGATGAGGCAGTCCATCAATGATTCCCATCATTGATGTTTCTCTAACTCTCTTTTTTTTCCCTCTCCTTTCCTCTCTGAAATTTATAAAAATACATATTTTTTTAAATAACACTAAAGAAAATTACAGGCATATGTCGAACCAATTATCTTTACCGATACAGCTCCTAGGGCAATGGAAACTAAAGAGAAAATAAACAAATGTGACTACTTCAAAATAAAAAGCTTCTGCACAGCAAAAGAAACCATCAACAAAACAATAAGAAAGCCCATTGCATGGGAGAACGTATTTGCCAACGTTATCTCCCATAAGGGTTTAATATAAAAAATTTATAGGGAACTCACACTACTTAACAAAAGGAAGATAAACAAGGTAATCAAAAAATGGGCAAAGGACCTAAATACACACTTTTGAAAAGAGGACATAAAGAAGGCCCAGAGATATATGAAAACATGCGCAAAGTCACTCATCATCTGAGAGATGCAAATGAAAACGACAATGTGGTACCATCTCACACATGTTAGAATGGCTATCACCAACAAAGTTTGTGGAGAAGAATGGCACTGCTGGTGAGAATGCAGATTGGTGCAACCACTGTGGAAAATAGTATGGAGTTTCCTCAAAAAATTAAAAATGGAACTCCATTTGATCCAGTGTTCCCACTTCTAGGATATATTTCAAGAAATCAGAAACACCAATCAGAAAGGATATATGCACCCCTATGTTCATAGCAGCACAATTTACAATAGCTAAATTTGAAAACAGCCTACGTGCCCATCAGCAGATGAGTGGATTAGAAAACTTTGGTACATCTACACAGTGGAATATTATCTTACCTAATAATAAACAAACATGTAAATTGTTCCTACCTCCACTATGCTCACAACCAATCAGAAAGAGTATGCAAATTTAAAGGTCAAAGAGGACAGCTGCCCAGCTGCTCCTGGAGGGGAGTGGCCAGGTGGGGCAAGATGCCTGCTAGGAGAGGGACAGCAGGGGTGGGGGGGTGAGAGGAAGAGGGGGTAGGGTGCGGACAAAGGGCTCTACAGGAGTAGAGTGCTGCAGGGAAGACAAGACTGCAGATTCCTGAGTCTGCAGCTGGGGTCTGCAGGGAAGGTGAAGAAGGCAGACTGGAAGCCAAGAAAAGGAAGGCCTATTTGGCGAATTTCTTCCTGCAAAGGGTCTCTAGTGCTGCTATAAAAAAGAAGGAACGTTTTACCATTTGCAACAGCATGGATGGACATGGAGAACATTATGCTAAGCGAAATAAGTCAGTAGGAGAAAGATAAAAAGCACATCATCTCACTCATTTGTGGAGTATAATGAACATAAACTGATGAGCAAAAATAGAGCCAGAGGAAGAAAAGTAGTTTAGAATATAAGAGAAGTAACCCTATTATTTGCAGAGTTTTAATATTTCCTACAGGTTTATGATATCACACTCTGCTAGTACAGTTGTGGTAATATTATTATACTTAAAATCCTTTTTTTCTTAAAATTTTAACTTTTATTGCATGTAATATCATGATATGTAAGATCATCTTCCTTGAATAATTGGTGTTTATTGCATGGAACATTATTATATTTTCAAGAAGAACAGCGTTGGAGGATCACAATACCAGATTCCAAGCTATATTACAAAAATACCTGGTACTGGCACAAAAACAGACACATAGAACAGTGCAACAGAATAGAGAACCCAGAAATTGACCCAAGCCATTATGCTCAATATTTGACAAAGGAGGCAACAGCATACAATGAAGTCAAGACCGTCTCTTCAATAAATGGTGCTGGGAAAATTGGATGGATACATGCATAGAATGAAACCAGACCACCTGCTTATACCATACACAAAAATAAACTCAAAATGGATAAAGGACTTAAACTCACGACAGGAATCCATAAAAATCTGAGAAGAATCCACAGGCAGTAAAATATTAGACCTATGTCCTAGCAATATCTTTACCAATACAGCTCCTAAGGCAATGGAAACTGAGGGGGGAAAAAATAAACAAATGGCACGACATCAAAATGAGAAGCTTCTACACACAGCAAAAGAAACCATCAACAAAACAAGAAAGCCCACTGCACGGCAGAACGTATTTTCCAATGTTAGCTCCGATAAGGGTTTACACCAGAAAATTTATAGGGAACTCCTACACCTCACATTATGAACCACAAAGCATCAAAAGAGATATTGAAGTTAGGAGACGACCTGACCCTCCATAGAGAAATTTGTCAAGTTCCCATATGAGCTTCTGAAATTAATAAACAAATTCAGAGCCCTGGCCAGGTAGCTCAGCTGTTGCGTGTGTGGTCCCGATGCACCACGGTTGTGGGTTTGATCCCCCATCAGGGCACATGTAGGGGACAGCCAACAAATGCTTAGATGGGGAGAACAGTAGATCAATGTTTCCCTCTTTCTCTGTCTCCCTTCCTGTCTCTCAAAATAAATAAACAAAGGCTGCCCAGTACCATTGAATGATTGAGCATTGACCCATGACCTAGCAGAACATATATCCATTCCTTGCCAGGGGGCATGCACAGGTTGCCAGCCCAATCTCCAGTGGGGGAGGGCAGGAAGCAGCTGGTCAATGACTCTCTCTCATTATTCATGTTTCTCTTTCTCCTTCTCTTCCTCTATGAATTCAATAAAATATATTATAAAAATATGTAAACAACTTAAAGAAGAAATAAAGAGCACTGGTCCCTGTCGCTCAGTGCCAAGAGTGCCTGCGTGTACATTGGAAGGTCATGGGTCCCATTCCCAGTAAGGGATAGTTACATGGTTTTCAGGTTCAATGACCCCTCTTAGTTAGGGCACATGTGGGAGCCAACCAATAGCGCACGCTCTCTCTCTCTCTCTCTCAGGAAAAAAAAAAAAATCAATGGGAAAAAAATTCTCACTATTCAGGTTAGGAAAAAACAAGAATAAAGAATTGAATTCAGAAAAGTTATGGGAGTGTAGATCCACAATAGTGGTGTAGGCAAAGGCCTATACTCGCTGCCTCCCATCCCACATCAAAATTAAAACTAAAATACAGAAAAACCATCAGCCAGAACCGCTGGACAGCTGGCTGAATGGAAGTCTTATGAAGAGAGAAGTAAAGAAAGCAGCACACTGAGACGGGTAGCAGTTGTGGAGGCACGGAAGGTGCTGATCTGGTACCCATATGAGCCACTATTTTATTTCGGAGAAAGGTAGTCTCTACAGAGATCACCCGGTGGAGCAAGGGGTCCCATACCACATAAGATGCATACCCCACGGTTCCAGAGCTGGGGAAAAAAGCCCCTACTGGCAGTACGAATTACAAACTGTAAAAACCAGTGCGCAGTAAAACAGAGGTTACAGGGGACTCAGTTGCTCCTCTTACATCGTCAGTAGCACAGACTGAACTTACAAGCTCCAGATTCCTCTGACCTCCAGGGCTAAGCCAGCCTTGGGGAGAGGGGTGGATTAAGACACATATGAGGAGACACTGGACTGACTGGCATCGGGGCAGGAACTCGGGGGGGCAGCTTTCTCCCAGAGGGAGGTGCTCCCAGAGGTCATTATACCTATGTTGTGATATCCCAGGTCACAGGTCAGACTGACAACCATTTCTGTTTGCTCTGCCTTGGTGATTCCCAGGCACTTCAACCCACCCAATTTACAACTCCACCCAAGCTGTGTGCAGTGGCTTTTGTATCTGAATGGCCTGTCCTTGCTCAGGCTAAAACCCATCAAATAAGTTGCAGTTGGGTCAGGGAGCCCCAAACCTGTCAATAAAAGGCCTGAGACTTGGCACTAGCAGTAGCCTTCCTTGATTCACAGCTGGGCCTCATCGGGGCAATCCAAACCCAAAACAAAGAGGAGAATCTGCAGGTCCCTCTGTAGATCCTGCTGGGTGTCCCAGGTAGTGGCTGACTTTACACCTCCCTGGAGACCCAAGAGCCAGTGTACCCAGTGGTCAGTGTCATACCATACCAGCTTATAACTCTTCACACCCATAAGCGACACACTCAAGAGGCAGACTCACTGACCAACAATGTCCCACTGAAGCAAGTCCTGCTCCATATAGGTATCTCCTGAACAGCAGCTCACCCAGTGTAGTCTCATGTGACCCCTGCACATGCTAACATCCTGAACATAATTCTGGCAAATGGAATCCAGCATTACATTAGAAAGATCATACACCATGCCAAGTGGGATTTATTCCAGGGATGAAAGGTTGGTACAATATCTGCAAATCAATAAATAGGATACATCAGGTAAATAAACTGAAACACAAAAATCACATAATCATATCAATCGATGCAGAAAAAGCATTTGACAAAATCCAACACCCTTTCTTGATTAAAACTCTCAGCAGCCCTAACTGGTTTGGCTCAGTGGACAGAGCATCGGCCTGCGGACTGAAGGGTCCCAGGTTCGATTTTGGTCAAGGGCATGTACCTTGGTTGTGAGCACATCCCCAGTAGGACGTGTGCAAGAGGCAGCTGATTGATGTTTCTCTCCCATCAATGTTTCTAACTCTCTATCCCTCTCCTTTCCTCTCTGTAAAAAATCAATAAAATACATTTAAAAAAATAAATAAATAAAATAAAACTCTCAGCAAAGTGAGAGTACAGGGATCATACCTCAACATAATAAAACCCTTACATGACAAACCTACAGCCAACATCAGACTCAATGGGCAAAAACTAAAACCATTTTCCCTACTAACAGGAACAACACAGGGAAGCCCACTTGCACCGCTCCTGTTGGATATAATACTGGAAGTGCTAGCCACAGCAATCAGACAAGAAAAAGAAATGAAAGGCATCCAAATTGGAAAAGAAGAAATAAAACTGTCATTATTCACAGAGGACATGATATTGTACATAGAAAACTCTAAAGACTCCATAAAAAAACTACTGAATATAACAAATATATTCAGCAATGTAGCAGGATACAAAATTAACACCCAGAAATATATGTCTTTTTTACACACCAATAATGAACTCACGGAAAGAGTAACAAACAAACAAACAAACAAACAAACAAACAATCCCATCTACCACTGCACCAAAAATATTAAGATATCAAGGAATAACTTAACTAACTTTGAAATTTAAAGTTAACTTACTCCTAAAAGTACAGGAAGTTGAAAAAAGAGATAGAAGACATTAAAAAAAATATAGAAAAATTTCCCGTACTCAAGGATTGGTAGAATAATCATCATTAAAATGTCCACACTACCCAAAGCAATCTATAGAATCAATGCAATTCCCATGAAGATACCAAGGGAATATTTCAGATACCTATAATAAACTCTCCAAAAATTCACATGAAATAAAAAAACAAAACAAAAAGGAATAGCAGCACCAATCGTGATAAAGAAGAACAAAGTTGGAGGGATCATAATACCAGATACCAAGATATATTACAAAAATGCCTGGTACTGGCACAAAACACACATATAGAACAATGCAACAGAATCGAGAACCCAGAAAGCGACAGAAGCCATTATGCTCAATATTTGACAAAGGAGGCAACAGTATACAACAGAGTCAAGACAGTCTCTTCAATAAAGGGTGTTGGGAAAATTGGACACGTACACGAAAAAGTGAAATGAGACCACCAACTTATACCATACACAAAAATAAACTCAAAATGGATAAAGGACTTAAACTTAAGACGGGATTCGATAAAAACCTTAGAAGAATCCACAGGCAGCAATATATCAGACATATATCCTAGCACCTAGAGCAATGGAAACGAAGAATCCATTGTATGATGCATTCAGTGGAGGCAGGTTAGAGCCACTGAGAGACTTGAGCAACCTCTGCAAGCTGCAATTGGCTGAAGGAGACACAGCCAAAAGTCTTGAATGAAGAAACAATGCCTGCCATTCAGAAAGAGCAGGTCCTGAAGAAAGATATGCAAAACCAGCCAGAAAGTGCAGCAGAAACAATCTTGCCCCAGAGGTCACGTACACTGAAGGCGCTAGAGGACCCTTAGTATCCTTGGTGTGTTCCTGGGCTATTTGCCCCTAAATCCTGTCCTTGAGCCAACTGAGAAAGACAGGACCCTGGCCTTGGAGCCTAGAAACTACATTACCCACAAGGCGAAGTTAGGAATGCCACCAGGCTGAGCCAAAGGGGGCCCAGAGAAGGCATTCCCCTTTGGCGGCTTCTGTAGGACGGACCAGTAGTCCTCCTGGTGGGATTCTGTCTTGTCAGGTTATTGGCACTACATCAAAATAAAAACCTTCTGCACAGCAAAAGAAACCAAGAAGAAAGCCTACTGCATGGGAGAACACATTTGCAAATGTTATGTCTGATAAGAGTATTCTCTACAAAATTGACAGGGAACTCATACATCTTAACAAAAATGAGATTAAAAAATCCAATCAGCCCTGAACGGTTTGGCTCAGTGGATGGAGCATCGGCCTGTGGACTAAAGGGTCCCGGGTTCATTTCCAGTCAAGGGCATGTACCTTGGTTGCAGGCACCTCCCCAATAGGAGGTGTGCAGGAGGCAGCTGATCAGTGTTTCTCTCATTAATGTTTCTAACTCTCTCTCCCTCTCCCTTCCTCTCTGTAAAAATTCATTAGAATACATATTTTTAAAAATCCAATCAAAAAATGGGCAAAGGCCTTAAATAGACATTTTCCTAAAGTGGACATACAGAAGCCCGAGACATATATGAAAACATGCTCAAAGTCATTAATCATCCGAGACATGCAAATCAAAACGATATTGAAATACCACCTCACACCTGTCAGGCTGGCTATCATCAACTAATCCAAAAATGACAAGTGCTGGGAAAGATTTGGACAAAAAGGAACTCCTGAGCATGGCTGGTGGGAATACAGACGGGTGCAGACTCTGTGTAATATATTACAGAGCTTCTACAAAATTAAAAATGCAACTCCCATTTGACCCAGTAATCCCACTTCCAGGAATATATCCCAAGATATCAGAAACAGCCCTAGCTGGCTTGGCTAAGTAGATACACCAGTGGCCTGCAGACTGAAGGGTCCCAAGCCAATGAAGGCCAAGGGAACATGTTGGGTTGTGGGCTCGAACCCCAGTAGGGAGCGTGCAGGAGGCAGCCGATCAATGATTCATTGTCATCATTGATGTTTCTGTCACTCCCTTCCTCTCACTGAAATCAATAAAGAAATATATTATTTAAAAAAAGAAATCAGGAAGGACATATGTACCCTTTGTTCATAGCAGCACAATTTACGATATCTAAGATTTGGAAATAGCCTAAGTGCCCATCAGTAGGTGACTGCATTAAGAAACTGTGGTAGCCCTAGCTGATTAGGCTCAATGGATAGAGCGTCGGCCTGTCGACTGAAGGGTCCCAGGTTTGATTCCAGCCAAGGGCACATGCCTGGGTTGCTGGCAAGATCCCCAGTAAGGGGCGTGCAGGAGACAGCCAATCAATGATTCTCTCTAATCACTGATGTTTCTATCTCTCTCTCCCTCTCCCTTCCTCTCTAAAATCAATAAAATATATTTTTAAAAAAACAAAACTGTGGCCCTAGCCAGTTTTACTCAGTGGATAGAGCATTGGCCTGCGGACTGAATGGTCTTGGGTTAGATACCGGTGAAGGGCACATGCCTGGGTTGCGGGCTCAATCCCCAGTGTGGGGCGTGCAGGAGGGAGCTGATCAATGATTCTCTCTCTTCAGTGATGCTGTATCTCTCTCTCCCTCTCTCTTCCTCTCTGAAATCAATAAAAATATATTTTAAAAACCTCACAAAACTGTGGTAGATCTACACAATGGAATATTATGCTGCTGTAACATAGAAGGAACTCTTACTATTTGCAACAGCATGGATGGACCTGGAGAGCATTACGCTAAACGAAATAAGCCAGTCGGAGAATGACAAATATCACATGATCCCACTCATTTGTGGTCAATGGGGGAAAGAGGAGACATATGTAATACATATATAATACTCTAAACAATAAAGAATTTTTTAAAATATGTTGAAAATATCCATATTACACAACACAATCTACAGATTAAATGCAATCCTGAGGATAATTCCTATGGTATTTTACAAAGAAATGAAAAGAGAATCTTGAAATGTATGGAACTAAAAAATGAGAATAGGAAAAAAAAAATCGTGAGTGAGAACAAAACTGGTGGCATCACACTTCCTGACTTCATTTTAGTACAAAGACAAAGCAAGCAAACAGTGTGTTGGTGGAGAAACACACACACATACATCAACAGAACAGAACAGAAAACACAGAAATAAACCCAAGCACATCCTTTCAAGTAACCTCTAACAAAGCTGCAAGACACAGAAGAAGGGAAAGATAGTTTCTCCAATGAATGGTGCTGCTGAAATCAATGCTCACATGTAAACACAACAATACTGATCACCACTGATAAAATGGAACTCAACCTGCATGACAGAATTGAATGTCAGCGCTAAAATTGAAAACTCCTCAGGACAACCAAGAGAAAAAGTTTTGGAGCTTTATTTCAGACAGGATTTTCTGAATGTGACACCAACCACCAGACAAAAAAGAAAAAATAAACAGTCAAGATTGCAACAAATAACGAAAAAAAGCTTCTTCACAGCACAACAGCAATAAAAAAAATGAAATGAAAGAAATCTAAAGAACAGAAGAAAATACTTGCAAATTATATGAAGCAATCACTTGGAGAGATTGTGGATTCAGTTCTGATCAGCATAATAAAGCAAATATTGCAATATGGAAAGAAATTCACACAAATAGTTGCAATTCCCAGGGAAAAATAAAGGTATGTTAATACCACAGTGTGGGCTAATAACAATGCAATGACTCTGTCTCAAAAGAAACTCGAAATAACTTCATTACAAATTCATTATTCTAAGCACTAGGAACAAGCATCTGAGCTCGCCAGAAACATGGTGGCACTAGACCAGCGGAACACAAAGTTGCAAAAACATGGACTTTGTAGAAAAGCAGGTGTGGGGGAGCAATATCTGCGAAGGCAATTAAGCACATGCAAAAATATGTGTTCACGTATGTTATAAGCATTTAATATATAAAATATACAAGGTGTTCAAAAGAATGTGTAACCAAAATATACAATTATTAACCAGGATAAGGATGTAGAAACACTTCTTCAAAAAAATAGGTACAAATGACCAACAGGAATATAGAAAATGCTTTCCTCACAGAAAAAAGTGGAATCCCTCATGCTTCCTGCAACACTACCAACCACAAGTCCCTCCCTGTGAACTTAGTACAGCGGGGAGAATTGGGACTTCAGGAAAGAAGGGAGCAGTGGATACAGACCCACCCTCCCCAGGACAGCAACTACCCAGGAAACTGGAAAATCAAGCAGAACCACAGTCTACATGGCAGGACACAGCCCACCCTGGGAGATGGGGCCTGGGAAAACCCAAAGCCACGTCTAGGTCACTGGTGACACAGTGAGGGTCTTACCCAGCGAGGATACAAGTTCAAAGTTCTCCAGCATCACATTCAGGTACAGCTGTCTCTGACCCTCATCAAGGAGGCTCCATTCCTCCCTGGAGAAGTACAGGGCAATGTCCTCAAAAGTCACTCCAACCTGTTAGAATCAAACCAGAGCTGTCTCTCTGAGAACCTCCACTCCTACTCCTTACACACCTTCCCCATCCTCACTCTCCCTCAGGGCACCCGGTTAGTGTGGACAGCAGGCCCTCATGCCAATGCAGGCTGCTCTCTCATCACAGTCCCATTACTCACTGGGATTGCCCTGAGCAGAGCTGCTGGGTTGGGTGGGAAGGGTTGGGGGAGGGGAGGGAAGGGGAGAGAGCAATGCCCGCTGGGACCCAGATTTCCTGCTACTGAATACCGCTGCAGGCTCCTAGATCGCCTCCAAGACGAAGCCATGCGTGGGTTTATGCTTCGCCTTTAAGACCTAGGGACCATCAGCTCACACTTCCTCCAGATGTGCACACCACTGGGTAATGTCCAACTCCTTCCCATCTTCAGACCCAGGTTCAGTCCCTCAGCTCTGCCCCCTTCCTGCTCCAATGCCACTGGATCTCGCTGGACTCACCCATGAACTTAGCACATGGCGTGTAGAGAAGCTTGTCTTCCAGCAGGATCCAGGACCACCCCAGGCCCCTGATGGACCCCACAGCCCAGAAAGCCCCGAAAGAGTCTGTGACGTCCTCCCTGCAGCCTCTGATCTTTCCGCCAATCCTCACAGCCCACACCCTCAGGGGAACCTCACATGCAAGTCACCCCTGTCCTCTCTGCCCTGCACTTGCTGTGCCTCAGAAGCCACAACGCTCCTCTCTCCCCTCCTCCTTCCTCACGGTCCTCCATGCGGACTGAGCTGCAGGACGTGACAGGCGTTCGCACCCGGGCTGTGGTGTTCGGTGTGAGGAGGAAGTGAGGTCTGGGGACTCTATCTCACCTCAGCCCGTCTCCTCAGCGCGGGCGCCGCCATTGCACTCTGTGGGCTGAGCGGGGCTGGAGCCGCTGAAGTAGAAGCCGGTTAAGGAATGGCCGTGCCCGTCCCGGCCCTGCCGTGGGTTCGGGTGGCGACTCCGACCATTGGCTGTGTGGCGGGGAACACCACTCTCGAGCCTTCTCCACGGAACCCTAAGCCCAAGAACCCCTGACTGCCGGATACAATAACCTGAAGACAAAATCCCGCCAAGCGGCCTACTGGTCCCGCCCTACAGAAGCCGCCAAACGGAAATGCCTTCTCTGATCCCCCATTGGCTCATCCTCATGGCATTCCAAGCGTCGCCTTATGGGTAATGTAGTTTCTAAGCTCCAAGGCCAGGGTGTGGTATTTCTCAGTTGACTCAAGGACAGGATTTAGGGGCAAATAGCCCAAGAACACACCAAGGGTCCTCTAGCGCCTTCAGTGTAGGTGACGTCTGGGACAAGTTTGTTTCTGGTGCACTTTCTGGCTGGTTTTGAATATCTTTCTTCAGGACCACTCTGTTCATAGCAGCACAATTTATAATACTGAAGATCTGGAAACAGTCCAAGTGCCCAACAATAGATGAGTGGATAGAAAACTGTGCTACATTTATATCATGGAGTACTATGCGGCTATAAAAATGAAGAATCTCTTACCC
Source organism: Corynorhinus townsendii (assembly GCA_026230045.1). Lineage (NCBI taxonomy): Eukaryota > Metazoa > Chordata > Mammalia > Chiroptera > Vespertilionidae > Corynorhinus > Corynorhinus townsendii. Next base: position 48,543,877 of record JAPDVU010000011.1, on the reverse strand, counting down.
TTTCAGACAGCATGGAGGGACCTGAAGAGCATCATGCTAAGCGAAATAAGTCACTCAGAAAAAGACAGTATTACTTGATCTCACTCATATATGGAATATAACAACAAAAAAAACCTGATGGCCCTAACCGGCTTGGCTCAGTGGATACAGCGACAGCCTTCCGGGCTGAAGGGTCCCAGGTTCAATTCCGGTCAGGGGCATGTACCTTGGTTAAGGGCACATCCCCAGTGGGGGGTGGGCAGGAGGCAGCTGATCAATGTTTCTCTCTCATCGATGTGTCTGACTCTCTGTCCCTCTCCCTTCCTCTCTGTAAAAAAGAAATAAAATATATTTAAAAAACAAAAAAAGCAAAACCTGATGAATGGAGTAAATTCACAGACATAGAAGCATGGAATCTCAAAAGCAAAGAAGGGTAAAAAGCAAAAAAGAAAAACATCCTCAGGTGTTTGACAGCTTTTACCTGAGCAAGGACAGGCCATTCACACACACACACACACACACACACACACACACACACACAGTGAAAACCAAGTCACCTGAGCCTTGAGCATTTTCTTCTGTTCTCTGAAAGCAACGGGAAAGCTCTAGCTTTCTATGTTCTGGGTCTGCTCTAAATTTGTGTTTATAAATCTGTCTTCAATCAGTTGAGTCTCTGGAAATGCTGATACCCCTCCATGCACCTTTCTCCTCCTTCACTGTGTAATTGTGGCCTAAACCCCAGCTGCCGGAAAGCGTCTCGTGTGCAATCCTGTTTGCCAGTATAGGCTTTCTAGCCGCTGCTTTGCGTTTTCAGAAGCTGTGTACTTTGATGCCTATGTGCAGCCTTGTGACGTCTTTGCCAAATAAATAAAGAACACGTGTACACACATGTGCCCGGCATTTAGGAGGAGCTCAATAAATGGTAGTGAAAACCCGAAAAAAATATAAAATTAAAATAAAGCAAAAAAGGAACAAAATGAGTAAAACTCCAATATCAATCTTTGTTGTTCCACTGCTTTTTTAATATATTTTTTCATTTAAAAAAATATGGAACGTTTCACGAATTTGCGTATCATCCTTGGGCCAGGGCCATGCTAATCTTCTTTGTATCTTTCCAATTTTAGTATATGTGCTGTCAAAGAAAGCACTCCACTGTCTTTTTGTTAAAGAAAATTGCCTCAACAAATCAACAAAGAATGAGTGCTGGTCAGGATGTGGAGATTAAGGAACCCTGGTGCCCTGCTGGTGGGAATATAAATGCGTGCAACCACAGTGGAAAACAGTATGGAGTTTACTCCAAAAGCTGAAAATGGAGCTCCCATTTGATCCAGTGATCCCACTTCTAGGATATATTTCAAGAAATCAGCCCTAACCGGTTTGTCTCAGTGGATAGAGCATCGGCCTGCGGATTGAAGGGTCCCAGGTTCGATTCCGGTCAAGGGCATGTACCTTGGTTGGGTGCACATACCCAGTGGGGAGTGTGCAGGATTCAGCTGATCGATGTTTCTAGCTCTCTATCCCTTTCCCTTACTCTCTGTAAAAAATCAATAAAATATATATATTTTTAAAAGAAACGTTTAAGATTCCTCCATATCTGCCTGGCTGGTGTGACTCAGTGGTTGAGACCCCAGGCTGCTGCAGCTTGGAGGGGATCACGTTATGGGTGTGCGCGCCCCTGCCAGGCTGAGACCCCAGCCCAGGCTGCCAGGGGTTCGCGCCCCTCCTAGGCTGAGACCCCAACCCAGGCTGCTGCTGCAGGCAGAAATCACGCCATGGGGATGCACGCCCCAGCCAGGCTGAGACCCCAGGCCAGGCAGCAGCCGCTGGCAGGGGATTGCGCCATAGGGTTAGGCACCCCTCCAAGGCTGAGACCTCAGGCTGCCGCCACTGGGAGGGGCTCATGCCATAGGAAGTGAATATGTTTTTGTTTTTATAAATGGTCAGGAGGGCCTCTGGGTAGCATTTGGCCAGTCCGCTTACTCTGCAGGTTCTCAGCGGCAGCCCTCCCTGAAACTGGGGGACTCCGGCGGGGCTGAGAGGACTGGGCACCACCATCTTGTGGCTATGGGTGCGGCCATTTTGTTGCGGAGTGACAGTTAATTTCCATATTACTCTTTTATTAGATAGGATAACCAAATATTTATTAAAATGGACATTATGGTGATATATTCAAAGATGAGTATATCTACCAGAGACCTAGCCGGTTTGGGTCTGGATAGAGCCTAGGCCTGCAGACCAAAGGGTCCTAGGTTTGATTCCAGTCAAAGGCATGTAGCTTGGATGAAGACTCCTTCCCAGCCGGGGCCCTGGTAAAAGCTGATGGAGGAGGCAACAAATCGATGTGTTTCTCTCACATCAATGTTTCTCTCTGTCTTTCCCTGTCTTTCCCACTCTCCCTAAAAATTAATGGAAAAATATCCTTGGGTGAGAATTAACAACAACAAAAAGAATATCTAAAAAAAAAAGAACTGAGTTACTAATATAACTTTAATAAATCTCAAAGAACTTAAGAAATATAAACCAAAGCAGAAAAATACTTAGAAAAAGCAAAGTTCTTTAATAAAATAGAATGTAAATCAATGGGTACTAGGAAAGGTATGAAGAACAGATACAGAATAAATGAGATCATGAAACAAATACACAGTGACTGATATGGTCAGTATTATGAGTATAATGATGGTTTCAGTTTCAAGCACGTCAAGATTTATGAGACACTATACTTAACACATGCAATTTACTCATAACAGCTGTTAAAAGAATGGTTCAAGATGAAAAAAATTTACGTTCACCTATTTTGCAACAACAGGTTTGTCAACTCTATATTCAATTCACATACTTATGCCCTCTGGGCGAGAGTCTCATCTCAGTGACAGAAAATTCAACAATGAAGACCTTTCACCCAAACCCACTGGAATGCTGACTGGGTCTAAAAAGCCACATCTTTGGACAAAAGACAGCCTTTGTCTTCATCTTTGTGTTCCTGCCAGCACACCAATGGCTCAGATGGGAACATCTGAGAAACTACAGGAACCCACAAAACCTCTTGATTATAATCGATGCCAATGACCGCTCCACAGACGATAAACATGCAGGGGGTCCCTCCGATCTGTGTACACACCACTCCTGTAGTCTTTTCATCAAAAAAATTTCTGGGTGCAGGTTTAGATGAACACCATTCCATCTAATAGGCTGCAGTCTGGTCCGACAACAATTAGGTCAGTGTTTCTGCACTAAAAGGGGTTCCCCTCAGTGCAATGGTCCTCCAACCGGTGACTATCACCCATGGAATTGAAGGCATTAGGGCACATGTCCCTCTTTAATACCTGGGTAGGAGGTTCCCTTCAAATGTCTTAGCAGCCCCTGAAAACAAGGAAAAAATTCACACTGCTCCCAGACATACTGGAGGTTGCACAGCTACCCCCTCTTTGGAGTGATCTCTGTGTCTTAAAGCATCCATCTTCACATGAGGAGTAGAGTTCACAGTGTTTCCTGAAAAATTATGGGCAGCAATGTAAATTTGGCTAAAACTGCTGAGCTAATTTCTGCACCATAGTCTTCCCTCAACGACAAAAATGTTGGAGACCCCATAAAAGTTTTTCATATCACCTAACTTGGAGACCCAGATCTCCTTACAAACTAACACACACACAGTAAATAGGACACAACGATTAAAGAAGTCTTAGGAAAAGGCCTTCATTATTTTGCAAAGAAAGAGACCTGAGACTAGCAATTCTCCCACTGATGACTTAGGCACTCAATAAAGTCATCATTAGCATCAAGGGAAAGTGTATCCCTGAAAATGGCAGTCCCTCTGCAACATTATGTTTACTGGGACAAAGAGTAATCAGTCCTATGGGAGAACTCATGACAGGGAACAAGTAAGAATCAAGGGCTCAGGTATTCCTAGTTTTCTTAAACAAATTAGACAACAGAGTTAGCTTCGCTGTGCAAATAAGGATGGTGATAGATGCCATCTGTAGGGACCTTAGAGGTAGTTCAGGTGAAATACCTTCAGCAACAGAAATATGCAGTGACATACATCTGGCAGGGCATCACAGTATGTTATAAGGTGCAACATAATTACATAGTGTTACAACATGAAAGCAAACACACACAACAGCAAAAACACTTATGGGAACTTTACATAATATAGGTGAGTACATGTATGAGATACAATTCAGAAAAATGAGGATCCACAAATTTTCTTGTACTATTGTTAAGTCCTATCTAAGAAACTACATTTCCTACATATCTAAGAAACTTCTCACATTTGGACTTTTATGTGGAGAGCAAATTTAGAAATATGCCTGATACATACCTCACATTAATTGCACTCATAATGGCTTCCTCCAGAGTGAACTCTCCGATGATATTGGAAACCATTCCTACTTTTAAAAGATTTCCAACATTCACTGCATTTATAAGGCTTTTCTCCTGTATGAACTCTCTGATGATTACGAAGTTCAGACCTACGTGTAAAAGATTTTCCACATTCACTGCATGGATAAGGCTTTTCTCCTGTGTGAACTCTCTGATGACTACGAAGGTCGGTGTTAGTGGTAAAAGATTTCTCACACTCACTGCATTTATACGGCTTTTCTCCTGTGTGAACTCTCTGATGTCTACGAAGGTGGCTGTTAGCGGTAAAAGATTTCCCACATTCACTGCATTTATAAGGCTTTTCTCCTGTGTGCACTCTCTGATGATATTGGAGATCATAGATCCTTGCAAAACATTTCCCACATTCACTGCATTTATAAGGCTTTTCTCCTGTATGAACTCTCTGATGACAATGAAGGGAAGTGCTCTGGGTAAAAGATTTCCCACATTCACTGCATTTATAAGGCTTTTCACCTGTATGAATTCTCTGATGTTTACGAAGGACAGGCCTATGTGTAAAAGATTTCCCACAGTCACTGCATTCATAAGGCTTTTCTCCTGTATGAATTCTCTGATGATTATGAAGTTGAGACTGAGTGATAAAAGATTTCCCACATTCATTGCACTCATAAGGTCTTTCTCCAGAGTGTACCCTCTGATGATATTGGAGACTAGTGCTACTTGTAAAAGACTTTCCACATTCACTACATTTATAAGGCTTTTCTCCAGTGTGAACTCTCTGATGATATTGGAGACCACTGATCCTTGCAAAAGATTTCCCACATTCACTGCATTTATAAGGTGTTTCTCCTGTATGAACTCTCTGATGATATTGAAGACCATTGATCCTGGCAAAAGATTTTCCACATTCACTACACTTATAAGGCTTTTCTCCTAAATGAACCCTCTGATGACAATGAAGGGCAGTGCTCTGGCTAAAAGATTTCCCACATTCACTGCTTTTATAAGGCGTTTCTCCAGTGTGAACTCTCTGATGACGACAAAGGTCAGTTAAGGTGATAAAAGATTTCCCACATTCACTGCATTTATAAGACTTTTCTCCAGTGTGAACTCTGTCATGACAATGGAGGTCACTGTTACTGATAAAATATTTACCACATTCAATGCATTTGTGAGGCTTTTGTCCAGTGTGAGAACTTTCATGGTATCGGAGGCTACTCCAATAGGTAAAAGATTTCCCACATTCACTGCACTTATATGGCTTTTCTCCAGTGTGAAATCTCTGATGACGACGAAGGTCACTGCTAGTGATAAAAGATTTTCCACATTCAATGCACTTATGAGGCTTCTTTCCAGTGTGAAAATTTTGGTGATAATGAAGGCCACTGCTACTATTAAAAGATTTCCCACATTTACTACATTTATAAGGCTTTTCTCCTATCCGCACTCTATGATGATGACGAAGATTACTGCTGCCAGGATCTTCCTCACATTCTTTTCTGGTGTAAAAATCTTTTCTCCTTTGAAACATCAAACCACCCTTGGAAATACCATTTGGCCTGTCCCCGGTCTGATCAGCCTTGGGGTGAAGATGCCCTGACCAGGAAAGTGTGTCCTGCCTAACCTCCACACAGATGAAATGATTCTGGGACACATTGAAATTGCAGATCTTTGCAAGTGACATCCTCTCCACACCCCTAATGAAAGTGTTCTCTCTCACATGCTGCCGGTGAAATTTTGCATGGAAATAAAATTGTTTTGCACATGCGCCACACCTCAGCGGTATCTGTCCATGTTGTATTCCCTGCAGCTCAGTCAAGTGGAAAACCCTTCTCAAGACTAGTCCACAACTCTCACAGGGGTGGCTCTTCTGGGTAACCAAGGCTAACTTGGGATTCCCGGCCTGGGACACTCTTACAGAAACGTTTTGTTCAGTCGGTACCTCCACATTCTCTGTTCCACAGCAGCAACCTGAACAAAAGGAAATGCTGGTGAGGTACATGTTGATCTTATGAAATCAGATTATTTTTGCGAAAATTGTTTCCCTGTCATGACTAGGCATGATTCCATAGAATGATCTTCAAGACAAGTGATTTGAACTCTAAGGAAATAGCTGTTATACATGAGCTGGCCTCAAAGGTCAGTCAATGGTGAAAATCTCACCAAAACAGGAACAAAGGCTTAGGGTGGGAAACAAACAAGACAAGAAGGCTTTACTAATTGTTCCTCCACAAGCGGCTTTTTTTAGGAACTTTCATGCTGGGGACCTGTGTCTGTGTAGGATGATTTGCATGGGCTGAAAGCCATACAACACAATGGTATTGAAGCACCGGATATTCAATATAATAATACATCTGCACTCCAAAGCTCTGCAGGCATGGACCTACGTTAGTTTGCAGTAAAGAGGGTCCTGTGAAAGAGGTAGAGGGGCAAGGTCCAGACAGGTAAAGTCATCTGTGGGCATGGAATCTGAGTAGAAATGGTCATTATTACATCTGAGGAGCTGGCAAAGTGGCAACAATAAGACAGTAGAGGCAAAATTGGATGAGGAATGGGTCATGGAAACAAAACACTTCTGGAAAAAATGGGTTCCTAGTTATGACATTAACAAAGCCCTGGTGTCAAAACCTTTCCAACAAGCCTTTACCCAGGCAAGACCGCCTCTGGGTCCCCCTTGTCCTTCATAAAGTCATGCTTCTTCTGTGATGCACAAGTGATTCCTCACCATGAATCCCAACTGAGTCGAACATGGGATTCAGATGATATAAATCCAAAAGAAAAAACCAAATAGATGTATGGCGAGCACTGTTATAGAACTACAAAGCACAACAGAGATCATGCGTAAAAATCTATGTGAATGACAACAGCAAGATGGCAGAGTAAGAAATATAAGGCTTTCCACTCTCAGAAAAAGTAGGCAGCTCTCCATGAACAAAAACAACTACAAGGGGTTAAAAGTACAATGAAACCCTGTCCGCTTTTGCTCAATGGTTGGAGTGTCGGGCTCCACACACCTGGGCTGAGGTTAGCTCCCTGTCCCGCCTGGTGGGTGTGAGAGTCAACCAGTCAATGTGTCTCTCTCACATCATTGTTCCCCACTCTCTCCCAGCTCCCTCCTTTCCACTCTCTTTGAAATGCACCGTGGTAAAACACACACACACACACACACACACACACACACACACAAACAAGTGAGGATTTAAAAAAAAAGGAGTGCAATTAAACCAAAAAGAATTCAGTAGAGCCAAAATAAAAGGGGGCTGAATTACAAAGAGCTGACCAGAGTGCGTTACCAAACATATTTAGCTAGGGTCAATGTGGGTGCCCTGTCCAGAGGACATGGAATGTTCAAAGGCCAATCTGAGCTTGGGAATCCTAATCAGAGTGTTCAAGGCTAATTTGCTCTACACAGTCACAAAAGCAAGGACACAGCAAGCTATACTAGTCACTGTGCAGGCGTGCGCTCCTATAAACCAAAGAAATGTCACTATTTTGAAAGAAGCCTCTTTGGTCTAAGTCGGTATAAAGTATGTTACTGACCAGGCAGTACGCACCTGCTTGGTTGGATCGCTGTGTTTGCAATGGCTGCCATGTTAGCAGCCGCTACTTAGTATGGCTCCTAGGCTGGCTCCTAGGTTGGGGGGGGATTCGTAGGGAAGATACAGTGTTAACCAGCCAGCGTGCAGCTCTCTATTTTGTAGACTCCTGTGTAGGACTTTACCTTGAAGAACTGTTTTCTCTAGTGGCTCCTTGGGAGCAATGGTTACGTGGACTGCAATAAGGACTCCCTATTTACCCATGACTTCCCATATGTTCTCCACCTAATACCCGGCGTCCACAATTGTCCAGTTCCTGGCAGAGAACGACCTGTGCTCTCACAGTCAAAACAAGGGTCAGAGTTTCCTCCATCAATCACTGCACCTGTACTAATGTTGACCCTATTGGCCTGTTCTGTGAAAAACTCTGGACATTTCTGTATTTACGAATCACAGAATTCTGTGCAACATTTGTGAACTCTCCAAGGTCCACTTAATGAGCGGGTCCATGACATTTATCAGCATGCATCCCAAAAGAAATCCCTTTGACAAGAACCTATCCCAGGAATAAAATAAAAATCAACACGTTCTCAAAGTATTCGCCACCAAAGCCTCTAAAACCATCACTTGTCATTAAAAATATAACAATTTGCTGCCACAGCCACTGTGGACCCATAGGCTTTTTGCTATTCGAACCTCAGCTCCTGGAGCTACAAGGAGATGAAGCTACTGGGACTTTCTCAAACCTGAAACAACACCCCACCCGGTCAAAACCCTTGATTCCATATGGCAATGAATGTATTTCTTGAGCTAGAATTGGTCCTAGAGTTGAAAGGAGTAACTGCGTCATCACATGCGTAGACATCAATACCGGACTAAAAACAAGGACCCCATCTACTAATCGATACCAAATAATTGGAGAGTACATACAGCCTGATAAGGAATCCAAAATATTTTCCTCTAAAAAGGTTTGTGAGCTACAAGAGAACACAAATAGAACCAATATAATGAAGAAATGAACACAGAACAAAAGGAGAATATCGGACAGACAGAAATCATAGAAACGAATGAAATAGAAATGTTGGTGCTGCACAACTGTAATGAATAAAATGAAAAATGCAATAAAAAGTATCAAAAGCAGCCCTAACTGGTTTGGCTCAGTGGATAGAGTATCAGCTTGCGAACTCAAGGGTCCCAGGTTCAATTCCGGTCAAGGGCATGTACCTTGGTTGCGGGCACATACCCGGTAGGGAGTGTGCAGGAGGCAGCATATTGATGTTTCTAAACCTCTACCCCTCTCCCTTCCTCCCTGTAAAAATTCAATAAAATATATTTTTTACAAAAGAGTATCAAAAGCAGACATAAAGAATATGTGCTGTCCACAACAAGTCACTAGAAATCATCCAGATGGAAAGAAGAAAAATAAATTTAAAGAATACAGCAAATTAAATTAAGTAAAACCATAAACTTAACCTATAATTTGCATCATGGGAATCCCAGGAAACACTAAGGGTGTTGGTCATGAAACGAGACAGAGAGAGAGAGAAAAAAAAGGGGGGGGGGGTGGAGAAGAAGAGGGTAGAAATTTTCTTTTTTAAAAATAAGCTAAAACCGACTTCTGTAAACTGAAATAACAAATGTTAACAATCAATAACATGCCCTCTCACAGGTCCCTGTATGGACTGAATGCAAACTGTACTTCCTCAAAAAAATGTTAGAGTAAGATGGGAAACCATAAAAATCTTAGAAGAATCCATAGGCAGCAAAACAGCAGACATATGCCCTTGCTGGTCTTGCTCAGTGGGTAGAACAACCGCCTGCTGACTGAAGGGTCCCGGGTTCGATTTCGGTCTACACCACATGCCCAAGTTGCAGGCTCGATGCCCAGTAGGGGACATGCATGAGGCAGTCAATCAATGATTCTCATCATTGATGTTTCTCTCACTCTCTTTTTTTCCCCCCTCTCCTTTCCTCTCTGAAATCAATGAAAATATATATTTTTAAAATAACATTAAAGAAATTGCAGGCATATGTCATAGCAATATCTTTACCGATATAGCTCCTAGGGCAATGGAAACTAAAGAGAAAATAAACAATCATCTGAGAGATGCAAATGAAAACAACAATATGGTACCATATCACACATGTCAAAATGGCTATCATCAACAAATCCACAAACGACAAGTTTGTGGAGAAGAATGGCACTGCTGCTGAGAATGCAGATTGGTGCAACCACTGTGGAAAACAGTATGGAATTTCCACAAAAAATTAAAAATGGAACTCCCATTTGACCCAATAATCCCACTTCCAGGAATATATTCTAAGAAATCGGAAACACCAATCAGAAAGGACATATGCACCCCTATGTTCATAGCAGCACAATTTACAATAGCTAAATTTGGAAACAGCCTACATGCCCATCAGCAGATGAGTGGATTAGAAAACTTGGTACATCTATACAATGGAATATTATCTTACCTAATAACAGACAAACATGTAAATTGTCCGTACCTCCGCTATGCCCACAGCCAATCAGAGTGAGTATGCAAATTAAAAGACCAAAGATGGCAGCTGCCCAGCGCTCCAGGCGGGAAGTGGCCAGGTGGGGCAGGATGCCTGCTTTGAGAGGAAGGGCGGGGGCGGGGGCGGGGGTAAATGGATCCACAGGAGCGGAGTGCTGCAGTGAAGACAAGACTGCAGACTCCGGAGTCTGCAGCCGGGGTCTGCAGTGAAGGTGAGGATGGCAGACTAGGGCCAGAACAAAGGCCTGGGTCATGGTTGCCAGAGGAAAACCAGCGCTGGAAGCCAAGGGAAGGAAGGCCTATTGCACGATCTCTTCATGAAATAGGCCTCCAGTGCTGCTATAAAAAAGAAGGAACATTTACCATTTGCAACAGCATGGATGGACCTGGAGAACATTATGCTAAGCGAAATAAGTCAGTAGGAGAAAGATAAATAGGACATGATCTCACTCATTTGTGGAGTATAATGAACATAAACTGATGAACAAAAATAGAGCCAGAGGAAAAAAAGTATTTTAGAATATAAGAGAAGTAATCCTATTATTTGCAGATTTTTAGTATTTCCTACACATTTATGCTATCATACTCTGCTAGTATAGTTTTGGTAATATTATTATACTTAAAATCCTTTTTTTCTTGAAATTTTAACTTTTATTGCATTCCTTTTTTCAAGGAAGATGCTGTTACATACCATGATAGTAATATCGTGGTATGTAACAGCATCTTCCTTGAATAATTGGTGTTTATTGCAAGGAACATTATTATATTTTCAAGAAGAACGGAGTTGGAGGAATCACAATACCAGATACCAAGCTATATTACAAAAATGCCTGGTACTGGCACAAAAACAGACACAAAAAACAATGCAACAGAATAGAGAACCCAGAAATCGACCCAAGCCATTATGCTCAATATTTGACAAAGGAGGCAACCGCATAAATGAAGTCAAGACCGTCTCTTCAATAAATGGTGCTGGGAAAATTGGACGGATACATGCATAGAATGAAACCAGACCACCTGCTTATACCATACACAAAAATAAACTCAAAATGGATAAAGGACTTAAACGCATGACAGGAATCCATAAAAATCTGAAAAGAAAAAAAAAAATCTGAGAAGAATCCATAGGCAGTAAAATATCAGACCTATGTCCTAGCAATATCTTTACCAATACAGCTCCTAAGGCAATGGAAACTGAGGGGGGGAAAAATAAACAAATGGCACGACATCAAAATGAAAAGCTTCTACACACAGCAAAAGAAACCATCAACAAAACAACAAGAAAGCCCACTGCATGGCAGAACGTATTTTCCAATGTTAGCTCCGATGAGGGTTTACACTAGAAAATTTACAGGGAACTCCTACACCTCACATTATGAACCACAAAGCATTAAAAGAGATACTGAGGTTAGGAGAGGACATGACCCTCCACAGAGAAATTTGTCAAGCTCCCATATGAGCTTCTGAAATTAATAAACAAATTCAGAGCCCTGGCCAGGTGGCGCACTTGTTGAGTGTGTGGTCCCGATGCACCACGGTCGTGGGTTTGATCCCCCATCAGGGCACATGTAGGGGACAGCCAATAAACGCTTAGATGGGGAGAACAGCAGATCAATGTTTCCCTCTTTCTCTGTTTCCTTTCCTGTCTCTAAAAATCAAAAAATAAAGGCTGTCCAGTACCGCTGAGTGATTGAGCATCGACCCATGACCTAGCAGAACATAAATCCATTCCTTGTCAGGGGACATGTACAGGTTGCCAGCCCAATCTCCAGTGGGGGAGGGCAGGAAGCAGCTGGTCAATGACACTCTCTCATTATTCATGTTTCTATCTCTCTCTCCTTCTCTTCCTCTCTAAACTTAATAAAATGTATTATAAAAATAAATAATTTAAACAAGAATAAAGAGCTCTGACCCGTGTTGCTCAGTGCTGAGAGTGTCCGCATGTACCCTGGAAGGTCATAGGTTCCATTCCCAGTAAGTGGCAGGTATGTGGGTTTCAGGTTCAATCATGGAGATGGGGCAATCAATTGATGTCTCTCTCTCTCTGCCTCTCCTCTCTTTGCCTCTCCCTCTATATCTAAGAAAAAAAAAAAATCACTGGAGAAAATATTCTCACTATTCAGGTGAAGCTAAAACAAGAATAAAGAATTGAATTCAGAAAAGTTATGGGAGTGTAGATTCAAGATGGCGGTGTAGGCAAAGGCCTGTACTCGCTGTCTCCCGCAACCACAACAAAATGAAAACTAAAATACAAAACAATCACCAGCCAGAACCGCTGGACAGCTGGCTGAATGGAAATATTACGACTAGAGAAGTAAAGAAGACAGCACACTGAGTCTGGTAGGAGGTGCGGAGGCATGGAAGGTGCTGGTCTGGTACCCATATGGGCTACTTTTTTGATTGGGAGGGAGATCGTCTCTACAGAGATCATCTGGTGGAGCAAGGGGTCCCATACCATACCAGATGCCCAGCCCAGGGTCCCAGAGCTGGGAAAAGAAGTCCCTACTGGCAGTAAGAACTATAAGCTGTAAAAACTAGTGTGGACTGGAGCAGAGTAAAATAGAGGCTACAGGAGTTCCAGCTGCTCCTCTTATATTGTCAGTAGCACAAACCAAACTATAAAGCTCCAGCTTCCTCCAGGGCCAGGCCAGCCAGAGGGGGGGCGGGGAGGGGCGGATCAAGACACTGATGAGGAGACACTGGACTGACTGGCAAGGGGCAGGAACTCAGGGGCAGCTTTCTTCCAAACAGAGGTGCTTGTAGAGGTAATTATACCTATGCTGGGACATCCCAGGTCGAAGGTCTGACTGACAAGGATTTTTGTTTGCTCTGCCCTGGTGATCCCTGAGACCTCACCCCATCCAATTTACAACACCACCTAAGCTGTGTGCATCAGCTTTTGTCTATGAATGGCCTGTCCTTGCTCAACCTAAAACCTGTCCTACAAATTGCAGTTGGGTCAGGGAGCCCCAAGCCTATCAGTAAAGGACAAAGAGGAGGAACCAGCAGTAGTCCTCCTTGCTTCACAGCTGGATCTCATCAGGGCACTTCCAAACCCAATACAAAGAGGAGAATCTGCAGATCTCTCTGTCAATCCTGCTGGGTGGCTCAAGGCAGAGGCTGACTTTACACCTCCCTGGAAACCCAAGAGCCAGTATACCTAGAGGTCAATGTCATACCATATCAGCTTACAACTCTTCACATCCATAAGCAACAGACTCAAGGGGCAGACTCACTGAGCAATGAAGCCCCACTGAAGCAAGTCCTGCTCCATAGGGGTGTCTCCTGCACAGCAGCTCTCCCACTGTAGTCGCAGTGACCCCTATAGATGGTAAAATCCTCAACAAAATTCTAGCAAATCTGATCCAGCATTACATTAGAAAGGTCATACACTATGACAGCGGTTCTCAACCTGTGGGGCGCGACCCCTTTGGGGGTCGAACAACCCTTTCACAGGGGTCGCCTAAGACAGCCTGCATATCAGGTATTTACATTACGATTCATAACAGTGGCAAAATTACAGTTATGAAGTAGCAACGAAAATAATTTTATGGCTGGGGGTCACCACAACATGAGGAACTGTATTAAAGTGTCGGGGCATTAGGAAGGTTGGAATCACTGCATTATGACCAAGTGGGATTTATTAAGGGGATGAAAGGATGGTACAATATCTGAAAATCAATAAGTAGGATACATCACATAAACAAACTGCGACACAAAAATCACATAATCATATCAATTGATGAAGAATAAGCATTTGACAAAATCCAACAACCTTTCTTGATAAAAACTCTCAGCAAAGTGAGAGTACAGGGATCATATCTCAACATAATAAAAGCCTTATATGACAAACCTACAGCCAACATCAGACTCAATGGGCAAAAACTAATATCATTATCCCTAAGAACAGGAACAATACAGGGATGCCCACTTTCACCACTCCTGTTTGATATAATACTGGAAGTGCTAGCCATAGCGATCAGACAACAAGAAGAAATGAAAGGCATCCAAATTGGAAAGAAGAAGTAAAACTGTCATTATTTACAGATGGTATGATATTGTACATAGAAAACCCGAAAGCCTTCATCAAAAAACTACTAAACAACCCTAGCTGGTTTGGCTCAGTTGATAAAGCATTGGCTTGCAGACTGAAGGGACCCAGGTTCGATTCTGGCCAAGGGCACATGTCGGGTTGTGAGCTCAATCCCCAGTAGGGGGCGTGCAGGAGGCAGTCGATGAATGATTCTCTCTCATCATTGATGTTCTATCTGTCTCTCCCTCTCCCTTCCTCTCTCTGAAATCAATAAAGAAATAATTTAAAAAAGAAAGAAATCAGAAACACCAATGAAAAAGGACATATGCATCGCTATGTTCATAGCAGCACAATTACAATAGCTAAGATTTGGAAATAGACTACCTGCCCATCAGTAGATGAGTAGATTAATAAACTGTGGAAGATCTACACAATGGAATACTATGCTGCTATAAAAAAGGAACTCTTACTATTTGCAACAGCATGGATGGACCTGGAGAGCATTATGCTAAGCGAAATAAGCCTTTCGGAGAAAGATAAATATCACATGATCTCACTCATTTGTGCTCAATGGGAGAAAAAGGAGACATATATAATCTATATCATAAAGAGCCAGGGTTGCCGTAACTGGTTTGGCTCAGTGGGTAGAGCGTCGGCCTGCAGACTGAAAGGTCTCAGGTTAGATTCCGGTCAAGGGCATGCACCTTGGTTGCGGGCACATCCCCAGTAGGAGGTGTGCAGAAGGCAGCTGAATCGGTGTCTCTCTCATTGATGTTTATAACTCTCTATCCCTCTCCCTTCCTCTCTGTAAAAATCAATAAAATATATTTTTTAAAATAAATAAATAAATAAAGAGCCAGGGTTGTAACGACCCCTATAACTGAAGGCTAGACCAGACGAGAAGTCAGTGCTGGATTGCCAAGGTGACCCAGCACTGACTGGCATTGCTGCTGGTACCCTGACCCAGCACTGACTGCCTAAGGCACTGCTGATCAGGCCAGGAGAGAGGACTGCAGAGAGAGAGGCAGGATCTGATCCGTAGCCTGTGTGGCACCCGTTGATCAGAATTTGCCTGTTTTTCTCTCCTGGCGTGGACAACAGCCATGCCTCCATTTCTCTCCAGGCCTCCACCAGGCCTGCTGATCCGCCCCCATGGATAGGCCCAGAGATGCTGACTGGCATAGAAAGCAACTAATCAGAACCAAATCTGGGTGAATGTAAGGAGCCAATGGCTGCCTAGGAAGCAGAGCTTTGGACACTGACTGGCATAGAAACTGATCAAACAGAACCAAATTGGCAGGCAGAGGAGGGCAGTTGTGAGCAACCAGGCCTGCAGGGAAGAGCAGTATGGGGGGGGAGGGGGGACCAGGCCTGCAGGGGAGGGCAGTTGGGAGCGACCAGGCCAGCAGTGGAAGGCACTTGAGAGCGACCACGCCTTCAGGGGAAGGCAGTTAGGGGGAATCAGGCCTGCAGGGGAGGGCAGTTGTGAGCAACCAGGCCCACAAGGTAGGGCAGTTGGAGTCAACCAGGCCCACAGGGGAAGGCAGATGGGGGTGACTGGGACCGCAGGGGAGGGCAGTTGGGGGCAACCAGGACGGCAGGAGAGGGCAGTTGGGGGTGACTGGGCTGGAGGGGAAGGCAGTTAGGGGAGATCAGGCCGGCAGAGGAGCAGTTAGGCTTTGATCAGGCTGGCAGGAGAGTGATTAGGGGCAATCTGGAAGGCAGGCAGGCGAGGGGTTGGGAGTCAGCCATCCTGGATTCAGGTCTAAACGTGCAGTCGGACATCCCCTAAGGGGTCCCAGATTGAAGAGGATGCAGGCTGGGCTGAGGGACACCCCTCCCCAGTGGCACGAATTTCGTGCACTGGGCCTCTAGTACAATATATAATACTTCAAACGGAATATTTTAAAAAATATATGGTGAAAACATCCATAGTACACAACACGATCTACAGATTAAATGCAATAATGAGGATAATTCCTAGAGTATTATACAAAGAAAGGAAAAGAGAATCTTAAAATGTATGGAACTAAAAAATGCAAATAGCAAAAACAATCATGTGTGAGAATAAAGCTGGTGGCATCACACTTCCTGACTTCAATTTATTACAAATAGCAAGCAAGCAAACAGTGTGTTGCTGGAGAAACACAGACACATACATCAACAGAACAGAACAGAAAACACAGAAATAAACACAGGCACATACTTTTAAGTAATCTCTGACAAAGCTGCAAGACACAGAAGAAGAGAAAGACAGTTTCTTCAATGAATGGTGCTGCTGAAATCAATGCTCACATGTAAACACAACAATACTGGACACCACTGATAAAATTTAACTCAACCTGCATGACAGAATTGAATGTCAGCGCTAAAATTGAAAACTCCTCAGGACAACCTAGAAAAAAGTTTTGGAGGTTTGTTTTGGACAGGAGTTTCTGAATGTGACACCAACCACCAGACCAAAAACCAACAAACAGTCCAGATTGCAACAAATAAAGAAAAAAACCTTCACAGCACATCAATAAACAAAATGAAAGGAAAGGAAATCGAGAGAACAGAAGAAAATACTTGCAAACCATATGAAGGAATCCCTTGGAGATATGGTGGATGGGGTTATGATCACCACAATAAAGCGAATATTGCGAGATAGACAGAAATGCACACAAATAGTTGGGAGTTCCCTGGGAATAATAAAGGTATCCTACCATACTGCAGGATAATAACAATGCAATTACTCTGTCTCAAAAGCAAACTCTATATAACTTCATGCAAAATACTTTATTGCTAAGCACTGGTAACAAGGATCTCCGCTTGCTAGATACATGGTGGCACTAGACCTGCGGAACGCAGGGTTGCCATAAACATGGACTTTCTAGAAAAGCAGGCGTGAGGGAGCAATATCTACATCTCCAAAGCAAAATTAATCACATGCAAAAATATGCATTCCTGGATGTTATAAATAATTAAGATATAATATATACAAGGTAGTCAAAAGAATGTATAACCAAAAAATACAGTTATTAACCAGGATAAGGATATAGAAACAATTCTTCAAAAACCATGCACAAAAGACCAACAGGAATATAGAAAATGCTTTCCTCACTGATCAAGGTGGAATCCCTCAGGCTTCCTACAACACTACCAACCACAAGCCCTTCCCTGTGAACTTAGTACAGCGGGGAGAATTGGGACTTCAGGAATAGAAGGGAGCAGCGGAAACAGACCAACCCTCCCCAGGACACCAACTACCCAGGAAACTGGAAAACCAAGCAGAACCACAGTCTACATGGGAGGACACAGCACACCCTGGGGGATGGGGCCTGGGAAACTGCAAAGCCAAGTCCAGGTCACTGGTGAGAGTGAGGGTCTTACCCAGCGAGGATACAAGTTCAAAGTTCTCCAGCATCACATGCAGGTACAGCTGTCTCTGACCCTCATCAAGGAGGCTCCATTCCTCCCTGGAGAAGTACAGGGCAATGTCCTCAAAGGTCACGCCAACCTGTCAGAATTGAGACAATTGAAACCAGAGCTGTCTCTCTGAGACCGCCCACTCCTACTCCTTACACACCTACCCCACCCTCAACCTCCTCCAGGGCACCTGGTTAGTGTGGACACCAGGTCCTAATGCCAGTGCAGGCTGCTCTCTCATCACAGTCCCATTACTCACTGGGATTGCCCTCAGCAGAGCAGCTGGGTTGGGTGGGAAGGATTGGGGGAGGGGAAGGCAGAGAGCAATGACATTTAAGCTCTGGGCGATGCCTGCAGGGCCCCAGCCTTCCTGCCAAGCAATACCACTGCAGTCTCCTAGATCATGCCTCCAAGACAAAGCCAAGCGTGGGTTTATGCTTCGCTTTCATGTCCTCATACCAGGTCCCGGAGACCATCAGCTCACACTTCCTCCAGACGTGCACACCACTGGGTAATATTTAACCTCTTCCCATGTTTAGACGCCACCTTCACTCCCTCAGCTCTGCCCCCTTCCTGCTCCAATGCCACTGGGTCTCGCTGGACTCACCCATGAACTTGGCACATGGCATGTAGAGAAGCTTGTCTTGCAGCCGGATCCAGAACCACCCCAGGCCTCTGATGGACCCCACAGCCCGGAAAGCCCCGAATGAGTCTGTGACGTCCTCCCTGCAGCCTCTGACCTTTCCGCCAATCCTCACAGCCCTCATCCTCAGGGAACCTCGGATGCAAGTCACCCCTGTCCTCTCTGCCCTGCACTTGCTGTGCCTCAGAAGCCACGACACTTCCCCCCTCCCCTCCTCCTTCCTCACGGTCCTCCTTGCGAACTGAGCTGCAGGATGTGACAGATGCCCCACCCAGGCTGTGGTGTTCGGTTTGAGGAGGAGGTGAGGGACCCCGGGGGGACAGCAACTCACCTCAGCCCGTCTCCTCAGCACTGGCGCCGCCATTGCACTCTACGGGCTGAGCGGGGCGGGAGCGGCCGGAGTTGAAGCCGCTGCAGGAATGGCTGTGCCTGTCCCGGCCCTGGCGCCGTGGGTCCCGGTGGCGACTCGGATTTCAATCCCACGTGTGAGCTGTGAGCACCACTGGAGGCTCCGACCATAGGCTGTGAGGCGGGGAAAAGCACTCTCCAGCCGACTCCAGGGGATGCTGCGACTAAAGAAAACCGAACTGCCTCTGACAATAACCTGAGAAGACAAAATCCCGCCAATAGGACTACCGCCCTACAGAAGAGGCCCAACGGAAATGCCTTCTCTGAGCCCCCATTGGCTCAGCTTCGTGGATTCCATGCGTGGCCTTCTGGGTAATGTAGTTTCTAGGCTCCAAAGCCAGGAGCCAGTTACAAGAGTAGATTTAGGGGCATAAAGCCCAAGAACACACCAAGTAAGCTAAGTGTCCTCTAGCGCCTTCAGAGGAGGTGATGTCTGGGGCAAGTTTGTTTCTGGTTTACCCTCGTGGCTGGTTTAGCATATCTTTCTTCAGGACCTGCTCTTCCTGAATGGCAGGCATTGTTTCTTCATTCAGGACATTAGGCATGTCTCTCCTTCAGGACAAATGTAGCTTGTTGCTCAAGTCCCTAACTCTGTTGATTTGTCCTTTGTTGATTTGTTGATGGCAGCCATTAGAGGAGTTGGCTCCTCTAATCCCTAACTCTTTTCTAACTCGATCTAACCTGCCTCCATTGAATCCATTATACAAAGTTAATGTGACAAAACAGACACTCATATTGAAGAGCATCTGCTTCTGATGCCATCCGAAGTGTCAGCTCTGCCTGGGCTGCAGTGTGGATAAGATGGCCAAGAGACATGTGAATAAATGCTCATGGTGACTGATCACCAGAGAGATGCAAATTAAATCAACACTTAGTTATCACCCCACCACTCTCAGAATGGCTGCCATCAACAAATCAACAAAGGACAAGTGCTGGGGAGGATGTGGAAAAAGGGAACCCTAGTACACTGATGGTGGGAATGCAAACTGGTGCAGCCATTATGGACATCAGTCTGGACTTTCCTCAAAAAATGTAGTATGGAACTGCCATTTGATCCAGTGATTCCACTTCTAGGAATATATCCTAAGACACGTGAAACAAACACATAGAAAGTATGCACCCCTGTGTTCATAGCAGCACAATTTACAATAGCAAAGATCTGCAAACAGCCCAAGTGCCCATCAATAGACGGGTGTGGTACATTTGTACCATGGAATACTATGCAGCAGTAAAAATGAAGACTCTCTTACCCTTTCACACAGCATGGAGGGACCTGGAGAGCATCATGCTAAGTGAAATAAGTCAGTTAGAGAACAAAAAGTATCACTTGATCTCAATCATCTATGAAATCTAATTAACAAAAAACTGATGAGTGGAGTGAATTCAGAGACATGGAACTGCAGAATCTCAAAGGGAAAGTGGGGGAGGGTAAAAATAAACATCCTCAGTTGAGGATTAAACACACATGCACACACACATTAAAAACAAAGTCACCTGAGCCTTCAGCATTTTCTTCTGTTCTCTGAAAGCAACAGGAAAGCTCCAGCTTGCTGGGTTCTGGGTCTGCTCTAAATTTGTGTTTATAAATCTGTTTCCCGTCAGTTGAGTCCCTGGAAATGCTGACACCCCTCCATAAACTTTCTCCTGCTTAAAATGAGTCAATTGCCTTTGCTATTGTAAGAAATGTCCAAACGTGTGGAGAATTTTTCTAAGTGTATTTGACCCAAGTCTTGACATTTGCCAGGAAGGAAAATAACAACAGTTTGAGTAATGCTCGGGAGAATGGCTGTTTTGAGCCTTTGTTATCCATTAGGCTCAAAAGGGTAGACCTAATGGGACTAAATGAAATTAACTCGTGACAAATTAGGGGGGAGAGCTAATGAGGTAAATCTCTGGGATTGGATAAAAAGTAAAGAAAAAATAGACACAAACTTTAAAAAAATTTTTTATCAGTTGGATAACAGTTAATATTTAACCCAAGAACAATAATAATTGGTAGTCTGTGATCTTCTGTGTTGGGAGATTGTTCTCTTATGAGTCTATGTAACAGAAATGTCTCTGAAAAATCCAATCCAATGGTATGTTATCCCAGATGCAAAAAGACAACACACAGGCTCAACAAGGTAAAAATTGACCTTTGCAAAATCACACACACACACACACACACACACACACACACACACACACCATGGTAGGACAGCGGTTCTCAACCTGTGGGTTGCGACCCCTTTGGGAGTCGAACGACCCTTTCACAGGGGTCACCTAAGACATCTTGCATATCAGATATTTACATTACAATTCATAACAGTTGCAAAATTACAGTTATGAAGAAGCAACGAGTATAATTTTATGGTTGGGGGGTCACCACAACATGAGGAACTGTATGAAAGGGTCGAGGCATTAGGAAGGTTGAGAACCACTGGGCTAGGACATAACTACCCCTGAGACTTACATTGACTTAGAAAGTTTTAACTTCAAACCATCCTATATGGTTACTTTTGGCCTCTGAGTTCGTAAGATTCACCATGCCATGCCAGGCTCCCTGAGCTTGCTAAGTTTAGTATCTGCCATCATTTTTGTCCATACTGGGGTTAGAACCTGTGGGTTGAGGAGAAAATTCAATGAGTAGTTTATTCACTCTGGGACCCATTGCTGACGTCCTTCTGAACACAATGCCCCCCCGTATTGCTGGTGTCCCTTTATTTTGTCTCCTAGAAGTTGTCACACTTCAGGTCAATAAAGCCTTAGGTTCTAAATGAGGTGGGGGTATTTGGAAGGAAAAGAAAAAGGTCTGTTTCTTTGCTGTGGCCTTCAAGAATTTAAGAGAAGTGCCTACTAATTAAACCCCAAGGTTGTTGGCTCCTCTAATTCATACAGCTCCTCTATATAAACTGCTGAACAAGATAAGCTACTTTTAAGGCTAAATTCTTACTTACCCCTCCTTCCTGTTGTTGTCACACCTCAGAGATAATTTGCACCAAGGGGTCTCTAGTTAGTAGAAAGTTTCCTTCCTTCCACCTCTTCAACAAGCCTCTTTTGAATTCTGTATAACTGTTTCTCTAATCACATTTTATAGGCATGGCAAAAATACTGATAAGACACCTCTGTATACGTATGCCAGACTCTCTTCTGGAAAGCAAACAAACTGTAACTTTTAAAGACAGCCCCTCATAGCTACATAACTTCAGCACAGCCCCAGGTCCCTGCATTTGTTCTCTCTTAGCAACAGCCACTGATGAAAAGCAGAATCCAGCCTTTCTTCCTTTCCCCGTATTGACCACCAACACTTGACCCTTTCTTCTTTTGGAAAGTAAAACTTCCTCTCTGCATCTCTTTTTTCACCTGTGATTTCTTCCACAGCCCGTATCACCTGCCAAACCCGAACAGTGTTCCTTTTTTCTAAGGAGTTAAGTGGGTGAAAATGAGGGAAATATCATTGTAGAGGCAAAATAATATTTTCTTCTTTTCTAGGTTCTTTGGTTGGCCTAATAATTAAATTGATACAATAGCCCTAACCGGTTTGGCTCAGTGGATAGAGCGTCAGCCTGCAGACTGAAGGGTCCCAGGTTCGATTCCAGTCAAGGGCATGTACCTAGGTTGTGGGCACATCCCCAGTAGAGGGCGTGCAGGAGGCAGCTGATCAATGTTTCTCTCTCACTGATGTTTCTAACTCTCTATCCCTCTCCCTTCCTCTCTGTAAAAACATCAATAAAATATATTTTAAAATAAATAAATAAATTGATATAATATAGGTTAACAGGAAAACAATCAACAATATTAACATTTATATCGCCTGTATACATAGAATCAACTCAGAAAAACAGAGTAACTGGCCAAAATGGCAAACACCATCATCTGAAAAGCCATCTTCACCTACAGTCAGAAAATGTTCTATGTGAAGAGTCAGTGAGGGTAGATTGTCAGGAAAAGCACAGTAAGGACCTCAGTTGTGGCCCAGTGTGCTGTGCACTGCAGTGAAGGCTTGTACTCAAAAGGACTCTGTTCCAACCCAAAGACCCAGGGTGCAGACACAGGAGACTGGGAAGGAGGATGTGAATCCAGAACATGATCTGGGCTGCAGGGAAAACAGGGTGAGAGCCATTGTCTCATTCAGCCAGTAGGGACAGAGAGGACAGAATCACATGGGCAGTGGGTCCTATGCATGAATGAGAGGTGAGCACCCATCCAATGAGACCAGGATCATGTAGGACTCCAGCATCACTTCCAAATATTAGGTTTCAAAATACATGTCCATTGTCCCCTCTCCTGCAGGGTGAATGTCAGTGCCACATAGGAACATTATTTGAAGGGTCAATCTGAGGCATGAAATTCATCACAGTGGATGGGATCACAGCATGACACCCAACATGTGGGTGAAGGTGCAGAGACAAAGCCCTAATTACCGAGGTCTCCTGAGGGTCATACTCTGTGCTGGGATCAAAGGGGAGGCAGACAAACAGCAGCTCACTCTGAAAGAAGGTTTCCCTGCAGAAACCACTGCAGCTGAGAAATGATGGTGTTCCCCTCAACATGGAGAGGCCAAGGGTAAGGGCTCTGAGATGTAAAGAGAATGGGAGGAAATGCATAACTGCAACCATGGAAACAGAAGCTGCAGCTGAGCCACCCTGGTCCTCATGCTGCACCTGCTCCAGTGAGGGCTGCACATCAGTGGTAGAGACTGTGTCTGACGCTGGAGAAAATCATGGTTAAAATCCAGCCCCTTGAATCTGACACTTGTCTGTGGTGTCAACTTGGGGAGCTGACTTCACTTCTCAGATACTGGTTTTCCAGAGATTTGGTAAGAGTTTCCACTTGCGCAGGTTGTTGTGAGAATTAAAAGAGAAAATGCTCAAAATTCTTTCCCTGGAATTCTGGCAACAATTACTCAGCTTGTTACTTTTATTGATCTTGGGAGGCCCAAGTAAGCGCCATCAATCATCTACATGTCACATCCAGCCAACTGAGATTCAGGGGGTTGTAGTGAGTCTGCTGGAGATTCCCAGGTGGGATGCACCATGATGACAGCTGAGTGAGCACAGCACCTGCCTCCCTGCAGCAGTCAGTGGCTTCTTATAGGTCGCAACTACACTAATAAAGAGAAACATGCAAATTAACCATCCCTCCGCTACGCCCACCAGCCATTTAGGAGTGAGTATGTATAATAACCTAACATAGATGGTGGTGGCCACAGAGCTGGAGTGAGCAGGAGGCTTGGGTTGTCCCTGGTGACAGAGGAAGCCAAGCTTCCCACTTTCCCTGGCTGCTGCTGAAGGAGTGGCTGGGAGCCTGGGTTGCTGGGGGCGATCCAGGTTTCCAGCCTGCCCTGGCCTCAGCTGAAGGCTATAAAGTTTCAATTATAGAAGATAAATAAATCCCAGATGCCTGCTTTCAGCTGGCCCTGGCCTCTGCTTAAGGAGTGGCTGGGGCCCTGGGTCGCCAGGGGCCACCCAGGTTTCCAGCCAGCCCTGGCCTCTGATGAAGGAAACGCTGGGAAAAAAAGAAAAAGAAGTGGCTGCAGGACTATGTTGCTGGGAGCAACACAGGTTTCCAGCCCACCCTGGCTTCCGCTCAAGGAGACAATGCCTGGGTGGCTGGGGGACGTGGCCAGCCTGCAAACAGCCATCAACCCTCACCCAGGCCGCCCCTCACCCTGATCCAAGACACCCTTCAGGGCAAACCAGCCGCCCCCCACCTGTGCACCAGGCCTCAATCTATACTAATAAAAGGGTAATATGCTAATTAGACTGGGAGACCTTCCATTCTTCCGGACAAAGCCATGGTGGCGGGGCTGAGGTAGAGGCAGTTAGAGGCCAAGAGGGGAGGGCAGTTGTGGGTGATCAGGCTGGTGTGTGTGTGGGGGGGCCGTTGCGGGTGATCAGGCTGGTGGGGGGGGCAGTTGGGTGTGAGCAGACCAGCAGGGGGGCCAGTTGGGGTGAGCAGGCCGTCAGTGGAGGTCAGTTGGAGGTGATCAGGACAGCGGGGGGTGGGGGGCAGTTTGGAGTGAGCAGGCCAGCAGGGGGGCAGTTGGGGGTGAGCAGGCCAGCAGGGGGAGGGGCCAGTTGGGGGCGAGCACACTGGCACGGGGGCGGGGGGAAAGGGTGATCAGGATGGCGGGGGGCATTTGGGGGCTAGCAGGCTGGTTGCGGGTGGCAGTGGTGGGGGAGCAGGCCAGCAGGCAGAGTGGTTAAGGGCCATCAGGCAGGTGAACGGCTAGGAGCCAGCAGTCCCAGATTGCAAGAGGGATGTCTGACTGCCAGTTTCTTACTAAAATGCACCCAGAGACAAAGGTGCGTGTGGGCCTTGGGGGAGTGAGAAGTGCCTGGCCTAGAAATGTCTCTGCAGGGAAAGGCTGGAGTTGCCAGGAGAAAGAGATAGAAACATCCCTAGCCGGTTTGGCCCAGTGGATAGAGTGTTGGCCTGTGGACTGAAGGGTCCCAGGTTTGATTCAGGTCAAGGGCACATGCCTGGGTTGCAGGTTCAGTCCCCAGTACAGAACATGCAGGAAGCAGACAATCAATGATTCTCTTCTGTCATCATTGATGTTTCTCTCTCTCTCCCTCTCTTCCTTCCTCTCTAAAATGAATAAAAAATTTTTTTAAAAAAGAGAAAAAAAAGAAACATCAAAGATGAGAGAAAATCATTGATTAGCTGCCTCCTGCATGCCCCACACTGGGTATCTAGCCCAGGGTGCAGGCATTTTCCTGACTGAATGGAACTGTGACCTCCTGGTTCAATGGTCCACATGGAACCACTGAGCCATGCTGCTATGCTCTCAACATTCATGTTTCTCTCTCCCCCTCTCCCTTGCTCCATGAAATCAATAAAAATGTTTAAGTAAATATTTTTATTAAAAAGGAAAAATATTAAAACATACTATTCTAACACAAAAAAAAACACGTTTACTTCATAAAGTGAAAAAAGCACAAAAAAAGTAAAATTCCAACATCCATCTCTATTGTTTCACTGTTTTATTTTAAGAAAATTGCCAAAACACTCAGCACATTAGGTAGAACTTATGGTAAGATGTTTTAACAAAGATACAGACTCAACAAATACACTTCTGAGAAAAGGCTCACCATAAAGTCCTAGAAAAAATACAATAAAAAGTGACGTAGAATGACAAAATTAAAGAATATGTTTATATAAAAATATTGATCAAACAAAATACTTTCTAGAATGTGTAGAATGTGAACACCTCACACACTGGTGGAAAAATGCAAAAGGGTACAATCAGTTTATTTTTTGAAGAATAGTTTATTGATTTTTAAAAATATATATATTTATTGATTTATGAGTGAGAGATGGAAAGAAGCACGAGTGATGAGAATCATAGACTGGCTGCCTCCTGCACACCCCACACTGGGGTTTGAGCCGGCAACTTGGGAATGTGTCCTGAGTTGGAATCGACCCATGACCACCTGGTTCATAGGTCAAAACTCAACGAATGAGCCAGGCGAGCCGGGCACTTTTATTATCTGGAGAAAGAGGGAGAGAAACACGATGCCAGAGTGCAACATCGACAAGGCTGCCTGCTGCACACCCCATTCTGCAGAACTAGCACACAACCCAGGCATAAACCCAATAATCCAAGCAGTAACCCTACTCTGCATGGCTTCACTCCTAAACACATAAGCCACAGCATCCATGATGGTATATTCAGTTTAGATCACACAATGTCAATCTTTGTAAATTTAAACATTTATATACAAACCGACTCAGATTAGGCTTGGAATTTTTCGTAAAGGTAAATGAAACTTATATCCATATATAGAATTATACAGTAATGTTTGTACCAGCTTTATTAGAAATGACCAAAAGTGCCCTAACCGGTTTGTCTCAGTGGATAGACCGTTGGCCTGCGGACTGAAGGGTCCCAGGTTCGATTCTGGTCAAGAGCATGTACCTTGGTTGCAGGCACATCCCCAGTGGGGAGTGTGCAGGATTCAGTTGATTGATGTTTCTCTCTCATCAATGTTTCTAACTCTCTATTCCTCTCCCTTCCTCTCTGTAAAAAATCAATAAAATATATTTTTTAAAAAAGAAAAAGAAATGACTAAATGTTCATAAAAATGGATAAACTATTGGTGATATATTCAAAGGTAAGAATATTTATCAGAAAAAAAGATGACCTGCTACCATATCTTTAATAAATCTCCAAGTATTTATGAAATATAAATGAAAGCAAAAAAAAAAAAAACTTAGAAAAATGCAAAGTGATCTATTAAACTGGAATGTAAGTCAATGGTCACTTAAGCTGTGAAGCACAGGGACACATTTAAAAAGTAATGAACCAAGTTCACAGTGACAGATACAGTCAATATTAGGAGTATAATGATGGTTTCAGTTTCATGAACACATCATGATTTATGAAACAGTATACCTAACCTATATTTTACTCATTATACCTTTTTGAAAATTATTCAAAACTAAGAAATGTGTATTTTCAACTATATTGGAAAAATAGGTTTGGCAAATCTATATTCAATCCACCTTCTTAGGCCCTCTGGGACAGAAAATGTAATAAACACTGAAGAACTTTCACCCAAACCAACAAGAATGCTATCTGGGTCACAAAAGCCACATCACTGGACTACAGACACCCTTTTCCTTTGTCTTTGTTTTTCTGCAAGTGCACCCATGGCTCTGAGGGGAACATCTGAGAGGATACAGGAAGCCACACAACCTCTTGATTATATTCAATGACAACGACCGTGTCCACAGAAGATAAACATGCCTGGAGATCCTCACATCTGTGTACACACCGCTCCTGCAGTCTTTTCCTCAAAAACATTCCTGGATGCAAGTTTAGATGAGGA
Source organism: Corynorhinus townsendii (assembly GCA_026230045.1). Taxonomy (NCBI): domain Eukaryota; kingdom Metazoa; phylum Chordata; class Mammalia; order Chiroptera; family Vespertilionidae; genus Corynorhinus; species Corynorhinus townsendii. The sequence goes on along the minus strand of JAPDVU010000011.1, from coordinate 48,516,191 downwards.
ACATTCCATCTAATGGGCTGTAATCCCCTGCAAACTCATTAGGTCAATGTTTCCGTAGTGAAATGGTTTTCCCTTACTGCTAGAGTACTCCAGTCAGTGACCTTTAGCCATGCAATTGTAGGCATTAGGGCACATGGCCCTCTGCAAGACCTGGGCAAGTGTATGGGCATCCCTCGAGAAACAAGAGAAAATTTCACGCTGCTAGAAAATTTACACAGCTACCTCCTTTTTGGAATGATCTCTGTGTCTCAAAGCATCCATCTTCACATGAGGACTAGAGAGTCCACAGTGTTTCCTAGGAAATTAAGGGCAGCAATGCAAATTTGTCAAAAACTGCTGTGGAAATGTCTACACCATACCATTCCTTCAACGTCAAAGAATGTTTGAGGCCCCATAACTTTTTCACCTCATCATGCTAGGTGAGTCAAGATCTCCATATAAACTAACCCACAGAGTCAATAGAACACCCAAGATTAAAGAAGTCTTAAAAAAAACGCATTATTTTGCAAAGAAAGAGACCCGAAGACTGGCAGTTCTTCCATTGGTGACTTAGGAACTCAATAAATTCATCACTGGCCACAAAGGAATGTGTGTCCCTGAAAATGGCAATCCCTCTGCAACATGTTTACTGAGGCCAACAGTAATCAGTCCTGTGGCAACTCATGACAGGGACACAAGTAAGAACTAAGGGCTCAGGTATTCCTAATTTTCTTCAACAAATTAGACAACAGAGTTAGCTTCCCTGGGCCCATGATGATGGTGATTGATGCCATCTGTAGGGGCCTTATACATGGTTCGGGTGAAATAGCTTCAGAAACAGAAATATGCAGTGACATATATCTGGCAACATGTCTCTATGTATGTTGAACAGGGCAACATAGATACATATAGTTCTAGCATAAAAACAAACACAATAGCAAAAACTAATGGGGACTCTACATAATGTAGGTGATTAAATCCATAAGATGCAATTTAGACAAATGAGACTTCACAAATTTTCTTATACTATTGTTAAGACCTAACTAAGGAATTACATTTCCTACACATCTAAGTAATTACTCACATTTGGACTCAAATGTGCAGAGCAAATTTAGAAATTTGGTTAAGATATCTCTAATGTTATTTGCAAGCATAATGGTTTTCTCCAATGTGAACTCTCTGATGATACTGGAGACCATTGCTACTTTTGAAGGATTTCCCACATTCATTGCATTTATAAGGCTTTTCTCCTGTATGAACTCTCCGATGACGATGAAGGGCAGTGTTCCAGGTAAAAGATTTCCCACATTCACTGCACACATAAGGCCTTTCTCCAGTGTGAACTCTCTGATGAGAAGACAGTTCACTGCTCCTGGTAAAACATTTTCCACATTCACTGCATTTATAAGGCTTTTCTCCAGTGTGAAAACTTTGATGATAATGGAGGCTACTGCTATTGGTAAAAGATTTCCCACATTCACTGCATTTATGAGGTTTTTCTCCAGTGTGAACTCTCTGATGCCGATGAAGGAGAGAGCTCGTGATAAAAGATTTCGCACATTCACTGCAGTTATAAGGCTTTTCTCCATTGTGAACTCTCTGATGATAATGAAGGTAACTGCTAGTGGTAAAAGATTTCCCACATTCATTGCATTTATATGGGATTTCTCCAGTGTGAACTCTCTGATGACGATGAAGGTGAGACGTTGTGAGAAAAGATTTCCCACATTCACTGCATTTATAAGGTTTTTCTCCAGTGTGAACTCTGTGATGACGATTCAGGTAACTGCTAGTGGTAAAAGATTTCCCACATTCACTGCATTTATAAGGCTTTTCTCCAGTATGAACTCTCTGATGACAATGAAGGTCACTGTTACTGGTGAATGATTTCCCACATTCACTGCATTTATAAGGCTTTTCTCCAGTGTGAAAACTTTGATGATAATGGAGGCTACTCCAATTGGTAAAAGATTTCTGACATTCACGGCATTTATAAGGTTTTTCTCCAGTGTGAACTCTCTGATGACGACAAAGGTCACTGATGGTGATAAAAGATTTCCCACATTCACTGCATTTATAAGACTTTTCTCCACTGTGAACTCTCTGATGACAATGGAGGTCACTGTTACTGGTGAAATATTTCCCACATTCAATGCATTTGTGAGGCTTTTCTCCAGTGTGAGAACTTAGATGATAACGGAGGCTACTCCAATAGGTAAAAGATTTTCCACATTCACTGCATTTATATGGCTTTTCTCCAGTGTGAAATCTCTGATGACGACGAAGGTCACTGCTAGTGATAAAAGATTTTCCACATTCAATGCATTTATAAGGCTTCTCTCCAGTGTGAAAACTTTGATGATAATGGAGGCCACTGCTACTGGTAAAAGATTTGCCACATTCACTACATTTATAAGGCTTTTCTCCAGTCTGAACTCTCTGATGATGACCAAGATTACTGCTGCCAGGATCTTCCTCACATTCTTTTCTGGTGTAAAAATCTTTTCTTCTTTGAAACATCAAACCACCCTTGGAAATATTTGGCCTGTCTCTGGTCTGATCAGCCTTTAGCTGGAGAAGCCCTGACCAGGAGAGTGTGCCCTGCCCAACCTCCCCACAGGTGAAATAATTCTGGGATACATTGAAATTGCAGATCTTTGCAAGTGACATCCTCTCCACACCCCAAAAGAAAGTGTTCTCTCTCACATGCTGCTGGTGAAATTTTGCACGGAAATAAAATTGTTTTGCACATGTCCCACACTTCAGCTTTATTTGTCGATGTTGTGTTCCCTGAAGCTCAGTCAAGTGGAAAATCCTTCTCAAGACTAGTCCACAACTCTCACAGGGGTGGCTCTTCTGGGAAGACACGGCTAACTTGGGATTCCTTGCCTGTGACACTATTATAGAAACGCTCTGTTCAGTCGGTACCTCCACATTCTCTGCTCCACAGCAGCAACCTGAACAAAAGGAAACTCTGGTGAGGTACATGTTGACCTTAGAAAAAAGAATATCTTCACCAAAAATGTTTCCCTGTGATCACTGGACATGAGTCCATAGAATGATTTTAAAGATAAGTGAGTTGAACTCTAAGGAAACAGCAGTTATACATTACCTGGCCTCAAAGATCAGTCAACCGTGAAAATCTCACAGTAAAAGGAACAAAAGCTTAGGGTGGCTAATCAGTGATTCTCTATTATCATTGATGTTTCTATCTCTCTATCCCTTCCCCTTCCTTTCTCTAAAAATCAATAAAAATATAGTTTAGAAGAAACCAAAAAAGGAATGTAAACCCAAAGCTAGCAAAGAAAATAAACAATGAGAATTAGAACAACCATTAATAAACTAGAAACAAAAGTACATCATAACCAAGAGCTAACTTTTGTTGTTGGTGTTGTTTATCCTCACCTGGGAATATCTTTTTCATTCATTTTTAGAGACAATGGAAGGGAGAGAGATAGAGAAAAACACACAAAAACATAGATGTGAGAGAGACACATTGGTTGGGTGCCTCCCCCTTAGGCCCCAACAGGGGATGAGGATCAAAACTGGCAATCAGTTTCATGCACTTAATCAGGAATCGAACCCATGACCCTTTGGTGTTTGGGCCTACACTTTAACCACCATGTCTTCCAGGCCTAACAGCTATTTCCTTTATAAAACATACACCAATTTGGCAAATCTTTATTGAGACTAAAACAAAGGAAACACTTTAAAAAAGAAAGATAAGACATTACACCTGACATTGAAGCACAACCCATAAGAAATTTTGCCAAATGACACGAACTTACATGGAGAAAACTGTAACGAACTCACTATAAACTAGTAAAATTAATTTAAAAAATTCAGAGCTCTAGCTGGGTGGCTCAGTTTGTGAGGGTGTGGATCTGATGCGCCAAGATAGTAGATTTGATTTTCTATCAGGGTAGAAACAGGGGGCAGCCAATGAATAAACAGATGAGTGGAAGAGCTGAACAATGTCTCACACATGCACTCTAAAAGCAATAAATGAATATTAAATAAAAAATAAATTCAGACCCTAACCAGTTTGGCTCAGTGAATAGAGCGTTGGCCTGCGGACTCAAGGGTCCCAGTTTTGATTCCAGTCAAGGGCATGTACCGTGGTTGCGGGCACATACCCAGTGGGGAGTGTGCAGGAGGCAGATGATTGATGTTTTTCTCTCATCGATGTTTCTAACTCTCTATCCTTCTCCCTTCCTCTCTGTAAAAAGTCAATTAAATATATTTTAAATAAGTAAATAAATAAATAAGAGAAAACAAGATGGCAGCATAGGTAAACACCTAAACTGCTGCCTTGCACAATAATATCAAAACTATAACGAAAAGACAAAACGGACACCATACAGAACCACAGGAAAGCTGGCTGAGTGGAAATTTGATAACTAGAAGAAAAGAGGAAAGCACATTGAGACTCAGAGGAGCTGCAAAAGGCTGAGGTACGGAGACTTGCACGCGGAGAGGATGGGCGGCTGTGTGCAGCGGCGGCTGAGTGCGCGGCTGGCTTTCTAAAGCGGGAGGGAGATGGAAGCTCCCGACTGCACTGAACTCCAAATCCCTGGCAAGACACTGGGAAACCAGACTCATTCGGGGGGAATCTGGACTGTCAGGAAAAGAGAAAGCACACTGAGACTCAGGATCTGTGGATGGCAGAGTTCCAGAGGTATGTGCGCAGAGAGGGCTAACTGCTGATTGCACGAGTGGCTGAGTGCACAGCTGGCCTTCTAAAGTGGGAGGGAACGGAAGCTCCCAACTGTGCTGAAGTCCAGTTCCAGGCAAGTTTCTGGGAACCCCGACTCATTTGGGGAGAAACTGGATTGTCTGGCAGTGGGTGACATGTGAGAGCGGCTTTCTCTCAGAGGTGCTTGCAGCGATTACCACAGGACACTGAGACACAGGGGCCTCATAGGGCAGGGCTGACGGGAAACCAAGGCTGTCTGCTCCTCCCTGAAACTCCGCCCCATCCAAGCTGAGCACAGAGGCTTTTGCAATTTTGCAAGTCTTGTCTCTTAAGAGTGCCTCCAGCAAAGAAGTTCTCCCAGCATAGACACAGCTGATCCTCACAGCCAATTGGCCTGGAGGTCAATTCCTCCCAGTGTTACCAACAACAATCAAGACTTAACTACAACAATACTGAGCACACAGTCCACAAAGGGGTGCACCAAGAGTGTCCATCTGAAGAAACTGGGGAGGCTGAGCCACTGGGCCCTATAGGACACCTATTACACAAAGCTACCACACAACTCAGGGAAGCAGCAAAAATGCAGATACAAAGAAATAGATCACAAATGAAAGAAATGGAGGAAAGGAAACGACTGGATATAGAGTTCAAAACCATGGTTATAAGGTTTTTCAAGAATTTCCTAGAAGAGGCTGATAAATTTAGCGAGATACTTGAGGATATGAAAAAGGATCAACTAGAAATTAAACATACACTGACTAAAATAAAAAATATTATACAGAGACCAAACAGCAGACTAGAGGACCGCAAGAATCAAGTCAAAGATTTGAAATACAAAGAAGCAAAAAACACTCCGCCGGTAAAGAAAAAAGAATCCAAAAATTTGAAGATAGTGTAAGGAGTCTGTGGGACAATTTCAAGCGTACCAACATCCAAATTATGGGGGTGCCAGAAGAAGAGAGAGAGCAAGATACTAAAAACCTATTTGAAGAAATAATGACAGAAAACTTCCCTCACCTGGTGAAAGAAACAGACTTACAAGTCCAGGAAGTGCACAGAACCCCAAACAAAAGGAATCTAAAGAGGACCACACTAAGACGCATCATAATTAAAATGCCAAGAGCAAAAGACAAGAGAGAATATTAAAAGCAGCAAGAGAAAAACAGTTAATTACCTACAAGAGAGCACCCATATGATTGTCAGCTGATTTCTCAACAGAAACTATCCAGGCCAGATGGGAGTGGCAAGAAATATTCAAAGTGATGAATAGCAAGAACCTACAACCAAGATTCCTCTACCCAGCAAAGCTATCATGTAGAATTGAAGGTCAGATAAAGAGCTTCACAGACAAGAAAAAGCTAAAGGAGTTCATCACCACCAAACCAGTATTATATGAAATGCTGAAAGGTATTCTTTAAGACGAGGAAGAAGAAAAAGGTAAAGATAAAAAATATGAACAACAAATACATGTCTATCAACAAGTGAATCTGAAAATCAAGTGAATAAAAAATCTGATGAACAGAATAAACTGGTGAATATACTAGAATCAGGGGCATAGAAAGGGAGTGGAGTGACAATCCTTGGGGGGAAAGGGGTGTGGAGGTGAGGGAAGAGACTGGACAAAAAGCATACACCTATGGATAAGGACAGTGCGGGGGAGGTAAGGACAGAGGGTGGGATGGGAACCGGGTGGAGGGGAGCTACGGGGGGGAAAAAGAGGAACAATTGTAATAATCTGAACAATAAAGATTTATTAAAATAAAAAAATACATAAATAAATTCAGAAATGTTACAGGATAAAATATCAACATACAAACATGAGTTCCATTTCTAAATGCTAACAATGAATTCTTTGAGAAGAAGAGGAAGAAAGGCCCCTCATTGTGTTGCTCGTTTGATTGAAGATCCCATGAACTGAGAGGCCACCAGTTCCTTTGCTGGTCAGGGCACATGCCTGGGTCGTGAGCAAGATTCTAGGTAGGGGAGCGTGCAGGAGGCAGCTGATTGCTGTTTCTCCACTGGATGTTTCATTCTCTCTCTCTCCGTTCCCCTTCTAAAAATAATCAACAAAAACACATTAAAAAAAAAGAAGAAGAAATGAAGAATGTAGTCCAAGTTTACAATGGCATTGAAAAGAATAAAATATACAGGAATGAATTCAACCAGAAAAGTGAAAGGTCTGTGCATTGAACACTAGAACACTGTGGTGAAAGAAATGGAAAAAGAGACAAAAAAGTGGAAAGACATTCGATGTTCTTGGATTTGAAAATGTAATATCCTTAAAATGTCTGTACTATCCAAAGGAATCTCTAGGTTAAATGCAATCCGATGATAATACCAATGTCTGAAACCTCAAAAGACCTCAAATAGCAAAAGTAATCTTCAGCAAGAACAAACCTGGTGGCATCACACTTCCTGCCTTCAATCTATTACAAAGCCAAAGCCACCAAACAGTGTGTTATGGAAATACACACAGAAACACAGATCCAGAAACAAAAAACAGAACCCAGAAAACACTGAAATAAACCCAGGCACAAAGGTTCAGGTAATCTTTGACAAAACCACAAGAAACATTAAGAAAGGACAGTTTCTTCAATGAGGAGTATTGAAAATATAGATATTCACATGGAAAACAAGAAAACCACTGATAAACACTTACTCAGATTGAATGAAAGAATTAAACGTCCAGGTTAAAACTTTAAAGTCCTTCAAGACAAGCCAGAGAAAAGGTTTTGGAGATCTGTTTTGGACATGCTTTCTGGGATGCAACACCAACCCCAGGCAAAAAAGAGAAAAATCAACGGTCCAGACTAAAACAAATGAAAGCAATTTCTCCAGCACACTAAGCAATTAACAAAATAAAATGAAAAGGCAATCGACAGGAGGATAAGAGAGGATACTTGCAAACCATATGAATATATTGAAGATACTGTAGATTCAGTTCAGATCAGCCAAATAAACCAAATACTGTGATACAGAAAGAAAGTCATGTTATGGTAACACTATAATGAAGGCTATGAAGACGACAACAGTGTTGCTGAAAAAAATTCTACATCAATTCATTAAAAAAACGTTATGGGTAAACACTGGTAAGCAGATCTGAGCCTGATGGAAAAATAGCCGCACTAGACTTCCTGAATGCGGAATTGTCTAAAAGATGGAATTTGTACATAAAACAAGAATGCAATATTTGGGAAGCACAACTAAGCAGAGCAAAAGGAGATGTATCTTATTATAAACTAGAAAAACATTCAAAACACCCATTAGCCAACAAATATGGTTAAAAATAGGACTAAAGCCCTGGCTGGTTTGGGTCAGTGGTTGAGCATCCATCCAAGAACCCAAGAGGTCATCGTTCGGTTCCTGGTCAGGGTACATGCCCCGGTTGTGGGCTGGATCCCCAGTAGGGGGCATGCAGGAGACAGCCCATGGACAATTCTCTCTCATCATTGATGTTTCTATCTCTGTCTCTCCCTCTCTCATCCTCTCTGAAATCAATAAACAAATATTTATGCCCACCCCAAAAAATAGGACTAAATACAGTATATAGAGCCTTCTTTCAAAAAAATACCTACAAATGACCAACAGAAAGAATATGCTTTTGCTCAAGACTCCACTGGAATCCATTAAGCTCCCTGCCACACAACCAACCACAAACCCTCCCTACCAGTTCGGTACAGCAGGTGTTACGATTGAAAGTACAGACAGGAGCAGTGCAATCAAACCAACCCTGCCAACCACAGCAAGAACCCAGAAAACTGGAAAAATCAAGCAGTGTGTACAGTCCACAGGTGAGAACAGAGCACCTCTAGAAGTGAGGGGGCATAAGAAATGCAAAGCCAAGTCCCAGGAACCAGCCAGAGTGAGGGTCTTACCCAGGGAGGATATAAGTTCAAAGTTCTCCAGCATCACATTCACATACAAACATCTCTGATCCTCATCAAGGAGCCTCCATTCCTTCCTGGAGAAGTACAGGGCAATGTCCTCAAAGGTCACTCCAACCTGTCAGAATTGAGACAATTGAACCATAGCTGCCTTTCTGAGAACCTGCCATCCTGCTCCTTATACATCTTCCCAACCCTCAACCTCTTCCAGGACGCCCCAGGTTAGTGTGGACACCAGGCCCGAATGCTGTGCTGGCTGCTCTCTCATCACAGTCCCATTAGTCACTGTGATTGCCCTCAGCACAACAGATGGGTTGCGTTGTGACATCAACCATCAGGTAAAAAGGGAAAACCAACAGTCCAGACTAAAACAAATGAAACATCATCTAAGTGGTTCTCAACCTGTGGGTCGTCGCGACCCCTTTGGGGGTTGAGAAACCCTTTCACAGGGGTCGCCTAAGACCTCAGAAAACACAGATATTTACATTACGATTCATAACAGTAGCAAAATTAGTTATGAAGTAGCAATGAAAATAATTTTATGGTTAGGGGTCACCACAACATGAGGAACTGTATTAAAGGGTCACGGTATTAGGAAGGTTGAGAACCACTTATTTTTATTTTTTAAATATATTTTATTCATTTTTTACAGAGAGGAAAAGAGAGGGATAAGAGAGTTAGAAACATCGATGAGAGAGAAACATCGATCAGCTGCCTCCTGCACTCTCCCCACTGGGTATGTGCCCGCAACCATCAAACCTGGGATCCTTTAGTCCGCAGGCCAATGCTCTATGCACTGAGCCAAACCAGTCAGGGCGAGAACCACTTATTAAGCTCTGGTCCATGCTTCAGGGCCCCAACGTTCCTGCCAAGCAATATCAGTGCTGTCTGCCAGATCATACCACGAAGACAAAGCCAAACCTGGGTTTATGCTTCACCCATTATCCCCACACCAGCCCTAGCTGCTTTGGCTCCATGGGTAGAGCGCTGGCCTGTAGACGGAAGGATCCAGGGTTCGATTCTTATCGAGGGCACATGCCCAGGTAGCAGACGCCATGGGGGTCGTGCAGGAGGCAGTGGATGGATGATTTTGTCTCATCATTGATGTTTCTATCTCCTCCCTCTCTCTCTCTGAAATCAATAAAAATATATTTTTTTAAAAGTCCCGGGACCAGGTCTCCGGAACCATCAGCTCACACTTCCTCCAGATGAGCAGACCACCACTGTGTAATGTCTAACCCCATCCCCACTTCAGACCCCAGGTTCTGCCACCTTCCTGCTCCACAGCACAGGACCTCTCTGGACTCGCCCATGAACTTGGCATATGGCATCCAGAGAGTGCTTGAGGGGTTTCAGAAGGATCTAGCACAACCCGTTTCCTGATGGAACCCACAGCCTGGAGAAGCACTGGATAAGGCTCTGAAATCCCCCCTACCCGTCGCTGATTTTTGCTTTAATACTCACCACCCACATCCACCTGGGAATTTCAGATACAATTAACCCCTCTCCACTCTGCCCTGCATTTCCTGTGTCCTCAGAAGCCACAACACTCCTCTCTCCCCTCCACCTTCACCTTCCTCAGGGTCCTCCACGCGGGCCTGGGCTGCCGGACGGGAAAGGTGCCCGCGCCCAGGCTGTGGGGCTCAGTGTAAGGAGGCGGTGAGGGCAGGAGTGTGTGTATGGGCGGGGGGGGGAGTGGGGGAGAGGCGAACTCACCTCAGCTGAGCAACTGAGCAAGGCCATTGCCGTTAAGCGCTGTGCCAGGAGCCAGGCAGGAGAGACCGAAGAAGCAGATAAGAAGCAGGGGCAGTGGAAGGGGGGATAAGGAGTCCCTGTTCCGTCACGAACATGGGTAACCTGGATGGCGTCAGCGAGTTTCACTCCCACGGGTGTGCTCCGAGAACGAAGACTCTGGTCTCCTGACTCTGAGTATTGGCAACCGCACACGCTCGCCTGGAGCCTCCAACCAAGTACCGGAGCAGATTCTGGGTGAAGACCAATAGCCACCTAGAGTGCACCGGAAGTCCCGCCCCTGCGCGTTGTGACGCAAGGGAAACGCCTTTTCTGACCCTTCATTGGCTAAGCTGGTGGTATTCCTCACAAGGCCTTCTGGGTAATGTGGGTTTCAGAGTCCCAGGTGGTGATCAAGGGTTTTCCCACATCACGCCAAGGGAAAATGGGGACACGGGCTGGTAGGGACAGTGGGAAATGACAGTCTTACGGATTTAAAAAGTTCATTTTTTCCTGGTGAAGGGACTGGAGTCCTTGTTTATGAAAACACATTCCCTGTGAGCCCAATACAGCGCGACATAATAAAGACATATGCCTGCATTACAGAGTCTGGGAAGTTTTATCACACCAATCACTTTCTTACGCAATCGTATACGTACGTGACAAATACAACACAAGAATGTAGGACAGCCCTATTCACTTTAACTCAGTGTTTAGAGCGTGGACCTGTAGATTGAAGGGTCCTGGGCTCGATTTCAGCCAGTGCTCGCACTTAGGTTGCCAGCTCTGTCCAGATGTGGTCTTGGTGAGTGCCAGAGGCTACCAATCTATGTGTCTCTCTCATATCAATGTTTCTCTCTCTGTGTCTCTCACTCTTCAGTTCTCTCTAAAGCAACAAAGGGGGGAAAAGAACGTAGGACATGTCTTGGAAATAAAAAAGAACTAACATGTACAATATAAACTTTGAATAAAAGTACTGTTTAATGTTTACTTGAACATCAGTTAACTTTTGAAATAGTGGAAGAATTGAATTCTCACAAAGTTATTGGGGTTTTTTCTTAATGTGAAGATGCCACTGTAATTATCATACTGAAAGATAATTTTCCCTTATAGACATTTTAAAGATGTCATCTGAGTTGATATGAAGTATCCTCAATGTGATAAGATTACACAAATATTCACAAATTATACTTAGGGTAAATGAAAGACATATTCATCATGAAAGGTCACCTATGTATATATAGCTCAAAAGCCGTAAAATCACATGAAAGCCCTAGCTGGCTTGACTCAGTGGACAGAGCGTTGGCCTGCAGACTGAAGGGTCCCGGGTTCAATTCCCCTTCAAGGGCACATGCCCAGGTTGTGGGCTTGATCCCCAGTAAGGGGCTTGCAGGAGACAGAAGGTAGATGATTCTCTCTCATCATTGATGCTCTATCTCTCTCTCTCTCCCTTCCTCTCTGAAATCAATCATATATTTTTTAAATAAGAACTTACATAACGAGTTGATCATAATATAAACAGAATATAATTGAATTTTAATTTTTTAAGTATATTCCACTTTAATGCATATCTTTTTTAAAAATACATTTTGATTTTTTACAGAGAGGAAGGGAGAGGGATAGAGAGATGGAAACATCGATGAGAGAGAAGCATCAATCAGCTGCCTCCTGCACGCCCCCTACTGGGGATGTGCCTGCAACCAAGGTACATGCCCTTGACCGGAATCGAACCTGGGACCCTTCAGTCCCCAGGCCGACGCTCTATCCACTGAGCCCAACCGGCCAGGGCTAATGCATATCTTTTATTTAAGTTTGCTTAACATCCTGCTAGTGCACCCAAGGTATTATTATAGTCACTTATTAATTATATATAGATAAACATAGGTATTTATATGTTTATGACTAATTAAAATAAAATTAGATGATATCTGCTTTTTTTCAGTTTCAGCCTATCTAATAAAAGGGTAATATGTAAATTAACTGCCACTCCATCACAAAGATGGCGGCGCCCATAGCCACAAGATGGCGGTGCCCAGTCCACTCAGCCCCACCAGAGTCCCTCATTGGGACTGCCCTGAGAGCAGACTGCGTGAGCGGCCTGGCGGAATGCTTCCTTCATCTCCATGGCGATGAGGCAATCATTCCACCCCAGCCATGGAAGGCCTCTGGGCAGTGGGCATGGAGCGGCAGGGAGGAGGGGGAACGCTTGCTGGGGCGACGACATAAGCATTCCGCATCTGGCCGCAGATGGGCCGGAAAAAAGGAAAAGAAAAAAGAAACCTTTATTCAAAGTAGCACTGCTGGCTCAGTGGATTCAAAGATCCAAAGCCTGAACACCTTATACAATGAGATTACCCCTTATATATATCCCTAAAATTCTTTGTTTCCTAACTTCTGGGCTTTAGTGGTGGGCCTTTGCTGTCCTACCTAAGTTAGTTAGAATGGGGAAGTAAGATTACAGCTAAAGGCCTGGCCTGGGTGGTGCCAGTGACCTCCCCTCTGGCTAAGCTGTTAATTCTTGGTTTGTGTCCCTTGTAAACTGGGAGTATTTAAAAAAAAAACAAACAGATTATTGCCTAAGGAAGGGGCAGTGACTTAATTATAGGCTAACAAGAATGTACATTAGGATACTGGTTACTGGCACAGATTCAGACTGCTAGCACACACACACACCCCCGCTGTCCCCAGGTTGCCCCCTACATTCTCCTTCAAGATGACAAGCAGGGTTCATTAATACACATCTTCACAGTTTTTTATCGCCAAGCCTATGGAGCTGACATAGACATTAAGCCCAGACCATCGGTCATTAATCTCTTCAGACTAACACTTAACCAAAGGTCCACACTAATGACCAATTTTTCAGTGATTAAATAAAAACCCCTAAACATGGATAGACACACGCATTCCTGCTTTATTGATCTTACCGGCCCCTCACTCGGGATCCACATAGAATCAGGCTCACCAGACCTTGAGCCTCAGAAGACTCCTCTGGCAGCTGCCAATGGCTGAACCTGAGTACTAAACTACTTCCAACATGGTGCTCTCTCTCCTCAAGTCCCTCCTTGGCTGTCGCTAGGGATACCAAAAAGCCAAAAGGCGTGCGGGGTTCATTTTTGGAAGTCCGAGTCTGGCCTTGCACAAATTATATGACCTCATAAAGTTTATTCTAGAGTTTCTACAGGGAGTGGCCATAACGGTTGCTAATGACTGAGGGGTAGGACAAGGTAGAAATGTGTCATGAGCATCCCAGTACCTTTCTCTCTTTGGAAGAGACTGTAAGAAGTGCAGAGCTACTACTTAAGTTTTTACAGGCTGGAACCTATCTGAGGTCAAATTGGCATGACCTACATTGGATCCATCAGTTTGGGCAAAACAGAAAGCTGACCATGCACTTGAGTTCTTAGACAGGGACACCTAGGGTGCAGGCATTTTCCAATGAGGTCCGACATCCACATGGCAGAGAAAACCCCAGAGAGCTTGGGGCTGGTCTTAGGTTGAATTCCTTTGAAATCTGTTTTGGAAAAATCTGTAGTTCAGTCTTCCTCCTGTTTCTCCTTTACTATCACTACTGCCACACTCACATGGCGGTTCATCAAAAATGTGTTTATGAGCCCTAAACCGTTTGGCTCAGTGGACAGAGCATCAGCCTGCAGACTGAAGGGTCCCAGGTTCGATTCCGGTCAAGGGCATGTACCTTGGTTGCGGGCACATGCCCAGTAGGGAGTGTGCAGGAGGCAGCTGATCGATGTTTTTCTCTCATCGATGTTTCTAACTCTCTATCCCTCTCCCTTCCTCTCTGTAAAAATCAATTAAAAATTTATTTGGAAAAAAAAGTGTTTATGGAGTTGTGGAGAGCCCCACACCAAAAATTCTGCACACAAGCTGTGTGTCCTAAAATTTAGTTCAGTTCAGATACAATTGTGTCAGATCCCACAGGTTAAGAGCTCAGTAAGGAAAACGATTCCCATCTCACTTCAGATGCTAATCAAATGTTGCAGGGTTCCCGGCTTCTTACAACTTCCAACTTCTGTGACCTCTGGTTGGTTTCAAACGGAGGTTCCCACAGTGCCACTTCCAGTTCAGATCAGATGCTGGCTCACATCAGAGAGCTTAAGGAAACATACTTGAGTTTCCTTAACTAAAGTTACTAAAGGCTATCATAGCCCTAGCTGGTTTGGCTCAGTGGGTAAAGCGTCGGCCTGCAGACCGAAGGGTCCTGGGTTCTATTCCTGTCAAGAGCACATGCCCAGGTTGTGGGCTCGATCCCCAGTAGGGGGCATGCAGGAGGCTGCCAGTCAATAATTCTCCTTCATCATTGATGTTTCTCTTTCTCCCTCTCCCTTCCTCTTAAATCAACTATATATATGATATACATTTCTTTTTTTCTTTGAGAGACTATCATGAAGTTTACAGATGTACAACCAGACGAAGCGATGCATACTGCGAGGTCTGGGTGATTTTCAAGCCCGGCAGCTTCTAGCCCCATGAAGTTAGGGTGTGTCTCCCTGCCCATACTTGGATATGTTCACCATCCTGGGGGCTCTCCAAAGCCCCTCCTATTGGGATTTCTGTGGGGTCTTTCTCAAGTATGATTCCCCATTAACTGTATTTCCAGCCCTTCGAGTTTCTTTGGATATATGAGGTGGAGCTGAAATTTCCAACCAGAGTCATCTCGATAGAATAAAACATGCACCTAGTTCTGTCATCACTTAGTTATTTAGAAGGGACTTAGGAGTTCTGTACCAGGAACCAGAGGCAGGCCAGTGTATGGATTTTCAATGTTTCACAAGGTCAAATAGCCCATCCTAAAAGGGTGCATGCTAAATGACTCCACGTTCCCAATATTCTGTACGTGACAAAATTATAGATACAAAGACAACTGTGATGCCAAGTGCTAGGATTCAGGAAAATGTGACTATGAAGGGGTAGCACTTTGTGATAAAAAATAAATAAATAAATAATTTTTTAAAAAAATAAATATTTTTATTGATTTCAGACAGGAAGGGGGAGGGAAGGCAAAAACATCAATGATGAGAATCATTGATTGACTGCCTCCTGCACGCCCCCTACTGGGGATCAAGCCCACAACCCAGGCATGTGCCCAGACTGGGAATCTAACTGTGACCTCCTGGTTGAAGCTTAACCACTCAGCAACATTGGCCAGGCATAACTAAAAATTTTTAATTTCTACTGTGGTATTCGTTACAAGAACAACATAGGTGATAAAATTTATTAAAACTACATGTAAAAACAAAACATAAATGATAAAACTGGAGATTTAGAGATAAAGATGAAGGCCAGCAGGACAGGAGTGAGGAGTGTAAGGGAGGAAAAGGGGAGTGTGTGGACCTGTGGGGTGTGTGTGTATGTGTGTGACAGTTACTAGATCTCGTTGGAGTCTCAGGGGCTGGCAGACCACGCTCTCCTAGACAAGGAGGACCTGCTACGGCCACTGGCACTCCCCGGGCTGTGCAGCTCTGGCTCAGAAACCACGCTATCTTGAAGGGGGAAGCTGTTGCAACTAGGAGCCCAGCCTCACCGCCAACCAGACTGGCCTTGGACACCCGGCAGCCAGTCCGGCCGAAGTCATGCTGCCTCACCTGCAGACCCACAGACCCCAGGACTCCCACCTCCCCAGCTCCTGGGCCCCTCAGTGAGTTGCTGAGTGCATGCCTACCTGACCAAGGCCGCGCTGCTTCAACCGCAGATTCCCAGGACTACCGCATCCCTGGCGGCTGGCTCCTGGACCCCATTGTGATTCTCAGAGTGAAACCACCCAAGCCAGAGCCCCTCTGCCCCACCAGTAGACGCTGGGACACCTGTCTCCCCGGCTACGGGTTCCGGAACCCCTGCAGTGATGCACAGAGTGGTCACCCCAGAAAGAGTCATGCCACACTGGCCAGAGTCGCACTATGCCAGTCACAGGCCCCAGGACCCCAGTCACCCAGGCTGTGAACTCTGGGACCACCACAGGGAGCCACAGAGTGCACTCCACCCTGCCATGGGCTCTCGGACCCCACAGCGAGCTGCACACCAACCAGTGAGACCTCAGGCAACCCTTGCCACATGAGCCGGAACCACGAGCACATCCACAACGAGGCCAGGCGTGAGTCATATTGTCAGACAACCTGTGAGGAGACTTCATCCACGAAAAAGAAATGAACATCCAAGACCTAACTACATCAGGAGAATCCAATAACGCAAGTAGAGGGTCTCCACTAGAACATGTAGTTCAGGAGATCTGAGAGACTGCACTACTGGGTCCCACAAATCACTGACTACATAGGACCACCCCCACAAAAACCTGGGTAGCAGAGCAGTTGGATCTAAGACATAGAGGTAAGAGACCTCTATTCAGAAAACTACAGGACTTTGAAAAAGAGATAAAGGAAGACATAAATGGAAGAATATACCATGTTCATGGATTGGTAGAATCAACATCATTAAAATGTCCATATTACCAAAAGCAATCTATAGATTCAATGTAATCCCCATTAAGATACCAACGGCATCCTTCACAGACCTAGAAAGAACTCTCCAAAAATTCATATGGAATAAAAAAGACCCCAAATAGCTGCAACAATCCTGAGAAAGAAGAACAAAGTTAGAGGGATCACAATACCAGATACCAAGCTATATTACAAAGCCACTGTTCTCAAAATTGCCTGGTATTGGCCAGTAGACCAATGAAACAGAGAAATTGACCCAAGCCTTTATGCTCAATTAATACTTGACAAAGGAGGCAAGAGCATACAATGGAGTCAAGACAGTCTTTCAATAAATGGTGTTAGGAAAATTGGATATGTAAAAAAATGAATTAGACCACCAACTTACACCATGCACAAAAATAAACTCAATATGGATGAAAGACTTAAATGTAAGATATGAAACCATAAAAATCCTAAAATAAACAATTGGCAGCAAAATCTCAGACTTCTCTTGTAGCAATATGTTTACCAATACATCTCCTAGGACAATGGAAATTAAGGAGAAAATAAACAAATGGGACTACATCAATAAAGAGCTTCTGCACAGCAAAAGAATCATCAGCAAAATAACAAGAGAGCCCACTGCATGGGAGAACATATTTGTGAATGATATTTCCGATAAGGGGTTAATCTCCAAAATCTACAGGGAACTCATACAACTTAACAAAAGGAAGACAATGCAATTAAAAAATGGGCAAAAGATCTAAGTAGACACTTCTCCAAAATGAACATAAGGAAGGCCAAAAGGCATTATGAAAAAAATGCTGTCACAAATCATCCTAGAGATGCAAATTAAAATAACAATGAGGTACCACCTCACACCTATTAGAATGGCTATCATCAACAAATCAACGAAGGACAAGTATTAGCAAGGATGTGGAGAAAAGGGAACCCTGGTACATTGCTGGCGGAATGCAAACTAATGCAGCCTCTGTGCAAAACAGTTTGGAATTTCCTCAAAAAATTAAAAATGGAACTACAATTTGACCCAGTGATTCCACTTCTAGGAATATATCCCAAGAATTCAGAAACACCAATCAGAAAGAACATATGCACTCCTATGTTCATAGCAGTGCAATTTACCATAGCTAAGATTTGGAAATAGCCTAAGTGCCCATCAACAGATTTAAAAACTGTGGTACATCTACACAATGGAATACTATGCTGCTATAAAAAAGAAGGAACTCTTACCATTTACAACAGCATGGATGGACCTAGAGAGCATTATGCTAAGTGAAATAAGCCAGTCGGAGAAAGATAAATATCACATGATCTCACTTTTATGTGGAATCTAATGAACATAAACTGATAAACAAAAATAGAACCAGAGACCTGAAAACATTGAACAGATGTCAAACCTTAGAGGGAAGGCAGGGAGGCTGGAGAGGAAGTGGGGGGAGATCAACCAATGAACTCATATGAATATATGCATAACTCATAGACACAAATAATCTGGTGGTGAAGGCTTGTGGGGGGGAGAGTAATGGGGGAAAGGGGCATCCTATATAATAAAAGCCTAATATGCAAATTGTCCCCTCAACTGAGAGTTTGACCAGGAGGTGGGGCCAACTGCCTGTGGCCCTTCCCCCAGGCCGGCCCCGTCCTGGCTGGTGGCAGTGGCAGGCGGCTGGGGGAAGGAAGGCCCCAGCCAGCAGCCGGCTGCCACTAGGGACCCTACCCGTGTATGAATTTCATGCACTGGGCCTCTAGTATGTAATACTTTCAACAATTACTTAAAGATTCCCATATGCCTTTTGAAAAAATTAAGTAAAGAATAACAAATGGGAAATATATTGTGGTAATTACCCTATATAATAAAAGCCTAGATGGCATTACGCCCCCACGCAACATCATAAGATGGCCGCCACAAGATGGCTGCCCTCGCAGCGTCACAAGATGGTCAGCGGGGGAGGGCAGTTGGGGGCAAACAGGCCAGCAGGGGAGGGCAGTTAGGGGTGACCAGGCTGGCACGGGAAGGCAGTTGGGGGCAATCAGGTCTGCAGGGGATCAATGGGGGGTTCCACGATCTATCACTTCAAAGAGGGAGGCCCAGGCCACAGGTCAGGGGGCAATCAATGGGGGTGGGGGGTGGGATTCTGCAATCACCCCAAAGAGGGAGGCCCAGGCCACCCGCCAGCAACGCTGTGGTGGGTGTGCGGGCTCGGGCAGCGTTTGCATCGCAGAGGGAGGCCCAGGCCAGCCAAGCAATTGCACCCCACACCTGTCACCCACAGTGGAAGGTGACCAGTGGCAGGGGAGGGGGGCAGTGCTGCACAGATGGCAAGCAGTGGCAGGGGCAGGGCCAGCTGCTGGCAGCCAGGAGAAGGAAAGCCCCATAGGCCCTGATTGTTGGCCAGGCCTAAGGATCCTACCCAGGGGGATACTGGGTTGGGAGAGGGCTCAGGCCGGGCTGAGGGACACACACACACACACACACACACACACACACACACACACACACACGTTTCATGCACTGGGCCTCTAGTTAAGGAATAAAAGCAGATAGTGTTATCTGAATTGAATCTGAACTTCTAAACTCTACATATATGAAGCCGACTACAACTATCCAATTCCATATAGAAATTTTATCTTTGCCAACGTAATTACTAGGGCTATAAAAATCCAATTAAAAGTGAGATTTGCCCTAGCTGGTTTGGCTCAGTGGATAGAGCCTTGGCCTGCAGATGGAAAGGTCCCAGGTTTGATTCCAGTCAAGGGCACATGTCCGGGTTGTGGGCTCGATCCCCAGTAGGGAGCATGAAGGAGGCAGCTGATCAACAATTCTTTCTCATCATTAATGTTTCTCTCCCCCCCAATTCCTTCCTAAGTCAATAAAAATTTATTTTCCAAAAAAAAGAAAAAGGGTGAGATTTTACTATGGGTTGAAATAGAAGCAAAAAGAAATGAATAGGACATTAGGTTCTGCTGTATATGAGTGGAGTAAAGCTCTAGGACCACCTCTAATGGAATTATCTACTTGGCAGAATTATGAAGATTCAATAAAAATGATTTGTGAAAGAAAACAAACAAAAAACCTGGAGATTCAGTCCTGGCAGGTGTGACTCGGTGACTGTAAAACACTGCAAGGTCACAGGTTCAATTCCCCGTTAGGACACACACCCAAGTTGTGGGCTCTAAACCTGGCCAGGGTGCCTATGGGATGCAACATCCTCTCTCACATCAATTTTTCTCTCTCTAAAAAAATCAATTAAAAAAAACATATCCTCCGGTGAGGACTAAAAAACATACAAACAAATGCCCCGGCTGGTGTGGTTCAGTTGGTTGGACATTGTCCCATGCTCCAAAAGGTCACCAGTTGGATTCCTAGTCAGGGCACATGCAGGAGGGAGCTGAGTGATGTTCTCTTTCCCTCTCCCAGTAAATAAAAACATATTTAATAATACAGATTTGTGTGTTTCTTAATCCTCACCTGAGGATATTTTTTCCACTGTTTCAGACAAAGTGGAAGGGGGAAGAGAGACATGAACCTGAGAGAAACACATTGATTTGTTGCTTACCACCCATGCCCCAACTGGCGCCGGGCATCGAACCCACAACCTAAGTACATGCCCTTAACTGAAAATAGAATCCATGACACAGGGTCTCAGCTGATGCTCTAATCACTGCACACACTAGGTAGGGCAGCACCTCATTCCTTTTTTAATTTATTTTTATTAACTGGATATAATTGATACATTGCATTCTGTACAATATATTTTTTATTTTTTTAATCTTTTTTTGTTTTTATTCTTTCGTTTTTTCATTGTGTAAGTTTAAGGTGTACAATGTGTTGCTTTGATACACTTATACACTGCAATATGATTGCCACTGAAATGTTAGCTACATTGCCATCACCTAATTACCATTTTTTGGTGGCAGGCACATTTCATATCTACTCTTTTAACAACTTTCAAATACATAACATGTTAATTATAATTACTATGCTGTACATTAAATCCTCAGGACTAAGGGGAAGTTGGTATCCTTTGACCAGCTTCTTTGCCATTTCCCCCACCCTCAGCCCCTGGTAACCTCCATTCTACTCTTTGTTTCTATGAGCTGAGCAAACTGGCCAGCGCCCAAAAATTGTTTGAATTTTGTGCCCTGGAGGCTTTTGCCCTCTAGGGCAATGTCCATAGTTTGACATATGTCAGTTTGGCAGTTTCTTACAAAACAAAACATACTTATATAAAATCCAACAATCACATTCTTTGGTATTTACCAAAATGAGTTGAAAATGTAAGTGCATTCAGAAATCTGATTATAGATGTTTATAGCAGCCACAGACAATGGAATATTATTCAGCACTCAAAAGAAACGACCTATCAAGCAATGAAAAGGAGAAATCACAAATGCATATTATTAAGTGAAAAAAACCAGTATCAAAAGTCTACAGACTGCATGATTCCAACTATATGACATTCTAGAAAGGCAAAACTAAGAATACAGTACGCGTGACTGGCATGGCTCAGTGGTTGAGCGTTGATCTATGAACCTGGAGGTCATGGTTTGATTCCCAGTTGGGGCACATGCCCAAGTTGCAAGCTTGACCCAAAGAGTGGAGCATGCAGGAGGCAGATGATCAATGACTCTATGTTTCCTCCCCCTTCCTTTCTGAAATCAATAAAAATATTTTGAAAAATAATACTCACTGGTTGCCAGGAGTTGTGGGGAAAGGACAGGTGTATCAGAACCAAGAGGCTTTTTGAGCAGCCAAACTAGTCTATGTGATTCTAAATGGTGGCTATGTCATTATATGTTTGTCAAAACCCACAGAATGTACAACACTAATAGTGAACACAGTAATAATCCAATTACGCACTTTGGGTGCTAATGCTCAAATATGTTAACTCATTGTAACAAATGCACCATTCTGGTGCAGGAGGTGGACGTGGGGGAGTTTTGCACGAAAAGACAAATAGGCAGCTTAGGGATCTCTAAATACTTTGCACTCAGTGTTGCTGTAAATCTAAAATTGCTCTAAAATACAGTCAAATCTATAGTTACACACAATTTAGCAGAAAACAATCATTGGAGACATTTCTTGTAACCTTGGGTTAGGCAAAGAATTCATAGACTTGTAACCAAACCAGGAAAGAATTAAAGTAAAATGATAAATTAACACTTGTATTAAACTTTGCACATCAAAAGACATTATAAACAACAAAAAAACAACAACTCAGCTACAGGTGAAGAGAATATATTTGCAAGGCATAATGTGATACACGAGTTCTATGCAGAATATATAAATAACTCCAAAAATAATTTAAGAAAACAAACCACCCATTTGGAAAACGAGGACAGACTTGAATACACACTAAAGAGAACAAATGAATGTCTATAAGCATATGAAACAATTATCCTATGCAGACACAGGAGACTGGGAAGGATGTGGGTCCAGAACATGGTCCGTGCTGCAGGGAAAACATGGTGAGCACCATTGTTCCAAAGAGAAGTGCAGACATAGAGGACAGAATCACATGGGCAGTGGGTCCTTAGCTTGGAAGAGGTGAGCACTTGCCAATGAGACTAGGATTCTGTAGGTCTCCTTATCACTTTCGAATATTATGTCCCAGAATTCACGTCCAGGTGTCCCCTCATTTGTAAGGTGTCAGTGCCAGCTACAAGCATCACTTGAAGAGTTAAAGGCATGAAATTCATCACAGTGAATGGGATCAGAACCTGACACCCAAAGTGGGTGAAAGTGCAGACTAAACCCAAATTATCGAGGTCTCCTGTGGGTCAAACTCTGCTGGGATCCAAGGGGAGGCAAACTGCAGCTCACTTTGAAAGAAGGTTCCACTGGATAAACCACTGGAGCTGAGAGCTGAGATGATGCTGCTCCATTGAAAGACTGAGGTGCGCTGACATTTTAGGAGAATAATAGTAATTGCAACAAATGGCAACAGCAGCTTCAGTTGAGCCTGCCTCGTCCTAACCGTGTACCTGCCCCCGTGGTAGAACTTGTCCCTGGTTCTGGAGCCAGGATCCCGGATTGGAATCCAGCCTCTATTTCTGACACTCGTCTGTGGAATAAACTTTGGAGAACTACTTCACTTCTCTAACGCTGGATTTCCCAGCAACTCTATTTAGTTTCCACTTACAAGGTTGTTGTGAGAATCAAGAGAGAAAATGCTCCAAAAGCTAATCCTCGAATCCTGCTATGAAGTACTCACTTTGTCACTTTTATTTCTAATTTTGGATTATTTACCATAAAGCTGCTGCAAACATTCCTGAGAGAGGAATGGAGTGAGAGAGACAGAAACATTGAGAGAAAAAATTGATTGGTGGCCTGGGGATCTCTAAATACTTTGCACTCAATGTTGCTGTAAATCTAAAATTGCTCTAAAAAATACAGTCATACCTATAGTTACACACACATACATACACAATTTTGCAGAAAACAAACATTGAAGATATTTCTCATGACCTCATGTTGGGCAAAGAATCCTTAGACATGTAACAAATCAGTAAAGAATTTCAAGAAAAATGATAAATCCGACTCTCAAAGGCCAACTTAAGTGCTATCATCTTCATGTCAAATTCAGTAAACTGAAAGTCAAGGAGCGCTAGCGAGTCACCTGGAAAGGACCTCAGGGCCTACAGCACCTGCCTCTCTGCTGGTGGGTCAGCTCCATTTCTTTCTCAAACACACCCCAAAGAAAGGCTTTCGTCACTATTGGAGGAGTGATGCCCAGCCTGAAATGTATGTGTTTGCAGTAAGAGGCTGAAGTTGCCAGTGCCCAGGCAGGCTGCAGGCAGATGTCATACTGTGAATGGGCACCTTCGCAGCTGACCACCTCTAACAGCTCACGAGGAGGTCACAGACCTTATTCCCACTTTACAGAGGAGAAAACTGAAGCCCACAGAGAAGAAGACATTTCCTTGTTTGTCCCAATGATATTCGGGAATCTGGGATTCAAATCCAAAATGCCTGACCCAGGGCATGGGAGTCTGATCACTGCCCCCTTATTTACTTCTGCACTGGCTTTGGGACTCCCAAAATACCCTGCCCACCCTGATGCCACCTGGTCCTCCTGAGAGACCTGTTCCAATGCAAGAAGCCCCATGACAGGAGACCAGGAAAAAGGGAGAATTCTATAAAGCAACAGCTTATTATAGTATCAAGAGACTAGACTTCTGAAAGAATGTGATTAAAAGCAAGTGTCAACTGTAGGTGAGTAGGTGTGGCTGTGTTTGTGTGTTGACCCATGCACCAGGTCACGGATTTGATTCCCAGTCAAGGCACATGTAGGCTCAAACCAAAATAGGGGGCATGCAGGAAGCAGCCAATGGATGTTTCTCTCTCCTTCTCCATTCCTTTCTCAGAAATGTGTGTAGCAGCTTTATTACAAATAATCAAAAATCAGAAGTAACCATATTTAATAAACTAATTAATATATTGACGTAAAATTAATAAAAAAAAAAAAAGGAAAAGAGGGAGCAAGAGCATTTCTTCACTTTGCTCATGACTTCAAGAGATTGCTTGTCTCCTTTGGTTCCTACCCAACAGTCCTACTGTGATTTCCTTTCTGACAGGTGGCCTCAGCCCCTGGGCTCTGGTAACACCATGTCCTCCCTGTAGCCCCTAGTGATGGGGTGCCAAAGTCATCTCCTCAATGTGACTCCAAGTGTTGTACTAGTGACTTTCTCCCGCAGCTATCTTCACTATCTGTGCTTGGCATTTCACCTATTATCCGTGTAACAAATTCCTTGCATTAAACTTCCATTTCTGTAAAAATAATAATAGTATGTCGAAGATAAAAAACTTTTCACTGCAAAAAAGCTACTAATATATCATTAATAAATCTCCAAACAATTATGCAACATACTGAAAAAAATGCTGATTCCCATCATATAAAACTTAGAAATTGCAAAGTTATCTATTAAAATGGAGTATAAATCAATGGTTACTTGGAAAGCTGTGAAGGGCAGAGAGATTCATAAAGAACATGAAGTAAATTCACAGTGACAGATATGGTTGCTACTGTGACTATGGTGATGGTTTCAGTTGCATGCATGTAAAGACTCATCAAATATTATACTTGACATTGCATTTACTAATTAAACCTTCTTAAAATTGGTGCAAGATTTTTTAAATTGTATGTCCAACATTTTCTGAAAAAACAGGTTTGCCAACTTGATATTCAATCTATGTTCTCATGCCCTGTAAAAGAGTCTTGCCTAAGTAACAGCAAATATAGCAAACAATAAAGGACTTTGATCCAAACCAACACAAATACTGGCTGGAACACAAAAACATATCCCTGGGACTATATACACGTGTCTTATCTTTCTTTTCTGCCAGGGTACCAATGGCTCTGACATGGAATGTCTGAGAAGTTACAGAAACACACAGAAACGTTTGATTATATTCAATGACAATGACTGCATCCACAGAAGATAAACATGCGTGGAGATCCTCAGATCTGTGTACATGCCACCCTGCAGTCTTTTCCTCAGAACATTTCTGGATGCACGTTTACAAGAGGCTCATTCCATCTAGTTGACAGCACTCTTTTCCAACACAGTGTAGGCCAGAGGTTCTGTAGCAATCATGGCTTCTGTAACCCCTATGGTCCTCCAACCAGTGACCATTACCCACAGAAATTGTAGATATTAGGGCAAAAAACCCTTTACAAGACCTGGACAAGAAAGTCCCATCAAAAGTATTGGAAGCCTCTGGAAAAAAACAAGAAAAAATTAATGCTGCTTCCAGGTGTACTTGAAGTTGTCACAGCCACCCCCTCTTTGGAGTGATCTTTGGCTGTCCAGACTTATAGGATCCAGGTGTCACATGAGGACTGGAGAGTCCACAGTCTTTCCTAGGAAAATATGAGTAGCAATGCAAAGTGGGCAAAAATTGCTGAGCTAATTTCTGCACCATATTGTTCATAGGGAAAGTTAGAAATCCCCCATAAAAGTTGTTCACCTCGTATGCTTGTAGAGCCCAAATACGCTTATAAACTAGCTGACAGAATAAAGAGAACACCCAAGATTAAAGAAGACTTAGAAAAAAGGCCTTCAATATTTTTTTTTAAATATTTTTATTGAATCCTAGCCAACTTGGCTCAGTGGATAGAACGTCAGCCTACAGACTGAGGGTCCCAGGTTTGCCTGAGTTGCAGGCTCAATCCCCAGTAGGGGAACGTGCAGGAGGCAGGTGATTCTCTCATCATTGATGTTTCTGTCTCTCCCTTCCTCTCTGAAATCAATAAAAAGATACACACACACACACACACACACACACACACACACATATATTTATTGATTTCAGAGAGGAAAAGATAGAAACATTGATGAGAATCACCAATTAGCTGCTTCTGCACACCCCACAATGAGGATGGAGCCCACAACCCAGCCATGTGCCCTGACGGGAATCGAACCCTGACCTCCTGGTTCACAGGTTGATGCTCAATCACTGATCCACACTGGCTGGGCGTGGCCTTCAATATTTTACTAACCAAATGAACATGAGTCTGGCAGTTCTTTCATGGGTGACTTGGACACTCAAAAAGTTCATCACTGTTAAATGGAAAAAGCACGTTCTTGGGAAAGGCAGTATTTGCTCGCTCAACTCAGGTGATGTTCTCTGGGGACAACACTGAGTCAGGTTCATATGCCAACTAGTCAGAGTGAAAGGAATGCCCCGGATGGTATGTCTCAGCAGTTGAGTGTCAACCCAAGAACCAAGAAGTCCCCCTTTTGATTCCCAGTAATAGACATGCCAGGTTGCGCCCTCAATCCCCAATGGGGGGTGTACAGGAAGCAGCCAATTGATGATGTTCCTGTCTTATTGTTGTTTCTAGCTCTCTCAACCTCTTCCTTTCTCTCTAAAAAAAAACAAACAACAAAAAAAACCATCACATTTAAATAAATTTTTACAAAAGCCCAGGCCTGTTTGGCTCGGTGGATAGAGCGTACACCTTTGGACCGAAGGGTGCCAGGTTCAATTATGGTCAGGGGCATGCACCTCAGTTGCAGGCTTGATCCCCCGTCCCTAATGGAAGTGGGTGCAGGAGGCAACCAATTGATGTGTCTCTCTCACATGAATGGTTCTGTCTCTTCCCCCTCCCTTCCATTCTCTCTCCTAAAAAAAAAAAAGGCAAAATAGCATAGGTGAGGATTAAAAAAAAAAAAAAAAGAAAGATGAGACCCCCCGAAAAGCTCAGGCAGCTCCTAAATTTCTCAAATCAAAGCAGTTACCTCCCCAAATACACTAAGATGACCACTCATGCAACCCGTGGATACCTGTGAAATCACTTCAGCAACAGAAATATGCAGTGACACAGATCTGGCAAGACATCTGGCTAAATTACAAAATGCAACCTGGACTCACATTTTTCACATAAGCAAAATTCATAGTGAATCTCCCTACGGTTGACTGTATGAGAAAAATAAGGCTTCACAGAGTTTCCTATATAATTGTTAAGACTGAACTAAAAATCTGTACATTTCCTACACATCTAAGACCTCCCTTCCATTGAACTCTTTAGTGCAGAGAAAGATTAGAATTTTGGCTAAATGATTTCACACATTCACTGCACTCATAAGGCCTTTCTCCAGTTGAACTCTGATGATCACAAAAGCCATGGATCCGGGTAAAAGATTTCCCATATTAAGTGGACTCATAAAGCCTTTCTCCACCGTGAGCTTTCTGATGATAACGGAGGCCATTTCTACTGGCAAAAGATTTTCCACATTCACTGCACTCATAAGGCTTTTCCCCGGTGTGAATTCTCTGATGACAACGAAGGGTATAAATCCTGGAAAAAGATTTCCCACATTCACTGCACTCATAAGGCCTTTCTCCTGTGTGAAATCTCAGATGATAACGGAGGCCAGTGCTACTGGTAAAAGATTTCCCACATTCACTGCACTCATAAGGCTTTTCTCCTGTGTGAAATCTCCGATGATAACGGAGGCCAGTGCCACTGGTAAAAGCTTTACCACATTCACTGCATTCATAAGGCCTTTCTCCAGTGTGAACTCTCTGATGATGATGAAGACCAGTGATCCCAGTAAAAACTTTTCCACATTTACTGCATTCATAAGGCCTTTCTCCTGTGTGAAATCTCTGATGGTAACGGAGGCCATTGCTACTGGTAAAAGATTTACCACATTCATGGCACTCATAAGGCCTTTCTCCAGTGTGAACTCTCTGATGATAACGGAGGTAATAGATCCTGGTAAAAGATTTTCCACATTCACTGCACACATAAGGCCTTTCTCCTGTGTGAAACAAATGATGATAACGGAGGCCAGTGCTACTCATAAAAGTTTTCCCACATTCACTGCATTCATAAGGCCTTTCTCCATTATGAACTCTCTGATGATAATGAAGGCCAGTGACCCCGATAAAAAACTTTCTACACTTATTGCACTCAAAAGGCCTTTCTCCTGTGTGAAATCTCTGATGGTAACGGAGGCCATTGCTAGTGGTAAAAGATTTTTCACATTCATGACACTTATAAGGCTTTTCTCCAGTGTGAATTCTCTGATGACAACGAAGGTAATATATCCTGCTAAAAGATTTCCCACATTCACTGCACTTATAAGGCCTTTCTCCTGTGTGAAATATCTGATGATAACGGAGTCCAGTGCTACTGGTAAAAGATTTCCCACATTCACTGCACTCATAAGGCCTTTCTCCAGTGTGAAATCTCTGATGATAATGGAGACCAGTGCTACTGGTAAAAGATTTCCCACATTCACTGCACTCATAAGGCCTTTCTCTATTGTGAAATCTCTGATGATAACAAAAACTAGAAATTCTGGTAAAATATTTTCCACATTCACGGCACACAAAACCCACTCTTCCAGTACGAACATTCTTATCCTGAACAAACACGCGGTTGCAGCCAATGGCTTTCTTACATTCTTTTCTAGTGTAACAATTTTTAGTCCTCTGAAGGGTCACCTCACATGTTGAGATTTCATTTGGCCTGTCCCTGTTCTGAGTAGCCTTTGGGGGGAGAGGTCCTGACCCAGTAAGGATGCCTTGCCCAACTTGCACACAGGTTAAATGCTTCTGGGACACGTTGAAATTGCAGCTCTTTCCAAGTGAGATCCTGTCCACACCTCTAATAAAAGGCTTCTCTCTAAAGTGCTTCTCCTGGTGTTGGTGAAATGTTGCACTGAAAGAAAATCGTTTTGCACATGCCCCACACCTCAATAGTACATGGATCTGCTGAGTTTCCTGCAGCTCAATCAAGTGGAAAATGTTTCTCAAGACTAGTCCACAACTCTCACAGGGGTGACTCTTCTGGGAAGACAAGGCTAACTTGGGATTCCTTGCCTGTGACACTCTTACAGAAACGTTCTGTTCAGTCGGTACCTCCACATTCTCTGCTCCACAGCAGCAACCTGAACAAAAGGAAACGCTGGTGAGGTACATGTTGACCTTAGAAAAAAAGAATATCTTCACCACAAATGTTTATCTGTCACGACTAGGCATGATTCCATAGAATTATTTTCAAGAAAAGTGAGTTAGACGCTGAAGAAATGGTTGGTATACATTACTTGGCCCCAAAGGTCAGTCAATGGTGAAAATCTCACCAAGGGAGAGACAGAAGCATAGGATGGGAAACAAATGAGAGGAAGGCTCTCCTCACTGTTCCTCCACAAACAGCTTCCTTTAGGACTTTTCATGCTGGGGACCTGAGTTTATGTAGAATAATTTGAATGTGCTCAAACCATAAAAGTCAATTTTATCAGAGCCCATGATGCTCAAGGAGAATATAATAATATGTGTGCACTCCAAAGCTCTGCAGACATGGACCAATGTTAGTTTGCAGTAAGGAGAACCCTGTGAAAGAGGTAGCAGTGCAGTGTAGAGAGGTTAAGATAATCCATGGGCTGGGAATCCAAGTAGAAATGATTACTATTAGAACTGAGTAGTTGGCTAAGTGTCAACAATAAGCAAGAACATCTAGAATGGAGTGAGGAATGGGCAATTGC
This sequence comes from Corynorhinus townsendii, assembly GCA_026230045.1. Classification (NCBI taxonomy): domain Eukaryota; kingdom Metazoa; phylum Chordata; class Mammalia; order Chiroptera; family Vespertilionidae; genus Corynorhinus; species Corynorhinus townsendii. The sequence continues at coordinate 48,486,453 of JAPDVU010000011.1, read as the reverse complement.
AACAAAATACTGTTGAACAAAATGGGTCCCTAGTTATGACCTTAATAAGCTCTGCCATCGAACCCTTTCTAATAGCCCTTCATCAAGGAAAAACCTGCCTCTGGTTCCAACCTGACATTCTTAAAGTCATGTTTCTTCTGCAATGCACAAATGATTCTTGCCCTTAAATCCCAGTTGAGCCATTACATGGGATAAAGACGATAGAAATCTTAAAAGAAAAACTGAAAAGGATGGTCAACACTGTGGTAGAACAACAAAGCACAAAATAGACCACAGCAAAAAGACCTATGTGAGTGACATCAACAAGATGACAGAATCAGAGATATGAGAATCGTTCCCCATCCCAGAGTAAGTAGACAGCTATCCATGAACAAAAACCCCACAGGAAATGGGAATAATAGTACAATGAATACTGTACAAAAAATGAATGCAGAACACAAATAAAGAAGAACTAAATAGAAAGGATGACTGGAAAGACTGGGTGAACAAATATATTTAAAGATACCTATTGTCAAAAAGAAGGTCAGAGTTAAACCTATCAGCTACTGTGTTTATGCTATAATTGACACTAGTGGCCTATTCTTTGAAAAATACTGGAGCCCTGACCGGTTTGGCTCAGTGGATAGAGCGTCGGCTTGCAGACACAAGGGTCCCAGGTTCGATTCTGGTCAAGGGCATGTACCTTGGTTGCAGGCACATCCCCAGTGGGGAGTGTGCAGGAGGCAGCTGATCGATGTTTCTCTCTCATCGATGTTTCTAAGTCTCTATTCCTCTCCCTTCCTATCTGTAAAAAATCAATAAAATATATTTAAAAAAAGAAAAATACTGGAAATGTTTGTTTTTAAAAAACACAGAAAAGGCCCTAGCCAGTTTGGCTCAGTGGATAGAGCATCAGCCTGCGGACTGAACAGTCTCAGGTTCAATTCCGGTCAAGGGCTCATGCCCAGGTTGCGGGCTTGATCCCCAGTAGGGCGCATGCCCCTCTCTCATCGTTGATGTTTCTAACTCACTCGCCCTCTGCCTTCCTCTCTGAAGTCAATAAAAATATACTTTAAAACACACACACACACACACACACACAGCAAGCCCTGGCTGGTGTCACTTAGTTGGTTGTAGTACTGTCTTGTGTACAGAAGGGTCTGAGGTTCAATTCCTGGTCTGTGCACATATCAGGATATGGGTTCCATTTCTAGTTTGGGTATATGAGGAAGGCAGCCAACTGATATATCTCCTCACACCGATGTTTCTCTCTCTCTATCTCTCCCTATCTCTATTCCGCTCTATCAGAAATCAATAATAAATAGGAATTTCAGGATAGCCAATTACATTACATCTGACACTATGAACCACAACACATCATAAGAGATGTTGGCTGATGACATGACCTTATATAGAGAAAATTATCAAGATCCTACTGTAAAATTCTGAAATTAATAAACAAATACAGAGCCTTGGCAAGGTGGCTCAGTTGGTGAGAGTATGTTCACAATGCACCAAAGTTGTGGATTCAATCCTCGATCAGGGCGCATGTAGGGAACAGCCAGTGAATGACAGAAGGGTAGAACAGCAGATCAATGTTTCCCTCTTTCTCTGTCTCCCTTCCTATGTCTGAAATCAATAAATAAAGCCCAAAGATTAAGAATGGCGGCAGCCCTAACCGGTTTGGCTCAGTGGATAGAGCGTCGGACTGCGGACTCAAGGGTCCCAGGTTCAATTCCAGTCAAGGGCATGTACCTTGGTTGCGGGCACATACCCAGTAGGGAGTGTGCAGGAGGCAGCTGATCAATGTTTCTCTCTCATCGATGTTTCTAGCTCTCTATCCCTCTCCCTTCCTCTCTGTAAAAAAATCAATAAAATATATTAAAAAAAAAAAAAAAAAAGAATGGTGGCAAAGTAGGAGGATGCTGCACGGACATGCTCCCAGGAACAAGCTGGAATTACAACTGAAATACAGAAAGGCTTCCTGAATAATAAATGGAAAACTCGCAGGTGAGAACCCTGATACCCAAAGACCAAACGTGGAGAACGCATAGAGACTGGTAGGAGAGGCAGAGGCGCAAAAGTGCTGGCTGGGCACCCACAGACTACAACCGAAGTCCCAGAGAGATATCTCAGCTGTGGGGGGATGCCACTGAGAACTCTGGGATCTAATCCCAAAGCTGGGCTCCCAGCAAAGAGCACCAAAACTGAGGAGGGTACCCATATAACATCTAGCTATGAAAAGCAGTGGGGTGCTGTCTCCCAGTGAGTGACAGCTGAAAACTCAGGCATCCTATTAAAGGGCCAACACACAAAAATTCCCTGTGGAGCCACCCACCTAGTGCTCTGGCAGAGGAGGGTACAGTGGACTGGAGCTGTGAGAGCAGAAGCTAGGCCTGGGGACTCAGAGGATAGAGCTCAGAAGGCAGACACCCCAAGTTCCCTTGGTTGAGTCATACCCTCACTCAGTGGAGGACATCTTTCCCACAGAGACATTTGCCTTGCCTGGGGGGAAGACAGTCCACAACCTATTGGAAAACATCATGCCCTGAGGCCACTTAAGAGATTAAAAGTAACAGTTAGCCCTAGCCAGTCTTGCTCAGTGAATTGACCGTTGGCCTGCTAACCCGAACCCTAACCCTGACCCTAACCCTAACCCTATTTGATTCCCGGTCAAGGGCCCATGCCTGGGTTGTGGGCTCGACCTCCAGTAGGGGGCGTGCAGGAGGCAACCCATCCATGATTCTCTCTATCATGGATGTTTCTATCTCTTTTTCTCTACCTCTTCCTTCCTCTCTGAAATGAATAAAAATAAAAAAAGAAGTAACAGCCTCCAGGCAGAAGCAACTGCCCCACCCTGCTAAAAAAAAACCCCACAAAACTCTCACCACACCTGAAGGACAATTGCCTGGGGGCAATTCATCGAAATCCTATCAGTCTGGAGATTTTGAGTCTTTGCCTGATCCAATTAATCAGAAACAGCCTTTAACACTGTCCTGCACTAGAGATTGAAAGGTATAGAGCAGCGGTTCTCAACCTGTGGGTCACGACCCCTTTGGGGGTCAAATGACCCTTTCACAGGGGTCGCCTAAGACATCCTGCATATCAGATATATACATTACGATTCATAACAGTAGCAAAATTAGTTATGAAGTAGCAATGAAAATAATTTTAAGGTTGGGGGTTAACACAACATGAGGAACTGTATGAAAGGGTCACGGCATTAGGAAGGTTGAGAACACTGGTATAGGGGATCTACCTAAAACACAGTCAGAAACCCAAACAACCAAAATGAGGAAACAAAGAAACAACTCCCAAATGAAAGAACTAGCGAACTCTTCAGAAAAGATAAATGAAGCAGAGATAAAAAATTTATCTGAAACAGAAATCAGAGTAATGATGTTAAAAATGCTCAAAAGTATGAAAAAAGATATAGTAACTATGAAAAAAGAACAGTTTGAGATAAAGAATGACATAACACAAATAAAGAACACATTGGAAGGAATACACAGCAGATTAGGGGAAGCTGAGGATCAAATCAGTGAATTAGAAGACAGAGTTGAAAATATCACTCAATTAGAGAACCAAAAAGAAAAAACAATGAAAAAACAGGAGGACAGCTTAAGGGAGCTGTGGGACAATGTGAAACATAACAATATATTAGAATAGTAGGTGTGCCAGAAGAGGCAGAAAGGGAGAAAGGAATAGAGAAGGTGTTTGAAGAAATAATGGTAGAAAACTTCCGTAACCTGGTAAAGGAAAAAGTCACACAAGTTCAGGAGGCAGAGAGAACCCCAAGCAAGAAGAACCAAAACAAACCCACGCCCAGACACATCATAATTAAAATGCCAAAAATTAAAGACAAAGAGAGAATCTTAAAGGCAGCAAGAGAAAAGAAAATTGTTACGTACAAAGGAGTTCCCATAAGGCTGACACCTGATTTCTCATCAGAAAGTCTACAGGCCAGAAGGGAATGGCATGAAGTATTCAAGGTAATGGAAAGCAAGGATCTGAGACCAAGATTACTATATTCAGCAAGGCTATCATTCAAAATAGACAGTCGAATAAAGAGCTTCCCAGACAAAAAAAGGCTCAAGGAGTTCATCACCACCAAGCCAGCATTACAAGAAATGCTAAAGGGATTGCTGTAAGGGATTACTGAGAAGAAGAAACAGAGAGAGAAACCTACCCATACAGAATTAAAATGGCTATAAAGTATCTTTCAATAATAACTCTAAATGTAAAAGGAATAAATGCTCCAATCAAAAGGTGTAGGGTAGCTGAACAGATACAAAAACATGACCCAACCATATGCTGTCTGCAAAAGACCCACCTCAAAACAAAAGACACACACAGGATGGAAGTGAAAGGATAGAAAAAAATTCTCCATGCAAATGGAAAAGAAGAAAAAAAAAGCTAGAGTAGCAATACTCATATCCGATAAAAGCACCATGCTGAGCAAAATAACCCAGTTGGAGAAAGATAAATATCATATGATCTCACTCATTTGTGGAATATAATGAACAACATAAATTGATGAACAAAAATAGAACCAGAGGGGGGAAAAATATACTAGAATATAATAGAAGCAATCCTGGTATTTGCAGATTTTTAATATTTCCTACAACTTTTGTGATATCATACTATGTTAGTACAGTTTTGGTAATATTATTATACTTAAAATTCCTTTATTCTTGAAATATGTTTATGCATGTAATATTATATGTAAGATCATTTTTCTTAAATAATCAGTGTTTAATGCATGTAACATTATCATATTTAAAATAATTTTTCTTGAAATATTAAGGTTTATTGCATGTAATTTTATATTTAAAATCATTTTTCTTGAAATTAAAAAAAAACACACCCTGATAAATAAATAAATACAGAAAGAAAGAAAGAAAGAAAGCCAGTATGGCTTGGTGATTGAGCATCAACCCTATAAACTAGGAGGTCACTGTTGGATTTCTCATCAGGACATATGCACAAGTTGTGGGCTTGGTCACCACAGGTGTGCAGGAGGCAGCCAATCAATTATTCTCTCTCTTAATAGATGTTTCTCTCTCTCTTTCCCTCCCTTCCACTCTAAAATCAATTAAAATATATTTTAAAAATAAGTTAAATAAATAAGAAAAATTTTTAAAGAATAAATAAATAACCCTAGCCATTGTGGCTCAGTGGTGAGAGTGTCTGCCTGCACACTAGAGAGTCCTAGGTTCAATTTCCAGTCAAGGGCAGGTACCTGGATATCAGGTTGGATCCCTGCTCCCAATAAGGGTACATGTGGGAGGCAACCAATCGATGTGTCTCTGTCACATCAATGTCCCCCCCCCCTTTTTATCCCCACCTCCTCTTCCTTTCACTCTCTCTAAAAATATATATATATATTAATGGTAAAAATATTTTCACTATTCCAGTGAAAATTTAAAAAATAATTAAATTCAGTCCTAACTGGTTTGGCTCAGTGGATAGGGCGTGGGCCTGTGGACTGAAGGATCCTGGGTTTGATTCCAGGCAAGGGCACATGCCTGGGTTGCCGATTTGATCCCCAGTGGGGGGCGGGTAGGAGGCAGCCGACCAATGATTCCCTCTCATCATTAATGTTTCTCTCTCTCTCCCTCTCCCTTCCTCTCTGAAATCAATAAAAGTATTTTTTTAAAAAGAAAGAAAATGAAGTATCATGAAGATTTCTACAATATGCAAAGCAATCTACAGATTAAATGCAATCCTGATAACTCCAATGGTATTTTATAAAGAAATGAAGAGAGAATGTTGAAATGTATAAAACCGAAAGATCTCAAATAGCAAAAGCAATCTTGAGCGAGAACAAAGCTGGTGGCATCACTTTCTGACTTCAATTTATTACAAAGAGAAAGCAAGCAAACAGTGTGTTGCTAGAGAAACACAGACACATAGATCAATAGAACAGAAAGAAAGCACAGAAATAAACCTAGGCACATAGGTTCCAGTAATCTTTGTCAAAGCTGCAAGACATAGAAGAAAGGAAAGATAGTTTCTTCAATGAATGGTGATGGTAAAAATGGATATTCACAGGTAAAACAATAAAACTTGACACCACTGATAAAATTTAACTCAACCTGCAGGACAGAATTAAATGTCAGCACTAAAACTTAAAACTCCTCAGGACAACCTAGAGAAAAAATTTTGGAGGTTTGTTGTGGACAGGATTTTCTGAATGTGACACCAACCACCAGGCAAAATGGAAAAAATAAACACTCCACAATGCAACAAATTAAAAAAAAAGCTTATTCACAGCACAACAGCAATAAACAAAATGAAATGAAAGGCAATCTAGAGGATGAGAGAAAATACTCCCAAATCCTATGAAGGAATCACTTGGAGATATTCCACAAGATATTCAGTTCAGATCAGCACAATAAAGCGAATATTGCGATACAGATAGAAAGTCACACAAACAGTTGGAGTTCCCAGTGAATAATAAAGATATGTTAACACTATACTACAGGTTAGTAACAATGCAATGACTGTCTCAAAAGAAAACCCAACTCTATATAACTTAAAATATACTTGATTGCTAAACACTGGCAACCAGCATTTGAGCTTGTTAGAAAAATGGTGGCACTAGACCTGGTGAATGCAGGTTTGCCAATAACATGGAATTTGTAAAAAAGAAAGGGGGGTGGGCAATATCTGCAAAGCACAATTAAGCACATGCAAAAATATGTGTTCCTGTCTGTAAAAAGCAATTAATAAATAAAATATACAAGGTAATCAAAAGACTCTTTAACCGAAAACTACAGTTAATAAACAGGATAAGAAAGAAGAGACAATTCTTCAAAAAATATGTACAAGTGACCAACAGGAATATAGAAAATGCTTTCCTCACTAATTAAGGTAGAATCCCTTAGGTTTCCTGCAACGCTACCAACCACTAGGCCTTCCCTGTGAATGTAGTACAGCGGGGAGAATTGGGACTTCAGGAATAGAAGGGAGCAGCGGAAACAGACCAACCCTCCCCAGGACACCAACTACCCAGGAAACTGGAAAATCAAGCAGAACCACAGTCTACATGGGAGGACACAGCACACCCTGGGAGATGGGGCAAGAGAAATAGCAAAAGCCAAGTCCAGGTCACTGGTGACAGTGAGGGTCTTACCCAGCGAGGATATAAGTTCAAAGTTCTCCAGCATCACATTCAGGTACAGCTGTCTCTGACCCTCATCAAGGAGGCTCCATTCCTCCCTGGTGAAGTACAGGGCAATGTCCTCTAAGGTCACGCCAACCTGTCAGAATGGAGACAATTGAAACCAGAGCTGTCTTTCTGAGAATCAGTAATTCTACTTACACATCTTCCCAACCTCAACCTCCTCCAGGGCCTAATTCTAAGGCTGGCTGATCTCCCTTCAAGTCCCATTAATCACTATTACTGCCCTCAGCAAGAACAGCTGGGTTGGGTGGGAAGGATTGGGGGAGGGGAGGGGAGGGTAGAGAGCAAAGCCATTTAAGCTCTGGGCAATCACTGCAGGGCCCCAGCCTTCCTGCCAAGCAATACCACTGCAGTCTCCTAGATCATGCCTCCAAGACAAAGCCAAGCGTGGGTTTATGCTTCGCCTTTAAGTCCCCACACCAGGTCCCGGAGATCATCAGCTCACACTTCCTCCAGATGTGCACACCACTGGGTAATGTTTATCCCCTTCCCATCTTCAGTATCAGGTTCACTCCCTCAGCTCTGCCTCTTTCCTACTCCAATGCCACTGGATCTCGCTGGACTCACCCATGAACCTGGCATATGGTATCCAAGAGTCCTTGTATTCCAGCCGGGTCCAGGACCACCCCAGGTCCCTGATGGATCCCACAGCCCAGAAAGCCCGGGCTGAGGCTGAGACGTCCTCCCTGCCTGCCTGCCTCTGAATTTTCCGTCAATAGTCACCACGCATATCCGAAAGGGAACTTCAGATGCAAGTCACCCCTGTCCTCTCTGCCCTGCACTTGCTGTGCCTCAGAAGCCACAACACTCCTCTCCCCCCTCCTCCTTCCTCACGGTCCTCTACGCAAAACTGAGCTGCAGGACGTGGCAGGCGCCCGCACCGGGGCTGTTCTTTTCGGTGTGAGGAGGCGGTGGGGGCTCCGGGGACGCACACTCACCTCAGCCCCGCGTCTCAGCGCCGGTGCCGCCATGACACTCTGTGGGCGGAACGGGGCGGGAGCTGCGGGAGAAGAGGCCCCCGCGGGAAGGGCGGTTCCTGTCCCGGCCCCGGCACAGGTCCCCGGGGTTGCGACGCGGAGTTTAAAATCCTTATATTTGCTCAAAGGACCACGACTCTCCCGCCTTCTCCGTTGAGGTATCTCCACCAGGACTCAGCACCCTAGAGCCTGATTCTCCGTGAAGAAACTATGCCTCAGTGAGGAAGACGCCGGAAGTCCCGCCTCTGCGCCTGAGCTGCACAGGAAACGCCTCTCCTGACCGCTCATTGGCTAAGCTCCGTGCCACTCCGGGCGGTCTTGGTAACTTGCCTCATAAGGATGCCAGATGGTGATCTAGAGTTTTTCCACCTCACTCCAGGAGGGAAAAGCCGAGGTCCACTACTGGAGGGGCTAAGAAATGTCATATCCTGCCCTAGCCGGTTTGGCTTAGTGCAGTGGTCGGCAAACTCATTAGTCAGCAGAGCCAAATATCAACAGTACAACGATTGAAATTTCTTTTGAGAGCCAAATTTTTTAAACTTAAACTTCTTCTAACGCCAATTCTTCAAAATAGACTCGCCCAGGCCGTGGTATTTTGTGGAAGAGCCACACTCAAGGGGCCAAAGAGCCGCAGTTTGCCGACCACAGTTAGTGGATAGATCTTGGGCTTGATTCTGGTTAAGGGCAGGTACTTAAGTTGCAGGCTCCTCCCTGGCCCGGCCCAGGTTAGGGCTGCTCATGCAGGAGGCAACCAATCCATGTTTTCCTCTTATACTGATGTTTCTCTCTGTCTTTCCCTCTCTCTTCCACGCTGTCTAAAAATCAAAGGATTCAGTGCAGATGCAAGAGAAAAGGGTCCTTGCGCTTTCTGTCTGTCTGATGTGGCAGCCAAGATCGAATGGGGAATACAGTGGGGGAAAAACTAATGGGAAAAATATCCTCAGGTGAGGATTTAAAGAAAGGAAGAAATGTCATATCCTATGAAAGAGACATCTTGAAAATGCCTCAAGAAAGTTGTCATTTTTTCGTGGTGAAGGGACTGGAGTTCGTGTTGATGAAAACACATTATCTGTGAGCCCAATACAGCCACTCACAATAAAAGAGGTATGCCGGCATTGCAGAGTCTGGAATAATTTATCACATAAATAACCTACTTACATCATCAAATATGTATGTGACCAATGTAACACAAGAACGTAGGACCAGCCTTTCAACTGAGATGGATAATATAAACTTTAATTGGAATTCTATAATTTAGTTATAATTTGAACTTCAATTATGATAAATTTTGCCTCTGGCTGGTGTAGCTCAGTTGGCATTTTCTCATTCCATTGACATCGTTTCTTTCAGGCAACTATAAAATATTGTAAAATACAAAGAGCAAAATAATAAGTAAAAAAATCTCAAAGCTGCCCTAACGGGTTTGGTTCCATGGATAGAGCCTCGGCCTGCAGACTGAAGGGTCCCAAGTTCGATTCCAATCAAGGGCACATGCCTGGATTGCAGGCTCGATCCCCAGTAGGGGGCATGCAGGAGGGAGCCAATCAATGATTCTCTCTCATCATTGATATTTCTATCTCTCTATTCCTCTCTCTTTCTCTCTGAGATCAATAAAAATATATTTTAAAAAGATCTCAAAGCTAAAAAGTTGAAATAATGTTAGAGGTCAAATGAAGTTTGAACTGTGCTTGAAACTGACCTAATACCAGGTCCATGCTTAGGAGACTTTAGCTGTGACCATCATTATTATTCTCTTTAAAATGACCTACATTTAATTTTTTAAAATATAGCTTGTATCCTAAAAAGTGTATTTGTATCTCTTGGTTAACTGGAATCTGGAGTAAGGGTCTCAGTTGTGGCCAGACTGTGCTGGGCAATGGGGTAAGGGTTTGTATGCAAAAAAACACAAGCTATGTTGTAGCGCAAAGATCCCTCACGCAGACAAAAAGGAACTGAAAAGGACAACGTGTGTTCAGAACATGGTCTGGGCTGCAGGGAAGACCTGGTGAGCACAGTGGTCTCATACAGCCACTCTGCACGTAGAGGAGAGAATAACATTAGTGGTGGGGCCTGTGCATGGAGAGGTGAGCCCTCGCCAGTGAGAGCAGGACCCTGCAGGTCTCTGGGATCACTTCTGAATATGAGGTTCCAAAATTCACATCCTAGTGTCAGAGCCAGGTACCAACGATCAGAGCCCGCTGGTGTGGCTCAGTGTCCACCCATGAACCAATGGGTAACTGGTTCAATTCCTGATCAGGACAGTCAGGATACATGCCTATGTTGTGGCTCATTTCTCCAGTAGGGGGCGTGCAGGAGGCAGCCAATGGATGTTTCTCTCTCGCTCATGTTTCTATGCCTCTCCCTTCCTCTCTCTCTCAAATCAATAAAAATCTATTAAAAAAAAAAACATTCTAAGAGGTAGACTGAGGTACCAAGCTCACCTCAGTGGATGGGATCACTGCCTGTCATTCAAAATGTAGGTGAAGGTGGAGAGACCCAGCTCAAATCTACAAGGTCTCCTGAGGGTCATTATCCAAGCTGAGCTCAAGGGGAGGCGAACAGATAAATTGCACCTCGAACTCAAAGTTTCCCTGGAGAAACCTTTAAGGAGAGCAGGGGAGAATCATCATAACTGAAACAGGGGAAACAGCAACTTTAGTTGAGCCTCCCTGGTCCTCACAGTGTGACTGCCCCAGTGAAGGCCTCACAGCACTGGCACGCATTGTCTTTGGCTCTGGAGCCAGAATCCTGGGTTAGAATCCAGCCTCTTATATCTGACAGTTGTCTGGGTTTTTTGTTCTGTTGTTGTGTTGTGTTGTGTTTTTGTTTTGTTTTCTTTGTTTTTTGATTCTCACCCGAGAATATTTTTTTCATTGAGTTTAGAGAGAGTGGAAAAGAGAAGACAAAGAGAAATATCGGTGTTAGAGAAACACATTGATTGGTTGCCTCCTGAATGTGCCCTGACCAGGGCCCAGGCCAGGGAGGAACCTGCAACTGAGGCACCTTCCCCTGACCTGCATCAAACCCGGAACCCTTTGGTCCTCAGGCTGATGCTCTATCCACTGAGCAAACTGGCTCAGATGCGACACTTGTCTATTGAATAAACTCTGAGAACCTATATCATTTCTCAAGTACTAAACTTTCCCAGCAATTCTATATTAGTTTCCACTGCCAAGGTTGTTCTGATAATTAAGAGGAAATGCTCAAAAAGCTAACCCTGGGATCCTGGCACAGGAAAGTACTGCTACTTTTTAAAATATATATATTTTTTATTGATTTTAGAGAGGAAGAGAGAGAAACATCAGTGAGGAGAGAGAATCACCAATTGGCTGCCTCCCGTATGCCCCCCGCTGGGGATCAAGCCTGAAACCCACTCATGTGCCCTTGGCCGGAATCAAACCTGGGACCTTCAGTTCACAGGCTGACACTCTATCTGTTGAGCCAAACCAGCCAGGGCAGTACTATGTTAACTTGTATTGATCCTCAGAGTCCTAGATAAGAACCATTATCACAGGAGAGTTTCTGTGGAGGCCGCTCTGAGGCGGATGAAGAGGAATGTCTCCGCGCCCTGATAGGAGCAATGAGCAGCCGGATCCAGAGCAACGTGGAAGGCCTCTAGCTGATGGACAGAGTCCCTTTTTTCTGCTGCAACCCCCACTCACCCAGGCCTTGCCTGTAAGACCAACTCTAAGACCCCCACACCCACCCCCTCTTCAATCCCTGTCAGCCCAACCTAAACCTCTGGGCTCAAGGATGCCATGGGGTGCTGCAGGGGCAGCTGCAGGGGCTGACGAGCACACTGGGCAGCATGCTGGCTGCCACCTTCCTGCTGCAGACTCTGGTGCTCCTGGGCCTGTGGTACCTGCAGCCGGCACTGGCAGAGCTTGGAGGAGTCATCGATGGGGAAGGGGAGACCCAGGGCTATCTCTTTCCTGGGGGGCTGAGACACAGGCTGAAAACAGCCTGGATGCAGGGAGGGGCTGCCCACAGGCCAGCACCCGGGGAGGCCCCTCCAGAAGAGGAACCCTAAGGAAGATCCACCTGAGGCCTAGGGGCCTGGAGCTTGGGTTGGGGGTCAGGCATGAGGAGAAGGAGAAGGGGTGGAGAAGACAGGAAACCTCACAACTCTTTTGCCAAGGCCCCTGGTGGGGAAGGGGGGGGAGGCACCCTGGGATTAGAGTGGTTAGGAATAATCAGCAAGCTGGAAGAGGTAGGAGAAAAAAATTAAGGGTCCAAGGGCCTAGCCCCTGTGGCCGGAACAACCCAGAAACAAAACTCCCAGGGTGGTGGGCAAGCGACATGGGAAGGGCTGGGGACGCTGCCCCTGTGGACTGAAGGAAGCTTCTGGACTGAAGCGACTGGTTTCCTCCTCAAGGGGATGGGTTCTTGAGAGAATTGGTTTCTGTCTGAGAGAAAAGCCAGGAGGCCAAGGTTTTGACCCTGGATAAGAATCAGAATGCAAAAAAAAAAAAGACTAGCCCTAACTGGTTTAGCTCAGTGGATAGAGCGTTGGCCTGCGGACTGAAGGGTCCCAGGTTCGATTCCGGTCAAGGGCATGTACCTTGGTTGCGGGCACATCCCCAGTAGGGGGCGTGCAGGAGGCAGCTGATTGATGTTTCTCTCTCATCGATGTTTCTAATTCTCTAGCCCTCCTCTCCCTTCCTCTCTGTAAAAAAATCAATAAAATGTATTAAAAAAAAAAAAGTGTTCATTACAGCCCTGGCTGTTATGCCTCAGAGGTTAGAACATTAACTTGTGCAGCAAAAGGTGGTGGGTTTGCCCTAACCGGTTTGGCTCAGTGGATAGAGTGTCGGCTTTCAGACTGAAGGGTCCAGGGTTCGATTCCGATCAAGGGCATGTACCTTGGTTGCAGGCCCATCCCCAGTGGGGAGGGGGGGGGGGGTGCAGGAGGCAGCTGATCAATGTTTCTCTCTCACTGATGTTTTTTTTTAAAATATATTTTATTGATTTTTTTTTTTTACAGAGAGGAAGGGAGAGGGAGAGTTAGAAACATCCATGAGAGAGAAACATCGATCAGTTGCCTCCTGCACACCCCCTACTGGGGATGTGCCCACAACCAAGGTATATGCCCTTGACTGGAATCGAACCTGGGACCCTTGAGTCCGCATGCCGATGCTTTATCCACTGAGCCGAACTGGTTAGGGCTCTCTATCCCTCTCCCTTCCTCTCTGTAAAAAATCAATAAAATATATTAGAATAAAAAGGTGGTGGGTTTGATTCCTGGTCAAGAGCATGTACCCAGCTTGCAGATTGGATTTCTGTCCCCATTCAGAATGCCTTTGGGATGCAACCGATCAATGTATCACTCTCACATCTCTCTCTCTTTCTCTCTCTCTCCCCGTCTGCTTCCAGTCTTTAAAAAAAAAAAAAATCAATGGAAGCCAAACTGGTGTGGCTCAGTGGTTAAGCATCGACCTATGAAGCAGGATGTCACGGTTCGATTCCAGGTCAGAGCACATGCCCAGGTTGCGGGTTCAACCCCCAGTATGAGGCATGTAGGAGGAGCTGGTCAATGACTCTCTCATCACTGATGTTTCTATCTCTCTCTCTCTCCCTCCCTTCTTCTCTAAAATCAATAAAAATATACTTTAAAAAAATCAATGCGGGAAGGCAGGGGAGGTTGGGCAGGTCGGGGGGGCTATAAGAGATCAACCGAAGGACTTACCAATGTATACAAGATACTGGGGGCGGGGGGGGGGGGGTGGCGGGCAGGTGAAGGCATGTACTGGGGGGTATGGGAGACCGGGGGCAAAAAAGGAGACATATGTACTACTATTTGTAATACTTCAAAAAAAAAAAAAAAGAATAGCAGGAAAACACACACACACGCACACACACAAATTATCCGCAGCCATTGGGAACACACATTGCCAGGCACAGACCTATTAGGGGAGGATCTCCAGGGGCAGGGCAGGTAAGGACAACTTTTTTTTTTTTATGTGACCTCTCAGATATTTATGGCATATTTTCCTGGTCACCAAAACCCTGAGCAATAACAGGAGGAAGAAGAGATTAGCTTATTCAGATTTCTCTCATCCACACAAACATGAAAAGCTGTGCTGTGGTTTCTGACACGTCTGATTTCATTTTGGTATAAAGACCTCATTTCTTTTGTGAGTCTTTTCGCCCCCAACGAGCTGTCCAGGAGTTTCTGTAGCAATATTTGCTTTTTAAAAATAATGTTAAGATTGTCATGTTTTTCTTAAGTCTTTGGAGATCTGAAGCTATTTGTAAAGATGTAAATTCAGTGGCTTCTGATACTTTCTGCTCTTATTTTTGTGTGTGTTCCCTCTGAAAAATAAACCTCAGTATTTTATACCTATGAATAATTTATACAGTGAAAAAATGCAAAAAGAAATAGCCCCATAAGTTCCTGATTTGAAAGTCTCAAAATATCAGCCTTGAAATTCTCCAACATTTGGATATATATGAGTTTCACTACAACAGAGGAGATTACCTGTTTCTGTAATAAATCTTTCAAGTTCAAAATGAAAAAAAAAAAAATCAATGAGAGCCCTGACCGGTTTGGCTCAGTGGATAGAGCACCAGCCTGTGGACTGAAAGGTCCCAGGTTCGATTCCGGTCAAAGGCATGTACCTTGGTTGCGGGCACATCCCCAGTAGGAGGTGTGCAGGAGACAGCTGATCGATGTTTCTCTCTCATCGATGTTTCTAACTCTTTATCCCTCTCCCTTCCTCTCTGTAAAAAAATCAATAAAATATATTTTTTAAAAAAATCAATGGGAAAAAATCATCGGCTGCCTTCCGCCACAGCAGCCATTGAGGAGCAACAGACATGGCTTTATGCTACCCAATGGCCTTGTGTCTCAACAAGGGCCACAAGGTCACCAGGAACACAAGCAAACGAAGGCACAACCGCCTCACTGGGCACCTCACCAAGCACACCAAGTTCATACGGGACATGATCCAAGAAGTGTGTGGCTTTCCCCCAAGGACTGTCATGCCACGGAGCTGCTCAAGGGCTCTAAGGACAAGAGGGCCCTGAAATGCATCAAGAAAAGTGTGGGGACCCGGCCCAGCTCACATCGAGATACAGGTGACAGACAGAGACTTGGCCCAGCTCAGATCGGGACCCAGGTAACAGACAAGAGACTTGGCCGACAGCAGTTGCCCTGTATCTAAATTCAGCTGAGCATTTGGAATGCTCAGGGCCCACTCAAGAATGCAAATAATCCTTCCCACTAATATTTACAGGGTAAACTAAGATTGTTGGTAGAGTATTAAATTTGACAGTAAAATAGTAATCGAGTTTTCAGATTAATTTAAATAGGCTAATTGAAATAAGTGAATATTCAAGTACTGGACAAAAAGCTATTCTTAAAGTAATAACTAAAATTTCTATTGGTAGTTCATCTCATGGTAAAAATTCCTGAATATGCAATGAACCTAAAGCAGTCATATGTGTGGGGGAAAAAAATTTTTTTTTTAATTTAAAGTTATCAAGACTGCATTATAAAATTTACAAAAACCTCCATAAAAAAAAAGGGGGGGGATAGTAGGGCAATATCATGTAAGGAAAAATATCCTATAAGTAAATTACATCTAGAAAATTTTTACTTTACCAAATTAAGGTTCATTTGCAATGCTAACAGCAAGACGGCCATTAAAAACACACATGGTGTCTAAATAAGACAAAGGAAAATCGTTTGAACAAAAATAAAAAGGATCCCAAATCAATTATATAGAAAAGATTCCTTTATTAACTTGTGGTCGAGAATATATTTGTATATTTTCAGAAAACAACCCCAAGACCAGATGGATTCCTGCAACAGAGAGGAATTGACAGGAGTGCTCCAACCACGGAGACAAGAGGAAAAAACAGTCCAGAGATGGAAGACGCTGACAACGCCTTGCCATGGGAGCAGTCAGCAGCTGTGCACCGCTGCAGGTTACCTAGGACCAAACCAGAGAGGGTCGGACCTGCATTGCCACCATGTGCCCACCATCCAGATATCACTGCTGACATGTACACATAAGGAACTGTTGGACATTGAAATTGGGACTCAAACATTTTTTTGTTTTGTCTTGTTTTGTTATTATATGTTTATTTCCAGTCTGCAAAGGCAAAACTTTTTAAAGGAAAGAAATGGTGGGAAAAAGATACAGAGGCAAAGAAGCATTGAACAGACTGTCAAACTACATTGGGAAGACAGGGGTGGTTGGGCGAGGAGGGCTGTAAGAGACCAACCAAAGGACTTGTACGCATGCATATAAGCACAACCAATGGATATAAGACACTGGGGTGGGGGGGGGAGGGTGGGCAGGTGAAGGCATGTCCTAGGGGGTAGGGGTGGTCGGGGGGAGATCAAAGGGGGAAAAAAAAAAGGAGACATATGTACTACTATTTGTAATACTTAAAACAATAAAAATAAAATAAAATTAAAAAAAAAAAAAGTGTGGGGACACACATCCGTGTCAAGAGGAAGGGAGAGGAGCTGAGCAATGTCCTTGTAGCCATGAGAAAGGCAGCAGCTAAGAAAGACTGAGCCCCCCAACCCCCCATGTGTATAAAGCTGTTCAGAAAAAAAAAAAAAAACATAGGCTGAGGATTATGAAAAAAAGAAAATGTTCATTACATTGGGCACAGCATGAAAAATTGAAAAAAAACATTAGAAATAACTATGCCAATATAAAGAAAATTTATTGCATGAAGGAAAAAAAAAGCCACGAAATGAGTGAAATTCCAACATACATCTTTGTTGTTTCCCTGTCCCTTTGATTAAAAAAAAAAAAAAATGCTAGCATCCATAGATTAGGCCAGTGGTCGTCAAACTCATTAGTCAACAGAGCCAAATATCAACAGTACAATGATTTAAATTTCTTTTGAGAGCCAAATTTTTTAAACTTAAGCTATATAGGTAGGTACAATGTTATTAACTTAATTAGGGTACTCCTAAGCTGGCCTTTGCTAAAAACTCAAGGGGCCAAAGAGCCGCATGTGACTCACGAGCCGCGGTTTGCCAAGCACTGCTCTAGTGTAAACTGACATCTATTGAGGACTTACTTTGGGACAGATGCTTTCAAACAATTAGAAATATTCATACATTCATCATCACTGATGATCACATATGATAGGGACTATTTCCTAGTAAGAATTTCCTACTGTCACATTCATAGGATTTATCTCAGGATAACCTTTATAGACATATAATGTCCTAAAGTATTTTCATCAGGGCTGACTGTATCACCTGTTTTGTAAAATTTTTTACAAAACAATTACCTCATATTTTACAAAACAATTACCTCATATTTGTATGAAAAAAATTTTACAAAACAGGTGATGAGGTAATTGACCAAGAAAGACAGTACCACATTCTTTGCAGTAACGCATTTTTTTTTCCCCATCTCTCTTTTTGCATTAAGTTATTCTTCATTGCATACTATTATCTTGAGGGCCTACAACTGGCAACAGGCTTACTCCAAAGCAACTACCTTATGAAACCTGTTATATTTAACAACTGACAAGTGGTCAAAAGCTGTCCCACAATTGCTACACTCTTAGGGCCTCCTGACTGTATGTTTTCTTTGATGAACATAGAATCCTGAGTTTGTAGTGAAAGTTTTACCACAATCATTACATTCATAGGATTTCTCTCCCATGTGAATTCTCTGATGGATGAGATCATTGCTGCTAAAGGAGAATTTTGTACATTCAGTACATGCAAAGGAAGTGTTTCCTGAGTGAAATCTCTGGTGTTGTACAAGGCATGTCATCCCCCTGAAGCCTTCACCACAATTATTACATGTGTAGGGATTCTCTGTAGCGTGAGTTTTGCTCGAGTATACATGAATATTTTTTCATAATGCAGCATTTCATACATTCATTGCACATAGTTTCTCTAAAGTACAAGTTTGCTGATATAAAGTGAGGTCAGTCTTCATGGTGAAGCCTTTTCCACATAAATTACATACATAGGGCTTCTCTCCTGTATGTTTCAGCTGATGTCTAATGAGATTATACTTCGCTGTGAAACCTTTCCAGCATACACTACATACATAAGGTCTCTCTCCCGTATGAGTTCGTTGATGTACAATCAGCTGCATTTTCACTGGGAATCCTTTCCCACATTCACTGCATACATAGGGTTTCTCTCCCATGCGCATTCACTGATGTACAATCAGACAACTCTTCACAATAAAGCTCTTTCCAAATTCATTGCACATATACGGTTTTCTGAAGTATGACTTCGCTGATGTACAGTGAGATCACGCTTCATGGTGAAGCCTTTTTCACACACAACACATACACAGGGTTTCTCTCCAGTATGCGTTCATTGATGTCCAATAAGCACTGCTTCATTGAGAAGCGTTTCCCACATTCCCTGCAAAAGAAAGGTTTTTCTCCTGTGTGAGTTATCTGATGTGCAGTGAGATTAAGCTTTGTAGAGAAGGTATTGCCACATAGATTGCAAACATAGGGTTTCTCTCCTGTACGAGTTCGCTGATGTGCAATAAGATGACTCTTCTCAATAAAGCCTTTTCCACATTCAGGGCATGTATAAGGTTTCTCTCCTTATGAGTTTTCTGATGGGTAGTGAGACTAAACTTTGTAGAGGTCTTCCCACAGAGGCTGCACCCATGGGGTTTCTCTCTTGTATGAGTCTGTTGATGATAAATGAGCCGAGACTTTTTGATGAGCGCTTTTCCACATTCACTACACATAAAAGGTTTCTCTTTCATGTGACTTTTCGGATGTCTGTTGGACCGGGATGTCTTGAGGAAGGTTTTGTCGCATTCAGTGCATTCATACTGTTTGAGTGCCATGTGTATTCTCTGATGTTCAGTGAGCCTGGATTTTCTGGTAAAGGCTTTCCCACACAGACTGCACCCATAAAAATTCTGTCTGGTATGAACTCTCTGATGATCAGTGAGCTGAGACATCTTCATGAAGGCTTCCCCACTTCCAATGCACACCTGGGCTTTCTCTACATTGTGAGTTTTCTGTTGCTGAATGACCTAGGATTGATTATTAATGAGTTTGGTACTGACAGACAGCAAGATTTCAGTGTAAAATTGTTCATGGTTAGCATGAAGAATACATATTCCTTCTCCCTAAACTCCACAGACTTCTTTAAATTACAGCTTCTGTTTTGGTTTTCAAATTTTTCATTTGATTTTAAAGGTTTTTCACTCATCTCAAACATATCATCGCGATTTTGCTTGAACAGAGAATGCTCTCCACTCTGATTGACAACATCTGCTAGTATACCACGTTCACAGCCTCGGTCCACCCTCTTCTGAAGGCTTCGGATTTGCAAGTGATGCTGCGGAAGATCATCAACCTTCCTGAGTTCTAGGACAGAAGAGAATAGGGAGTCACTCTGCAATCTCTCACAATCCTTGTTTGAAATAAAACTGTTCTGTAAAAAGCCGTCATGTGAAGTAACTATTTAGTGACAATCCTATGATGTAAAATAAGAATTATATTTGGTCTTCATGCATAGTTCTTGACATTGAGGTTGTGAAACCGATGCAATTTCCTGAGTGACAGAAGTATCTTTTGTTCTACATAAAAAACAGCTGAGTTTATGCTAATGAGATGAGAGCATAGGGCTCCTATATACTCTCAGGATAGAGTTAGTCATTGGAAAGACCAAATGATTTAATGGTTGGACTTTCAGCCCCACTAACTGACCTCTTAGAAAGGAGAAAAGGCCTAGAGATTCAGGCTCTATGAAAACTCTTTAACTAGATCGGTTTCTGGGTTAGTGAATATATCCTTGTGCCCACTTGGTGGTTGGTTAACCTTAGCTCAATAAAGACAGAACCTCCTGTATTCAGAAATATTTCAGACCTTGTCCCATGTACCTATTCATCTATATCTTTTATTAAAAAAACCCACTAAACATAAGTATTTCTCAGAGTTCTGTGAGCTGCTCTAGCAAATTACCTTAATCCAAGGACGGAACTCATGACAGCCTCCAATTTATAGCCAGTTGGTCAGAAGCACAGGTGACAGAATGGACTTGCCACTGATATCTGAAGTGGGACTTGTCTTATGGCACTGCATTTGTAACTTGTATTGTGGTGTGGTTTTTTGGATCTGCATTTGTAACTTGTAGCGTCTGACCTACAGGTAGAGAGTGTCAGAATTGAGTTAACTTTGTAGGAAACCCAGGTGGGAAAATTCTAGGTATAGATGCATGAAGCAAAGTAACGAAGGCAACCACAGTCTGTGTGATATGCAGAAAGGAACAATGTAGATGGGAGATGTGAATAAAATCAGGATTTACAGGGTAGAGCAAAAGTAGGTTTATAGTTGTTCATATGTGAAATGAAACAGTATTCTATAAATAATAATATAAGAATAAACTCTGTGTTTCGCTTAGTCACCACTGTACACCTACTTTTGCCTACTGTGTATTTAAAGAGAAAACAAAACCTTAGCTGGATTGGCTCAGTGGATAGAGCATCGGCCTGCAGAATGAAGGGTCCCGGGTTTAATTCCGGTCAAGGACTCATGCCCAGGCTGCGGGCTCAATCCCCAGTAAGGGGCGTGCAGGAGGTAACTGATCCATGATTCTCTCTCATCATTGATGTTCCTCTCTCTCTCTCCCTTTTTCTCTAAAATCAATAAAAATATATTCAAAAAATAATAATAAACAAACAAACAAATAAATAAAAAACAAGGTTCACCGATTGGCTCAATAGGAGAAGGAAGAAGAGGTAAAGAAAGTGAGGACTTAAACATTCCTCCAGGAATTATGTGGCTAGATTGACTAGGTAGGTGGAATGCCTCCCAAAGAAACAAGGGATATTTTTAAAGTCCAGAATGAGGGGAAAAGCTAGAGTGCATTGTGAAACAAAGTTTAAGGTGATTAGTACAAATCCAAGTACAAACATGAAGATATTGGTTGCATATATACATTTTTAAAAGTCACCACAAGATGGCCAGCAGGGGAAGGCAGTTGGGAGGGACCAGGCCTGCAAGGGAGGGCAGTTGTGGGTGATCAGGCCAGCAGGGGAGGGCAGTTAGGGCAAAAAGGCTGGCAGGGGAATGGTTCGGGGGTGATCAGGCTGGCAGGCAGAAGCAGTTAGGGGCAATCAGGAAGGCAGGCAGGCGAGCAGTTGGGAGCCAGCAGTCCTGGATTGTGAGAGGATGTCCAACTGCCCGTTTAGGGCAGTTAGGGGTGACCAGGGATCACCACCAGGATTGGGCCTAAAGGGGCAGTCGGACATCCCTCGAGGGATCCCAGATTGGAGAGGGTGCAGGCTGGGCTGAGGAACAGCGCCCCCCCCCACGCACGAATTTCATACACCGGGTCTCTAGTATACACACACACACACACACACACACACACACACACACACACACACACACACACACTGGTGCAGGTTTTTTTTTTTCTAATTCTCATCTGAAGATATGTTTTTATTGATTTAAGAGAGAGAGAGAGAAAAACATCAATGTGAGAGAAACATTGATTGGTTGTTTCCCATATGTGTCCCAACTGGGGATCTATCCCTCAACTTTTTTGATGTATAGGGTGATGCTCCAACTAACTGAGCAATCCAGCCAGGGCTGACTGTGTGTGTGTGTGTGTGTATAGTATTTAAATACATTTTTTATTGATTTCAGAGAGGAAGGAGAGGGAGAGAGAAACAGAAACATCAATAATGAGAGAGACTCATTGATCGGCTGCCTCCTGCACACCCTACACTGGGGATCGAGCCCACAACCTGGGCATGTGCCCTGAGCAGGAATTGAACCGTGACCTCCTGGTTCATAGGTCCACACTCAACCACTGAGCCATGGGGGCCGGGCTGACTGTATATTTTAAATGGGTTTATTATATGGTATGTGAATTAAATCTAAGTAAAACCATTTAAAATATGATGAAAAAACCAAAGTTTTAGGAAAATAAAAATGCAGTGATAACATTGAAGAATAAAGAAAAATCTGAATTAGGAAAATTAAAATGGCAGTCACTTGAAGCAGGCATAAGTTATGATCTAGTTTGGTCTGTAACTCACATAGGATGTTCAGATCATTTTTGGTTCATCAAATGAAGGAGCAGAGACGTTTAAGAAGGGAGCTCAGAAAGTAGGGAACATCCTAGGTGATGCCAGGATGGATAGAATTTAAAACTATCTAGAGCTCAGAGAGAAATTAAATTTAAAAAGGAATAAAGGGACCTTTGCCGGTTTTGCTCAGTGGTTAGAGTCGGCCTGGGGACTGGAGGATCGCAGGTTTGATTCTGGTCACGGGCACTTGCCTCAGTTGCAGCCTCGAGATCTCCAGCCCTAGCTGGGGTTTGTGTGGGAGGCAACCAATTGATGTGTCTCTCTGACATCAATGTTTCTCTCTCTGTCTCCCCGCTTCCCTTCCTCTCTCTCTAAAAACGAATGGAAAAATATCCTCAGGTGAGGATTAACAACAACAATAATAAAAAAAATTATAAAAGAAAAAAGCGGAATAAAGGGAAGATGATTCCTGCTCTCTCACAAAATGGGAAATCAGAGACCAGCCTCCATGACGATGAGTAAAATACATAAAAAGAAAGTGTACATTAGACAATACTGAGGGAGAAGTCGATTTGGGAGTCCATGTCACAGAACAGAAAGAGGTTAACTCATGAGAACAGAGGAAATTTTAAGAGTGAGGAGAACTGAAAATTAAGAACCTGGGAGGCAGAAGAGTGAAGAACGACATGAATGCACCGTGAAAAGCAGGTTATCACGGGGATACAGGGTCCAAGGTGGATTGGATTTTTCGGAGGGAAATCACTATTTCCATCCAGGGCACGAAGGCCCAGTACAAGAAAAAAAGCGATGAATTCAAAGTTCCGTCTTTCCAGAGAGGCCTGCCTGGAAAGTGGGATTTCATAGCAAGAGAGGTGCTAACACGGCACAGACACCGCGACTGGGACAAAAAGTAGGAAGATCTGAGAATCCCAGGAGGAAAAAAACTGTGCAAACAAAAACACGAGTTGGATAAAATAAGGTTTTTTATCAGACGATAAAAAAGGGGTCTCTTTTCCCTGGAACTTCTACAAAGAAAAAGGGTTCTCATACGTGGAGGGGTGGTTTGAATTTCCTCATTCACTGTCACAGCTCTGACGCCGCCTCTGACTAGAATGTGACTTCCCGGCTGCCCACCTAGCTGGTTCTCCCCCCTCACCTGGAGTGACCAGACAGTGGCGTCCACGCTGTACTGTCCATGGTTCTTCCCCTCGATCCAGCTTGGAGAGTGCATCTGGTTTGCTGGTTTGATACCCTGCTTGGGAACAATGACAGAGACTTAGACACACTATATTGGGCTGGCGTCAGTCAAGAGGGAGAATGAGCCCTGGCTGGTTTGGCTCAGTGGATAGAAGGGTCCCAGGTTCAATTCCAGTCAAGGGCGTGTCCCTGGGTTGTAAGCTCCATACCTGGTCTGGTCAGGGCACCTGCAGGAGGCAACCAATCGATGTTTCTTTCACATCGATGTTTCTCTCTCTCTCTCTGTCTTCTCCCCTCCTTGCCATCCTCTCCAAAAAATATCCTCAGGTGAGGATTAACAGAAAAGAATAAATAAGGGAGAATGAACAGGTTTCCCATCTGTAACACAAAGACTTTTCTCTCAGGAGAGGGGACATTACACCCTCCTGTCTGGCCCAAGAGAAGGACCTGAGATTCCCCCATGTCAGAGAACGGGAGTTACTCTGAACAGCTAAGCAGCTGAGAAAGGAAAAGCAGGACACCCGCTGAGTGACACACAGGGCAGCTGTCCTCACCCACTGACACCAGGTGGCTGTAGGTCTCCACCATCACATCCCTGTACAGGTCCTTCTGCTCGGGGCCCAGGAGCTGCCACTCCTCCCAGGTGAAGTCCACAGCCACATCGTAAAATGTCAGGGGTTCCTGTGACAACACTGTGCTGTTTAATGGGGTGATGTCCTTTAAAATCTAAAGCAGGGGTGCAAACTGGCCGGCCCTCCAGCCATAGAAGGCCTGAGAAATCATTTAGTCTGGCCTTGCAAGGCATTATGGGTGAGTTAAGGTAATGTGTGGCCAAATATAGCAGGCTAATTTTTAAGTTGACAATTTTGTATGGCCCCCGAATGATGTTATAAATATCCAAAAGGCTCTCAGCACAATAAAAAAAAGGTTCCCCACCCCTCACCTAGATGACATGGACGGAATGATAGTTTTCTTGCTCATTTTAACTCTATTAGCTGCATTTATTTAGCAAGTCGGGTTTCATTTTACATACAGTTCGAAAATCACATGCCTAGTAAAACACAGGGTGGGGCAAAGTTAGGTTTTCATAAATCACATGAAAAATAATACAATACTTAATAAATAAAAATGTAAGAATAAGCTGTTTTCTGCACTCACAACTGTAAACCTAACTTTGCCCCATCCTGTATTTTGTAATTGTGCATTCAGACATTTATGCATTCAACCAATTAGAAGTTTCTATAATGTGACAAAAAATATTCTTGTAACCTAGAAACACCACATTCACATATTTAAAAAAAATTTTTATTGATTTTTAGACCAAGAGAAAGGGAGAGGGAGAGAGAGAGAGAAACATCAATGTGAGGCCAATACATGGATCCACTGCCTCCCCCCACCCCCCAGGATCCAGACTGAAACCTGGGCATGTGCCCTGACTGTGAATCGAACCGGCAACCTTTCTGTGCACGGGACGCTGCCCAACTAACTGAGCCACACCGGCCAGGGCCACATTCACATCTTTGAGAGACAAAAGGTATACATATATGTATACTTTTCAGATTAACAGAGGTGGTTTTTATAGGCTTCTAGGAATCCCTTAATGAAGAAAGGGAAGGATAAAACAAATGCAATCCCCTAAGCCTGGCGCATTTCCTTCTGCTCTCTGAGAAGAGCTGCAAGGGCGAGGCCCTGCCTTGGTGTGTCGGGGTCTGCTCTGTATTTCTGCACAGAAATCCGCCTGCAGTCAGGGGCGTCAGGGAAATGCTGATACCAACCCCGCAGCGTCCTCCTGCTTCACAAGGTTCTATTGCTCGTGGGGAGTCAGGCCTGTGGACGGAGGAGAGAACCCCACGGGTGGGACATTTCCTCTGGGCCCCGACGCTACCCTGCTCTGAGCACTCACCTCACACAATGAATGCCCAGAGGATCGCTAGTGTCCCTTTATTTATCCTCACCTGTGGATATTTTTCCATTGATTTTTAGGGAGAATGGAAGAGAGAGGGAAAGACAGAGAGAAACATCAATGTGAGAGAAACACTTCAATTCATTGCCTCCTGCATGAGCCCTGACCAGGGCCCTGACCAGGGCGGAGCCTGCAACCGAGGTACACGTTCTTGACCAGAATCGATCACGGAGGTTAAGTGGGGTGAGTGTCACAGGAGACCTGGGGAGTGACACCCATGCCCGCCCCAGGCCTCAGGAGCAGGTGAGCGTCAGGAAAATCACTAACACAGAGCAGAGTCTGGGGAAGGAGAGGGTCTGGGCACTGTTTCCCTTTAAAGCAAGAAATATGAGAAAAAAACTTTAATGGTTTTTAATTAAATAGAAAGATGGATTATAACTCAGATGAAGATGACTCAGAAAACCCAACATTTTAAAGATGCAGTGTCTCTCAAATGTATATAAAGACACATTGAAATCCCATTCAAAATCCCTAACTGACAGCTATACATACACACCTTTAAAAACAGGTGAGCATTAGCCCTAGCTGGTTTGGCTCAGTGCATAGAGCACTGGCCTGTGGACTGAAGGGTCCCAGGTTCAATTCCGGTCAAGGGCACATGCCAGGTTGTGGGCTCCATCCCCAATATGAAGCATGCAGGAGGCAGCCGATCAATGATTCTCTTTCATCATTGATGTTCCTCTCTCTCTATTTCTCTCTTCCTCTCTGAAATCAATAAAAAAATATATTTTACTGATTTTTTTACAGAGAGGAAAGGAGAGGGATAAAGAGTTAGAAACATTGATGAGAGAGTAACATCTATCAGCTGCCTCCTGCACACCCCCTACTGGGGATGTGCCCGCAACCAAGGTACATGCCCTTGACCAGAATCGAACCTGGGACCCTTCAGTCGGCAGGCCGACGCTCTATCCACTGAGCCAAACTGGTTAGGGCAATAAGGGCGCCTTTGAACCAGAAGCCATGTACAAGGATTTTCAAGGCAGCAGTATTCCTAACAATCCAAATGACACGACTCTAATGAACAGTAAGAAAAAATGCCATATACTCAGACTACAGCAGGCCATGGGGGTAATACAACCTTGGCCCAGCTTTGTAAGCTAAGAATGCTTTCAATGTTTTTAGGTTTTATTTTACATGTTTTTGATATTATTAGGAGAATTTATTTAGGAAGTCACACAGGTAGAAACACTGAGCCAGCTGAGCTGTGTGGGCTCAGAAACAAGTCACAGAGGCCAAAGAAGGGGCCCTTGGGCTTAGGAGAGAGAAAGGCAAAGGGAGCTCTCCCGGAGGGAAGGAGGAGGGGGAGGGGAAGGCCCAGGGGTGCTCCCTAGAGAGAGAGCACCTAACAGTGTTTTTAAATGATAAAAACAAAAACAAACAAACAAACAAAAACCACACTTTTTTGTGAAGTATATATGAGAGACATTCTCTGGCTTGCAACTCCAAAAATAATTACTGTGTAAACAATATATAATAGGGTATTCTGACCCTCATTATAGAGCAAAAACATATACACCTATATACTGAGCAAAAGAAGCCTGACATTAAAAAATGCATAATGACCCGGCCTGGGTGGGTCAGTGGTTGAGTGTTGACCTATGAACCAGAAGGTCATGCATGGTTAGGTTCCCAGTCAGGGCATGTGCCTGGGTTGCATGCTGGATCCCAAGTGTGGGGCATGCAGGAGGCAGCTAATCAACGATTCTCTTTCATTATTAATGTTTGACTGTCTCTCTCCATCTCCTTTCCTCTCTGAAATCAATAAAAAGTATAGTTTTAAAAAATGCATAATGTAAGACTGATTGATACAGTTAAAAATGGGTAAACTAAATAAACTATAAAGATCAGGAATGATTAATTACATGATAAAACTATAAAGAAAAGCTTAAAGTGCTTGGTATGGAGAGTAGATGGTAATTACCTGTGGGTGAAGAGGATGTAATATAATTGGGGGGGGGGGACACAGAACACCGCAGGGTGCTGGAGTGTTATTTCTTACATATGCGAGCAGTACACATACACATATATGTAAATACTGCTTTTAAACTTCTTAAGTTGAAGATTTTTTTAAGTTAACAATTCAGTGGAAGAGCTCAACAATACCAAAATCTTGTACTTAAAAGAACAAACAATCTAGACTACCAATGACACAGTTTAATGAACAGTAAGAAAAACTGCCACAAGGCAGTTTGTAGTGAGAAGGGTGGGAAGAAAACTGGCGCTAACAAAGAATATGAACAATTAATGGGAGACATAAAGCACATTAGAGAAGCTTCTTGAGTCTTAAAGAAGAATATAAACATACTGATGTCTTTAATTTTAAATCCTGGATGAATCACAATTTCATGATCCTACCCTCCTAGAAAGTGTTAGCTCCAGACACTGTGGCAGGTGAATTTTCTGGGTAAGCAACAGGACTCTGTTGTTCACTACAACCCCAATTTCCTCTTTTGTATTGAAGAGTTGAGCCAATGGATTGAGAAAAAATAAATTGTAAACATTAGAAAGGACAGAAAATTAATCTTCAGCCGATATTTCATCAACATGGAAAAAGATATTCAAGGTATTTCTTATTTAAAAAAGAAAATGGCCCTAGCTGGTTTGGCTCAGTGGCTAGAGTGTCTGCCTGCAGACTGAAGGGTCCTGGGTTCGATTCCGGTCAAGGGCACATGCCCGGGGTTGCAGGTTCGATCCCCAGTGGGGAGTGTGCAGGAGGCAGCCAATCAGTGAATCTCTCTTAATGTTTCTATCTCTCTATCTCTCCCTTCCTCTCTGAAATAAAAAATATATATATATATAAAATAATAAATAAATAAGTAAATCTATACTAATAAAAGAGTAATATGCTAATTAGACCTTCTGGACAAAGCCATGGTGGCAGGACCGAGGCACAGGTGGATAGAGGCAATCAGGCCAACAAGGGAAGGCAGTTGGGTGCGAGCAGGCCAGCGGGGGGCGAGGGGGGAGCAGTTGGGGGTGATCAGGCTGGCAAGAGGGGTATTTAGGGGCAATCAGTCCAGCAGGGGCAGGCAATTAGGGGTGATCAGGCTGGAAGAGGGGAGGCAGTTGGGGTTGATCAGGCCGGCAGGCAGAGTGGTTAGGGGAGATCAGGAAGGCAGGTAGGTGACCAGTTAGAAGCCAGTGGTCCCAGATTGGCAGAGGGATGTCCTCCTGCTGGCAGTTGGACATCCCCCGAAGGGTTCCAGATTGGAGAGGGTGCAGGCCGGGCTGAGGAACAGCCCCCTCCCCACCCTGCATGAATTTTGTGCACTGAGCCACTAGTAAATCCTATCTAATAAAAGAGTAATATGCAAATTGACCATCACACCAAGACACAAGATGGCTGTGCCCATGTGAACACAAGATGGCCTCCACAAGATGGCTGGCAGGGGAGGGCAGTTGTGGGAAGTTAGGGGTGACCATGCCAGCAGAAGAGGACAGTTGGGGGTAACCAGGCCAGCAAGGGAGGGCAGTTGGGGGGGACCAGGCCTGCAGGGGGGGACCAGGCCAGCAGAGGAGGGCAGTTGGGAGGGACCAGGACTGCAAGGGAGGATAGTTGGGAGCCAGCAGTTCTGGATTGTGAGAGGGATGTCTGACCACCCGTTTAGGCCCGATCCCACTGGGAAGTTAGGGGTGACCAGACCGGCAGAGGGCAGTTGGGGAAGACCAACTGGGATTGGGCCTAAACGGGTGGTCAGGCATCCCTCAAGGGGTCCCAGATTGGAGAGGGTGCAGGCTGGGCTGAGGGACACCCCCCCCCTCGTGCACGAATTTCGTGCACCGGGCCTCTAGTCTATCTATCTATATCTATATCTATCTATCTATCTATCTATCTATATATATATATATACATACACACACATATATATATAGCTAATATGCAAAGTGTCCCCTCGGGAGTTCGATTGCTCCCTATGATATGTGCTGACCACGGGGGGAGGGGGCAGCGCAGAACAAAGTAAGGCCCCAGCCAGTAGCCAGAAGGAAGGCCCCAGTCGCATCCAGAAAGCCCCAATCAAACCTGATCACCAGTCAGGCCTAGGGACCCTACCTGTGCACAAATTTAGTGCACTGGGCCTCTAGTAAATAAATAAAAGAGAAAATATCCCCCAGAAACCACCGGGCTCATTTTCACTTACATTGGCTAGAACTACGCGCACCAAGTACCCCAGTTCATTTCATAGTAACTCAGTCACTAGCGATGGGAGCTGGAGCCACCACGGTGGCTGAGACAGACCAAGCCTTACTACTACACTGGGATGCCAGCGGGATGGGCGTTACAGACAATGGAAATTCCGTTAGCAAAGGAGAAAGTGTGAGTGTGTGTCAGGCAAATAAGCACCAGGTGGAAGCAGGGCCTGGTGAACAGCGTGCACAGGGACGGACAGGTATTCCCGGCTCTGAGGGCCACGGGTCTGGGTGTCCAGCACTCGGTTCTGCGCTTGTAGCTCAAAAGGGGCCACAAAGGACGAGTGACCCATGGGCGAGGCTGGGTTCGTCTCTCCGCTGCTGTGAGCCAGCCCCTGGATACTGAGCTAAAAAGCAGGGCTTCTCACTACTTGCCTGGGCTCCGCCGCCGTCTCTGAGGTTTACATCTAAGCTACATACCCTCCAAAGTAAGGGCACATCGGAAGCGGAACACACGTACAAGAAGGTGCACAGCAGCGCTGTCCATAACCGGCCCAACCGCCAACAGCACTCGTTCATTAGCAGCAGGGAAACGGCCTTACACTCAAGCCGGGGATTCCGTCCCCTCCCAACAGCCGAGGCCCGAACCTCAACCCACCCACCAGCCCGCGGGCCTGGGCGACCGAAGCTCCCGCCTCGCGAGACCTGATCACACGCCCGTTGTCATTCCGAAGCCTGGACCCGACGCCCTCACGCGACGACATCCACGCCGGCCCCCACTTCACTGAGCCCCACGGGAAACCCCGAACCGCAACCCGACTCCGCGATCATGCGAAATGCCACCCGCGTCCCTCACAGAGAGACCCGCAAAGGCCCTGACAGTCGGGACCCTGTCGTTGATCTCTACCGACCCCGAATCGCCGATGACCCCAAAGGTACCGCACCCGCAGGCAGGAGCGTCACACCTGCTTCCTCCCAAACACCTCGGCGCTCCCCGCAGCCGACCCCCGCCGCGAATCCCACGGGTCCAGCTGCACCCCTTCCACCCTGTGACGTCACGTGCTCTGTGAGAGACAAACCTCACAGGAGACAAAACTTTTTTTATAAACTTGAAAGGGCAAGAGCGCACTGACCTGCTTTTCCCCAGCCCACCAGGAGCGTCCAAACGTTACACTCCCACCAACGGATTTGACTGCTGGAAACGGCGCTCGTTTATGTCGTCATCCAGTGGCGGCGGGCGAGGACCCGAGGCCTTTGCAGAACCGCGAGCGACTTCCGCATTCCCCGCCCGCCGCACGGGGGCCGCCATGTAGGGAGGCCTGACTGCCGTACGGAAGGCAACGCCGGGACTTGGGACCCGGTAGCCAGGGATGACTGGCGGGTGAGAAGCTCCTGAATTTTATCTCGTTTCCGAGCTCTTTGTCTCTTGTATAAAGTGAGTGTATTTTCAGAGACTCAAGCTTGGGGAGGCAAATTGCGTTGGGCGGTCTGAGCAAAGAAGTGATACCACTGCAGCTTTCTTCTTTCTCTCTCTCTTCCGTTTTTTTGTTTTTTGATTTTTGAGAGAGAGAGAGACAAAGAAAGAAAAACATTGTTGTGAGAGGTCCAAAGATGGGTTGCCTCCTATCCGCCCCCACCAGGATTGCCCTCACAGGAATCCAAACCGCAACTTTCCTGGTGCTCTGGACACTGCTCCAACCGAGCAACCCCATCCAGGTCATAACTGCAGGTTTTATTTTACAGTTTGTACATTTTTCTAAAAAAATAAAATAAAAAGCCGCACAAGTAGCCCTGGCCGGTTTTTGCTCAATGATTGGGGCGTGGGCCTGGAGACCAAAGGGTGATGGGGCTCTATTCCTGGTCAAGGGCACCTGGGTGGCAGGTTCCAAGCCAGGGGCTTGTGGGAGGCAACCAATGGATGTGTCTCTCATGTGGACGTCCCTCCCACTCTCTTAAGAAATCACTGGATGAGGATTTTATTTTTTTAAAATATATTTTATTGATTTTTTACAGAGAGGAAGAGAGAGGGATAGAGAGTTAGACTAATCTATGAGAGAGAAACATAGATCAGCTGCCTCCTGCACACCTCATACTGGGGATGTGACCATAACCAAGATACATGCCCTTGACCGGAATCTAACCTGGGACCCTACAGTCTGCAGGCCCACGCTCTATTCACTGAGCCAAACCAGTTAGGGCTTGGGTGAGGATTTTAAAAAACCACAAAATATCCTTGGGTGAGGATTTAAAAACATGCAATAAATAAATAAATAAATAGATAGATAATGTTTCCAAACAGCAGAGAATAAAATCCTATTAAGAGAAAAGGTCTGGCTCTAACCAGTTTGGCTCAGTGGATAGAGCATCAGCCTGCGAACTGAAGGGTCCCAGGTTCAATTCCAGTCAAGGGCATGTATCTTGGTTTTGGGCACATCCCCAATAGGGGGTGTGCAGGAGGCAGCCGATTGATGTTTCTAACTCTCTATTTTCCTCCCTTCCTCTCTGTAAAAAAAAAAAATCGATAAAATATATTTTTTTAAAAAAAAGAGAAAAGGTCTGGTATATATAATTATCCGGTAAATGCAAACCAACGGGAAGCTTGTGGTGGGAAGTTTCTTGAAGGAAGTGATTTTTAAGAACCGAAACATATTTCAAGATTATGTGAATACCTAGAGCCCCGGAGTTCAGCCGGTTACGGTACCAGGCCTGTAGTCGCCTGCTTATTCTTTTCAACATAACAGATGCCGCCGTGTCCTTTGCCAAGGACTTCCTGGCAGATGGAGTGGCCGCAGCCATCTCCAAGACAGCGGTAGCACCCATCGAGCGGGTCAAGCTGCTGCTGCAGATGCAGCATGCCAGCAAGCAAATCACTGCAGATAAGCAATACAAGGGCATTATAGACTGTGTGATTCGTATCCCCAATGAGCAAGGAGCCCTGTCCTTCTGGCGCGGTAACCTGGCCAGTGTCATCAGATACTTCCCCACCCAGGCTCTCAACTTTGCCTTCAAAGATAAATACAAGCAAATCTTCCTGGGTGATGTGGACAAGAGAGCCCAGTTTTGGCGATACTTTGCAGGGAATCTGGCATCAGGTGGTGCCGCTGGGGCTACCTCCTTGTGTTTTGTGTATCCTCTTGATTTTGCCCGTACCCATCTAGCAGCTGATGTGGGCAAAGCCGGAGCTGAAAGGGAATTCAAAGGCCTCAGTGACTGCCTGGTTAAGATCTACAAATCTGATGGGCTTAGAGGCCTATACCAAGGCTTTAATGTGTTGGTACAGGGTATTATCATCTACCGAGCTGCCTACTTCTGTGTCTATGATACTGCAAAGGGAATGCTTCCAGATCCCAAGAATACTCACATCTTCATCAGCTGGATGATCGCACAGTCTGTCACAGCTATGGCTGGGTTGACTTCCTATCCATTTGACACTGTTCGTCACCGCATGATGATGCAATCAGGGTGCAAAGGACCTGATATCATGTACACAGGCACACTCGACTGCTGGACGAAGATTGCTCGTGATGAAGGAGGCAAAGCTTTTTTCAAGGGTGCATGGTCCAGTGTTCTCAGAGGCATGGGTGGTGCTTTTGTGCTTGTCTTGTATGATGAAATCAAGAAGTTCACATAAATTATTTCCTAGTCTTCCCTCCCCCAGACCCCATGAACAGGCATGTTGTATTGTGTAACATATCTTGAGCATTCTTGACAGACTTTTGGTTGTCTGTTTATCAGTGGCAACTATTTACTGGTTGAAAATGGGAAGCAATAATATTCATCTGACCAGTTTTCTCTTAAAGCCATTTCCATTTATGATGATGGGACTCAATTATATTTTTTATTTCAGTCACTCCTGATAAGAAATTTGAATAAAAAATATCTGAAAAAAAAGATTATGTGAATACATAACTTTTAAGAATATATATTTTTATTTATTTCAGAAAGGAAGGGAGAGATAGAAACATTCATTATGAGAGAGAATCATTGCTCGGCTGCCTCCTGCATGCCCCCCACCGGGGATTGAGCCTGCAACCTGGGCATGTTCCCTTGGCTGGAATCAAGCCGGGGACCCTTAAATCAGCAGGTCTACGCACTATACACTGAGCCAAACCGGCCAGGGCTTAAACATAACTTTTATGTTACTCTAGTTATCATCTATCTAGTATCCAGGATGCTATTATAACCACTTAATATTAATTACATATAGGCATACATAAAAAAGTTATAGTATGGAAATATGAGAAATTAAAATAAGATTAGATCTAACCTGTTTCATCCCATAAAATAAAAGGCTAATATGCACATTGTCCCCTCAGGTGGGAGCTCAACCACTTGCTATAATGTGCGCTGACCACCAGGGGGTGGCACAGAACTAAGGAAGGCCCCAGCCAACAGCTGGCAGCTGGAGAAGGGAGGCCCTGGCCAGCAGCCACTAGAGAAACTACCTGTGCACAAATTTTGTGCACAGGACCTCTAGTTATAATTGACACAAATTAGACCTATTTTAAAATATATATTTTTTTATTGATTTCAGAGAGGAAGGAAGAGGGAGAGAGAGAGAAACATCAATGATGAGAGGGAGTCATTGATTGGCTGCCTCCTGCACGACCCCACTGGGGATTGAGCCCACAACCTGGGCATGTGCCCTTGACTGGAATCGAACCTGGGAGGGACCCTTCAGTCCGCAGCCCAGTGCTCTAGCCACTGAGCCAAACCAGGTAGGGCTAGACCTATTTTTAATAAACTTTTAATTTTGGCAAAGTTTTATATTTACATAAAATTCACAAGGTACTTCTGCAAAGAGTTCCCATATAACTCCATTTGTCTTCCCATCATGTGAACATTTAATATAACCATGCTACATTTGTCAAATTGAGAAATTAGCTGGTATAATATACAACCAAATTACAGATTCTACTTGGATTTTACAAGTTTTTCCACTTCAATCCCTTATCTGTCTCGAGATTCCACCCAAAATACAATATTGCATTTTGACATAATTTCCTTAATTATCCCTGTTCTGTGACCATTTTTCAGTCTTCTTCTCATTTATGACCTCAATTATCTTGAGGATTACTAACCAGGTATTTTGTATATTCATCCACCCTTTGGATTGGTCTAAGGTTCCCTCACTAAACGGGGGGTATGCATTTTGGAATTGATGTCTCTTTCTCATACCATATTCAGAGGTAGAAAATATCAAAATGACTTAACATTGATCTCCTGGTAAAGGTAATATTTGTCAGGTTGGAAATAGGAAAAAATCTGACTGAAAAGAACCATCATACAAGACTGCTATCAACATATTTCAACACTTGTATGTTGTATTGGTATTGATAATATTTGTGAAAGGATGAACATATATGTAAGTGGAGCAGAATAGAGATCCAACAAAGAAAAACTAACATACATCAAACATACGCAACTGTTGGACAAAGGTGCAAAGGCTATTCAATGGAGGAAGGATACACTTTCCAACAAATGATGCTGGAACACTTAGAGGCCCATAGGCATGAGTAGGTAAATAAATACTTGGGAGTCTGAACAGATTCATCAAGCAAGCAAGTTTTATCTCATTAAAGAACGCAGAATTCTTAAAAGTTGGCAATTTTTAAAATGAGCAAAGACCTTGAACAGACATTCTTTTAAAAATAAGCAGATGGGCCCTAACCGGTTTGGCTCAGTGGACAGAGTGTCGGCTTGCGGACTGAAGGGTTCAAGGGTCCCAGGTTCGATTCCTGTCAAGGGCATGTACCTTGGTTGCACGCACATCCCCAGTGGGGGGGGTGCAGGAGCCATCTGATTGGTTTCTCTCTCATTGATGTTTTTAACCCTCCCTCTCCCTTCCTCTCTGTAAAAATAAAATAAAATATATATACACACACACACATATATATATGTATTTAAAAAAAAAAGCAGATGGGACTCGGCCAGCGTGGTTCAGTCATTGAGCATTGATCTATGAACCAGGAAGTCACAGTTCAATTCCTGGTCAGGGCACATGCCCAGTTTGCGGGCTGGGTCCCCAGTGTGGGGTATGCAGGAGGCAGCCTATCAATGATTCTCTCTCATCATTGATGTTTCTAACTTTCTCTCCTTCTCTGAAATCAATAAAAGTATTTTTAAAAGCAGATGGGAGCCTGGCTGGTATAGCTCAGTGGTTGAGCATCCACCTATGAACCAGGAGGTCACGGTTCAATTCCCAGTCAGGTTACATGCCCAGGTTTCAGGCTCAATCCCAAATAGGGGGCTTACAGGAGGCAGCTGATCAATGATTCCCATCACTGATGTTTCTATATCTCTATCTCCATTCCTCATTAAGATCAATAAAAAAATATATTTTTGCCCTAACCGGTTTGGATCAGTGGATGGAGCATTACCCTATGGACTGAAGGGTCCCAGATTCGATTCCCGTCAAGGGCATGAAACTTGGTTGCGGCACATCCCCAGTAGGGGGTGTGCAGGAGGCAGATGATTGATGTTTCTAACTCTCTATCCCTCTCCCTCTCTGTAAAAAATCAATAAAATATATTAATATATATGTGTGTGTGTGTGTGTGTGTGTGTGTGTGTGTGTGTGTGTATATATATATATATATATATATATATATATATATACTTTTTTTTAAAAAAAAGCAGATGGACGTCGATCAGAACATCATACCTCAGAAAACAACCCCAAGACCAGATGGATTCCTGCAACAGAGAGGAATTGACAGGAGTGCTCCAACCAGGAAGACAAGAGGAAAAAACAGTCCAGAGATGGAAGACACTGACAACGCCTTGCCACGCGAGCAGTCAGCAGCTGTGCACCGCTGCAGGTTACCTAGGACCAAACCAGAGAGGGTCGGACCTGCATTGCCACCATGTGCCCACCATCCAGATATCACTGCTGACATGTACACATAAGGAACTGTTGGACATTGAAATTGGGACTCAAACATTTTTTTGTTTTGTCTTGTTTTGTTATTATATGTTTATTTCCAGTCTGCAAAGGCAAAACTTTTTAAAGGAAAGAAATGGTGGGGAAAAGATACAGAGGCAAAGAAGCATTGAACAGACTGTCAAACTACACTGGGAAGACAGGGGAGGTTGGGCGAGGGGGGCTGTAAGAGACCAACCAAAGGACTTGTACGCATGCATATAAGCACAACCAATGGATATAAGACACTGGGGCGGGGGGGAGGGTGGACAGGTGAAGGCATGTCCTGGGGGGTAGGGGAGGTCGGGGGGAGATCAATGGGGAAAAAAAAGGAGACATATGTACTACTATTTGTAATACTTAAAACAATAATAATAAAAAAAAAGAGATCCAAAAAAAAAAAAGCAGATGGGAATTAAGCATAAGAAAAGATGGTAAACATAATTCGTTATTAGGAAATTACAGTTTAGCACTGTAATGTGATTTAAGTACCCAGACATTCGAATGGCTAAAATTAAAAAACAAAAAATATGAAATGCTGGGGATACAATAAACAAACAGGAACTTTTATTTGTCAGAGACAATGCAAAAAAGTACAGCCATGTTAGAAAATAGGTAGATTTTTGAATGTATGTTCATACAAGATTTCAATTTTTAGAAAGGCAATCTAAATTTTTTTTAATGAAATGAACTTACTAGTGAGAAGAATTTTAAGAAATCGTTGTGTTTACTTGTGTCCAATAAACATGAAAGCAAATATCCAACAGTAAAGTTTGTGGTAAGATTTTTTTTTTAAATGCGACCTTTACTCATAGACAACACTTGCTCAGGTGAACTACTCTGATTTGTGAGAACATTGAGAAGAGTAGATGTAGGAGACAAAAATATATATTTTTTTTTGAGAGAAAGAGAAAGAGGAAGGGAGACTTCAGTTTGTTCCATTTATTGGTATGTGCCCTGACCAGGGACTGAACCCTCAACTTTAGCATATTGGGACAATGCTCTATTTGAGATACCGGCCAGGACAAGACAAAAAGATTTTTATAGGAGTTTACTTGATCCAAACTGACAACCTATGCCATTGGGCAAGATCCCAAATGGTATAGGACACAACATTTTAATAGGAACCTTGATAAGGTACTTGGACTTGAACAACTACAGATGTTTCCAACATCCAAACGCTGAGCTTCAAAACACCCTTAAGCCTGGGACTATGGGTCTCAGAACTTCCAGACTCCTTTGTTCTCAAACCCGGAGACACTCTGTACTACCCAAACAGCAACCTCACATTCAATCAGAAATTCCCCACAGACACTGTTGTCCAATGATATTCCTTCCTGCTTAGATTTAGATTTAGATTAAATAGCTAACCTAGATGACAAGAATGGCTGGTTGGTTCACACTTTCCAGTTTTCCTTCCCCAAGCCTAGCAGGGTTGACATAGAGACCTTAAGCCCTGAGTATCAGACCTTCCGTTATCAGTATCTTCAGACTAAGATTTAACCCCAAAACCCCACACTGATGCTCAGATTCTTCAGTGACTGGATTAAAATAAAACTCCCAAACATCAACATTCACACACATTCCTTCTTCACTGACCTCACAGGCCCTTCACTTGGGATTCACATAGAATCAGGCTCACCGGACCTTAAGCCTCTGGAAACTCCAGCCACAGCTGCTAAAAGCACTAAACTATTTCCAATTTGGTGCTCTTTCCCCCAGTACTTCTTTGACTGTTGCTAGGGATCCCAAAGGGCCAAGAGATGTGGGTGTCCAGGGCTCTGAGTCATTTATGGAAGTCTGAGTTCTGACCTCCCACAAGTTCTAGGTCCTCATCCAGCAAAATGTGAAGTTTCTGATGGGAGTGGCCATAACTGTTGGTACGTCTCTGCCCAGTGGGAGGAAAGAAAGATGTCTTATGACCATGCCAGTGCCTTCCTCTCTGCAAGACGTGGTCTCAAGTGCAGAGCTACTACTTAAGTTTTTAGAGGCTAGAACCTATCAAAAGCCAATTAGGCATGGGATGCACTGTACTCATCAGTTTCATCAGAACACCAAGTTTATGTGGGCCGCAAAAAAAACAAAAGCTTCAAATTTCATAGAAACGTAGGTTTGTTTCAATAGAGACATGCTGAATACAAAGGGCTGAAATAAATGACTCATCGTTAACATAAAATAATAGAACATGCTAATAAAAATTAGTATTTTTTTTCTTGAACATTGAATAACTGCACAAATTAATAAGCGTAACGCAAATAAATGGATTTTTCTTGTTCTCCGGAAGCAAAATATTTCCTCTTGGCACACCATACAAGTCAGTACAAGACTAATGATATGAAACCAAGATGGTGGCATAGGTAAACACCTAAACTGCTGCCTCGCACAACAATTTCAAAACTACAACTAAAAGACAAAACGGACATCATCCAGAACGACAGGAAGGCTGGCTGAGTGGAAATTCTACAACCAGAAGGAAAGAGAAAAGCACACTGAGACTCAGAGGAGCTGCAGGAGGCAGATGTATTGAGGCGCACGTGTAGAGGACTGGCAACTGAGCATGCGGCTGGCTTTCTCAAGTGGGAGGGGACAAAAGCTCCCGACTGTGCTGAACTCCAGTTCCGATGAGACTCTGGGGACCCAGATTCATATGGGGTGAAACTGGACTGTCAGGAAAGAGAAAAGCACACTGAGACTCAGAGGAACTACGGAAGGCAGAGGTACCGAGGCACACGCATGGAGAGGGCGGGCTGGCTTTCTCAAGCGGGAGGGAGACAAAAGCTCCTGACCGCTCTGAACTCCAGTTCTGGGTGAGACTCTGGGGACCCAGACTCATTTGGGGAGAAACTGGACTATCTGACAGCAGGCGGAACTCAAGGGTGGCTTTATCTCAGAGGTGCTTGCAGTGATTACCACGGGACACTGAGACACAGGGGCCTCTTAGGGCAGGGCTGATGGGAAACCAATGCTGTCTGCTCCACCCTGAGACTCCGCCCCATCCAAGCTGAACACAGAGACTTTTGCAAGTCTTGTCTCATAAGGGTGTCTCCAGCACAGTTCTTCCAGCATAGACACAGCTGATCTTCACAGCCAATTGGCCTGGAGGTTAATTCCTCCCAGTGATACCAACAACAATCAAGGCTTAACTACAACAAGACTGTGCACACAGCCCACAAAGGGGTGCACCAAGAGTGTCCACCCCAGGTAACTGTGGAGGCTGAGCTACTGGGCCCTATAGGACACCTAGCACACAAAGCCACTCTATCAACTCAGGGAGGCAGCCAAAATGCGGAGACAAAGAAACAGATCACAAATGAAAGAAATGGAGGAAAACAAACGACTGGATATAGAGTTCAAAAGCACGGTTATAAGGTTTTTCAAGAATTTTCTAGAAAAGGCCGATAAATTTAGCGAGACCCTCAAGGATATGAAAAGGGACCAACTAGAAATTAAACATTCACTGACTGAAATAAAAAATATTATACAGAGAACTAACAGCAGACTAGAGGATCGCAAGAATCAAGTCAAAGATTTGAAATACAAAGAAGCAAAAAACTCTCGACCGGAAAAGCAAAAAGAAAAAAGAATCCAAAAATATGAAGATAGCTTAAGGAGCCTCTGGGACAACTTCAAGTGTACCAACATCTGAATTATGGGGGTGCCAGAAGAAGAAAGAGAGCAAGATACTGAAAACCTATTTGAAGAAATAATGACAGAAAACTTCCCCCACCTGGTGAAAGAAATAGATTTACAAGTCCAGGAAGCGCAGAGAACCCCAAACAAAAGGAACCCAAAGAGGACCACACCAAGACACATCATAATTAAAATACCAAGAACAGATCCAAGATGGAGGCGTAGGTAAACACTTAAACTGCTGCCTCCCACAACAATTTAAACTGCAACTAAAAGATAAAACGTCTATCACCCAGAACCACGGGAAAGCTGGCTGAGTGGAAGTTCTACAACTAGAAGGAAAGAGAAAAGAGCATTGAGACGTGCACGAGCGCTGAAAAGCTGAGGTACGGAGGCGCGTGATCCGGGCTGGCGGCGGGCGACTGGGTGCGTTGCTTTTTTCAACCCGAACGGAGACAAGCCCCCGATTACTCTGAAATCAAGTCTCTGGGGAGACGCGGGGGACCCAAACTCCTACGGGGAGAAGCTGGACTGTCTGCCAGCGAGGGTGGCTTGCTTGCAGAGCTGCGCGCAGGAATAATTGTTTACTGCACTGGGGCACGGGACTCGCGGATGCCTTTGGGGACACAGAGCCGGCTAACTAGCAGCCATTGCTGTTTGCCATGCCCTAACCTAGTGACGCCCTGAGGCCCCGCCCTGCACAACCTACAAACCCACCCAAGCTCCAAGGAACCGAGTTAGCATAAGAAAAGCCTGCCCTATCGCAGCTTAACCTAGCAAACTTGCAGCCCGGGTCAGACAGTTCCAACACCTCCAAACCCCAAGCAAAGAGAAGAAAACTGTAGTTCTCGCTATAGCTCCTGCTGGGTGGACTCAGACAGTAGCTGACCTGCACCCCATTGGAGATCCAGAAGCCAGTGTACCTAGTGGTCAGTGTGAGACACCAGATTTCAACTCCTCACATCCATAAGTGACACATTCAAGAGGCAAACTCAGTGAGCACCGAAGCCCCACTAAAACAAGTCCTGCGTGTCTTCAGCACAGCAGTTCTTCCATTATGGACACAGGGAGTGCTCACAACTAATTGACCTGGAGGTCAATTCCTCCCAGCGTACCAACAGCAATTCAGGCTTAACTACACCAAGACTTTGCACTCAGTCCACAAAGGGGTGTACCAAGAGCATCCACA
Organism: Corynorhinus townsendii; assembly: GCA_026230045.1. NCBI lineage: Eukaryota > Metazoa > Chordata > Mammalia > Chiroptera > Vespertilionidae > Corynorhinus > Corynorhinus townsendii. Next base: position 48,445,274 of record JAPDVU010000011.1, on the reverse strand, counting down.
TCAGGTGATTGGGGAGGCTAAGCTACTGCCCCCTATAGGTCACCTACCACACAAAGCCACTCCATCAACACAGGGAAGCAGCCAAAATGCAGAAACAAAGAAACATGTCACGAATGAAAGAAACGGAGGAAAGCAAACTACTGGATGACATAGAGTTCAGAACCACATGTATAAGGTTACTCAAGAATCTTCTAAAAACCGCTGAGAAACTTGATGACACTTCTGAGGAGCTTAGTAAGACCTTCAAGGACCTTAATGAGAATGCCAAAAAAATGGAAAAGGACCAGTCAGAAATGAAGCATACACTGTCTGAAATAAAAAATATACAGAAACTCAACTGTAGATCAACGTACCCCAAGAATCAAACCAAAGATCTGAAATATGTGGAAACAAAAAACATCCAACCAGAAAAACAAAAAGAAAAAAGAATCCAAAAATATGAAGATAGTGTAAGGAGCCTCTGGGACAACTTCAAGCGAACCAACATCCGAATTTTTGGGGTGCCAGAAGAAGGGAGAGAGCAAAATATTGAAAACCCATTAGAAGAAATAATGACAGAAAACTTTCCCTACCTGGTGAAAGAAATAGACTTACAAGTTCAGGAAGCACACAGAACCCCATACAAGAGGAACCCAAAGTGGACCACACCAAGACACATCATAATTAAAATGCCAAGGGCAAAAGACAAAGAGAGAATATTAAAAGCAGCAAGAGAAAAACAGTTAATTACCTACAAGGGAGTACCCATACGACTGTCAGCTGATTTCTCAACAGAAACTATGCAGGCCAGAAGGGAGTGGCAAGAAATATTCAAAGTGATGAACAGCAAGAACCTACAGCCAAGATTACTCTACCCAGCAAAGCTATCATTCAGAGTTGAAGGTCAGATAAAGAGCTTCACAGACAAGAAAAAGCTAAAGGAGTTAATTGCCACCAAACCAGGATTACATGAAATGCTGAAGGGTATTCTTTAAGAAGAGGAAGAAGAATAAAAAAAATAAAGATAAAAATTATGAACAACAAAATGACATCAAATACATACCTACCAACAAGTGAATCTAAAAATCAAGTGAATAAAAAATCTGAAGAACAGAATGGACTGGTGAATATAATAGAATCAGGGACATAGAAAGGGAGTGGACTGACGATTCTCAGGGGAAGCAGGTGTGAGGGGTGCGGGAAGAGATTGGACAAAAATCTTACTCCTATGGATGAAGACAGTGGCGGGGGGTAAGGGCATGGGGTGGGGTGGGGAATCAGGTGGAGGGGAGCTATGGGGGGGGGGAGTGGAACACCTGTAATAATCTGAACAATAAAGATTTACAAGAAAAAAAAATGCCAAGAACAAAAGACAAGAGAGAATATTAAAAGCAGCAAGAGAAAAACAGTTATCTACATGGGAGCACCCATACGATTGTCAGCTGATTTCTCAACAGAAACTATGCAGGCCAGATGGCAGTGACAAGAAATATTCAAAGTGATGAATAGCAAGAACCTATAACCAAGATTACCCAGCAAAGCTATCATGTAGAATTGAAGATAAGATAAAGAGCTTCACAGATAAGAAAAAGCTAAAGGAGTCCATCACTACCAAACCAGTATTATATGAAATGCTTAAAGGTATTCTTGAAGAAGAAGAAAGAAGAAGAAGAAAGGAGAAGGAGAAGAAGAAAGAAGGAAGAGGAAGAGGAAGGTAAAGATAAAAATTATGAACAACAAATACATATCTATCAACAAGTGAATCTAAAAATCAAGTTAATAAAAAATCTGATGAACAGAATAATCTGGTGAATATGATAGAATCAGGGGCATAGAAAGGGAGTGGACTGACAATTCTCGGGGGTAAAGGAGTGTGGGGGGTGCGGGAAGAGACTGGACAAAAATTGTACACATCTGGACGAGGACAGTGAGGGGGGGTAAGGGCAGAGGGTGGGGTGGGAACTGGGTGGAGGGGAGCTATGGGGAAAAAAGAGGAACATTTGTAATAATCTGAACAATTAAGATTTATTAATTTTTTTTTAAAAAAAGACTAATGACGTAGCAATTGGCTGCTAAAATATTTGCTGCTAGTATTAGTGGAGAGAAATGGTGCACCTGCATGTAAGGTGCATAAGGGAAGTGAATGCAACATGATTATAGTAATTAGTCATTAGCAAACATTGTAGTTATTAATAATTATGTATAACAGGATATTGTAAAAATTAAGTGAAATTTTTATGAATTTTTTATTAAAATGTTTCTTACATATCGTTATATTGGCGGGGCCACAAAAATATTCATTGTAGACATGCCTGCCCTAGAGAGCTTGGGGCTGGATCTTAGGTTGAATTCACTTGGAGTGTGTTTGGAAAAACCTGCAGTTCCATTTTGTGTCTCTCCTGTTCTTCCACTACTGCTACCGTCACAACATGCCTGGTCACCAGGGGAGTGTGTGCATTACACTAAACCAGGAATTCTCCACTGCAACTAATATCCAACATATTAGCTCAATATGGACACAATAGTGTCAGTTGCCACAGGTTAAGGGCTCAGTACCTCAAACTGCTCCCTCATCATTTCACATGCTAGTCATATCTAGTAGCTCTCCAGGTTATCTAAAACTTCTGACTTGGCTTCAAATGAAGGTTCCACAAACTCTCAGGGAAAAATGTACTTACATTTACAACTTTACTAACGATGTCTTTAAGCCCTAGCCGTTTTGGCTCAGTGGATAGAGCGTCGGCCTGTGACTGAAAGGTCCTAGGTTCAATTCCTGATCAGTGCACATGCCCTGGTTTCAGCCTCGATCCCCAGTGTGGGGCATGCAGGAGGCAGCTGATCAGTGACTCTCATCATTGATGTTTCTCTCTCTCCCTCTCCCTTCCTCTCTGAAATCAATAGAAAATGTATACTTAAAAAAAAAATCTTTAAGTTACAGATGAACAACCAGATGAAGAGATATACAGTGTGAGGTCTGAAAGGGTCTGAAGCACAGGAGCTTCTGTCCCCATGAAGTTAGGGTGCATCACACTCTTCATACTTGGATGTCTTCACAAACCTGGAAGTTTTCCAAACCCCCTTCTATTGGGATTTTCATGGAGGCTTTCTTAAGTAAGCAAGATTGATCATTAACTCCATTTCCAGACCCTCACCCTTCTCTGGAGGTGTGGGGTGGAGATGAAATTTCCAACCAAAGTAGATTCAATAAAACAAAAGTCTATTATTACTTGTGAATTACAAGGGTTTCAGGAGCTCCATGCCAGGAACACATATGTATGTATGTATTTTCTACATCAGACAAGGTCAAATAGCCAATCTCAAAAGGGTACTGCTAAATGTCTCCATTTTTCTAATCTATGTATATAAAAGGCTAATATGCAATGTCCGCTCAGGAGTTCAACCAGGAGACTGGGAGTTTGATCACTTGCTACTATGTGCGCTGATGACAAGGGGGCGGCGCGGAACGAAGGAAGGCCACAGCCAGTAGCCAGCAGCCGGGGAGGGGAGGCCCTGGCCGGTAGCCAGAAGGCCCCAATTGGCCCTGATCATTGGCCAGACCTAAGGATCCTACCCGTGCATGAATTTCATTCACAGGGCCTCTAGTATTCCATAAATTACAAAAGTATTGATACAAAGAGTGCTGTGCTTCCAAAAGTTAGGGTTTTGAAAAGGATGTGATGATAAAGGGAGATTGTGATAAAAATTCTGAATTTCTACTATGGTATTGGTTACAAGAATGTATATCCTATGTAATCCTATATAATAAAAGGCTAATATGCAAATTGTCCCCTTGGGAATTCAACTGGGAGACCAGGAGTTTGATCACTCGCTATGATGTGCGCTGACCAGCAGGGGGCAGCGTGGAACATGGTGGGCAACCAGCAGCAGCATCAGGGCACTAAGGGAGTTAGGGAAGGAGGAGGTGGAGAGGTGGGGAACCTAATTGGCCCTGATCGCTGGCCAGGCCTAGGGACCTTACCTGTGCACAAATTTCATGAATTGGGCCTCTAGTATGTGATAAAGTTTCTCAAAACAATATATACCCTTAGCCAGTTTTGCTCATTGGACAGAGCATCAGCTTCCAGACTTAAGGGTCCTGGGTTCAATTCCAGTCAATGGCGTGTACCCTGGTTCCAGGCTGGATCCCTGGCCCTGGATGGAGCACATGCATGTCTCCCTCACATTGATGTTTCTCTCTTTCTGTCTCTCCCTCTGCCTTCCACTCCCTAAAAATCAATGGGAAAATATCCTCAGGTGAGGATTAACAACAAAAAATAATAAAATTTCTAACAAAACAAAAAAACTATATATAAAAACAAATAGAAATTAGTGCAGGTTTAAAGTGGAGATACAAATAAATCCTGTAGTTAACAGCACTGTAACATTTTCACTTTAGTTTATAATGAACTGTGACTATGTAAGGTTTTACCTTTGGGAATAGATAGGTATATGAAGGGAGTTTAGACAATCTCTAGAAAATTGCAGTTTTTCAAATGGGACTACACCAAAATAAAAAGCTTCTGCACAGCTAAAGAAACCATCAACAAAACAAAAAGGGAGCCCATTGTGTGGGAAAACATATTTAGCAATGATACATCTGATAAAGGGTTAATATCCAAAATATATAAGCAACTCATACAACTTAACAAAAGAAAGGCAAACAATACAATTTAAAAATGGACAAAGGACCTAAATAGACACTTCTCCAAAGTGGACAGACAGCCAAGACACATATGAAAATATGCTCAAAGTCACTGATCATCAGAGAGGTGCAAATTAAAATGACAATGAAGTATCTCCTCATACCTGCCAGAATGGCTACCATCAACAAATCAACAAATGACAAGTGCTGGTGAGGATGTGGAGAAAAGGGAACTCTAGTACACTGCTGGTGGGAATGCAGACTGGTGCAGACATTATAGAAAATAGTATGGAGTTTCTTCCAAAAATTAAGTATGGAACTGCCACTTGATCCAGTGATCCCACTTCTAGGAATATATCCTAAGAAACCCGAAATACCAATCAGAAAGAATGTATGTACCCTTATGTTCATACCAGCACAATTTACAATAGCTAAGATATAGAAACAGCCCAAATGCCCATCAGAGGATGAGTGGATAAAAAAATCTGTGGTACATTTACACCATAGAATACTATGCAGCAATAAAAAAGAACAATCTCTCACCCTTTAAGACAGCGTGGAGGGACCTGGAGAGCATCATGCTAAGTGAAATAAGCCAGTCAGAGAAAGACAAATATCACATGACCTCACTCATATGTGGAATCTAAGTAACAAAATAAACTGATGAATAGAGAGGATCCAGAGACACGGAAACAGAGAACAGAGTGCACAATCTCAGAGGGAAGGCCGGGGAGGGTGAGTGGGAAGCAATCAAACAAAGATCTTGTATTTATATATGCATAACCCAAGGACACAGACAAGTTGGTGGTGAAAGCCTGGGATGGGGGGTAGGGGTTAGGGGCAAGTTGGAGGGGCTTAATGGGGGGAAAAAGGGGACAGATGTATGAATCCATTTATATGAAATTATGAAACACATAAAATAATACTATGGTTTTAGAAACAACAAAAAAAGAAAATTGCAGTTTTTGTGATTCTAAACTTCATTCGAAATTAAAAGTTATAAATAACATCATGTTTATATTAATTTTATAAGCTTCTTGATATTACTTATATACTTGGTCAAACACATTAAAATGTTATCCTTAAAAGTGAGTATCAGTTTCATTTTTAAGTAGTTCATGTATTTTGAAATAACCGATAAAACTAAACAAGTGCAAAATTTAATTACGTAATGAAACAGGCATAGACCACTCCTGTCTTGTATACATTAAAATTTTATTCATGATGAGGATAACTGTAACTGTTTAAAAGTTATAAAGTCAATGGCAAGGCAACTAAAATTATGGCTGAAGGGCCCAGGCAGTGCGGCTCAGTGGTTGATTGTTGACCTATGGATCAGGAGCTCCTGGTTAGGGCACATGCCTGGAATGTAGGCTCAACTCCTAGTAGGGGGCGTGTGGGGAGCAGCTGATCAATGCTTCTTTCTCATCACTGATGTTTCTATCTCTCTCTTCCTCTCTGATATATATGTATTTTTAGAAATTATAGCTGAAGATATCTTGTCCCCAATTGCTTGTGAGATTTAGACTTGTGACAGAATGCTTTTTCACTCAAGCATTCTTTTCTTCATTAAGTTACTGGAAGTTTTCCTAAAGTCCACCAAATTGAATGTGTTCATGAGTTATTTCTGCACGAATTTCTAGCAAATGATAAGGCAATGTGAGTTACTGCAAACCATGCCATATCCCTGCCAGAGAAAATTATTTGTCTAGTGTAAAATGACATCTATTGAGGTCTTACTTTTGGGCAAATGCTTTTCCATAATTAGAAATATTCATTCATGACTTCTGATGATCACATATCGTAAGTTCTACTTCCCACTAAAGAATTTCCTACTCTGTCACATTCATAGGATTTATATCAGGATAAACTTTTTAGACATATAACGTCCTAAAATATTTTCATGAAGGCTGATTGTATCCAAGTTGTTTTGTAATTTTTTAAATATAAAACCAGGTAAGTGACCTGATTTTATATAAGATAGTACCAAATTCTTTGTAGTAAGTTATTTTTTCCCTATCTTTCTTGTTGTATTAAGTTATTCTTTACTGCATACTATTATCTTTTTCTTTATATATTATTATCTTGACGGCCTACAACTGGCAACAGGCTTACCCCAAAGCAACTACCGGTGAAGTCTTACGTTTAACAATTGACAAGTGGTCAGAAGCTTTTCCACAATTGATGCACTCTTAGAGCCTCCTTCCTATATGTTTTCTTTGACAAACATAGTCCTGAGTTTGTAGTGAAGGCTTTCCCACATTCAATTCATTCATAGGGTTTCTCTTCCATGTGAATTCTCTGACGGGTAATAAGATCATTTTTGCTGAATGCAAATTTTCCACATTCAGTACATGCAAAGGAAGTCCTTCCTGAAGGAAATCTCTGATGTTGCATGAGGCATGTCTTCTTCCTACAGCCTTAACCACTTTTATTACATTTGTATGGCTTCTCTATAGTATGAGTTTGCTGAAGAATACCCACAGTATTCTCCTTCCACATTCATTGCATATATACAGTTCCTCTCTATATGAATTCACAGATGTGCAATGAGCATGTTTTTCCCAATTAAGCCTTTGCCATATTTCTTGCACATAGAAACTTTATCTCCCATCTGAGTGTGCTGATGTACATTGACATGAGTCTTCAGGGTAAAGCTTTTCCCCAGTTTGTTGTACATACACAGTTTCTCTTAAGTATAACTTTGCTAATGTAAAGTAAGATCAGTTTTCATGGTGAAGCCTTTTCCACTACATTCCTGGGGTTTGTCTCTTGTATGTTTTAGGTGATGTCTGATGAGATTACGTTTTGCTGTGAAATCTTTCCCACATTCACTACATATATAAGGTTTCTGTCCTGTATGAGTCCATTGATGTACAAGCAGTTGCCTTTTCTGTGGGAAGCCTTTCCCACATTCACTGCATACATAGGGTTTCTCTCCTGAGTGTATTCGCTGATGTACAATCAGCCGACTCCTCACGATGAAGCCCTTTCCACATTCACTACACATATATGGTTTTTCTGATGTATGACTTTGCTGATGTATAGTGAGATCACGCTTCATGGTGAAGCATTTTCCACACACACTACATACATAGGGTTTCTCTCCAGTATGAGTTCGCAGATGTCCTATAAGGCAGTGTTTTGTTGAGAAGCCTTTCCCACATTCACTACATAAAAAGGGTTTCTCTCCTGTATGAGTTCGCTGATGTACAATCAGCTGCATTTTCACTGAGAAGCCTTTTCCACATTCGCTGCACACGTAGGGTTTCTCTCCTGTGTGTGTTCTCTGATGTATAATGAGACCACGCTTCACAATAAAGCCTTTTCCACATTCATTGCACACATATGGTTTATCTGTAGTATGATTTCGCTGATGTACGGTGAGATCACGCTTCATGGTGAAACCTTTACCACACACACTACATACATAGGGCTTCTGTCCAGTATGAGTTCGCTGATGTCCTATAAGGTACTGCTTCAATGAGAATCCTTTCCCACATTCACTGCATGTAAAAGGTTTCTCTCCTGTGTGAGTTCGGTGATGCTCAATAAGATGACTCTTCTTGACAAAGCCTTTTCCACATTCACTGCATGTATAAGGTTTCTCTCCCGTATGAATTCTCTCATGTACAGTGAGACTAAACTTTGTAGAGAAGGTCTTCTCACATAGATTGCATCCATGGGGTTTCTCTCCAGTATGAATTCGATGATGTACAATAAGACGTCTCTTCTCGATAAAGCCTTTTCCACACACACTGCATTTATAAGGCTTTTCTCCTGTATGCGTTTTTTTATGTTTATTCAGATTAGATTTTATACGGAAGGTCTTCCCACATAGATGGCATTCATGGGGTTTCTCTCCTGTATGAGTTCGATGATGGGCAATAAGATGATTTCTCTCAACAAAGGCTTTTCCACATTCACTGCATCTGTAAGGTTTCTCTCCTGTATGTGTTTTTTGATGTTTATTTAGATTAGACTTTGTACAGAAGGTCTTCTCACATAGACTGCACCCATAGGGTTTCTCCCCTGTATGAGTTCTCTGATGACAAATGAGCCAAAACTTTTTGATGAACGCTTTCCCACATTCACTACACGTATAAGGTTTCTCTCCCATGTGAATTTTCTGATGTATATTGAACTGTGATTTTTTGAGGAAGGTTTTGTCACATTCAGTGCATTCATATTGTTTGAGTCCTGTATGAATTCTCTGATGTTCAGTGAGTCTGGATTTTCTGCTAAAGGCTTTCCCACACAGACTACACCCATAAGGTTTCTCTCTCGTGTGAACTCTGTGGTGATCAGTAAGCTGAGACATCTTCACAAAGGCCTTCCCACATTCAATGCATACATGTGCTTTCTCTACATTGATCTGGGACTTACTATTAATCACTTTGGTACTGATAGGCAACATGATTTCAGTGTAAAATTGTTCCTGGTTAGCATGCACAATGGATGTCTTATCTCCATTCAACTCAACGGAATTCTTTAAGTTACAGCTCTTGTTCTGGATTTCAAAACTTAGATTTGATTCTATAGGTTTTTCACTTATCTCAAACATATCATGATTTTGCTTTAATAGGTAATGACCTCCACTCTGATTAACAATATTTGCAAACATATTATATTCACGGCATCGTTCCACATTCTTCTGAATGCTTCGACAGTGCAGGTCATGTGGCAGAGGATCACAGACCTTCCTGAGTTCTAGGACAGAACAGAAGTGAATCATTCTGTAATCTCTCATAATCCTAGTTTGAAATAAAACTGTTTAAAAAAGCCTTCATGTGAAGTAACTACGTAGTGACAATCTCATGTGATGTAAAATAAGAAATATACTTGTCTTCACTCATAGTTCTTGACATTAAGGTTGTAAAACCCTTGTAATTTCCTAAGTGATAGAGATATCTTTTGTTTTCCATTAAAAACATCTGAGTGTATGTTGATGAGGTGACAGCACAGAGTCCCTACATACTCTCAGGATGGAGCTAATCACTAAAAAGACCAATTGATTAGATGGTTGGACTTTCAGCTCCCACTACTGACATCTGGAATAAAAGAAAGGGCCTAGAGATCAAAGCAATATAAAAACTCTGAACCAAATCTGATAAGCTTTGGGGTAGTGACATACCCATGTGCCCAGTGGGTGGTTCACCTTAGCTCAATGGGGACAGAAACTCCTGTATTAAGGAATCCTTCAGACCTTGCCCTTTGTTCCTATTCATCTGTATCCTTTATAATTAATAAATATAAATAAGTATTTCTCAGAGTTCTGTGAGCTGCTCTAACAAATTAACAGAATATAAGGAGTGCTCATGAGAACCTCCAATTTATAGTCAGTTGGTCATTAGCACAAGTGATAATCTGGATGTGCAATTGACATCTGAAGTGGAGACCATCTTATGAGACTAAACTCTTGTAGGTTCTGACATTATCTCTCGGTGGATAGTGTCAGAATTGAGTTAAATTTGTAGGAAACAAAGGTTTAATAATCGAATGTATAGACATCTAAAGCAAAGAAATAAAGGCAACCATAGCCTGTAAAATAATGGTGAAAGGAATAATGGAGATGTAAGCGGTGAATGAAATCTGGATTCGCAGGCTGCAGCAAAAGCAGGTTTATAGTAGGTCATACTGAAAAATGATACAATAATTAACAAACAATAATACAAGTTTACCATTATAAACCCACTTTTGCCCCACCCTGTATTTAAAGAGAAGACAAGGTTCACTGATGGACTCAATGGGAGGAGCAGGAAGATGTTAATGAAAATCAGGACTAAAAAATGACTCCAGCCCAGGCTGGGGTGGCTCACTTGGTTGGGTTGCAGGTTCACTTCCTAATCTGGGCATATGCCTGAGTTTTGGGTTCCATCCCTGGTATGGGGCATGCAGGAGGCAGCCAATTAATCTTTTGCTCTCACATGGATGTTTCTCTCCCTCTCTACCTGAAAAAAAAAAAATTAATAAAAATGTTTTTAATAGAATGGCTCCAGTAATTATGTGGCCTGAGCTACTGGGAAGATGGAATGCCTCTTAATGAAATGAAGAATATTACTGAAGTGCAGAATGAGAGGCAAATCTAGAGTGCATGGTGAAACAAAATTTAAGATAATGATTACATACCCAAGTACAAACATGAAGATAGTGGTTTAATATAAAAATGTTAAAGAAGATCTTATCTAGCCCAACCAGCATGGCTCAGTGGTTGAGCAACCACCTATGAGCCAGGAGGTCACCATTTGATTCCTGGTCAGGGCACGTACCCGGGTTGTAGACTCCATACCCACTGAGAGCATGCAGGTGGCAACCAATCAATGATTCTCTCTCATCACTGATGTTTCTAACTCTCACTCTCTCTTCCTCTCTGAAGTCAATAAAAATAAACATTTTTTAAAAAGGTCTTATCTGAAAACAGTAGTGTGGATTCCATCAACATATACTCTTTCTTCAAAGAAAGAGTCCTAAATGAGACTGTGTTTCAAAACATGTAGAATAAAAGGTGGAAGTACAGGTAGTGTTTTGGAATTCAGTGAGTCCTCGGAAGAGAAGCAAATAAACATTGGCTATGAGATCAGGTGCATACCTGCAGACCCAGGTGTACAGAACAAATACACGGTGAGTAAGGCTGTGGATCCTCAGAATCTGGTTTCCAGATAAGCATAACAGACTATTGAGAGTTATCATCGTCCAAAAACTTGCCATTCTTCTTCATTCTGCAGACAACTTAACTCTCCCAGAGCAAGAATCTCCAATTTAGACAAAAGCTTCTATAATTAAAACCCCAACTAATGGTCTGGCTGGAACACACTGTCCTATGTTCCTACATACAGAGGGATGGATGACATACAGTAAAGTGCTAACTCAGCAGGCCTGGGTCACAACATCCCTACACATTCCAAAGAAAGGACTGTCACTGACTAATTTAAGATAATGTCCAATTCCCTGTAATATCCTGCTGCATATGTCTTTTTTATGCCTGAGGTTTTAGGCAATACCAGATCGTATATACAAACAATGGGATTTATGGAAGATGCATGTTTTTGTGTGCCTGAGGCTTTGGATAACAATGTAACCTCTTAAGTTTACTGGGGTTAGAGACAAGAGCTGGGTCAGCTTCCCTGGTTGGCAATCCTTAACATCATTGCTGGGAGAATTCAGCAATTTTTTTTTTAACACAATAAACATTTGTTATCTGTTTCCATGGGACAGGGTTCTAAGCATACCCTAACCAGGGCCTTCTCTCAGGGACTCAAGACAGGGTGAAGCCCTGGTCGGGAAGCTCAGCTGGTTAGAGGGTCACCACAATATGCCAAGGTTGTGGATTCGATCCACAATCAGGGTTCATACAGGAAGCAACTGGTGGAACAACAAATTCATGTTTCATTTCTCCTTGTCTGTGTGTCTCCCCCTCTCTAAAAGAAAAAAGAAAAGTGCATGAAGATGTCACCCAGAGCTGTAAGCTCATCTAGGGGTGGGGACATCTGCTAAGATCATTGGTTCTTGGCAGAATTCAGTTCCTGTGGTTGTAGGACTGAGGCCCTCAGCTTCCAGAGTCAACATGCTGTTTCCTCTTTGCTTTAAGGCTAATGGAAAACCACCTCTGCTACTTCTACTTGTCTCTTAACTTTAGACACTTTTAAAAAGATCACAGATTAGGTCGGGTGATTTTGCATGTTTCTGGTGTTGTTAATCCTCACCAAAGGGTATTTTTTCCATTGATTTTTAGAGAGTGTGGATGGAAGAGGGAGGGGAGACAGAGAGACAGGGAGAAATATCAATGTGACAGAGACACGTCGATTGGGGGGTCCTGCACACACCCTAACTGGGGCAGGGGATTAAATCTGCAACCCAGGTATATGTCCTGTGGGAATCCAATGTGAACCTGCAGTGCAAAGGTCAATGCTGTAACCACTGCGCACCACCGGCCAGAGATGATTTAGCACTTTCCATGAAGACTCCTGGATTCTTTCCTGTGCACCTTTTATTTTTGGTAATATTATTATGTACTGTTTTACTGTCACAAATTTTAACCAGGAGTCTAAGTGTACACTCCTCTCCCTGATCATTTCTACCTTCTGTACTATAGACAAGGTTGTCCATTTAAAAAATTAGTGACCTGACCAGTGTGGCTCAGTTGGTTGAGCAACACCCTTTGCATCAAATGGTCGCCAGTTCAAGTCTCGGTCAGGACACATACACAGGTTGTGGGTTTGATCCCCAGTGCACATAGGAGGCAACCAAATGATGTTTTTCTCTCACATCGATGTTCCTTCTCTCTCTCTCTCCCCGTCCCTTTCTCTCTACCTAAAACCATAAAGAAATATAGTTTTAAAAATTTAAAAAGTAGTTAAATAATGCTACTCAAAAGTCCCCACGGCTGTCTCAACTCATTTGGAATGAAAGCAAGGTCTTAAATAGCCTCCCCAGGCAATGCGTGACCAACATCTCGGAACCTCCGGTAATTTTCCCTCTTGCTCATTACTGGCTATGCAGACAAGTTTGCTAGAAGCTCCTCACACAATTCCAGATATACCTCCTTGAACGTCCCATCCTCTCACATTTGAAACACTCCAGGGAGCTGATTCACATCCCTCATCAATGTGCTTAAAGGCACCTTATCAAAGAGCCATTCCACTGCTAACAGCTCAGTAGTAAGAAAAAGGTGATGAATTCCAAGTTCTGTCCTTCCAGAGAGACCTGGAGAGTGGGATTTCATAGCCAGAGAGGTGCTAACACAGGCAGAGACACTGTGGCTGGGACACAAAGGAGGGAGATCTGAGAATCCCAGGAGGAAGAAAACTATGCAAACAAAAACACAAGGTGGATAAAATAAGCTTTTTTATCAGATTAAAATAAAAAAAAGGGTGTGTTTCCTGAAGCTTCTACAAAGAAAAAGGGTTCTCATACATGGAGGGGTGGTTTGATTCTCCTCATTCACTGTCACAGCTCTGACGCCGCCTCTGACTAGAATGTGACTCCCCAGCCACCCGCTTTGCTGGTTCTCCCTGCCTCACCTGGAGAGACCAGACAGTGGCGTCCACGCTGTACTGTCCACGGTTCTTCCCCTCGTTCCAGCCTGGAGAGCGTATCTGGTTTGCTGGCTTGATACCCTGCTTGGGAACAACGACAGAGACTTAGACATACTATATTGGGCTGGCGTCAGTCAAGAGGGAGAATGTAACATTTCGAGGAATGAGCAGGTTTCCCATCTGTAACACAAAGACTTTTCTCTCAGGAGAGGGGACATTATACCCTCCTGTCTGGCCCAATAGAAGGACCTGAGATTCCCCCATGTCAGAGAACGGGAGTTACTCTGAACAGCTAAGCAGCTGAGAAAGGAAAAACAGGGCACCCGCTGAGTGACACAGGGAAGCTGTCCTCACCCACTGACACCAGGTGGCTGTAGTTCTCCATCATCACATCCCTGTACAGGTCCTTCTGCTCGGGGCCCAGGAGCTGCCACTCCTGCCAGGTGAAGTCCACGGCCACATCATGAAATGTCAGGGGTTCCTGTGACAACTCCATGTTGTGCAATGGCGTGATGTCCTTTAGATGATACGGAAGAAATGTTAGTTTTTCTGCTCATGTTCACTCTATAAGTTGCATCTCTGTAGCAACTGGGGTTTTATTTTATATGCAGTTGAATAATTACATGCCTAGTAAAACACAGGGTGGGCAAAAGTAGGTTTGCCATTGCTCATGTGAAAAATAATACAATAATTGCCCTGGCCAGTAGTTTGATAGCTTCATTGTCCATGCAAGGAGAGGCCACAGGTTCAATTCCTGGCCAAGGCACATGACCAGTTGCGGGCCTGATCCCCAGTAGGGGCAGGCAGGAGGCAACTAATAGATGGTTCTCGCTCATGGATGTTTCTCTCTCTCTCTGATCAATGAAAACATAGTTTAAAAATATGATGCAATAATTAATAAATAATAATACAAGAATAAATTGTGGTTTGTATACTCACAAACTTTGCCCCATCTTGTATTATGTAATTAAGCATTCAGACATTCATGCATTCATCCAATTAGAACTTTCTATAATATGTAAAATATGTTAACTTAGAAACACCACTTGGTATTTGAGAAACAAAAGATATGCATATAGCATATGTATAGTTTTCACAGTAGCAAAATTTTCCACATTTTTCAAGGTTTTTATAGGCCTCTAGACATCCATTAATGAAGACAGAAAGGATAAAACAAATGCAATCCCCTAAGCCTGGCACATTTCCTTCTGCTCTCTGAGAAGAGCTGCAAGGGCGAGGCCCTGCCTTGGTGTGTCGGGGTCTGCTCTGTATTTCTGCACAGAAATACGCCTGCAGTCAGGGGCGTCAGGGAAATGCTGATACCAACCCCGCAGTGTCCTCCTGCTTCACAAGGTTCTATTGCTCGTGGGGAGTCAGGCCTGTGGACGGAGGAGAGAACCCCACGGGTGGGACATTTCCTCTGGGCCCCGACGCTACCCTGCTCTGAGCACTCACCTCACACAAGGCCACAGTATTGCTAGTGTCCCTTCAAATGGTGTCCGGAAGTATGTATTCTTCTGGCCAAGAGAGCCTTAGGTTCCACCTGTGAGGAAGCACCCCTTTATCCTGTGGAGGTTAAGTGGGGTGAGTGTCACAGGAGACCTGGGGAGTGACATCCATGCCCTCCCCAGGTCTCAGGAGCAGGTGAGCGTCAGAAAAATCACTAACACAGCAGAGCCTGGTGAAGGAGAGGGTCTGGGCACTGTTTCCCTTGAAAGTTGTGTGCTCAGGTGCCTCTTCAAACATTTCTGCTCCCATTTCAGGCAGAAAACCAGTGTACTGGGCAAGCCCTCAGCTGTGTCTCATAAGCAAAAATGATAATATCTTAGGGTTCTTGAATACATACGAAAGTACCCAAGATGGTAAATGAACTGGAAGGTGGTAAATGAATTTGAAGTTCTTTTTTTCTTTAATATATTTTATTGATTTTTTACAGAGAGAAAGGGAGAGGGATAGAGAATTAGAAACATCGATGAGAGAGAAACATTGATCAGCTGGGGATGTGCCCGCAACCAAGGTACATGCCCTTGACTGGAATCGAACACGGGACCCTTCAGTCCCCAGGCTGACACCCTATCCAGTGAGCCAAACCGCCTAGGGCTTGAAGTTCTTTAAGATCCCTGTATTGTTAGAGAAGAGTATAAAGTACTATTTAAGACAAGAATTCAACAAAGTTCCAGGTTGTATGCAGTCTCTAGTGTCAGAATAAAAACTAACAGTTTTGCCCTAACCGGTTTGGCTCAGTGGATAGAGCGTCGGCCTGCGGACTCAAGGGTCCCAGGTTAGATTCTGATCAAGGGCACGTACCTTGGTTGTGGGCACATCCCCAGTAGGAGGTGTGCAGGAGGCAGCTGATTGATGTTTCTATCTCATCGATGTTTCTAACTCTCTCTCCCTCTCCCTTCCTCTCTGTAAAAAAATCAATAAAAAATATACATATTTTAAAAAACTAACAGTTTTCTTAAAGTATGTAATTTATGTGCTAATGGATGGGGAAAGAATGATTTTAAAACAACACCTGAGTCCTGGCCAGTGTGGCTCAGTTATTTGAGCATTATCCCATGTAAGGTTGCCGGTTCGAATCCTGGTCAGGGCACATACCCAGGGTGCAGGTTTGATTCCTGGTCATGTGTGTAAGGGGGGGCGGGAGGGAACCGATTGATGTTTTTCTCTCTCCCTTCCTCTCTCTCTACAATCAATAAAAACATATTTTTTAAATTGTCCAAAACATTGCAAAAACAGAAAGAGTGAGAAAGAGACAGAAATAAAATACGGAAAAGAGAATAATGAAGACAAGTACAGTACACTTAGGGGACTGTTTCAAAACTAGCTCAGTTGGTTAGAGCAGTGGTCGGCAAACTCATTAGTCAACAGAGCCAAATATCAACAGGACAACGATTGAAATTTCTTTTGAGAGCCAAATTTCTTAAACTATATAGGTAGGTACATTGTTATTAACTTAATTAGGGTACTCCTAAGCTGGCCTTTGCTAAAAACTCAAGGGGCCAAGGAGCCACATGTGGCTTGTGAGCCGCGGTTTGCCGACCACTGGGTTAGAGCATCATCCCAATATGCCAAGACTGTATAGGTTTGATTCCAGGTCAGAGCACATACATACATCAACCAATGAATGCATACATAAGTGGAACCAATGAATGCATAAATAAGTGTTTCCCTCTCTCTTTCAAATCAATTTTAAAAAATTAAAAATATACATGTGAAACAATAAAAAAATAAATTAAAAAAATATATATATACATTTGTTTTTAAAATAAATAAAACAAAACATGCTAAAATTATATTAAGTATATGCAAAACAAAAATTCCTATTAATTACATTAAATACAAATACCTCAAAACTGTCATACTCACCTCAACCGGTTTGGCTCAGTGGATAGAGCGTCGGCCCGCGGACTCAAGGGTCCCAGGTTCGGTTCCGGTCAAGGCCATGTACCTTGGTTGCAGGCACATCCCCAGTAGGAGGTGTGCAGGAGGCAGCTGATTGGTGTTTCTCTCTCATCAGTGTTTCTAACTCTCTATCCTTCTCCCTTCCTCTCTGTAAAAAAATCAATAAAATATATTTTAAAAAACCTGTCATACTCAATTAAAATCTACAACAGAATAACATGCCATTATAGGTGGCACATCTGAAACATAATGATATGGAAAGCTTGAAAGAAAAGGTTAGAAAAAGTCACGAAAAGAGTCACCACAAACAATCCGGTGTAATTAAGTTTGCAGTCCCTATGCACCTAGTAATAAAGCCTTGACATGTATACAGTAAAAATGGACCCAAAACAGAATAAACAAACTCAGACTAATAGTACAAGACTTCAACATCCCTCCCGCAGTAACTGCCAGACAAACAGGCCATCAACAAACAAAATAACATGTGTAACCTGTTATTTGGAAGAACATAAAAAATATTTCAGAGGTAGCAAGAAATGTTGAGGTAAATTTTAATAGATGACTGTGAAGATGACTCAGAAAAGCAAACAGTTTAAAGATACCGTGTCTCCCAAATGTATATAAAGACGCAATGAAATCCCAATCAAAATCCCTGACAGCTATACACACCTTTAAAACAGGTGAAAGACGTGCTCTGTCAGTTATGAGGGCTTCGAGTCACTTTAATTACGACAGCACCACGTCAGCACAACAGAGAAGTCAGCCAAAGAACAGAATGAAATGCCTGGGAACAGACAGCCTCGCGTACAGATAGAGACGTGATGACACAGGAAGCTCTGCAGAGAGGAGGGTAAGGATGTCTTTTTAAAAAATGGTTTGGGGACAATCAGACATCCACCCTGGCAGTGGGGGGATGGGGAGAAGAAGATTGAACCCCACCTCAAACACACACACACAAATCACTTCGTAGACAACTCTCAATCTCAATGGGAGAGGCACATCAATGCAATGTGGAGATACAGGAAAATTTCTCAATGTGTTAAGGAATGGGAAGATATTTTAAACAGGCCATGGAAACACGTTATAAAGCTAATTATAGTCTCCTGGAGGAACTGTAAGGGGAACGAACTTTTTTGAGGGTACAAACCCTCAAAGATTATGCATCGTCTTATTTAGAGTGAAGTTACACACACCCTAGCATTTTCACTCTGAGGTATACATTTAAGATATTTATTTCCGCCCTAACCGGTGTGGCTCAGTGGATAGAGCCTCAGCCTGTGGAATGAAAGGTTCCAGGTTTGATTCCGGTCAAGGGCATGTACCTTGGTTGCGGGCACATCCCCTGTAGGGGGTGTGCAGGAGGCAGCTGATCGATGTTTCACTCTCATCAATGTTTCTAACTATCCCTCCCTCTTCCTCTCTGTAAAGAATCAGTAAAGTATATATTTTTTTAAAAAGTTATTTTTTTTCCTCCCACCCCACCCCTCCGAACAAAATAAGGGCATCTTTAAACCAGAGCCATGTACAAGGATTTTCAAGGCAGCAGTATTCCTCACAATCCAGAGTGCAAATGATGTGAGTTTAATGAACAGGAAGAAAAACCTCCATACACTCAAACTACAGCAGGCTAAGGGGAACATACAACGGTGGTCCAGCTTTGCAAGCTAAGAATGCTTTCAATGATTTCAGTTTTTATGCTATAGGTTTTTGACATTACTAGTATTAGGAGAGTTCATTTAGGAAGTCACACAGGTAGAAACATTGAGCCAGCTGAGCTGTGTGGCCTCCGAAACAAGTCACAGCGGCCAAAGAAGGGGCCCTTGGGCTTAGGAGACAGAAAGGCAAAGGGAGCTCTCCAGGAGGGAAGGAGGAGGGGAAGGGGAAGGCCCAGGGGTGCTCCCCAGAGAGAGAGAGCACCTCATGGTTTGAAGAAACTGTAAAATAGCCCTGTGTGGCTCAGTGGTTGAGTGTCGACCTTTGAACCAGGAGGGCACATGCCGGGGTTGCAGGCTAAGTCCACAGTGTGGGGCGTGCAGGAGGTGGCCGATCCATGATTATCTCTCATTATTGATATTTCAATCGCTCTCTCTCTGGCTCCCTTCCTTTCTGAAATCAACAGAAAATATTTTTAAATGGTAAAACAAAAACACTTTTTTGTGTGAAGCATATGGGAGAGACATTCTGTGGCTTGCAACTCCTAACATAATTACTGTGTGAACATTACAGAATAGGGTTACCTGACCCTCATTACAGAGCAAAAAAAAATATACACCTATGTACTGAGCAAAAGAAGCCTGACATTAAAAAATGCATAATGTAAGATGATTGATACAGTTAAAAACAGGTAATCTGAATAAACTATAAAGATCGGGAGTGATTAATGATATGACAGAATATAAAGAAAAGCCTTAAAGTGCTTGGTAGGGAGAGCAATGGTAATTACCTGTGGGTGAGAGGATGTAACATAATTGGGGTGGGGCTCACAGGACACCACAGGGTGCTGGAGTGTTGTTTCTTACATCTGTGAGCAGTACATATGTACATGTATGTAAGTACTGCTTTCATACTGATTAAGTTGTCGATTTTAAGTTAACAATTCCATGGAAGAGCTCAACAATACCAAAAGCTTGTCCTTTAAAAGAACCAATAAAACACAAGCATTTGGAGACGGATTAGAGAAAACTTGTGCAAGCGTGGTATTTAAAAAAAATCAGTGGAAGATACAAATCGCATTAAAGAAGCTTTCTTAGTCTCAAAGAACACTATCAACATATATGTCAATCAACTTGAAATCGTGGATGAATCATAATTTTATGATCCCACATCTTAGGAACTGTTAACACCACACACTGCGGCAGGTGAATTTTCTGGGTAAGCAACAGGCCACAAATTTCCGCTGCAACCCCAATTTCCTATTTTGTATTGGAGAGTTGAGCCAATGCATTGATATAAGAATAAATTATACACATTAGAAAGGAGGACAGAAAATTAAGGTTATAGTCAGACAATATTTCATCAACATGGAAAAAGAGATTCCGGGAATGACTTATTTAAGAGAAAACGTCCCCCAGAAACCACCGGGCACATTTTCACTTACATTGGCTAGAACTACGCGCACCAAGGACCCCAGTTCATTTCATAGTAACTCAGTCACCAGCGACGGGAGCTGGAGCCACCACGGTGGCTGAGACAGACCAAGCCTTACTACTACACTGGGAAGCGGGTCACCTTGCCAGCGGGACGGGCGTTACAGACAATGGAAATTCCGTTAGCAAAGGAGAAAGTGTGAGTGTGTGTCAGGCAAATAAGCACCAGGTGGAAGCAGGGCCTGGTGAACAGCGTGCACAGGGACGGACAGGTATTCCCGGCTCTGAGGGCCACGGGTCTGGGTGTCCAGCACTCGGTTCTGCGCTTGTAGCTCAAAAGGGGCCACAAAGGACGAGTGACCCATGGGCGAGGCTGGGTTCGTCTCTCCGCTGCTGTGAGCCAGCCCCTGGATACTGAGCTAAAAAGCAGGGCTTCTCACTACTTGCCTGGGCTCCGCCGCCGTCTCTGAGGTTTACATCTAAGCTACATACCCTCCAAAGTAAGGGCACATCGGAAGCGGAACACACGTACAAGAAGGTGCACAGCAGCGCTGTCCATAACCGGCCCAACCGCCAACAGCACTCGTTCATTAGCAGCAGGGAAACGGCCTTACACTCAAGCCGGGGATTCCGTCCCCTCCCAACAGCCGAGGCCCGAACCTCAACCCACCCACCAGCCCGCGGGCCTGGGCGACCGAAGCTCCCGCCTCGCGAGACCTGATCACACGCCCGTTGTCATTCCGAAGCCTGGACCCGACGCCCTCACGCGACGACATCCACGCCGGCCCCCACTTCACTGAGCCCCACGGGAAACCCCGAACCGCAACCCGACTCCGCGATCATGCGAAATGCCACCCGCGTCCCTCACAGAGAGACCCGCAAAGGCCCTGACAGTCGGGACCCTGTCGTTGATCTCTACCGACCCCGAATCGCCGATGACCCCAAAGGTACCGCACCCGCAGGCAGGAGCGTCACACCTGCTTGCTCCCAAACACCTCGGCGCTCCCCGCAGCCGACCCCCGCCGCGAATCCCACGGGTCCAGCCGCACCCCTTCCACCCTCTAGCAAACCTCACAGGAGGCAAAACATTTTTTATAAACTTGACAGGACGAGAGCGCACTGACCTGCTTTCTCCAGCCCACCGGGAGCGCCTAACCGTTACACTTCCGCGAACGGATTCGCCGGCTGCCAGCGGCGCTCAGATATGTCGTCAGCCCGTGACGGCGGGCGAGGACCCGAGGCCTTTGCAGAAACGCGAGCGACTTCCGCATTCCCCTCCCCGGCAACATGGCGGCGCCCTGTTGCGGCACCGCCGCCGCCATATTGGGAGGCCTGACTGCCGTACGGAAGGCAAAGCTGGCACTTAGGACCCGTTAGCCAGGGGATGGCTGGCAGGTGAGAAACTCCTCAATTTTATCTCGTTTCCGGGCACTTTAACTCTTGTTTAAAGTGAGTAATGTTTTCAGAGACTCAAAACATTGGGGAGGTAAATACGAAACGAGCTAAATTGTGTTGGGCGGTCTGTTCAAAGAACTCTTACGACAGCAGCTTTTTCTTTGTTTATTTTTTTCTTTGAGAGAGAGAAACATTGCTGTGAGAGAGATCCATGGATGGGTTGCCTCCTGTACGCCCCCACCGGGATCGAACCCGAAACGGAGCCAGAATCGAAACTGCAACTTTCCCGGTGCTCCCGACCGCGCGCCAACCATCGGAGCCACTGTGCAGGTCGTGGCTGCAAGATTTTATTTTACAGTTTGTAAAACGTATTTCTAAAAACACACAAGTTGCCCTGGCCGGTGGTTAGAGCGTGGGCCTGCAGACCAAAGGGTGGGGGTTCCATTCCTGGTCAAGGGCAGGTCCCTGGGTTGCAGGTTCCCAGCCCTGGGAAGGGGGACTTGTGAGCGGCAACCAGTAGGTGTGTCTCTCACGTGGAGGTTTATCTACCCCCTCCCTGCCCCTCCATTACCCTCTCTCAGGAAATCATTGGGTGAGGATTTTAAAAAACACAAAATATCCTCGGGTGAGGATTTAAAAACCCACGCCAAAAAAAAAAGTTTCCAAGCGGCCAATGATAAAATCCTGCCAAGAACAAAGGTTATATATCCGATATATGCAGACCAACAGGGGGCTTGTGCTGGGAAATTTCTTGCAGGAAATGGTTTCTTTTTATATATATATATAAATATTTTTATTGATTTTTTACAGAGAGGAAGGGAGAGGGATAGAGAGTTAGAAACATTGATGAGAGAGAAACATGAGAGAGAAACATCAATCAGCTGCCTCCTGTACACTCCTTCCTGGGGATATGCCTGCAACCAAGGTACATGCCCTTGACCGGAATCAAACCTGGGACCCTTGAGTCCGCAGGCCTACGCTCTATCCACTGAGCCAAACCGGTTAGGGCAGTTTCTAAGAATCGAAACATTTCAAGATTACATTAATGCATAACCTTTATGTGACTCTCGTTACCAACCTTCTAGTTCATGCAGGATGTTATAGCCACTTCATATTAATTACAAATATGTATACATAAAAAAATGTATAATATAGCCTTAGTTAGTTTGGCTCAGTGGATAGAGCGTCAGCCTGCGGACTAAAGGGTCTCGGATTCAATTCCGGACAAGGGCACATGCCCGGGGTTTCGGGCTGAATCCCCAGTAGGAGGCATGCAGGAGGCAGCCAGTCAATGATTCTCTCTCATCATTGATGTTTCTCTCTCTCCCCTCTCCTTTCCTCTCTGAAATCAATAATATATATATGTAAAGAACCAAAAATAAGTAAATAAAGGCACAGGGACTATTGAAGCCATGCAGTAGTACCCTCACATTAGGAGTACAGAAGCCCAGTGGGGGCTGGAGGCTAGTCCAGGGTTTGAGATGAGTAAATGAGCAGTTGAACCCTTACACCCGGCAGTTTCTCATCCTTATACTTTACTGGCCCAGATCCCTGAGGACACCGAGTGGGTTACAGCCCTGGACCTTCAGGACCCTTTCTTCTGCAGACCTCTCCATCCAGATTCCCCATTTCCAAGCGCCTCCGAGGACCCTAGCAACCAGGCCTCCCACTACCCTGGGCAGTTCTGCCCCAGGGCTTTCGAGATGGACCTCCTTTATTGGGCGAGGCCTTGTCCCAAGACCTTAGTCCGTTTGAGGATCCCCCAACAAAAGTCCTCCAGTATGTAGGGGACATCCTGTTGTGTGCTCCTTTGGAGGACATATCACAGGGGAGACTAAGGCCTTGTTGAACTTCCTAGCTGCACAGGGATACACGGTCTCAAAAGCCAAGGCTCAATGGGCCTGCGGGTTGTCAGGTATTTAGGCCTGACCTTGTCTAAAGGAATCCGGGCCTTAGGAGAGGAAAGAATAAAACCCACCTCCACCTTCTCTTGCCACGGACCCTCACACAACCCAGGGGCTTCCTAGGCATGGCAGGGTACTGCAGGCTACGGACCCCCGGCTGGGAGAGATTGCTCGCCCCCTTTACCAACTAACCAAGGAGACCCTAACGAATAGCCTCTCCATTCCAGCATGGGAACCTGAAGCCCAACAGGCCTTTAAGCCGCTCAAGGAAGCCCTCTTATTTTTTGTTTGTTTAAATTCTTTATTGTTTAAAGCCGTGGTCGGCAAACTGCGGCTCGCCAGCCACATGTGGCTCTTTGGCCCCTTGAGTGTGGCTCTTCCACAAAATACCACGGCCTGAGCGAGTCTATTTTGAAGAAGTGGCGTTAGAAGAAGTTTAAGTTTGAAAAATTGGTCTCTCAAAAGAAATGTCTATCGTTGTACTGTTGATATTTGGCTCTGTTGACTAATGAGTTTGCCGACCACTGGTTTAAAGTATTACCTGTGTCTCCTTTTCCCTCATTGACCTCTCCCCAGCTGTTCCCACCCCCCAGCACATGCCCTCACCCCACTACTGTCTGTGTCCATGGGCCTCTTATTTATTTATTTGTGTATTTTTAAAATATATTTTTATTGGTTTCAGAGAGGAAAGGCGAGAGATAGAAACATCAATGATGAGACTGAATCACTAATTGGCTGCCTCCTGCAGGCCCCCCACTGAGGACCAAGTCCACAACCCCAGGCATGTGCCCTTGGCCGGAATTGAACCCAGGACCCTTCTGTCTACAGGCTGATGCTCTATCCACTAAGCCAAACCGGCTAGGGCTATTTTTTTTAATATATATATTTATTTCACAGAGGAAGGGAGAGGGAGAGAGATAGAGAAACATCAATGATGAGAGAGAATCATTGATTGGTTGCTTCCTACTGGGGGTTGTGCCCACAACCCAGGCATGTGCCCTTGATCAGAATCGAACCCGGGACCCTTCAGTCCTCAGGCCGATGGTCTTTCCACTGAGCCAAACTGGCTAGGGCTCAAGGAAGCCCTCTTAAAAGCCCCTGCGCTAAGCCTTGGAACAGGATGAGAAGTTAATCTAGATGCTCTAGATGCGATTGAGAGAGGAGGAACCGCCCTGGGAGTCTTCACTCAGCCCAGGGGACCAAGCCTGGCCCTCCTGCCTGAGAGCGGTGGCTGCAGTTGCCCTTTTAATCCCTGAAGCCACCAAGCTGACCTTAGGCCAGGACTTCACTGGGTATAATCCCCATCGTGCAGCCTCCCTCTTAAAGGACGACAAGGGTGGCCTGTGGCTTTCCGATAACCACCTGTTAAGATACCAGGCCCTCTCACCAGAAGGCTGGCTGCCCAGATAAAAGCCCGTCCTGCCCTAAACGCTGTCTCGTCCCTTCCCGAGGGGGGTGAGGAGCCTGCATGGTTGTGAACAGGTTATCTTACAAACATATGCTGCAAAGGAGGACTCGAAGGAGACACCTCTAGCTAATCCTTGTGCTCTTCACTGATGGCAGGTCTTGTGTTGAACAAGTGGTTGGGAAAGCAGGATATGCAGTAGTCTGCGTGAATGATGCCCTTGAAAGTAGGCCTCTCTTCCCAGGGACTAGTGCACAGTTCGCGGAACTGGTTGCTCCCACTAGAGCTCTAGCATGAAGCCAGGGAAAACGAGTTAACATCTCTACCGATCCCAAATACGCCTTTGAGTTTTACATGCCCACGCAGCCATATGGAGAGAAAGTTAGTATCTAGCAGCCAGTGGGCCACCAATTAAATACCACAAGGAAAAATGACTGCCTTTTTGTTTGTTTTGTTAATCCCCACTCGAGAATATTTTTCCTTTGATTTTTAGGGAGAGTGGAAGAGAGAGGGAAAGACAGAGAGAAACATGGATGTGAGAGAAACACATTCATTGGTTGCCTCCTGCAGGAGTCCCGACCAGGGCCCAGGCTGGGGAGGAGCCTGAAACCAAGGTACAAGCCCTTGACCAGAATCGAATCCAGGACCCTTCGGTCCGCAGGCCGACATTCTGTACACTGAGCCAAACTGGCTAGGGCTTGACTGCCTTTTATCGGCTGTCTTCCAACCCCCTGAGGTTGCAGTCAGACACGGCAAGGGACATCAGAAAGGGGCAGATGACACTGCAGAGGGAAATCGCCAGCAGATTTAGCATCCAAAACTGCCACCCAAGGCCCTTTAAAGGTCATAGAAGCCCCTCTGGTCTGGGATGAGTCCCTGAGAGACATTAAGCCTTACTACACTCAGGAAGAAAGAGAATGGACTAGTTCCCAGGGAGATGCGCCTCTGCCCACGGCATGGATACAAGTTGAGGAGGGTCTACTTCTTCTTTCTAGAGCCAGTCAGTGGGAAGGAATCAGGGCACTGCACCGGACATTGCACCTGGGAGGCGAGAAGGCCTACCAAACGATTCAACAACTCCTTACGGTGAAGGGCCTCCGGAAGACGGCCCAACAAGTAGTCACATCTTGCAAGGTCCGCCAGAGACGCAATCCTAACGATAAAAGTTAGCATTGCCACGCCTCCAGGGATTAGCAGAATACCCGGGAGAAGACTGACAAATAGACTTTACCCAATGCCTAAAGCCAAAGGCTTTCAGTACCTCCCTGTGTGGGTAGACACCTCTACAAATTGGGTAGAGGCCTTCCCCTGCAGAACTGAGAAGGCACGGGAGGTGGTTCAGACCCTCACTCTAGAAACAACCCCCTACTTTGGACTACCGCGATCCCTCCAAAGTGACCAGGGCCCTTCGTTCAAGGCCCAAGTCACACGGTACATATCCAAAGCATTAGGAATACAGTACCACCTCCACTGTGTCTGGAGGCCACAATCCTGGGGGTTTAGGGGAGGGTAGGAAAGGCCAATGACATTCTCATTCAGGAGTCTCATCTCTCCTGGCCCTTAGTCCTTCCCATGGCCCTTTTAGGGTCAGAAATACTCCCCGAGACTTGAGGCTTAGCCCATATGAAATGCTTTATGGCCACCTTTCCTCACAAATGACTTCCTCCTAGACAAGGAAACTGCAACATGTACAAGATATTACAGCATTAGCCAAATTTCAGCGGACCTTACAACAACTTTCTGAGGCAAGGCGTAGAGACCCCTGGATTCCACCTCTAATGCCTAGGGATCTAGTGTTCATCAAGGCCCTACCTACCCTCTCTGCTATCCTGGGACTGCAATGGGAGGGTCCCTACTCTAGAATTTCATCCGCCACCACAGCAATGAAGGTCAACCATGTCGACTCCTGGATTCACCTGTCCTGAGTGAAGCCCTGGACGCCTGTCCAGGAAGAAAATGAAACTATGACATCACCCCCTGATGAACAGGACTCCTCCTGTGAGATGATCTGAGACTCCTCTTCAAGAAAAACCCAGGAGAGACTGCAGGCATCGGGTAAGTAATGTTCTGGTATCTCTGGGTAATTATTTTCTCCATTTTCTTAGTAAATCCTATCTTATCCTTCTATGAGTGTCACCGTAATCCTAGGCTAATATCCGGGGGGATCTTTTTTTGCCCCCGTTGGGACCCTGAATTCAACCCTGGGACTGTTAGAATGACACTCCCTGGCATTCGCCTCTTCTTGCTGTGTACACAGGTCGACACCATACCCCTTAAACCTCTTCTAAGTCCTCATTCTCTCAAATCCCAACCTAAGACATCACCTTCTTACCACCACCAAACCCACTCTCCCCTGGGACTTCTGGCTCCGACTTCCCCTCTCATCGACTAGCTACATGGCAGCCCCCACCTCCTTACGCGCATGGGCCAACTCCAGTCTATCTTTCTACTATAAAGTACATGGAGGGTTTCCATTCCAACTCATGCACCTTAATGAGCTTTATGAGTTCTGAATCACAGTAATGACAAAAGGGACAGGCAGAGCCGTTCAGTTACTTGCGTCATATTTAAACAATATAACTAAACACTCATCCAACAAGATCCCCATCTTGGGACTGGTCACAACCAATACTGCCCTAGCATATCAGATGCCTCTCTGCATCAACAGAACACTCCCTACAGGAAAGGTTTTGGGACATCTTGATCAATGCTTATGCAACCTGACTCTCAACCTACAGCCTTCCTCCAACTGGGCTAACTTTGTTGTCTCCCAAATAGCCCCTTTACAGAAACCCCTTCAGGCCATAGCTGGTTTGGCTCACTGGCTAGAGCTTCGGCCTGCAGACTGAAGGGTCCTAGGTTCGATTCCAGCCAAGGGCACATGCCTATGTTGCAAGCTCAATCCCCAGTAGGGGGCATGCAGGAGGCAGCCAATCAATGATTTTCATCATTGATGTTTCTATCTCTCTCTCCCTCTCCCTTCCTCTCTTAAATAAAAGTATATTTCACACACACACACACACACACACACACACACACACACACAAACCCTCCTTTGGTTCTCAGCCTGGCCCACCATCTCAGCGACCTTCCCAATGACAGACCGCCCAGTTCTGGTCAGGTGGACCCCTCTCCTGTGTTAAGCTATTTGCCGTGGCAAAGTTGCCACATCACAATCACAATCTAACTGCCACCGACTCCCCTCCCACGATCTCCCACATTCTGAATTTGAGGTGGAGACTGAAAAGAAATATGTATTTTTTGAGAACACCACTACTGGGGCTACACAGGTCCATCTCAGAGGCCCTTTTCAGCCCCTTACAGGGGAAACTTTGTCTGGGTCACTCACTGTTTGGGAGAATGAGAACAATAAACTTACCTATTCACTATTGAGAATATTTTCTGTTTAAAGAATCAGGGAATCTTTTCTCTATGCGGTACCAACACATATCTTTGTCTCCCAGACAATTGGACTGGGACTTATACCCTCATCCATCTCGCTCCCAAAATAGACATTGCCCCTAATAATCAATCTTTTAAAGTTCCTCTCACTGCACACGCCCAGACCAAGAGGGGTATCGTTCTCCTTCCACTTCTTGCCAGCCTTGGAATAGCTATTGGCCTGGGCACTGGAATAGGGGGAATGGCGACCTCCCTTTTCTATTACCAGATACTATCTAAAGACCTTGCAGAAAGTTTAGAGGAAATTGCCCAGAGTATTAACGCATTACAAGACCAGATGGACTCTAGCTAATTTTGGTTACTCTCTAAAATTAGAGCAGACTTGACCTTCTCACAGCTGAGAAAGGGGGACTATGCCTATTCCTAGAGGAAGAATGCAATTTTATGCCAACCAGTCTGGCATAGTAAGGGATGTAGCTAAGGATTTAGTCGATAGAACCTCAAAGGTCTGACAACTTTCAGAATCTTGAGGCACCTGGCTACAGAATATTAACTGGGCCTCCTGGCTTTTACTTCTAGCTGGATCCCTTCTTGATGCTTGTCCTGGCACTCAACTTTGGCTCTTGCTGTTAAACCTTCTAATACACATTTTTTCTTCTTGCATAGAGGCTATAAATGGTCCTGCAGATGAAACTGCAGATAAAAGGCATATCCTTCTTCCCTGGACCTCTAGATTGCTCACCTCTCATGGGACCCTGACAGCTGCTTCCACTTAACACCCCTACTCAGCAGGAAGCAGCCAGAATAGTTGTCGACCCTGTTCTCAACAGCAGTTGGGCTTTCCTAATTGAAGGGGGAACTGAGAGGAGTTGAAGACAAGGTAGGCAGTTAAGGTAGGACATATAGGAAGATAAATGTGTACATGACTGGAAAGATGGAGCTCCAAACCACGAGGATGTTTATCTTGCAAGTGCAGAATGCTGCAGAAAGGTCAAAAGAAGGGGGAGGAAAAAAGGAAGAAGGGGGAACAGGCTTTGAAACTGTTCCTAGGCACAGAAGATAGAAGGAGCCAATTAGAGAGTGACACAGATAGACAGAGTGAGTCTAAGGTGGATAAAAACCCCTAGACAAGTGAGCTTCGGTGGCAACCCTTTCTTGGGCCTAATCCCTGTGCAAGGAGTCTATATCTGCTTGAATAAATCCTACACTACTTGCTAAAATCTTCTGGTCTGCAATTTTATTCTTCAACTTTGTGAGACACAAACCCGGGAAGAATCTCAGTTCATCATTTGGTTATCAGCATGAAAAACTGAAAAATATTTGAATTGACTATCCCAATATGAAGACTTATTGCATAGAGAAAAAGGCATGAAATTAGTGAAATTCCAACTGCTGGAAACCAATCTTTGTCCCACTAATAGAGAGATGTGGAAAGGAAATACGGAAGGCTGTCAACCTTAATTACTCTGAAAGGTCAAAGCTAATCACTTACTGTTTAGTTGAAACATTGTTAGCAGAAGCAGCCTCCACTTCTGTTTGTCTCATGTAAATTTCTGTTATTGGAATTTCCTGCCTAAAGGTTGTGGGTGTATCCCATAGTCTCAATAAAAGGGATAGCAAGGCCAGAGCAGGTGGTAGTCTTCCCACTAGAGGTGGGCTCCTGCCTGGCCCCCAATATTCCCAAATTAATACTTTTATAGTCTCTTTTCATTTGTGTGCAGCCTTCTCCAGAACCCGAACCCTGAACCGGGACCCTGAACCACGTGGGACGTGAAAGGGGTTCCCACACCAACATATATCTTTGTTGTTTCCCTGCCCCTTTAATCAAAAAATTGCCAGAAGTCATAGATTAGACAGACCAAGTGATCAGACTTTTTTTAAAAAAATAAATCTTTATTGTTCAGATTATTACAGGTGTTCCTCTTTTATTTTTCCCCATAGCTCCCCTCCACCTGATTCCCCACCCCACCCCATGCCCTTACCCCCCGCCACTGTCTTCACCGATAGGAGTAAGATTTTTGTCCAATCTCTTCCCGCACCCCTCACACCTGCTTCCCCTGAGAATCGTCAGTCCACTCCCTTTCTATGTCCCTGATTCTATTATATTCACCAGTCCATTCTGTTCTTCGGATTTTTCATTCACTTGATTTTTAGATTCACTTGTTGGTAAGTATGTATTTGATGTCATTTTGTTGTTCATAATTTTTACCTTTACCTTTTTCTTCTTCTTCCTCTTCTTAAAGGATACCCTTCAGCATTTCATGTAATCCTGGTTTGGTGGTGATGAACTCCTTTAGCTTTTTCTTATCTGTGAAGCTCTTTATCTGACCTTCAACTCTGAATGATAGCTTTGCTGGGTAGAGTAATCTTGGTTGTAGGTTCTTGCTGTTCATCACTTTGAATATTTCTTGCCACTCCCTTCTGGCCTGCATAGTTTCTGTTGAGAAATCAGCTGACAGTCGTATGGGTACGCCCTTGTAGGTAATTAACTGTTTTTCTCTTGCTGCTTTTAATATTCTTTGTCTTTTGCCCTTGCTATTTTAATTATGATGTGTCTTGGTGTGGTCCTCTTTGGATTCCTCTTGTATGGGGTTCTGTGCGCTTCCTGAACTTGTAAGTCTATTTCTTTCACCAGGTAGGGAAAGTTTTCTGTCATTATTTCTTCTAATAGGTTTTCAATATTTTGCTGTCTCCCTTCTTCTGGCACCCCAAAAATTCGGATGTTGGTTCGCTTGAAGTTGTCCCAGAGGCTCCTTACACTATCTTCATATTTTTGGATTCTTTTTTCTTTTTGTTTTTCTGGTTGGATGTTTTTTGTTTCCACATATTTCAGATCTTTGGTTTGATTCTTGGGGTATGTTGATCTACAGTTGAGTTTCTGCATATTCTTTATTTCAGACAGTGTATGCTTCATTTCTGACTGATCCTTTTCCATTTTTTTGGCATTCTCATTAAGCTCCTTGAAGGTCTCATCAAGTTTCTCAGCGGTTTTAAGAAGATTCTTGAGTAACCTTATAAATGTGGTTCTGAACTCTATGTCATCCAGTAGTTTGCTTTCCTCCGTTTCTTTCATTCGTGACATGTTTCTTTGTCTCCACATTTTGGCTGCTTCCCTGTGTTGATGGAGTAGCTTTGTGTGGTAGGTGATCTATAGGGGGCAGTAGCTCAGCCTCCTCAATCACATGAGGTGGATGCTCTTGGTACACCCCTTTGTGGGTTGAGTGCAAAGTCTTGGTGTAGTTAAGCCTTAATTTCTGTTGGTACACTGGGAGGAATTGACCTCCAGGCCAATTAGCTGTGAGCACTCCCTGTGTCTATAATGGAGAACTGCTGCGCTGAAGACACGCTTATGGGGCAGGACTTGTTTCAGTGGGGCTTTGGTGCTCACTGAGTCTGCCTCTTGAATGTGTCACTTATGGATGTGAGGAGTTGAAATCTGGTGTCTCACACTGACCACTAGGTACACTGGCTTCTGGATCTCCAATGGGGTGCAGGTCAGCTACTGTCTGAGGCCACTCAGCAGGAGCTACAGTGAGAGCTGCAGTTTTCTCCTCTTTGCTTGGGGTTTGGAGGTTTTGGAGCTGTCTGACCCAGGCTGCAAGTTTGCTAGGTTAACCTGCGATAGGGCAGGCCTTTCTTATGCTAACTGAGCTGCTTGGAGCTTGGGTGGGTTTGTAGGTTGTGCAGGGCGGGGCCTCAGGGTGTCACTAGGTTAGGGCGTGGCAAACAGCAATGGCTGCTAGTTATCCGGCTCTGCGTCCCCAAAGGCATCCGCGAGTCCCGTGCCCCAGTGCAGTAAACAATTATTCCTGCGCGCAGCTCTGCAAGCAAGCCACCCTCACTGGCAGACAGTCCAGCTTCTCTCTGTAGGAGTTTGGGTCCCCTGCGTCTCCCCAGAGACTTGATTTCAGAGTAATCGGGGGCTTGTCTCCATTCGGGTTGAAAAAAGCAATGCCTGCCACCAGCCCGGATCACGCGCCTCCGTACCTCAGCTTTTCAGCGCTCGTGCACGTCTCAATGCTCTTTTCTCTTTCCTTCTAGTTGTAGAACTTCCACTCAGCCAGCTTTCCCGTGGTTCTGGGTGATAGACGTTTTGTCTTTTAGTTGCAGTTTAAATTGTTGTGGGAGGCAGCAGTTTAGGTGTTTACCTACGCTGCCATCTTAGATTCTCTCCTCGTGATCAGACATTTTACCAAAGTGAAAGTGATAACAAATACACATGTAACTAAAAGTTCATCATTGAAGTTACAGATGAACAGGCAGATAGAGATATATTGTGTGAGGTCTGAGAGTCCCAAACACACATCTGTCCCCATGAAGTTAGGGTGTATCACCCTCCCCATACTTGGATGTCTTTAGCCACTTGGAAGGCCTCCAAATATCCAGCTATAGGGATGTTTATGAATCCTTCCTCAAGAAGGCATGATTGATCATGAATCATACTTCCAGATCCTCTCTACTGTTATCACTTAGAAATTTACAAGGGTTCCAGGCAATTTGTACCTGGAACCAGAGGCAGAGACCAGTATGTATTGTTTTACAATGTCAAATAGCCAACCTCAAAAGGATACATGTTAAATTACTCAATTTTTCTAATATTCCAAATATGACAAAATAATAGGTGCAAAGAAAGCTATGATACCAAAAATTAGGGTCAGGACAAGGATGTGACTGTGAAAAAGAAGCTGGGCCACTGTTGCTCAGTGGTTGAGTGTCAACCTGTGAATCAGGTCATGGTTTGATTCCCGGTCAGGGCACATGCCCGGGTTTCAGGCTCAGTGCCCAGTAGGTAATGATGTAAAGTGAGGCAGCCGATCAATGATGCTCTCTCATCATTGATGTTTCTATCTCCCTCTCCCTTCTGTTCTTCGAAATCAATAAAAACATTTTTTTTAAAAAGAAGATAGCCTGAAGGAATTTGTGATAGCAAAAATTTCTACGGTGCTTAAGAGAATCTGTGATAATTTCCTTAAACTATATATAATTAAAATGAGTGTTTGCTAAAACTGGATATACAAATACATCCTATAGCTAAGAGCACTGTAACAATTTCACTTTTCTCTACTTGAGAATGAACTGTGACTATATAAGTTTTTACCTTTGGGAGTAAATAGATACATGAAGAGCATTTGGAAATCTCTAGAAAATTTGTTTCTGTGATTCTAAGCTTATTTCAAATTTAAAGTTTTAAAAACTCACATTAATATTAATTTTATAAACCACTCGATGCTACTTATAAACTTATTCAAACACATTAAAATGTTATCCTTATAAATGAATATATTCATTTTCATGTACTTCAAGTATTCCTCCTCTTCCTATATAATAAAGAAGTAATATGCAAATTGACCATCACTCCAACACACAAGATGGCTGTCTCCATGTGGTCAAAGATGGCTGCCACCCTGTGGACAAAGGATGGCCACCACAAGATGGCCAGTAGGGGAGGGCAGTTGTGGGTGATCAGGCCTGTAGGTGAGAGCAGTTAGGGGTTACCGGGCCTGCAGGGGTGGGTTGTTGGGGGCGACCAGGCCTTCAGGGGAGGACAGATGTGGGGGGACCCAGACCTGCAGGGGAGGGCAGTTGGGGGGGGGGGGGAGAAGGCCTACTCAGAAGAGCAGTTGGGGAGGGACCAGGCCTGCAGGGGAGGGCAGTTGGGGGTAACTGGGCCACCAGGGGAGGACAGTGGGGGGGGGACCAGGCCGGCAGGGGAGGGCAGTTAGGGACAATTGGGCTGGCAGGGGAGCAGTTAGGCATCGATAAAGCTGGCAGGGGAGTGGTTAGGGGATGATCAGGCTGGCAGGCAGAAGCGGTTAGGGGCAATCAAGCAGGCAGGCAGGTGAGCAGTTGAGAGCCAGCAGTCCTGGATTGTGAGAGGGATGTCCTAGATTGGAGAGGGTGCAGGCTGGGCTGAGGGACACCTCTTCCCCGCCCCCATGCACGAATTTCATGCACCAGGCCTCTAGTTCTGAAATAACCTAAAAATAGGAAGAAGTGCAATATTTAATTACAAAATTAAACAGGCACAGACCATTCCTGTGTTGTATATATTAAAATTTAATTCATAATGAGAGTGTCACTGTTTAAAACATAAAATCAAAGGCAAAGTGAGTAGAAATATTGCTGAAGGTATCCTGTCCACAAGGGCTTGTGAGGTATATTTTCTGTTTAGACTTGTGACAGAATGCTTTTTTATTCAAGGCTTCTCTTCTTCATTAAGTTATCAGAAGTTTTGCTAAAGCCCACCAAACTGAATGTGTTCATGAGTTGTTCATGGATGGCAAATGATAAGGCAACATGCATTACTGCAAACCATGCCATATTTCTGCCAGAGAAAAGTATTTCTCTAGTGTAAAGTGACATCTATTGATGTCTTACTTTTGGGGCAGCTGCTTTCAAACAATTAGAAATATTTATTCATTCATGACCTCTGATCACATATGATAGGTTCTCCTTCTCACTAAAGAATCTCCTACTCTGTCACATCCATAGGATTTACACCAGGATAAACTTTTTAGACATATAATGTCCTAAAATATTTTAATCAAGGCTGATTGTATTTGAGTTGTTTTGTAATTTTTTGATATAAAATGAGGTAATTGACCAAGAAAGACAGTACCACATTTTTTACAGTAACTTAATTTCTTTCCCCATCTTTTTTCATTAAGCTATTCTTCATTGCATACTATTATCTTGAGAGCCTAAAGTTGGCAACAGGCTTTCCCCAAAGCAAATACTTGTGAAATCTCTTATGTTTAACAAGTGATAAGTGGTCAGCAGCTTTTCCACAATGGCTGCATTCTTAGGGCCTCCCTCCTGTATGTGTTCTTTGATGAATATAAAAGACTTGAGTTTTTGGTAAAGGCTTTCCCACATTCATTACATCAATAGGGTTTCTCTCCCATGTGATTTCTCTGATGGGTAATGAGATCATTTTTGTTGAATGAGAATTTTCCACATTCAGTACATGCAAAAGAAGTGTTTCCTGAGTGAAATCTCTGATGTTGTACAAGGCATATCTTCTTCCTAAAGCCTTCATCACAATTCTTGCGTGTAGGGCTTCTCTGCAGCATCACTTTTGCTGATGTATATATACTATACTCTTCATAATGAAGCCTTTCTCATATTCATTGCACATACAGTTTCTCTTAAATATGAGTTTGCTGATGTAAAGTGAGGTCAGTCTTCATGGTGAAGCCTTTTCCACACAAATTACATACATAGGGCTTCTCTCCTGTATGTTTCAGCTGATGTCTAATGAGGTTTTGCTTTGCTGTGAAACCTTTCCAGCATACACTACATATATAAGGTTTCTCTCCTGTATGAGTCCGTTGATGTACAGTCAGGTACATTTTCACTGGGAAGCCTTTTCCACATTCACTGCATACATAGGGTTTCTCTCCTGTGTGCATTCGCTGATGTACAATCAGACAACTCTTCACAGTGAAGCCCTTTCCACATTCTTTGCACATATATGGTTTATCTGAAGTATGACTTCGCTGATGTACAGTGAGATCACGCTTCATGGTGAAGCCTTTTTCACACAAAACACATACATAGGGTTTCTCTCCAGTATGGGTTCGCTGATGTCCAACAAGGCCCTGCTTCAATGAGAAGCCTTTCCCACATTCACTGCATAAAAAAGGTTTTTCTCCCGTGTGCATTCGCTGATGTACAATCAGTCGACTCTTCACGGTGAAGCCCTTTCCACATTCATTGCACATGTATGGTTTCTCTGACGTATGACTTCGCTGATGTATAGTGAGATCACCCCTCCTGGGGAAGCCTTTTTCACACACACTACATACATAGGGTTTCTCTCCAGTATGAATTCGCTGATGTCCAATAAGACACTGCTTCATTGAGAAGCGTTTCCCACATTCATTGCATAAAAAAGGTTTTTCTCCTGTGTGAGTTCTCTGATGTTTGGTGAGATTAAACTTTATAGAGAAGGTTTTGCCACATAGTTTGCATCCATAGGGTTTCTCTCCTGTATGAGTTCGCTGATGTCCTATGAGGCGGTGCTTCACTGAGAATCCTTTCCCACATTCACTGCATGTATAAGGTTTCTCTCCCGTATGAGTTCGGTGATGCTCAATAAGATTACTCTTGTTGATAAAGCCTTTCCCACATTCACTGCATGTATAAGGTCTCTCTCCTGTGTGAGTTCGGTGATGCTCAATAAGATGGCACTTCTTGGTAAAACCTCTTCCACATTCACTGCATGTAAAAGGCTTCTCTCCAGTATGAGTTCGTTGATGATAAATGAGAAGTGACTTTTTGATGAACGCTTTCCCACATTCACTACACATATAAGGTTTCTCTTTCAAGTGACTTTTCTGATGATTATTGAACTGTGATTTGTTAGCAAAGCTTTTGTCACATTCAGTGCATTCATTCTGTTTGAATCCCGTATGTATTCTCTGATGTTTAGTGAGCCTGGATTTTCTGGTAAAGGCTTTCCCACACAGACTGCACCCATAGGGTTTCTCACTAGTATGAACTCTCTGATGATCAGTGAGCTGAGACATCTTCATGAAGGCTTCCCCGCATCCAACACATGCATGGGCTTTCTCTACATTGTGAAATTTCTGCTGCTGAATGACCTGGGATTGATTATTAATGGGTTTGGTACTGACAGGCAACATGATTTCAGTATTAAATTGTTCATGGTTAGCATGAAGAATGGATATTCCATCTACCTTCAACTCTACAGAATTCTTTAAGTTACAGCTTCTGTTTTGGCTTTCAAAATTTAAATGTGATTTTAAAGGTTTTTCACTCATCTCAAACATATCATTGCAATTTTGCTTTAATAGAGAATGATCTCCACTCTGATTAACAACATCTGCTAATATACCACGTTCACAGCCTCGGTCCACCCTCTTCTGAAGGCTTTGGAGTTGCAAGTGATGCTGCGGAAGATCATCAACCTTCCTGAGTTCTAGGACAGAAGAGAATAGGGAATCATTCTGTAATCTTCACAATCCTTGTTTGAAATAAAACTTTTATAAAAAGCCGTCAATAAAGATTTATTTAAAAAACAACAACAAAATACTAGCTTGTATTTTGCAGAAATTTACAAGCTGATTCTAATATTCCAATGGAAATGAAAGGATCCAGATGTTAAAACTGTCTTGAAAGAACAGAGTTGGAGAATTCACTCTTTGCAATTTCCAAAATGACAACAAAGCTGTAGGAATCAAGGCGACGATTAGAATATATACATATAAAGTGTTCCAAAATTGATTGTGGTGATAACCATCACCAACTATATAAATATACTAAAATCTAGTCAACTATATATATATTACATATATATATTTCTAATTCTCACCTGAGAATATGTTTTTATTAATTTAAGAGGGAGAGAAAAAAATGTCAATGTGAGAGAAACATTGATCGGTTGCTTCCCATTTTGTGCCCCAACCAGGGATCTCACCCTCAACCTTTTTTGGTGTACAGGGTGATGCTCTAACTAACTGAGCAACCCAGCCAGGGCTGACTGTATATTTTAAATGGGTATATTGTATCATATATAAATTAAATCTAAGTAAAGCCATTAAAATGTGATATAAAAGCACAAGTTTTAGGAAGGTTAATGCAGTGATAACATCTAAGAATAAAGGGAAATCTAAATTAGGAAAACTAAAATGGCAGTCACTTGAAGCAGACATAAGTTATGATCTAGTTTGGGCTGTAAGTCACATAGGATGTTAAGATCTTTTTTTGTTCATCAAATGAAGGAGTAGAGACCTTAAAGAAGGGAGCTCAGCCAGTAGGGAACATCCTAAGTGATGCCAAGATAGACAGAATTACTGGTAAAAATGTCTAGCACTGAAAGAGAAACTAGATTAAAAAGGAATAAAGGGAAGATGATTACTGCTCTCTCACAAAATGGGAAATCAGAGACCAGCTGCCATGACGCTGAGTATAATACTTAAAAAAAAAAAAAAGTGTACATTAGACAATACTGAGGGAAAAGTCGATTTGGGAGTCCACGTCACAGAACAGAAAGAGGTCACCTAATGAGAACAGAGGAAATTTTAAGAGTGAGGAGAACTGAGTGTGAAGAACCTTGGAGGGAGAGGAGGAAAGAACGACATGAATGCGTTGGGAAAAACAGGTTATCACGGGGACCCAGCATCTACGGTGGATTGGATGTTATGGAGGAAAACAGGGAACAAAGGCCCAGTAGCAAGAAAAAAGAGATGAATTCCAAGTTCTGTCTTTCCAGAGAGGCCTGGAAAGTGGGATTTTATAGCAAGAGAGGTGCTAACACAGGCAGAGACACTGTGACTGGGACAAAAAGGAGAAAGATCTGAGAATCCCAGGAGGAAGAAAACTACATAAAAACAAGCGGAAGATAAAATAAACAGGGGTCAGAGCTCAGGAAAGATAAAAGGGGTATGTTTTCCCCGAAACTTCTACCAAGAAAAAGGGTTCTCATACATGGAGGGGTGGTTTGTTTCCGCATTCACTGTCACAGCTCTGGTGCTGCCTCTGACTAGAATGTGACTTCCCGACCGCCCGCCTTGCTGGTTCTCCCCCCTCACCTGGAGAGACTAGACAGTGGCATCCACGCTGTACTGTCCATGGTTCTTCCCCTCGTTCCAGCTTGGAGAGCGCGTCTGGTTTGCTGGCTTGATACCCTGCTTGTGAACAATGACATATTATATTGGGCTGGCATCTGTCAAAAAGGGAGAATGAGCCCTGGCTGTTTTAGCTCGGTGGACAGACTGTCGACCTGTAGACTGGAGGGAATCGAGTTGGATTCTGGTCAAGGGCACACGCCTGGGTTACAGGCTCCATCCTAGTCCCTTAGGCGAGTGAGAGAGGCAAGCAATCAATGTGTCTGTCTCACATTGATGTTTCTCTCTCTCCTCCTCCCTTTCTCTCTAAAAAATATCCTCGCACCAGGCTGATGTGGCCCAGTGGTTGATTGTTGACCTATGAACCAGGAGGTCATGGTTTGATTCCCAGTCAGGGCACATGCCCGGGTTGAGGGCTCGATCCCCAGTAGGAGATGTGCAGCAAGCAGCCAATCGATGATGTTTCTTTCTCATTGATGTTTCTACCTCTCTGTTCCTCTCCTTTCCCCTCTAAAAAAAAAATCAATAAAAAAATTAAAAAAAAAAATCCTCACATAAGGATTAACCAAAAAGAGAAAAAAGAAGGGAGAATGTAACATTATAGGTCCCCATCTATAACACAAAAATTTTTCTCTTAGGAAAAGGGACATTATACCCTCCTGTCTGGCCCAAGAGAAGGATCTGAGATTCCACCATTTCAGAGAACCTGAGTTACTCTGAACAGCTAAGCAGCTGAGAAAGGAAAAGCCACTAACAGGACACCCGCTGAGTGACACATGGGAGCTGTCCTTACCTACTGCCACCAGGTGGCTGTAGTTCTCCATCATCACGTCCCTGTACAGGTCCTTCTGATTGGGGCCCAGGAGCTGCCACTCCTCCCAGGTGAAGTCCACAGCCACATCATGAAATGTCAGGGGTTCCTGTGACAACTCCATGCTGTTTATTTTTTATTTTTATTTTTTAAATATATTTTATTGATTTTTTACAGAGAGGAAGGGAGAGGGATAGAGAGTTAGAAATATTGATGAGAGAGAAACATCAATCAGCTGCCTCTTGCACACTGCCTACTGGGGATGTGCCCACAACCAAGGTACATGCCCTTGACCGGAATCGAAGCTGGGACCCCTGAGTCCGCAGGCCGACGCTCTATCCACTGAGCCAAACTGGTTAGGGCCACTCCATGCTGTTTAATGGGTGATGTCCTTTAAAATCTAAAGCAGGGGTGGGGCCTGGCCAGCGTGACTCAGTGATTGAACCTTGACGTATGAACCAAGAGGTCAGGATTTAATTGCCAGTCGGGGCACATAACCTGGTTATGGGCTCGGTCCCCAAGGAGGAGCATGTGGGAGGCGCCCCATCAATGTTTCTCCCTCTCCCTCTCCCTTTCTCTCTTCAATCAATTTTGTATGGCCCTGGAATGATGTGATAAATATCCAAAAGGCCCTTGACAAAAAAAGGTTCCCCACCCCTGCTTTATTTATTTAATTTCTTTATTGATTACAGTGTTACATATGTGTCCTTATTCCCCCATTACCCCCCCTCCTCTCCCCTCATGCCCTTACCCCTCTGTTGTTACAAGTCCTTTGGTTGATATCTCCCCTTTACCCCCACCCTCTCCTACCTTCCCCTTCCACCCCTGCTTTAGATGATATGGATGAAATGTTAATTTTCCTGCTCATTTTCACTCCATAAGCTGCATCTATTTAGCAAGTGGGATTTTATTTTATGTATAGTTGAGAATCACATGCCTACTAAAACACAGGGTGGGCAAAGTTAGGTTTACAGTTGTTCACATGAAAAATAACATATTAGTAAATAATAATATAGGAATAAACTGTGCTTTTTGCATGCACAACTGTAAACCTAATGTTGCCCCATCCTATATTTTGTAAATGTGCATTCAGACATTCATGCATTCAACCAGTTATAAGTTTCTATAATGTGACAAAATATTCTTGTGATCCTAGAAACATGACATTAACATATTTTTAAAAAGTATTTTTTATTAACTTTTAAACAGAGAGAAAGAGAGAAGGACGAGAGAGAGCGAGAGAAACATTGTGTGAGAGCCATACATAGATCCTCTGCCTGCTGCACTCCCCTTTCTGGGGATCCAGCCTGAAATTGGGCATGTGTCCTGACCATGAATGGAATCCGCAAGGTATTGTACACGGGGCGCCACCCAACCAACCGAGCCACACTGGCCAGGGCCACATTCACATATTTGAGAGACAAAAGGTATTTACATATATGTATACTTTTCAGATTAATGGAGGTGGTTTTTATAGGCCTCTACAAATTCTTCAATGAAGAAAGGGAAAAATAGCCCTGGCTGGTTTTGCTCAGTGGATAGTGTGTCAGCCTGCGGACTGTAGGGTCCCAGGTTCAGTTCCAGTCAAGGGCACATGCACGGGTTGTGGGCTCGATCCACAGAAGGGGGTGTGCAGGAAGGCAGTCGATCAATGATTCTCTCTCATCATTGATTTTTTTCTCTCTCTCTGCCTCTCCCTTCCTCTCTGACATCAATACAAATATATTTTTTAAAAAGGGGGTGGGGGGAGAAAAGGATAAAACAAACCCAATCCCCTGAGCCTGGCGCATTTCCTTCTGCTCTCTGAGAAGAGCTGCAAGGGCGAGGCCCTGCCTTGGTGTGTCGGGGTCTGCTCTGTATTTCTGCACAGAAATACGCCTGCAGTCAGGGGCGTCAGGGAAATGCTGATACCAACCCCGCAGCGTCCTCCTGCTTCACAAGATTCTACTGCTCGTGGGGAGTCAGGCCTGTGGACGGAGGAGAGAACCCCACGGGTGGGACATTTCCTCTGGGCCCCAATGCTACCCTGCTCTGAGCACTCACCTCACACAAGGCCACAGGATCGCTCGTGTCCCTTCAAATGGTGTCAGGAAGAATATATTCTTCTGGTCAAGAGAGCCTTAGGTTCCACCTGTGAGGAGGCACCCCTTTATCCTGTGGAGGTTAAGTGGGGTGAGTGTCACAGGAGACCTGGGGAGTGACCTCCATGCCTGCCCCAGGTCTCAGGAGCAGGTGAGCGTCAGGAAAATCACTAACACAGCAGAGCCTGGGGAAGGAGAGGGTCTGGGCACTGTTTCCCTGGAAAGCAAGAAATGCTGAGATAAAACCTGAATAGTCTTAATTAAATAAACGGAAACATGGACTGTGAAGATGACTCAGAAAACCAAACAGTTTAAAGATACCATGTCTCCCAAATGTATATAAAGATGCAATGAAATCCCAATCAAAATCCCTGACAGCTATACACACCTTTAAAAACAGGTGAAAGACGTGCTCTGTCAGTTATGAGGGCTTCGAGTCACTTTAATTACGACAGCACCACGTCAGCACAACAGAGAAGTCAGCCAAAGAACAGAATGAAATGCCTGGGAACAGACAGCCTCACGTACAGATAGAGACGTGATGACACAGGAAGCTCTGCAGAGAGGAGGGTAAGGATGTCTTTTTAAAAAATGGTTTGGGGACAATCAGACATCCACGCTGGCAGTGAGGGGATGGGGAGAAGAAGATTGATCCCCACTCAGAACACACACACAAATTACTTTTGGATAACTCTCAATCTCAAGGGGAGAGGCATGTCAATAGGCCTTTAAAATACAGGAAAGTTTCTCAATGTGTTACGGTATGGAAAGATTTCAAACAGGCCACGTACAGCGCACAGCACACTGTAGAGCTAATTATAGTCGCTGGAATGTAAAAGGTACAACCACTGTGGAAAACATTTTAGCATCATCTATTTAGACTGAAGTTACACACACCCTAGGACCGTAGTCGGCAAACTGCGGCTCGCGAGCCACATGCAGATCTTTGGCCCCTTGAGTGTGGCTCTTCCACAAAATACCACGGCCTGGGCGAGTCTATTTTGAAGTAGTGGTATTAGAAGAAGTTTAAGTTTAAAAAATTTAGCTCTCAAAAGAAATTTCAATCGTTGTACTGTTGATATTTGGCTCCGTTGACTAATGAGTTTGCCGACCACTGCCCTAGGACATAGCATTTTCACTCTGAGGTATACATTTAAGGTATTTATTGCCTCCCACCCACCCCCCAGAACAAAATAAGGGCACCTTTGAACCAGAAGCCATGTACAAAGATTTTCAAGGCAGCAGTATTCCTAAAAATCCAGAGTGCAAATGACAGGACTCTAATGAACAGGAAGAAAAGCTGCCATACAAACTACAGCAGGCCAGAGGGTAATACAACCTTGGCTAAGAATGCTTTCAGTGATTTTAGTTTTTATTTTACATTGTAAGGAGAGTTTATTTAGGAAGTCACACAGGTAGAAACATTGAGCCAGCTGAGCTGTGTGGACTCAGAAACAAGTCACAGAGGCCAAAGAAGGGGCCCTTGAGCTTAGGAGAGAGAAAGGCAAAGGGAGCTCTCCCGGAGGGAAGGATGTGGGGGAAGGAGAAGGCCCAGGGGTGCTCCCCAGAGAGAGCGAGCACCTAATGGTGTGTTTAAAATATATATATGTATATATATATTTTATGTCAGAGAGGAAGGGAGAGAGAAATAGATAAAGAGACAGAAATATCAATGATGAGAATCACTGATTGGCCGCCTCTTGCACACCCCACACTGGGAATCGAACCTGCAACCCGGGTATGTGTCCTGACTGTTGAATTGAACCAGGTCCTCCTGGTTCATAGGTCAACGCTCAACCATTGAGTCATGCTGGCAAGGCTGTTTTTTTATTTTTAATGGTAAAACAAAAACACCTCTTTGTGAAGCATATGTGAAAGGCATTCTGTGGCTTGCAACTCCTAACATAATTACTATGTGAACATTATAGAATAGGGTTACCCGACCCTCATTACAGAGCAAAAAAAATAGACACCTATGTACTAAGCAAAAGAAGCCTGACATTAAAAAATGCATAATGTGGAAAGAACCAAGATGGCAGCACAGGTAAACACCTAAACTGCTGCCTCACACAACAATTTAAAAACTACAACTAAAAGACAAAACGGACACCATCCAGAACCATAGGAAAGCTGGCTGGGTGGAAATTATACAACTAGAAGTAAAGAGGAAAGCACACTGAGAATCAGAGGAGCTGCAAAGGCTAAGGTACGGAGACGCGTGAGCACGCGGAGAGGAAGGACAGCTGAGTACACAGGCGTCTAAGTGTGCGGCTGGATTTCTAAAGCAGGAGGGAGAAGGAAGCTCCTGACTGCGCTGAACTCCAGTTCCAGGCATGTTTCTGGGAATCCAGATTCATTTGTGGAGAAACTGGACTGTCAGGAAAAGAAATTACCCTGAGACTCAGGGGAGCTGTTGAGGCAGAGGCCCGGAGGCACGCGTGCGCAGAGAGGACAGGTGGCTGAGTGTGCAGCTGTCTTTCTAAAGTAGGAGGGACACGGAAGCTCCCTACTGTGTTGAACTCCAGTTCTGGGTGAGTTTCTGGGAACCCAGACTCATGCCGGGAGAAACTGGACTGTCTGGCAGCAGGCGAAACCTGAGGGTGGCTTTCTCTCAGAGGTGCTTGCAGCGATTACCGAGGGACACTGAGACCCAGGGGCCTCTTAGGGCAGGGCTGATGGGAAACCAAGGCTGTCTTCTCCGCCCTGAGACTCCGCCCCATCCAAGCTGAGCACAGAGGCTTTTGCAATTTTGCAAGTCTTGTCTCATAAGGGTGTCTCCAGCTCAGAAGTTCTCCCAGCATAGAAACAACTGATCTTCACAGCCAATTGGCCTGGAGGTCAATTCCTCCCAGTGATACCAACAACAATCAAGGCTTAACTACAACAAGGCTGTGCACATGGTCCACAAAGGGGTGCACCAAAAGTGTCCACCTCAGGTAACTGGGGAAGGCTGAGCCACTGGGCCCTATAGAACACCCACCACACAAGGCTACTCTACCAACTCAGGGAAGCAGCGAAAATGAGGAGACAAAGAAAGAGATCACAAATGAAAGAAATGGAGGAAAGCAAATGACTGGATATAGAGTTCAAAAGCACGGTTATAAGGTTTTTCAAGAAATTCCTAGAAAAGGCCG
Source organism: Corynorhinus townsendii (assembly GCA_026230045.1). NCBI lineage: Eukaryota > Metazoa > Chordata > Mammalia > Chiroptera > Vespertilionidae > Corynorhinus > Corynorhinus townsendii. The sequence goes on along the minus strand of JAPDVU010000011.1, from coordinate 48,400,400 downwards.
ATAAATTTAGCGAGACCCTCAAGGATATGAAAAAGGACCAACTAGAAATTAAACATACACTGACTGAAATAAAAAAATATTATACAGAGTCCTAGCAGCAGACTAGCGGACCGCAAGAATCAAGTCAAAGATCTGAAATACAAAGAAGCAAAAAACTCTCGACCAGAAAAGCAAAAAGAAAAAGGAATCCAAAAATTTGAAGATAGTGCAAGGAGCCTCTGGGACAACTTCAAGCATACCAACATCCGAATTATGGGAGTGCCAGAAGAAGAGAGAGAGCAAGATACTGAAAACCTATTGGAAGAAATAATGACAGAAAACTTCCCCCACCTGGTGAAAGAAATAGACTTACAAGTCCAACAAGTGCACAGAACCCCCAAACAAAAGGAATCCAAAGAGGACACACCAAGACACATCATAATTAAAATGCCAAGAGCAAAAGACAAAGAGAGAATATTAAAAGCAGCAAGAGAAAAAGTTAGTTACCTACAAGGGAGCACTCATATGATTGTCAGCTGATTTCTCAACAGAAACTATGCAGGTCAGATGGGAATGGCAACAAATATTCAAAGTGATGAATAGCAAGAACCTACAACCAAGATTACTCTACCCAGCAAAGCTATCATTCAGAATGGAAGGTCAGATAAAGAGCTTCACAGATAAGAAAAAGCTAAAGGAGTTCATCACCGCCAAACCAGTATTATATGAAATGCTGAAAGGTATTCTTTAAGAAGAGGAAGAAGAAGAAAAAGGTAAAGATAAAAATTATGAACAACAAATACATATCTATCAACAAGTGAATCTAAAAATCAAGTGAATAAAAAATCTGATGAACAGAATAAACTGGTGAATATAATAGAATCAGGGGCATAGAAAGGGAGTGGACTGGCAACTCTCAGGGGGAAAAGGGTGTGGGGCGTGCAAGAAGAGACTGGACAAAAATCATATACTTATGGATGAGGACAGTGAGGGGGAGGTAAGGGCAAAGGGTGTGGTGGGAACCTGGTGGAGGGGAGATATGGGGGGGAAAAAGAGGAACAATTGTAATAATCTGAACAATAAAGATTTATTAAATTTTAAAAAATGCATAATGTAAGTTAAAAACAGGTAAAATGAATAAACTATGAAGATTGAGAGTGATTAATTATATGATAAAACTATAAAGAGAAACCTTAAAGTGCTTGGTAGAGAGAGCAATGGTAATTACCTGTGGGTGAGAGGATGTAACATAATTGGGGTGGGGCTCACAGGACACCACAGTGTGCTGGAGTGTTGTTTCTTACATCTGTGAGCAGGACATATGTACATGTATGTAAGTACTGCTTTCATATTGATTAAGTTGTAGATTTTAAGTTAACAATTCCATAAAAGAGCTCAAAAATACCAAAAGCTTGTCCTTTAAAAGAACCAATAGCCCTAGCTGGTTTGGCTCAGTGGACAGAGCGTCGGCCTGGGGACTGAAGGGTTCTGGGTTCAATTCCAGTTAAGGGCACATGCCCAGGTTGTGGGCTCAATCCCCAGTAGGGGGCGTGCAGGAGGTAGCCAATCAAAGATTCTCTCTCATCACTGATGTTTCTATCTCTCCCTTTCCCTTCCTCTGTGAAATCAATAAAAATATTATTTAAAATAAGTAAAAGAACCAATAAAGTACATGCATTTCGGGTGAAACGGATAAAGAGAAAACGTGTGCAAGCACAGTATTTAAAAATTCAAAGGGAGACATAAATCCCATTAAAGAGGCTTTTTTAGTCTTAAAGAATACTATAAATACCCTTATTTCATCAAATTTGAAATCGTGGATGAATCATAATTTTATGATCCCACAGAAACTGTCAACTCCAGACACTGTAGCAGGTGAATTTTCTGGGTAAGCAACAGGGCACAGATTTCCCACGACAGCCCCAATTTCCTAATTTTGTATTTGACAGCTGAGCCCATGCTTTGAGACAAGAATAAATTATAAACAAGAGAAAGGAGGACAGGAAACGAATGTTATATTCAGACACTATTTCATCCACATGGAAAAAGAGATTCAAAGCGTTCCTTATTTAAAAGAGAAATTGGCGCTGGCCGGTGTTGCTCAGTAGCTGGCCTTCGCCCGCAGGGTCCTGGGTTCGATTCCCGACCCAGGGCAGGTACCCAGGTTGCAGGCTCGATCCCATGCCTGGTCCGGGGGCCTGCGGAGGGCACCCCATCCATGGGTCGCTCCCACACTGATGTTTCTCCCCTGCCCCCCTCTTCCTCGTCCCCTTCCCTGCCACTCTCTCTAAAAATCGATGGAAAGTATTTCCTCACTCCTTGGATTAAAACAAGAGAGAAAATATCCCTCCAAAATAACTAAGCAGATTTTTACATTCATCCACTTGAAAGTGATAGGGTCGCAGGAGGAGGACCGCCCGAGGCCCAAGTGGTCAGGGATTAGGAAATTATTACGTCACCAGGATAACCAGATGGGCTGAGCCCAAAAATGGCGCCAAAGACAGGGAGTCGGAGGCTTTCAAAGGACTCGAGGCGGGGTTTTCTGGGCGGAGGATTCCCTGGGCGGGTCGGAGGGGAGAGGTAATGGTCGCGGCTAGTGGAATGTGGTCTCAGCGAAAGGGAGTGTGCGTCGTCAAGCGGCCTGAAGGCTGGTTCCCCGGGGAGGCATCCATTCAATGATGTGACCCGCCCGAACACAAAGGACGAGCGCGCACTGACCTGCTTTCTCCAGCCCACCGGGAGCGCCTAACCGTTACACTTCCGCGGACGGAGTCGGCGGCTGCCAGCGGCGCTCAGATGTGTCGTCATCCAGTGGCGGCGGGCGAGGACCTGAGGCCTTTGCAGAAACGCGAGCGGCGTCCGCATTCCCCTCCCCGGCAACATGGCGGCGCCCTGTTTCCGAGCCGCCGCCGCACGGGGGCCGCCATCTTGGGAGGTCTGACCGCCGTACGGAAGGCAAAGCCGGGACTTGGGAACCAGTAGCCAGGGCTGGCCGGCAGGTAAGAAGCTCCCGAATTTTATCTCGTTTCCGAGTACTTTGTCTCTTGTATAAAGTGAGTGTATTTTCAGAGACTCAAGCTTCGGGAGGCAAGTAAGAAGCGAGTTGAATTGCGTTGGGCGGTCTGAGCTAAGAAGTCTTAGGACAGCAGCTTTTTCTTTTTTTTTTCCACATAGAGGGAAGGAGGGAGGGAGAGAGAGACAGAAGAGAAGAGGGGAGGGGAGGGGGAGGGGAGGGGACAGAAACACTGATGAGAGAGATCCATGGACGCGTTTCCTCCTGTACCTCTGGACAGGGGGGCAAACCTGAAACCTGCTTAGATGCTCTCACCAGGGATCGAACCCATGACCTTTCCTGTGCACTGGATGGTGCTGAGCCACACCAGTCAGGGCCTGAATGCAGCTTTTATTTTACAGTTTGTACAACTTCTTTTTAAATTTAAATTCTTTATTGTTTAAAGTATTACATGAGTCCCCCATTGACCTCTCCCCAGCCATCCCCGACAACATTAAAACACACACACACACACACACACACACACACACACACACACGTTTCCATGCCGTCTTGAGCTCAGTTATTGCTATAGCAGCAGAGAATAAAATTCTGCAAAGAGAAAAGGTCATACGTCTAGTAAATAGACACCGACATGAAGCTTCTGGGGGAAATTTTCATGCAGGAAGTGGTTTTTAAGAACAGAAAAAGATTTAGAGAAATTGGTACAGTGTGAGGCTGGCCATCAGCTCCCAGGGAAAAAGCTGCTGGGAGCAGCTGAAGTTGTCATGGAGATGGGGCCCTGAAAAAAGGCCTAGCAAAGTGAGGTCAGCAAAGGTCTGGAGCCAATGAGAAAGGCACAACCAGAACTGAGAATCCAAAAATAATGTGTGGTTTTTTTTGGCCAAGGTCCCAAGGTAAGCCAAAGGGAGAAGTCTTTTCAACAAAAGACGCTGGGATAATTGTGCATCTATTTTCAGAATAGGAAACTGAGATCCTAACTCCAACCATAAACAAAAATGAACTCAAAACAGATCATAGATTAAGCATAACAGTTGAAACTATAAAACTTACAAAAGCAAACGGGAGACAGTCTTCCTGAACCTCAGATAGCAAAGGAATTCTGGGAGAAGAGAGTAAAAGATGAGCCATGAAATAAAAAAGTAACACTTGGACTTAATTAAAATTTAAAACGTTTGTATTTCTAAGCACAACGTTTAAGAAAGTGAAGAATGGAGCCAGAGGTTGGGAGAAAAAATTTCCACATGATACATCTGGTAAAGGACTTGCATTCAAAATATATAAAGAATTTGCCAAACTCAGTAATAACAAACAACCATCTAATTAGTTCAAGTATGAGGTCATGACATTTTCTAATAACTGAATTGTGGTGATGATGGCACAGCTCTAAACTTCCTAAATGTTAATAAATTGTACAATTACGACATGAATATTATATATACATATATATCTTGAAAGAGAATCTAGGTTCATGGGTTGACACTCAACCCCTGAGCTACACCAGCCCTAGCTGGTTTGGCTCAGTGGATAGAGTGCGTCAGCCTGCGGACTGAAGGGTCCCAGATTCAATTGCGGTCAAGGGCACATGCTTGGGTTGTGGGCTTAATCACCAGTGGGGGTGTGCAGGAGGCAGCCAACCAATGTAAGCAGCCAATCAAAGATTCTCACTCATCATTGATGTTTCTCTCTCTCTCTCCCTCTCCCTTCCTTTGAAATATATATATATATAAAATAAACTGAACTGGATGTAATTGAATTTTTTAAAAAATAGGTTTTATTGATTTTTTTACAGAGAGGCAGGGAGAGGGATAGAGTTAGAAACATCGATGAGAGAGGAACATCAATGAGAGAGGAACGAGGAACATCGATCAGCTGCCTCCTGCATACCCCCCACTGGGGATGTGCCCACAACCAAGGTACATTCCTTTGACTGGAATCGAACCTGGGACCCTTCAGTCCTCAGGGTGATGCTCTATCCACTGAGCCAAACTAGTCAGGGCTGAATTTTATGTTTTTCATGTATATTCCATGTTTTTTTACATAAGAAAAAGTTTATTTAGAGACACAGAAGAAGTAGTGAGCTGTGGAAGAAATAGGCTTCAGGAAACAAATTACAGAAGCACAGGAGGGCCATGGAGTTTAGGAGACCAGAGAGAGAGCTATGCCTTGAGTGGGAGGGGGAGGAGAAGGCACAGCGTGCTCCAGAGAGCCGCCATGATACTTTACATTTATGTGACTCTAGTTACCATCCCACCAGTTCACCCACGACTTTATTATAGCCACTTTTATATTAATTACATGTAGATATACATAAGCATTTTGTAATATGGAAATATGTGTGTGAAAAATTACAGTAAAAGTATATCCTACCTGTTTTCTCCAATTTTACTGTAATATAATAAACATAAATTAGACTTACTTAATAACTTTATTTTGGGAAAATATATATTTACACAAAAGTCACAAAGAACTACTACAATGAGATCACATATAACTTCATTTGACTTTCCCTCACCTGAACATTTTGGATAACCGTGGTACATTTGCCAAATTGAGAAATTAACACCGGTATAATACACAACCAAATTACAGACGCTACTTGCATTTCACAAGTTTTTCCACTACCATCCTTTTTCTGACCCAGGATTCAACCCAAAACACAATATTGCATTGAAACATCACGTTTCCTTAATTATCTCTATTCCGTGACCATTTCTCAATCTTTACTCACTGAAGTCCTCAATCATTTTGAGGAGTACCAGTCAGGTATCCTATGTAATAAAAGGCTAATTATGCAAATCCACTGAACAGAACGACCAGTCACTATGACATGCACTGACCACCAGGGGGCAGACGCTCAACGCAGGTGCTGTCTCTTGGTTGTCAGTGTGCTCCCACGGGGGGAGGGGGGGCACTGCTCAGCGAGAAGCCGGGTTGACTGCTGGCAGTGCAGAGATTGGTGCAGGCCCCAGTAGCTTGGCGCCATCAATGGGTGTGAGCGGCAGCTGCTGGCCCAATTGCCCTTCAGGGTTTCTCCATCTCCCCCTGCTCCTGAGGGGCTATCGATCGGGGCAACAGCTGGCCTGCTCGCACCTGTTGCTGGTTCTGGCCCCAATTGCACAGCCCATCAGAGTGTGGGGGCAGCAGCAGCAGGAGCAGGGCTGACAGCATTGGCTTTGCTCTAGCTGCCAGCACCCGGGACCCACCACCCAGGACTGGGACCCAGGACCTGGCCTGCCCACCTGCTGCAGCCCGCTGGTCAGTGGCCTGGGCCTCCTTCTGTGGGGCGATCATGGGGTGACAGCTGGGCCCCCAACCAATCACATTGCACCTACCTTGGCTGGCCTGGCACCAGTCAGTGGGTGTCATAGCATGGTTCCAGATGGTCGTCCAGATGCTTGTCCCACTGTTGGGCTGTTCAGTCGATTTGCATATTACGCTTTTATTATATAGGACTAGTGGCCTGGTGCATGAAATTTGTGCATGGGGGGTGTATCCCTCAGCCTGGCCTGCACCCTCTCCTATCTGGGTCCCCTCGAAGGATGTCCGACTGCCGGTTTACCTCTCGCTATCTGGGACTGCTGGCTCCTAACCGCTCACCTGCCTGCCTGCCTGCCTGATTGCCCCTAACCACTCTACCTGCTGGCCTGCTCGTCCCCAATTGTACCCCGCTGCCGGCCTGCTCACCCCCAAATGTGCCCCCCTGCTGGCCTGCTCACTCCCAACTGCCCCCCTGCTGTCCTTCTCACCCCAAACTTCCCCCGTCCGCTGTCCTGATCACCCCCAACTGGCCCCCCTGCTGGTCTGCTCACCCCAACTGCCCTCCCTGCCAGCCTGAACACCCCCAATGGCCCCCCTCACCAGCCTAATCACCAACTGCCCACCCCTCGTGGCCTCTAACCACCTCTACCTTGGCCCTGCCACCATGGCTTTGTCCAGGGCATCCGAAAAGTCTCCTGGAAGGTCTCCCTGTTTAATTAGCATATTATCCTTTTATTAGTATAGAGGTCTGGTGCATGGGTGGGGGCTGGCTGGTTTGCCCTGAAGGGTGGCCTGGATCAGGGTGGGGGTCCCTTGGGGTGTGGGGCAGGCTGGGTGAGGGGCTCATGGCTGCAGGCTGGCCACGGCCCCTAGTGGGGAACTCTTACTCCATGGGGGTGTGGCCAGCCTGGGTGAGGGGCTGAGGGCCGTTTTTAGGCTGGCTATGTCCCCCGGTGACCCAGGCCCCCAGCCACTCCTTTAGCAGCGGCCAGGGCCGGCGGGAAGCTTGGCTTCGTCACCAGGGGCAACCCAAGCCTCCTGCTTGCTCCAGCTTCATGGCTGCCGCCATCTTTGTTGGGTTAATTTGCATACTCTTGATTGGCTGGTGGGCAGAGCAAAGGGACAGTCAATTTGCATGTTTCTCTTTTATTGGTGTAGATTATATACCTAATGTATACATAATGGGATATTATTCAGCCATGAGAAAGCAGGATATCTTGACATTTGCAACTCATGAATGGACCTTGAATGGATATTATGCTAAGTGAGATAAGTCAGAGAAAGACAAATACCGTATGCTCTCACTTATATGTAGAATCTAAAACAAAACAAACTCACTGATACAAAGAAAAGATTGCTGGTTGCCAGAGGGGTGGGGATGGTGGGATGCAAACTGGTGAAGGTGAAGGTGGTCAAAAGGTACAAACTTCCACTTAAAAATAACTCAAAAAATAACAATAAAAACAACAATAATATAATGTTGATCATCATTAGTGATGAGGAAAATACAGTTAAGCTCAAGATCAGATACTACTACTTGCCTATTGGAATGGTTAATGTAAAATGTAACAACACCAAGTGCTGGAGAGGATGCTGAGCAACTTAGACTTCACACATTGCTGGGAAGAATGTAAAATAGTACAACCATTCTGGAAAAGTTTGGCAATTTCTTATAAAGCTGAGTATAACTTACCAAATATCCCAATGATCATTACCTGCATATGTATTGTAGAGGAATAGACATTTACATTCACACAAAACCCTATATGCAGATTTCATAGCATCATTATGATTTATAAGAGCTGAAACCAGGAAACAATACAAATCTCTTTCACGAGTTTGAATGGCTAAACAAACTGGTATAGCTAGTGTATGTACTCACTAATAAAAAGAAAACTATTCTCAACTCAAATAATTAAGAGCAATTTGCCAAGTGACAAAAACACGAAATGCTTACATGGTCCCTATTAGTAAAACTTTATAAATTTGTATAAATAAATACAGTTGATTTATATAAAATGTATAAAACCCAATTATAAAATGATTTCTATAACATTCATGAAATGACAAAATTAAACTGATGGAAAACAGGTCAAGTGTTTGCCAGAGGTAGGTTTAGATAGAGGATATGAGCCTAAAAAACGTTAGCATGGGGAAGCCTGTGGATAAAGCAATTTTCCATCATGGTTGTGGTTATTTTGGATCTATATAAGGTAATAAAGCTTAGAATTACAAACTTTAAAAAAATACATGTAAAATCTAATAGAATCTAAATAAGGTTAAGAGACTCATTAACAGTATACTACCAATGTCATTTTTCTGGATTCAACAAAAAAGTGGTTTTATCAGATGTTTTTACTGGGAGTAGCTGGGTAAAGAATACTAGGAAAGTCTATGGACTGTTTTGCAATTTCTTGTAAATTAAAATAATTTCAAATTAAACATTTTATAAAAATAACTTTGAAAGTGGTTTTATAAAATATTTAGCCCTAGTTGGTTTGGCTCAGTGAATAGTCATCGGCCTGCGCTCTGAAGGGTCCCAGGTTCGATTCTGGCCAAGGGCACATGCCCGGGTTGCAGGCTCGATCCCCAGTAGGGGGTGTGCAGGAGGCAGCAGATCAATGATTACTTCTCATCATTGATGTTTCTATCTCTCTCTCCCTCTCCCTTCCTCTCTGAAATCAACAAAAATATTTTAAAAAGTATTTGGCCATACTTATAAACTTGATTGGGTAAGTATAAATTTGTGGTATATTTATAAATTTAAAATAATGTTTCCTTTTAAACCATTTCTGTATGATAAATTTATAATTAAATTTAGAGCCAAAGAAAGGTGAGAGCTAATCATATAATATGAGGTCATAGAACACTCCATAGAATACTCCTGTGTTGCATTTAACAGTAAAAATTAATCAGGAATGAGGAAAGCACACTAGTTTTTATCAGGTGAATTATCTAATGTAAAATGAAGTTAGACTTATAACAGAGAACACTCAGCCCGGCTGGTGTTCTCAGTGGTTGAGTGTGGAACTATGAACCAGGCCATGGTTCGATTCCCATTGTTGTGCCGTCTCGATCCCAGGTAGGGGGTGCGCAGAAGGCAGCCGATCAATGATTCTTTCTCACCATTGATGTTTCTATCTCTCTCTCTCCCTGTTCCTTCCTCTCTGAAATCAATGAAAAATATATTTAAAAGAAACGGAGCATGCTTTAGTTTGAGAACCATTGGTACAGATTCAAAATAAAACCACCGCAGTTTGGTCTTTAAAAAACAAACAAAAAAACCCCACTCAAACATTATCCCTTTTCATAGTACTTCTTTCCTTTGTAAATTCTCTGACATTTGACTAAAAGTGCTGTAAATTTAGCATGTTCATAAAGCCTTAACTTCTATATAATTTTCAAACAAGGGATAGACTGTGTCAATGAAATTATGAAATATATGCAGTTCTCTTAAAGTTTGTCTCCAGTGTGAACTCTCTCACTGAGGTCTTCTTTCTGGGTAGAGGCTTTCCCATGGTTACCACATTTGTTTGTTTTTTATTGCTTGTCTGTTTTTTATACTTCTACAAACTGATGAACACACTGATGATCTATGACAATCCCTGATAATAAAGTCTATCTTCCCACTGAAGGCTTTCCTCGTCTCTGTATTCACAGAATTTGTTTCAATATACACTTTTCATACTATATTGAAGCTAGAAAGCTTTGCTGAGACATATAATGAAGCTGGAAAGGCATCTTCACATTGGATGTATCAGAGTTTTTCCAACATGTTTTCACTGACAGAAAATGTGAGGTAAGGATCACTCAAGGCATTACCACAGTCACTGTCTTCACCAAGTTAATCTCCTGGGTAAATTCCTTCATCTCCTCAAGGCATACGTTTAACAGGCATTACCATGTTTGCATTATGATCTGCTAGAAACACCGATGTTTAATGAGGCCGTGGTTGTCCCAGAAGGCATTCTATGGAAATTGCATTAATAGTTGTTCTGCATGACTTCACTGACAGGTAATGACCTGTGACTCTCCGTTAAAGGAATTTCCAACTTGAATGAATCTATCCATTTATCTTGTGTGCGTTTTCTGATGTTTAACAAGATGTGACAATTGGGAGAAGGCTTTCTCACATATGCTGCACTTGTAGGGTCTCTCTCCTGTGTGAGTTCTTTGGTGGACATTGAGGACTGACTTTGTGGCGAAGGCTTTCCCACATGCCTTGCACTCATAAGGTTTCTCTCCTGTGTGGCTTCTCTGATGGGTAATGAGACCATATCTGTGAGAATACTGTTTTCCACACTCACTACATACAAAGGGTGTCTTCCCTGTATGACATCGCTCATGTTGTCTGAGGCTTATCTTCTGGCTGAAGGCCTTCCCACACGCATTGCATGCATAGGGTTTTTCTCCTGTGTGAGTTCGCTGATGTATAATGAGAGTGCACTTAGTGGTGAAGCCTTTCCCACATTCCTCACATATGTACAGTTTCTCTCCTGTATGAGTTCGCTGGTGTATAGTGAGCTTGCGCTTCACGGTGAAGCCTTTGCCACACTCGCTGCATATATAAGATTTTTCCCCTGTATGAGATCTTTGATGAACAATGAGATTACTCTTCACAGTGAAGTCTCTTCCACATTCATCACATACATAGGGTTTCTCTCCAGTGTGTGTTCGCTGATGTACAACAAGATAGTGCTGCATGGTGAAGCCTTTCCCACACTCACTGCATACGTAGGGTTTCTCCCCTGTGTGAGTTCGCTGATGCACAATTAGATTGCTCTTCACAGTGAAGCCTTTCCCACAGTCGTTGCAAACATAAGGCTTCTCTCCACTATGTGTTCGCTGATGTGCAATCAGGTAGCGCTTCACGGTGAACCCTTTCCCACAGTCGTTGCATATATAGGCTTTCTCTCCTGAATGGGTTTGCTGATGTCTGGTGAGACCAGGGTTCACAGGAAAGCCCTTTCTGCATTCGGTGGTTATATAGAGTTTGTCTCGTGTTTGAGTTTTCTGAGGTTGAGTGAGAATGACATTTCTGGAGGATTTCCATGAATCACACCCATGGCTTTTCTCTCCTGTATGCATGCCCCCAGGGTTAATGAGCTGAGATGTCCTGATGCAGGCTTTCTCACCTTGGATGCAAGCTTGGGATTTCTCTATTTTATGAGTCTTCTGATGCTTAAAGACTTGTAATTCAGGTCTGATATGTTTTTCACTTTTAGGGATTTCTGTTCCAGTGTATAGCTGTTCATGAGTACCATGTAGAAAGCATTTCTCATCTCCATTAAACTCAATGGGGTTCTTGACTTCATATCTTTCCTTCTGGTTAGTTAAACTCGATTTCAAAGCTTTCCTACGTAATTCCAACATACGATTATGCATTATGGCTATATTTGTTCTGCTAAGATGAAAAGTATTTCTAAGTGCATTCCTTTCATTGCATTGTTGTATGCTCTTCAGAACTATTTGGTTGTGAGAGTGCTCCTGCAGACAACTGTCAACGTTCCTGATTCCTAGTAAAAAGAGAATAACAAATTTCTTAGAATAAAAGTGCTTAGCCCTGGCCAGTGTTTCTCAGTGGTTAGAGCATCAGCCTGTGCACTGAAGGGTTGCAGGTTTGATTCCCAGTCAAGGGCTGGTACCTGGGTTGCAGGTTTAATCCCCAGCCCCAGTCGGGGTGCATGTGGGAGGCAATCTATGTGTCTCTCTCACATCGATGTCTTTCTCTCTCTCCTTCCCTTCCTCCACTCTCTATAAATCATGGAAAAAAATATCCTCGGGCGAGCATTAACAAAAACAAAAAACAAAAAGAATAAAAGTGCTTAAAAGATGATGTGGGGACTGGCTCTTCATTGTCGACTGTCACATCCCATAAAGATGTAAGGTGAAAAATTATCAGATCCAAGAAGAAAAAAGGAGTATGTTTAAAGCAAAACAACCACAAAGAGAAAGAGTTCTTATCTCAGGAGATCCATATGTGGAGGAGCCGTTTAGGTATCCACAGACACCCTCAGAGCTGTGAGCCCTTCTCTCTCTCTTTAAAAAAAATATATTTTTATTGATTTCAGAGAGGAAGGGAGAGGGAGAGAGATAGAAACATCAATGATGAGAGATAATCATTGATTGACTGCTTCCTACACGCCCACACGTAGGATCAAGCCCACAACCTGGGCATATGCCCTGACCGGGAATCAAACCGTGACCTCCTTGTTCATAGGTCAGCACTCAACCATTGAGCCTTGCCAGCTGGGCGAGCCCTTCTCTTAATGACTAGAATATGACTTCCAGGGCCACTCCCTTGCTGGCTCTCACTCACTCACCTGGACAGCTTCCAGTATAGATATCATCCTCTATTCGTGGTTCATCTCCATGTTCCAACCTGGACAGAACATCTGGCTTGGCAGTGTGATACCCTGATCAGGAGAAATGACACAAGACAGACACAGTGACGTGGATATGGTATAGTATGTGAAGATAGCAAAGGCCAGTGACAGGGCACCTCTAAGTGACACAGGGAGCTGTACTTACCCAGTGAAACCATATTGTTATAGTTCTCCAACATCACATCCCGATATAGGTCTTTCTGAGCAGGGTCCAGGAGCTGCCACTCCTCCCAGCTGAACTCCACAGCCACATCCTCCAATGTCAGCAATTCCTGTAATAACACAGTCCTGTTTACTGTGATAACTCCCTTTGCTAACATGGAAAATGTTAGCTGTTCCAGTTTTTAACACATAGCCTGCATCTATATACTTTTCTCAAATATATTTTAGTAAAAACAAAACCTATCTTTATAGGTACAGTTTAGCATGTATTTCCAAATACTAATGTAGAAATAACATTGGGACAAATAAAATATTCCTAGATTACAACAAAGCCCCACATCTAGAATTTATAAGACAAGTGTTTTTAATAAGTATTAAAAAAACCCCACAGAGCCCTAGCTGGTTGGGCTCAGTGGATAGAGTGTCAGCCTGCGGACTGAAGGGTCCCAGGTTTGATTCTGGTCAAGGGCACATGCCTGGGTTGCAGGCTCAATCCCCAGTGGGGGCATGCAGAAGGCAGCCAATCAATGATTGCCTCTCATCACTGATGTTTCTATCTCTCCTCTCTTCCTCTCTGAAATCAATAAAAATATATTTTAAAAAATAATGAATAAAATAACAGAAATTATACAATGTATGTTTAAATCCAAATAGACCATTAAAGTTGATTTGGATGATTTTAGGGGAAAGAATTTATAATAACAAAACATACACACATACATATACTAATGGATAGATGAACAGTATATTCAGTACACTGTAGTGACCCAGAATATATAACTGAAGAAATAACAGAAAATACAACAGAGGGAGAAGAGAATAAAAACATAAGGAAGAGGTTATTAAATGTAGCATAGCCTGGCCGATGGGTGAGTGTTGACCAATGAACTAGGACAGTGGTTGGCAAACTGCGGCTCGCGAACCACATGCGGCTCTTTGACACCTTGAGTGTGGCTCTTCCACAAAATACCATGGCCTGGGCAAGTTTATTTTGAAGAAGTGGCCTTAGAAGAAGTTTAAGTTTTAAAAATTTGGCTCTCAAAAGAAATTTCAATCGTAGTACTGTTGGTATTTGGCTCTGTTGACTAAATGAGTTTGCCGACCACTGAATTAGGAGGTCACGATTCCATTCCTGGCCAGGGCACATGCCCAGGTTGCAGGCTGGATCCCCAGTAGGGGATGTGCAAGAGGCAGCTGATCAATGATTCTCTCTCATCATCGATGTTTCTATCACTCTCCCCCTCTCTCTGCCTCTCTCTGCAATAAATTTAGCAAAAGAGTATAGCATCAACAAATCTAACGTATGCCTACTTATAGTTTCTAAAAGAGAAAAGAGTAATGTAGAAGCAGTATTCAAAGAACTAAAAGCTGAAAATTTTCAGTACTGATTAAACACTGCTAACCTCAGATTCAGATATCCTAACAAATATATATAACCTATATAACTAAGAGCAACTTCCCAGGAATCAGAGACAAATGTCATGCAAATTCCTTATAACCTTCTAGATATTCATACCCCTGTGCAGTACCCTTCCCTTGAGCATGGGCTGACGGGCTGACTAGTAAATTGTTTCTAAAAAAAGCATACAGCAAGAGTGATGAGATGGCACTCTTACAATTAGGCTATATATACATCATCTTGCTATGGGATCCGCTCTTTGATGATTTTGATGAAGCAAGGTGGCATTGAGGGAGGCTCACATGGCAAGAAGTTAAGAGTGGTCTACCTCAGCAGACAGGTATAACTGAGGATCTCGTTTGTTCAGCCTTTCTGGAAATGAATTCTGCCAACAACCAAGTCAATGAATTTAGAAGTGCATTCTTCCCCACTTGAGTCTTCAGATCACACTTTACTCTGGCTTATGGCCTCATGAGACACTAAAGCAAAGTATACAGCAGTGATATGCTTTAAAAAAAAAAAGTTGATTTTTGTCCCCGATTCCTGGGACACACGGGTCCTAAATGCTTAGAATGTCTAGAGATATAAGTATTTTTTTAAATATGTTTTCATTGAGCCCTAACCAGTTTGGCTCAGTGGATGATAGAGCATCGGCCTGCGGACTGAAGGGTCCCAGGTTCTACTCCGGTCAAGGGCATGTACCTTGGTTGCGGGCACATCCCCAGTAGGTGTATGCAGGAGGCAGCTGATCAATGTTTCTCTGAAATTGATGCTTCTAACTCTCTATCCCTCTCCCTTCCTCTCTGTAAAAATCAATAAAATATATTTAAAAAATTTTGTTTTCATTGATTTTTTTATTGATTTCAGAGAGGGATGGGGGAGGGAGGGGGGAGAGAGAGAGAGAGAGAGAGAGAGAGAGAGAGAGAGAGAGAGAAATCAATGATGAAAAAGAATCATTGATCAGCTGCCTTCTGCACGCCCCATACTGGGGATCCAGTCCACAGCCCTGGCATGTGCCCTTGACCAGAATCGAACAGAATGCTCTATCCACTGAGCCAGACCAGCTAGGACTGTTAAGTATTTTTTGTATGCTAATGACTCAAGGGGGCAGAAGGGTTTAGTTAGCTTTGGGATAGGGACTGGTTGCCAGAGGAACAAAACATTGATTAAAGGAATGGAATTTTCAGCCCCACTCCTAAAACCTAAACTGAGGAGAGAGGGGCTGGACATTGAGTTCAAGCCTCATGGCCAATGATTTTATCAATGAAGCCCAACAAATGAGACCTCCGTAAAACCCCCAAACCATAGGTTTGGCAAGCTTCCACGTTGGTGAACACATTGAGGTAATGAAAGAGTGGCACACCTCAATACCTGGCCCTCTGCATCTCTTCCATGTTACTGTTCCTGAGTTGTATCCTTTATAACAATCCTATAAACGTTAAGTAAAATGCCTTCTTGAATTCTGTGAATTGTTCTAGAAAATTCCCAAACCTGAGGAGGAGCTTGTGAAAACCCCTGGTTTATAACAGGTCATTTGGAAGTACAGGAGGCCCAGGACTTGGGACTGGCATCTGAAATGGAGGCAGCTGATTGATGTTTCTCTCTCATCGATGTTTCTAACTCTCTATCCTTCTCCCTTCCTTTGTGTAAAAAATCAATAAAATATATATATTTAAAAAAAAAGAATATTGGGGTCCTGACATGCCTGCAACCGTAACATCCATGTCAGAGAACTAGAGCACACATATTTGGCATCAGGAAGAAAAAACGTTCCCATGTGGTGTGAGAAGTGTTGCGGGTAAAAACAACATGAAGCAGCTAAGCCATGCCAATGTTACTGACACACAGAACATGAGAGAGAAAAAGACACGTGTTTGAAGTTGCTACGTTTTGGAGTACTTTGTTAGGTACCTGTCTGGGAAAAAGTTGCTTCTGTTTTCCTTTACACGCTACTACAGAACACTTCTGGGACCAGACGTGTGGGTTTTCCACACCGAGAAATCCTGGCACTAACTGCCTGGAGTGCAGATGCCATAGGTTAAGGGTTCATTTCCACAAGATTGTCCACACTTCAGACACCAATGGTCTCCAGGAAACCCACTGTCTGATTGACTACAAATTTGAGGTTCCCATAACCTTCTTCTTGGGTTCAGTCATTCGCTAGCACAGTTCACAGAACTCAGAGATATAAGAGGCAAAGTGACAGACAGCTGATGTGACCCATAGAATCCACCACACCACACAATCTGTTCCAATATTAGTCATTTGGAATGACCCCTAGAAACAGTGTTTTCCTGATCTCACTGTCCTAATTTCCAGTTTGAGTCTAAGTTAATTTACCCAGAACCCAATTACCCCAATTTATCCTTTATTTAGTTGATTTTATTTATTTTTTTATGATGGCCTTTTAAAAATATATATATTTTTTATTGATTTTTTACAGAAAGGAAAGAAGAGGGATAGAGAGTTAGAAACATCGATGAGAGAGAAACATCGATCAGCTGCCTCCTGCACACCCCCTACTGGGAATGTGCCTGTAACCAAGGTACATGCCCTTGATCGGAATCAAACCTGGGACCCTTCAGTCCACAGGCTGGCGCTCTATCCACTGAGCTAAACCAATTAGGGCTAGTTGATTTTTTTAAATGTCACCACAAACCTGTAAGAAAACTAAGGAAAGGTAAAAGAAATAAAAAATTACCTGGGCTCCCATCATTTTCTTCTGTGCTCAGGAAATACTGAGTTCCATGGATTCTATGTATGTTGTGTCCTCTGCATCTGCCATAAAGTCCTTAGAGTTAGAAATCTAGTTTTCCAGTTATTTGTCCCCAGAAATTATGGTATCCAAGCTGAAGAGCCTCCTTTTTCTTCCTTCATTCCTTTACTTGATGCCTCTTACTATTGGGGAGCCAGGACCTGTGGGCTGAGGAGCAAATTGACTTTGAGTGGACATTCCTTCTGGGCCCAGATGTTGTCACTGTTACCATACACTTTGCTTAAAGAAAGGACCCCAATATTCTTTAAAAAAAAAAAAAAATATATATATATATATATATATATATATATATATATATATATATTTGATTTCTTACAGAGAGGAAGGGAGAAGGGTAGGAAATTAGAAACATCGATGAGAGAGAAACATCAATCAGCTGCCTCCTGCACACCCCCTACTGGGGATGTGCCTGCAACCAAGGTACATGCCCTTGACTGGAATCGAACCTGGGACCCTTCAGTCCGCAGGCCAATGCTCTATCCACTGAACCAAACTGGTTAGGGCAGGACCCCAATATTCTGGTGTCCCAGAGGCTTTCACCCTCTAGGACAATGTCTGTAGTTAGACATATGTCAGTTTGGCAGTTTCTTTCAAAACTAAACATACTCTTATAAGATCCCAAAAGCACATTCCTTGGTACTTACCAAAATGATATGAAAATTTATGTCTACTCAGAAATCTGATTATAGATGATTATAGGATCTTCAGACAATCAAATATTACTCAGCAATCAAAGGAAATTAGCTATCAAGTAATAAAAAAAAACAAGCAGAGCTGGTTCTTTGAAAACATAAACAAGATTAATGAACCTGTAGCCAGATTCATCATGAAACTAAGAGAGAGGATTCAAATAAATAAAATCAGAAATGAAAGACAAGTAACAACTGACATCACAGAGATACACCGGATTCTAAGAAAATATTATGAACAACTATATTGCAACAAGTTGGAAAACGTGGGTGAAATGGATAAATTCCTAGAAATATACAATCTTCCAAAACTGAATCAGGAAGAATCAGAAAATCTGAATAGACCAATTACAACTAATGAAATCAAAGCAGTAATTAAAAAATACCTCCCAGAAATCAGAGTCCTGGACCAGATGGCTTCACAGGTGAATTTAACCAAATATTTAAAGAAGAATAACACCTATCCTTCTAAACTATTAAAAAAATTCAAGAGGAGAGAACACTTCCAAGCTTATTTTATTAGGCCAGCATTATCCTAATAACAAAACCGGAAAAAGACACTACAAATAAAGAAAATTATAGGCCAATATCTCTCATAAACATAAATGCTAAAACATCAACAAAATATTAGCAAACTGGATCCAGCATTACATTTAAAAGATCATACACCATGATTAAGTGGGATTTATTCTAGGGATGCAAGGTTAGTACAATATTAGCAAATCAATAAAAGTGATATATAAACATAATGAAGGATAAAAATCACATGATCATATCAATAGATGTAGAAAAAGCATTTGATAAAATCCAGCATCCATTTATGATAAAAACTCTCAGCAAAGTGGGAATAAAGGGATCAAAACTCAACATAATGAAGTCCATATATGACAAACCCATAGCCAACTTCATACTCAATGGGCGAAACTAAAAGTGTTTCCCTTAAGATCCGGAAGAAGACAGGGATGTCCACTTTCACCACTCTTTTTTTTTTTTTTTAATATATTTTATTGATTTTTCTACAGAGGAAGGGAGAGGGACAGAGAGCTAGAAACATCAATGAGAGAGAAACATCGATCAGCTGCCTCCTTGCACACCCCCTACTGGGGATGTGCCTGCAACCAAGGTACATGCCCTTGACCGGAATCGAACCTGGGACCCTTGAGTCCTCAGGCCGACGCTCTATCCACTGAGCCAAACCAGTTAGGGCTCACCACTCTTAATCAATATAGTACTGGAAGTCCTAGCCACAGCAATCAGACAAGAAGAAATAGAAGGCATCCAAATTGGAAAGGAGGAAGTAAAATGGGCATTATTCACACATGTCAAGACACTGTACATAGAAAAGCCTAGCCCTAGCCAGTTTGGCTCAGTGGATAGAGTGTTGGCCTGAGGACTGAAGGGTCCCAGGTTTGATTCTGGCCAAGGGCACATGCCCGGGTTGCAGGCTCGATCCCCAGTGGGGGGTATGCAGGAGGCAGCCAGTCAGTGATTCTCTCTCATCATTGATGTTTCTATCTCTCTTGACCTCTCCCATCCTCTCTGAAATAAATAAAAGAAATATATTTTTTTAAAAAAAGAAAACCCTAAATACTCCACCAAAAAATGACTAGAACTGATAAATGAAATTAGTAAGGTAGCAGGATGCAAAACTAATATTCAGAAATCAGTGGTATTTTAATAGCCCAAGAATGAACTATCAGGAAGAGAAATTAAGAAAACAATCCCACATACTACTGCAACAAGTAAAAATAAGGTACCTAGGAATAAATTTAACCAAGGAGGTAAATGACCTATACTTGGAAAATTATAGGATACTGAAGAAAGAAACTGAGGAAGGTACAAATAAGTGGAAACATATATCCATGTTCATGGATAGGAAAAATTAACAACATTAAAATGCCCATATTGCCCTAACCGGTTTGGCTCAGTGGATGGAGCATCGGCCTGTGGACTGAAGGGTCCCAGGTTTGGTTCTGGTCAAGGGCATGTACCTTGGTTGCTGGCACATCCCCAGTAGGAGGTGTGCAGGAGGCAGCTGATCAATGTTTCTCTCTCATTGATGTTTCTGGCTCTCTATCCCTCTCCCTTCCTCTCTGTAAAAAATCAATAAAATATATTTTTAAAAAATAAAAAAATATTCATACTATTCAAAGCAATATATAGATTCAACACAATTCCCATTAACATACCAATGGCATATCTCACAGATCTACAACAAATATTCCAAAAATTTATATGGCCTCATAAAAGACCCCAATAGCCTTAGCAATCTTGAGAAAGAAGAATAAGGTTGGAGGTAACACACTACCTGATATCAAACTATACTTATTACAAGACCATAGTAATTAAAACAGCATGGTACGGGCATAAGAACAGGAATGTAGATCAATGTAACAGAATAGAGAGCCCAGAAATAAACCCACGCCTTTATGGTCAACTGATATTTGACAAAGGAGGCAAAAACATATAATGGGGTAAAGACAATATAATAATAAATGGTATTGGGAAAATTGGACAAATAAATGCAAAAAAAAAAAAAAAAAAAGAAACGAGACTGCCAACTTATACCATATACAAGAATAAACTCAAAATGAATTAAAAACATAAATTTAAAATCCTAAAAGAAAAATAGGCAAAGGCAGTAAAATCGCAGACATTTCTTACAGCAGTATCTTTTGCTAAGATAGATAGCTCCTCAGATAAGGGAGACAAAGGAAAAAAATAAATGTGACTACATCAAACTAAAAAGCTTTTGCACAGCTAAAGGAAACATCAACAAAATGAAAAAGCAACCCACTGAATGGGAGAACATATTCACCAATGATACATCTGATAAGAGGTTAATTTCCAAAATATATAAGAACTTATACACCTAAACATAAAGAAGTCAAGTAATCCAATGGAAAACATAAGCACAGGATGCTAATAGGCACTTCTCCAAAGAGGACATACAGATGGCCAGTATGAAAAGATGTTCATCAGAGAAATGAAAAAGCCCCAATGAGATATCACCTCATACTTGTGAGAATGGTTATCATCAATACATCAAACAGCAAGTGTTGGTGAGCATGTAAAGAAAAGGGAACCCTCATGCACTGTTGCTGGGAATGAAGACTGGTGCAGCTAATGTGGGAAACAGTATAGAGTTTCTTCAAAAATTTAAAAATGAAACTGTCTTTTGACCCAGTGACTCCACTCCTGGGAATGAATATATGCACTCCCAGGCTCACTGCAGCATTATTTACAATAGCCAAAATCTGAAAACAGCCCTCGTGCCCATTAGTAAATTAGTGGATAAGGAAGTTGTGGTACATTCACACAATGGAATACTACTTGGCCATAAAAAAAAGAAGGAAATCTTACCTTTTGTGATAGCATGGATTAATCTCCAACATTTACAGGGAACTCATACAACTTAACAAAAGGAAGATAAACAACCCAATCAAAAAATGGGCAACACACCTAAATAGTCACTTTTCGAAAGAAGACAGAAGGAAGGCCAAGAGACATATGAAAACATGCTCAAAGTCACTAATCAACCGAGAGATGCAAATGAAAATGACAATGTAGTACCACCTCACACCTGTCAGAATGGCTATCATCAACAAATCAACAAACAACAAGTGCTGGCGAGGATGTGGAGGAAAAGGAACCCTCGTGCATGGCTGGTGGGAATGCAGATTGGTGCAGCCACTGTGGAGGACAGTGTGGAGTTTCCTCAAAAAACTAAAAATGGAACTGCCATTTGACCTAGTAATCCCACTTCCAGGACTATATCCCAAGAAACCAAAAACACCAATTGGAAAGGATACATGCACCCCTATGTTCACAGCAGCACAATTTACAATAGCTAGGATTTGGAAACAGCCTAAGTGCCCATCAGCAGATGAGTGGATTAAAAAACAGTGGTACATCTACACAATGGAATACTACGCTGCTGTAAAAAGGAAGGAACTCCTATCATTTGCAACAGCCTGGATGGACCTGGAGAGCATTATGCTAAGCGAAATAAGTCAGTTGGAAAAAGATTAAATATCACATGATTTCACTCATTTGTGGAATATAAGGAACAACATAAAATGATGAACAAAAACAGATCCAGAGACAGAGAAGCATAAATCAGACCGTCAAACCTCAGAGGGAAGGTAGGGGAGGGTGGGGGGAAGGGGAGGAGATCAACCAAAGGACTTGTATGCATACATATAAGCCTAACCAATGGACACAGACACCAGGGGGGTGAGGGCATGAGCGGGGAGGTGCGGGGGCAATGGGGGGATAAGGACACATATGTAATACCTTAATCACTAAAGAAAAGGAGCCCTGACTGGTTTGGCTCAGTGGATAGAGCATCAGCCTGAGGACTCAAGGGCCCCAGGTTCGATTCCGATCAAGGGCATGTACCTTGGTTGTGGGCACATCCCCAGTTAGGGGGTGTGCAAGAGGCAGCTGATCGATGTTTCTCTCTCATTGATGTTTCTAACTCTCCTTCTCCCTTCCTCTCTGTAAAAATCAAAATATATATTTTTAAAAATAAAGGAAAAAAAATTACTACCAACAGCTTGCTCATACCACAAGCATTTACTCATACCATTAACAAAACTGGACCACAAAACATACTTTGTAAAGACTGGCGTTAAACCAAACTCCCCCCACCCCATTCTCTATTTTCCCATACCAGCAATTTCCCACAGAAACTACAAACAGATATAAACTCAACCTCCGGGGACAGTAGGGGTCTCCTTTCTCTTGTGAGAAGAGCCCTCCCTACTCTGTCTGCGGAGTGGCTTTTCTTGCTTGTCCTCTTTGTTCAATAAAACCTGCTTTTCCAGGTACGTTCTCCCTCCCTTGGTTTATTCTCTTCCCTCACTTCTTCTACTAAAGTCTAAGGGTCCCTAGAGACTTGCAATGGGGGAAGCAATGGGCAGTGTCAGCTCCTGGGGGCGGTGGGGGAGGTGAGATATGCCCTGACCTATCCCAAGGCCCCCCTTTCTCTGACTTCTCAGGAAAAAGGAAGCAGCCCCACTTAGGCTCTCTCCTGTTGCTTCTTCTGTCCTAAGCCCTTCCGTGGTTCGCTGTCTCCAGCTTTAATAAAGCTTTCTCAAAACAAAAACTAAAACCCCTTCTCTTCCACTTCACTCCAAGGTTTGATGGGGAAAGTAAGACATTTTGGGGGGGCTAGCAATCTGAATCTGTGCCAGTAACCTAATGTACATTCTTTTTAAAAAAAAAACATTTTTATTGATTTTTTTACAGAGAGGAGAGGGAGAGAGAGTTAGAAACATCGATGAGAGAGAAACATCTATCAGCTTCCTCCTGCACATCCTCCAACCAAGGTACATGCCCTTGACCGGAATAGAACCTGGGACCCTTTAGTCCGCAGGCCTACGCCCTGTCCACTGAGCCAAATTGGTCAGGACTCTAATGTACATTCTTGATTGCCTGTAATTATGTCACTACCCCTTTCTTCATAATCTGGTCTTGCAAGACCTGTTTACCTAAACACTCACATTTTACAGAGGCCATAAACCATGAACAGTACACAACCCCCAGAGGGGGTTATCAGTGCTTGCGCCGGGCCTTTAGGTGTGGTCTCATGGCCCCCATCCTAACACATGGGGCTTTTTGCAAAGCCTGCCAAAGGTCCGGAAGTTCCATCCATATCTGGGGGACAAACAAACCAAAGGGAGCCCTAACAGGTTTGGCTCAGTGGATAGAGAGCATCGGCCTGCGGACTGAAGGGTCCCAGGTTCGATTCTGGTCAAAGGCATGTACCTTGGTTGTGGGCACATCCCCAGTAGGAGGTGTGCAGGAGGCAGCTGATTAATGTTTCTCTCTTATCGATGTTTCTAACTCTCTATCCCTCGCCCTTCCTCTCTGTAAAAAAATCAATAAAATGTTTTTTTAAAAAAGGAAAATAAACCAAACGGTATAAAGGGAGAGCTTCCTCCATATTGGTTTGCTCAGGATTTGGAGACAAACAGTCTCCTCTGAGTCACTGTACTAGCACATGCGAAACATCTGAAAAGAAATAGGTTTTTTCTGTGTCTCCAAGTACTCCTGTGTATTTTTGGTCGTCTGGTAAATTCTGTAACAGGTTCCGTCTTGCATTCTTTCCTGCCAGAAGCCAAGAACCCTTTTTAATTCCAGTCCTTATTAGGGACTCGCCCCTCAGGCATCAGTGGGACCCACAAGTTTTTAGGACGGACTAGCACTGGAAGGAGTGACCTGGCTTTGGGTTAACTGGGGGCAGGCATCCTTCCGGTCTGTTTCCGGGAATCCAGGTTTGAGCCAGAACCTAATGATTCTGGGGGCCCTGCCCTCTCAACAACCCCACCAGGCATCTCTACGAGTCCTATACTGAAAGCCATATTAAACCCCAAACATGCCCCAGAAACCAAAAGGGTCGCCCCCAAACCCAGGCTTCTCTGCCACTGAGCACTGCGTCCGCTGACAGACTTTCCGCCCCAGCTCTCACCCGCTGAGTCCCACAAGCGGAGCGACCCACGTGAACCTCAAACCCAGAGAGTCGGGTTCCCGGTGGGTGATTTCTTCACTCTCTTATTCCCTTCCTGCCTGCCCAAGGCCCCGTCACCAACAGCCAGATCCCTTCGTGACGGAATCCGAAAAAATCCCCAACCACAACGGCCCACACGCTCACGTGTCACGAGCTCCGCAAGCCGAGAATCCGAGCCTAGAGCCTGACTCCCCTGATCCCGAGCCCCGACTCCCCTGATCCCGAGCCCCGTCTCACCTGATCCCGAGCCCCTCCGGACACCGCGGGCAGTGACGGAAGGCTGAGCCCAGGTCCGAAGCCACTTCCCATTCGCGGTTCCTAAGGACGCTCACCGGCAGGCACCAGGGAGTCCCGCGAGGACAGTCCAGCGATGCCGGACTTCCTGGTTCCAACTGTGGGCCCCGCTCTATGACGTACGTGGCCACGCCCACCCGTCGTTTGAGACCGGAGCGGCTGTAACGGCCACCTCGATGCTGCTACCTCCTGGTTGGAGGGACGGTCAACATTGCCGCGTATCTGTACGAGTTTAGAGGCGGTGCCTACCCAAGGCCGACAAGGCGCGCTCCGCCCGCTGGGGAAACAAGGAAAGATGGCGGCGCCCTGTGCGCACCGTTTATCTGGGCACAATGGGAGCGGCCATCTTAGACGAAGGCAGGTGTCCGTACGGCAGAGTTGGCTGAGATCGCGGATGCTGGTAGAAGCCGAGATATCGCCGGAGAGGTAGTGGGCACGGAGTTGACAAAGGAGCGGTCATTTAAAGGCTCGGGTCCGCGGACAGCGCGGTTGTGTGTGGAGTGGATAAGGCATTTGTGGTTTAGAGGGAAGTAAGACGCACTTAAAAGGGCGGCGCTCCATCAAAGTGATGATACTCTCGTGGGAACGGACACATAGCTTCCTCTAGCGCAGAAAGGGATGAAGTGAAGGGGCAAATTGTGTAGTTTCCCTCCAAAAGTAAATGATGATGGTGAGGCATTTAGGAATATGAAATTTTGAGGTGACACAATTATCATACTTTGCATAGTTTCCAACTAAAAAAGGGCACATTTTAAAACGTTATTTTTACGCAGGAGCGAGGGGTCTATAATTAGAGGATTTAAGTAGATCCTTTACAGAAGGCAACCTGGATCCACTTAAACTTTTTCATTTTCTTTGACCCATTGATTCTAATTACAGCAGGTTATTTGGTAAAAAAAAAAACAAAACACGTGTTTTTTAAAATTAACCACAGCTGCTTTTGTAATTTAAAAAATGTAAAAACTTAAAAACAAAATGATGAGTATCTTGGTAAATTATGAAATACCCATTTAGCATAACTGTGTATAACAATTAAAAACAATATACTAAAAAAACCCCCAACAATATACTGCAGCCCTAACCAGTTTGGATCATTGAATAGGATCATTGATCTGTGGACTGAAAGGTCCTGGGTTCCATTCTGGTCAGTTGCAGGCTTGGGGGCACAAGGGGGAGGCAACCAATCAGTGTATCACATGGTTTCTCTCTCTCCCTCCCTTCCACTCTATATAAAATCAATGGAAAAATATCGTGTGAGGATTAACCAAAAAAAAATCACCACCACCAATATACAGTTGTCAGTATAAAAAAAAGATATTATTCAGAGGACAAAAAACAGATCTGTAAGACAGTGTCTATATAATAAAAGCCTAAATGACCATTAAGGCGGACCGACCAGAACGACTGCTCGCTGTGATGCACACTGACCACCAGGGGGCAGACGCTCAACACAGGAGCTGCCCTGTGGTGATCAGTGTGTTCCCACAGGGGAAGCACAGCTCAGCCAGAAGGCAAGCTCATGGCTGGCAAGCGCAGCAGCTGTGGCGGGAGCCTCTCCTGCCTCTGCTGCAGCACTAAGGAGCAGTGAACCAAGCAGTAAGGAACAGCGAGGGGTCCTGGACTGCAAGAGGGCATAGGCCAAGCTGAGGGACCTCCTGCCCCCAGTGCATGAATTCTGTGTACTGGGTCTTTAGTGTATATTACTATGACCCTGTTATGACAAGTCATAAATGCTTGTCTTTTTGAAAATTGATTAAATAAAGCATTTACTTTGGATTAGTTTAGGATTTTGTACTCGTGGGTAGAAAATTATGTGTTTTCACATCCCAATTTTTGTGATTCTTCATTGGAAACATATCTTTATAATAATTACGTTATTTTAGTATTGTAATAAGATGTTGATTTTAGAAAAGTTTTAGGACATTTGATGATGTTGGTGTTCATAATATGGTCAAAATAAAGTAGTATAATTTTTCATAAAAATATACGTTCATGCATTTGAAAAATTGGGAAGAATATATTGTTTTTTTAAAAATATATTTTATTGATTTTTTACAGAGAGAAAGGGAGAGGGATAGTTAGGAACATCCATGGGACAGAAACATCGATCAGCTGCCTCCTGCACACCCCCCACTGGGGATGTGCCCACAACCACGGTACATGCCTTTGACCAGAATCGAACCTGGGACCCTTGAGTCTGTAGGCCGACGCTCTATCCACTGAGCCAAACCAGTCAGGGCTGGAAGAATATATTAACAATGCTTGGCTCTTAGGTACAATTATGGGTGATTTAAAATTTGTTCATTTGCTTATATGTTTTTTAATATATATAAATGAATTTGTTTTCATAATTTCTTAATAGTAAGAGTATTATATCTCCTTCAGGGATTAAATTCAGTCCTATTCACCTGGTGTATCAAGCTCTGAAAGGTGAGTTGTTCAGCATCTCACCCTGAAGTGCTCAGGGCAGCAGAAGAAGCCCATTCTGGGACCCTGATGTTCAAATTTAAATATACATGAGAAGGCTCATTTTGCAAACCCAGAGTCCTGGACTCTAGTCTCAGACATTGCTGGTGGGGATGTAGTAAATTAGTACTGCCACTATGGAAAAGTTTGGCATTTCTTATAAAGTTAAACACTAACTTAGCATAAAACTCCTCGGTGCTTATCCCAGAAAAACAAAATTGGGTACATAAATGTTTATAACATCTTTATTCATAACAATGAAATGCTGGAAACAACCCAAACATCCATCAACAGTGAACAGATAAACAAACTATACACTCATAGAGAAAAATACTACTCAGTAACAAAAAAGGAAAACTGTTTACCTGGTATACACCCAACAAAGTGGGTGGATTTTAAGAGCAATTTGCTGAGTGGAGGGAAAACAGCCTATCTCAGAGGTTACATACATTCCATTTTAAGAGCATTTAGAAATGAGAAAATTAGCTATGGAGTACTGATCAGTGGTGGCCGTAGGTCAGGGTTGGAGGGCAGTGTGTGTATAAAGGGGTAGCAGGTAGATGTATCTTTGTGTTGGCACAACGATTCTGCATCCTGATTGTGGTGGGATTTACAGATATCTATACATGTGACAAAATGTCTTAGACCTCAACACCAAAAACAAAAAAACTTCACACAAATGGAAACATAAAAAAACTAGTGAAATCCAAATAAGGTCTGTAGTCCACTTAACAACATTTTATTGGTTTTGATGATATATGATGGTTTTATTACTGAAGAGGCTGAGTAAAGGTACTCAGGCTTTGTATGATTTGTAATTCTCTGTGAGTCTAAAATTATTCCAAAACAAATTTCAGAAAGATCATATTTAAGATGTTTTCAAAACTTATAAAGTTGGAATTATATTTATGAGTATATATTTTTTACTTCTGAAGTACATAGTACCTTGAAAGAGATTAATTTAGAGCCCAAGAAATGCAAGAGCTAATCATAAAATGATATGAAGTGGACACAGAACACTCCTGCTTGTATATAACATTAAAATTTAATCAGTGTTGAGAACTGCCTACTTTAAATTTATGGAACCATTGAGTATATGGTTCAAGGTATCCTGTCCCAGAATGGACATCAGGAATATAATAAATTTAGACTTAGCTTAGAAAACTCAAGTATACATCATTTTCACAAAGCTTTCTTCATGAATCCTCTGATATTTTGCTGAAGTCACTGTACATTGTGTTTCGAGCAGTTTTATTGCTGTATGAATTCACGAGAAATGATTAATTCTGCCATATTCTTTGTCATCTAAAATTATTCTCCAGCATGAATATCAGGCAACTACTGAGGTTTAATTCTAGTCAAAGGATTTCCCATGACTGTCATGTTACTACTATGTACGAGCTCACTGATGATCTATTGTGATCACTAATGAGATAGTCTTTATTCTCACAGAAGGCTTTCCTAGTATTCCTATTCATACGATTTATATTAGCATATACTTGTCAGACATATCATTACCTAGAAATGTTTCCTCCAGACTTTCTGCATTTTTCTTACATATTAATTTTGACAAAGTGTGAGGTAATTTATTACCTAAGGCACTAGCACATTCTTTGCATTCATTAAATTTCATTCCTATGCGAATTCCATAATTTTCCATGAGTGAAAGTCTAGCAACAGGCTAAAGTACACTGACTATATTCAAGTATGCTAGGAGCACACTGCACTGAACTATCATGGTTTGACTTTGTCCCTTGCACGAGTTCACTTGTAAGTAATGAATTCAGACTCTGCAAAGGATTATGTACCTTGACTACACATTTTGTGTGTGTATTAATAAGGCTTGACAAATGAAAGGTTACCCCAATAATAGACTCCCTAGAGACTTTTATTTTATAAGTTCTTTCATATACAGTGGGTGCTGAATTCATGTTGAAGGCTTTCTCAGGCTAATTGCATACATACACTTGGTCTACTGTGTCACTTACCTTGTGGGTCATGAGATCAAGACTGTATGAATAGTATTTTCTGCAGTCAGTTCATATAAAAGAAGTCTATCTTGTGTGACATCTCTAACATTGTAAAAGGCATATTTTTTTTTCTGAAGGTGTGACCATATTCATTACATTGTTAGGGTTTGTTCCCATTATGAGTTCTATGATGTACAAGGAGATTTCTCTTTGAAGAGAAGCCCTTCCCACATTCACTACACACAAAAGGTTTCTCTCCTGTGTGAGTTCGTTGATGGACGATTAGACGACTTTTCACAGCAAAGCCTTTCCCGCATTCATTGCATGCATAAGGTTTCTCTCCAGTATGGATTTGCTGATGTAAAATGAGCTCAGTTTCCATGGCAAAGCCTTTTCCACATTCACTACACATATAGGATTTCTCTCCTGTATGAATTTGCTGATGTATGACGAGATAGCGTTTCATAGTGAAGCCTTTTCCACATTCACTGCACGTAAAGGGTTTCTCCCCAGTATGAGTTCGCTGATGTACCGTAAGGTTGCTCTTAAAGGCAAAACCTTTTCCACATTTATTGCATATATAGGGTTTCTCTCCAGTATGAGTTCGCTGGTGTAACATCAGCCCACTATTCACGATGAATCCTTTCCCACATTCACTGCATCTGTACGGTTTCTCTCCAGTATGTGTTCGCTGATGTACGACCAGCCGACTCTTCAAGGGGAAGCCTTTCCCACACTCACTGCAGGTGTATGGTTTCTCTCCAGTATGCGTTCGCTGATGTATGATAAGCATGCTCTTCACAGTGAAGCCTTTTCCACATTCGTCACATACATAGGATTTTTCTACTGTATGATTTCTCTGATGCACAATGAGGTTACTCTTCCTGGTAAAGCCTTTTCCACATTCACTGCACACATAGGGTTTCTCTCCAGTGTGAGTTCGCTGGTGTTCAATCAGACGGTTCTTCATGGTGAATCCTTTCCCACACTCATTGCATACGTATGGTTTCTCTCCTGTGTGATTTCGTTGATGTATGAGGACATAGTGCTTCGTGGTGAAAGCTTTCCCACAGTCACTGCAGGTGTAGGGTTTCTCTCCAGTATGAGTTCGCTGATGTATGATGAGCTTGCTTTTCCCAGTGAAGCCTTTCCCACATTCACCACAGATGTAGCATTTCTCTCCAGTATGATTTTGTTGATGTACAGTGAGATTACGCTTCCCTGGGAAGCCTTTTCCACATTCATTGCATATATAGGGTTTCTCTCCAGTGTGAGTTCGCTGGTGTTCAATCAGACGGCACTTCATGGTGAAGACTTTGCCACAGTCACTGCATATAAAGGATTTCTCTCTTTCATGAATTTTCTGATGTTCATTGAGCCTGGACTTTCTGGAGAATACTTTTGCACACAAACTACATCTATAAGGTTTCTCTCCTGTGTGAACTCTCTCGTGATCAGTGAGCTGAGACTTCTTAGCAAAGCTTTTTCCACATTCACTGCACACGTGGGCTTTCTCTACCTCCTGAGTTCTCTGATGCTTAGTGACCTGGGACTTATTGCTAATGGGTTTTGCACTGACAGGGAATTTAACTGCAAGATGAAAATCATGTTTGCCATGCCGAAATGACTTTCCATCTCCATTCAACTTAGCAGAGTTCTTAGTTTCATAGCTTTTACTCTGTTTGACTATACTTAAATTTGATTTCAGAGTTTTCATGTGGAAGTCAAACACACCATAATTTTGCCTGAAAGGAAAATGCCTTTTGCTTTGAGGAACACTATTTCCAAATGTATCTTGTTTGTGCTTTTGTTCCATACCTTTCAACATTCTTTGATTTTCCCAGTGACCTTGGAGATAATTATCAACTTTGCCAGTGTCTAGGAAAGAAAACAATGAATCTTTTTATAATCTTGCTTGGAATTAAACTTTCTATTTTTAAACTTTTATTTTGTTTTCCTTGCTGTGTTTTTTTAATGGCACTTTAGTGACAACCCTGTGATAACACTGTAAAAATACACCATGTGTAAATGTTCCTTATTTTTTACACATCGGTAAAAACACAATAACACAAACAAACCAAAAGGAAAAAGCAGTATACCACTAAGGTTACCACTAAGATAGTTGACCATTTATGTAGATTTAGATGCTTTGGACCTTTCAAAACATGTAGAGAGAGTAAAATACAAGCAAGTCATTTTTTTGCAACAAAGGACAAGGTTTGGAGGAATACCTTTCCACAGAACTTAGGAAGACACAGATCCCAGAGGTGGAAGAGAAAATTAATCCAGATGATGAGGGTTGCATTTGTTCAGACCAAAATTACTTATTGAATGGCCCCCTGTACCAGGTACTATGCTGGTGTTTGGAATACATATAAAATAGTCCTTACTTTCACTGATCTTAAATCTAGTTAGGGAAAACCAAAAAGAAAAGAGAAAAGAGTAAGGAGTTGGAGATTATTAAACATGGATTAAAGGAGCAATGGAGATGGTAGAAATTGAAGGAAATCAGGATATATTTGCATAGAGAAATGACAAAGCTGAATGATGAGTTCCATGGGGTGAGTGGTTAATGAAAGTGAAGAATCCAGGATTACTCTGCTAACTTGACACCATCTCCATTGCTCCTTTAATCCATGTTTAATAATCTCCAACTCTTTACTCTTGACTTGAGCCACTGGGTATGTAGAAACATCTCAAATCAAGATGAGGACTATTACTAAAATCCAGAATGTGCAGAAAAAGAAAGTATGCATTGTGTAACATAACCTATCAAATGATTACTATAAACTATCAGATGATTATAGTCATCAAGATCTGGTTGGAGATATAAGTGGAGTTAAAAATGTGGAGATAGCTCTAGCTGGTTTTGCTCAGAGGATAGAGCATCAGCCTGCGGACTAAAGGGTCCTGGTTTCAACTCCAATCAAGGGCACATGCCCAAGTTGTGGGCTCGATTCCCAATGGAGGAGGCAGCCAATCTATAATTCTCTCTCATCATTAATGTTTCTATCTCTCTCTCTCCCTTCCCTCTCTGAAATCAATAAAAAATATTTTTTAAAAATGTGGAGAGCCCGGCCGGCGTGCCTCAGTGGTTGAGCGTTGACCTATGAACCAGGAGGCCACAGTTCGATTCCCAGTCAGGGCACATGCCCGGGGTTGTGGGCTTGATCCCCAGTGGGACGTGCAGGAAGCAGCCAATCAATGATTCTCTCATCATTAATGTTTCTCTCTCTCCTTTTCCCTTCCACTCTGAAATCAATAAAAGTATATTTTAAAAAATGTGGAGATAATCAACATATACTGATATTCAAGACGAGAAATTTGGCTCATATGTTGGGAGGACATGTAATATGAAAGATGATAAAGGTACAAACCAAGATTTTAGACATTCCAACATTTAGGGTTTTTGGATTCTTTAAAGTACTTAGAGGCGCCAAATTCTGACTATGGAGTTAGAGAAAATACATACGGGGTGTAAAAAATAAATACATTACCTAGCAAGTAAGACTGTAAGGTCTTCAGAATTTGGACTAAAGTGAACTGAGACAGACTCTTGCATCATAATTCTGTTCCTAAATTTGCCCTTCTCTAGACCACCAAGCAAGAACCACCACCAAGAAACATTGAGTGGAACTCATGTAATCACCACTCCAGCCTTTAGCCTAGCTGTGTCATGTTATCATATGTCCCACTGATACCAAAATAGGACAACAATGATTGATAGGAAATTTTGCAGCTGGCCAGTATATCTCACAGTCATCTTCAGAAGCTACAGTGCTACATGGATGTGGCAACTGTCACATTTTTTCAATCACATTCAGCTTTCAGTACAAAAGTCATTTTCCCATTTTAATGTCCCTGATATATTTGTTCCCTCACTTGCCACCAGCATCTACTTCAGTAATTCTATATTTATGTCTCATTGGCAACAGTTAGGTTGTACTAAAGGACCAACTTCCTCCTTGAAGATCTAGGTTGTGTTAGTTTTATCTTCAATATTTCTTAGAACATCTGCTTGTTCCTTATTATTGCTATACTACTAAAATCAGGTAAAAGGAAAGACAATGTAAAGTTACAAAAATACAAAACCAACCAAACTCTCCACCATGCTGCTACAACTCATGAAATCCAGTCAGTCATCCTGGCTGCCTCCTGCAAGCCCCCACCCACTGGGGATCAAACCCACAACCTGGGCATGTGCCCTTGACTGGAATGGAACCTGGGACCCTTCAGTTCGCAGGCCGACACTCTATCCACACTCCATCCTGGCAATAAGTGTACATCTACATGAATACTCCATTTATCCAGGTTTCCACTCCACTCTTTTCCCCGCAGAGAGCTTCTAACAGTGGCTTTCATTTGCCCAACTTTAGGCCACTCTTTTGATAGTCAACCCCATGGCCTAGCATGTTTCCTCATGTGTTTCACCCCTTTATAACTAATTCATAGCATCATCTTCCTAATTAAAAATGTACACATACCTGGTACATAGGGTGAACTTGGCGGGTACCTGAGCACTGCTGATGTGAGTTCTCCATGGTGATAGCAGCCAGTCCTTATAGCTAATTGGCCTGGGAGTAAATCTCTCCCATTGATGTGCCAACAACAACCAAGGCTCAACTATAATAGGAGAGTTCACACAGCCCACATAGGGGGCAAACTTGAAGTGACCAGCTCACGTGACTGGGGAGGCTGCACCACTGGGTCCTACAGGGCACCTACTACATAAGGCCTCTCTACCAAGACAGGAGATGCAGCAGTTCTACCAAATACACAGAAGCAAACATAGGGAGGCCGCCAAAATGAGGAGACCAAGAAATAGGTTCTAAATGAAGGAACAGAACAAAATTCTAGAAAAAGAACTAAACAAAATGGAGACAGGCAATCTACCAGATGCAGAGTTCAAAAACACTGGTTATAAGGATGCTCAATTAACTTACAGGAAGAGTAGAGGAACTTATTGAAAACTGCAGCAAAGAGATAGGAAGTACAAAAATGGAGGTAGAAAACAAGAAAAAACAAAAACAAAAAAACAGTGAGAAATGAAGTGGGAATTTCATAGCCAGGGAGGTGGAAGAGAGAGACACAGTGACAGGGTACAAAGAAGGAGTAGTTCATAGAATCCAAGGAAGGAGAAATCTAGACAAACAAAAATCAAGATGTTAGATAAAATAAGCGAGGATCAGTTCTCAAAGAAAAGAGGGAAAAAGTTTATGTCCCTTTAAAGAGCTAAAGAAAAGTTCTGCTAAGGGGAGGGATATGGGGACACTGTTTCTGTATCCTCAAACTATCCCCCCCCCCCCCCCACCGCCTTCTCTGACTAGAATATGACTTCTGCAGTAACCCAGGAGGGGAAGCAGATTTTGCCATCTAAATATTGATTATTTTAAGCTGGATATTTTTAAGGAAAGAAAGACACAAGAAAAAGCTTTGACATTGGCCCTCACTGCCTGTAAGAATTTAGATAGAGTGCTTGCTCCAGGAAAGGAGATACCATCATAGATAACTACAGTTTAATATGAACTAGGTGTGATAGACAGGGAGGAACCTAGCAAGGCCTCCCCCTTTTTTTTAATTGTCTAAAGTTTTACATATATGCCCTAACCAGTTTGGCTCAGTGGATAGAGCATCGGCCTGCGGACTGAAGGGTCCCAGGTTCGATTCCGGTCCAGGGCATGTACCTGGGTTGCAGGCACATTCCCAGGAGGGGTTGTGCAGGAGGCAGCTCATAGATGTCTCTCTCTCATCGATGTTTCTAACTCTCTATTCCTCTCCCTTCCTTTCTATAAAAATCAATAAAATATATTAAAAAAATAAAGTTTTACATATGTCTCCTTTTAACCTGATTGACACCCCTCCCCCCCCCCAAGTCATTCTCAACCCGGGCAAGCCCCTACTGCCCCAGTGTCTGTGTCCACTGGTTATGCTAATATGCATGCATACAAGTCCTTTGGTTGCTCTCTAATCCAGCCCCCCCGTCCCCCCATTTGTCTCTGGATCTATTTTTGGCAAGGCCCTTTTAATCCAACTCCTCTCTGGGTCCCATTGTTGAAGATGGATGGTCCAGCAAACATTTGTTTACCAAATATTGGCTTTTTCATCTCCATGTGGATTGACTTTCTCTCCTTTGAAGCCCCAAATCACAACCCTGCCCACCTCATTATCCTTACCTCAGTTCCCTGATTTGTCCTTGGGCCCCATATTCTTATAGAGCCCTTGTATGTACATACATAACAAATTTGGTTATTTCCTCCTTTTAATCTGTTTCATGTCAATTTGGTTATTAGCCTGGCCAGAAGAACTTAGAAGGGTAATAGGAAAATGATTTTTCTCCCCTACACCTGCCTTGTTGGTTCACACCTACTCACCTCTATGGAGTTCATCCTCTATGGTCCATGGTTCTTCCCCTTGTTCCA
Source organism: Corynorhinus townsendii (assembly GCA_026230045.1). NCBI lineage: Eukaryota > Metazoa > Chordata > Mammalia > Chiroptera > Vespertilionidae > Corynorhinus > Corynorhinus townsendii. The sequence continues at coordinate 48,365,072 of JAPDVU010000011.1, read as the reverse complement.
ACTTGGAGAGAGCATCTGGTTTGCTGACTTGATACCCTGTTCACAGGAAACGACAGAAGACTTGGGTTGGGAGAATGTTATGTTTAAGGGACTAGACAGATCGCACATGTCAGAGACTTTACTCTCAGGAGAGGGCGCATGTGACACTGTGCTGTACTGTATGTCTGGTCTTTGTTCAGGTTCTGGCACAGCGCTCCTAAAGCCATTGCAATTTCCTAAGTGAACAGCATAATAGGGGCATCTTTTCCCATAGTGTAAGTTCCCGTCCCTAACACTAGAACTGCTAACCCCCCTGGGCTCTTGAGAGGGAGGAGTGCCTTCTGTGTGCTAAGGAGATGACTGGTGGTTGGAGGCCATAGATAGCTTCAGGGTGGGACTGATCTGGGAAGGCAAAGACATGCCTCGAGGGCTGGAACCTTCCCCTCCACCCTTCCCCTCACTGTGGAGAGGGAGAGGGCTGGGGACAGAATGAATCACCAATGGCCAAGAATTTAAGCAAGCATGCTTACGTCATGGACTTTCCCTAAAAATCCCTAAATAACTAGGTGGGAGAGCTACCAGCTTGATGACCACACTGAGATTCTGGGAGGGTGGCGCGCCTGGAGAGGGCATGGAAGGTCCACACCCCTTTCTCCACACTTTGCCCTAAATATCTCTTCCATTTGGCTGTTCCTAAGTTTGTTTTTAACTTTATAATAAACCAATAATGATAATAAGTGCCTTCCTCAGTTCTAGGAGCCATTCTAGTGAACCATTAAACCTGAGTTGGCACAGGACGTTGTTGGAACACCAAATTTACAGCCAAGTTGGACAGATGTATAGCCAAGATGTACCCTGGATACATAATACTTGTGACTGGCATCTGAAGTGAGGGTGGTCCTGTGGTATGAGCCCTTAAACCTGTGGAGGCTGATGCTACCTCTGGGGATTAGTGTCAAAACAGAATCGAACTGAGCTGCAGGACACCCAGTTGGTACTTGGAGAGGTGGAGAATTTACTGCTGGTGTAGAAAACGCCCACACAGTTGGTGTCAGTTGTGTTGGTAGAGCTCGTAGTATGCTATATGCTTTTATACGGAGCCAGAGGAGGCATTGAGAACTGCCATTCAGAGCACCGCAGTGACTCCCAAGTATAAGCAGCTGGGAAAGGAAAGGCCACTGAGGACCATCTGACTGACACACGGGAGCGGTCCTCACCCACTGACACCAGGTGGCTGTAGGTCTCCAACATCACGTCCCTGTACAGGATCTTCTGAGCAGGGCCCAGGAGCTGCCACTCCTCCCAGGTGAAGTCCACGGCCACATCCTCCAGTGTCAGTGGTTCCTGTGACAACACAGTCCTGTTTACTAGGGAGTGTTTTTCTTTTACTGGACATAAATAATATAAAGGAAGTTGTCCTGTTCATATTAACTACACTTCTGACACCAATTATAATGTGTGGCTTTAAAAAAATTTTTTAAATTGATATTAGAGAGAGAGGAGGAGGAGGAGGAGGAGAGAAGAGAGAGAGAAGGGGGGAGAGAGAGATCAATTTGTTGTTCCACTTATTTATGCATTTATTGGTTGCTTCTTCTATGTGCCCTACAGGGGATCAAACCCACAACCTTGGCATATTGGGACGACACTAACCGAGTGGTCAGCAAACTCATTAGTCAACAGAGCGGCAAACTGCAGCTCGCAAGCCTCATGTGGCTCACGAGCCGCGATTTGCCGACCACTGCTCTAACCAACTGAGCTAGCTGGCCAGGGCCCAATGTATATACTTAATATTTTACAAAAGGTTAACATATTAGATACACTGGGGAGATAATTAGTAGTGTACGCATTTAAAAAAATAACCCAAAATGAAGCAGCCCCAGAAAGAGATGGAAAATATAAAGGAGAGTTTAATAAATATGGATAGAGCAAGGTCTAACATAGACCTGTGTGCAGTTTTTGGAAGAGATTATACAGAAACAGAGACGCGATACAAAGATCTCCAGAATGAGAAAATGTCAGAACTGATTAAACTTCCTATAACTCAGACTCAGTAACCCAGCAAAGCCAGGCGGGAAATCTGCATGTAGACACTTCTGGCTGAAGCTACAGCACACAGCTCCCAAAAATCCGGTTATGAAAACAACCAGAAAGAAAAGATGAATTACTATCAAAAGAAAGACAAGTTACTGAAATACAGGCAACAGAAGCCAGGAAGAAATGTTGCGATAAAACATATTTGGTATTTGTCCCTGGTTCCTGGCACAGTTTCTTTTCTTTTTTTTAAATACATTTTTATTGATTTCAGAGAGAGAGGGAGAGATAGAAACATCAATGATGAGAGAAAATCATTGATCAGCACGCCCTCTACTGGGGATCGAGCCAGCAACCTAGGCATGTGCCCTTGACCAGAACTGAACCCAGGAACCTTCAGTCTGCAGGCTGACGCTCTATCCACTGAACCAAACTGGCTAGGGCATGGCAGTTTCTAAAACTCTTGGACTCTCTAAAGCAGTGGTTCTCAACCTTTTAGAGTGGTGAGGGTCTTCTGTATGCTAATGAGATGATTAGTGACTGGGGGTTCCTAGATAGCTTCAGGATGGGGTTTGGTCTCCAGAAAGACCCCAACCTCCAGGAACGGAAGAGGGACTGGAGGTTGAGTTCACTCACCAATGGCCAGTGATTTAATCAACCATGCCTACATCATAAACCCCCTAAACTACAGGTCTGGAGAGCATCCGGGTTGGTAAACACACTGAGATGCTGGCCGAGTAGTGCTCCCGAGAGGCCCTCTGCACCCTTGCCCCAGGCCTTGCCCTTCGCGTCTCTCCCAGATGGCTATTACTGAGTGTGACCCTTATCATAAACTAGTGAAGTGCTTTCCCAGGTCTGTGTGTCATTCCAGCAAATTACCAATCCCAAGAAGGAGGTTGTGGGACCCCCAGATTTACAGCTGGTCATCAGAAGCAGAGGTGACAACCTGGGACTTCTGACTGGCACCTAAAGTGGGGTCAGCCTTGTGGGACTTACCACCTAACCTGTGGGATCTGATGCTGCCTCCAGGTAGTCAGTGTCAGAATTGAGTTGAATTGTAGGACACCCAGCTGGTGTCCTGAGAGTTGTAGAATGGGTAGATGTGAGAAAAATGCCCACACATTTGGTGTCAGAAGTGCTATGAATAAAAACAGCCCAGAGATGTGGAATATCTTCAATGTCCTGATCCTGTGGCCCTGCAGCCGAAGCTCAAATGTCACCAGAAAATAAATTGAGACCTGCTTGTCAACTGAACAGCCAGAGAGGGAAAAACTATGGGATATTCTTGCCCATGTTACTGCAGACATTACTACATAGAAAAGAGAGCAGACTTGGTAGGGGGCTGAAAATTCTTAACACTATTGATCTGACCACATTTTGAGTTACTTCATGTGAGATGCAGATTCATTTGGAAAAATGAAAACTTGGTTCAAATACTTTTTTCCTGCTTAAAGTACTAACCATAAAATAAGGTAATCTATGAAAGGAATAGAGAGAATATGAAGTATGTTCACACACACAAAAAATCACAGAAAATCAGTAACAGCCCTGGCCGGGGTTGTTCAGTGCTTAGAGCACAGGCCGAGCACTGAAGGGTCGAGGGTTCGATTTCTGGTCAAGGGCACGTGCTTGGGTTGCAGGTTCCATCCCCAGCCCAATCGGGAATCGATGTGTCTCTCTCACATTGATGTTTCTCTCTCTCTCTCTCTCTCCTTCCCTCCTTCCCTTTTACTCTCTCTGAAAATCAATGGGAAAAATATCCTCAGGTGAGGATTAATAAAACTAAGAAAAAGAAAGAAAAAAAGTTTTGTGAGAGGAAAATTTCAAGCACCTGCATTACAAAGATATCATGGACAAAGCTAAAAGAAAACTAACAAGCTAGGAAAATGTTTTTAATAAACAAAATGATCAATATATACTGGATATAAATCATACTTATTAATCAGTAAGAAAATGTAGTTTTTTAAAATGTAAAAATGATAAGGACAGGCATTTCACAAGAGACAAAATCCAACTGACCACAAAATACACAAGGATTTCAACCTCACCTGTGCTGAGGAAAATGAAAAATAAGGCTAAAGAATATTGGGCCATTCAGATTGCTGAAAATTATGCAATTTTATAATGTCCTATTATTAGGTACTGGCAAAGATTTAAGGCGTGGATGATCCCATATATCACACACTATGTAGCAGGCACTCATCTAAATGCTTCATATAGTGCAATTCATCTTGTTTTAGTATGACTGTGGACAAATGGAATTTTATATTTAGTTAATACTCACCAAGCAATTGCTGTCATTATTCCTTTAGATGCTTAAATTGCACTACCATAGGCCAACAGGTCATGTTCTTTGAAGTATGAGTCCATTGATATATAAATGTCACAGTAGGTGTGCTAAGGTACTCAGATATGTACACAAATCCACATACATTGGTAAATAGGCTCATATATATAGATACACACATAGATTTAGTGACAGCAACACACACTAGCAAACATTTGTGAAAGCAATATGAGGGGACATTGAGGAAGGATGTTATAAAGAGGAAATTTACTTTTTTGCCCATGGGCACTCATCATTGAATATTTTTCTTTAAAATATATCTGTGAATCCTAGCCAGTGTGGCTCAGTTAATTGAGCATCATCCAGTGCACCAAAAGATCACCAGTTCAATTCCCAGTCAGGGCACATGCCCAGGTTGCAGGCTAGATCCCAGGTCCAGGGCTTGGCAGGAGGCAGCTGATCAATGTTTCTCTGTTTCTCTCTCTCTCTCTTAAATCAATAAAATCATATATATATATATATATATATATATATATATATATTTTAAATATATTTTATTGATTTTTTACAGAGAGGAAGGAAGAGGGATAGAGAGTTAGAAACATCGATGAGAAACATCGATCAGCTGCCTCCTGCACATCCCCTACTGGGGATGTGCCCACAACCCAGGCACATGGGTTGTGGACCCTTGACCGGAATCGAACCCGGGACCCTTGAGTCCACAGGCCGACACTCTATCCACTGAGCCAAACCGGTTTCGGCAATAAAATCATGTTTTTAAAAACAGGTATCTGTGAGTAATTTGCATAATTATAGAAAACAAAAGCAAAGAAAGAAAAGGTCAGAACTGCATTTGAAAATGGTGACGGATTCTGCATTTTCCAAGGTGGCGTGGAGTTATAAAGCAAACACCCTGGAACCCAGTAACTCAAGCTCTTACCAGACAAAATTTCTTGCAACTACCTAAGGCCAAATCTGAACTTTAACGGTTCAGCTACGTGTTGATGGAAGAACATTTGAAAGCCAAGCAGCCCTGGCTGGGTAGCTCAGTTGGTTGGAGCATTGTCCAATACATTAACATTTCAGGTTCAATCCCAGTCAGGGCACAACCAATGAATGTGTGAATGAGTGGAATAGCAAATTAATGTCTCTCTCTCTCTAAGATAAATCAATAAAAAAAAAAAAAAAAAAAAAAAAGCCATGCAATCCTCCCATTTTCCTAGGCCATTTAGATTTTATTACCAGATAAACCCAGACACAAGGCTGAGTCCTCTGAGTTACTTTCCTTGGTCCCTGATAAAGCTGTGTTCACTGAGTTTGGTCTCTTGCCCAATGGGTCTGTGAGGAACCCTGGAATAAAACAGCAGTAAGGAATCTGCCTCTGCCTTTATTAGAAGTTCAAAACACTGTCCACCCATGACCTCTAGAAAGAATATAACATTTTTCCTGAGACCTCAGAGGTATGAAATATTGACACTCCCTAGAGGAACCGTCTGCTGTCTCCTCACAATATATGATACATACTAGTATCATATAACGTAGCATGATTCTCTTGTTGTGTCAGCTGCCATAGACATTAGACACAAGCTGACAGCTAAAGTAACCCAGAGGATCCTTCAATTATATGTTACATGCTAACATTAGTTATTTACTCAGAATCATATGAATACTATATTCTTTTTTTAATATATATTTTTTATTGATTTCAGAGAGGGAGAGAGAGAGAAAGAAACATCAACGATGAAAGAGAATCATTGATTGGCTGCCTCCTGCACGCCTCCCACTGGGGACCAAGCCCACAACCCGGGCATGTGCCCTTGACCAGAATCAAACCTGGGACCCTTCAGTCCATAGGCTGATGCTCTATCCACAGAGCCAAACCGGCTAGGGCACTATATTCTTTTTTTATTTTCTTTCTTTTGTTTTGTTTTGTTAATCCTCACCCTAGGATATTTTTCCATTGATTTTTAGGGAAGAGTGGAGGAGAAAGGGAAAGACAGAGAGAAACACAGATGTGAGAGAAACACATCGATTGGCTGCCTCCTGGGGAGGAGCCGACAACCAAAGTATGTGCCCTTGACCGGAATTCAAACCCGGGACCCTTTGATCTGCAGGCGGACACTCTATCCACTGAGCCAAACAGGCTAGGGCATGAATACTACATTCGTGATCCTAATTTGCCCTGATGTTGGAGTTAAGAGTCAAAGTTTATTTCACTATGGACAGTGAACTGATTTTTACAGGCCACTACAGATCCATTAGGGAATAAAGGAGAGAATAAAACAAACATCACCTGGGCCTGCGTCATCTCCTTCCGTTGGGGCAAATGGCCAGCAGCTGGTAAGATGAGAAGACTCATCTTTGTCTTCTCTTGATATGCCCTAAATCTCTAGTTAAAAATTTCACTCTCCAGCTGAAAGTGTTCCCAGAAAGGACAACATCTAGGTCCTGGAACCTCCGCTTTCTTCATTCTTTTCTGATCTCTTGTCAAAACCTATGGGATGAAGAGCAAGATTACGTTCAGGGTTACATTCCCCTTGCTACGCACTCCCCTTAACACGTGGTCCCCAGTATTTTGGCTCTGTAGTTAGTTCCCTGGAGATCACACCTGAGGTAATGACACAGAAGACCCTGGGGATATAAGTAGCTTGAATGTGAAAGAGAAAGTGGCAAAGGAGAACAGCACAGGACTGTGCCTCAGTGGCAGGTAAATTTCAGAACGATTATGGAAATGAGGTCAGACGGACAGTGAGGAACTGTGAATCTTTCCTTTAAACTACAGCCCAGCAAGCGTGGCTCAGTGGTTGAGTGTCAACCTATGAATCAAGAGGTCACGGTTCCATTCCTGGTCAGAGCACATGCCTGGGATTGGGGGCTTCATCCCATGTAGGGGGTGCAGGAGGCAGCCAATCAGTAATTCTCTCTCATCATTGCTGTTTCTATCTCTCTCTCCCTCTCCCTTCCCCTCTGAAATCAATAAAAATATATCTAAAAATACATTTTAAAAAATCATAAAAACTTTAAAAAAGTCTTTATCTACCCTGTTTATATACACACGTCATTGAGGAACAATGAACACAGGGAAAAAGGAGAGAGAAGGAATAGAAGCTATAAATACAAATTTTTAAAACAGTTAAAAAAAATGTAAGTACTGAGAAAATAGCCATCGTATATTCATACATAGAATCTGAAAGGAAATATACAGTAAACTTGCAGGAGGAGGATGAAAACAGGATCTTAAATAAAAATCTTAATTTTAAATATGCTGAATGGTTCACCTACCCCCAAAACTTTTATTTCTGTGGCTTGAAAGGAATGGGATGATGTGGTGGAGAGACTTGGTCCAGGAGCCTGAGCTCAAGGCAGAAGCACCAGGGCCCCCAGCCTCCGAGCCTTTCGCTGTCGCACATCTCAGCACAAAACACAGTGCCCCCGCCGCCCCCCTCCCCGGGTTAATACCAACACCAGACCGGATGCCCGCGCACACTGACCTCCCTTAACGATTCCTCCAAGTTACCTCAGAGCCGGACCCGGACGGGACGCCGTGTCATTGACGAACTCCAGCCCACCAGCTGTCAGCCACCTACAGGCAGCGACCCGAGAAGACCCTGAACCCTGACCTCCAGACTCTCGGTAGTGGATCAGTTCAGACCGTTAATCACTGACCACCAGGGACGACCCGCACCCCAAACCCCATGACTGACCCCAAGACACCCCGTTCACAGACACCCAGTAGATTCCTCCGTGCTCCCCGCCCGGCGCTACCTTCACCCACTCACAGGGGCTGCCACACCCCTAGCAGCCGACGGACACAGCCACGCACGGACCGGACCCTCCGGAGCCTGCAGCGACCTCTGCAGGCCTAACTTACTTCCTTCGACTTCTCCCTTCTGGCCTCCGCTCCTGAGAAGGTCCCACAAAAGCACAGGGGGTTTCGGCCGCGTTTCTATGGAGAACGGAATACGGGTTCATGGCTTTTCCTTATGACGTAACGGATCCGCGCCGCCGTCGCCTCGCCACCCTGGGGGCCGCCATCTTTGCACACCTGACGTACAGAAGGCTTTTGCGTCAGCGGCCGGCTGAAGCGACGCGGAGAAAAGTCGAAACTCTCCAGCTTCTAGCCCGTCAGCCCGGATAGGAATATGGAGAGGTTTCCAGAGGCTTGAGGTCACTGAAGGCCCGTGACGTGCGGGGAAATTCATTTGTTGTAGGAGACAGTGAACGAAGCCTGTTTTTCAAAGGCCGGAGCCCATCAGCACCTGAAGGGCCCAGCGTACGTGCTGAGCGGCCGTTAACGGCTGTGACGCCTCAGCTCGGTGGAAAGGTAAAATAAGTTCCCGACACCTCAGTCACCAGTCTAATTGCGAAGAGATTTAGGGGCCGTCTAAAAACGTTAGCACGTTTGACAAAAAAGCAGGCGGGGCGATAAAAAAGGTGTAGGATTAGCGCCCTTAGGCAGGAGCGCATGGGCGCGGCCATCTTGGGGAAGATCCGCTGTCCGTACAGAACAAAGGGTCTCGGGGAGCACAGCGTGTACCCGGCAGGTGGCAGTGCGTTCGGAAAACCAATCAGGCTTGGAAAAGGGAGGCGGTCTGGGGGGACAGTGATCACAACGTGAGCAGAAACGAAGGACGTTGCGAGGCTCTTTCCAGCCTCGTGCTAACCAGCTCAAGCACAAAACATGCTACCTACGTCCTAAGCAGGCACTGGACTTCCTTGTCACCATCGATGAGTCTGTATTGTATGAACAGACTCTTACTGTATGAAACCTTTTCATCTGCCTTCTTTCACACAACATAATTGATTGTTGTTTTTTAAAAATTATTTTTACAGAGTGGAAGGGAGAGGGATAGAGAGGTAGAAACATCGATCAGCTGCCTCCTGCAACACCCCCTACGGGGGATGTGCCCCCAACAAAGGTACATGCCCTTGACTGGAATCCAGCCAGGGACCCTTCAGTCCAGAGGCTGACGCTCCATCCACTGAGCCAAAACTGTTAGGGCAACATCATTGTTTTGAAGTATCAATACGTTTGTTCCTTTTGTTGCTCAATATTCTACTGTACGGGTAGTCCAAAATGTGTTTAATCGTTGATCAGTGGGACTTTTAGGTTGCTTCCAGGTGGTTTTCTTTTTTGGATATTGCAAGTGGAACTTGTAGGAACATTCAAAAAATAAAACAACCTCAAAGAACTGAATTTCCCACAGTCGTATGCACCTGTATCACCTCACCAAGAGGTCTTTGCCAGCCATTTGCAGGCCTGCTACCCATTTCTAGCCCTGCTTCAGCTCCCATTTATAGTGGCTTCAGCTCTGAGCTAGAATACTCACTCACCAGGAGGCACCAGAGATCCTGAGAAGGCGAGCTGTGCATAGACATCAGGTTCATCTACTTGCTCACATTATGTTCAACCCCATAGGCCCTTATAATTCTCAAAATGTACCCAATAAAGTAATGTAGCCACAGGTCAAAGCAGGAATCAGCTGCATCTTCTGACTCCTCCATCAATAGTACTATGTTGGCCCAGTTTCTGAAGTGAGATGCTAGAACTGTCCTTGCTTATGCTCTTGGCCTATCCTACGTCACCTTTACAAGGTGATGATTCTTGTAAAACACAAATCAGTCACGAAATTTGCCTGTTCTCAATTATCTAATGATTGCATTCCAGAATAAAATCAGTATTAGATTTTAGTCATTTTAGATGACTAAATTTAGGTGATTAAAATATTTGAGTGAATTTACCCAATAATCCCGGGCTTGTGATGTAAATAGAAGACAGCAAATGAATTTTCCTATTTCTTGAGATTTCCTATTTCTTGTGCTCTAAGCAGGACTCGAGGTGTTTTAGCAGGACATCTTTATTGGACCAAGGGAATGACTGGGTACAGGAAAGAGAACAAGAGTCCCATTCAGAAGAGTAAGAAGGAATGAAAAGAAGATAGGAAAATCACATGTCCAATGAAGCACATCACAGAGAAGATGGGATCTTTGAAGTGATGGCAACTCTTAAAAATGATAGCCTGTGAACCAATGAATACAAAGAAGGTTCTTCTACAATATATCCCAAGGGGATTTTACCTCCTTTATTTCCCATTCTTTCCTCCATTTAAACCAAGGTGATCATACTTTTACTTATCCTGAGAATCCTAGTCCTTTTATATTCAGACAGACATTGAGTTTCTCAACACACACACACTCTGTGTAGGAAGAAAACACTATCATCACATACCTATCCCTCAGCTCATATCTTACTTCATGAAATGGCAACTGCAGAATGTTTGTGTTTCACAGCTATATCTTCCTTGAAAGACATTCTTGTTCTATTTCTGGTGAATCAGACTCTCTTGGATCTTCCAACCTCACCATCTCTTTGTTAACTCCCTACTTCATAACTGTTCTTTTTTTATTTAATACTCTTATTGATTTTAGAGAGAAAGGGAGAGGGAAAGAGAGAGAAACATCACTGATGAGAGAGAACCATTGATTAGCTGCCTCCTGCATGCCCCCTTCTGGGGATAGAGCCTGCAACCCCGGCATGTATCCTAACCAAACATCAGACAACGACCTCCTGATTCCTAGGTCGACGCTCAACCACTGAGCCACACCAGCCGGGCACAACTGCTCGTTCTTAAAATACTTATTAAATATTCATCTTTCTAAATTGTTAGAAGATCATAAACTTTAAAAAAAAAAGAAAAAGAAGGTGGAAGAAATTTTCTTGTAGGGAAGATAATTTTCATTCCTCGAACAAAAAGTCTGAATTCATTCACGAGTGTCTGTGGAGACAGTAAAATATATAGGACAAGTGTGCAAATGAGACGATGTGAATTTAGGAGTCCTTATAGAGAATAATAGCTTAACTTATTAGAATAGAGGAAAGATTTAGGAATTATGAGAACAGAGGAAGAAATGGAAAACAGAACCTTTGGACAATTTCAGAGAGGGGCAAAGACAAGTCTCTTAGTTCGTTTAGGCTATATAACACAAAACAACAGAAATTTATTTTTCACATTTCTGGAGGCTGAGATGTCCAAGATCAAGATACCAGCAGATTCAGTGTCTGGTGAGGGCCTTCATAACCTAATCACCTCAAAGGCTCCATCTTCTAAAACCATCACCTTGAGGTTAGGATTTTAACATACACATTGTCAGGGGACACAAACATTTAGTCTACAGTAAGATGCTAAGAAACCATATAAACACAGAGATCAGGTTATGGTGTGGGCTTAGCATCCCACATGGGGTTGAATGTTAGGAAGGGGAATCACTATTTCCCAATGCAGCAGGGAGATGCTCTAGTTAAAGACTATGCTCAACTCAAAAATTTCTGTTTGGAATGAGGCCTGGAAGGTAGACTTTCATAGCAATGGAGGTGGGAGAAATAGGAACAGTCACGGTGGCAATGAACAAAAGAGATGAGTTGACCTAGGAAAAAAAAGTACTTGTCAAACAACAATAAACATCGAAGATGTACATAAACGGGGGTCAGATGGGATCAGCTCGCAGAAGAAGAAAAGGGTGTATTTCCCTCTAAACTCCAGAGAAAGGTCTCAGACGGCAAGATGGATACAAGGAGCTGCTGTTTAGCTTTCCTCCCTCTCACACTGTGGCACCTTCTCTGACTGCCTAGAATATGCCTTCCCTGGCCGCCTACCTTGCTGGTTCTCACCCACTCACCTGGACAGCTTCAACTGTGGGTTTTGTCTTCTATTGTCCAGGGTTCTTCCCTTCATTCCAGCTTGAAGAATGTATTTGGTTTACTGGCTTGAGACCCTGTTCATAGGAAATGACAGAAGACCGAAACATGACATTGGGCTAACCGTGGTTGGCAAACTGCGGCTCGCGAGCCACATGCGGCTCTTTGGCCCCTTGAGTGTGGCTCTTCCACAAAATACCACGGCCTAGGTGTGTCTATTTTGGAGAAGTGGCGTTATAAGTTTAAAAAATTTGGCTCTCAAAAGAAATTTCAATCGTTGTACTGTTGATATTTGGCTCGGTTGACTAATGAGTTTGCCGACCACTGGGCTAGGATGTCAAGATAGGAAAACACTACATTTTAAGGATTCTACAGTTTCACATCTGCAAAGCGGAGGCTTTTCTCTCAGGAGGGGGAACATAATATACTCTTGTCTGGAGCCAGAGAGGGGTCTGAGAATCTATCACTTGAGCGCACTACAGAGACTCTGAAGCAGCTAAGAGGAAAGGCAACTGACTGGGGACCCTCTGAGTGACACGGGAGCTGTCCTCACCCACTGACACCAGGTGGCTGTAGTTCTCAACATCACATCCCTGTACAGGTCCTAATTGGGTCCAGAAGCTGCCATTCCTCCCAGGCGAAGTCCAAAGCCACAGCTTCAATTCCTGTATTAACACAGTCCTGTTTAATTGGAAGTGTTTCTCTTTTATTGACATACAGAAGGAATGTAAAGGAAGTCATTCTGCTTATTTTCACCATACAGGCTGCATCAGTACAAATTTTGAAGAGTAAAAAAAAAAAAAAAAAATTGTAGTAGAAGGCAAGTACTGTTAGAATATTCTGCTATTATAATTCAGTCTTCAACAAATTAGATATTTCTGTAATGCACAGCCATTAAATCCTCTAGCTAACTAAGAATCATATATATGTATATGTGCACCAATTGGCCAAACAGGATACATATGTGGGTGATATAAAGATTAATAAAACACAGTATTACAATTAATTAAAGGCTTCCTAGGCTTGGTGGATTAGAATGGTGGCAGAGACAACAATTATTCAAATACGACATGTTTAATAAGTGTGCTTAAAATGTTGTAAGGAATAAAATATTTGAGTATGTCTAAAGAAAAGGAAACTAAAGAGACAGTCAGGCGCATACTCATCCATGTTAAAAGAACATTAGCCTGGCCGGCATGGCTCAGTGGTTGAGTGTCAACCTATAAACCAGGAGGTCACAGTTCGATGCCAAGTCAGGGCACATGTCCAGGTTTCGGGCTCGATCCCCAGTGTGGAGCATGCAGGAGGCAGCTGATCAATGATTCTCTCTCATCAATGCTGTTTCTATCTCCCTCTCCCCCTCTCCCTTCTTTTCTGAAATCAATAAAAAAAATAGTTATTTTTAAAAAGTACATTAGAGGCACGAAAGGGGATAACCAGTGAACTAGAAATTATCCAAAATAGTTGGGATTCATTACTAGTTCATAGCTAGAGATTAGCATCAGCCCAGAGACGAGGCATAAAGGGCAGAGTCCAGCTGTCCTCCCCCAGGGAGTCATGGGCCTTGTTCCTCTCTTGGCACAAGCCTGTGGCAGTAGGTGGGGAGTTCTGCCAACCAGGGAAGCCTACCTGAAACTGATGTCCAGCCTTTACTGGGACTCAATCAGGTGATCCTGGTAGGACACCACTGTACCTTAGTCCCCAGAGCCTCCAATTTCCATGTGATAGCATGTGATCCATAGCCCCCACCTAAATCGCATTGGGGGTGTAGTTTTTACCTTTTTCATTTGATTTTAATCTCTTTCCTTTCTATAATAAATGTAACCTTGAGGACAGCAAGTTTGCTGAGAGTCCTCCTTGCATATTATCAACCCTGAGGGAACCTGCAATACAGTAGGGAACGTCCTTGTTTGCTAATATATACATAATATATAAATATTAAGTATATGTATATATGTTGCCTTTACTTTTTAAAAAATGACCTACTTGATTCATGGATACATTTTAAAGATAAGATTCCAACGACTATCTACACTAATAAAAGAGAAACTTTCAAATTGACCGTCCCTCCGCTATACCCACAGCCAATCAGGAGCAAGTATGCAAATTAACCCAACAAAGATGGTGGTTAATTTGCATATGCAGGAGAGCGAAGACTGAAGACAGCGTAGAAGGAAGCCAAGCGCTGCAGAAGGGAGCGAAATGGCAGAGAAGGGAGGGAGCAAGGCAGCATAGAAGGGAGGGAGCGAGGCAGCGGAGAAAGGAGCAAAGCTCCGGGCCGCAGGAAGCCCTATTCTTGCAGGAATCTTCCTGCAATGGGCCTCTAGTTATTATACATATCTCATATATATGGTAAGATTCAAATGATTACATATATATATATATTTAAATGAATAACTGATTATTAACTAATTCTCTAAGCCTTCTTCCTCCTGCAGAGTATAGGGGATGAGGTTGAAAGTTCCAAGCTTCTACCTGGCCGGCAGGACTCAGTGGTTGAGCGTTGATCTATGAACCGGGAGGTCACGGTTCGATTCCGGTCTGGGCACATGCCCGGATTTCAGGCTCAGTTCCCAGTGTGGGGCGTGCAGGAGGCAGCCAATCAATGATTCTCTCCCATCATTGATATTTCTCTCTCTCTCTCCCTCTCCCTTCCTCTCTGAAATCAATAAAAATATATTAACAAAAGAAAGTCCCAAGCTTCTAATTATGGCTTGGTCTTTCTTGTAATCAGCCCCCATCAAGGAGTCACCTTATTAGAACAAAAGAAGCTCTATCACCTCCATCATTCAGGAAATAAAACTATACATATATATGTAGAGATATAAATATATTTAAATAAAATTACATATATATATATGTACTTAGACTTACTTGAAAGACTGAAGGGAAAGTAACATTCATCAGGTCTGTCCCAGCAGCACAGTGGTCCTGGGCCTCCATAGCTTCAGCCTTTCAACCACAGACACACATGGGCCTCCCCAGATATTGACCAGATCCCCCTATAATCAAACCTGAAAAAGACACCACTGTTTACTGATGACATGTGAGCTCCAGTAGTTAGTCCGATATAAATTTCCAAACTTGAATGGCATTTACTGACAAATACCACGGACAAATATGGGCTGAATAGTGTTCCCTAAAATCCATACGTGCAAGTCATAACTTCCAATACCTTAGAAGGTGACTGTGTTAGGAGATAGGGTCTTTAAAGAGGTCACTAAGTTAAAATGAGGTCATTGGGATGGGACCTGATCCAATCTGGTGTCCTCATAAGAGATTAGGACACAGATACACATAAAGGGACAATCATGTGAAGATATAGAAAGAAGATGGCCATCTGCAAGCCACGGAGAGAGGCCTCAGAAGAAACCAACCTTAATGACACCTTTGATCTTGTACTTCCAGCCTTCAGAACTGTGAGGAATAAGTTTAAGTCATCCAGTCTGTAGTACTTTGTATGACAGCCCTAGCCCACTAATACAACCACCCCCAACTCTAGTTTTCCATCACTGAGCCATACAAGGCAGAGGGACCCCAGTAAGACCCTAAACCCTGATCTCAGTACTCTCAGTTTTGGCCACATACAACTGTATACAGTGTCTAGCTACAGGTACTAGGGAGAAAAGAATGAGGATGATATGTAGACAAAAAGTCCTCACTTAACATCATCGACAGGTTGTGACTTTAAGCCAAACAATATATATTGAAACCAATTTTATTTATCACAGGTTGATATAAACAAGAGTTAAGTTCCCATGGCATCTCAATGTTATAACAAAAGGACCCTGAACAAAACATTATTCAAGGACCCTATATGTTTCCCTATAATATATGAAGATGGAAATAGAGCATTTGAGAACTAAATAACTAAATAAATATACAGCTAATGTCTGACAAGCACGACACTTAATAATAGCTATACTTTTTATGAGCCCTAGGTGGTTTGGCTTAGTGGACAGAGCATCAGCCTGATCAATGGTTCTCTCTCATCACTGATGTTTCTATCTCTCTCCCTCTCTGAAATCAATAAAAAGATATTTTTTACAAAAAGAAAAAAAAGCCCTGGCTGGTTTAACTCAGTGCATAGAATGTCAGCCTGTGGATTGAAGGATCCCGGTTTGATTCTGGTCAAGGGCATATGCCTGGGTTGCTGGCTCAGTCTCCAGCGGGAGGTGCTTAGGAGGGAGCCAATCAATTCTCTCTCATCATTGATGTTTCTATCTCTCTTTCACTCCTCCTTTCTCTCTGCAATAAAAAAATATATATTTAAAATAGATGGCGGCATAGGTAAACACCTAAACTGATGTCTCGCACAACAATTTCAAAATTACAACTAAAAGACAAAACAGACATCATCCAGAACCACAGGAAAGCTGGCTGAGTGGAAATTCTACAACTGGAAGGAAAGAGAAAAGCACAATGAGACTCAGAGGAGCTGCAGAAGGCAGAGGTATGGAGATGCACGCGCGCGAAGAGGACTGGCAACAGAATACGCGGCTGTATTTCTCAAGCAGGAGGGAGACAAAAGCTCACAACTGTGCTGAACTCCAGTTCCGGGTGAGACTCTGGGTACCCAGACTCATTCGGGGAGAAACTGGACTGTCTGGCAGCAGGAGGAACTCAAGGGCGGCTTTCTCTCAGAGGTGCTTGCAGCGATTACCACGGGACACTGAGACCCAGGGGCCTCTTAGGGCAGGGCTGATGGGAAGCCAAGGCTGTCTGCTCTGCCCTGAGACTCCGCCCCATCCAAGCTGAGCACAGAGGCTTTTGCAAGTCTTGTCTCATAAGGGTGTCTCCAGCATAAGTTCTCCCAGTATAGACACAGCAGATCCTCACAGCCAATTGGCCTGGAGGTCAATTCCTCCCAGTGATACCAACAACAATCAAGGCTTAACTACAACAAGACTGTGCACACACCCCACAAAGGGGTGCACCAAGAGTTTCTTAGGCATCAGTTTAGGCAACAGGTAACTGGGGAGGCTGAGTCACTGGGCCCTATAGGACACCTAGCACACAAAGCCACTCTTATCAACTCAGGGAAGCAGCCAAAATGCGGAGACAAAGAAACAGATCACAAATGAAAGAAATGGAGGAAAACAAATGACTGGATATAGAGTTCAAAACCACGGTTATAAAGTTTTTCAAGAATTTTCTAGAAAAAGCCAATAAATTTAGTGAGACCCTCAAGGATATGAAAAAGGACCAACTAGAAATTAAGCATACACTGACTGAAAAAGGACCAACTAGAAATTAAGCATACACTGACTGAAATAAAAAATAATATACAGAGATCTAACAGCAGACTAGAGGATCACAAGAATCAAGTCAAAGATTTGAAATACAAAGAAGCAAAAATCACTCAACCAGAAAAGCAAAAAGAAAAAAGAATGCAAAAATATGAAGATAGTGTAAGTATCCTCTGGGACAACTTCAAGCGTATCAACATCTGAATTATGGGGGTGCCAAAAGAAGAGAGAGAGCAAGATGCTGAAAACCTATTTGAAGAAATAATGACTGAAAACTTCCCCCACCTGGTGAAAGAAATAGACTTACAAGTCCAGTAAGCGCACAGAACCCCAAACAAAAGGAATCCAAAGAGGACCATACCAAGACACATCATAATTAAAATGCCAAGAGCAAAAGACAGAGAATATTAAAAGCAGCAAGAGAAAAAGTTACCTACAAGGGAGCACCCATACGATTGTCAGCTGATTTCTCAACAGAAACTATGCAGGCCAGATGGGAGTGGCAAGAAATACTCAAAGTGATGAATAGTAAGAACCTACAACCAAGATTACTCTACCCAGCAAAGTTATCATTCAGAATGGAAGGCTAGATAAAGAGCTTCTCAGATAAGAAAAAGCTAAAGGAGTTCATCACCATCAAACCAGTATTATATGAAATGCTGAAAGGTCTTCTTTAAGAAGAGGAAGAAGAAAAAGGTAAAGATAAAAGTTATGAACAACAAATACATATCTATCAACAAGTGAATCTAAAAATCAAGTGAATAAAAAATCTGATGAACAGAATAAACTGGTGAATATAATAGAATCAGCGCATAGAAAGAGAGTGGACTGACAATTCTCAGGGAAAGGGGTGTGGGGGGTGCGGGAAGAGACTGGACAAAAATCGTACACCCATGGATGAGGACAGTGGTGGTGGGGGGGGGTAAGGGCAGAGGGTGGGGTGGGAACCAGGTGGAGGGGAGCTATGGGGGGAAAAAAGGAGGAACAATTGTAGTAATCTGAACAATAAAGATTAAATTGAAAAATAATAAAGAAAATGAGGGGTAAAGCAGAAGATATAAATTGGTATGCTCTTCCTAAACAGGTCAATATGAAATTGTCTATACCATGAACATTTATTTACCTGCAATGCCAACCTCTGAAAGGTTGCGTTCTGCACCTGGTCCTCTGGGCTCAGGGAAGTCCGTTCCGGGACCCTGACTGACAATTTCAGTGAGAAAGACACTATGACTGCCATGATAGGATGTGCAGATTTGCAAGACAAGAAAAGGATCTGAAGTCTGAGTTGTAGAATCCACTTCTGATTCTTTGCTGAAGAGCACCTGAATGCATTCTCTTAGAGGCCATTACTTTGCATATGTTGTTCTCCAGGGTATCCTGTGTCTACAACAGTGCTAGGCACAGTGTAAACACTCAAATTAACACGTTGTAGTGAATTACTCGAAGACCCAGAGTTGGGAATACAACTGTTTTTTAAGCTGGGTATCTTTACTGGATCAAGAGAAAGAATCCTGAGTATAGAAGAGAGTACAAGGACCCCATTCCCAGGAGAGTGAGGAGTGATATAACTTGTTTCAATACATCACATCAGATGAACCGGGATCTTTGAAATGGCAGCAACTCTTAAAAGATGATAGACCTGTGGACAAAATGGAAGGGTGTGTCTCTAAGACATCCAAAGGATTTCACCTTCTGTTCTCCATTTTTAGTGAAATTATTTTCTTTCATTAATTGGGTTTATTTTCCAGATCCTATTACTTCTCTGATCTGCTTCCTTTTATATTCTGACAGGAGCCTCTTTTCAGGATTTTTTTTTTTAAGTTTCTTAGAATACTGATCCTTATTTTTAAAAAAATAACTATTTAAAAAATAAAAAAGAGGGACAACAAAAGTATACTGATCATTAGACTTTCTTTCCAGCAGCTCCATTCTTTCAGTGACAAAAATAATCTTGATTAGTCCAATAGCTCATTCATTCATCTTTCAATTCGACACATAATTCATTTCTTTTTTGCTATGTTCCGGGAAATAAACCATCACCTATAAACTGTATCAAGGAATTTATCATCTGGGTATAAGACATGAACATTTTTTTAAAAGTATCCATACTCTATTTTATGTGTGTACCAGTAAAATGAAATTAACCCCTCCCTCCTCCAAATAACAATATGCACCTTGAACAAGAAATTATCAGGATACTTTGTTCCTTTTACTATATATCCGTTTCAAATAACATAAGTGTATAAGTCCTCTGATTATACCTGCTGAAGGGTAAAACTATATGCATGAAATCTATCTTTCAAAAAACTGCTAGCAGCCAGAGCTAGGAAGCCAGGGAGGGAGGGAGAAAGGGAAAAAGAGAAAAAGAAAAAAAAATTGCTAGCTCAAAGTAGCAATAACCTTTTGTTTAGTTCATCACCATCATCATCTATAGGTCCTAGAACAGTGCCAGATAAAGGAAATGGTTAATGTTTTTCTGAGTGGTGCGTGCACAGGGTGGGAAACTATCTTTTGGGCCAAAGGTTGGTTGACAGGTTATTCGTGAGTTTTGAGCTCTGTTCCAGGGTAATGTTTATAAAGTTAGCACATCCAAACATGCTGTTATACTGTAGAATTAAATGTATTTTTTCCTTTTGAAGGATGTCAGTCATCTAAAATACAAACGGAATAAATTTAGAACCGAAGAAATGCAAGAGCTAACCATATAATGTTCCTATGTGGGATAATAGATTCATGCCCCCAACAGGGGGAGGGTCCAACACAGACAACCTCCTTTAAATTAAGGAGTCCTGCCCTAGCTGGTTTGGCTCAGTGGATACAGCGACAGTCTGCAGATTGAAGGGTCCAGGGTTGAATTCCGGTGAAGGGCACATGCCAGAGTTGCGAGCTCGATCCCCAGTAGGGGGCGTGCAGGAGGCAGCTGATCAATGGCTCTCTCTCATCATTGATGTTTCTGTTTCTCCCTCTCTCTTCCTCTCTGAAATCAACAAAAACAATTTAAAAAAAAAGAAGCACTAAATTAAGGAGTCCTCACAGACATATCAACTAGGAGTTTGATTCAAGGTATATTGTCCTACAATGCACACTGTGTCTATGACCTGATGTATTATTATGTTAGAAATGTGACACAAATCCCTAAAGTCTTCTTCATTCTCACAGGCCTTATTTGCTTCATGCATTTTCCGATATTTTGCTGAAGATGTTCCATAGTTAATGTGCCCGGAGTTTTATTTCTTGGGTTTCCTCTGCCAGTGGATGAGGCAGACAACCCTGCCACAATCACTGCCTTCAAGGTCCAACTATTTCTCTCCTATGTAAACCCTCTACCACCCACTGAAGTCTTATTTCTGGAAAAGGATTTCCCATGGTCATTATATTTCTACCAACCAGGAGCTCACTCATGACATGTGACACATGAAGCAGCACGGATAAGGTCTATGGTGCCACGAAAGGCTCTCCCAGTCTGTACGCACACTTGTCTCAGCAGACACTTGTAAGCCATATAATGAGCTAGACTGTTTTATTCAAGGGTCTTCCGCCTTGATTGTATCACAGTTTACTCCTGTGTGTTTTTTGAGACATACAATATGACATAACTGGTCACTGAAGGTACTACCACAGTCCCTGCATTCATAAGGTTTCTCTGTGCCAATTCTGTTATCTGCTGAGGCTGCGCCTCCGGCACCTGGCGGTCCCACAGTGTCCATGTTCTGATCCGCTAGGAACCCACTGATGTGGAATGAAATCTGACCTGGCACTGAAGGCATCTGAACAGTCACCGTATCAACAGGGGTTTTCTCCTGTACTCTGTCACTCGAATGAGCTGAGCTGTGACTCTTTGAAAAAGAGTTTTCCAACTTGACGGAACCTATGCATCTCTCTCTGGTGTGCAACATTCCCTTATGGTACACCAGGCATGACAGGTGGGCGAAGGATTTCCCACAATCAGAGCACCCATAGGGTCTCTCTCCTGTATGAGTTCTTCGATGTCTATTGAGGCATGACTTATCCCTAAAAGCTTTTCCACAGTCACTGCATGTATAGGGCTTCTCCCCTGTGTGAATTCTCCGATGGTTAATGAGACCTGACTTGTGTGAACAAGATTTTCCACATTCGGTACACACAAAGGGAGTCTTTCCGGTGTGAAATCTCTGATGTGATATAAGGCAAGTTTTCTGGCTGAAGCCTTTTCCACACTCAGTGCATACATAGGGTTTCTCTCCAGTATGAGTCCGTTGATGTATAAGGAGATTGCCCTTCTGAATGAAGCCTTTGCCACATTCGTTGCATATATAAGGTTTCTCTCCCGTGTGAGTTCGCTGATGTACAATGAGATTCCCCTTCTGGATGAAGCCTTTCCCACAGTCACTGCATATAAATGATTTCTCTCCTGTGTGAGTTTTCTGATGGGCATTGAGCTGTGATTTCCAGCGAAAGGTTTTGTCACATTCCGTGCATTCATAAGGTTTTTCTCCTGTGTGAGTTCTCTGATGTTCAATGAGTCTGGACTTTCTGGAGAAGGCTTTGTCACACAGACTGCATCCATGAGGCTTCTCTCCTGTGTGAACTCTCTGATGGTTAACGAGCCGAGACTTCTTGATGAAGCCTTTTCCACATTCATCGCAAACATAGGGTTTTTCTCCTGTGTGAGTTTTTTGATGAGTGAGTAGCCGTGATTTCTTGGGGAAGGCTTTGTCACATTCGGTGCACTCATACTGTCTCTCTCCTATGTGAGTTTTCTGATGTTCAGTGAGCCTGGACTTCCTGGAGAAGGCCTTCCCACATATGCTGCACCCATGAGGTTTCTCTCCCGTATGAACTCTCTGGTGATCTATGAGGCGAGACTTCTTGATGAAGTCTTTCCCACATTCACTGCATACATGGGGTTTATTTACCTTCTGAGTCCTTTGCACCTTAAGGGATTGGGAGTTTGTATTTACAGAATTAACACATTCAGGAAATTTTATTTCAGTATGATATTGCTCATGCTTTGCATGGAGGAAAGATTTCGCATGTGCATTAACCTCAACTGGGTTCTTTACTTCACAGCTTCTGTTCTGGTTGACCAAACTTGTATTTGATTTCAATGCTTTCCCATGCAAATCAAATGTATCATTATTTTGCCTTAAAGAAAAATTACTTTTACTCCAATGAATGATGTTTCCAAATGCATTATGTTCATGGCACTGTTCCGTTCTCTTTAGACATCTTTGATTTTGCAAGTGCCTCTGTGGGTGACGATCGTTTTTCTTGGTTTCTAGAAAAGAGAAGAATAAACCTTTCCATTAGCTTGGTATAGAATAAAACTATTTCACTAACAGCTCTGTGAAGACTGATGCTTTATTGATAACGCTGATCTCCGTTTAAAGAAACTCCAAGCAAATATGTTTTTTATCACTTCAACAAGGTTAAAATACAATAATATAAACAAAAAAATTAAAGGTAAAAACAGTCATTGTATAAATAAGGTATAATTCATTCCAAATGAGTAAATACAGCCCTAGCCGGTTTGGCTCAGTGAATAGAGCGTTGGCCTGCAGACTAAAGGGTCTCAGGTTCGATTCCGGTCAAGGGCATGTACCTTGGTTGTGGGCTCCTCCCCAGCCTGGGCCCTAGTCCAGGCTCAAGCAGGAGGCAACCAATCGATGTTTCTCTCACATTGATATTTCTCTCTGTCTTTCCCTCTCTCTTCCACTCTTCCTAAAAAAAAGCTATGGAAAAATATCCTCAGGTGAGGATTAGAAAAAAAGGGGGCACATGCCCGGGTTGCCAGCTGGATCCCCAGTAAGGGAAGTGCAGGAAGCATCCAATCAATGATTCTCTCATCATTTATGTTTCTATCTCTCCCTCCCTCTCTGAAATCAATAATATATATATACACACACACACATATATATACACACACACACACATATTATATATATATATTTTTAAATGAGTAAATATAAATTTGTTTGCTTTCTAAATGACCTCATAAAGCATGCTGGGATAGTAAAATCAAATCAAATTACTATTAGTACTCGAGCACAGAAGATAGGTATTTGTTTTAAAATGATATGGGACACATTCAGACATCCATAAATCCTTATTAAATGATGACTATGTACCAAGCCTTGTGCTGGTCATGAGCGTATAGAAACAGTCCTTATATTCACTGAGCATTCTGGTTAGGGAAAAGTGAACCAGCAAGCAATGATAAAGAAGGCAGGTACAAACTGTGGAAAGTGGTTTGAGGAGCAACGGAAAGCACAGTGGAAGAAATCAGGATATAATCTGAAGAGAGGAAAAAGATAAGGCTCATAGTTTCAATGTGATTAATAAGTATGAGGAATCAGGTAATATTCAGGTAGTGCCTTTTAATTAAAAATTTTTTAATTGATTTTAGAGAGAGAGAGAGAGAGGAGAGAGAAACATTGATTGGCTGCCTCCCTCACATACCCTGACCGGGGATTGAACCTGCAACCCAGGCATGCATTCTGACTGGGAATCGAACCTGACACCCTTTGGTGTGTGGCTGACACTCCAACCAACCAAACCACATCAGCCAGGGCGGCGGGTAGTGCCTTTTCAGGAGGAAAGGAATATTATTGAAGTTCACAATGTTGGGAATTCAAGTGTGTACTTCCAAAGCACATCAACCTTCGGGTGGCTTTTAGATATCCAGTACAGACAAGAACTCAACTGGATATAGAAATCTTGAGAAAGGTCTTAACTGGAGATAGCAACGTGGAAATCATTAGTTGTAAATATAAGGACAGAGGAATGAATGAGATCATGTTTGAGAAAGTGTGCACACTGAAAGATGAAGGCATGGGATCAAGTTTATAGTTAGTGTAACATGAAGAGTTAGGGTTTTACACTTCTAGGAATATATCCCAAGAAATTAGAAACACCAATCAGAAAGGATATATGCACCCCTATGTTCATAGCAGCACAATTCACCATAGCAAAGATTTGGAAACAGCCTAAGTGCCCATCAGCAGATGAGTGGATTAAAAAACTGTAGATTACATCTACACAATGGAATACTATGCTGTGGTAAAAAGGAAGGAATTCTTACCATTTCCAACAGCATGGATGGAACTGGAGAGAATTATGTTAAGCAAAATAAGCCAGTCAGAGAAAGATAAATATCACATGTTCTCATTCATTTATGGAATATAATGAACAACATAAACTGATGAACAAAAACAGATCTAGAGACACAGAAGCATCGATCAGACTGTCAAACCTCAGAGGGTATTACATATGTAATACCTTAATCACTAAAGAAAAATAAAAAGAGTTTGGGTTTTAAAAAGTCAACTGAGGAACATCAAACATTATTTTCCTGTTAAGGAAAATAAGCATTAGGGTTTTGTGTCAGGAACCAAATATGTATTTCTTTTATCACAATATCACACTAGAGCAGTGGTCAGCAAACAATTAGTCAACAGAGCCAGATATCAACAGTACAGCAATTAAAATTTCTTTTGAGAGCCATATTTTTTAAACTTAAGCTTCTTCTAACGCCACTTCTTCAAAATAGACTCGCCCAGGCCGTGGTATTTTGTGGAAGAGTTACACTCAAGGGGCCAAAGAGCCACATGTGGCTCGCGAGCCGCAGTTTGCCGACCATGGCACTAGGGAACTGTTACCTTTCCCAGCCACACTTTATAATTGTTCACGTACAATATTTAAACTGCTCTCATTTCCAGGTAATGATCCCTAAGTCCATATCTGATGTAATAATCCCTAAACCCACATCTTTATCTTCTTTCAAAAGTCCACTCAGAGATCTGGGTTTCCACCATTTAAGGCAGGGGTGGGGAACATCCGGCCCGCGGACCATATAAGGCCCAAGAAATCCTTTGATCTAGCCCTGCCAAGGTTTTAGGGGTGAGTTAATTAAATGTTTGACCAAATATAGCAGGCTAATTTTTAAGCTGATCATTTTCTATGGCCCCCGAATGATGTTATAAATATCCAAATGGCCCTTGGCAGAAAAAAGATTCCCCACCCCTGACTTAAGGGGTCCTAAGGGATCACACCTCTGACCAAACCAAGACTCTTGACAGTTTTGCCTTCTTTTTTTTTGCCTTTTCTAGAACTACTGGGCATACATTACTATCACTGCACTGTTGCCACCCAGTTAAAAAATAAGACTACAGCCCTGGCTGGTTTGGCTCAGTGGATGGAGCATCGGCCTATGGAATGAAGGGTCCTGGGTTCGGTTCTGGTAAGGGGCATGTGCCCAGGTTGTGGGCTCGATCCCCAGTTGGGGGCATGCAGGAGGCAGCCGATCAGTAATTCTCTCTCATCATTGATGTTTCTATCTCTCTCTTCCTCTCCCTTTTTCTCTGAAATCAATAAAAACGTATTAAAAAAAAATAATAAGACTACATATCTAAGGATAATATAAATCAAACTTCCCAACCTTATCATTCAACCCAAATACTAACAAAATCTACAACAGTTAGCCTGGAAATAAGTTACATTACAAACAATTATCCCATTTATCCATGTTGACACTCCACCAGTTCCCCTACAAATACCTTCTAAAATTGGCCTTCGAGTGGCAGGTTTCAGGCCAATCTTCTGACAGTGCCCATTTCTAACTTGGTACCTTCATTCTTTGCCCTTCATCTTCATTCTGTCCTAGATATACCTCCTGTCTATCACACTATCATCCCCCCATTCTGGCACTGTAAACGGCCTCCCTTAAATTTCTAACGTATTCCGCTTTTACTGTTCATGCTGACAATTAACTTGACACAGCCCTGAATTGCAGCAAAAGCTGAACGTCTACCTATTACACGCAGATTGTATTTGTTCCTAAAATCTTACTCCTAAAATATATGGCTTTATTTCTCATTCAATTCAACCTCTTCTGGCATGTATTAGAGCTGTGGTTCACCAACGAGGCTCAAGAGGGCCTGTTTTCAGCAGTATATATAGACTAGCCAGGCCGTAATCCCAACACCAACAGAAACACTCTCAGAAGAGGTCCTGGTACATGTATTGAGAAACCATGCATTGACCGGCCGGTGTGGCCCAGTGGTAGAGCGTCGACCTATAAACCTGGAGGCCAATGTTCCATTTCCGTCAGGGTGCATGCCCAGGTTGTGAGCTCAGTCCTCAATGTGGGACGTGCAGGAGGCAGCCAATCAATGATTCTCTGTCACTCCTCTACTAAAACCTCTCAAATGTTTGCTCATCTCATTATTTTTTATTTTTTAAAAAATATATAAATTATTAATTTCAGAGAGGAATGGAGAGGAAAAGAGAGATAGAAACATCAATGATGAGAGAAAATAATTGATTGGCTGCCTCCTGCATGCCCCACACTGGAGATTGAGCCCGAAACCTGGGCATGTTCCCTGAAAGGGAATCAAACTGTGACCTCCTGGTTCATAGGTTGACGCTCAACCAGTGAGCCATGCCAGCCAGGACACCTCAATATTTTTAAAAATCAAGTTCCTGAAATGTCCTACATGACCTGTTCACTCCAAAATCTAGCTACTACCACATCGCCCTTATCTCCATATTATGCCCACCTCACTGTATTCACACAGGCTTCCTTGAGATTCTTCCTGGGCCTGTGAATCTGCTATTTTTGTCTACTTTAGAACACAATTCACCCAACGGACCTACTCACATCCTTCATATAGTTGCCAAAGTCATTTTACCAAAGAGGCATTCCCTGACCTAGATGATTGAAGATTGAAGGACCTAATAGAATCCTAGCTGCTAACAGCTGCTCCCAGCCCCCTCACACACTATTCCCTTTTGCTGTTTGATTGATCTTCTCAGCAGTTTTCAACTCAAGACATCTTATTTATATAGACTTATTTTGATGAATTTTGTCTTCTTCTTTTAGAATAAAATCGCCACGCATTATCTTGGAGGTCGTGTTCCTGGCTGTCCGCGCTGGTGTGTAACGACACTTAGCGCAATCAAAAAGTATTTAAAACAATGGACCAAGAAAAGATTCGCATGTTTGGAAAATACTGTGGAGGCTCCTTTAAATATAGTTGACCCTGAGTTTAGCTGGGGAGGAGGGAGCAAATTGTATAAGCAAGATCACACCATATAATGGAGGTCATTGACAAAAGAGAAATGTCCATCTTATATGAGTGGCATGACTATGATTAATTGGGATATCATGTCATCAAACTATCATAAGGAAAAGGAAACCTTTAAGAAAATGAATCCAGGAGGAGAAAAATGGCGGCGGAATAGACAGACGTGTTCCGAGCCTTGTCCCGGAGCAGAAAGAAAGAACAGCTGAGGGTCACACGGGGAGTGTTTGTTGGCAAGTTAAGGGACAGCTAAACTCCAGGAGAAGGTGGGGGACTGCTAGATGGGGTTCCCCTGACCAGGCAGCCCCCACTGCGGCTGGGTCCCCTCCCAGAGCTACGGGCTCAGACGTGGAGACAGTGCCATCTTGATAGGGAAAGTGGAGCTTGAAAATCCACAACTGCAGCAACCACCGAACAGCTGCGAGCCCCAGAACACCGGTCCCCAAGAGGCGCAAACTCGCGGATTCAAAGGAGCTCTTCATTCCACCATAGAAAGGTCAGATTTCACCAGGGATAAGTCAACACAGGAGAGAGAGAACTACATAACCAGACATCTGGAGAAGAGAGAACATGGGGAGACGAAGAAACAGCCCGCATATGAAAGAAAAGCAGGCATCACCAGAAAAGGAAGTAAACGAAATAGAGGCAAGCAACCTGCCAGAGAAAGAATTCAGAGAAATGGTCATAAGGTGGCTGAAAAGAATGGAAGACAAATTCGACAATATGAGTAAGAACCAAGAGGAAATGAAGAAGAACCAAGAAGAAATGAAAAATGACATTGCTGCTGTAAAGAACTCAATAGAAAGCATCAAGAGTAGACTAGAAGAAGCAAAGGACTGCATCAGTGAGCTAGAAGACAAGATGGAAAAAAATACCCAAGTAGAGCAGCTTCTAGAAAGAAAATGAATCCAGCCCTGGATGTTGCTGCTCAGTGGTTAAGAGTGTCAGCCTGTGCACTGAAGGGTCTCGGGTTCAATTCCGATCAAGCGTTGCAGATTCCATCTCTGGCCCAGGTTGGGGCACAAGCAGTAGGCAACCAAGTGATGTGTCTCTCTCACATCAAGGTTTCTCTCTTCCTCCCTCCCTCCCTGCCTCCCTCCCTCTCTCTCTAAAAGTCAATGGAAAAAATACCCTTGGGTGAGGATTAACAAAAAGTAAGTAAGTAAATAAATAAATAAAATCCTAACCCCCAATCAAAGATGGGGGGCAGGCGTTAGGAAGGGAAATCAACTTTATCCAACGGGGCAAGAAGGTGCTGTAGTCAGAAGACAGTGCTAACATCACACATCTCTCCTTGAACAGAGGCAACGGAAGGTGGAATTTCCGAGCAAGAAAATGAAGGAACGGGTGCTGTTCCTGGGGGAAGAAAGATGGTGAGATTGAGAATTGTAAGAAGAAACATAGAGGGGTGGGGAGAAATCAAGACCTCGATGAAACAAACAGGGATCAAGTACAAGAAGAGACGTGTTCCTCTAAACACCTAAAGAAAAAGCTCTTTCATGGGCAGTTCGTGGAGGCTCTGAGTACATGACCTCAGACACCTCACGGCTGTGACTCCTCTGAATGACTAGAACAGGACTTCCTCGGCCGCCTTCCTTGCTGGCTCTCGCTCACTCACCCGAGCAGATCCCACTGTGGAGTCCATCTTCTCTTGTCCATGGTTCCCCTCGTTCCCATCTGGACAGTGTGTCTGGCTTGCTGGCTGGATACCCTGTTCATGGGAAGTGACAGGAGAGATGGGCTCTTTGACACGGGCTTTGGTGTGCTAACACCCAAGAATGCTGTACCTTAGGAACTACGCAGCCTGCAGGTCAGCAAAGTAAAGGCTTTTCTCTGTACTAGGGCACATTATACCCTCTAACCTGGCACCAGAGAGAGGACTGAGACTCATCTACTACTTTAGAGCATCACAGAGACTCCAGACCTTTCAGAAGCCATGAAAGGCCACCCTCTGAGTGACACAGGGGAGCTGTCCTCACCCACTGACACCAGGTGGCTGTAGTTCTCCATCATCACGTCCCTGTACAGGTCCTTCTGCTCGGGGCCCAGGAGTTGCCACTCCTCCCAGGTGAAGTCCACGGCCACATCCTCTAGTGTCAGTGGTTCCTGTAACAACACGGTCCTGTTAAACAGGAGTGTTTCTCTTGTTATTGAAAGGGAAGGAATGTGAAGAAAGTTGTTCTGCTCATTTTTATCATACAGGTTACATCTATATTAAGTGTTTTGATTTTTTAAAAAAATATTTTTATTGACTTCGGAGAGGAAGGGAAGGAGAGGGAGAGATAGAAATATCAATGATGAGAGACAATGCCTTCTCACCCCCCAACACTGGGGATCGAGCCTGCAACATGGGCATGTGCCCTTGACCAGAATGGAACCCAGGACCCTTCAGTCTGCAGGCCAACACTCCATCCACTGAGCCAAACCAGCTAAGGCTGTTTTGATTTTTTAAAAAACTATATTGATATAGAAGCAAAATCTATCCATATTCAACATCAATCTCTAGTAAACTATTCTGTAATTGTACAGTCAACCATCATTCTACAAATCAAGTATTTATATAAGTAGTCATTAAACCCTCTTGCTAAAATCAGAAAGATTTGCATTTAATATATATGTATATGTATTTTTAAAGGCATGTATTTGCCAGGCACTAAACATATACTACTAATATAAAGGTAACTAAAACATATTCCATTCCTACATTTACTGTCAATCTTGATAGCCAACAGAATCAACCAGGAAAAAAAATGCAGACAGTATAATTATAAGACACTACATATTAAACAAATATATTTTATATATTAGGAGGAATAAAGCATTTTTCCAAAACATGTCCAAAGAATAGGAGACTATTAAAGTCATTCAGCAGACTCAGAACATAAACAGCAGCCTTCAAAAAACACAAATATAGTCACGTGCTACGTAACGTTTCGGCCAACTTCGGACCACATATACAACATGTGTGGCTGAAAGGTAGTAAGAGATGAGGCAGTAGGAAGTGGCTTTGAACACAGGAAAGAGTGTACATCTTAGAGAGGAGGATGTACTAAAGAAAACCTTCTGGGACCTCTTCGCAGACAACAGTACTTTCCACACTGCCGACTGCCAAACCTGACCTCAAACACTAGTTCAGCCACGTGGTCACACAGGACCTTTGAATGCCATGCAACCCTTCCATTTTCTTAGGCCATCGAGGTTTTGTTTCTGGATTAATCCTGACTGCCGTAAGGCTGGGTTGATGGGTCACTGTTATGGTCCCAGGAAAACCTGTGCCCACTGAGCTCTTATGGTCTATTCACAAAGGGATCTCTGAGGAGCCCTGCTTTTGCATTTATAGGAAAGCTGAAGTTAAGGACACAGTCTAATATATCAGATCTAGGAAGAACCATAAAAAATGTCCTGTTCCAGCTGGTTTGGCTCAGTGGAGAGAGCATCGGCCTTTGGACTGAAGGGTCCTGGGTTCGATTCTGATCAAGGACATATGCCTGGGTTGCAGACTCGATCCCCAGTGTGGGGCGTGCAGAAAGCAGCTGATTAATGATGCTCCCTCATCATTGATGATTCTCTCTCTCTCTTTCTGAAATTAATAAAAAATCTACACTAATAAAAGAGAAATATGCAAATTGACCATACCTCTGCAACACCCACCAGCCAATCACGTGAGTATGCAAATTAACCCAACAAAGATGGGTTAATTTGCATACGCAGGCACTGAGCGAAGACTGAAGGCTCCAGCCCGAGTGAAGACTGAAGACTGAAGAGGCTTGGCTTCCCTGCTGTGGCTGGAGAGGAAAAGCCTCGAGGCTTGGCTTCTCTGCTGTGGCCAGAGCGAAGGCAGCCAGGGGAAGGAAGGCCTATTGCATGAATCTTTGTGCAAAGGGCCTCTAGTATATATATATATATATATATATATATATATATATTTTTTTTTTTTTTTAAATGTCCTAAAACATAAGTGTCAGGAAAGATAGAGTGACACCCTCTGAGGAAGGGCCTGTTGTCCCCTCTGTCAGTGAATAGCCTGTCTTCATCACGGTTCTCTGGCTGTGAGGGCTGTCAGAGATACTGGACAGAAGGTGACAGCTCATGTAACCTGTACGATGCTCTACTTACACTATGTTCCAACATTAGTCATTTAGTGAGGCTCCCAGGAACAATACATTCCTCATCCTATTTTGCCTTAATGTTGAAGTTAGAAGCTAAATTTATTTCTGCACAAATTGGACTCTTCCATTTAATTCAATCATGTTTTCAAGTCCTTCAGAAATCAATCACAGAATGAAGGAAAGAATAAAACAACCCGGAAGTCACCTGGTCCTTAATCATTTTCTTCTGTTCTTGGGGAATGGCCAAGAAGATGGACGCTGTGTCTTTGGTCTCTTCTTGGGCTGCTCTAAATTTCTGGGTAGAAATCTTACACTCTGCTGAGTGGTGTCCCCACAAATGACGCCATCCAGGTCCTGAGACCTCCTCCTCAGGCCACCTGGTAGATCTTGGTCCTCGAGCCAGGACCTGCGGGCTGAAAAGTAAATTCTCTTTGAGTGTACATTTCCTCTGGGTCCAGATGCTGTCCCTGCTACTGTCACTCAGCTGATTTCAAGGCCATCTGTCCCTTTATCTGGAGCTCTGGAGGCTATTACCTCTGGAGCAATAAACCACAAGATTCTGAAGGTGAGGGCAGCATGTGCTCCTTCGGTGAAGTCAAAGTGGGGTGAGAGGGCAAAGGAGAACCAGCATAATGCGATGCCCCCACAGCAGGGGACGTTTCACACATATATTATTGGACAGAGACATATAAAAGGCGAGGATCTAGTCACCTATTTCTTTAATATCATATGTGTTCATGTATCTGTTCAGAAATCCCTGTACAAGTACGAAACCAAGCATTTCACTAATCATTATATGATACAAAGGAAAACAAATAGAAACAAAATTAAAGCATATAGAGCAAGACTATTGTTTGTGGATATATACACACTTTGTAACAGTATAAAACATGCATTATATAAAACAAGTTCAAGACCGTGGTTATCTCTGGGGAGGAAAGAAGAGGATCAATTAAAGGTTATCACTTAAATTGCATTTGCATCAGTTTATCTCTTTAAAAATATGAGAGAGAGAGAGAAAGAGGACTTTATGATGGGAAATCCCTTTGAATGGAAATGGCAGAGGAGGCAGCTCCAAGAACCCATCCAGCAACAGCAAAACATCAAGTGAGGAAAATCTAATACATCCTACATATGTCCAGTGAAACAATATACATACTTTCTCTAAAGTCGAGAGCAAGGCAAGGATGAGCAGTATAACCACTATTATCTATTACCATTCTGGAAATGAGACCCCACTAACTGGATAAAGAACCAAGTA
This sequence comes from Corynorhinus townsendii, assembly GCA_026230045.1. Lineage (NCBI taxonomy): Eukaryota > Metazoa > Chordata > Mammalia > Chiroptera > Vespertilionidae > Corynorhinus > Corynorhinus townsendii. The sequence goes on along the minus strand of JAPDVU010000011.1, from coordinate 48,332,399 downwards.
AGAATAATCAATAATAGAGAAGAGGAAGCAAATTATAAGACGTTCCCTAACACGATTAATCAAGAGTCAGAGTTTCAGAGATTTCGAGTAAACATATATCAAAAATAAGTTTTAGCCCAATCAGCATGGCTCAGTGGTTGAGCTTCAACCTATAAACCAGGAGGTCACGGTTTAATTCCTGGTCAGAGCAGATGCCCGGGTTGCAGGCTCAATCTCCAGTAGGGGGCATGCAGGAGGCAGCAGATCAATGATTCTCTCACATCATTGATGTTTCTATCTCTCTCCCTCTCCCTTCCTCTCTGAAATCAATAAAAGTATATTAATTAAAAAATAAAATACGTTTTAGCTCTGGCTGGGTAGCTCAGTTAGTTACAGCGTCATCCCAACACCAAGGTTGTGGGTTCAGTCTCTGGTTGGGTACATATAAGAAGCAACCAATGAACAAATAAATAAGTGGAACAACAAATCGATGTTTCTCTCTCTCAATCAATGAATTAAAAAAAATTATTTTAAAATTTTAGTCAGATGATTACAAAATTTATATCTAAAAATTGATAACATTCCAAAACACACACTTTTTATAACAGTGTTACATGACTCTGAATATTTTGCAGGAATAGTTTAATACTCTGCATTGAATACTTTCAATAGAGATATTACTAGAATCCAAAATCCACTTCTAGAAATGTTTGCCAAGGAAATAATGGCAAACACATGCAAAGCTGATGTAAAAGTATTATTTAGGCCTATTAGTAGAGGAGTAATTGAAAGAGTAAAAGTATACACACCTAATGAAATACTATGCAGTTATTAAAAATGCTAACAATCTATATATTTAGTAAACAGACATGCACCTCAACGTTATGTACAGCATAAGCACATGAAAACATGTTGAACACTATTAATCTTCAGAGAACTGCACATCAAAATCACAACGTTCACAGTGCCCAGAATGGCTATAACAAAACCAGGAAAAGAGCAAGTGTTGGTGAGGATGCGGGGGAACTGGAGCCCTCAAGCACTTCTGGTGGGAATGTAAAATGGCACAGCCACTTTGGAAATGTCTGGTTATTCCTCAGCAATTAAACATATTCAGTGCTCGCCTCACTGGACTCTTCTTCATATATATAAAGTTATTTATAATAGCCCAAATGTGGAAACAACCCACATATGTGTGTGTGTGTGTGTGTGTGTGTGTGTGTGTGTGTGTGTGTATTTATTATTGATTTCAGAGACGAAGGGAGAGGGAGAGATAGAAACATCAATGATGAGAGCGAATCACCAATCGGCTGCCTCCTGCATGCCCCCCACTGGAGATCAAGCCCGCAACCCGGGCATGTGCCCCAATCAGGAATCAAACCATGACCTCCTGGTTCACAGGTCGATGCTCAACCATTGAGCCAAGCCGGCCAGGCCACCTCACTGAACTCTGATGAGCTATTGCTCCCCATGATTTTATTATGAAAAATTTCAAATATATAGCAAAGTTTAAAGAATTTTACATTTGAATACCTGTATGCCTATCACATAGATTTTATCATGCCTTTGTTTCCTTTATTATATATCTATCTATATGTCATTCCTCTACTCATCAGTAATCTATCTTTAGTCTTTAAGATGGAGGAAATATTTCTGTGCTCATTTACCATATGACCCAGAAATTTCACTCCAGGATTATATTAGAGAAGTAAAAACATGCCCACACAACCCTAGGCAGTTTGGCTCAGTGAATAGAGTGTTGGCCTGTGGATTGAAGGGTCCCGGGTTCAATTCCAGTCAAGGGCACATGCCTGGGTATGGGCTGGATCTCCAGAAGGGGGCGTGCTGGAGGCAGCTGATCAATGATTCGCTCTCATCATTGATGTTTCTATTTCTCTCTCCTTATTGCTTCCTCTTTGAAATCAATAAAAATATATTAAAACAAACAAACAAACATGCCCACACAAAAGCTTGTATGCAGATGTTACAGCAGCATCCTATCTAATAAAGAGGGAATATACTAATTGACCCTCACGCCATTGCAAAGATGGCAGCACCCACAGCCAATAAGAAGGGAATATGCTAATTGACTGCCCTGCTCTCAAAGATGGTGGTGCCCACAGCCACAAGATGGCAGCGCCCAGTCCCCTCAGCCCCACTGGGGCCGCGCGCCTGCCTCCAGAGTCCCCCCATTCCCTCAGCCCCCCAGCCGCCCATGGCTGGCCCGAGGTGCAGGCAAGCCTCGGATGGCAGCTACCCAGCAGCCCAGGGCCAGCTGAGGCTCAGGTAACCAGGGCCGGCCGAGGCTTGTGCTGCCAGCAGTGGCAGCAGCAGAGGTGTGATGGGGCATCGCCTTCCCCTGATCGTCGGATTGCCTCCTGCTCCTAAGGGCTCCCAGACTGTGAGAGGGGGCAGGACGGGCTGAGGGACCCCCCCTCCAGTGCATGAATTTTCATGCATTGGGCCTCTAGTTATTTATAATAGCCCAAATGTGGAAACAACCCAAATATCCACCAGCCGGTGGAGGAATAAACAGAATGTGCTGTATCCACACAATGGCACAGTATTGAGGTATAAAAAGAAATCCATGCTACCACATAGATAAACCTCCAAAACATGATGCCAACTGAAAGAAGCCACTCACAAAAGACCACATTATATGACTGCATTTATATGAAATGTCCAAAATAGGCACATTTATAGAGAGTACAAAGAAAGTGGCTGCTCACAAATGGGGGAATGGAAGGACAGAGTTGGTAACTAAAAGGTACCTGGTTTCTCTTTGAGGTGGTGCAACGTTCTGAAATTGACTGTGCTGATGGTTGAATATGACTATGACTACACTAAAAACCACTGAACTGTACACTTTAAATGGGTAAGTTGTGTGGTATATGACTAATAAAACTTATTTTTAGAAAGCTCTGAGTAGAACTCTCATCATATGCTTACTGGAAGACTTAGGGGGAAATGTATAAATGTTTGCAACTTACTTTGAAATACATTTTTTTTTAATGTAAAAAGATGGGTTAATGACAAGCAGAATTGTGATATATGAAGAGATATATAGTAAAGGAAACACAATAGAATCATGATAAAACCTAAGCATATAGGTATTCAAATGTACAATTCTTTTAAAAAATATATTTTATTGATTTCAGAGAGGAAGGGATAGGGAGAGAGAGATAGAATCATTAATGATGAGAGAGTCACTGATCAGCTGCCTCCTGCACACGCCACACTGGGGATCGAACCACAACCCGGGCATATTCCCTGACAGGGAATAGAACTGTGACCTCCTGGTTCATAGGTCGATGCTCAACCACTGAGCCACATTGGTAGGGTTCAATTGTACAATTCATTAAACTTTGCTATATATTTGAAAATTTTCATAATAAAATCATGGGGAACAGGGATGCTCACTATAATAAGGGTTCAGTGAGGTGAGCAGAAACAAAATAAAATAATTTAATATAATTGCTCTTTTATATAATAGTAAATTTAAAGAAAAGAACAAAAAAGGTCGCCCTGGCTGGTTTGGCTCAGTGGATAGAGCGTCAGCCTGTGGACTGAAGGGTTCCAGGTTCGATTCCAGTCAAGGGCATGCACCTTGGTTGTGGGCACATCCCCAGTGGGGACTGTGCAGGAGGCAGCTGATCGATGTTTCTCTCTTATCGATGTTTCTGACTCTCTATCCCTTTCCCTTCCTCTCTGTAAAAAATCAATAAAATATATTTTAAAAAACGAACAAAAAAGGTCAAAAGTAAAAAAAGACACCATTCACAATGGCAAAAAATTTAAAAGTCAAGGTGGAGATGAGGGACAGGGAGACACATCCTTAGTAAATGCAGAATCATAACCTGTTCTTAAAAGTGACAACTGAATATTTAAGTATTTAAATTCCATCTAAATGAATGTACACATTGAGTGATTCCAGTCATAATGGCATGGATTTGCCTCTTGTTACACTGTTAACAGAAATTTAAAAACTATATATATTTAAAGGAAAAGTTTTGTTTGTTATGTGAATATTTATGTTATGAAATTAAGTGATGAGGCAAATTCTCAGAGATTTATTGGAATTGTGCAAATCAAGCATAGAAAAATGAAGACTAAAAGAAACATATACGAACATTTTAACGAAGGTTACCATTGGGGAGCTGAATTGGGGGAACTGAGTGCTATTGTACCTGTGCTATAATGATGCTAAAAGGAAATACATGTGTGTGTTTGTGTTTGTGTGTGTGTGTGATGCACAAATTTGCAGGAAGGGGAAAATCCTCGTTTTAGTGGAAGCCTGACCTTTTCAAATGCGCTTTGAATCGTCCATCTCCTGCAAGCTTTCAGGTCAAGATGAAGGGGGGATATGGGAAGCCAAAGCTTTGCAAAGAAGGTACGTTTGCAACTCACCCCACCCACCTCCAGCTTCGGCTCTCACAAGGCCCACAACGACGGAAACATTTAAAAAACATATTTTATTGATTTTCCCAAACACTGGTCACTGTCCATCAGCATAATCGCGAAACCAGATCCCGGGATGCTGACCGTGACCCTGGCTCCTGTCATTGAGCCGCATCTTAAATCCCCAATGCGAACAGACACTGTCTTCCCGATCAAAAACCAGTGCCCACCGCAGTCCTCAGTCACACAGACACAAACCCCCGGCCACGGACCATCATCCGTGCATCTCGGCCGGCCTTTCTCTACTGACCACAAGCATCCCTCAAAGCTGACCCCACAGGCACCTCAACCACAGACTGCCCAGCCGCCGACTCCCGCTGGCTGCCTCTCCCCACGGACCCCACTGCTCTCCCACCCCAACACTCAAAGACACCTCGATCCTTTCATCCTGTACCTCTGAGAGCTCCACACACAGACAAGAGTTTTCACACACAGACAAGTGTTTCCTCGTGACCCCACCGCGACCTTCCACGAGCTGCACTTCCGTGAATTCTTCTCCGCGCCCGTCCTCGCCCAGCCTAGGCGCCGGCCTGCGGCGACCAAACAGAGTCGGAGGCGTTTCTGTGGAGCACCGACACCTGGATTTCCGGTTTCCAAGGAGAAAATGTCTGCGCCCACTTCCTCATCGTATCCAGGGAGAGGCCATCTTTCAACACTTGACGTACAAAAAGCGAAATAGACCTTTTGGCTGGAGTAGTCAGGGAAGGGTCGCGAACGGTGAAAAGTCTCCAAAACCACCCCACGGAGTACGGACACCTGGATTTCTGCCGTTTCCGGGCAGGAAATATGTCTCAGGCCGTGGGGCTTAGTACTTGACTGGAGAAGAGGCAAAAGGGCCGTTTTGACCCGAGTCGCCAGGGAAGGCTTGGAACGGTGAAAAGCCACCGAACGACCTCATTGCTCGGCATTTTAAAACCCTGTAAACAAACTGCATTAACTTTCAGAAGCTCATACTGGCACCAGGCAAACGTGAGGCGGGCTACGTCCACCTCGAGGGAGAAAAGCTGTCCGCTTTGCACGAAGCACGATTCCCAAATGACACCGTGGGCGCAGCCATCTTGGAAGTTAATTGCCCGTACAAAAGAAAACGACTTTTCCGCGGAGTTAAAGAGCAAAGGTACAGGCTGAAAGGCAAATACCCCGAAAATGCTTTGGGGGACAGAAAAGGGTCTTCAGAATCACTCACTGGGAATAGCTATAAAACCATCAAAGGAAGTAAACACCTCTCTCTCTCACACACCCCACCCCGCCCCGGGACTGGAAGAAACAGCTTCCAGTGATGCCAATACCAGAGTGGGTCTTTCTGAGAACTGAAGGCCAGGATTTCTAGAAGGCATAAATAACTCCACAGAGAATAAAAAGTTATGCAAGAATGGAAAAGTAATCACAGTACAGGGTGTCCCCAAAAACGTATTCATACTATTTTTCTGATAGCTCCCTTGATGTTTCTTTCTTTTCAGATTTAACCCATTGGAATGAATAACTACTCAAAGTGTGTATATTTTTTTTTTTTGGGGGGGGACACCCTATATATTACATGGCATGGCTATAAATCGTATTTAATAGCCATCATGATGTAAACACTACATCTGGTTTTTAAATTGTGGTAATGTAATAAGTCAACTTTTCCCACGGTCTGTGAGCCACTTTAGCAAATTACCAAACTGAGGAGGAGGCCATGGAAGTCCCTGATTTACAGCCAATCCATCAGAAATACGAGAAACTCCCCCCCACCCCCACCCCCAACTAGCAATTGGCATCTGAAGTGGGGGTGGGGGTGGGGGGTGGGTAGCAATATTGTAGGATTAGGCCCTTAATCTGACTCAAGGAAGACATTGTCAGAATTGAATTGAATTGAACACACACTTGTTATCGCAGATAAATAGAGAGTTGCTTGGTGTGGGGAAAAAACCATGCATTTGGTGTCAGAAATATAAGGTAGGAAAACAGTTCTCATTTAGTTGGTCCTCCCTCTTTTTATGCACCTACTTTGGAATACAGTCTGGCAGTTCCTCAAACAGCTAAACACATTTACTATTCCGTAATCCAGCAAGCTCACTCCTAGGTTTACATCCACGAGAAATGAAAACATATGTCCACACAAAAATGTGTACAAGTTTATAGAAGCATTCATTAAAATAGCCCCAAATAGAAACAACTCAAATAGCCACAAACTGATGTGGAGAAAACTAAAATGTGCCCTATCCATACAATGGAATACTAGTTTTTTGTTTCGTTTTGTTTTTTTAAAATATATTTTATTGATTTTTTTACAGAGAGGAAGGGAGAGGGATAGAGAGTTAGAAACATCCATGAGAGAGAAACATCGACCAGCTGCCTCCTGCACACCTCCCACTGGGGATGTGCCCACAACCAAGGTACATGCCCTTGACCAGAATCGAACCTGGGATCCTTCAGTCCGCAGGCCGACGCTCTATCCACTGAGCCAAACCGGTTATGGCTGGAATACTAGTTTTATTCAGATGTAAAAACGAAGTCCAGAAACATGCTGTAACATGGACAAACCTTCAAACTTTACGTTGAGTGAGAGAAGTCAGTCACAAACACTGCATATTATATGACTGCACTTATAAAATGTCCAGAGTAAGCCAACTTATAGACAGAAAGCAGATTAGAAGTTACTTAAAGGTGGGGAGAACGGAGCTAGAATGAAAAGATAGAAATGTTTGCCGGGCCGGCGTGGCATCCACGTATGAGGCAGGAGGTCACAGTTTGATTCCCAGTCAGGGCGCATGCCCAGGTTGTATGCTCCATTCCCAGCGTGAAGCATACAGGAGGCAGCCAATCAGTGATTCCCTCTCATCATTAATGTTTCTCTTTCCCTTCCTCACTGGAAATCAATAAAAAAATATTTTTAAAAAAAGGTATATAAAAGACGGTATAAATATCCAGGATATGACTAAGAAAATGATAACCGAGCTAAAATAGGAAAGGGGGGAAATAATAAACAATGTATAAAGTAAGAAATAAAACTAAGTTTTTTACTCACCTTTAAGATGGCAAAGCTTAAAAGATTGATAAGGTGGTGAGAAAATAGGCATTCTGATAGATTTAGCTTTTCTTTTTTATTTTTTTTACATGTGAAGTAAGAGTGAGATGTATTTCCACAATCTATAGCTTTCAGAGTACTAATAAAATAGTTCCCTGTTCAAAAAATATGTATATACTAAATAAAAATTAGCCATTAGCTTTAAATTGGAGTTCTCGAGGGAGGAAGGATAGCAGTCGGTAAAGTGTGTTCATTACTAGAACATTTTTGGACAACAATCTGGAATTTTTCATTCTCTTTTACTTAATTCCGATGTTAATAAGTTCTTCACTAGAAACTATATGTGAAAAGATTTTAGATAAAAGATTGCACAGAAATTTCTACCAAAAATATTTCTGGTCTTCTATTTTTCCCACGTCACAAACCTTCACCCTCCCTATTGCCACTGATCCCTCTTCTAGTTCTCTCACCTTTTGCCCCAGAGATGTCACCTAACCTTCATTACCAATTCTGGCTGAAGAAGATGCTTTCATTCAACTAAACTCGTTTACTCTGTGCCCACAGGAGGCATCCCGCCTTCCTCCTACCACCTTGGCCTTTCCAAACCCTATACTGTTCTCCAAAAGCATCCCTGCCAGTCCCTCTACCTGCTCCCAACTCCCTAAAGGACGCCTCCCTGTCCTGTACGGACACGTGCATCTTTTCCGAGATGGCTGCGCCCACTGTAAAGGGGGGCAGGCAGCCTCTACGAATCAGCAGCAAAGCGGAGGCGGCCATTTTTATCTTCCTGCGCCTTGCTGAAAAGTGACGGGACGCGGTTCCGCGGGGACAGGTTAGAAAGGGTGCATCACCCTTTGTGACGTAACGGTGGACGTAATGATGCTTGCGATGGACGTTTCGCGGACACCTTGTGCAGGAAAAGTAGTTGTACGGCAGGTCTTCCATGATGGCAGCTCTCACAAAAATTCCTTAACGGCCGCCGCCATACTTTGTCATAGTGTCTTCGTCTAAAAGCCCCTAAAGCTGAACGGAATCTTCGTCTGTGGAAAGACGCCCTGGGTGATGGTTGGCAGCCTGCAGATTCTGATGTCACAGAAGTTAAACTTGACCAGTGCGGCAGAAGTGATGGACTATGGCACTTCCCATCCACCTGGTGCAGGAAGGATCTATAAAGGGGGCGGTCCTCAGTTTGGTGTTTAGGGTTTGTGGAGATTTGGGGTTTGTGGTAGGGAAGGCCTGTGGGAGCTCTTCAGAGGCGCAAGACATTGTGGGGTGGGGGATGCATTCCATGATTGAGGGGGCAGGATGGTGAGAAATGGTGCAGGCCCAGGGACGGTCAGGGATTGGAGTGGCTCCCGGTTAGCCTTTGTTGGGGGAGGTCTTGGAGTGACTGGGAAATCTTGGAGGCAAGATTAGCATGACCTAGGGGTTGGGTTAGTGATTGGGATGCACTTGGGGGTGTGTGGTGTGTGTGGGGGGGTCATTGACTGGGTGTGAATGTCAGGTGGTCATTGATTCGGGTGTTCATGAAGGAAGTCAAGAATTGGCCTGTCAGTGTCTGAGAATGTCTAAAGATCAGTTCTTAGGATGGCCTTGGGGACTGGAGCATCCCTGGAGGAAGGTCAGGGACTGGGGAATCATTGGGATTTAAGTCAGTGATTGCGAGGGTTTGCTAATGGGAGTGTCCATAGGGGGAGGTCAGTGACTGAGACCACCTTGGTAAGCAGTTCAGTGGGATTTTTTTAGTCCTCACGGGAAGATATGTTTTCATTGATTTTGAGAGAGAGAGAGAGAGAGACAGAAAAGAAACATCGATGTGAGAGAGAAACATTGAGTCCAGTAGGCGTGGCTCAGTGTCAACTTAAGAACCAGGAGGTCACAGTTTGATTCCTGGTCAGGGTACACGCCTGGGTTGCAGGCTTGATCCCCAGGGTGGGGCGTGCAGGAGGCAGCCCATCCATGATTCTCATCATTGATGTTTCTATCTTTCTCTCTCTATCCCTTCCTCTCTGAAATCAATATATATATAAAGAAAATTGCTGTTGGAAGACACCATATATTTGGTGCCAGAAAACCAGACTCATGGATATATTTTCGATGTAAAAGACTCAAATTATCTATATAATAAAAGCCCAAGCGACCATTACAGCAGAACAACCAGAATGACCAGTCGCTCTGATGCACACTGACCACTGGGGGCAGACGCTCAGTGCAGGAGCTGCCCCCTGGTGGTCAGTGCACTCCCACAGGGAGAGCATGGCTCAGCCAGAAGCTGGGCTCATGGCTGGCGAGTGCAGTGGCAGTGGCTGGAGCCTCTCCCGCTTCTACGGCAGCACTAAGGAGCAGTGAGCCAAGCAGTAAGGAGCAGTGAACCGGTGGGCGGTAAGGAGTGAAGGACCCGGACTGTGAGAGGGATGTCCGCTGAGGGGTCCAAGAATGCGAGAGGGCGCAGGCCGGGTTGAGGTCCTAATGAAGAGGAAACAACAGCAGGCTTAAAGTATAGCAATGACATGATATAATTTATGTTTTAGGTGTGCCATCTTGGTTTGTTTGGTGTTTTATATTACTGTGTTTTTAACCATTTCCAAGAGATAAAGAGTTAATGTTTAATGGGTACAGAAGTTGTTGGGATTTTTGTTTAATTTCAACTTATTGTTTAAAGTATTACAAATAGTAGCACATATGCCCCTTTCCCCCCCCCAATTGACCTTATCCCGGCCTCCCCTACCCCCCTTGAGATTTTTTTGGTTTGTTTTTCTTTGTCCTTTTGGGTACAGAAATTTTTGTTGTTGTTAATCCTCACCCAATGATATTTTTCCATTGATTCTTAGAGAGAGTGGAAGGGAGGGGGAGATACAGAGAGAGAGAAACATTGATGTGAGAGAGATACATAGATTGGTTGCCTCCTGCATATGCCCCAACTGGGGCCAGGAATTGAGCCTGCAACTTAGATATGTGCCCTTGACTGGAATTGAACCCAGAACCTTTCAGTCCTCAGGCTGACACTCTATTTAATGAGCCAAACCGGCTAGTGCTTGGAACAGAAGTTTTCAGATGGAGAGAGGGTGAACATGTTCCAGAGGTGGATGGTGGCACTGGTTGCACAATAAAGTGAATATACATAAAAAAAAAAAAGTGAATACATAACGCCACAACACTGTACAATTTCAGGTGGTTAAAATGGTCAGTTTTATCTTATGTATATATGTATTTTTAAATATATTATCATTGATTTCAGAGAGGAAGGGAGAGAGATAAAAACATCAATGATGAGAGAGAATCATTGATCAGCTGCCTCCTGTACACACCCCACTGGGGAGCAAGCCCACAGTCTGAGCATGTGCCCTTGACTGGAATTGAACCTGGGACCCTTCAGTCCGCAGGCCGATGCTCTATGCACTGAGCCAAACCAGCAAGGGCTATCTTATGTATATGTAACTGAAGGTTTAAAAAAAGATTAGGCACATTTATACTTAGAACTTCTATATTAATATCATGCGTGTTCTACTCAAGTGTCAGCCCTCCCCAAGGTGTTTTTGCAGCAGCTTTACTCCATATGATGCTCATGGGAGCATTCATGGTTTTCTTCTTTCCTAGTAATTGAGGACATTGATCATCTGCAGCAGCAGTTGCAAAACCAAAATACGCTGAAGGCAGTGGAACCTCATTATGAACAGCATGTATTTGGAAGTATTGTTTCGCAGAGCAAAAGTCATTTTCCTTTAAGGCCAAACCATATGTTTGATTTAGATCAGTGGTTCTCAACCTTTCTAATGCTGCGACCCTTTAATACAGTTCCTCATATTGTGGTGACCCCCAACCATAAAATTATTTTCGTTGCTACTTCATAACTGTAATTTTGCTACTGTTAATGAATCGTAACGTAAATATCTGTGTTTTCTGATGGTCTTAGGCGACCCTGCTAGCGGTTCTCAACCTGTGGGGCGTGACCTACAGGTTGAGAACCACTGCTGTAGAGCCTAAGACCATCAGAAAACACAGATATTTACAGGAGAGAAACCTTATGAATGCTCTGAATGTGGCAAAGCCTTGTGCAGGAAGGCAGAGCTCAATACACATCAGAGAAACGAAAGAGGAGAAAAACCCTATGGATGCAGTGAATGTGGAAAAGGTTTCTCCAGAAAGTCACACCTCATTCTACATCAGAAAACTCACACAGGAGAGAAACCTTATCTATGCAGTAACTGTGGGAAAGGTTTTGTTCAGAAGGGCAATCTCATTATCCTTCAATGGACTCACACTGGAGAGAAACCCTATGGCTGCACTGAATGTGGGATGGCCTTCAGCCAGAAGGCAAGTCTCATTGCACATCAGTAGTTTTATACGGGCAAGACTCCCTTTGTATGTACCCAATGTGGAAAGTCCTGTTCGCAGAAATCAGGACTCATTAAACATCAGAGAATTCACACAGGAGAAAAACCCTATAGGTGCAGTGACTGTGGGAAAGCCTTCACCACAAAGACAGTGCTCATTGTCCATCAGAGAACTCATACAGGAGAGAGACCCTATGGATGCGATGAGTGTGGGAAAGCTTTTTCCCACGTCATGCCTAGTGAAACATAAGAGGACACACGTAAGAGAGAAACATACAGATTCATTGAAGGTGGAATATCCTCCCACAAATAGTCACAGCTTATTATATACAAGTGCACTCCTGTTAATTTGAGGACTGTGACTCCTCAGACATCAGTAAACATCAGGGGGATCCTAGTAGATAGGAATGAGGTTACTGTGGAACAGCCAACTACTGGATATGCACCCTCAGCAGATAACAGAGAGTTCATACAGGAGACGAATGATATGAATGAAGTGAATGTGGTTATGCCTTCAATGGTCAGTTACATCTTATTTTATATCACAAAAAACACATAGGAAAAACCTGGTACATTCAATTTGAAAAGCCTTGAGCAATAATATCTAGCTCATTATATGGTTATGGGTCAATAGAAAGCCTATAAATGCAGAGGGTAGGAAAGCTGTTTTCAGGAAGATAGACCCTATCTATCATCAGTGAGCTCATAGTGGGTAGAAATGTGATAGAGTGAATGTTCTTGCCCTCAGTAGGTGTTGGCATATTCTGGAGAGAGTCTGTTGGAAGGCAGTGAAGGTTGTGGGTTTGATTCCTGGTCAGGGCACATACAAGAATCAACCAATAAATACACAAGTAAGTGGGACAACAAATCAATGTTTCTCTCTCTCTCCCTGCCTCCTTCCTCTCTCTCTCAAATATATAAATAAAAATAAATAAAAACAATAACATTACAAGCACCCTGGCACTGAAAATGCAGCTAAACATCAACAATTATTTTTAGCAAAACAGGTGTAAATATATCTTCTTTGACTTAATAGATATTAGCTACCAAAATGTTCCAGCTGACATCATTTTTTTAATACATATTTTATTGACTTTTTACAGAGAGGAAGGGAGAGGGATAGAGAATTAGAAACATCAATGAGAGGGAAACATCGATCAGCTGCCTCCTGCAACACCCCCCACCGGGGATGCGCCTGCAACCAAGGTACATGCCCTTGACTGGAATTGAACCTGGGACCCTTCAGTCCGCAGGTCGACGCTCTATCCACTGAGTCAAACCAGTCAGGGTTGACATCATATTTAATGATGACATTTTAAAGATGTTTGGCAATAGGCTACACATGTCTGTTACCAGTATTTCTTCTAAAAATTGCTGGAGTTCTTAACCAGCACAGCTATACAATAATAAAAACTGAAGAATTTCAAAACGGGAAATGAAGAAACAAAATGGTCAGTATTTGCAGATGATAGGATTGCCTATGTAGAAAGACAGGAGAATTCACAGATAACCACATAGAATAAGAGAGTCCAATAGGATTGCTGGATACTTAGTCAACTGCAAGTTCAGTTGAGTGCTAGGCACTAGCAATAGAATAGCTTTGAAAAGTACTGTTCACAAAAATTACAAAAGAATTGGAATTATTTCTACCTACCACTTTATTGAAAGATCATAAATGAAGAGGTAGATTGGTTATTAATGTGAAAGTTTTCCCTGCCTGGAGTTGCTCAATGGTTAGAGTGACAGCCCATGCACCAAAAGGTGTCAGGTTTGACTCCCACCCTTTGGCACATGCCTCAACGATGTTTCTATCTCTCTCTCTCTCCCTCACCCTCTAAAAATCAATACAAAATATTTTTTTAAAAATTCATGCCTCTGATGGGGCCCCACATAACTGTGGTGCCTCCAAAAATGTGTTTGACAGCTGCATGGGGGGATGGTTAAGAAAGGTGCACATGAAATCCAATCAGGTATCATCATTTCCAAAATATCTGCTGACCATGTCCCGTGGGCCAGCTTTTCTGCTGAGGGCTGGGTAGGTAGAGACAACAGAATTGAATTAGAGCTCAAGGTGTGAAACACAAATGAACTACAAAATCCTATCTAATAAAACAGTAATATGCAAATTGACTGTACCTCTGCTATACCCACAAGCCACACCCACCAGCCAATCAGGAGCAAGAATGCAAATTAACCCAACCAAAATGGCTGCGGCCATGGAGCGAGCAGGAGGCTTGGGTTTCCCTGGCAATGGAGGAAGCTAAGCTTCCCGCACACCCTGGCTGGCCCTGGCCTCCGCTCAAGGCTACAAAGTTTCAATTATAGAAGATAAACAAATCCCAACAAAAATGGCAGCAGCCACAGAGCTGGAGAGAGCAGGAGGCTTGGGTTGCCTCCAGCGATGGAGGAAGCCAAGCTTCCTGGGCTGCCCTGGCCTCTGCTCAAGGCTGCAAAGTTTCAATTATAGAAGATAAATAAATCCCAGATACCAGGGCCTCCGCTAGGGTTGCCGGGGGGCGTGGCAGGCCTACAAACCACCACAGGCTCCTTGCCCCGGCCACCCCACACCCCAAGGGAACCCCCACCCTGATCTGGGACACCCTTCAGGGCACACCAGCTGGCCCCCCACCCGTGCACCAGGCCTCTATCCTATCTAATTAGAGTAATATGCAAATTGACCATCACTCCAACACACAAGATGGCTGCCCCTATGTGGTCAAAGATGGATGCCCCCATGTGGACACAAGATGGCCAGCAGGAGAAGGCAGTTGGGAGGGACCAGGCCTGCAAGGGAGGGCAGTTGGGGGCAATCAAGCCTGCAGGGGAGGGCAGTTAAGGGTGACCAGGCTGGCAGAGGAGGGATGTTGGGGGTGGCCGGGCCTGCAGGGAAGGGCAGTTGTGGGGGACCCAGGCCTGCAGGGGAGAGCAGTTGGGGGAAAGCAGGCCTGCAAGGGAGGGCAGTTAGGGGCAATCAGGCTGGCAGGGGAGCAGTTAGGCATCAATCAGGTTGGCAGGGGAGTTGTTAGGGGGTGATCAGGCTGGCAGGCAGAAGGAGTTAGGGGCAATCAGGAAGGCAGGCAGGCAAGCAGTTGGGAACCAGCAGTCCTGGATTGTGAGAGGGATGTCCGACTGCCTGTTTAGGCCCGATGCTTACTAGGATTGGGCCTAAATGGGCAATTGGACATCCCTCGAGGGGTCCCAGATTGGAGAGGGTGCAGGCTGGGCTGAGGACACACCCCCATGCACAAATTTTGTGCACCAGACCTCTAGTCTTATATAAATAGAAAAATGCCTGAAGAAAAGCTAAAGAATTTTGCCTCTAAGTGAAAATAACTAGTAGTACCTAATTTAGAATGAAGTGTTAAGAGGTAGCCTCTCAGATACAGTGGCATTAGCTGAGACCAGAATGACTAAGAGTAATCTGATACATAGATTGTGGAAAGAAGAGGATGTTAGATGTCCTTTAAGTAGGAATGAGCTTGAAAACTCATCAAACGGACACCTGTGTAGCACGGCCAGCGTGGCTCAGTAGTTGAGTGTCAACCTATGAACCAGGAGGAGGTCACCGTTTGATTCCCAGTCAGTTCACATGTCTGGGTTGCAGGCTTGACCCCCAGTAGGGGCGTGCAAGCAGCTGATCAATGATTCTCTCTCATCATTGATGTTTCTCTCTTCTTCTCTGAAATCAATAAAAATATACTTAAAAAAAAAAGACATCTGTGTAACTGGAAGTACTGGGTGAGGAGAAGAGCAGTGGATGATTAAGTTGGGATTTTATGAAGAATTTTGTCTTTTATCCTAAATACTAGAGGCCCGGTGCATGAAATTCAATGCAGAGGAGAGGGGTCCTCGGCTTGGCCTGCACTTTCTCCAATCCGGGACCCCTTGAGGGATGTCTGATTGCCGGTTGGGCCTAAACCGGCAGTCAGACATCTCTCTCACAATCCGGTACCGCTGGCTCCTAACCACTCACCTGCCTGATCACCCCCAACCACTCTGCCTGCCTGCCTGATCACCCCTAACTGCCTATATCTCGGCCCCCACCACCATACTGTGGCTTTGTCTGGAAGATGTCCAGTCTAATTAGCATATTACCCTTTTATTAGTATAGATCATAGGAAACCACTGAAATCTTTTGTTTTTCATAAGTTTGTTCCTAAAATGTATAATGCTGATTGGTTTTGTAAGATAAAATTTCCTTTTCTTATTTTCCTGATTATATGTTCTAACATTATTAGTTGTATGTGCTTTGTATATTAATTTTATAGCTTGCTGCCTTCCTAAATTATTTGTTTTTAACATTGTTTCTCTAGGGTTTCTTGCTATATCATCTGCAAATATATATTTACTTTATAAATTTCTATGCTATAATTACATTGACTCATAATTCAATATTAATTATTAATTGAAATAATGGTCCTCCTTGCTTTGTTCCTACAATATTTCCCCTTAAGCAAAAGTACTAGTATGTAAATGTATAATCATACTAAGGAAGTATCCATGAATTCCTATGTCCTTGAGTGGTTTTTGAAAAATCATATTGTTGATTTTTTCTCAAAGGCTTTTATAGCATCAATGAAGATAGTCATATGAATTTTCTTTTTAGATATATCAAGTGAATTTTACAGTATCAAGGCATATATGGTGGCATTTCTTAATAAAATTTCTGTCCTTGCATTCCTGGTATATGTCTCACATGTCCACGTATATAATTTTCCTAATGCCGTGTTTCCAGTATGATTTTATTCTTGGCCTGTTTCATAAGGAAGAATTTCTAAACATAAGCATCATGCTTAATCTTGTATCTATTACTCACTGCTAAAACCATCCTATATTTATTACTGATCACTAACACGCACACATTTTGTAAGCACAGGAAGGATATTGTGGATGACTGTGCACCTGAGATGCATGGTTATCCCAGGGGAGAGGAGTAAGACTAGAAATGAGGTAGAGAATACAGAATAACTTTTTTCTCTATAGATGGTTGTATCATTCCTTATGGTATACATATTAATCTCATCATTTAGAAGAACAATGTAATAACTTATAATAAAAATGAAACTTTACATATATCACTGCTGAATAACTAAGTACTGGAATCCCAAATACATGTTTCCACAATACCATTTAATTTATATGCTTCATTCATGGCATGACTTATATTTTATCCATATTAGATTTTATATTTGTATCTCCCACACCAGGCTCTGAGCCCTAGGAACAAAAATCCAGGTCAATTAATCTTCATATATCTGAGTATTGACGACATGATCTGGCATATGGTTTAATTTTTTTATTTTATTGATTTTTTATAGAGAGGAAGTGAGAGGAATAGAGTTAGAAACATCGATCAGCTGCCTCCTGCACACTCCCCTCTGGGGATGTGCCCGCAACCAAGAATCTATCACCTTCAGTCCACAGGCCAACGCTCTACCCACTGAGCCAAACCAGTCAGGGGTAGATGTTTAATTTTAAGACACCTTTTTACCTTGGAGACTATGTCCTGAATGTGCACACTAAAGGATCTGGGAAATAGTGTAAATAATGAACCATTTTGCATGGCTGTATGAGCATAAAGAGAAACGTGACTGGATGACTACTCTCAGTAGTAACTTTAAGCTCACAGGTGTGGAGTCCCCTCCCCAGAAAAGTAAATATTTGTTCTCAGGAAGGGGAGTTCTGAGGGCCTAAGAGTCCCTGATTTGGGACTATTGGAGCAAATCCAGGACTAGTTCTGTCACACTGAGTTCCAACTTCCTGACCTTCAGGCTCTTTTCTCTGTAATCCTCTGAGAATGACTTTTTCTGACTTGGTTGTGACTATTCACAGAATCTTTTTTTTTTTTTTAATGTATCTCAGTTTATCTTGCAACACAAGACGCAAGTAATATTTTCTCGCCGTGCACTGTGGTGCCCATTATTTCTGCCCCGGTCCTTAAACCCTCACTGTCTCTCATCCCAAAGCGCACGTCCAGACGCTCTCCTCCTGCCTCCTCTGCTCCACACCCAGTTCCAGTGCCCCCATCCCCATGTCTTCCCAGCGCGTTACCGGTATCTTTTCCATAAACGTTCCCCAACTCTTTGCTCCACGCCAGTTCGTTCTTGTACGGACCTGAACGTTCTCAATATAGCCGCGTCCGTCCAGCGTTTTCCAAAATGGCTACGCGGCGACGTGGGCGCGGCCATTTTCCGCTGAGGCCCGACCTGTGATTGGTTTAGCTCTCGGGTCTGGTCGGAAGACTTCGGCGACTAGTGAAATGCTACTAAGCATGCGCGTCGATGCTAACAGCCGCTGTGGACGTAGAAGAAGCGAAGGGGGAAAACGTCTTGAAAGTTAGAGAACGGGTCGGTTGAGCCTGCTCTTTTCCGGCGGAAATCCGGTCACCTGGATGGCCATCTCACTCTCCGTACGGAGCTTAATCCAAAATGGCGGCGCCCAGTGGAAGATGGCCACTCTCAAGACAGTGTAACGGGACTGTGCGCGGCCATATTGCCCAGAGTGCATTTTCAACCGGGCGTTGGTTGGTAGATCGCTCACTTCCAGGGTGTTACTGAGTCAGCGAAATAGCAAGAAACTAGTACCAGCCAACAAGGGAGGGGAAGCGGCAGTGGCGCGTCGAAGCTCAGCTTCCACAGGTAAGCTCACGATTCTCACTTGAGGTCACGTTCGATTTCTGCAGGCGTCTTTAACGATTCCGCGCCGTGGGGATTCCGTGACGTGAGGCGTGCTTTGTGGCGGTTACTGGGAGTTGGGGGGAGAGGTGTCTGTCAGGCGGCTTCGTAATTCTCGAGGTGGGTGGCTTGCCCGGCTTCAGTGTTTAGGGGAGCGGGTTCAGGAGAGACAGGGACAGTGACAGGTCCGCTGCGGGTAGTGGAGGGGGTGGAAGATGGGGGGTGGGATGGTCCCTGACCGTGGGGTGTGGTGGATGAGGACAGAGAGTGGGGGTCAGTCGTCTGGGATTCTCGTGGTCTGAGTTGCAGCACCCGAGGGCCCGCGGTCCTCGCGGAAGTGGGTGCCTGCGGAGCTGTGAATGGGCGCGTCGCCACGTGCGGGGTGGGAGCCGTTAGGGACCCTCGGGAGAGCTTGGTGGGGTTGGAACGTGAGGAGGCTTCAGGTGGACACACACTGGGTGTGCCCTAAACATTGGGGCATTGTTCC
Source organism: Corynorhinus townsendii (assembly GCA_026230045.1). Lineage (NCBI taxonomy): Eukaryota > Metazoa > Chordata > Mammalia > Chiroptera > Vespertilionidae > Corynorhinus > Corynorhinus townsendii. Next base: position 48,313,457 of record JAPDVU010000011.1, on the reverse strand, counting down.
CCAAACGTTTTAGTCCGAAAAGTTTCAAGCGTACAGAAAAGTCAGAAGAATAGCAAAATGACCACCTTGAATACTTGCCATTTAGGTCCATGAAGTCTTAAAATCGTGCTGTAAACATTTGTGCGTGTCAGTCAGTGCACACATGTTGAAAGCACGTTAGTTCTTGCGTTTTATGCCAATTCTGCTACTTGTTTGTGTGACTGGGTAACTTCTAAGACTTAGTTTTTCCATTTAAATCGTATCTACTTTACAGGTCCTCAGGAGCCCTACCTCCATGACCTCGGCTACCCCTAATGACCTCACAAAGGCCCCATTTCCAAATAACATCAAATTGAGGATTAGTATTGCAACATTCGAATTTGTGGCACACAATACTAAGTCTATTAATACAGGTAGGTACTTGACAAAAAGTAGCTATTCAAGTATATACCTTTAAGTGGGAGTTTTTCTGTTTAAAACAATTCTATTAACTTTATAGTATGGATTATACATATTCTCTACATGAGTTTGAAATTAAATGGAGATTGCTACTTTTTATCACATTATCATTATATGCTTGTCTTCAATAAAAAGCAGAGACTAAAAATCACCTTCACTTTACTAACTGTAAACTATGTGTAATGTTTTGAAATGTATTTTCAAACTGAATTATATATTATGGATTTTTAAAAATTGGTTTTAGAAAGGGAGGAAGGGAGAGAGAAACATCCATGTCAGAGAGATATATGCCCTGACCAGGAATTGAACTGGCAACCGTCTGTTGCAGGGGATGAAGCTCCAAACAACTGAGCCACACGGGCCAGAGCTGGATACTTTTTGAATAACGTATACTAGTAAAAGTAGGTCAGATTAAATGCGTATTTCAAAGGCTTCTGATTTAGTTTTACCAAACTCACCCAATAACTTTCTATTATATAATGCGTCCACATACAGTATACCAGGTTTTTCTTTATGTTTGTGACAGTGGGTAAACCATCCTTCCGTTTATTTTCTAAGATGATAGCCCCAGTTTGGCTTGTTGATCATCTTTTGGGTATAAAAGGCACTTCATTGTGGTCTCTGTATGCACTGCTCTCGTTACTAACATGGTTGATCATTTTTTTTTTAACATGTTCATTGGCCAATTTTAAACCTGAGATGTTTGTTTTTGCTTACTGGTTTTTAAAATGTTTTTCTTGATTTTTAGAGAGAGAGAAAGGTAGAGGAATAGAGAGACAGAAACACCAATGAGACACTTCCCTCTGCTCCCTTCACATGCCCCCTACTGGGGATTGAGCTCACAACCTGAGCATGTGCCCTGACTGAGAATTGAACTGGTGACCTTTTGGTTCCTGGGTCAACACTCAACCACTGTCCCACACCAGCCTGGCTCTTTACTGATTTATAGAAATAGTACGTATTTGGAATAGTAGTATTCTTTTTTAAAAATCTTGATTGATTTGAGAAACATTGATTTGTTGTTCTACTTATTTATGCATTCATCGGTTGATTCTTGTCTATACCCTTACCAAGGATTGAACCCGAAATCTTGGCATATTGGGACAATGCTACAACCAACTGAGCTACCTGGCCCGGGCCTGGAGTAGTAGTCTTCCGTTACTTATTTTGTATTAAACAATTGACTGGCCTTTGACCCCAGTTTTTGGGAGGCAGCCTCTAAATTGTTGGAATGTCCTGAGTGATAGCAGTGTCTGTGTAATTCATGGTGGACCCTGATAGTTTGTGCTAATGAGGTGACACCTGGTGGGTGCGTAGATAGTTTATGCTAGTGAGATGACTCAGGATGGGGTGCTTATGCACGGTGATTAGAGATTTGGGGTTTTGAGCCAGGTAATAAATATCAGTCCAATCTCCAGGAGAGTAGGGTGGCAGGAGGATGAGTCACATGGCAGTGATTATTTAATCACGTTTATTTAATGAAACTAATAAAAACCATGGACATTTGAAACATGAGCTTCTTTGGTTGGTAATAGCCTGTGTATTGTTACACACAGATATGCTGGATGCGTTATGTGACCTGACTCCAAGGGGGAAGGACAGTGGAAACTTCTGTTTTGGGATCCTTTCAAACCTCACTCTGTTTGTGTCTCTCAGAGTGGTTATGATCTGTATCCTTTTGTTATAAGAAAATTGTCATTTTCTACATTTTCCCTTCAGGCACCTAATAGGTTTTTTTGGTTATTGTAAATAGTGGGTTTTCTCTTTAAATATTTTTGTTGTTTGAACATGACATTTCAATGAATATTTGTATTGATCCTAAAGCAATTGCATAATGGCAGTTTTGTTTGTTCTTTTGTAGTTTTCATTCCTTCAATTAATTTTTTCCCATTTTACTGGTCAGGTTTTGATTTGTGGTACATTTTTGGATAAAGATTTTTAGAGTGGTTATCATTGTCCTGTCCCTAAGCTTAAAGAAATGGTATGGATTTTTTGTAGATACTCTTTATCAAATTAACAAAGTTCTTGTCTATTTCTAGTTGAGTAATGTTTTTAAAAATTGTGAGTGGGTATGCTATTTTATTACATGTCCTTTTATCAACTGAGATGGTTCTTATGACACTATCCTTACATTCCTGTAATGAAGTCAGCTGTGCATTGATTGTATAATGCTTTCTATATATCAGTGGGAATGGTTTCCTAATATTTAGGGTTTTTATAGCCAAGTTCATAAATGAGATTGGCCTATAAATTTCTCTCTCATATTGTCCTTAAATTTAGGTCTATTCTCTTAAGTTCTTTTGCTTCTTTGCATGTCCAGTAATTAAAAAAATCTTTTTTAATTGATATTTTTAGAGAGAGAAACTAAGGAAAGGAGACAGGAGACCGATTTGTTGTTCTACTTTTTAAAAAATATATTTCATTGATTTTTTACAGAGAGGAAAGGAGAGGGAGAGAGAGTTAGAAACACCGATGAGAGGGAAACATCAATCAGCTGCCTTCTGCACCCCCCCCACTGGGGATGTGCCCACAATCAAGGTACATGCCCTTGACCAGAACTGAACCCGGGACCCTTGAGTCTGCAGGCCGACACTATCCACTGAGCCAAACCGGCTAGGGCTGCTGTTCCACTTTTTTATGCATTCATAGGTTGCTTCTTGTATGTGCCCTGACTGGAAATCGAACTCGCAACCCTGGTGTGTTGGGAGGATGCTCCAACCAACTGAGCTATCTGGCCATGGCCAGGCATGTCTGGTAATTTTTTATTGGATGTCAGATATTGTCAATTTTACATTGTTGTTTGTGGGATTTTTCTCTTATTAACTACTTTTGATGTTTGCTCTGGGTCATAGTTAAGTTACTTTGAAACAGTTTGATTCCTTCTTTTTTGAATTTTTATGAGTTTCTTTCAGCCACACTGATGATAGATATAGGGAATAAGATCAATGCTCCTGAGAATATTGCAGCTCAGTTGGAGTGTTCTTTTAGCTTTGTTAGGTGGGGCCAAAATAGTCTTTTGTGTAGGGTTACTTTGCCCCTGCTACTGAGGCAAATCCCTCCCCCCCCCCCCCCAGTGTATTAGAAGGTCTTTTCACCCTGGCTAGTGAGAACACAGACTATTTCTGATCTTGTGTGAGCTCTAGGAGTTGTTATGCTTTCTCCTTTCAATGATCTTGGTAATTTCTTTTTTTGTTTTGTTTTGTTAGTCCTCACCCAAGGATATTTTCCCATTGATTTTTAGGGAGAGTGGAAGAGAGAGGGCAAGACAGAGAGAAATATTGATGTTAGAGAAACACATCGATAGGTTGCCTCCTGCACCATCCCTGACCAGGACCCGGGCTGGGGAGGAGCCTGTAACTGAGCTACGTTCCCTTGACCAGAATTGAACCCAGGACCCTGTGGTCTGCAGGCCAGTGCTCTATCCACTGAGCCAAACTGGCTAGGTCCTTGGTAGTTTCTTCACAGTTCATTAGTAGTTAGCCAGAGATGCAGAAGAACCATCTGCACATCTAAAGAATGAGTTTTCGGTTTTCTCTCTCCCTCTTACTCTCCCTTCCCCTTCCTCCATCTACTGAGATGGTTCTTATTACACTATCTTTATATTCCTGAAGTGAAGTCAGCTATGTATTGTATAATGCTTTCTGTATATCAGTGGATATAGTTTCTCCTTTTTATCCTCTCTCTCTCCCTCTCTCTTCCTTTACCCTGATGTTCTGCCTCAAACTTACCATCGTTGCTTCCTCAGACTTTGAATTCTGTATCAAAAAGACTGCCAGCCTTTTTGGGGGTTCCTTCTCCCTGTGTTATGGCCTGGAAAGTCTCTCCAGGCAGCGAGCTGCAGCATACACAGAGGGTTTGTTTCGCCTCTTCTCTGATTTGTGTCTAAAAATAGTTGTTCTAGATATTTTTCCCATTTTAAAAAGTTGGTTAAGATCAAGGATGATTCTTGTACTTCACCCTGGAATCAGAGGATTTATTGATAATGAGGGTTTATGTTTTATCCTTGCTTCATGAATTACTAGTTGTGTGGCTTTTAGCTAGGTGCTTGACCTTTTTTTTTCTTGTTTTTCTCTGAAATGGAATAATTATAGTCTGTATCTTGTAGGGTTGTTGTGAGGGTTAAGTGAGAAAACATCCATAAAAGTTTCTTGCTTGTTTAGGAACTTGCTTTTATTATCATTTTCATGCAAAAAAAATCTTTCCTTGACTCCATAGAATGAGGCAGCTTCAGTAAATGAAAAAAGGTAGATCTCAAGTCCAGAAATTATTCCCTGCAGAGGCTACCCTTGATGAGACCAGTATCAGGATTTCAGGAAAGATACTAAAAGTGGTGGCCACTTCCTGAAAGCTGCTGAAATGTCTAAGTCCCAGGTGAGCTTGTTATTTCCCTCTTTGTTATCTAGATTTCTGGAAGTTTATAAAAATGTGTACAATCAAAGAGAACAACATATATAGGCACGTTGTGGCTGGGAGACATGTGCTTGGATTGGGAGACAGAATAAATGATTCAGGGTAGCCATCAGGAAGGGAGATTTATCTGTTTATCTTGCAAAGTGCTAATAATTAGGACATTGCCACATAAGCAGCAGGATCCAGAACTGAGTTGCAAACTTTCCTGTGGTAATACTGGAAACCATCACAAGAGAATAAAAACGTTACAAGATTTACTTTGTAGATATGGAGGAAGCACATGTATTCCTCCTTTACTGAGATCAGTAAATATTTCCTGACATTAAGTGTGAAGAAATGTCTTTGATGGGTCTTCCCCTTCCATTTTTCTTGTCTAGAATGTAGACCCTGTGAACAGTCATCTTCCTAAGGAAATGTGGGAGATATAAAATGCACAGCTAGAAAACTGTAAAAGTCTTTTACCTATAAAACGTAGATAATAACAGAACTTACATAAGGGCTGTTATACAGATCGTTGTGTTAATATTTGTAAAATGTTTAGAATGATGCACAGCACATAGTAAGAACTCTATGTTTGCTTGTAAATACCATGATTTAATATGTAGCACAATTTTTTTTAAAATATACTTTATTGATTTTTCACAGAGAGGAAGGAAGAGGGAAAGAGAGTTAGAAACATTGATGAGAGAGAAACATTGATCAGCTGCCTCCTGCACACCCCCCGCTGGGGACGTGCCTGCAACCAAGGTACATGCCCTTGACCGGAATCGAACCTGGGACCCTTCAGTCCGCAGGCCGACACTCTATCCACTGAGCCAAACTGGTTTTGGCAGCACAATTTCTAATAGGCAGTTCTGAGCATAGCATACGTTTGTATATGAACAGCACTGCAGTGACTACCAGTGTCTATAGGAAATATGTACACTTGCTCCAAGACCAGTTTCTGCTAGTTACCTAGCCATTTGTTCTCATCAGCTTCTTCACCTGTTTCACTGACCTATTTGCAGTTCCTTGAATCCAAATAGATTAGAAGCTGTATGACATAGGGCCTTGCTTTATTTCCAGTTTTTATTGTAAATTACATAGTAGGTATCATTCAATGCTCTTGATGCAGTTGCAGATGATTTTTATGTAATTCTAAGTTTTATCCTTTCATGTTGGGTGAATGAATGAATGAATGAATGAAGTGAATGAAGAATGCACAAAGGGAGGACATTTTTTAATTCAGCTCAAAAGTATAAATCAAAATTAGAAATATTTATGAGTTTGCATAGTATAAATAAATCAGAATATCCTATAGTTACTTTATATGTATATTTTTATATTAACTCCAGACTAAAAAGGATTGTGTTATAACAGGGCATATTGTCATTTAGTGATGTGGCTGTATATTTCACCTGGGAAGAGTGGCAGCTATTAGACACTGCTCAGAAGAATCTCTACCGGGATGTGATGTTGGAAAATCATAGCAACCTAATGTCATTGGGTAAAGACAACTTTCCTAAATATCTCAGCAAAAGCCATGAATTGCATGTCTTTTTTCCATTGCTACAATTTATGGGTACACATATTCTCAGTTATTTTGGACTTGGACTTATGTAGAACTTATTTTAAATTAGATCTTATTTTCTTTATGACCAGAGAGTGACAGTACTTACTTTTATTTCCAAATGAAAAGTGTCTATTGTGCTGAGATTTAAACTATTCATTCTCTGAAAGCAGGGCTTTTCATCAGCTCTCTGTGATTACTTGATAGGTTATCAAGCTATCAAGCCAGAAGCAATGGTCTACTGGGAAAAAGGAGAAAAACGAGGAATAGTAGAGAGGGAATTTCCAAGTAATTTTAGTCCAGGTGAGTGAAACCAAAGCAATGGGAGTTAGTGGAAGCAAAGTAATAGTTGGTTATTGGTGTGGGACCCTTGTTATTTTTTAAAATATATTTTATTGATTTTTTACAGAGAGGAACAGAGAGGGATATTTAGAAACATAAATGAGAGAGAAACATCATCAGCTGCCCCCTGCACACCCCCTATTGGGGATGTGCCCTCAACCAAGGTACATGCCCTTGACTGGAATCAAACCTGGGACCCTTCAGTCCGCAGGCCGACACTCTGTCCACTGAGCCAAACTAGTCAGGGCGGGACCCGTTATTTTAATATTTTTTTTCTCAGAATCTCTGAACCTTTAGAGGTTAGAGTGAGTAAAAAAAGGTATGTTATATGAATTTTTCCTGCTTCTTTTACCACACTTCCATATAGGACTCTGTTTTTCTAGCCACCTAGGAGGTGTACCTCTTTTTATCTACCCTGGGTCAGATCTTTGCCTATTTCATCTGGTCTTTCCTTGTTTGCTTAGTTGTTCTACTGAACAACTAAGTGCCTTAGTAGGCACAACCAGCCTCCTCCACCTCTTATCTACATTCATATAACTCTTATATTACACTTTCAAATATTCCTAGATTGTTGCCAAGTTTGATGACACCCATGTTTTTCAGTGCATTATGTATTACTGGTTCTTTTATTGAATGCCTCAGACTTACATTGTGCACCTGCTATATAGACTTCTTCATTCTCTTTGACTAGTGACTTGAGATTTCATCACCCTCCATGTTATGATCATGGTAGAATTCATTGGTTTTTTTTCCTCCTAGAAGTAATGTGGCAAGTTTATGATTGGTATCAGGAAGACATTGAGAAGGATGAACCTGTGGAGACAGATCATGAAAATTATGCATTGGGCAAAATACTTTCTCTTTGCAAAAACTTTGTTCCATTTAAAGAAAAGTCCTATAAATGTATCTCAAGAGAAATCACTTTGGAACAAAATTCAGATTCAAATTTTCAGAGTAAAAACCATACAGACATGAACTCTGATAAGTTAAATGGTTCTGGGAAATCATTTTTCCATACTCTACACGAAACCTCTCACATTCATCCCCAGTACTATGAACCAAATTTACATGTGAAGGTTTTCAGTCTCATGACAAATCCTAAAAGACATCACAGAATTCATACAGAGGGGAAACATTATGAATGCAGCGAATGTCCAAAATCTTTCAGGTATAAGTCTAAGCTCATAATACACCAGAGAACTCACACAGGAGAGAAACCTTATGAATGCAAGGAATGTGGAAAAGCTTACAGTGAGAAGACTAAGCTCAGGTTACATTGCAAAACGCACACAGGAGAGAAACCTTTTAAGTGTAGTGATTGTGGGAAAGGTTTTATGCAGAAGTCAAACCTGATTATCCATCAACGAACTCATACAGGAGATAAGCCCTATGGGTGTAGAGAATGTGGAAAGGCCTTCTGTAGTAAGTCTCAGCTTGTTGTTCATCAGCGAATTCATACAGAAAAATCCTATAAATGCAGGAAATGTGGAAAAGCCTTCACTAAAAACGCACACCTCCTAACACATCAGAGAACTCACATAGGAGAGAAACGTTATGCATGCTGTGAATGTGGAAAAGCTTTTGTATATGCATCACAGCTCATTGTACATGAGAGAAATCATAGCGGAAGAAAACCTTATGAATGTAAGGAATGTGGGAAATCTTTTAACAAAAAGTCACACCTCATAAGACATCAGAGAATCCATACGGGAGAGAAGCCATATGAATGCAGTGAATGTGGAAAAGCTTTTATAGACAACTCACATCTTATTGTTCATCGAAGAACTCATACAGGTGAGAAGCCTTATGAATGCAGGGAATGTGGGAAAGCCTTTAATAAAAAGTCATCCCTCATAACCCATCAAAGAATTCATACAGGAGATAAGCCTTATGAATGCACTGAATGTAAAAAAGCTTTCGTAGACAAGTCACATCTCATTGTCCATCAGAGAACTCATACAGGAGAGAAACCCTATGAATGCAGTGAATGTGGAAAAGCTTTTATAGACAACTCACAGCTTATTGTTCATCAAAGAACTCATACAGGAGAGAAGCCTTTTGCGTGCAGGGAATGTAGGAAAGCCTTTAGTTATAAGTCATCCTTCATAGCACATCAGAGAATTCATACAGGAGAAAGGCCTTATGAATGCACTGAATGTAGAAAAGCTTTTATATACAAGTCACATCTCATTGTCCATCAGAGAACACATACAGGAGAGAAACCCTATGAATGCAGTGAATGTGGAAAAGCTTTTGTACGAAAGGCAGTGCTCATTGTACATCAGAGAACACATACAAGGGAGAAACCCTTTGTCTGTCTTGAGTGCCAAAAGTCCTTTAGCAGTATGGCAATGCTCAGTACACATCAGCTGATTCATACAGGAGAGAGACCCCATGGATGCAGTGAATGTGGAAAAGCTTTCCGCCAAAAAAGCCATCTTATTATCCATCAACGATGCCATACTGGTGAGAAATCCTATGGATGCATTCCATCTAGTCAGATATTCAGCTAGAAGTTACAGCTCATTAGGCATCAGAGATGTCACACAGGAGAGAAACCATATCAATGTACACAGTGTGAGAAAGCCTTTTTTTGTGAAATCATACAGCAGTGTCCATCAGAGAAGTCATGCAGGACAAAAAGCTTATCAATGTAATAAGTGTGGGAATATTTTCTCTGTCAAGTTTTTTCTCACTTCACATGAAGAAACCCTATGAATGCAGTGAATGTGGAAAAGCTTTTGTATGAAAGGTAGTGCTCATTGTACATCAGAGAACACATACAAGGGAGAAACCCTTTGTCTTAGAAATCTAAGAAACACATTAAGTGCTGGAAAGATGTTAGTGAGATGTCAAATTTCATTGAATATAAAAAAATTCACACAAAGAGACACAATATGAAAGTGGCGAGGAATATTTTTCTATTACTTTTGACCTCTTTAAGTTTCAGAAAACTTATCAGGAGAGAAATCTTTTAAATGCAGTGAATATAGGAAAATTATTTGCCACCAACTTAGCCTCGTATTTCATTAGAGAAAGGCAATATGTATGAAAGAGTTGAAAAGTCACAATCTTTTTTTTTTTGTTGTTAATCCTCACCTGAGGAAAATTTTCCACTGATTGTTAGGGAGAGTGGTAGAGAGAGGGAAAGACAGAGAGAAACATCGATTGGTTGCCCCCTGCATGAGCCCTGACCAGGGCTCAGGCCGGGGAGGAGCCTGCAACCAGAGCACATGCCCTTACCTGGAATCAAACCTGGGACCCTTTGGTCCACAGGCTGACACTCTATTCACTGAGCCAAATTGGCTAGGGCTAAAATAATTTCTTAAGAAAAATCCCATTATACACCACACAGAAATGAAAACTTTTGAGTGCCCAAAAGGTTTTTGATGGGTCATCATATAATTTTCAGTTATTATAGGAAAAATCAATGTTGTGAATTTTCATACCAAAGAATGCAGATGATTGAAGACTTGAGATGCCTCTGGCATTTAATCCAAACTTATTGTGCATCAGATAATATTTATTAAGGAGAGTTATTATAGTATAATTATGGTTAGAAAGGTTGTTTATGTAAACAACTTTATAACAGAAGCTCTGATCCTGACACATGTTCATAGAAAATGTACTACAAAGTAGTCAGTTATGAAGAGCAGATAACTTCAGCATGCAAAATAACACTTTGTTTATATTTGGATATATTGGATAGTCAAAGGAGTAAATTAAGAAAGTTTATGGATGTATATATTTGCTTTATTTCTGAGTATTTTTATACAACATGTAATACTCATTTTTAGATTTCACAAGATAAAGTTGTGTACCACAAAAGTCTTGTTACAGTTTGTGTGTGTAGTATCCACAGAAAAAAATGCCAACGTTGTAATTTTTTGTATATCATATAAATTGCAAGGGAAGTAATTAGGCTTAAGATTGAAGAAGACTGTAACATAATGCCATACACATAACATCATGCTTACTGTTTATTGGTATATGTAAATGGAATTGGTATTTTTTTTCAGCTCTTCAGAATAATAAAATTTTTAAACAAATTGTCATTTGGTTTTCACACAGGGAAAAACACCCATTAAAAATAACTGAGATTTAAGGGTGATGAGTAATCACAAATTTTCTTTCCTGAACTGAGTCCTGAAAAAGTGGAAGCAGCTATTTTTAAAGAAAAAAAAAATTAAAATGTCACCTTTTTTGGTGGTATTGCTCATATGAGGAATGTGGCTTAGGTCCATGAAACCCAGTTTATTAGTTTCCTAGGGCTGCTATAAGTACTGTAAGCAGAGTGGCTTAAAACAACAAAGTTCTGAGGCTAGAAGTCCAAAATGACGGGGTCATTAGGGTCATGCTTCCTCTTAAACCTTTTGTGGAATCCTTTCTTGCATCCCAACTTCTGGTGACTTGCTGGCAATTTTTGGCATTCCTTAGCTTGCAGCTGCATAAATCTAATCTCTGGCTTCGTCATCACTTGGCCTTTTGCCCAAATGCCTCTGTGTCTTCATTTGGCCATCTTATAAAAACACCAGTCATTGGATTTGGGACCCACCCTAGTCCATTATGACTTCATCGTAACTAATTACATCTGCAACTACTTTATTTCCAAACTAGAGCCCCGATGCATGAAGATTCGTGCAAGAATAGGCCTTCCTTCCCCTGGCTGCTGGCACTGCCTTCGCTCTGTCCAGAGCTGCCTTCCACCTCTCGCCTTGTGTCAATTTGCATATTCTCTCCTTATTGGCTGTGGGCACCACCACCTTTGTTGCAGTGTTATGGTCAATTTGCATATTCCATCTTTTTTAGCTAGGATGCAATCACACTGTGAGGTACTGGAGGTTAGGACTTAAACATACTTCTTTTGGAGGGAAGGTATATTGGTTCCTGTACTGGTTTCAGTGTGTGTGTTCTGGGGGGTGAGGGTAGTTTTCCACACCAACAAACAATTCTCGGACACCAGCAGGGGTGGCCAAGAGTTCAGCTCTTTTCTGACAATATTACCTGGAGACAGCATCTATTTCACAGGTTAAGGGTTCTGTTCCACAAGACTGCTCCTCCCTTCAGATGGCAGCAATAGTCCCAGGCTTTTACCCATGCTTCTGGCCAATTACTGTAAACTGGAGGTTTCAATGACCCCCTCCAACTCAGAATGCCAATTGAAAGTACAAGTTATTAGCTGTACTCCTGCCCCACTGGCTATAAATCATAGTTTATACAACCCATCATCTGGTCTGTTTAATATGCTAGAGTGGCTCACAGAACTCAGAGAAACATGTTACTAAGTCACTAGTTTATTGTAAAAGGCTCTAACTTAGAAACAACAAGATGGAAGAGATGGATAGCACAAGCAAAATGGGAAGCAGCACGAAGCTCCCATGCCCTTTCCTCACATTTCCTTGTGTTCCACCTGGAAGCTCTCCAAACCTCATCCTCTTGGGTTTTTGCAGAGTCTTCATTACATAGCCATGATTGATTATATCACTGCCATTGACAATTGGTTCCATCTTGAGCCCTCCTGGAGTTGGGGTTGTGTGGAACTGAAATTTCCAATCCTCAAATAACAATGTTGCCTCCACTGGCAACCAACACCCATCCTTAGGTGGTTTCCAAAAGTCACCTCAATAATGTGATAAAAGACATACTTATCACTCTCAACACTTAGGAAATTCCCAAGGTTTGGGAAGCTATGACTCAGGAATTATAAAATTTCACTTGGGTTCTTTTCTATTGCATTTATTTCTCCATGGAGAACCTGAGAACTCCATTTATTTCAAGAATGTTCATGTGTACACCTCATGAAATATTATCATAGATGCTTTTAAGTTTTTTCTATGGAGGTCCTAATGCTTCAGTCATCATAGGTTTGTTATCTGATGATTGTCTTTCCTCCTTATAATTGGTCAGATTTTTCTGGTTCTTTGTATGTAATTTTGTGTTGCACCCTGGATATTTTTATTACAATGTTGTGAGTCTGTCTCGTTAAAATCCTCTGGAGAATGTTAATTCTTTTTGTTTTAGAATGCAATCAACCTGATTATATTCAAACCAGAAATCCTTCTGGGACCAATTTCAATTTTCAAAGTCCTTGTTATGCTCTTCGGGTGTGCTCTTCACATGAACCATTTGTAGTTCATTTAGGCTTTAGTTACTGGTCTACATCATAGTCAAGTTTTACTTTATTATGCTTCTTATTGTGCTTTTTACATGTCCTGAGTCTGGACTCTGGGATTTATGTCACAGAATTAGAGGATTACCCTTCTTCAGCTTTTTTTCTTTCCATATTCCCTCTCCATCCCCAAAGTTCCTGGTTCTCTGGGACCTCCTTTACTAGTACTTGCTAGTACTCTGGCTAGAAGGATGGAGTTCTTTCATTGGTTTAGTCTTCCATGATGTCAGGCAGTTTTGCTCTAGGCCCACCCAAGGGCAAAGCAGTGATATAAAAGGTAAAGAGAAGCTTTCTGGTTTTCTGCTGCCCCCTGGCTGGCAAGCCGCCTGGAGAAAGGGCAAATAGCAATATTAAAGTATTTCCTCTAGATTAAGGAGAAACCAAGATGGCGGCATAGGTAAACACCTAAACTGCTGCCTCACACAACAATTTCAAAACTACAACTAAAAGACAAAACGGACATCATCCAGAACCACAGGAAGTCTGGCTGAGTGGAAATTCTACAACTAGAAGGAAAGAGAAAAGCACACCAAGACTCAGAGGAGCTGCAGGATGCAGAGGTACTGAGACGCATGTGTGGAGAGAACTGGCAACTGAGTGTGCACCTGGCTTTCTCAAGTGGGAGGGAGACAAAAGCTCCTGACTGCACTGAACTCCAGTTCTGGGCGAGACTCTGGGGACCCAGACTCATTCGGGGAGAAACTGGACTGTCTGGCAGCAGGAGGAACTCCAGGGCGGCTTTCTCTCAGAGGTGCTTGCAGCGATTACCACAGGACACTGAGACACAGGGGCCTATTAAGGCAGGGCTGATGGGAAACCAATGCTGTGCTCTGCTCTGAGACTCCGCCCCTTCCAAGGTGAGCACAGAGGCTTTTGCAAGTGTCCTCCCATAAGGGTGTCTCCAGCACAGAAGTTCACCCAGCAGTAGACACAGCTGATTCTCACAGCCAATTGGCCTGGAGGTCAATTCCTCCCAGTGATACCAACAATAATCAAGGCTTAACTACAAGACTGTGCACAGCCCACAAAGGGGTGCACCAAGAGTGTCCACCTCAGGTAACTGGGCAGGCTGAGCCATTGGGCCCTATAGGACACCTAGCACACAAAGCCACTCTATCACCTCAGGGAAGCAGCCAAAATGTGGAGACAAAGAAACAGATCACAAATGAAAGAAATGAAGGAAAGCAAAGGACTGGATATAGAGTTCAAAACAACGGTTATAAGGTTTTTCAAGAATTTCCTAGAAAAGGCCAATAAATTTAGCGAGACCCTCAAAGATATGAAAAAGGACCAACTAGAAATTAAGCATACACTGACTTGAATAAAAAATATTATACAGAGATCTAACAGCAGACTAGAGGATCCCAAGAATCAAGTCAAAGATTTGAAATACAAAGAAGTAAAAAACACCCAATCAGAAAAGCAAAAAGAGAAAAGAATCCAAAAATATGAAGATAGTGTAAGGAGCCTCTGGGACAACTTCAAGTGTACCAACATCTGAATTATGAGGGTGCCAGAAGAAGAGAGAGAGCAAGATACTGAAAACCTATTTGAAGAAATAATGACACAAAACTTCCCCCACCTGATGAAAGAATAGACTTACAAGTCCAGGAAGTGCACAGAACCCCAAACAAAAGGAATCCAAAGAGGACCACACTAAGACACATCATAATTAAAATGCCAAGAGGAAAAGACAAAGAGAGAATATTAAAAGCAGCAAGAGAAAAACAGTTAGTTACCTACAAGGGAGTACCCATACAATTGTCAGCTAGTTTCTCAACAGAAACTATATAGGCCAGAAGGGAGTGGCAAGAAATACTCAAAGTGATCAATAGCAAGAACCTACGACCAAGATTACCCTTTTTCTTATGACTGGCATAAGAAAAAGCTAAAGGAGTTCATCACCATCAAACCAGTATTATATGAAATGCAGAAAGGTATTCTTTAAGAAGAGGAAGAAGAAGAAAAAGGTAAAGATAAAAATTATGGACAACAAATACATGTCTATCAACAAGTGAATCTAAAAATCAAGTGAATAAAAAATCTGATGAACAGAATACACTGGTGAATATAATAGAATCAGGGGCATAGAAAGGGAGTGGACTGACAATTCTCAGGGGGAAAGGGGTGTGGGGGGTGCGGGAAGAGACTGGACAAAAAGCGTACACCTATGGATGAGGACAGTGGGGGGAAGGGTAAGGGCAGGGGGTGGGGTGGGAGCCGGGTGGAGGGGTGCTATGGGGGAAAAAGAGCAACAATTGTAATAATCTGAACAATAAAGATTTATCAAATTTAAAAAAAAGATAAAGAGGGGAAAAAAAAAAGATTTCCTCCAGGCTTTATGCAAAAAAAGAGAAAGTGCTTTTCCAAGTGTTGCTTTCATAGAGATGAATTTTTCTCTCAGGGTTTTAGGTGTTCATACCATTGTCACTGTTGTGACAGTGTGGTTTTGAGATGACTAAGTCTTAAGGCAGAACCAAGCTAAAAAAAAATAATAAAGAAGAGATAAAAGAAAATGCAGATTCCCATCACACACTTCCTGACTCGTGGGAATTACTTTTCTCTGTCCTCTGGCCATTGCAATTGGCTTCTCTTAGTATCTTTGCTTTTTATTCCAGCTGCACAGTTCCCCAATTTTTTCCTTATTCAGGTCAAAGGTGGGAGATAAAGAAAAATGAAGAAACTCACTGTTGTACTTTTTTGTTTTTTCAATTTCACACTTTCTTCTCCAGTCTCCTTGCGATTATTTATTTTTAGAGCCTCCAGGTAGTTACATTTTAAATGTTTTTAGTTGTAATTAGTGAGAAACTGTATTGACCTTACTCAAACATGACTGGCATGAGATGTCCCATACATTTATTCTCAGGTGACACACTATCACTGCATTCCTGGGTACTTGATCATGAAGTTTCCTCTTCATATATTGATGGATTTGATTGCTAATAATTTGTTCATCAATTTTACATTTATGTTCATGAGGGATCTTAATCTGAAATTTCGAAGGGCGTTTTAATTGGATTTTGTTACACTCAAAAGATTTTCTTAGTTTTATCTTTTACCACATGTAGATGTCACCTTATGTTATACATGCTCACCCTGAAAATCCCAGAATTCCTTGTATATTTCTTTTCATTCCTTCTTAAGTGGCTAATTCTTTTCAGAGCTCATCTTCTTATAGAAATTCCTTTTCAACTGTAGACAATAGCAATCAAGGTAAACAACTAATATTTTGTTTTCTCTCTTTTCACTTAGGAATTCCAACTGTTTTAGAATCTCTGCCAGAAACTAGCCCACTGCACAGCACACACTCGTTTTTGAGTCAGGATCACTCAGGATACATGGCTTTCAAGCACATTTTTTCAGACCTTGGTCTGCATAAGAATCAACTGAGTAACCCACTGAAAATGGAGATTCATGGACCATCCAGGCTCAGAGAGGCCCTGTGGTAGGCTCAGGAATCTGGGTTTTCCATATACAGGGTGTCCCCAAAAACATATACACACTTTTACAAGCTGACAGCTCAATTTTGAAAATGAAGTGTATATTTTCTTTTCTTTCTTTATTTAAATCTTCACCTGAGGATATTTTTCCATTGGTTTTTAGAGAGAGTGGAAGAGAGAGGGAGAGACAGAAAGAGATATCAATGTGCTTGAAACACATCGATTGGTTGCCTCTTGCATGGGACTTGTGGCTGGGGAGGAGCCTACAACCCAACCATGGTATGTGCCCCTGACCCGAATGGAACTTGGGACCATTCAGTCCCCAGGTGGATGCTCTATCCACTGAGCCACACCAGCAAGGGCTGGGTTGTGTTTTAATAAGCACAGCCTTTATAATTATTCAAAGTGTGTGTATATGTTTTTTGGGACATCCTATGTACACCAGATTTTGCTGTAGGCCGGCAATAAGCAGGTCACATTAACATGACAAATCGTATTTGAGCCTGAGTCTCCACTTTGTCATTGGGGAATTCCAAAATTCCCTTCTGCGATTTGAAGAGGAATTTAAATCACGTACTTAATGTCAATCACCAAACCACAGGTTGGTGGAGCATTCAGATGAAGTCACTTAGATCTCTGATTTTCCAGGATGTTAACAGGCTAAAGTTTGGAGTAGGACTGGCTGGTTGGTTGCAGAGCCCACCAGGTGAGTTTAGGTTTCTCAGTAGTTCTATGCTAGAGATGAGAAGCGACATTCCCGATATTGGCTCCTGGTCCTAGAACTGGCCCAGTTTCTTGGCCACAGTCCAGAGCCCATCGCATCTGAGCTCCACCGGACCCCACTTCTCATATCCAGAAAAAAATCCTGTCCTTTGTGATGGCCCCTGCCTCTTACTGGACCCAGTAATTCCTCGCCTTTTCCCGCTTCCATGACCTCTACTTGCAAAAATCTTAAGTTTTTTTTTCTTTAAAAAAATCCTCACCCGAGGATATGTTGTTTTTACAATTGATTTCAGAAAGAGAGAGGGAGGGAGGGGAGAGAGGGAGAGAGGGAGAGAGGGAGAGAGGGAGAGAGGGAGAGAGGGAGAGGGAGGGAAACATCAATCCATTGCTCCCCTACAAGCCCTGACTGGGAATCAAATCTGCAATCTTGGCGTATGGGACCAACTGAGTTACCCGACCAAGGCCCCTGGAATTACTTTTCAGTGCACGTATTACCATGTCCCTCCTAGAGCGCGGCGTCTTTTATCAGGTCTTCTCTTCCCTCGGCTAGAGAACACATCCTCCCTGTAGGGACGACCACGCCAGCTCTAAGCCGTTGTCCAAAGCGTCACAATAGGTGCGGCTGTTACTAAAGAGCGCGCGCAGGTGAGTATGGGCGGGGGTTGGTATGCTACTGAGCATGCGCAGAGCCACTGGCGCTGCGGGGGCGTGGCCTTAGGGCACATCTTCCAAGATGGCCGCCCCCACTTCTGACTTCACAAGGGGAGCGGCCATCTTGCCCACGGCGGGAAAGAATCCCGTGCTTTGAAAGGAAGCCACACTTTTCATCAAATTGCCACTGCTGAACAAGAAAGGGGGCCTGACACTGTGTGTGACCGGAAGCGGAAGGATGTTTGGAATTCTTTTAAACTTCCTGGGTCGCTGAGGAGTCTGTGGTTGCTCGGATACCGGCGAGGCCTGTTACAAACTGTTTGGGGACGTTGGTGGCGTCAGTACTCGCTGAAGGCCGCCTGGGGGTGCTTGGCGGTTGGCTGGGGTGGGGTGGGGGTGTCTGATGATGATGAGTTGCCGGAGGGGCCGCTTGGCTGTAAGTGGCGATATCAAGGGAGTGGGTCAGTTTGCGGCGTGAGCCTGAGGCGGCCAAGGGTCACTCGGGAACTTTCGCTGTGTCTGGTGGCTGTGTGGGGCGGTGACCATTTAAGTGTGATGGGCCGGGAGGTTCAGTAATTTTTGAGTCCACAGGTTCTAATCATGGGAACAGGCTTCTTTGGCGCCGTAGTTCTCACAGTTGACAGAATTTAGTCTGTCCTAGCCAGTCTTCTCCTCAAAGCCCATTTTCAACTCTCCTTGGACCCCAAGTCATGCTCTTGTCTTACTCTTTTTTTTTTTTTTTTTGTAACGTATTTTTATTGATTTCAGAGAGGAAGGGCGAGGGAGAGTGAGAGAGAAACATCATTGATGAGAGAGAATCATCCAGTGGCCGCCTACTGCATGCCCCACACCTGGGATCAAGCCCACAACCCAGGCATGTGGCCTTGACTGGAATGGAACCTGGGACCTTTCAGTCTACAGGCCTACCCTCTATCCACCGAGCCAAACAGGCTAGGGTTCTTATCTTACTCTTTCTATGAAAAATGAAAAGACTTTGAAGTTGTGATTTTGTGGTTTTTATAAGACATTTGGTCTGCACAGTTCCTGGCTCAGAGCTCCCCAAACCTTTGGCATTTAAGTGTGAAGAGGGATAAAGTGTTAGGTTATTGAGGTGACTTTGTGCCCCACACTAGGATGGAGGCTGTTGCCAGGAGAATCAACCTCGTGATTTGAAGGTTGGACCTTCCCCACTCCTACCCCCACCTCTACCTCTGGGGATGGGAGAAGGGATTGAGACTGAATTCCTCACCAGTGTCCAGGGAATTAATCAATCATGGCTACTGAAGCCGCCATAAAAAACCAAGTGGACAACTGGTGGCCCCTTTCTTTCAGAAAACTTCCAGGTTGCCCGGCCTGCATGGCTCAGTGGTTGAGCATCGACCTATGAACCAGGAGGTCACGGTTGGATTCATGTTCAGGGCACATGCCTGGGTTGTGGGCTCGATCCCCAGTAGGGAGTGTGCAGGGGGCAGCTGATCAGTGATTCTCATCATTGATGTTTCTCTCTCTCTTTTCCTCTCTGAAATCAATAAAAAATATATCTATTTAAAAGAGAGAGAGAGAAAGCTTCCACATTGGGGAACCAGAACACTTCCACTTCCATGTAGTGTGAGTGCTGGGCCTCAGGCTCCAGGTGGACAGAGCTCCTGTGTTCAAGATCTCCATCTCTGTATTTCTTCTTCTGGCTTTTGATTCGTGTTTGTTTTTTTTTAATATATATTTTATTGATTTTTTTTTTTTAAGAGAGAGGAAGGGAGAGGGATAGAAAGTTAGAAACATTGATGAGAGAGAAACATCGATCAACTGCCTCCTGCACACCCCCCACTGGGTATGTGCTTGCAACCGAAGTACATACCCTTGACCGGAATCGAACCAGAACCCTTGAGTCCGCAGGCCGATTCTCTATTCACTGAGCTAAACCAGTTAGGGCTGATTTCGTGTTTTTTAATATGCTTTTTAATAAATCAATTTAGTGAGTAAATGGGGTTATTTGAGTTCTGTGAGCTATTCTAGCAAATAAATGGAACCCAAAGAGGGGTTTGTTGAAACCTCTTTATATCCGGTTGGTCAGAAGTACAGTTAAAGGACCTTAGCACCTTAGCAGCATATGGGACTGAGCCCTTTACCTGAGGAATCTGAGTTTTGTCTCTGGGCAGATAGTGTTAGAATTGAGTTGAATTCTCAGATACCTTGATGAGGCCAAGAAATTGCTGTTGGTATGGGGAAGCCTCCACACACGTGTTGAATCGGGTCTGGGGAACCCTTTTTCAAAAGTGATGAGATAATCTGCAATAATTTGTGTTAGGAAAGTTGGGGCTTCTGCCTGTTGTCCTTAAGGTTTTTGTATATTTCTCCTGAGTATTTCTTTTTTTCTAGTTATTACACAGGCAGTGAGAAACAGGCCAGTTGCCTCAAAATATACTACCTAAAGACAACAATAGTTAAAATTTGCATATGTTTCTTATTTTAGGCTTTAAAAAAGTTATTAATTGAATAATATCGTATCACTTGGGGTGGTCATCTGTACATGACCCATCTTACTAACTCTGTTGAAAACACTTTCTTAAAAAAATACTTCTGGTATTCTCTCCACTTTACTGTGGATGGACATTGGAATTGTTCCTCATTTTTCTCTATTATAAACTGCTGCTGTGAACATTCTTGTGTACATATCCTGGTTTACAAATGTCTCTGAGTTTTTTTCTAGAATCTTTATTTAACATTCATGTTGCTAGGTCATAAAGATCAACATTACTAACTAATGCCATGTTTTTCCTACACAAGTTCTTCTAATTTGCATCCCTGTAAGCAGTATGTAGACGCTGTCTTTGCTTGCAATCCTTAGTATTGTCAGATCTTTTGCTTTTGGTCCATTTAATGGGACTTTAATTAGTATCTTATTGTAGTTTTAATTTACATTTCCCTGATTATCAATAAGGCTGAGCCCCTTTAATATGCTTTCTGGACATTGGATTTCTTTTTTATTAAATGCCTCTTCAAATATTTTTTCCAATTTTTATTGTGCTCTCTGCCCATTTAAAAATTGATTTATTAGTTCTTTCTATGGATGCAATGAGTGTGAGAAAGCTTTTGCATGAGAGAAGGACCTCATTTTGCAGCAGCAAACTCACACAGGAGAGAAACTCCATGGATGCAGTGAATGCAGACAATTTTTTCTCACAGAAATCACCAATTCGCCATGCACCAGAGGATTTACTCAGGAGAGAAAAGGTATGACTGCAGCTTTTATCTTAAATCACAGAAGTCACACAGGTGAGAAACGCCATGGCTGTAGGGAAGGTGGAAGAACTTTGTTAAGTTTAGTCTCATTTCACATCCGGAAACACATCCAGGAGGAAAGCCCCATAAACACAGTGTCAGAAAGCATGTATCCGCAGGGTCCCAGCTCATTGAGTGTCAGAGAACTCAGGGGAGAAGAAACCCTAGGCAGTGACCAAACGCTTTCAACTGGAAGTCAGAACTCACTGTACATCAGAGCGTTCACACTGGAGAGAAGCTTTACCAATGTGGCAGGAATGCTCTATTATGTGGGACCCTGCAGTCTGAAGGCCAGCGCTCTAGCCACTGAGCCAAACCAGCGAGGGCTGGGTTGTCTTATCACTGATGGCATGAATTGTGATCCATTGTTGGGCCTGCCTGGTCTCTCCACTCTAAAGCTACTGTTTCCCCTTAGAAATTATTACATTGCAGAGATAATTTGAGACTGTGTAAATGCCATGCTCCTCATCAGACCTTTGTTAGTTTTATCAGCCACTGGTTATTCTTACCTGGTTCATTACTACCGTGATGACTACAAATAGTGATTTTTTTCTAACTATTCTATATATATTTAATATTTGGTATTCTGTAAGGAAGGGCTTTTCTCTTTCCTCCATTTATTTGCTTATTTTTAAAAAATTTTTTTAATGTCACTATGGATTCAAGAGTTATTTTATTCACTGCTTTATCATCTTTGCTGTCATTCTTTTGAGCTCATATTTCCTCATATTTGGCCAATGCCAGTCCTGTCAACTTGGCTTTTGTGTATTTTTTTAATCCTCACCTGAAGATATTTTTCCATTGATTTTTAGAGAGTGGAAGGGAGGGGAGAGAGGAAAGAGAGAGAAACATCAATTGGTTGCCTCCTGCACCCACCCGGACGCTCTGACCATTGAACAACACTGGCCAGGACCACTGTGTATTTTTGACATGTTCCAACCATTTTGTGAGTACTTTATTTTGGCCCAGGCGCCTTAATTTTCCTTGACCCAGTGCCGGAATCGGTGATTTCTCCAAGGTGTCCTAGGTTTTTAAGATGCAGAATTGTATTTAGAAACAATGATCAGGGTGCTAGGTATCCCCATTGCTACTGAGGTCGTTGCTTTTTAGGCTCAGTGGACAGAACTAGGACTTACACTCCTATATGTCTCTGTGTATGTATATAACCATGAATCACACTGATAATTCTCAGTTACATCCAACACCTTGGACTCATTCTAGTCTTCCCCCTCTCCATGTTTGTTACTCGATTCTCCAACAGTGTCAAGATCTTTCTCCCATTATTCTAAAATATTTACTTATTTTCTCAACCCCTAGAATACACAGAAAGGAATTTTAGAGTAGCTCATCCATACTTTGTGAAGAACTTACTCACTAGAGTTAATTTTCATTTATAGTTATTTTTTTCCCCCAATGTTGGGGTACAGTGTTGAAAAGTTACTTTGGACATTTTCCAAAATCACTTTGGTGTGGCTATGAATAATATACAGTTAAATTAGTTATTTTCTATTTTAGAAATTTTCTACCCATGCTTGTTTATATTTATTTTTTGTATGCAAAACATTAGCATGGCACCAGATGTCAAAACTATGCTGAAAGTTTTGTATAATTTTGTATACAATTATTCAACAAGGAAATTCATGTGATTTTTTTAGTTTTCCACAAAGAGTTTCATACTTTCTGATTGGTGTTTCGAGATTCTTAGGATATATACCCAGAAGTAGGGTTGCTGAGTCTAAAAGCAGTTCCATTTTTAACTTTTTGAGGAAACTCCATACTGTCTTCCACAGTGGCTGCACCAGTCTACATTCCCACCAGCAGTGCACGAGGGTTCCCTTTTCTCCACATCTTCACCAGCACTTGTTGTTTGTTGATTTATTGAAAGTTGCTATTCTGACAGGTGTGAGGTGATACCTCACTGTAGTTTTAATTTACATTTCTCTGATGATTAGTGACGTTGAGCATATTTTCATATGTCTATTGGCCATCAGTACGTCCTCTTTGGAGAAGTGTCTATTTAGATCCTTTGCCCATTTTTAAATTGGATTGTTTGTATGTTTTTTGGTGTTGAGTCTTATAAGTTCTTCATATTTTTGGGGATATTAACCCCTTATCAGATGTATCATTGGCGAACCTAACCCACATTTTAAAAATACTCCCCAAGCAATCCTGCTGGAGTATTAGTTGTAGATGGACATGTGGGAAACAGGTGCCTAGATGGTGTGTGGAGCTGGGTGAGGCCTGAGATGGGAATGTGAGGGAAAAAATACCTTTGGCCAATCCTCAGCGTCCCCAAATTAGGGAATATTTACACTTTACTTGGATTTTCTTGATCTAGTAGCAGTGGTAACTCTTAGGGTGGGATGAGATCACGAGAGATCTGCAGACTCTTCCTGTATGTTCTCAGCTGAAGGGGACTTCCTGGATGTAAAAAGTACAGTTTCTATTCAGAGGCTCAGAGAAATCACTCTGGAGTGGCTCACAGGGAAATGAATCAAGCATTCCTAGAGGTTCTCTCCCAATGAGGTCATGAAGCTGACTGAGGCTGAGGCAAGACTTCCATTTCCTTGCTTTGGGTTTTAGCCACAAGGTGGAGCTCGGTTTCTGATGAGTTTGTTTTCATTAGCCCTGTTCTCACCAAAGCCAGCCAGCCAGGACTGTTTGCTATGGCTGCCTTAGACTGGTCAGCTCCCTATCCTAGTAAGTGCAAATGTAGAGAATTGCAGTGTCGATATGAATGGGTTGCCCTGCTTCAAGCAGCCTGAATCCAGAAGCTGTGAAGCTCTCCTGGTATTAAGGAAAAAGGAGCTAAATTTGATGGAACTATTTTTTTTTTTTTTAAACCTTGGACTAGAACAAGCCCAAGGGAAAAAATGGATAAAAGATAAACATGAATCACACTGATAATGTGTAAAAGAAACAACCATGTACCACCAGCAAGTCAAGACCATCAGTACTCCACAAGCCATCAGCCACAACCTGTTTTTCCTAATCACTTTTCCTCCTTCCTTCCACTTGTAACCACTATCTTGACTATTGTGGTGACCAATTCATCACTTTTCCTTTATAATTTTACTACATAGTGACATATCCCTAACCTGTATAGTGTAACTTTTAAAAATTACAAATGGAATTATACACTGTTGTACAGTGTATACTATACACTGTTATATCTTTTCTCAAGATGACATCTAATACTCATTTGTATTGATGTAGTTTTTTATAATGTAAAAAAAAATATTTTTTATTGATTTCAGAGAGGGAGGGGGGAGAGAGAGAGAGAGAGAGATAGAGAGAGAAATATCAATGGTGAGAGAGAATCATCAGTTGGCTGCCACCTGCACGCCCCCTACTGAGAATCGAGCCCTCAACCTGGGCATGTGCCCTTGACTGGAACCCAGGACCTTTCAGTCCACAGGCTGACACTCTGTCCACTGAGCCAAACCAGTTAGGGCTGTAGTTTATTTACTTATTTTTTTAAATTATTGCTGAATAGTAATTGACTGATAGCACCCTACAACTTGCCATTCTGTTGTGGAGGAACTTTTGAGTTAATTACAGTTCAGGGCTACTATGAAGAATTCTGGCTTTCCAACTTGGGCCTGGCATTATGGCTCCTGCAGAGAAGGGTGGCAGGAAGAAGAAGGGCTGTTCTGTCATCAGCGAGGTAGTGACCAGAGACTACACCATCAACATTCAAGCACATCCATGGAGTGGGTTTCAAGAAGTGTACCCCCCAACCCCGGGCACTCAAAGAGATCTGGAAATCTTTTAAAAATATATTTTGTTGATTTACAGAGAGGAAGGGAGTGGGATAGAGAGTTAGAAACATCAATGAGAGAAAAACATCCATCAACTGCCTCCTGCACACCACCTACTGGGGATGTGCCCGCAACCAAGGTACATGCCCTTGACTGGAATTGGACCTGGGACCCTTCAGTCCGCAGGTCAAAGCTCTATCAACTGAACCAAACTCGTTAGGGCGGGTCTGGAAATTTGCATGTAGGAGATGGGAACCTCAAATGTACACATTGACACCAGGCTCAACAAAGCTGTCTGGGCCAAAGGAATAAGGAATATCCCATACCATATCTGGGTGCAGTTGTCCAGAAAACATAATGAGGATTAAGATTCACCAAACAGACTCTATGTGGTGGTTACCTACGTATCTGTCACCACTTTAAAAAAAAAATCTACAGGCCCTCACCAGTTTGGCTCAGTGGATAGAGCATCGGCCTGCAGACTAAAGGGTCCCAGGTTCGATTCCGGTCAAGGGCACATGCCCAGGTTATAGGCTCGATCCCCAGTAGGGGGCATGCAAAAGGCAGCTGGTCAGTGATTCTCTCTCATCATTGATGTTTCTCTCTCTCTCTCTCTCTCCCTCTCCCTTTCTCTCTGAAATCAATAAAAATATATTTTAAAAATAAATAAAATAAAAAATCTACAAACAGTTAATGTGGATAAGAACTAACTGCTGATTGTTGAATAAAGTTATAGAACTGCCAAAAAGTTCTGCAATGAACATTTGTGAATACATACAGAACTGAACAGGAATACATATAATTTAGAGTATGTGGGTATAGCAGAGTGTTTAGAAAAAAGTATTAATAGAAACTTCAAATATACACAAAGTAAAGAAAATACTATAATGAATCTCCAGCTTCATTAGTTATAAACATTTTGCCAATTTTATTTCATTTTTCTTCCCTTTCCTTATTCCTACTCCGGAATGTTTTAAAGCAAATTTTAAATATTTTGTCACTTATTACTGCAATCTGTACCTCTAAACAGATAAGAACTTCATAAATAATAGCCATATGGCCCGGCTGGTGTGGCTTGGTAGTTGAGCATCGACCCAGGAACCAAGAGGTCACTGGTTGGATTCCCAGTCCGGGCACATGCCCAGATTGCGAGCTCGATCCCCAGTAGGAGGCATGCAGGAGGCAGCCGATCAATGTTTCTATCTCTCTATCCCTCTCCTTTCCTCTCTAAAAATCAATAAAAACATATATTTTAAAAAATATATTTTATTGATTTTTTACAGAGAGGAGGGGAGAGGCATAGAGAGTTAGAAACATCGATGAGAGAGAAACATCGACCAGTTGCCTCCTGCACACCCCCTACTGGGAATGTGCCTGCAACCAAGATACATGCCCTTGACCGGAATCAAACCTGGGACCCTTTAGTCCACAGGCTGATGCTCTATCCACTGAGCCAAACAGGTCAGAGCAATAAAAACATATTAAAAAATAATAATAATAAAGTAAAAAACAAGAATTATTAAATAGCCATATTACAACTATCACCCAATGAAACTAATTAGTTTTGAAATTGGATTGTTTTCTTTTTTTTTTCCCAATATATTTTTATTGATTTGAGAGAGAGAGAGAAAGAGGAAGAGAGAGGGAGAGAGAGAGGGAAACATCAATCAGCTGCCTCCTACACACCCCCTAATGGGGATTGAGCCTGCAATCTGGGCATGTGCCCTGACCTGGAATTGAGTCAGTGACCTCTTTATGGCTCAGTCAACTGAGTGACACCAGCCAGGGCAATTGTTTTCTGTTCAGGCCTTCATATAGATAGATAGGTAGATAGATAGATAGATAGATAGATATAGATATATAGATATATATATATCCTGTATAATAAAAGGCTAATATGCAAATTGTCCCCTCGGGAGTTCGACTGACTGGAAGTTCAACTGACTGGGAGTTCAACCACTCGCTATGATGTGTGCTGACCACCAGGGGGTGGCACGGAACAAAGGAAGGCCCCTGCCGGCAGCCAGGGGAAAGAAGGCCCCGGCAGGCAGCCGGCAGCCAGGCCTAGGGACCCTACCCTTGCACAAATTTTGTGTACTGGGCCTCGTGTGTGTGTGTGTGTGTGTGTGTGTGTGTGTGTGTGTGTGTATACATGTATATGTATATGTATATATGTGTGTGTATATATATATGTATATATATACACATACACACTGAATGGCCAGATTGCTACGATCTCTGAACGCATAATAATCTGGCCTCTCAGTGTATTTGTATCTCAGATGGGCACCAAAAGCATTCTAGACGTTCACTGGAGATCAACCACCTGCTTGCCCTGAGCTTTCTATCAGCCAGTGCAAAGTTGAAAACTGATCAGGTGCACGATTTATAGTATCTTTGATATCAAATAAATGAGGAACTCAAGAGAAGTACTCTGAGTGGCCAGATTATTATGCGTTCAGAGATCATAATAATCTGGCCACTCAGTGTGTGTGTGTGTGTGTGTGTGTGTGTGTGTGTGTGTGTGTATGTATCAAGAAAACTTGTCTTTCTAAAAGAGATGTAGCAATGGCTCTATAGCCCTAGCTATAGATACGTGCAAGAGAATCAACTGAATTATGTGTTACCTTTTAATTTTCCCCAAAGATAAACCCATAGGTATGCAGTTATTTATAGTAGCATTGTTGGTAACAGCAAAGGACTAGAAACAGTTTACAATGGATGTTAGCCAAAAGGCCAGAGAAGCAATTGGAAACAATTTAAATGTTCATTCATATGTGACTGGTTAAATACATTTTGTCACATCAATGGAATACAATGCAGGCATTATAAAGAAGGAGGACCCTTTATGTACTGATTTGATGGAACCATTGTGTCGCATTGCTTCAAATTTACTCACATCTTAGCTGAAAGGATGGCTGAAGAAAG
This sequence comes from Corynorhinus townsendii, assembly GCA_026230045.1. Taxonomy (NCBI): domain Eukaryota; kingdom Metazoa; phylum Chordata; class Mammalia; order Chiroptera; family Vespertilionidae; genus Corynorhinus; species Corynorhinus townsendii. The sequence continues at coordinate 48,285,767 of JAPDVU010000011.1, read as the reverse complement.
TATTGGTTTAGGTGCATGGATTTCCACAAACATTGGCAAGGAAGAAGGGGGGTGAAATACAGAGTAAGAAGTTTTTAGTCTCTGCCACATCCTATTTTGGAGTTTCACACTCTGTCAGGTCTAGAAGTGTTTCTTTGTGGTAAATGTTCCATAAACTTAAAAGAATCCTCTGCTTCCAGACTTCCACTATACAATGGAGCAATGGGAATGAAGCGTCCACAATAGAAACTTCCAATGAAGCACAGAAAAGTGGAGAGGATGTGGCAGGCACAATTGTTTTAGTTAACCAGGCAGAAACAATAAGAATTCCCACCCTGACCGGTTTGGCTCAGTGGATAGAGCGTCGGCCTGCGAACTGAAGAGACCTAGGTTCGATTCTGGTCAAGGGCATGTACCTGGGTTGTGGGCACATCCCCAGTAGGAGGTGTGCGGGAGGCGGCTGATTGATGTTTCTCTCCCATCGATGTTTCTAACTCTCTATCCCTCTCCCTTCCTCTCTGTAAAAAATCAATAAAATATATTTAAAAAAAGAAAAAAAGAATTCCCTGCCCTGGCAATGGAGGGTTCTTTTATTTTATTTTATAAATATATTAATTTTTCACAGAGAGGAAGGGGAGAGGGATAGAGAGTGAGAAACATCGATGAGAGAGAAACATCAATCAGCTGCCTCCTACATGCCCCCTACTGGAGATGTGCCCGCAACCAAGGTACATGCCCTTGGGACCCTTCAGTCTGCAGGCTGACGCTCAATCCACTCAGCCAAACCGGTTAGGGCAGGTGGGTTCTTAATTAGCCACTTTGGAAGCACAGGTTCTCTGATCCAGAGGATGTACACCATCCTTTATGGCTGTTGGCTATGCCCTCTTGGATTTCTTGTTTCTTATTTTCTGTGGCCACACCTTAGGTGGGCATTGGAGTGTATACATTTGGAGGGAAGTAAAAAGCATTTCCAGGAGTCTAGAATGCTAGTGAAATGGGTAAACTGCTTTGCATTGGAAATGCAAAAACATTAGGGGTGACATGAAGGAAAGGGAAAGAGTGACTGAGTAGAGCAATGGATGAGTGAAGGCTGTTTAAAAATTAAATTGATTGGGGTAACAGGTTAATAACATACAAATTTCAGGTACACAATTCTATAACACATCCTCTGTATGTTGCATTGTGTATCCACCACCCAAAGTCTAATCTCCTGGGTGAAGGATTTTTTATAAGAAGACTACCTAACATGAATTTTGAATACTTTTTTTTTTTTTTTTTTTTGCCAGTAAGTCAGGAAAATATTTTACACAGTAAAGGGCAGTTTGTGAGTGATTATTTGAAGAAAGCAAGAAAAGAGGCTGAGTACCATTATGGATTGATTTATTTGAAAACACAGTCATCAGTCAATAGCCAGAGTACTTTATTTGAAATAGAAAGTCAAAATCTGAGTGGTCATAAAAATATAAACAGAATGAGGATTTGTAAAAATTGTGAGCATGGGGGTAAGAGTTCACTGGACATGGCTCAATTCATGACATCAGTGTAGAGGTAATTTTCATTGGACATCAAAAATTCTCACTTGACACCTGCATGGTACTGTCTATTGTTTCATTAATTCAATAACTACATATTAAGTATCTATCACATATCAGGCACTATTTTATACATTGGGCATCATGATTCATTAGAGAACAGTATAGACCAGATTCCTGCCCTCAGAGAGCTTATATTCTCATTATATAAAGGAGGCCATACCAAGTACTGTAAATAGTTATACTGGTTCATGTCAATAAATTTGATAGTTTGTATGAGATGCTAAATTTCTTGAAAGTCACAGTTGATTAACACTGACAGGAACAGAAAAATCTGGAGATTCTAACCACTATTCAAGTAATAGAGCCTGTTATGAAAAGCCTTCTCATAACGAAAACCCAACTGGCTTCACCGGTAAATTTCTCTAAACATTTATAAAGATACTAGTAGCCCTGCGCACGAATCTGTGCGCCAGTAGGTCACTGCCACCCTCCTGTAGCTCTCTGCCTCCCGCTTGCTTGCTGCCCTGCCCCCTCCTATAGCTCTCTGCCGCCTGCTTGTGTTTGCTGCCCCACCCTTCTGCAGATCCATGATCCAGTCTTTATGCTGTTGGTCATTACGCCTCATGGCATAATGGATAATTAGCATATTCCTCTCTTATTATGTAGGATAATACCAGAGAAAAGAATCAGGGAATCACTTCCCAGCTCTTTCCAAGTTGATGTAAAACCTGACACAGACATTAGAGGGAAGCAAAAGAACAGACCAATCTTCACATAAACATAAATGCAGAATTCCAAACCAGTCAAGTAAGATTTATTAGAAATATATAAAATACATCATGAGCAAGTCTGGCTTATTCTAGGAATACAGGGTACTTTAACATTCAAAAATGAATATAATCGCTGAGCCAGCATAGCTCAGTGGTTGAGCGTCCACCTATGAGACAGGAGGTTATGGTTCGATTCCCAGTCAGGGTACATGTCTGGGTTGCGAGCTCAATCCCCAGTCAATAATTCTCTCACATCATTGATGTTTCTACCTCTCTCTCCCTTCCTCTCTGAAATCAATAAGAATATAATAAAAAAAAGAATATAATTTATGATGTAAATGAAAGGAAAATATAATATGATCATCTTAACATATTCAGAAACACATTTGATACAGTGCAGTAGCGATTCATGATTTCAAAAAGAAAAAACTCTTATAAGCTGGATATAGAAAATTCTGTAGTTTGATAAAAGCTTACAAAACAGCCATAGCAAACATCTTACTAAATGGTGAAATACCAAAGTTGTCCCCTTAATATACTCTCTCATCTAAGCTTTATAGATTCCCCATCACTATTTCCCACCTCCACTAACCCCAGGGTGTATGCTGTGGTGCCAAAGCCAAAAATGACAGAAATAATACCCGTAAGTCCATTTCCTCCCACTATTCTGAGGGCACCAAAGTAATTTTCATGATGAGTGGCTCATTGTGACCCAAGGTAATATGAAGCTGGAACCAGGATCAGGGTAGGAACAGGCAGAGCTTGAAAATGTCCTCCTGCCCCTTCACATTGCCTGTAACTCAGTCTCTATAGGAAGTGAAGCAGATTTGGTTGTATCACTGGCTGGGGCTGAGTCCTCGGTCATGGCCCTCTCCAGGCTGGCAGGCAGAGAGTGGATCAGTGTCTTTCGGAAGTCTTGGCCAATGAAGACATAGAGCATTGGGTTGAGACAGCTGTTGAAGAAGGCCAAGGCTTCCAGTGGGTTATTTAGGATATCCAGGACTTTGTACCTATTCCCGAGCAACATCTCTCTGAGCCAAACTGTGTTTAGAAGGGCAACCAGTTGAAAGGGGAACCAACAAACAAAGAAGGAAACCACAACAGCAGTGAGAACCCGTGAGGAACGGCTGGAATTAATCATGCCTTTTTTAGAGAGCTTGACAGCAATGAGCCCGTAGCAGATAGCGACGATGGACATTGGCATAGTGAAGCCAATGACAAACCGGATGACCCCTCTAGCTGTCAGCACGATGAAGGCCACCTTCAGCCACTTTTGAGGGGTGTCAGCCCATGGTGCAAAGTTGAAAGTACAGTACACATTCCCACTTTTATCATTTACTGTTGTCAAGAAGATGAAAATTTGCAAGGTAAGGAATAGTGCAAGAATCCAGGGTACAATGATCAGTTTTGTAGCCAGAGTTACAGTGCGGTGGTTTTGGGCCCAGACTGGGTGCAAGACACAAATACAGCGGTCCAGAGCAATGAAAGCAATGAGGAAGACACTTCCAAACAAGTTAATGTCCACTACAATGTAAATTAACTTGCATAGGAACCAGCCAAAAGGCCATTGTTCTTTCATGATACTTGACACCATGAGGAATGGTAGAGTGGCCAGGAAAGAGAAATCAGCTAAGGCCAGGTTCAGGTAACACAAGGTGGTGACTGTGCGTGCCATCCGGAATCCAGCCACCCAGATCACAAGCCCATTGCCCAGGATGCCGAGAACAAAGGTGATCCCTTGAATCACCCATGAGACAACCTGCAGAACAGTGTAGCCAGTAGACTCATGGAGCATCTCATCAGATATATTCAGAGAGATGGAGAAGTTGGCTTCCATCTTGCCCACACCTGAAACATTTCAACAATGGGAATTTATCAGCTGTGAAAACATCAGGCCAACATCAACTTTCACTAGAGCTTCCTCTCCAAACAGGATACCCGCTCTACTGAACCTTGTGTCTAGTCACTATAAATTTGACAGACTCTTGGCTGTTCCTTTGGGAAAGGACAGTTCTCCATGTTCCCATAATTACTAGTGTGCATTCTACCAATTAGGCTGATACTTAATTAAGAGTGTTGTAAGGCTCCTGTCCATCAGCAGAATCCTGAGCTGAGGGTGTATAAACAACAGAAAATTGCTGGGAGGCATCTTCAGCACAGTGAGGGAGCACTAGACTCAGAGTGAGTATGGTCACAACCCTTCCGCCCATGACTCAATGCATAGATGCTGGCAGGCTCAGCAACCTCTTCCAGCCCCCGTTTCTCACAGACTCCCAGCTCCTGTTCCTCTTCCTGTGAGAAACCTTGACCTACTGTGGTGTTCGTCTCACCACAACTCTCCTCCCATGGCTCTTGAGGATTGCATTGGTGAATATGGTGTTAGTCTTAGAGCGTGGTTTGAGTTTATAGTCAAAGAGGATCTCGAATAGTTACTGGCAATATGTAGTAATATGTTACATCCTGTGGATTCTGTGCTAGAAGGGGTCAGAGAAGGGGGCACGTCTCTGCATGCAGCCCTCTGTGTTTTTTTTTGTCTCTCTTTGATATGCAGCTCTTCTGCATTTGGGATGCAAGGAATTTTCACCCACTGTATAGCTTTAGCGTCTGTGACATAAAGAACATGAGATGAATAGATGTAGTTAATATTTGTGGAGGTTTTATTAGAGACCAGGCATTATCTTTAGTGGTGATCTAGTTACCTATGTAGGAATCTAGTTTGATCTTCATACAACTCTATAATGTCCATTGTTTCCAGTTTTCATAAGAATAAATTGATATGCTGAGCAATTAGAAGACCTGTGGAAGTCACTTAGCAGGTAAGTGGTAGAGGAAGGACTTGAATCCAGCTTGATCTGTCTTCAAGTCCTTCCTTCACTACACAACTGTGACAGACATTGCTGGATTCTGTTCCAACATCTGTTCCCCCAATTTTCTTTGCTAACCAAACCCAATTTTGAAAACTTTTTCAGGAAAGATGTCTCTCAATGTTGGGGGTGCCTATGTGCATTTAATACTTGTAATAATATTGCACGACATCTATTTTGAGCCCTCTTCACCAAGGGGAAACTGTGGTCCAAGGGTTTCAGCAGTTTGTTCACCATCATGAGCCCAACCAGTCAGTATATACAACAAGCTTTGAAAACCCGATTGAACCAATTCCAGAGCCATGGCCTTTTCCTCTGTAAATACCGCCTTTTAAGGATCTTCCCAAGATTACCTGGAGATATCCATAACCTACCATGACAATTTGCCTCATTCCTTCCCTTTTCATTCTTCTTTCCTTCTTTTGTCTTCACTCATGGCTTTTACCGAATCTTCTATGGGATATTGATTAACGTAGTGCAGGTTTTCTCAACCTTGGCAACATTAACATTTGGGACTGGAGAATTCTTTGTTGTGGGGGACTGTGTTGTACATTGTAGGATGTTTAGCAGCATCCCTGGCCTCTAGATATTACTACATATAATCGAATAGAAGCCATTAGCAGCATCCTTCTGTTGTGACAACCAAAAGTCTCTGCAGATACCGTGAAATGTCCCCTGGGGGAAAGTCACCCCAGTTGAGAGTCAGTGTTATAGTGCAGTGCTGGGCTCAGGACTTAAGTCAATCTGTATTCTAATCTCCTCTCTGACACCTGCTTTGAAGGTCTGTTTCCTTCTTTACAGAATGGTGTGACTTCGTGGTTAGTGTGGTTTGTAGGTGAGGATTAGATGAGAATAGACATGGAAATACTTTAGGCTAAACCGACTGTCTTTAACATAGGGGAACCTCTGGTGCTCATCAGTCTCTGTCCTGTGTCCTGAGATTCATTCCTCGTTTATTCATTGTGGAAGCTCAAATTCAGGTCAAGAACAATGCTCATAATAACCGTAATGACTACTTATGACATTTTCATGTGCCAAGAACTCTTCTTTTAACTCTCACGGCTTTGGAGAATTACATGCATGAATATGTTTAAAGCACTAAGAATATTTTGTGACTTTGTAAATATGGAATCATAGTGGTTATAATTAGTATAGCCATTGTACAGATGAGGAAGTGAAGGCTTAAACTAGTTACATTAATTGCTTGAAACCTCCATTTAGAAAGAAGTAGAACCTGCATTTGAGCTCAGGCCGATGGCTTCCACCAGAAATGTGCTCTGCACTTTCTCCCACCTCATATTCCTTAAACAGGGTCAGTTTCTTTCTACCCACTCAGCACCTCCCAGTTCACTCAGGAGTTATAATGTCTAAAACATTGGTTTAAAATATGCTTAATTATGTCTAAAACATTGGTTTAAAATATGCTGGCACAACAGGGAAGGATGACGGTGCAATGGCAGGTGGGGAAAGGTCGTTGAGGTAAAGTTGTGAAATTCTGAGCCCACTCAATAAGGGTGGAGGCAAGCCTGTGATCCACAGATGGTGCACGGATGGATTATGATGGCTGCTCTTTGGTGACTCATAAAAGGTGTCATTCACAGTACAGTTTATCAACTCCTGTGAAACCATCCTTGCTTTTGATAAATATCATCATCCACGGTCCTGGCAGAGGAAGTGACCTTTCCAGTGTCTAAATTAGTAAGGGTAACTGGATTTATGACCACAGATTTCATAAGCTTCCTATTAGTTTACTCTATTTCTTCATCATGTTCCCATTTTAATACTTTGAAATAATTGTTTCAGTTCTGCTTTCTCCTAGAACTTCTTAATGTTTCGATTCCCACTCTCACCTGATGCCCTTGCCTTATATTTTAATGAGACTATGCTAGTAATTATTTATGAACTTTTTAGCCTTCTCTCAAGCAATCTACCCGCATCTGTTTTAGTGAATAGAGTTCTTATTCATTCCAGTTCATACACTGGGTAAATCAAGAGGTCTTGTTCATTCCCTCTTCAAGTTTGCTCTGGATCCCTCTTTCTGTCTCACCTTTCCAAAAATTACCCTCCAGCAGTATCACTATTCTTTTCTGCCAAAACATCCCCAAGATTTTCTTTCTACTAAATCATCGTAGGACACAAACATGATCGTATCCCCTTCCTTCACAAAGCAACCGCCTTTGGCCCATGTTCCAGCTTCAGGCCTGTGCTCTCAAGAAAATTCTTTTAGTGAATTTTGTCACCTCAGCTTTTCTCCTAAACTTCTGAGAACTGACTTAGGTCCTGAGCACTCCATAGACTGTGCTCTCCGTAGGAAGGCCTATGGCCTCCATGTCACTACGCCAGTAGTGCCTTCTCAGTTCTTATCCTGATATCTCAGTGATGTAGGATGCCATAAATCCTTTCCTCCTTAAACCACATTTGCATATGCCTTTAGATGAAAAAATGTACCTACAACAAACTATTGGTTGTCTTTATAGCTCAATAGACGGCCTCATCTCAGACCAATTTACTAGCTTTATTTTTTTAAAAATATTTTTATTGATTTCAGAGAGGAAGGGAGTGGGGAGAGAGAGATAGAAACATCAATGATGAGAGAGAATCATTGATCAGCTGCCTCCTGCACTCTCCCTACTGAGGATCGAGCCCAAACCCAGGCATGTTTCCTTGACTGGAATCAAACCTGGGACCCTTCAGTCTGCAGGCCGATGCTCTATCCACTGAGCCAAACCAGCTAGGGCCAATTTATTAGCTTTTTCTCCTTCCAAACCTCACATTGCCTAGATCAAACTCTTAGTTCTTCCATCCTCCTAAATCTGTCCCTCTCAATAATCTGTGTTTATTTGGAACTTAACCACTCAGTTGTTAAATCTCTACCTGTAAATCTGACACATCCTGAATCCCCTTTCCATGACTGTCCCATCTAAGTCAATCAATTCTATCTACAAAGTAACTGGAATAATTTTTATCACCATTAACTTTGTCCATAGATCTTGTCTGGTTGCATATTTGCACTAACCTTCCAAATAGCTTATTCTTGCTTCTGATGCTGCCTCCTTACCCCCACCCAATCCATTCTCTCTCTACATATAAGCCAAATGATCTTTTATAAACACAAATCATGCCATGACATTATTCTGCTCAACACCCTCCAATGGCTTCCAAACTCCTAACTCAAGCTTATCAAGTTCTCCTGTATCTGGGCTGTGTATGCCTCAGACCTCACATACCTACTCTCCTCTCATACAGTGCTAGGGATCCACACTGAATTCCTTTGATTTCTTGAACATGCCACGCTTATTGCCATATCAGGGCTTTTGCATCCTTTCTTCCTTCTGCCTACTTTGCCCTTCCATGCAAGCTTCTTGCATCTGGCTCTTTCTGAATATTGCTACCTCAGCTTAGATATTCTATTCTCAGAGAGGTCCTGCCTGATGCACAGTGCAAAGCAGCTATCCCAGGAACAGCCTATATCACCAGGGACTGTCCTTGTGTATTTGTCCATTCATTTGTTTTTTATTCAAAATACCCTGCACATTAGCACATATGCTACAGAAGACTACGTATTTCATTCAGTGGTATATTCCTATATTTATGTTGTCCAATAGAACCAGAATTGTGAGCCTCACAGCCAGAGTTGTGACTTTCAATTTTGTTAAATGAAATACATTTTAATAATATATTTTATTTCACTCAACACATAGAGACTGTCATTTGAGCATAACCAATCTGAGAATTTTCCATGAGACATTTTGTCTTCCTTTTTCATACTAAGTCTTTGAGTATATGAAATTCATTTTTTTAAAATTTTATTTTATTTTTATTGTTTTCAGTATTACAAATAGTAGTACATATGTCTCCTTTTTTTTTCCCCCTTTGATCTCCCCCCGACCTCCCCTACCCCCCAGGACATGCCTTCACCTGCCCACCCTGCCCCCCCCGCCCCAGTGTCTTATATCCATTGGTTGTGCTTATATGCATGCGTACAAGTCCTTCGGTTGGTCTCTTACAGCCCTCCTCGCCCAACCACCCCTGTCTTCCCAATGTAGTTTGACAGTCTGTTCAATGCTTCTTTGCCTCTGTATCTTTTTCCCACCATTTCTTTCCTTTAAAAAGTTTTGCCTTTGCATACTGGAAATAAACATATAATAACAAAACAAGACAAAACAAAAAAATGTTTGAGTCCCAATTTCAATGTCCAACAGTTCCTTATATGTACATGTCAGCAGTGATATCTGGATGGTGGGTGAAATTCATTTTTGACTGCAGCTCATCTTAGGTCAGACTAGCAAGAACCCAGTCGTCATTTGTGGCAAGTTCATTCTTATTGGACAGTCCAGCTCTAGAGCTCAGGAGGTATCTGCCACATAATAGATGCTCTCATAACAATTTTTAAACTCTCAGGCTTGGAACTTACCACCAGCTGCGACCTGTTCCTGTGGCCAGATCCTGTCTTCTTGTGTAGTAACTCAGGCAGGAGGGCTTGAGCAGCTGCTTTATTGAAGGACAAGGGGGAGGGACAATGGGGCTCAACTAGTCAGGTGACAGGAACTCAGAGCTTCTTGCAATTTCCATAAAACACTCTGGATATATTATCAGCTTATTCTTTTCAGAACCTTAGTGTCTGAATATTCTCCTCTCGTCCCACCTGCTGTGGAAGACAGGAGTTCAGTGCTCTAAATATCAAGGGCCAAGGATGTTTTGTGTCCGGGCCCTTTCTCTTTCAGAAATTCAGGGAAATGAAAGAAATAATTGTTGATGTGAGAGGAATTGGAGGCAAGCAATAAAGCACAGTTATTGGTTTAAAAAACACACCTTGTTTCTGGACTCAAACAACACTTCAGACATCAGAGCTGTGGGTTAGTGCTATACTGAAACATTCTCCAATTCTCTGTGGACCTGACCTGGGTGTTCTACAGTCTAATTCAGTCTGACACTGTCTGGAATTAGGGTCAGATCCTACAAGGTACAGGCCTCAGTGCTACAAGGCTACCCTACTTCAGGTGCCACTTGGGAGTCCCAGGTTGCCAATTGTACTTAAGACTGACCAGCTGTAAATCAGGGGTGCCCATAGTCCCCCTCCTTAGGTACAATGATTTGCTAGAATGACTCAGAGAACTCAGGAAGGAATTTACTGGTACTTGTTTAGCAATTCATCATTAAGAATACAACTCAGAACAGCCAAATCGAAGAGATGCATTGGGCAAGGTAGGGGGGACGTGTGTGCACATAGTTTTCAAGTTCTCTCTGGGGCATTATCCTCCCAATACCTTGATGTGTTCAACTATCTAGAAGCTCATCAAGTCCTGTGGTTCAAGAGTTTTTATGGAGCTTAATATCCTGCACCTTCCCAGCTATTGTTTCCAGAAGTCATTGTGTTGAGCTGAAATTTAATCACTTGGCCCTACTGAGGCTACCTAGGGGTCCACCCTAACATACTTCATTAGCATAAATTCTGTTGCGATCCAAAGGGACTCTTCATGATAAAAAGACAGTTCTAGCCCTAGATGGCTTGGCTCAATGGATAGAGCATTGGCCCTCGGACTAAAAGTTCCCGGGTTCCATTCTGGCCAAGGGCCTGTACCTCAGTTGCAGGCTCTATCCCAGGTCTGGTTGGAGTGGATGTGGGAGGCAACCAATTGAGCGCTCTCTCTCTCTCTCTTTCTCTCCCTCTCTCACTCTCTCCCTTCCACTCTCTAAAAACCCTCAGGTGAGGATTAACAAAAATAAATAAATAAACAAAATTAACATAAGCATGCGGGAAACTAAAAAAAATTGATAAAAGACACTTCTATCCTTTTGGAAATTGCAAGTGTTTAGATGCCAGTTGTAAGAACCAGGGACTAACACCAACATTTTTTTTTGCATTTGAATATTTATTTTGAGTTCACATCAGGATGTTCTGTTACACATTAGATAACAACGTGTGAGTGATTATTTGCGGAAACCAAGAAAGAAGGCTGAGAACTACTGTAGATTGATTTATTTCAAAGCAAAGACACCAGTCAACAGTTAGCCAGAGTACTTTATTTGAAACAGAAAGTCAAAATCTGAGGTGTTCCTAGAAAGATAAGCCACTTGAGGGTTTATAAAAATTTTGGGAATGGCAGCGAGAGTTCAGTAAACAGGTATGGCTAAATTCCTTGAATGTCACAGATTACCAAAACAGATAGAAGAGATAATAGAAGGTCTGAATAGTCTGAAGTTATTAAAGGAATTGAGTCTGTTAAGAAGTCTTCTCAAAAAGAAAGCCCAAGACTCAACTTGCTTCACTGGTGAATTTCTCTAAACATTAATAAAAAGTATAACACCAGAGAATAGTATTGGAGGAATCACTTCCCAGCTCTTTTTCTTTTGATGTAAAACCTGACATAGATATAAGAGGAAAGTAAAAGACTAAACCCATCTTTACATAATCATAAATGCAGAAATTCCAAACCCATCTAGTGAGATTAATTAGAAATACACAAAATATATCATGACCAACTGTGGTTATTCTATGAATACAAAGGTAATTTGACATTCAAAAATAAATACAGTCTATGATGGTATAAGTAAAATGGTAAGAATAATATGATCATCTTAATAACTGCTGAATATGCATTTGATATAGTCTAGCACTTATTCATGATTTAAAAAAGAAGCAAACCATTAGTAAAGTAGGAATAAGAAACTTGTTTTCAGATTTAAAAGATAGATAAAAACAAATCTACAGGAAACATCTTACGTCATGATGAAATACTAAAGGTTTTCCCTTAATATACTCTCTCACCTAAGCTTACAGATTCCCCATTCATCTTCCTCTTCCTATCCCTGTATTCTTTCCCATGAACACCTACCCCCAGGGTAGAACCCAAAATAAGGGCAATATACCCTGATGCCCATTTCTTCCCCCCAGATCAGGGGTCACCAAAGTGCTTTCCATGATGAGTGGTTCCGCGTGGAGAAGAGGCTATTCACTGATGTGATCGCTGCCAGACTGTCTAGCCAGATCCAGCTAGATTCAGACCAGAGCAGAGATCACTTTCCAGAAATCCCCTCAGAGACAGTCCAACCCCTCCGAAAGCCCCTGGCATGCTGGTTTCTCGGACGGTCCCTCACTGTGTTTTGGGCAAGTGTAGAAGGCATTTTCTCTTTATCTGAGGTGGGTTATTTTCCAGTACCTCCATCCATCTGCACTGTCCTATAAACTCCTTATCGCCTGCCGTGTGGCAGGGAGAACATCCATGTCATCTTGCTACCTTCCAAGCTGAGCCTTGTATGTATATTTCCTTAATAAACTCTGAGTGTAATAGTGGGGCCCTCAGTCTCTTGGCCAGGGAAATTTTACCCAACACTCAGTATGACCTCAGGTAAGATGAAGCTTGAAGAGGGAGCAGGACAGGAGCAGGCAAAGCTCATAAATGATCCCAGTCACCTCACATCTCCTGTAATTCAGCCTCTGTAGGAGGCGAAGCAGATTTGGTTGTTGTGTGACTGGTTGGGGCTGAGTCCTCAGTCAGGGCCCTCTCCAGACTGGCAGGCAGGGATTGGATCAGTCTCTTTCTGAAATCTCGACCCAGGAAGACGTAGAGCATTGGGTTGAGGCAGCTGTTGAAAAAGGCCAGGGTGCCTGTTACAGATACCAGGAGAAGAATGATGTTGTACTTTCCTTCAAATACTGCTCTGGCACAGAGTGTACCCAGAAGAAGACACAGTTGCAAGGGGAACCAGCAAATGAAAAAGGAAGCTCCGACAGCAGTGAGGACCAGTAAGGGATGGCGGGACTTTATCATGCTTTTTTTCCGGATTTTGGCTGCAATGAGCCCATAGCAGATGGCGATGATGGACATCGGTAGAGTGAAGCCAATGACAAACCGGTTGATCCCTATGATTGCTACTGAGGTAACGCTCCTTTGCAACTTCTCTTCTTCACCGATGTCACCCCAGAAGTCAGTGTTGAAACCACAGTATATATCCCCATTATCATCCTTGACTGTAGTAAAGAAGATGAGAACTGGCAAGTTAAGGAGTAGAGCAAGAATCCAGGGTACAATGATCACTTTTTTGGCCAGACTTAGAGTGCGGTGGTTCTGGGCCCAGACTGGATGCAAGACACAAATACAGCGGTCCAGAGCAATGAAAGCAATGAGGAAGACACTGGCAAACAGGTTTGTGTCTCCCAGAATGTTAAATAACTTGCATAGGAACCAGCCATAAGGCCATCGTGCCTGCATAGAATTTACAACCATGAAGAATGGCAGAGTGGCGCTGAAGAGGAAGTCGGCTAAGGCCAGGTTGAGGTAACACAAGGTGGTGACTGTGCGTGCCATCCGGAATCCAGCCACCCAGATCACAAGCCCATTTCCCATGATGCCGAGGACACAGGTGATTCCATACGCCACAAATAAGAAGATCTGCAGAGCAGTGTAGCCAGTTTCCATCCTGTCCTCACCTGAAACATTTCAACAATGGGAATTTGTCAGCTGTGCACCATACTACAGCATTTCTGTTCAGGCCAACAACTTCCACTAGAGCTTCCTCTCCAAACCCACTCTCCTGAACCTTGTGGCTAGTCACTAAAATTGGACAGACTGTTGGCTGTTTCTTTGGGAAAGGATCGTTCTCCATCCTCTATAATAAAAGGGAAACATGTAAATTGACTGTACCTCCGTGATGCCCACAGGCCAACTGGTAGTGTGTATTCAAATTAACCCAACAACGATGTTGATTTAATTTGCATACACAGGCACTGGGCAGAGAGCAGAGCGGGTGAACCGGCTCTGCTTAGGGGGACGTGGTTCCCTCATTTGCTCCCCACAAGCCACTGAGCAGAGAGCAGAGTGGGAGAACCAGCAGAGAATGCAGTGGCTTGGGGGACATGGCTCCCCAAGCCGCCAGACAGAGAGCAGAGAGGGAGAGCTGGCAGCTTGGAGGATTTGGCAGAGTGGGAGGCCTTGGGATGGAAACAGAGCAGGAAGGGAACACCAAGAATGTGGGGAGCACCTGGAATGCTGGGAATAGTAGTTAGGTGGCAGCCCCACTACCAGAAGCAGAAGCCCAGAGTACAGGGAACACAGGAATGCTGGGAATCGTAGTTCTCGTGGCAGACGGATCTCCTAGACACTAGAGCAAAGTGAGCCTGGAGCAAGTTACTGTTGCGGTGGGGGATGGAGGGAAAGCAAAGGTGAGAGACATAAGTAAAATCAGAGTGTGTAGGAAAAATTAAAGGGAAGATACCCTGCAATTTCTAGGAAATCTTCATCAATGGAGCAAAGAGAAAAAAAAAAAGACTCTATTATTCTGTGAGCAACAAACCAAACTGGGTTGGGGTCTCAGACAGTTTGCTCATATGATTGCAAAGACAGACAGAAACTCCCGGATTAGAGAGGGTTTCCCTGAGGGCTCCCAGATTGGAGAGGGTGCAGATCGGGCAGAGTGACCCACACCTCATGCATGAATCTTTGTGCACCAGGCCCCTAGTATTCCCATAATTATTAACATACATTCTACCTATTAGTCTAATTATTTAACCAAGAGTGTCACAAGGCTCCTGTCCATCCGCGGAATCCTGAGCTGCGAGTGTATAAACAACAGAAAATTGATGAGAGGTATCATGGGCACAGTGAGGGAGTACTAGACTCATAGTGAGTATGGTCACAACTCTTCCACCCATGACTCAATGCATAGATGCTGGCAGGCTCAGCAACCTCTGCCAGCCCTAGGTTGTCACAGACTCCCAGCTCCTGTTCCTCCCCCGTGAGAATCCTTGACCTATTGATGGATTAGTCTTTAAAGTTGTAGGGTGTGGTTTGAGTTTATGGCTGAAGGCAATCTTGAACAGTTACTGGTCATATATTGTAACACAACATTCTGAGGAGTCTGTGCTGGAAGAGGTTCGTGAGTTCGGCCCTTCTGTTTTCCATTGTCCCTATTTACCATGGAGCTCTTCTCTGTGTGAGATACAAGGAATTTTCACCCATGACATAGCTTTAGTATCTGTGGCATAGAGAATTTGAGAGTAATAGGTTTAGTTAATATTTGTGGGATTCTGCCCCAGCAGGTTTGGCTCAGTTAATAGAGCATCAGCCTGTGGAACAAAGGGTCCTGGGTTTGATTCCCATCAAGGACATATACCTTGGTTGCAGGCTCCTCCCCGGCTCAAGCCCTGATCAGGGCTCCTGCAGGAGGCAACCAATCGATGTGTTTCTCTCACATGGATGTTTCTCTCTGTCTTTCCCTCTCCCCCATTCTCTCTAAAAAAAAAAAATTAATGGAAAAATACCCTCTGGTGAGGATTAACAAAAATAAATAAATAAATAAAATTATTAAATGTTTAAAAAAATATTTGTGGGTTCTTATTGAAAACCATGCATTCTATTAAATGGCAATGTTATATATACACTGAGTGGCCAGATTATTATGATTTCTGAACGCATAATAAGCTCAGTGTATATATATATATATATATATATATGTATATATATATATGTGTGTGTGTGTGTGTGTGTGTGTGTGTGTGTGTATATATATATATATATATATATATATATATATATATATATATATACTAGAGGCCTGGTGCATGAATTCATGCATGGGTGGGGTCCGGCCAGCCTGGCCAGGGGGAAGGATCATGGGCGGTTGGCCAGCCTGCCTGCTGGTCGAACTCCTGTTCGAGGGTACAATTTGCATTTTAGCCTTTTATTATATAGGATATACACTGAGTGGCCAGATCATTATGCATTCAGAGATCATAATAATCTGGCCACTCAGTGTATATATATATCCAGTTGACTTACACACAACTGTATTATGGTCATTATATCTAGTTTTCATAAGAATAAATTGATATTCAGAGCAATTATGAGACCTCGGTCAGTTAGGTAGTAAGTGGTAGAGGTAGGACTTCAGTTCAGCTTGATCTGACTTCCAGTCCTTCCTCTACTATACCACTGTGACATTCACTGCTGGATTCCCACCCAATATCCATTTCTTCATTTTTTAAAAAATATATTTTATTGATTTTTTTACAGAGAGGAAGGGAGAGGGACAGAGAATCAGAAACATTGATGAGAGAGAAACATCGATCAGCTGCCTCCTGCACACCCCCTACTGGGGATGTGCCCGCAACCAAGGCACATGCCCTTGACCGGAATCGAACCTGGGACCCTTCAGTCCGCAGGCTGACGCTCTATCCACTGAGCCAAACCAGCTAGGGCCATTTTTTTCTTAAAAAAAATTTTTAAATCCTAATCCAAGGATATATTTTTAAAATATGTTTTTATTGATTTGAGAGAGAGGGGAAGGGAGAAGGAGAGAGAGAGAAACATTATCTATCGGCTGTCTCCTGCACGTCCCCTATGCAGGATTGAGCCTGTAAATCCGGGCATGTGCCCGCCCTGGGAATCTCACCAGCAACCTCTTGGTGCATAGGATGATGCTCAACCAACTGAGCCACATGGTTGGGCTCCCCCATTCTTCTCTGCTTACCATAACTCAATTATATTTAGTTTCTCACTCTTCAGGGAAGATATTACTCTCCATCTTTTAAAATATATACATTTTATTGATTTTTTACAGAGAGGAAGGGAGTGGGAAAGAGTCAGAAACATCGATGAGAGAGAAACATCAATCAGCTGCCTCCTGCACACCCCCTACTGGGGATGTGCCTGCGTACCGCAACCAAGGTACATGCCCTTGACTGGAATAGAATCTGAGACCCTTGAGTCTGCAGGGCGATGCTCTATCCACTGAGCAAAACTGGTTAGGACTTCCTCTCCATCTTTAGAAGCAAATCCTGATAGTCTCACTGGTAGCTGGAATTTGCTTTGCTTTGCAAAGTAGTATTTTAGCAGTGGAACATGACCAAATCCTGTACAATAACACTAGGGGGAGATATCCTGGGGAGCTTTTGGCATAAATTTGCTTGCTCTTAGGAATGGGAATCCCCAAAAATATAGTAGTATTTGCTTCTGGACCAGGACACATCTGTAACTGTTGCCTCCAGATTCAACCCAATATCTGTGTGACCCACTTTTCTATTCCACCTATCCAAGTTCCTCATTCTCTGGTCTATGAGCTTTATCAGAAACATCCAGGGTGGCTGTTGAAATGCACATTCATGAACCCATCCTCGAATCTCATTGCATAACATCTAGGGGAATTTTGTATGGCCTAAAAAATTGAGAATCATTTTAGCCTAGGCTAATTTGCTTCCTGAAGAGACATACCAATTTTTGAGCACCGATGTACATTTAGTACTTGTAATAATATTGCAAGCCCAGCCAGCATGGCTCACCACTGGTTGGGTGTCACCCTACGAACCAGGAGGTTGAAGTTTTTTGATTCCCGGTCAGGGCACATGCCTGAGTTGTGGGCTCGATCCCCAGTGGAGGGCATGCGAGAGCAGTTGATCAATGATTCTCTCTCTCCCTTCCTCTCTGAAAGAAATAAAAAATATATAAATAATATTGCAAGGCATCCATTATGATCCCTTTTTCACCAGGGGGAAATCATGGTCTAAGGGTTTCAATAGTTGTTCACCGTCATGAGCCCAGCCAGTCAGTGGAGACAGCAAGCTTTGAAAACCAGATTGAACTGATTCCAGAGCCACTGCCTTTGCCACTGTAAATACTGTCTTTTAAAGGTCCCTCCACCAATATTATCTGGCGATGACCATACCCTCATATGACAATTTACTTCATTTTCTTTTTTTTCATTGTTCTTTTGTTCCTGTTTTCACTTAACACTTTTACCCAGTTGTCTATGGGATATTGATTCACGCAGGGCAGGGTTTCTCAATCTTGGCAACATTGATATTTGGGTGGATAATTCTTTGTTTTGGAGAACAGTCCTCTACATTGTACCTCTCTGGCCTTCTTCTCCAAGAACCCAGTAGCAACACCTTCCAGTTATAAGTGTCAAATGTCCCCAGGAGGTAAAATCACCTGTAGCTGAGAGTCAGTATTATACTGTAGTGTTGGTCACTGGAGTTATGTCAATCTGTATTCTAATCTCCTCTCTGACACCTTGCCCAATATGAGTGTTTAGTTATTGATATCTCTTTGAACTACAGTTTGCTCCTCTACAGAATAGGGTGATTTTCTGGTTAAACAGATTTTTAGGTGAGTATTAGATGAGAATAGATATGGAAATATTTTAGGGTGGACCAAGTGTCTTTAACACATGGGGACTCATGGTGCTCACCAGCCTCTGTCCTGTGTCCTAGGACACAATCCTGGACCATACATTGTGGAAGCTCAAGTTCAGGTCAAGAACAATGGTCATAATTATTGTATTAACTACTTATGAACATCGTGTATGTGCCAAGAGTTCTTCTCTTAATCCTCAGGAGAAGTCCTCTTGTATGGCTCTTGTATGGCTCTTGATTGCATGTGTGAATATGTGTAAAGCACTAAGCATACTCTGTGACTTTCAAAATATGGGATCATTGTAGTTATAATTAGTATAACCATTGTACTGATCAGGAAGTGAAGACTTAAACTGGTTATATTAATTTTTTGAAAGCCCCAAGTTAGTAAGAGGTAGAGCCTGAATTTGAGCTCAGGATTCCACCAGAAATCTCCTCTTAACTTTCTCCCACCCCATACTTCCTCTACAGGGTCAGTTCTCTCTGCCCACCCAGTTGACACCCTACAGGGGCCTCAGAGTATATGATGAGCTCAACAATCTTTTAAATTATTGGTTTAAAAATGTTGATACAAGGAAGGATGATTAGGCAATGATAGTTAGGGAAAGGTCGATGCGGCAAAGTTGTGAAATTATGGGCCCACTCTCATTGCAGGTTGGGGGAGGGCCTGTGTTCCACAGATGGTGCTCAGATGGGTTATGATGGCTGCTATTCGGTGACTCATTAAAGATGTCATTTACAGGACAATTTATCAGCTCCAATGACAACATCCTTGCTTTTGGATTAGTATCATCTAACATTGGGCAGAGAAAGCGACCTGCCCAAGATCAGAATTGTGACGGGACACCACCGAATTTATGACCACAGATTTCATATGGAAACTCAGCAGTCCCTTGTTATGTTCCTCTCTTTCTTCATCATGTTTGCATTTTCATGCTTTGAAGTTCTGATTTCCCCTCAGACTTCTTAACCTCCTCCCCATTCCTGCTCTCAGCTGATGCCCTTGACTAATATTTTAATGAGAAAAGGGTAACGATTGTGAACTTTTTAGCCTTCTCTCAAGCAAACTCTGTATTCTGTCTGTACCTGTTAGTGAGTGAGTCTAGAGTTCTTGTTCATTCCCCCTTCATGTTTGCTCTGGATCCATCTCTCTGTCCCACCTTCCCAAGAATTCCCCATCTGCAATATCACTTATCGGCCAAAACTTCCCCAAGATATTCTTTCTACTAGACCAGTGGTCGGCAAACTCATTAGTCAACAAAGCCAAATATCAACAGTACAACGATTGAAATTTCTTTTGACAGCCAAATTTTTTAAACTTAAACTTCTTCTAACGCTACTTCTTCAAGGCCATGGTATTTTGTGGAAGAGCCACACTGAAGGGGCCAAAGAGCCGCATGTGGCTCGCGAGCCGCAGTTTGCCGACCACTGTACTAGACCGTTCCATCAGACAAACATGATCATAGCCCCTCCCTTCACAAAGAAACTGTCCTTGGCCTAAGTTCCTTTCCAGCTTCAGCCTTGTTTTCTCAAGAAAATTCTCACAGTGAAGAGTATTCACAGCCAAATGCTAAAAGGCAGTGTCTCCACTTGTCACCTCAGTTTTTCTCTTAAACTCACTGCAAATTGACTTAGGTCCTGAGCACTCCATGGACTATGCTCCCCTTAAGGAAGCCTATGGCCTCCATGTCACCACCCCAGTGTGCTTCTCGGGTCTTAACCTTAATATCTTAGTGACATGAGACCCGTAAGCCACATCCTCCTTCTGAAAACACATTTTTTATGCCTTTAGATGGTAAAATGCACACACTTTGGTTGTCTTTAAAGTTCCATTGGCTGAGATCCTAACCAAGATGGTGGCATAGGTAAACACCTAAACTGCTGCCTCCACAACCATTTCAAAACTACAATTAAAAGACAAAACGTCTATCACCCAGAACCATGGGAAAGCTGGCTGAGTGGAAGTTCTACAACTGGAAGGAAAGAGAAAACAGCATTGAGACGTGCACAAGCACTGAAAAGCTGAGGTATGGAGGTGCGCAAATCGGGCTGGCAGCGGGCGACTGGGTGCACTGCTTTTTTCAACCTGAAGGGAGACAAGCTCCCAATTACTCTGAACTCCAGTCTCTGGGGACCCAGACTCCTACGTGGAGAAGCTGGACTGTCTGCCATCGGCTTGGAAAGTGAAGGTGGCTTTCTTGCAGAGGTGTGCGCAGCAATCATTGTTTACTGTGCTGGGGCACGGGATGCGGGAACTTGGAAACATGGAGATGCAGAGACGGCTAAATGGCAGCCATCACTGTTTGCCACGCCCTAGCCTTATTTTTCCAAGTCCCTGAGACTCCGCCCCGCACAATCTATAAACCCACCCAAGCTCCACGCAGCGACTTTTGCATATAAATGGCCTGCCCTATCTCAGCTTAACCTAACAAACTGCAGCTCTGGTCAGACAGCTCCAAAACCTCCAAACCCCAAGCAAAGAGGAGAAAACTGTAGTTCTCGCTGTAGCTCCTGCTGGGTGGCCTCAGACAGTAGCTGACCTGCACCCCATTGGAGATGCAGAAGCTAGTGTATCTAGTGGTCAGTGTGAGACGACACTAGATTTCAACTACTCACATCCATAAGTGACACATTCAAGAGGCAGACTCAGTGAGCACCAAAGCCCCACTGAAACAAGTTCTGCACCATAAGCGTGTCTCCAGCACAGCAGTTCTTCCATTATAGACACAGCGGGTCCTCACAGCCAATTGGCCTGGAGGTCAATTCCTCCCAGTGTACCAACAGCAATCAAGGCTTAACTACACCAAGACTTTGCACTCAGCCCACAAAGGGGTGCACCAAGAGTGTCCACCTCAGGTGATAGGCTGAACCACTGGTCACCTACCACAGAAAATCACTCCATCAACACAGGGAAGCAGCAAAATGCGGAGACAAAGAAACATGTCACGAATGAAAGAAATGGAGGAAAGCAAACTACTGGACATAGAGTTCAAAACCACATTTATAAGGTTACTCAAGAATCTTCTAAAAATCACCAAGAAACTTGATGATACCTCTGAGGAGCTTAGTGAGACCTTCAAGGACCTTAATGAGAATGCCAAAAAAAAAAAAAAAAAGGAAAAGGACCAGTCAGAAATTAACCATACACTGTCTGAAATAAAGACTATACAGAAATTCAACTGTAGATCAATGTACCCCAAGAATCAAACCAAAGATCTGAAATATGAGGAAACAAAAAACACCCAACCAGAAAAACAAAAAGAAAAAATAATCCAAAAAAATAAAGATAGTGTAAGGAGCCTCTGGGACAACTTTAAGCGAACCAACATCCAAATTATTGGGGTGCCAGAAGAAGAGAGAGAACAAAATACTGAAAACCTATTAGAAGAAATAATGACAGAAAACTTTCCCTACCTGGTGAAAGAAATAGACTTACAAGTCTAGTAAGTGCAGAGAACCCCAAACAAGAGGAATCCAAAGAGGACCACACCAAGAACATCATAATTAAAATGCCAAGAGCAAAAGACAAAGAGAGAATCTTGAAAGCAGCAAGAGAAAAACAGTTACCTACAAGGGAGTACCCATACGACTGTCAGCTGATTTCTCAACAGAAACTATGCAGGCCAGAAGGGAGTGGCAAGAAATATTCAAAGTGATGAACAGCAAGAACCTACAACCAAGATTACTCTACCCAGCATAGCTATCATTCAGAATTGAAGGTCAGATAAAGCACTTCATAGACAAGAAAAAGCTAAAGGAGTTCATCACCACCAAACCAGGATTATATGAAATGCTGAAGGGTATTCTTTAAGAAGAGGAGGAAGAAGAAAAAGGTAAAGATAAAAATTATGAACAGCCCTGACTGGTTTGGCTCAGTGGATAGAGTGTTGGCCTGTGGACTCAAGGGTCCCTGGTTCGATTCTGGTCAAGGGCATGTACCTTGGTTGCAGGCACATACCGAGTCCTCTCTGTAAAAAATCAATAAAATATATATTTTTAAAAAATTATGAACAACAAATACATACCTACCAACAAGTGAATCTAAAAATCAAGTGAATAAAAAATCTGATGAACAGAATGAACTGATGAATATAATAGAATCAGGGACATAGAAAGGGAGTGGACTGACAACTCTCAGGGGGAAGGGGGTGTGAGGGGTGTGGAAAGAGATTGGACAAAAATCTTACACCTATGGATGAAGACAGTGGTGGGGGATAAGGGCATGGGGTGGGGTGGGGAATCAGGTGGAGGGGAGCTATGGGGGGGGGGGAGAGGAACACCTGTAATAATCTGAACAATAAAGATTTTATTTAAAAAAAAAAGCTCCGTTGGCCACTTCAACTCAGTATTATTTATTTTCTTTTTCTCCTCTAATTTAAAAAATACACATTTATTATTGAAAGTATTACAGATGTCCCCCCTTTGCCCTTCCCCCAGCCCCCTTCCACCTGATTCCCACCCCACCCCAGGCCTTTACCACTCTATTGTCTGTGTCCATAGATAGTGCATATATGCATATAAGTTCTTTGATTAATCTCTCCCAGGCCCCCCTCTTTTCTTCCCTCTGAGATTTGTCAGTCTGTTCCATGTTTCCATGCCTCTGGTTCTATTTTATTCATCATTTTCTTTTATTCATTGGATTCCTTGTTCATTTATTTTGATTTTTAGATTCAATGGTTGAGATATGCATTTATTGCCATTTTATTGTTCATTTTTCTAAAAAGTATTTTTTTTTATTTTAGATAGACAGAGGGAGAGGGGGAGAGAGAGAGAGACAGACAGACAGAGAGAGAGAGAGAGAGAAACATCCACGTGAGAGAGACACATGGATTGGTTGCCTCCCACACCTGTCCCTATCAGGGCTGGTGAACCTGCAACAGAGGTACCCTTGACCAGGAGTCGAACCCACAACCCTTTGGTCCACAGGCCTATGCTCTAACCATTGAGACAAACTGGCCAAGGCTGAGTTGTGAATTGTGATGTAACCACATCACAATTCACAACTCAGCCTTGGCCAGTTTGTGAGAGGAGGCGAGTACCACTTTTATGCACCCTGCCATCTTGACCAGAAGCCTCTTTCTCCTCTAAATTTAACTCTAAATGTGGTGCTCCTGCCTCCTCTGTTCTCTGCTTGTTACATAGGCGATGCCATCCAGTCCCATAGCTTGTAACGTTACACTGATAACTTCCACTCTGTGGAATCAGCCTTGGCTTCTCCGCGGAGTCCTCGCCTGATAGGAAACCAACTGACTCTTGACATCTCCCCCATGGGAATCCCATAGGCACCCCAAACATAACATTGCCTAAGCTCAACTCTTAGTTCTTCCATCCTCTCATATCTGCTACTCACCCAATATTCTATGTCTATTTGGAGACAAAACATTCAGTAGTTGAATTTCCAAATGTAATACTTACCCTTGATGTCCTTGTCCCTGACCATCCAATCCAAGTCAATCAATTCTATTTACAAAGCAACTGAGTTGACACCTGGAATCATTTTTACTACCATTACCCTTGTCCATGGTCCTTGTCTGACTGTTTATTCTTATTCGCACTAACTTTGTAAATAGCTTTTTCTTACCACTGATGCTGCACCTGCCCCAGCCCATTCTTGAGACACAAGCCGAATGATCTTTTATAAACACAAATCATACCATGACATTATTCTGCTCAACACCCTCCAGTGGCTTCCAAACTCCTAACCCAAGCTCACCGAGCACTCGTGCGTCTGCCCTGGGTAGCCCTCAGACCTCACACATCCGCAGTCCCCTCTCACCTGCTGTCCTCTCACACACTGTGGTGGATCCACACTGAATGCCTTCGATTTCTTGAACATGCCAACCTCATTGCCATCTCAGGGCTTTTTAAAAAAATATATTTTATTGATTTTTTACAGAGGGGAAGGGAGAGGGAGAGGGAGAGAGAGTTAGAAACATTGATGAGAGAGAAACATCGATCAGCTGCCTCCTGTACAACTCCTACTGGGGATGTGCCTGCAACCAAGGTACATGCCCTTGACTGGAATCGAACCTGGGACCCTTGAGTCCACAGGCCGACGCTCTATCCACTGAGCCAAACCGGTTAGGGCCGTCTCAGGGCTTTTGTATCTCCTGTTCCTTCTGCCTATTATGCTTTCTTTCAAGTTTCCCCCATGTGGCTCTCTCTCAATATTCTTAGCATAGATATTATATTCTCAGAGAGGTCCTTGCTGACCCACAAGGTAAAGCAGCTACCCCAGGTATAGTCTGTCTCACTGGGTACTGTTCTTGTTTATTTGTTTATTTATTTATTTTTATTCTAAACACCCTCCACATTAGTACATATGCTGCAAAGATTACCAAGTTTTTTCAGTCCTGTATTTCTACAGTCCCTCTGTCCTATAAAAACATAAATGCAAGCTACTTATGTGACTTGCAATTTTTTTTTTACAAAGTAAAATAAATCAATTTTAGTAATATATTAAGTAATTTTATTTTTTTACCTTTAAATTATTTTAACTGATTTTTAGAGGGAGCGAGGGAGAGAGAAAGTCATCGATCAGCTGCCTCCTGCATGCCGCCCACTGGGGACCAAGCAGCATCCTGGGTATGTGCCCTGACCAGGAATCGAACTGGCAATCCCTCAGTGCATGACGCCCAGCCAACGGAGCCACACTGGCAGGGCTACATTAATTAATTTTAATAGCATTTCTATTTAACCCAACATTTCAAAAATATATAATTTGAACATGTAACTAATATAGGAATTACCGCTAAGATATTTTGTATCATTTTTGTACTAAGTCTTGAATATACGAAATTCATTTTTGACTATAACACCTCTCAGGTCAGACTAACAAGAACTCAATAATCATATGTGGCAAGTAGATTCTTATTGGACAGTCCAGCTCTAGAGTTCAGGAGGTATCTGCCACATAGTAGATATTCAAATAATAATTTTAAAATTATCAGGCTTCCAACTTACCAGCAGCTGAGACCCAGTTCCTATGGCCAATTCCTATGTTCCTGTGGAGTAACTCAGGCAGGAGGGCTTCAGCACTTTATTGAAGAACAAGGGGGAGGGACAATGGGGCTGCAGTCAGTCAGGTGACAGAAACTCAGAGCTTTTTCTGTTCATGCTGAGCTTGAAGCCTCGTGGGGGCTGGTACCAGGGATCTGTCTCACATCCAATTGTGTGAGCTGGGCCCTCACTGGAGAAGAAACCCGAGTTCCCGGAGATATATGATCAGCACCGGGACCCTGCCAGCAGGCCAGGGGTTCCCAAGGCAGGTGCTGGGTGTGGAGGCCACGGGGTCATAGGCTACCAAGGAGACAGAACTGAACCTCACAGCACCCTGCTTGGCCCCGGAGGATGGCTGGTTAGCCAGAGACGGGTAAGATTCCTCAAGGAAGGAACAACCTAAGACAGGCACAGTCGCAGAAGGACCATCAGGAGAGAACTTGGGGGGGCAACAGAAGTGGGGCACAGACCCTCACCCCCCCAACATTGCAGGGGCTTGAACCCTCACCCCCTTCTAAAGGAGGTCTCCTACCCCCATGGCTGCTTCGCGCTTCCCACACCCAGCTCAGATCGGGACCCAGGCAACAGACAAGAGACTTGGCCGACAGCAGTTGCCCTATATCTAAATTCAGCTGAGCATTTGGAATGCTCAGGGCCCACTCAAGAATGCAAATAATCCTTCCCACTAATATTTACAGGGTAAACTAAGATTGTTGGTAGAGTATTAAATTTGACAGTAAAATAGTAATCGAGTTTTCAGATTAATTTAAATAGGCTAATTGAAATAAGTGAATATTCAAGTACTGGACAAAAAGCTATTCTTAAAGCAATAACTAAAATTTCTATTGGTAGTTCATCTCATGGTAAAATTCCTGAATATGCAATGAACCTAAAGCAGTCATATGTGTGGGGGAAAAAAAAATTTTTTTTTTAATTTAAAGTTATCAAGACTGCATTATAAAATTTACAAAAACCTCCACTAAAAAAAAAGGGGGGGGGGATAGTAGGGCAATATCATGTAAGGAAAAATATCCTATAAGTAAATTACATCTAGAAAATTTTTACTTAACCAAATTAAGGTTCATTTGCAATGCTAACAGCAAGACGGCCATTAAAAACACACATGGTGTCTAAATAAGACAAAGGAAAATCGTTTGAACAAAAATAAAAAGGATCCCAAATCAATTATATAGAAAAGATTCCTTTATTAACTTGTGGTCGAGAATATATTTGTATATTTTCAGAAAACAACCCCAAGACCAGATGGATTCCTGCAACAGAGAGGAATTGACAGGAGTGCTCCAACCAGGAAGACAAGAGGAAAAAACAGTCCAGAGATGGAAGACGCTGACAACGCCTTGCCATGGGAGCAGTCAGCAGCTGTGCACCGCTGCAGGTTACCTAGGACCAAACCAGAGAGGGTCGGACCTGCATTGCCATCATGTGCCCACCATCCAGATATCACTGCTGACATGTACACATAAGGAACTGTTGGACATTGAAATTGGGACTCAAACATTTTTTTGTTTTGTCTTGTTTTGTTATTCTATGTTTATTTCCAGTCTGCAAAGGCAAAACTTTTTAAAGGAAAGAAATGGTGGGGATAGAGAATCCAAGATGGCGGCGTAGGTAAACACCTAAACTGCTGCCTCGCGCAACAATTTCAAAAATTCAACTAAAAGACAAAACGTCTATCACCCAGAACCACGGGAAAGCTGGCTGAGTGGAAGTTCTACAACTAGAAGGAAAGAGAAAAGAGCATCGAGACGTGCACGAGCGCTGAAAAGCTGAGGTACGGAGGCGCGTGATCCGGGCTGGCGGCGGGCGTTGCTTTTTTCAACCCAAAGGGAGACAAGCCCCCAACTACTCTGAAATCCAGTTTCTGGGGAGACGCGGGGGACCCAAACTCCTACGGGGAGAAGCTGGACTGTCTGCCAGTGAGGGGGGCTTACTTACAGAGCTGCGCGCAGGAATAATTGTTTACAGCACTGGGGCACGGGACTCAGGGACGCCCTTGGGGACACAGAGCCGGCTAACTAGCAGCCATTGCTGTTTGCCACGCCCTAACCTAGTGACACCCTGAGACCCCGCCCTGCACAACCTACAAACCCACCCAAGCTCCAAGCAGCAGCGTTAGCAGAAGAAAGCCCCGCCCTATCGCAGCTTAACCTAGCAAACTTGCAGCCTGGGTCAGACAGCTCCAAAACCTCCAAACCCCAAGCAAAGAGGAGAAAACTGCAGCTCTCACTGTAGCTCCTGCTGGATGGCCTCAGACAATAGCTGACCTGCACCCCATTGGAGATACAGAAGCCAGTGTACCTAGTGGTCAGAGTGAGACACCAGATTTCAACTCCTCACATCCATAAGTGACACATTCAAAGGCAGACTCAGTGAGCACCAAAGCCCCACTGAAACAAGTCCTGCCCCATAAGCGTGTCTTCAGCGCAGCAGTTCTTCCATTATAGACACAGCGAGTGCTCACAGCTAATTGGCCTGGAGGTCAATTCCTCCCAGTATACCAACAGCAATTAAGGCTTTAACTGCACCAAGTCTTTGCACTCAGCCCACAAAGGGGTGTACCAAGAGTGTCCACATCAGGTGATTGGGGAGGCTGAGCTACTGCCCCCTATAGGTCACCTACCACACAAAGCTACTCCATCAACACAGGGAAGCAGCCAAAATGAGGAGACAAAGAAACATGTCATGAATGAAAGAAACGGAGGAAAGCAAACTACTGGATGACATAGAGTTCAGAACCACATTTATAAGGTTACTCAAGAATCTTCTTAAAACCGCTGAGAAGCTTGATGAGACCTTCAAGGAGCTTAATGAGAATGCCAAAAAAATGGAAAAGGATCAGTCAGAAATGAAGCATACACTGTCTGAAATAAAGAATATACAGAAACTCAACTGTAGATCAACGTACCCCAAGAATCAAACCAAAGATCTGAAATATGTGGAAACAAAAAACATCCAACCAGAAAAACAAAAAGAAAAAAGAATCCAAAAATATGAAGATAGTGTAAGGAGCCTCTGGGACAACTTTAAGCTAACCAACATCCGAATTTTTGGGGTGCCAGAAGAAGGAAGAGAGCAAAATATTGAAAACCTATTAGAAGAAATAATGACAGAAAACTTTCCCTGCCTGGTGAAAGAAATAGATGTACAAGTCCAGGAAGCGCACAGAACCCCATACAAGAGGAATCCAAAGAGGACCACACCAAGACACATCATAATTAAAATGCCAAGGGCAAAAGACAAAGAGAGAATATTAAAAGCAGCAAGAGAAAAACAGTTAATTACCTACAAGGGAGTACCCATACGACTGTCAGCTGATTTCTCAACAGAAACTATGCAGGCCAGAAGGGAGTGGCAAGAAATATTCAAAGTGATGAGCAGCAAGAACCTACAACCAAGATTACTCTACCCAGCAAAGCTATCATTCAGAGTTGAAGGTCAGATAAAGAGCTTCACAGACAAGAAAAAGCTAAAGGAGTTCATCACCACCAAACCAGGATTACATGAAATGCTGAAGGGTATTCTTTAAGGAGAGGAAGAAGAAGAAAAAGGTAAAGATAAAAATTATGAACAACAAAATGACATCAAATACATACCTACCAACAAGTGAATCTAAAAATCAAGTGAATAAAAAATCTGAAGAACAGAATGGACTGGTGAATATAATAGAATCAGGGACATAGAAAGGGAGTGAACTGACGATTCTCAGGGGAAGCAGGTGTGAGGGGTGCGGGAAGAGCTTGGACAAAAATCTTACTCCTATGGATGAAGACAGTGACGAGGGTAAGGGCATGGGGTGGGGTGGGGAATCAGGTGGAGGGGAGCTATGGGGGAAAAAATAGAGGAACACCTGTAATAATCTGAACAATAAAGATTTATTAAAAAAAAAAAAAAAAGAAATGGTGGGAAAAAGATACAGAGGCAAAGAAGCATTGAACAGACTGTCAAACTACATTGGGAAGACAGGGGTGGTTGGGCGAGGAGGGCTGTAAGAGACCAACCGAAGGACTTGTACGCATGCATATAAGCACAACCAATGGATATAAGACACTGGGGCGGGGGGGGGGGGAGGGTGGGCAGGTGAAGGCATGTCCTGGGGGGTAGGGGAGGTCGGGGGGAGATCAAAGGGGGAAGAAAAAAAGGAGACATATGTACTACTATTTGTAATACTTAAAACAATAAAAATAAAATAAAATTAAAAAAAAAAACAACTCAGAGCTTTTTTCAGTTCCTGTAAGTCTCTCTCAATATAGCATCAGCATGCTATCCTTAGAAACCTTATGTCTGAATGTTCCCCTTGCCTCCCACCTTCTGTGGGAGACAGGAGTTCAATCCTCTAAATATCAAAGGGCTGGGTATCCTGGCCCTTTCTCTTTCAGAGATTCAGGGAAATGAAAGGAACAACTACTGAGGTGAGAAGAATTTGAGGCAAACAACAACAATAAAAACCAGAGATGATGGTTCAACAAAAAATTGTTTCTCTACTCACCTACCACTTCTGCCACCAAATGTGTAGGTTTGTTCTCCATCAAGAAATTCTCCACTTCTCCGTGGACCTGAACTGGGTGTCCTACAATTCAAGCTGACACTGTCTATCTGGAATTAGGGCCAGATTCCACAAGGTAATGGACTCAATGCCAGAAGGCTATTCTCACTTGCATTGACAATTGCAAATCCCAGGTTTCAAACTGTACTTCTAATTGAGCAACTATAAGTCAGGCGTTACCCTGACCCTCTCCGTTGGTTTGATAATTTGCTAGAATGGCTCATAGAAATCAGGAGGACAAATTACATGTTTGTCATGTTATTATAAAGGTTACAACTCAAGAAAGCTAAATGGAAGAGATACACAGGGCAAGGTATGGGGGAAGTGTGTGCACAGACCTTCCATGTTCTTTCTGGGAGTACCAGCCTCCCTATGTTGGTGTGTTCACTAACGTAGAAGTTCATCAAATTTCATTATTCAAGAGTTATTATAGCCTAGCTGATGTGGCTCAGTGATTGAGCATTGACCCATGAACCAGGAGGTCATTGTTCAATTCCTGGTGGGGGCACATGCCGGGGTTGTGGGCTTGATCCCCTGGTAGGGGGCTTGCAGGAGACAACCTATCGATCATTCTCTCTCATTGATGTTTCTATCACTTTCTCCCTTTTCCTTCTTCTCTCTAAAATCAATAAAAACATTTTAAAAAAGAGTTATAGAACTTAGTCTCCAGCCTTTCTCCCCTTCCCATAAGTTGGTGTGTGAGGCTAAAAGTTCCAAAGCTTTCATCACTTGGTCTCATTGAGGCTATTCAACTCACCTCATTAACAAAAATTCTGGTGTGATCAAAAGAGCTCCTCATTGCCCTGCCCTGTGTTGCTAAGTGGTTAGAGCATCAGCCCATTCATCAAAGGGTCATGGGTTCGATTGCCGGTCAAGGGCACGTACCTGGGTTGCAGATTAGATACCCAGCCCCAGTTGGGACATATGTGGGAGACAACCAATCAATATGTCTCTCTCACATCGATGTTTCTCTCCCTCTCTTCTCTTTCCTTCTTCCCTACCTTTCACTCTCTCTGAAAATCAATGGAAAATAATATCCTCAGGTGGGGACTTAAAAAAAAGGAGGGGGCTCCTCATGAATAAAATAATACCCTTCCATCCATTAATCAATAAATTGCAAGGGTTTTAGCCTTGTCCCTAGAACCTGGGACAAAGACCAAATATGTTTCTTTTTTAAACCATAGTGGTGCTAAAATAAAGAGTAATCAAGAACATCCACCCAGCCAGCATGGCTCAGTGGTTGAGCGTGCACCTATGAACCAGGAGGTCATGGTTTGATTCCTCATCAGGGTACATGCCCGGGTTGCAGGCTCGATCTCCAGTAGGGGGCGTGCAGGAGGCAGCCGATCAATGAGTTTCTCTCATCATTGATGTTTTTGTCATTCTCCCTCTCCCTTCCTCTCTGAAATCAATAAAAATATATGTATTACACACACAAAAAAAAACACCCAACACCATCACCAAGATTGATCTTCTAACCTTTGCTCCTGAAAGATAATTTGTGAGTCTGCGGAAATGGGCCCTTTCTGAGTTTTAGGTACCATCACAGTATAATACAGTGTTGTTCTCAAACCCAGTGGATACAACCATGGAGAAAAGTGGAGAGACAGAAAATAAGAGTCCAAGAGAAAGAGATAAAGACAATTCCCCCCACTCAAACCACTGTACAATCGGATATTTTCAGGTATATGTTACAGCAAACCTGTGAAATCACTTAAACAATGAAGACATTATTTTTAAAAAAATGGAAAGGAGGTAGGTTCTTGAGTCTGAATAAGAATTGAGTTGTCCTAGCTGATTTGGCTCAGTGTATAGAGCACTGACCTGTGGACTGATGGGTCCCAGGTTCAATTCCGGTCAAGGGCACATGCCCGGTTGCGGGCTGGATCCCCAATAGGGGGTGTGCAGGAGGCAGCTGATCAATAATTCTCTCTCATTATTGATGTTTCTATCTCTCCTCCCTTCATTTCTGAAATTAATAAAAACATTTTTTTAAAAAAATTGAATTAATCCTTCCACTCTATTATCCTATTGGTTTTCTTTTGGTGATTCCTTGAACATGTTCACAAAGTGGCTGCTACTGTTCCAGACATCACATCGACATAACCTTTGAAGCCAGAAGGGAGGGAATTGAGCAGAAAAATGGACCCTATTCACATACCTCTCTCATTTAATGAAGAAGGAAAATCTTTCTAGAGGCAAATAGGACCTCTTCTTACCTTCCATTGGCAGAACTGAGTGACATACCCATCTGTAGCTCAATCCCTGGCAAAATTTAAAAAAAATTTTTGGATGACTGAATTGGCTTAGGATGAAGCCAACTGAATAAAATGGAGTTCACTTATCAAGGAGCAAGGGGTGGTAGAGATTAATCAGTCATGGACTCTACCCTGGAGAAACTGACCAAGTGTATGGAGATATTAGAGAGTGAAGTGCTTAATTACCAAAGAGTGGGGTATATGTAGTGATAGGGAGATTTTTGGGTCATTATGGGACACCCCCTCCCCCAAAAAGGAACAGCTAACGCATACTGACAGGATTTAGGGTCACTTCCTGGAGGAGGTAACACCTAGGCTGAGAAACTCAAAGAGAAAAACGGGAATTGCATTCCAGGCTGAGGGGAGTGAAAGTTCACAGGAAAGGCCCAAGAAATAGGCTACATTTGGTTATTGGGGCACATGGCGAAGCAAAGAGCAATACGTGATGAGTCTGCAGAAGGTGACAGGGTCATTGCTTAGTGGGTCTTGAATGCCACAAGAAGGACTTGGAATTTCTCCTTCGGAAAATGAAAAGCCATTTAAGCAGGACAGGGATTTGTTGAGTGTGTGCTTCAGGTGGAAAAATCTCCTGAAGTCCTGCAAAGGGGTGGGTTTGAGAATGTTCCCAGTTGGAGGCAGAGATCCAAGAGTGGAGGATGTTGTAGGAGATCAAGATCAAGCTGCTGAAGAGCAACCAGGTCAGGAATAGTGCAATAGGGAGGAGATGTGGTTTTGGGAGCGATTGTCCAGGCTTAGCCGACTGGCCTTGGAGACTGGATGGCTATAGGGAATGAATAAAAAAGGAGCGCTCTTTTGTTTGTTTGTTGTTAATCCTCACCTGGGGATATTTTCCCATTGATTTTTAGAGAGAGTGGAAGGGAGGGATGGGGGAGAGACAGAAACATCAATGTGAGAGAGACACATCGATTGGTTGCCCCCCACACATGGGATGGAATTTGCAACCCAGGTATGTGCCTTTGATGAGGAATTGAGCCCATGACCCTTCTGGGGGTGGGTCGGTGATCTAGACATTGAACCACAGTGGCCAGGGCAGGACTCTTTTTGAATCCCACATTTCTTGATTGTGGCTCCAGTTACTAACCACCTAATAAAAGTACAACATGCTAATTGACTGTACCTTCGTGACGCCTACCAGCCAATCAGGAGTGAGTATGCAAATTAACCAACAAAGATGGTGGATTGGTTTGCATATGCAGGCACCTAGCGGACAGGGGCAGGGTGGGATGCAGGTGTTCCGCACCACCCCAGCTGCTCTGGGCCTCTGAGCAGCGTGGGAAGGCAGAAAGGTGGCTCCAGGCCAGAGCAGAGGCGGTGCCGGCAGCCAGAGGAAGGAAGGCCCATTTTTGCATGAACCTCGTGCATTGGGCCTCTAGTTAGTACATAAAAACCACTCAGAAACATAGTTATGTAAAACAGCTGTGTAGGGAAAAACTCAGTTCTTCCCCACTGTGTATGTGTGTGTGTGTGTGTGTATGTCTTTTACTTTCTACCTAGAACACTTTACTTCCAGTCACAAAAAGTGTGTGGAGTTCCCCCTGCCCTCAACAACAACAAGCATGTCTCCTCCACCAGTTTTGTGTCCTACAGTTTAACTCAATTCTGGAGATTGCATCAAATCCCACAGATTAAGGGCTGAGTCTCACAAGACTGACCACCCTTCTTCCATCCACACTTCAGATGTCAATCACAAGTTCATGTTGTCCCTTGTGCTTCTGAACAACCAACTACAGATCAGAGGTTTCAATGACACCCTCCATAGGTTTGATTAGTTTGAAGAACTCAGGGAAACACTTAACACTTAACAGTTTATTAAAGGACTAGAGGCCCGGTGCACAAAATTCATGCATGGGGGTGTGTGTCCCTCAGTTCAGCCTGCACCCACTCCAAT
Source organism: Corynorhinus townsendii (assembly GCA_026230045.1). Classification (NCBI taxonomy): domain Eukaryota; kingdom Metazoa; phylum Chordata; class Mammalia; order Chiroptera; family Vespertilionidae; genus Corynorhinus; species Corynorhinus townsendii. The sequence goes on along the minus strand of JAPDVU010000011.1, from coordinate 48,251,760 downwards.
CTGGGACCCCTCTCACAATCCAGGACTGCTGGCTCCCAATTGCTCGCCTGCCTGCCTTCTGATTGCCCCTAACCACTTCTGCCTGCCAGCCTGATCACCCCCTAACCACTCCCCTGCCAGCCTGATTGATGCCTAACTGCTGCTCTGCCAGCCTGATTGCCTTAACTGTCCTCCTCTGCAGGCCTGGTTGCCCCTAACTGCCCTCCCCTGAAGGCCTGGGTCCCCCACAACTGCCCTTCCATGCAGGCCCGGTCACCCTGAACTTCCCTCCTCTGCCGGCTTGGTCACCCCTAACTGCCCTCTCCTGCAGGCTTGATTGCCCCCAACTGCCCTCCCTTGCAGGCCTGGTCCCTCCCAACTGCCCTCCCCTGCTAGCCATCTTGTGGTGGCCATCTTGTGTCCACATGGGGGCAGCCATCTTGTGTGTTGGAGTGATGGCCAATTTGCATATCACTCTTTTATTAGATAGGATTAAAGGATATGATAGTACAGATGAAGACACATGGAGCGAGGTTGGGGCACAGGCACTTCTGTACCTATGCAGTTAGGGTGCATCATCAACCTCCTGCTGTGGACACATTCACCCACCTGGAAGCTCCCTGAATTGTGTACTATTGGGGTTTTATGAAGGCTTTCTCATGTAGGCATGATCAATTACTAAGTCCATTTCCAGCCCCTCTCCCCTCTCTGGAGGATGGGGGTTGGCACGACTAGTTGAAAATTCCAAGCTTCTAATCATGGTTTGCTCTTTGTGGTGACCAGCCTCCATCCAGGAGCCCACCACAGTCACTGGTTAGAAACAAAAGACACTCCTAGTGCTCTTATCACTTAGGAATTTACAAAGTTGGAGGCGCTCTGTGCCAGGAAAGACTAATGTGTGTGTGTGTGTGTGTGTGTGTGTAAATATTGGGGCAGAGGCATCTATATGTACATGTACACCACAACCATTTTATTGGGTTAATAAATTGTGTGGGCTGCAATTTAGAATAAGGCACAGAGATGCTTGTTTCTGCCCAAAGACCCGAAGGTTTGGGGGTGACTTGAAGGGGACCGACTGAAGTCACCTCAGGCTCCTTCATTCACGAGTCTGTGCTTCAGTGGGAATGACTCAAACACTTAGCGAGGCTGGGACTGGAATGACCTACACAAGCCTCTGAAGCTTGGCAGCCTTGGGGTGACCAGATTTCTTACATGATGGCTGCCTTCCTGCAGAATGATTATTCCCGGAGAGCCAGGAGAAGCTTCATGACCTTTTCTGACCTAGCCTCGGTATTCATGAGGCATCATCCCTACCTCATTCCATTGGTCAAAGTGGTCCCAACCCCACCCAGGTTCAAGGAGAGAGGGAATAGGCCCAAGCTCTCAGTGGGAGACATGTCAAAGAATTTTGTGGCCATTTTCTTTAAAATCACCACATTGTTGTCATTTGATACATTTGAGGGCTATCAGTGAGATGGAATTTCATGAGGAGAAGCAGAATGTTAGTTTTCTAGGGCTGTCATCACAAAATACTGCAGACTGTGTTGCTTAAAGAAAAAGAATGGATTTCTCACAGCTCTGAAGGCTGCAAGTTCCAGATCAGGGTGTCCTCAGGGTTGGTTTCTCCTGAGGCCTCTCTCCTTGGCTTGTAGATAGATGGTCATCTTCTTCCTGTGTCGTCACATGGTTGTCCCTTTATGGGTATCTGTGTCCTGATCTCTTCTTATTAGGACACCAGTCAGATTGGATCAGGTTCCATCCTAACGACTTCATTTTAACTTGTGATCTCTCTAAAGACCCTAGCTCCTCCTAACACAGTCACATTCTGAGGCACTGGTGTTTAGGACTTCAACTTACGAATTTGCGGGGGAGGGCAGGGAGAGACACACAATTCATTCCAAAATACAGACTTATAGGAGAAGGTAATGAGGTCAAATTCTGGAGGTGGGCCTGAAGGGACAGAGGAACCCAAGATGTCTGGAATTTCAGAGCCAAGTCCAACTGGAGACAAGTATTTGGAGACTATTAACTGAGGTGTGGTGGAAGCCTTCAGTGTGGCTAGTTTCACCCAGAGAGACTGTAAAACAAGATTGAGAATTTTTTTTTCTAGTATATAGATAATGTTTAGTGCACAAGAAGGCGGTTCAATTCCTGTTTTTGTTTTGTCTTTTAAACTTATTTAAAAATAATATTCTATGAGGTTATATAAAATCCAAACTTCAGTGTCCTTAAATAAAGTTTTATTGGCACACAGTAATGCTCATCATTTACATATTGCCTATGGCTGTATTCATGCTCTCACAGCAGAGCTGAGGAGTTGTGATGGAGACCCTAGGGCCTGTAAAATGTAAACTATTTACTATCTGGCTTTTTACAGAAAACATTTTGCTGACCTCTGGGTCAAATGACTCTACCAGTTGCAGCAACTATTCAAGGGCAGACCTGGGTGTCCAGCCCAAACAATCTGGCTTCCCCATCTCAAGCACCCTGACTTGCTGAGACATGGCTATTCACAGAGGCCATTTCAGACACCAGCTACCAGAGGAGCGAGCGGTTTTCCCAGCACAGGCAAGAGTTTGCCCCAGAGAACCCCAATGTCATTTCCCCTTTGGCCTTAACCAGGTTAGGTAGTGGGGCCACTCCAGAATGGGAGTCCATGTGAAACGTTGCTTCTTTTCTTTATCCTAGTCAGGTTGCCTTTGTCCATTTTATCAAATCCTGGTTAATCAGGAGCCACTTGGTAGCAAGGAACAAAACAGAACCTTCTTGTGTTTCAGTAAAAGGGCTTGTGAGAAACATGCAGCTCCAGGAAGAACAGCCCGACTTTTATTTCATTTTATTTTTTTTGTTTCAATTACATTTGACATTCAATAGTGTGTAGCCCCGTGGTTAGACACGTCTGTATATAACCTACGAAGGGATCCCACTGGTAAGTCTATTACGTACCTGGCGCCATCCATAGTTATTGCAATAGTATTGACTGTATTCTCCACGCTGTACTTGACACTCCCATGACTATTTAGTAATTGCCAATTTGTACTTCCTACTCCCTTTACCTTTTTTACCCATACACCCAACCTCCCCTCCGCTCTGAAGACCATAGTTTGTTCTACGTATCTGTGAGTCTGTTTCTGTTTTGATTGTTTACTTTGATTTTTTTAGATCCCGCATATTAGTGAAATCATATGGTGTTTGTCTCTGACTTCTTTCACTTAGCATGCAGTGAAAGAAGGTCAAGCATGTCAAACTTCCGACCTGCGGGCCGCATGCAGCCCACAATGAATACTTATTAATGAAGACTCATTTATTTCAGCCCTTTGTATTCAGCATGTCTCTATCGAAATAAACCTATGTTTCTATGAAAAATGAAGCTTTTGGGTTTTTTTGCAGCCCACATAAACGTAAACCTTGTTTATTTGGCCCATGTTAGCCTTTGAGTTTGACATGCTTGCTGTAGGTCCATTCATATGGTCAAAAATGGTAAGATTTTTTTTATGGCCAAGTAATATTCCGTTGTACATATGTACCACATCTTCTTTATCCAATCATCTATTGATGGGCACTTAGGTTGCTTTCTTACCTTGGCTATTGTAAATAATAATGCAATGAACATAGGGATGCATACATATTTTTGAATTAGTGTTTTGAATTTCTTAGGATAAATACCCAGAAGTGGTCAAGGGTAGTTTTATTTTTCAAATTTTGAGGAACCTCCATACTGTTTTTCATAGTGGTTGCAACAATTTGCATACCCACTAACAGTGCATGAGGGTTCCCTTTTTTCCACATCCTCACCAATACTTGTTGTTTGTTGGTTTATTGATGATAGTCATTCTAATATGTGTGAGATGGAATCTCATTGTGGTTTTTATTGGCATTTCTCTGATGATGGGTGAAACTGAGCATCTTTTTATGTGTCTGTTTAGCCAGACGTATATAGATACCTGGGAATCTGTCAGTTACTCTCTGTGGAGTCCCATGCCTCTTGTTTTTTTCTCTCACTACCTAGTGCCCTTTGCCATGCTGTTCATTTTAATTCCTCACAACTTTGACTTCCTTTTGACTCTTGATCACACCCACACTTTTTATCCTTCCTTCCTTGGCAGCCTTCTAAAATTTGTCTTTTATGTATGACCCCAAAGAAATTTGTGTAAAATACAAAACTGAACATATCCCAGTTCTGATTAAAAATCTTCAGTGATTCCCCATTTCATCTGCATATTTATGGCTGGGAACACTATTGTGTGAATCAGGAATTATGGCAGCCATCTTACTGCCAAGAGGTGGCTATCTCCAGGAAGAAATCCATCACATTGGGGTTGATTAAAATAAACACGGTTCTTGATGATGATATTATTCAGACAGAACCTAACCTAGCACTACCCAGCTCCAAAATTCTTGTAAACTATGACTGTAGTCTTGGTTTAAGCCATTATTAGGTACTAGAGGCCCAATGCACAGTAGGCCTTCTTTCCCCTGGCTGGTGGCTCCAGCTTCCCTCTGGCACCTGGGACCTGGGCTCGCTTCCCTCTGGCCTGGCTTAGTCCGGAATGATGTCCAGAAGGATGTCCGGTCTAATGAGCATATTACCCTTTTATTATTAGTGATAATTGTAAATTATAAATTACTTACAATTGAAAGCATTCCAATTGATACAAAGCCTTGGGAATAATGTGTTTAGGACGACTGCCCTTACCTCTGTCTCTGTCTCCCCGTAATTCCTTATATCACTCCTGGTACCCTTGGATAAATTTTTGGATAACCTTCATCTCTTTGGGCTAGAAGCCTTTCAAGTGAATTCCACAGGAACAGAGGATTATGGGACCAGTCTTGGTCGTGGTGGGTGGGTGGGGAGTGCTCTGTCTTGTCCAACTGTCTCAGCTTCTCTGCCTTTGTCGGGAGCTGTCTCTGTTTCCGGTTCCTGTCTCTCATTGTCATCTCTGCCTTTCATTGCTTACCTCTGATTCTTCTCACCATAGTATTTGCTTCTTTATTTACCCTGATTCCTTGAGGGAGAAAGTTCCTGGACGCCCAGATCTTGCTGTTGAGAGGGTTGAACTTCTGCACCCCACAGAGGATTGAGGTTGAGGAAAACAGTCGGGTACTTGAGTTTCTAAAAGGGCCCAATCTGTGCCCAAACGCTGTTAAAACCAGTGCCATGTTGGTTGGTTTATTCTTGGTGTCCTGGGGCCACTGAGAAGCACTGGGAGCCCTGGGTTCCTCTTACCCTCGTTGAGTTCACTTGCCCCTCCCCGGCCCCTCTTGTGTGTCTTCTGATGATAGAGCCAGAGCCATTCTCCTCAGGAGACCAGGACTTAGAACGGTCCAGATCAAGGACCACAGTTTGAGGAGGGGTTGGGGAGCTCAACAAGGGCACACTCAGCAGAATAGCGGGGACACGGGACTCTTTGGAGGCAGTTCTAGAGAAATACAAGGTGAAGAAATGAATGCAACAAACACACAACTCTCAGGATGTGAGAGAGCCAAGGAATTGGTTAGAAACTATGGAAGAATGTGGAGTTGAAGGATACATTTTTTTAAAAGATAGGTTGTATTGGAGTGCTGATGGGAAAGATAGAGTAGAATGAAAATTTTGATGCTGCAGAAGAGAGGGGATAAGTGAAGGAGGGAGGTTCTTGAGAAAACGAGGGGGTGGGATTCAGAGAACAAGTAGAGGATGGGCCTTGGGTCGGGACACTTGCTTTCTGGCCATGGTGGTGGAAGCAGAGAGCGGTGGTGCAGGAGCAGACAGCGGTGTGGATTCAGTGGGGTATGAGGCAAGGACATCAGCTATGAGTGGGATGACAGAGGAGGTTCAGAGCTTGAAGAAGAAAGTAGAAGGGCCAGAATAATCTTCATTATGGGTCATGGGGAGTGAATATAATAGGGAAGTAGTGGCCTTCCAGGGCAGTGATGTGTCTGCACATGAAGAGACCCACCCTGGATGTTGTGTGGGGCCCGTCATCAGGACCCAGCTCTGCTCTGTCAGAATTGCACCCTTAAACCGTAGGCCAGTCACTTCCCCTCTCAAAGCCCATGGTTCTTCTGTCACTCACTGGTGGTGATGTTTAGCCAATTCCCAGCTTGTTGAGCTCAGAGGCAAGAAAGGTGAGGATTCCATACAGTGACTGCCCTCCCCCCTCCCCCACCCCCCACCCCTAAAAGGAGCTCAGCAACTGGCAACCAGTGTGACTTTGTTGGAGATCGGAGGTTTTCTCCCTCACCCTCCAGTGTTGGTGGAGTCCCAGTTGCATAGCTCTTCCTTTCCGGTGTGTCCCCTCCTGCCATTGCAGAATCTTCCTTATTCATTGCATCAACTGTTTCAAATGATGGCCTTAGAGATTCTTTGTTTTTTAATTTAAAAAGTCCTCACCCAAGGAAATGTGTGCTTTTTGTTTGTATATATATAAATATATATATATATATATATTTTTAAATATATTTTATTGATTTTTTTACAGAGAGGAAGGGAGTGGGAAAGAGAGATAAGTTAGAAACATCGATGAGAGAGAAACATCAATCAGCTGCCTCCTGCACACCCCCTACTGAGGATGTGCCTGTAACCAAGGTACATGCCCTTGACCGGAATCGAACCTGGGACCCTTGAGTCCACAGGCTGATGCTCTATCCACTGAGCTAAACCCGTTAGGGCTGTTTGTTTATATTTTTATTGATTTCAGAGAGGAAAAGAGAGGGGAGAGAGAGAGAGAGAGAGAAACATCAATGATGAGAGAGAATCATTGATTGTCTGCCTCCTGCTCGCCCCACACTGGGGATCAAGCACGCAACCTGGGAATAGAACTGTGACCTCCTGGTTCACAGGTCGACACTCAACCACTGAGCCGTACCAGCTGGGTAAATGTGTGTTTGTGTTTTTAAATTGATTTAAGAGAGAGACAGAGAGAGAGAGAGAGAGATCAGTTGCATCCTGTAAGTGCCCTGACTTGGGATCAAACCTGCAACTTTTTAGAGTACAGGATGATGCTCCATCCAACTGAGCCACCGGCCATGGCATCTTAGAGATTCTTGGGGACACAGCGTCCTCAGAGTATCGCTGTGGTTGGATGGGCGTGGGAAAAACATCTACAAAGTATTTGCCAGGCTGTAGAGCATCGAAGTTCAAAAGAAATGTGAGCCACGTGTGTAACTTTTAAAAAGGCACTTTGAAAAAGTAGGAAGAAACAGATGAAGTTAATTTAAAAAACATTTTGCATTGATCTCAGAGAGGAAGGGAGAGGGAAAGAGCGTGGTAGAAACATCGATGTGGCTGCCTCCTGCACGCCCGCTACTGGGGATCGAGCCCGCAACCCAGGCATGTGCCCTTGACCCCGGGACCTTTCAGTCTGCAGGCCAACGCTCTATTCACGGAGCCAAACCAGCTAAGGCCAGGTGAAGTTAATTTCTATAAAACATTTTACTTAACCTTGTGTGGCCAGATCATCATCATTTCAACATGTGGTCACTATAAAAATTATGAACAAGATAGTTCCCGTTGTTTTTTTCATTCTAAGTCTTTGAAGTCTGATGTTTTGTTCTTACAGCCCATCTCACACAGGACTGCCATATTTCAATGCTCACAACATGCAGTGTGAGTGCCTACTATATTAGCTCAACTGCAGAGGCAGCAGGGCAGGGCATGGCGAGACCTTTGCTGGTATCTGATAATCTGAGCTTTGGGGTGACTTTAAGCAATTAAGTTAAGTGCTGCTGTAAGTCTCAGTTGCCTCACCTGCGGAATAATTACAAAAACCTAACATTATTTCGTACATACTGTGTGTTAATCACCAGCCCATGATTTACCGTATCAACCTATTTCATCCTCACAACAAACATTTGAGGAAGTTGAGGGAAGGGTTAGAAGAGAAAATGAGCTCTTTTTAAAATATGTTTATACTGATATTAGAGAGAGAGGAAGGGAGAGAGAGAAACATGTATGTGAAAGAGAAACATCGATTGGTTGCCTCTCGGGGACCGAACCCACAACCTGGGCATGTGCCCTGACCAGAAATCAGACCAGTAACCTTCCAGTGCACAGGATGCTCACCCAACTGAGCCATGCTGCCCAGGCCAGGAAGATGGGCTGCTGGCAAGAGCCTGGCATGTATTGTGAGTATCTAGTGTAACTAGATCTTATAACACCCAATGGATGGACAAGTGCTTCCCATCTATCTGATGAAGATAACCACAGAGACAAGAGCGGAAAAGGAGCCTCCTGATCTCACTTCCGCCGGCACGGGAATCCACAAGACATAATAATACTCGGTTACGCATGTCTGTTAGCACTCACTGATCCATTTTGCCCATCTTTGAAAACAAGCCAAATATGAAGCGTGACCTCTCACTATGGCAGAGGGAAAGGGGTTGGCATGCCCTCAACAAGAGAAGGGGGGCAGAATCTGAGATGGAGAAGTTGCATATCTTGTAGCCTTCAGGCAGTGTTCTGATATCCATTCCCCTCCTCCTCCTCCTCCTCCTACTCCTCCTCCTCCTCCTCCTCCTCTGCTTGATAAAAATTGTGGTAAAATACACCACCTAGAATTTAGCATTTTAACCATTGCAAGTATATCACCCATGGCATTGAGTGCATAGAGGCTGCTGTACGGACCTGACCACCTTCTCCAGAACGCTTTCACCACCTCAAACAGAAACTCTATCCATCACGCGGTAATTCCCCAGGCCCCAGCCCTGGCAGCCGCCCATCTGCTTTCTGTCCGACTTTGCCTATGCTGGCTATTGCATCGAAATGGAATCTACAGTGTGTGACCTTTCGCGTCTGGCTCCTTTCCCTTCGCAGGGTTCGTCTGCGGTGTACCAGGTACCAGCCCTTCATCCCTTTTCTTGGCTAAAGAGCACTGCCTTGTACGGACAGACCACATTTTGTTTCGTCATTCACCCCCTGACGGGCATCATTCGAGTTGTGTTCGCTGCCGGGCTGTGGTGGAGGACGCTGTTTGGAACGTCTCTGTGTGTGAGTTTCTGTTGGCGTGCCCGTCTTGTCACACACCCTTTGCCCAATACTTTCTCTTAGAGGCCAGGAACCTTGTCTTCTTTAGCTGAGTATTGTGCCTGGCCGGTGGCTTCCATGTTAGCAATTGTGGGAGCATCTGTGAGTGTGATTTTTTTTTAAAAATTCTTTTTCAAAAGTGTGTTTTTAAACACCCAGCCCTCCTACAAGACTCTGAGGCTGTCGCTGGGTCGTCTGTGTCGGAATGGAGTGAAATGGTAGCACACGTGGCTGGTACTGAGGAGTCGCTTGGTGTGAGGTGAAAAACCAGACATTCACATTGGGGTCCATGGCCCCTCCCAATAGCCCCCCTCGTTGACTGCGCCCTGTATCATGGCAGCCACTTATCCAGCCCAGAGTCCACATCGCCCGTGGAGGAGCTAGGTTGTACATTTCATTTCACTTTAGCCCCTTTACGTCACAATAGCTGCATGTGGCTAGTGGCTAGGGGCTCGGCCAGGGTGGCTGTAGTGTGCCCGAGGGCCTCCCTCCCCCCCCAACTCCCCCCATCCCACCAGCCGAGCTGATTAAGGCTGTTCTGTGTTCAGTTTGCTTCCGAGTGCTGACCACAGAGTCTGGCACAGGCCCCAGGACATAGGAAAAAAAGTAGACTCCTCATGCTCTGGCGTTTGTTTTGGTTCCCGTGTGCGCTCTGCTTCTGACCCATGCGTTTGTGAGGGTAGCCAGTGGCGTTTTCTGAAAACCTTTAAAACCTCAGAGCGACCTTTATGTCCTCTGCCCAGGAGATCACAAACCAACTCCAGCAAGCAGAGGGCCACGGATGGTCGGAGCAAGGCAGTAAGAATCAGGAGGGACCCCAGGTCTACAGTCACCACCACCCCCCCTTATTAGCAGAGATGCCTTCCAAGACCCCCAGTGGTTGCCTGAAACCGCGGATAGTCCTGAACCCTGAATGTACTGTGGTTTCTCCTGTGTGTACATATGTAGGATACAGGTTAATGTATACGTTAGGCGCAGGAAGAGGTTAGCAAACTAATAACAAAGTATAATTAAGTAAATAATAATAATAATAAGTAAAATAAGGGTTACCCTTAAACCCATGAGGCTGTGCATGTGGTGACTGAGAGGGCTGTGAAGGGACTAGCGGAGCAGGCGATGGGGGGTGCTGGCAAAGGGATGGTTCACGTGCCCGGTGGGACGGTGTGGGCTGGCGTGAGATGTCATCAGGCTACTCAGAGCGGCGTGGAGTTAAGAACTGATTGTTGGAGACCAGGTGTAAGCTGACACGGTCCCGGCACCTGAAGGGACTAGCAAGGCTGCGTCCCCTACCCACAGTTTCCCAGGTTTGCTTGGATGGCGGTTATCAGTAGAATGAGAGCAACCTTTCATAGCTTACCAAGAAGTCTATTTACTGAGACTTGCTGTGCTGAGAATTTGTCCTTCTGCTCTGTCTCTCCCTTAGAGATTAAGAGGAACAAAGAATACATTCCTCTTGACAGACTTCCTATTCAGTGTTTTGTGTATAAAGGGCATTACGCAGTTAATAAACTTTCCGCAGTCTCTCGAAGACTCGGCGCCCTCCCGATCCCGCTGTCCTGTCTGTCTTTCTTTTCTCAATTCCCACCTCCCTACCTCAGCCCGGTTCAACCGTGAGGGCTGGTCCCTGACAACTTATCGCTTGTTTACTTCTGGAATGTTCCATTTCGTATTTTCAGACCCCGGGTGACCGTGGGTAATTGGAACCACCGAAAGGGAAGCTGTGGATGAGGGGTGGAGGGCAAAGTATTCCCCCTTCTGTCCCCCAGCTCTGCTGCTTGCGAAACCACCGAGCCTGAGCCTGAGAAGCGTTGCCTGGTCAGGACCCGCGGACACGACCCGCGAGGGGGCAGAACCGGGCCCGCAGCCCTGAGCTGATGAGCCACGTGGGACCCAGGCTCCTGGCACCGGGCCTTCCTCCCTTGAGCCTCTGCCTTCTCACTTGTAAAGGAGTCTATGAACACTCCCTCCTGGGGAGGAATTGTCTGCACAGTGAAGAGGGGCAGCGTGATGATCACACAGCGAGAAGCTCCTCTGGGGGGCGGGTGGGGGGGGGGGGGCGCAGTGAGCCAATGATCAGAAGCTGCTCGAATCTCATAGGCAGGATGTCCTGAGAAAGAAGCCGGGAGCAATAGGGATGTACCGTGCCATTCGTCTCCATGACGGGTGCAGACGGGTAACCTGTGCTGACGGAGTTAGGGCAGTGCCCATCCCTGTGTGCGTGTGTGTGTTTGGGAGGGGGGGTAGGTGGCTGGGAGGAGGCAGCTGGGGGTGCCTGCTTTTTTATTTTTCGGGGGGAGGTCAATGGGGGGGGGGGGAAGGAGACATATGTACTACTATTTGTAATACTTAAAACAATAAAAAAATTTTTAAAAATCAACAAGGAAAAAAATTTATTTTAAAGATACTTTTATTGACTTTAGAGAGGAAGGGAGAGGGAGGGAGAGAGAAACTTCAATGATGAGAATCATTGATCAGCTGCCTCCTGCAGGCCCCCTACTGGGGATGGAGCCTGCAACCAGGCCTGTGGCCTTGACCGGAATGGAACCCGGGACCCTTCAGTCTGCAAACCGACGCTCTATCCACTGAGACAAACCCGCTAGGGGCCCTGCTTCTTGATCTGGGTGCTGGTTCCACAGGCATGTTAACCTTGTGAACACAGCCAATGGGACATGTATATGAGCAGTGTTCTGTGTGTATAGCATGCTTCAGTAAACTGTTTTTTTACATTTTGTATGCACATCTAATACTTCATGAGGTGTGAATTTCCAGCTCTAAAGTTATTAAAAACAAACACGATCATCCAGGAAAGTTAAATAGATTATAATACCGCTTCCATTTTTAGACTTCTTCTGTCCTGGTCTCTTCTTTGAGGCATCTGCTTGCTGGGCGGGGGTGTGCTGTTCAGTAGCTGGGACAGGTCCCACATTTTTGCTTGGAATCTTTGTCACAGCACTTCCTTTGGTGACCTGCCCTTCTAAGAAGTACCGGCTTGTATTTCTTTCCCTTCTTTGTTTCTTTCTCTAACATCGCCGGAAGTTTCAACCACATTCAGTGGAACAGGTACAAGTTGCTCAGCTTCTACAGCCGAGGTATCAGATAATTTAAAGTCCCGGGCTACACCCTCAGAATCGGATTCATGAAGGCTCCCATTCGGGATTTCTTTCTTTCTCTTCTTTTTCCTTTCTGCCTTCTTTCGATCTGTTTTGGTAGGAGTAAGCTTTTGTTCTCTCTTCTGTTTTGCAAGAACTTCATCATATGATGTTTCTTTCATGAAGAGCCAGAAGAAGAGGGAAATGACTGTAATAACTACTGAAGGAATAAGAACAATAAAATCTGTTGACTCATAAAACTCCATCATGCTTTTGTTAATGTGACCCCATAAAGCCCTGCGCCCCGGGGGAAGGAGACCGGAAGACACGGCGGCGCCGCAGGACAGCCCTACCCTACCGCCAGCTCGGAGGTCTCGGTAAACATTTTACCGAGAAAGAAAAGGGAGGAAGGGAGAGGAAGAGAGAGAGAGAGGTATTTGCTTGACACGTGGTCTGAATTTCTCTTTTCATGTGTTCAATTTAAGTTGAACCAAATGAAATCACAGGTATTTGGCCCCTCGTGACCTGGAAAAATGGCAATTTCATAAGGTTCAAACTCTGGGGCCTTCATATAAGTCACCTCCGGGGCGCTGAGCTCACCGAGTCAGTATGTGGGAGTGGGGCTCCGTGCTCTGCACTTTTATCTTTTTAAATATATTTCATTGATTTTTTTTTTTTTTTTTTTTTTTTTTTTACAAAGAGGAAGGGATAGGGAGTTAGAAACATCGATCAGCTGCCTCCTGCACACCCCCTACTGGGGATGTGCCCCCAACCAAGGTACATGCCCTTGACCGGAATCGAACCTGGGACCCTTCAGTCCGTAGGCCTTCGCTCTATCCACTGAGCCAAACCCATTAGGGCCGTAATCTGCACGTTTAGCCAGAGGACCGGGACGGGATGCTTCTGTGCCCGCAGCCGCATTTGCAGAGCTCCGGAATGATGCCGGGAGCGGAGCGGGGGGGGGGGGGGGGGGGGGCTTCCGGTTGTGTTCTCCTGGGCCCCCTCTCCACCTCCCTGAGCCCCAGTTTCCACGTTTGGGAAACGGATGTCGTCCCAGGGCTCCGGGAGCCTCGGCCAGGATGCGGTCTGGGCTGAAACCCACAGCCCGGTGCCGGCAGCAGACACAGACGGACAGCACCGCAGGACGGCGTTCATTCCTCTTCTCTCCTCCTCCTGGCGGGGCCGGGACTGCGTGCCAGCAGCGCGGACCACAGGCGGGGCCTCCCCTTCTGCTCCTCTGGCCTCCTCTAGGTGGAGGCGCCCCTGATGGCACCCCTCTGTGCTACGCTGTCTGTCCACACTCCCCTCCCCCAAACTTCTGAGCTTCCTGCTGTGCCAAGCTCACCGACGTGGCCTGGGGTGGGAGGGTCTTAAGGACCTGAGGAAGCTGGGGCCCAGGGATCCCGTGGCTGCCCAGCACCGTTTCAGCTACGCACATCCGCACAATGATGGGCTCCCCTTGCCTGACGGTGGAGGGGGAAGCTACACCGGGCAGGAAGGTGGCTGGCCCGAAGGCACCAGCCTTGGACCCCAGGAGCATGACTCCAGAGCTCCGGCTCCTCCCAGCCCCAATCGGGCTGACTCCCTAGAGCGTGGGCAGCTAGGGTCCCCCTCTTGCAGCCTGAGTCAGGCCAGGGGACCCTGAATTGCTGCTGGTTGAGGAACAGCTAATACTCACAAAAATATTCCAGTGTGAGGGGCCATTTGAGGTAGTCCCATTTCACAGATGAAACAAGAGAGGCTCGGGGCCATGAAACGGTGGTGAGCGCACGATGCAGTGTGCAGGTGATGTAGAGATGTACGCTTGAAACCTGTGTGGTTTTATTAGCCAAGGTCACCTCAATAAATTCAGAAGAAAAAAAGAAAACCGGCTGCTTGTCAAGACCACACAAGTAACCGGCTCCTCCCCGGCCTTCGGCTCCCCATTCTCCCATCCGTCTTCTGACTCAGACTGTTGTGTGCCTCCTAGGAAGGCTCTTCAGGGCCCCGTCTGTGGTGAAGGCCCACCCAGGACTCAAGGTGGACCACCGCCCTTCGGCAAGCGGGTTGGGGAGGCACAGAGCAAAGCATGTGTGCAACGGAACCTGTGTCTGTGAGGTTTCTCAGGACTCCAGAGGCCAGGCCAGGCCCCCTCTGCAGCACCCAGGAGTGCAGATCCAGATCCTCCTCCCTCAGACCCAGGAGCCCAGCCTTTCATCCTTTGGACCCAGGAGCCCAGGCCCCCAGCCCCTCCTCCCTCGGACCCAGGAGCCCAGGCCCCCAGCCCCTCCTCCCTCGGACCCAGGAGCCCAGGCCCCCAGGCCCCAGGTTCAGTTGCACACATGCTTTGCTCTGTGCCTCCCCGACTCCCTTGCTGAAGTTCCGTGGTCTGCCTTGAGTCCTGGCTCGGCCTTCACCACAGACGGGGCCCTGAAGAGCCTCCCTGGCAGGCACAGAGCAGTCTGAGTCGGGAAATTGCTCTCTCCAGGCCTCAGTTTCCCTCTCTGGAAAATGAGGCCACTCCTGTGGAGCTGCAAACAAGGACGTCTCTCTCCCTCTCCCTGGCTCTTTTTGTCTCTGTGTTCCTCCGGGAAAGGGTAGGAGCAATGGAGGAAGGAGGTCAGAGAGGTCTTAACCTGGAGAGACAGAGTTATGGGCAGATAGCCCCCCTGTCCCTCTCACCCCGGCCCCAGGTCCCACAGCTCTCTCCAGAGGCAGAAGGTGGGTGTGCTATCATTTCTGGCTCCGTCCCTCCCAGCATTTCGGTGGAATCGGAGGCCTAGGTGTTTTCCAGAGCGCGGGTGTGAGGGAGGGTGTAACTCCAGCCGGGCCAGAGCGCCACCGAGATCCAAGTCCTTCCGGGAAGTCCAGGGCGGTCTGCTTCCAGATCTGGGATCTTTGCCGATCTGGGACGCCTGGCCCAGGGTCCCACCTCCCTGGCAGCTCCTCCTACCACCTCTCTCAGGACTGGCCACTCTGAGGGGTGGACACTCAGATGCTGGGGGGCGGGGTTCCCGCTGCTGGGCGCTCTCCCTCCCACCCCTCTGCCTTCCTCCCTCTCCCTCCACCGTCTCCCCCATCCTCCCCTCTCTATCCCTCCTCCCTCCCTCCTTTCTCTCCTCTCCTTTTCCTCCTCTTTCTCTTCCCACTCTCCACCTACCATTCTGACCCTCCTGATCTCACGCATTCATTCGACACGTATGCATTGAGCACCTACTGTGTACCGGACACCGGTCCAGACCCTGAGGACACAGAGTCGTGAACAAAACCAGTGCAGACGGCTGCCTGGGTAGGGCTAACCCGGGAGACGCCCATTATGCAAAAATAAAGATAATAAATGGGCACGTTATACTAGTACGTTATGTGGGATAAATGCCCAGGAAGAGAGAAAGTGGAGGAGGGTAGAGGGGATCAGGGGTGGGGCAGGGTTCATGTTAAACAGGGGGATCAGGTGAGCCTCCCCACTCCCTTTCTTTCTCCTCTGTTGCTCAGTATCTACCTGTCCCAAAGCACAACCCCCCCCCCCCCACCGCCACCCCCAGCCCCACCCCCTGCCCCAGGACATCTTGCAGAGAAGTCATTGGCCTGGACTCAAGTATTTAACAGAACACAGACATGCTCAGGGTACTTCCCTGGGCCCCTGCTCTCCCTCGTAATAAAATATCAAGGCAATAGAATAGGTCCCTGAAATGGAGCAGGAGTCATCAGAACAGCTCCAGTGAACCGCAAGCCCACCCACACACCTGCTGTCCCATCCTCCGTCTCCTGGCTCCTCAGGGTCAACCAGGCTCTGCGAGTCTCCTCCGGCCCACACCTTCCAGGCTCAGGCTCAGCACTCGCTCTAGCCCGGGAGGACCCAGATGTGACCCGCCACCCAGACCTCATGGCCAGAAGTCCCCAGTGTGTTCCGTGTGTCCCTCACAAGTGCCAGAGCTGCCCCTGCCCCTCCCCTGGCTCCCCAGTGCCCCCAGGACAGCATCCTAGCCTCTGAATCTGGCATTCCAAACCCTGCCGGGTGGACCTTGCCATGCACCTCACCCCCACACACCCCTGTATCTCACCATTTGTGCTTTCACGTCAATCCACCTGTACTTTCCTGACTGGCCAGGACGTGCCTTGATTGGATGACCTCTCTGCACCCCTGCCCTTACTCTGGCTAACTCTTCCAGCACATCACCTCCTCCAGGAAGCCCTCCCTGACTCCCCAGCTGGGTTGGTGCATCCTCGAACTGGTCTGTTGCCCTCTGTTTACACAGCTGTCTCCTCCACCAGACTGGCATCCCCTCAAGGGCTGGGTCCGGGTCTGAGTCATCTCCACGCCTGGCATCGCCCAGCTGGGGGCCCGCTTGCCAGCAGTGCGAGAGATATTCCTACAGTGAACAAATGTGCTTCCCTCTGCCCCCTCCACCCCCCATGTCTGCCTCATCTGCCTTACATGTCCTCTGTCCTGGTCTGAAAACTCCCTCTGAGGTTCTCTGAGCATAATGGAACTCTTGGGAGGGCCACGGTGGGCCCAGGACAGAGACTGGGGATCAGCGCCATTGGAGTGGGGGTTTCTGGGAGAAATGGTTGTGAGTGAGGGGAGCAAGAGGTAGTCTCACCACTACCAGTCCTGCCTGCTGTGGGAGGGCCCCACTTCCTCTGTCCTTGGCTTTCAGCTCTGTCTTCTCTTCCAGCCTCGGTCATCTCCCTGCAAGGAATTCTGGGAGCCTGGGAGCCTGGGCTCCTGGGTCTGAGGGAGGAGGGGATGGGGGCCTGGATGCCTGGGTCTGAGGGAGGAGGGGCTGGGGGGCCTGGACCCCTGGGTCTGAGGGAGGAGGGGCTGGGGGGCCTGGACCCCTGGGTCTGAGGGAGGAGGGGCTGGGGGGCCTGGACCCCTGGGTCTGAGGGAGGAGGGGCTGGGGGGCCTGGACCCCTGGGTCTGAGGGAGGAGGGGCTGGGGGGCCTGGACCCCTGGGTCTGAGGGAGGAGGGGCTGGGGGGCCTGGACCCCTGGGTCTGAGGGAGGAGGGGCTGGGGGGCCTGGACCCCTGGGTCTGAGGGAGGAGGGGCTGGGGTCTAGACTCCTGGACCATAGAGGAGGAAACCATTGGAATTAAAAGTCTGGTCCCTCTTCCTGTATCCACACTCTGGTTTTAGAAGCATCTGGTTTTATACAGCGGCTCCACCCTGGCAGGGTGGGGGGCGGGGGGTAGTCAAATACCCAGCTTCTGAGTGGAGCCGGGACTGCCCCGAGCCCCACCCTGGGGTAGAGGAATCACCCTCCCCTCCTGCCCTGGCTCCGCTCCCACCGGGGACCCATCATCCTGACACAGGCAGACACCAGGCAGTGGCCGGCTCCTGGCAACCGCGTCAGCACAGGCCCGCTTTGCTCTGGGGGGAGGGCGGGGTTCCCCTTGCTGGGGCCCAGAATTGGCCTTCTTCCCCCAACAGTCAGGCGCAGGCAAAGGCCCAACCTGGAGCTGGCCCTGCAGCCTGCCTCTCCCGGGACCCAGGGAGTGAGGGCTTGGCACTTGCAGGGGAGAGCTCCCCGACAGGTGGGACGAGATCCAGGGGCAGGGAGAAGGGGGGGCTTAGAGACAGGAAAACACAGAGAAACAGTGAATGAGAAGGAGAGAGAGAGAGAGAGAGACAGTCATTCAGAGAGAAGGAAATAGAAATATATACAGAGAGTGAAAGGAGAGAAACTCAAGGGGAGAGAGAGAGAGTGGATGAGAAAGTCAGAGAGGCATTCAAAAAGAAAGAGAGGCACAGAATAAGCAGAGTAAGAACATCTTACTCTGAAACATACACAAACCCAGGGTAAGCAGGAGGGGGGGGGGAGAAAGAGAGAGAGAGAGAGAGAGAGAGAGAGAGAGAGAGAGAGAGAGAGAGAGGGAGAGAGAGAGAGAAACACACAGAGAAAGCGAACCGGACAGACAGATGGACAGAGAAACAGAGCCAGGAAGACAAAGACAAAAATGACCATCTCAGGGAAAGACAGCGACAGAGCGAGAGAGGAAGAGGGGGCGGCAGGGGGATAAGGAATCAGAGTCAGAGCCCTGGCCCGGTGGCTCGCTTGCTTGGAGCAGGAAGGTTGGAGGTTCGAGTCCCTGTCAGGGCACATACCCAGGTTTCGGGTTCAATCCCTGGTTAGGGTCCGTGCTGGAGGCAACCCATCCATGTTTCTCTCCCCCGCCCCCCCCACCCCGCCTCTCCCTTTCTCTTTCTGAAGTCAATAAAAACCAATAAAATAAAGTTACATGTAAAAAAGGTTCAGAGTCACACACACAGGAAGACAGCTAGGGAGGGAGAGCAACGCATTGTCAGTCCACAGTAAGAGAAGACACAAAGAATCAGATACAGGTTTGTTTTGTGTTGCTGTTTCTAATCGTGGAAAGAAGGGCGTGGAAACAATGACGTTGGTCCTGAGGGGCTGGGGCTCAGATACCCCAGGACCCCCACTCGCACCTTTAGATGGACTCAGTTTCCCAGGCAGCTCTTTGGGGCACCTGGCCAACAACTGAGATGACCCCCAAGCCCCTGGGAGACACGTCCCAGGGTCCCAGCCTCCTCCTCAGCCTCCAACACGCACACACACAGGCACCGCACACAAGCACGCACACACGCAATGCACACATGTGGACCTGTCAATTGGGCGCTGAACGGACAGACATTCACTCACAGCTCCCGTTCCAGACAGCGTGCCTCACAAGCCAGCGCACACACAGTCACACCCACAGCCACGCACGTGGGTCCTTTCATTCCTCCTGCCAGTTCCCCAGGCAAGTCCCTGGGGGACCCAACCCAGGACGGAGTCTGGGGCTAGCAGGGGAGGGGCAGTGTGCAGGGGGGAGGAATGTCTGGGTGAGAAGGGGGTGGAGAGGAGAATTGGGGACGTGGGGAGGAGAGAGAAATGGGGGACAGGGAAAGAGTGGGGGGAGGGATGAAGAGAAATACAGAAAGGGGGAGAGAGAGAGAGAGAGAGAAATGGAGACTGGGAGAGAGATGGGAGAAATACAGGGATGGAGAGAAACACAGGGATTGGAGAGGAGAGAGATGAGAAAAACGGGGAGGGAAGGGGCGTGATGGTGGAGACCCAGGAGGAGAGGGGAGGGCGGTGGTGATGGGGGACCTGGAAGGAAGGCCCGCCTGGGCGCAGGGGGCGGGGGTAGTGGCGGGAAGCGGGTGGAGCTGCCGGGCGGCCATGACCTCAGAGCCCCTGGCCCAGCTCAGCTCTGACGTCAGCGCCTCCTCCCGCCCCCGCCGCGCTGGTCTACAAAGGACCCCCCCAGCCCTCGGGCCGCAGAGAAACCCTGAGAGCAGCCGGAGAGGAGAGAGCCCAGCTGGACCCGCATCCATGAGACAGGTGTGTGTGCAGGAGGGTGCGTGTGTGGGGGGGACACTACCAGGCGTGTGACCACGTGTGCGGGGAACCGCGTGTGCCGAGATTTCAGGTGTGAGCTCAGGTGTGTGACAGCGACCGTCTGTGTGAGCCAGCGACCACGTGAGGCTGAGTGTGCGCGTCCAGGTTATGCGGGTGGCCGTCCCACCTGTAGTGTGCGGCATGTCCATGTTCGTATTGCTGTAAGTCCGTGCATGTCTGTGTGCTGGCGGTGTGTGTGTGTGTGTGTGTGTGTGTGTGTGTGTGTGTGTGTGTGTTCACAGGTGGATCTGCATTTCTCTTTTGATGTGTTCAATTTCAGTTGAACCAGATGAAATCGCTGATATTTGGCCTCTCTTGACCTGTAAAAATGGCAATTTCATATGGTTCGGACCCCACCGTGACTATTGCTGTTTTGTTGTCCACACCCTGGGTGGGCGCCCGGGTCTGCTGTCGGGTGGGCCTCTGCTCTCCGTGTCGCTCCTTTTTGCCAAGAGGCGGGTGTCCCGGTCCACCTGTGGCTGTCGGTGGGGTCTCAGGATCACCAAGTTCTGCCTTAGAACACGTGTCTGGTCATCTTCTAGGACATGAGTGTCTGTGTGTCACTCGTCATATGTGAGTGTACGCGTGGGTGGGTGTCCACGGCTGATACATGTGTGTTCATGCATGTGGCTGGGATTGAAACCCACCCATCTGGGTGAGTCCCAGCATGAAGTTGGCCACCCCCGGAAACCCAGACAGGGCTCCGCCTGGGGCCAAGGGCCAGAGCAGGAGGATGGCAGGAGAAATAATAACCATTGGCAGTGTGGAGCGATTACTTGCGCCAGGCTGAGCGCTCCCCCTGAGCCCTGTCCTATAGGAACAGAAAGTGAGCTACAGACATGGATTAAAATGTCCTCCTAGCTGCCCTGAAACCAGGTAAAAAGAAACAGGTGAAATTAATGTTAGTAATACATTTTATTTAACCCAGGTGTACCGGCGGTTGGCAAGCTGTCTGTACAAGGCCAGGTAGCCAATATTGGAGGCTTTGCCGAAACCGGTTTGGCTCAGTGGATAGAGCGTCGGCCTGTGGACTGAAGGGGCCCAGGTTCGATTCCGGTCAAGGGCATGTACCTTGGTTGTGGGCACATCCCCAGTAGGAGGTGTGCAGGAGGCAGCTGACTGATGTTTCTGGCTCTCTATCCCTCTCCCTTCCTCTCTGTAAAATATCAATAAATATATTTAAATATATATATATATTGGAGGCTTTGCCAGCCATACGGTCTCCTTTGCAGCCAAACGTTGGCCTGGTGTGAACTCAGCCAGAGACCACATGTAACCATGGGCGTGCTTGTGTGCCGATAAAACCTGACATGTGAACATCATGTAATTTTCATGTGCCACAAAATATGGTTCCTCTTTTGACTTTGTCCAGCCACTTAAAAACGTGAACACCCATGTCAGCTTGCGGGCCATAGTGAAAAAGGCAGCGGGCACTGGGCCACACATTTATGGTTGCTTTATATCGAAATATTACCATTTTAGTAAGTAATCCATACAAATATACGAATGAGACATTTTACTTTCTGTCTTGCATACTCAGACTTCAAAATCCAGATGTGTAGCCCATCTGATAAAGGTGCTACATTTTCCATGGAAATACTTGGATTTCGTAAGGTTTACAGTTGAAAAAGACCTTCCTTGTTCTAAACACACTTAGGCGCTTTCCAATAACTGAACCAAGGATCGTCATTTATATTTAAATTAGTTTAAATTAAATAAAATGAAAAAAATTCAGCTCCTCAGTCATACTGGCTGCATTTCAAGGGCTCAGTAGCCACATGTGGCCGGTGACTCCTGTATTGTATCGTGTAAAAAATTTTTTTATTGATTGATTGATTTTTAGGGAGAGAGGAAGACACACACAGACATTGATTTGTTGTTCCACTCATTTATGCATTCATTGGTTGATTCTTGTATGTGCCCTGACCTGGGATCGAACCCACAACCTTGGCGGATCATGATGTCGCCCCTATCCACCTGACCTACCTGGCCAGGGCACAGCTCTGTATCTTTTTTTTTTTTTTTTAAATATATTTTATTGATTTTTTTACAGAGAGGAAGGGAGAGGGATAAAGAGAAACATCGATGAGAGAGAAACATCCGTCAGCTGCCTCTTGCACACTCCCTACTGGGGACGTGCCTGCAACCAAGGTACATGCCCTTGACCGGAATCGAACGTGGGGCCCTTCACTCCGCAGGCCGACGCTCTACCCACTGAGCCACACCGGTCAGGGCATGTATCTTAATGACTAACTTGATTCATAATAAACCCCACGGTGGGGCCTGGTGCCACAGGAGGACATAGAGCCAGGCTGCCGAGGGACCTTGGGCAAGAGAATACACCTGTGTGCCTCAGTTTCCTTATCAGTACCAGGAGAGCGTAACAGTACCTACCTCGCCAGAGCAGTCCTTAGTACGTGGCACGGGCCAGATCCCCATTTTACAGCCCATAAAACAGGAGGCACCCCTTCCTTCCGATTCGGGACTCTTCCAGCCCCACAGACTGGCACCCCGTCCTGGCAGGGAGAGAGGAGAGGAGGTGGTGAAAACCATGCCATGCCCGTGGGAAAGCGGAGAAACCTCCGCTGTGGGCTTTCCTGACCTTGGGCAACGCACCCCTGGCTCATCCGGCCTCGGTTTTGCCATCTCTATGGCGGCAGTAAACACTATCCTGTCCCACGGGGCTCTGCCGAGGAGGAGACCCAGTATAGAAGGTCATGGTTTCGTGATTGGATCCTCAGGGTTCCAATCCTGGCTCCTCAGCTTTCCAGGTGTGAGCGTGGGCGGGCTGCTGCACCTGTGGGCTCCTCTGTCAAAGCAGGATGCTCATGACTGTACCTGTGATGAGGTTTCTTTTGTTTTGTTTTTTGTTTTAATACATTTTATTGATTTTGTGCGGAGAGGAAGGGAGAGGGATAGAGAGTTAGAAACATCGATCAGCTGCCTCCTGCACACCTCCTGCTGGGGATGTGCCCGCAACCAAGGTACATGCCCTTGACCGGAATCGAACCTGGGACTTTTCAGTCCGCAGGCCGACGCTCTATCCACTGAGTCAAACCGGTTAGGGCCTGTGGTGAGGTTTAAACTAAATTCCTCAAAATGGCTTAGAGAAGCCCCTGGTACAAACCATATTGTATTATTCTTTTATTTTTTATTTTTAAAAATATATTTCCTTATTGATATCAGAGAGGAAGGGAGAAAGAGAGATACAAACATCAATGATGAGAGAGGATCATTGATTGGCTGTCTCCTGAACGCCCCCTACTGGGGATCAAGCCTGTAACCCAGGCATGAGCCCGTGGTGGGAATCAAACCTGGGACCCTTCAGTCTGCAGGCTGACGCTCTATCCACTGAGCCAAGCCGGCTAAGGCTGTATTGTTCTTTTAGATGTAGAGTATATTATTATTCCTATTATCGTCTCAACAGTAAGGAACCTTTGATGGTGAGATGAATCATTATTTTTTTAAAATATATTTTTATTGATTTCAGAGAGGAAGGGAGACGGAAAGATAGAATCATCAATTATCATTGATCAGCTGCCTCCTGCACGCCTGCTACTGGGGGTGGAGCCTGCAACCCTGGCATGTGCCCTTGTCAGGAATCGAACCCCGGACCCTTCAGTCCACAGGCCGATGCTCTATCCACTGAGCAAACCGGCTAGGGCCAAATCCTTATTTTATGTGCCATCAAGAAAGGGGGATCCCTGTTAACGAAATGTGACAGTCCACTGAATGTAACCCTCATGGATTTAAGAGCTGTTAAAAATGTGGCGGAAATGCATTTGAATCAACGCAATCGGGAATGCCTGGATAGCTGTTTGCCACAATTATTTTAACTAATGAAAATAACATTGGATACTCAGGGGATTTTTAATTTTTACTTTTTTACAAGAAAGGGGATGCTATCCTTGGCTTGGGGAAAACCCCAGGAGTCTCCCTTCCGGAAACGACCCTTTCACCTTGCTCTCCCCTCTCTGTTTCCATCAGGACGTGCCCAAACCCAGCCGGGCAGCCCGCCACTGCTCCGGCCCGGCCCGGCGGGTGCTGACCCTCGCCTTCGCGCTGCTCATCCTGGTCCTCATCACCTGGGCCTACGCGGCCGGCGTGCCCCTCGCCTCCGATCGCCACGGCCTCCTCGCCTTCGGCCTCTACGGCGCCTTCCTCTCGGCGCACCTGGTGGCGCAGAGCCTGTTCGCGTACCTGGAGCACCGGCGGGTGGCGGCGGCGGCGCGGCGGGCGGCGGCGCGGGGGCCCCCGGACGCGGCCACGGCGCGCAGCGTGGCACTGACCATCTCCGCGTACCAGGAGGACCCCGCGTACCTGCGCCAGTGCCTGGCGTCCGCCCGCGCCCTGGTGTACCCGCGCGCGCGGCTGCGCGTGCTCATGGTGGTGGACGGCAACCGCGCCGAGGACCTCTACATGGTCGACATGTTCCGCGAGGTCTTCGCCGACGAGGACCCCGCCACCTACGTGTGGGACGGCAACTACCACCAGCCCTGGGAACCCGCGGCGGCGGGCGCGGCGGGCGCGGGCGCGGGCGCCTACCGCGAGGTGGAGTCCGAGGACCCGGGGCGCCTGGCGGTGGAGGCGCTGGTGAGGACGCGCCGGTGCGTGTGCGTGGCGCAGCGCTGGGGCGGCAAGCGCGAGGTCATGTACACCGCCTTCAAGGCGCTGGGCGACTCCGTGGACTACGTGCAGGTGAGTGGAAGGCGCCCCCACCCCGCGTGGCCCTGACACCCGAATCCCACTTCCCTGAGGCCTTCGTTCAGGGTCGATTGTAACGAACCTCTTCCTTCCTTTATTCATTCATCCATTCGGTGTAGAAATTCTTTCCTTGCCTTATCCATCCATCCATCCATCCATCCATCCATCCATCCAATAAGACGTCACTCATTCCTTTATTGATTCATCCATCCAATGTAGAGATTCATTTCTTTCTTCATCCAATGTAGAAATTATTTTCTTCACGCATTCATTCATCCATCCATCTATCCATCTCATTATTCATTAAACTTATTTATTTTTTGTTTTGTTTTCATTGATTTTAGAGAGAAAGGAAGAGAGAGAAATAGAGAGATGGAAACATGGGTGAGAGAGACATAGGTTGGCTGCCTCTGCATGCCCCCTAACTGGGGATCGACCTGAAACCAGGGCATGTGCCCTGACCGGAAATCCAATCGGGGACCTCTTGGTTCCATGGGTCAGGACACTCAACCACTGGGCCACACCGGCCCCGAGAATTATTTATTAAATTTAGAGATCCCTTCCTTCTCTTCCTTCCTTCAATGTTGAGATTCTCTTGTTCATTTTTTCCATGCATTTACCTGTCTATTCCATATAGAGAGTCATTTGTTCACTTAGTCATTCACTCACTCAGTTATTGTAGCCATTCATTCATCAATGCATGGCATCCATCCCCTATTACTGCATAACAAATGACCATACCCTTTTCAGCTTCAAACAAAACACATTTATTATCTCCGTGTTTCCGTGGCTCAGGAGCCTGGGCGGAGCTCAGCCGGGGCCTCTGTTCAGGGTGCCATCAGGCCGCAAGCATGGATCTTACCTGAGGCTCAGCGGCCTCTTCCACGCTCACATATTTGTTGGCAGAATTTTTTCTCTCTCACCGTCATAATACTCATGGTAGCGTGCCTCTTCCAGACTAGCAACAGAAAGTCTCGGGCTTCTAGACCGTCTTGTATAGGGCTCACCTGACTAGGTCAGGCCCACCCTGGATAGTTTCCCTTTGATGAATTCACAGTTAAGAGATTAGGAACCTTAATTACATTGCAAAACCCCGTCAGCATTTCCATAACAGGTTATGTCATCCCGGGAGTTACATCCCATCGCTTTTGCCATAGTCCTTTTGTTAGAAGAAAAGTTATACAGGTCTGGCCCAGTCACCAGAGAGGGTATTTATTATACAACAGCATGGGTCTTGGGGGCTTACCAGTCATCTTAAAATGTGATTAGACATAGAAAATGACTAAGAATTCAAGGTTATGTTCAAACTGGCTGCAGAGTGTCCCCAGCTGCTCCCCACCCCTGGGTGCCCTCGCCTCAAGCACCAGCCCCATTCAGGGATGTGTCCACAATCTGATCCTGGCCCCTTCGACCCCACAGGTCTGTGACTCAGACACGAGGCTGGACCCTATGGCACTGCTGGAGTTGGTGCGGGTGCTGGACGATGACCCCCGGGTGGGGGCTGTTGGAGGGGACGTGCGGATCCTCAACCCTCTGGACTCCTGGGTCAGCTTCCTAAGCAGCCTGCGGTACTGGGTGGCCTTCAACGTGGAGCGGGCCTGTCAGAGCTACTTCCACTGTGTGTCCTGCATCAGTGGTCCCCTAGGTGAGCAGGGGCCAAGCTTGGGAGGGCTCTGGATGGGGTGAGAGGGAGAAGGGGTGCCAGAAAGGGTGGAGGGTGTCATTAAGATTGTGGACACAGATGGGGCTTGGACAGGAATTGGGGACAGGGATAAGATAGGGAGTTGGAGGTGGGGATGATGTTTGGTGCTGGGAATGGGTTGAAGAAAGGGGGTGGATGAGCACTGGGCTGGGGGCGGGCTTTGGGGGAGGGGATGAAATGGGTTGAGAGTCAGGGTCAGGGTTGGGGCCCAGGTTTGGGGTTGGTGATGGGTTGGATGAGGATGAGTAGGGGAGGGGTTGAGAATAGATTTGGGATTGAGGAAGGGTCTGGGGTGCTGTCAGAGTGGGTGTGGGTCAGGGCCAGGATTGGGGCAAGTTTGGGATGGGTGTGGGGTTGAGGAAGGGTTTGGGGTTGAGAACAGGGTTGGGGCTGGAGGTGTGGTTGGTGATAGGGCTGAGAATGGGATTGAAGTGGTTCAGGATGGGGTTGGAATTAAGAGGCGAGCTGGGGTTGGAGATAGGAGTGGGGATAGTGTTGGCGACAGCAGAGGCTGACGCTCTGTACCCCACCCCCCGCCCCTCCTCCTGCCTACCTAGGCCTCTACAGGAACCACCTCCTGCAGCAGTTTCTGGAGGCCTGGTACAACCAGAAGTTCCTGGGCACCCACTGCACTTTTGGGGATGACCGCCACCTCACCAACCGCATGCTCAGCATGGGCTACGCCACCAAGTAAGCTGAGGGGCCAGGTGGTTGAGTGGGCGCGGAGGCCAAAGAACATCCCAAGTGTGTGCGTGCATGAGTGTGCGTGTGCGTGTGCGTGTGCGTGTATGGGTAATTCTCCAAACCCAGAGTCACTTACAGGACAATGGGCTCTTCCAAGTGAGACATTAGAGGAGAGAGAGGAAGAGACCATCAGGGGCAGGGGTAGCATTTGCACTGAACCATGAGACTCTATGGACGCTACCAAGTGAGGCCAGGTGGGGGTGGGGAGTCCTGCCTACAGGATACAGTGTGAGGTGGGTGAGATGGCTCAGTCACAGACAGCACAGGTTACCACGGCAGCACAGTTACCCTGAGTGAGTTAGGAAGGGGAAGAGAGAAATAGAGAGAGAGAGAGAGAGCAAGCAAGCAGAACTAAGTAACAGCGGCGGAGAGCGCCTACACCAGCACGCGCGCGCTTCAGGAAGAAGAGATGTAACTCCATGTGACGCAGGGGAGTATGGGCTAGCACAGGTGCCGTTCAGCGGAAAGTGATTTCTACAAAGCTAGACCCAGTGGAAGGGCCAGAAGGAACCCGGGGTAAACCAAACCCACGCATTGGCTCGCTCAACAGACGTTAAGCGTCTACAGTGTTTTGAGTCTGGGGATGTAGCAGTTAACGAAAGAGACATGATGCATGCTGACGCTGACCGGGCAGGCAGGCAGTCGGCAAGAAAGGTATAGAATGTACAGTGCGGTAGATAACGGCACATGCCATGGAGATAAATAAGCCAGGAAGGGGGATAGGAAGTTTAAGGCTAGGGAATGAACTGCTAGACATGGTGCCAGAGGCCAGAGAGGGATGGAGGCTGAAAACGGCGCCAGGGAGCGTGCAGGAGAGGACAGAGTGCGCAGGGAGCCCACTCATGACAGGCTGTGGGCAGGGTAAGAACTTCGGCCTAAAATGAGGGAGGTGTTCAGCAGATGGGCGACCTGTGGCCACAGGGTGGCGCTGGCCGCTGTTTCGAACACAGACTGCAAGGGGCAAGGGGGTTAGCAGGGAGGCCATGGAGGATGCCAAATGGCACAGGGGAAGGAGACCGGGACACTGTTAGGTAATGCTGTGGGGACAGAAGAGCCTGACCCCTCCTAACCAACTGAGCGCCGGCGGCCACCTGATGACGTGCCACGCTAGGATTTCCAGCCAGTGTGGGTGTGGCTGGAAGCCGGCAGGGATGGATTAGTGATGTCTGCCAAGGCCACAGGAAGGGAAGTTGATGGTTCCCTGGAGAGGCCCTAACATGTGGCCTCTTCTGGGTAGAAACATGTCTGGCTTGTTCCTCACCATGGGGCCCGCCAGTAAGTCAGCGCCAGAGTATTCGTAATAGATGAGTGACAGCATTTGTAACAGTGTTAGTAACTGTAATGATACTGGTAATGGCAATGATACTATTAGTCATTGCAAAAACAGTAGTACGGAGTAGATAACATTTATTGAACAAGTACTCTATTTACTGGTCCTAAGCACTTGGCATTGAATCCTCACAATTAGGTAGAAACAATTATTATTTTTTTTTTAAAACAGCTTTAAAAAATATTTTTATTGATTTCAGAAAAGGAGAGGGAGAGAGAGATAGAAACATCAATGATGAGAGAGAATCATTGATTGACTGCCTCCTGCACGCCCCCTATTGGGGATCAAGCCTGAAACCTGGGTGGGTGCCCTTGCCTGGAATTGAACCCAGGAACCTTCAGGCCACAGGCTGATGCTCTATCCACTGAACCAAACCAGCTAGGACTAGGTACAAACCATTACTAACCCCTTTTAAAATAGGGTAACACTGCCCAGCTGGCTTGGCTCAGTGGTTGAGCGTACACCTATGAACCCAGGAGGTCACGGTTCCATTCCCGGGCAGGGCACATGCCTAGGCTGCAGGCTTGATCCCCAGTAGGGGGTATGCATGAGGCAGCCGGCCAATGATTCTCTCTCATCACTGATATTTCTCTCTCTCCCCCTCTCCCTTCTCTGAAATCTGTAAAAGTATATTTTAAAATAAATATGGTAACACGGAGGCTGAGAGCGGTTCAGAAAGCTTGCCCAGGGGGGATCATGGTTAGCGGCCATTTCTGGCTCCGGATTCCTGCCCCCCAGGAAAGCCGTGCTGATGCCCACTTCTCTCCCCTGCGCAGGTACACCTCCCGGTCCCGCTGCTACTCGGAGACGCCGGCGTCCTTCCTGCGCTGGCTGAGCCAGCAGACGCGCTGGTCCAAGTCCTACTTCCGCGAGTGGCTGTACAACGCGCTGTGGTGGCACCGGCACCACGCGTGGATGACCTACGAGGCGGTGGTCTCGGGCCTCTTCCCCTTCTTCGTGGCGGCCACGGTGCTGCGGCTCTTCTACGCGGGCCGCCCGTGGGCGCTGCTGTGGGTGCTGCTGTGCGTGCAGGGCGTGGCGCTGGCCAAGGCGGCCTTCGCGGCTTGGCTGCGGGGCTGCGCCCGCATGCTGCTGCTCTCGCTCTACGCGCCGCTCTACATGGGCGGCCTGCTGCCCGCCAAGTTCCTGGCGCTAGCCACCATGAACCAGAGCGGCTGGGGCACGTCGGGCCGCAGGAAGCTGGCCGCCAACTACGTCCCGGTGCTGCCGCTGGCCCTGTGGGCGCTGCTGCTGCTGGGCGGCCTGGTGCGCAGCGTGGTGCAGGAGGCCCGAGCCGACTGGAGCGGCCCCGCCCGGGCCGCCGAGGCGCGCCACCTGGCGGCCGGGGCTGGCGCCTATCTGGGCTACTGGGCGCTCATGCTCACGCTCTACTGGGTGGGCGTGCGGAGGATCTGCCGGCGCAGGGCGGGGGGCTACCGCGTCCAAGTGTGAGTGCGGGTACGCGGGTGCTAGTCCAGGAGGATGCACGGGAGACGAGACACCTACCGCGCCCAGGAGCCATGAACTTGCTGGGGGAGTTCTCTGGGCCTCAGTTTCCCTCCTCTATGATGTGAGGGGGTTAAACTCAAGATTCTTCAGCCTGGACTGTTCTGGGGCTGGGACTTCTGGGTCTCTGAGGGGGGGTATTTATTGATCAGGGTGTGATTTTTTAAGGGCATTGGGGAAAGGGCCCCCCACCTTCTCCCTGCTCTTATTTAATCTCTATTTGTACTGTGTGATTAGGTTGTAATAAAAACTTTTATTTATTTTCTCCCAAACCTCTTTTTGTTGTAAATGAAGGGGGCTGTGTGGTTGAGAATTGGGGACTTCTGGCTCAGCCTTGGTTTCCAGCTTTTTTTTTTAAAAAAAATACTGATTTCAGAGAGGAAAGGAGAGGGAGAGAGAGATAGAAACATCAATGATGAGAGAAATCATTGATGGGCTGCCTCCTGCACCCCCCACACTGGGGATCGAGCCCGCAACCCGGGCTTGTGCCCTTGGCCGGAATCGAACCAGCAACCCTTCAGTCCGAAGGCCGACGCTCTAGCCACTGAGCCAAACCGGCTAGGGCTCCAGCTTTTTAAAAATATATATTTTTTATTGATTTCAGAGAAGGGAGGAGATAGATATAGAAACATCAATGATGAGAGAGAATCATTGATTGGCTGCCTCCCGCATGCCCCACACCGGGGAATGTGCCTGAATCCAATTGAACCGTGACCTCCTGGTTCATAGGTCCACGCTGGCCAGGCCTAGCTGTTTGAAACTAGACAGGATAGCCTCCTTTCTTGGAGCCTCAGTTCCCTTGAGGGAAACAGGACTATTCACCCTATGGGTCAGGGTTGTGAGCGTGGGATCTCTCAACTCCTCATTCAGATACCTAAGGAGCACCCACTACGTGTGGACAGTGTTAGGCCCTGTGCGTGGTGTTTTCCTGGTCCACTCAATCTGCTCTCTAAGAAGGGCAACACATACCTTCTCTCCTCAGACCCCTGCACCTCCTCCCCCAGCCTCACTGTCTCACCTCGAAAACAGAAGTGGCAAGAAAGCCCTCCCAGTCCCCACCCCCATGACCCTCACTCATCTCCATCTGTGCCTGCACAGGCCACCCTCCCCCTCATTACTGAGAGTGATCTGTCTATGCTCAGTGCCAACCCCTCCACTTGACATGCTTCCTTCCAAAAAAATGTATCTTTGCCCTAACCAGTTTGGCTCAGTGGATAGAGCGTTGGCCTGCAGACTGAAGGGTCCCAGGTTTGATTCCGGTCAAGGGCATGTACCTGGGTTGCGGGCACATCCCCAGTAGGGAGTGTGCAGGAGGCAGCTGATTGATGTTTCTCTCTCATCAACATTTCTAACTCTCTATCCCTCTCCCTTCCTCTCTGTAAAAAAATAAATAAAAAATATATATCTTTAATAGATTTTAGGGAGAGAATGGAGAAACATCAATTGGCTGCCTCCTGCTCTCCTCCTACTGGGGATCAAGCCCGCAACCCGGGCTTGTGCCCTGACTGGGTATCGAACCAGCCACCCTTTGGATGACGTCCCACCAACAGAGCCACACCGGCCAGGGCCTGACAAGCTCTCTTCACTTGCCTTTCAGAATGCCAGCTGCCTCGCTTCCCACTTTCCTTCTGGGTTCCTCTTCATGTTGCCTTCTGCGTAGCCTTAGAGACACTTCTTATCGTCTTCTTGCACACTCATTTCCTCTGTGCACCCAGTGCTCTGGCGCTGAAGGCCTCATGCACGCTCCATGCCTGGAGAAGGGACTCTGAAATGTTTATCTTCAGATCAGCCCTCACCCCGGAATTCCAGACTCGCCCTCAGAAGGCTGCCTCCTGCACACCCCATCCAGTGTGCCCAGACTGGAATTGAGCCACCAACCCTTGGGTGCATGGGACAACGCCTAACCAACTGAGCCAGGACCTCTAATTTATTTAAATATGGGGCCTTTGCCCAGCCAATCTGGATCCGTGGTTGAGGGTCAACCCATGAACCAGGAGGTCATGGTGCGATTCCTGGTCAGGCACATGCCTAGGTTGAGGGCTCAATTCCCGTAGGGGGCGTGCAGGAGGCAGCCCACCAATGATTCTCTCTAATCACTGATGTTTCTCTCTCTCCCCCCCACCTTCCTTCCTCTCTGAAATCAATAAAAATATATTAAAAAATATAAAGAGCTCTAACTGGTTTGGCTCAGTGGATACAGCATGGGCCTGTGGACTGAAGGGTCCCAGGTTCAATTCCAGTCAAAGGCACATGCCCAGGTTGTGGACTTGATCCCCACTAGGAGGTGTGCAGGAGGCAGCCGATCAATGATTCTCTCTCATCATTGATGTTTCTATCTCCCTCTCCCTTTCTCTCTTACATCAATTAAAAAATACATATATCCCATATAATAAAGAGCTTAGACCAGATGGCAGAATGACCTTCTGGGACCACCTTCCCGAACGACCAGTGGGTGGGTGGCAGGGCCGCGAGGCAGCCGGGGCTGCTGTGAGGCCCAAGCCCCTTGCACAAATTTCGTGCGTCAGGCCTCTAGTAAATAATAAATGTGAGGCCTTCTCCAAAGCTCCTCTTGGTCCCTCCCGCCCCAACCTTCCCTATCTCAGTTTCCCTGCTATGTTTTCTCCATCCCACATAGCCTATCTAATCAAAGCGTAATATGCAAATCGACCAAACGGCCGAACAGCGGAATGACCATCGGGAAGACCATCCTGGACCACACTATGACACCCCCACTGGCGCCAGGCCAGCCAAGGCGGGTGCGATGCCATTGGTCAGGGACCCGGCCATCGTCCCATGGTCACACCCCAGAGGGAGGCCCAGGCCACCGGCTGGCAGAGCGATCAATCGGGGGGCTCCTGTGTGTCCAAGGGAAGCCAGTGCCGGCAGCCAGGGGAAGGAAGGCCTATTCTTGCACGAATTTCATGTATTTGGGCCTCTAGTTATTATATAACTGAAGGCAAGTGTTATTTTGCGTAATTTTCTTGTTCATTGTCTGACTGTCCAGTAGTATCTAAACTCCACGAGGGTGCAGATCTTCATCTGTTCTGATTTCTTCACTGCTGTCTCAACAGTATCTAGAAAATGCTTGGCACATAGTAAGACTCACTGAGTGAATGCACACATCAGTGAAGGAGAATGAGTACAGGCCCAGAGGGAGCTTACCTTTTAGGTGGGGAAGACACAAAACCAGATAAAAAAAATACATTTACATTAGCTCCGAGCGAGTGCTACGCATGTGCTAAAATAGAGGGATGAGCAAGGCCAGCGTGGCTCAGTGATTGAGCTTCAACCCAGGAACTAGAGATCACTGGTTCGATTCCCCATCAGGGCACATGCCCAGGTTGTGGGCTTGATCCCAAGCAGGGGGCATGCAGGAGGCAGCTGATCGGTGTTGTTTCTCTATCATCAATGTTTCTATCTCTCTCTCCCTCTCCCTTCCTTTCTCTTTAAAAATCAATAAAAACATTGAAAACTAAAATAAAATAGGGGGATGAGCTGGGACCCGGGCGGTGAGGTAGTCATTGCAGGTACAGAGAACAGCACATGCAAAGGCCTGCCCCTGCGACTGAGCTGTGCATGTTCAAGGAACAAAAATAGACCCAGTGGGACTAGAGAGTGAAGAGTGAGGTGAGATGAAGGTGGAGTCAGGTCAATAAGCTCAGTGCTGGCTGCACAGAGTTGTCATGAGATTTAAATGAGTTAATACAGTAAACCCGCAACTTTGCGGACCTCGATTTAACAAACTTCAGATTCAACGAATAAAAT
Source organism: Corynorhinus townsendii (assembly GCA_026230045.1). Lineage (NCBI taxonomy): Eukaryota > Metazoa > Chordata > Mammalia > Chiroptera > Vespertilionidae > Corynorhinus > Corynorhinus townsendii. The sequence continues at coordinate 48,218,554 of JAPDVU010000011.1, read as the reverse complement.
TTCCGGTCCATATGTCATATGTGAAAATTAACACCCTGTTAATTTTAAAATGCTTTCAACCAAGATTTGCTTATAATTAAATCAACAGGTTATTTTTTGTTGTTGTCATTCACTGTTATTTTGAGGCCTGGTGCACGAAATTCATAGAGGGGGGTGGGGCGGGGAGAGGGGGTCCCCTCAGCCCAGCCTGCACCCTTTCCAATCCGGGACCCCTTGGGGAATGTCCAACTGCCGATCCCGGCCGAAACCGGCAGTTGGACATCCCTCTCACAATCCAGAAAGCTGGCTCCTAACTGCTCACCTGCCTGCCTGCCTGATTGCCCTAACTGCCCCCCATGCCAGCTTTATCACCCCTAACTGCCCCCCCCACCAGCCTGGTTGCCCCCAACTGTCCCCCTCCTGCTAGCCTGGTTGCCCCTAACTGCCCCTCCCCCCCACTGGCCTGGTCACCCCTTAGTGCCCCCCCCTGCTGGCCTGGTTGCCCCTCACTGCCCCCTCTGCTGGTCTGTTCGCCCCTCACTACCCCCCACTGCTGGCCTGGTTGCCCCATGCAGCCTGCTGTTTGGTTGTTACTGTGAGGGCATCATGACCAATTTGCATATTACCCTTTTATTAGTATAGATTGGCCATATGTTGGGAAAAACACTGTAGTACTTTTTGCCAACATAAATATTACATATCTACAACTATAGTTTACATATTTATTTATTTAAAAAATATGGAACACTTCACCGATTTGCAGGTCATCCTTGAGCAGGGGCCATGCTAATCTCTGTATACGTGCTGCTGCAGTGAGCACTACAGTCTACCTATTTAAATCCAAGAGTCACTGCTCATCAACGATGTTTGGGGGATGCTTAATATGTGATCACGTCGCCTCCTGTGGGTTAATTGGATCTGCTGTCGAGCGGCCTTCCTGCAGCAGTTTTGCCTCTGTGAGGGGATGTTCCCTTATGCACTAAGCCACATCCCCGCCAGGTGCATCTGTTTATTTACCCTCGGTGACTGGTGAATGCATGCATCGGCTAGACCTATTCAGTACAAACTTGAAATTACAGTAAGACATACAGGAAGCTTTTCTGTGAAATTAAACTTTTCATTCATACTTAATTTCAATTACCCAAATGTGTCTATATAAGTAAAAACAGGTAAGCTAATTTGTCAATTTTTTTAACATACGCATTAGAAGAAAAACCTACTTTATTATATAATGGACTTTCGGCTTTAACAGACTCTCCCTGGCCCGAATTAGTCTGTAATTTCGAGGTTTTACTGTACATGTAAAGCCTGTACGTGGGAAATCATAACGGAGTTAATCGGACAAAAAAGGGAGAAAACATTATTTTAGTCAGGAAGCAGCATGTCACCCACCCTGCAGGGATGAGAAGAATCTTGTTTAGGGTGTCTTCTGCCCTTGGAAATGGCAAGGAGGCTGCCAGAAATCTGGTCAGGCTTACGCCTAAATCCCTGAACATAGGGCCTGCTATAGTACAGTCATTCTGGAGGCACAGTTCCTGGGGCCTATTGGGGACAGGCTGCCCCTCCTCCTACCTAAATGGGCAGTAACCACCTTCCAAGATGAAAGCATTTGTAGAGTTGAAATATATTCTTTATTTTAGGAACGGAAATAGGATAGGGAACAGAAAGATACCTTTGTCAGTTGCCACTGAAGTACCATCGAAAGAACATCCTGGGGAAAGAAAGAGGCGGTTGTGTGTGGAGGAGAGAAGTTGGGGAGCAGATATCTGAGTCCTGGAAATCTGAGTCCCAAAGGTGGAGAGGGCCTGGAGTCCTGGGTCTGAGGGAGGAGGGGCTGGGCGCCTGGAGTCCTGGGTCTGAGGGAGGAAGGGCTGGGGGCCTGGAGTCCTGGGTCTGAGTGAGTAGGGGGCTGGAGGCATGGACCTCAGAGTCTGAGGGAGGAGGGGCTGGGGGCATGGACTCCTGTGTCTGGAACACGAAGGAACTGACACTCAGGAGAGCCCGGTGCTGCGAACTGGGTCCTGGGTACTCACTCACCACGCCAGCAGGGTCACACCGGCTGAGGCTAAGGCTGCGGCGGCCGCGAGCAGGCACAGGTTGCTGAGCGTCAGAGCCTCAGGCTTAGCGAGCAGCTCGCCCAGGCTCGGCCTCAAGGGTTCGATCCCCTCCGCCTCTCGCGGTGCCCAGCGAAGCACTTCCCGAAAGGAGACCTGGAGCTCTGTCTCCCCGCGCGGGGGAGGGCCCGTCACTGCCGGGACGCGCACGTCAGCGGGACGCGGGCCCCGCCGCGCGCAGCCCCGCCCCGCCCCGCCCCGCGCCGCGCGCAGCCCCGCCCGCACCGTTCAGGAAGAAGTAGAGTCGCGCCAGGGGGAGCTGGTCGTGTGTGATCACACAGGAGAAGGTCCCGCGGTGCGTGGGCTGCACTGGCCGGATCCGCGCCAGGTACCCGCGGGCCCGGGGCATATCTCGGAAGTAGGTCGTGTCCCGAGTCCGCACCTGCAGGGACGCACGGGCTGAAACCGCTAGGCCGCTCTAGGTTGCTACTGACCACCTACAAGCCCCGCCCCCGAGCCCGACCACGCCTTCCGGAGCCCCACCCTCCGCCCTTACTCGCCGACCATTCAAGCATCTCCCCCGCCTCCTAAATCTTGACTCCGCCCCTGGGGTCTGAAACTTGCTCACCCGCCCTAAACAATTACGCAAAGTCCCCAAACCCGGGTCCTGCAGTGTGAGCCTTAACTCCTCCCCTAAGTGCCACGACCCTCCCTTTGCACGAAGCCTGAATCTAGGCCTCAGCCCCACCCCTGAGTCCTGACACCCCCTCTTCTATGAAGCCTAACTAGCCTCCAAAATCCTTCGCGCGGTCCCCGCCCCTACTCACACCTCCTTCTGCGAACTTCCAGGAATAGATGATCTCCTCTTTGGGCAACTGGAAGTTCACGGTGCAGGAGAACATGGCCTGATCGCCCCGTTTCACCGTCACGTCCTGAACTGGAGATGGTCCGCATCACCGCCTCGGCCCCGCCCTCGACCACGCCCCTCTCCAGCTCAGCCCGTTCTCGGGTTCCTCTGGTTCCCGCCCTCCCGGGCCCCGCCCCTCACCTGGGCAGTCCAGCGGGAAGTCGCAGATCTTGGAGTAGCACCCGCGGCAGCGGAAACGCCGGGAGAGCTCCTGGACCCCTGTGGGCGGGGACGCTGGGTCTGGGCGCCACTAGCCTTTCCCAGCCCGCGTCCCTGGGGCAAGTCAGGGGTTGTAAGCCTCCCTGGGTTCCATCTGCAAGAATCCGGACCACGCCTTCTCTGCGCTCATTGGCTGGTTTTCACCATTCTTCGGCCTCTGAGGTTTTTTTATTGGTTTGCTTTGGCTTTCGGATCCGCCTTTTAGGAGGTTGATGAGCAATGCCTGCTTTTCTCCAGGGCCCTTATTGGCTTCCTTCGGATCTGAGGCCCACCCCTGCGCTCCCACCCGGAACCCCCAGTTTCGGCCCAGACTGCGTCCCTTACCCCCTCAATCCTGAGCTTCGAGCGAAGTGCTTACCGCAGGGAGGGATGCAGGCCTCAACTGCGGAGAGAGAGGAAGCCTTACAGCCCTGGGAGTGCAGGCAGGTGCCCACCTGGAGCTTCCCTAGAGGATGTTCCTGAGCTAGGTGCATTCCTCGGAGGGGGCGGGGCCAGGCCTGTTGTATTCCACCACTGGGGACCCGGCTGGGTCTGCAGAATTCCACTAGAGGTCAGGCCCGGGTGGCTTCTGGCCATCTAAGGGTGGCAGGCCTGCTGTGTGCAGAGGGGGCGGGTCCAGCCCTGGTGCATTCCACCGAGCGGGCGGGGCTAGACCCTTGGCGATCCTCAGGGGCCCAGTTAGAGGTGTGGCCAGGCCTGAAGCAAGTAGCCCACTTTCACAGCGCGCAGGGCCAGATCCAAGCAAGAGTTTCCGGCTAATCTGGGACAGGACCATCCCAAGAAGGAATCCTTGCTGGGGAGGGAACCTTAGATCGAAGGGGCGGGGCCAGATGCCCAGTGGTTCCTGCGGGAGGAGAGCCTGTGTGTCCCACCCAGGGCAAGGGGTTCAGAGACCCACCAGGGGTTTGGCCTGAAGGGAGCGAATGACCGTTTTAAGACTTTTTAAAAAAATTGTGTGTGTACCTGGGGGAAGGAGTTGGAGTCCATTTTACCTTCTTTAAGCTGCGCAATGACCTCCCGCATTTTCTCCGCAGCGTAAGGGAAGGCAATCTCATAGGACCCTGGAGGATGGAGGCCTTGTGGTCAAGACTCTCCCCTCCTCCACCACCCCGCCCCCCGGGGGGCGGGGGAGCTCACCATAATGGTGTCTGTGCCTCTTTCCCAGCCCCTCTCTACCCGGTTTTGGTATAGACACCATTTCCTCCTCTTACCTCCTCCCACCCAGTCTATTCCCAATCTCCTCCCTTCTTCCCCCTGACGGTCTCTCTGATGGAAGCCCTTCTCTGTATCATCTGTGTTTATCATGTTGAAGGGAAGGGGGAGGTTGAAGATCAGATTCCTCGCCAAGGCTTCCTAGGTCCGGCCTAGTTTCCTGTCACTCTATTCCATTCCTATTGTGCATCTTTCACTTCTCCTAAACGGGAAAGAATAGTTTCCAGCATCTCAGGACCTTGGCACATGCTGGCTTGTTTCTGGTACATCTTCCCCCTACTCTTCATCCTTCATGTCATGTCTTACATAGGCAGTGCGTACATACATAGGCATGAGTTACAAAGGCGTTTTTGAGTTCCTAAGGGTCTCATCAGCCCTAGCTGGTTTGGCTCATTGGATAGAGTCCGGCCTGCAGACTGAAGGGTCTGATTCGATTCCAAGTCAGGGCACTTGCTGGGGTTTTGGGCTCAATCCCCAGCAGGGGGCGTGCAGGAGTCAGCCGATCAAGGATTCTCTCTCATCATTGATGTTTCTCTCCCTCTCCCTTCATCTCTGAAATCAATAAAAAAAATTAAGAGTTCATGTCATACCTTGTGTCATTTACTTAAGAGTTCCTTATTTTTCTCTTAGTTCCTCCTTCATTGCATTCATAGCTCTCATCAGTTTGTAATTATATATATATATATATATATGTAGTGATCATTTAAAGTCCATCTCTTAAGCAAACATGTTCTCCTTTAGTGCTGTGCTCCTAGAACCCAGGAGCTGGCTCTGAGTCTTAGAAAGTGATCAGTAATGCCCGGCCAGTGTGGCTCAGTGGTTGAGCATCAACCCGTGAACCAAGAGGTTGCTGGTTCGATTCCTTGTCAGGGCACATGCCCGGGATTGCAGCCTTCATCTTCAGTAGGGGGTTTGCAGGGAGCAGCCATCAAAGATGTTCCTCTCTCTGATGCTTCTATCGCTCTATCCCCCTCCCTTCCTCTTTCTAAGTCAATAAAAACATTAAAAAATGTTCAGTAATCATGTGTAGAGCTCCAGTATTCAACTGGGGTGGAGACCACACCGGGGAGATGGGGGGGTGGCCTGTGGCCCAATTCCACCCTCTGGATGTTATATTTAACCTGGAAAGTGTTAAACTAATGAACCAGTTGCCATTGTAAGATGTGGGCAAGTCACATAAAATGTCTGCATATGTCTTAAAACATTTGGTCACACACAGAATTTCCACGAGGCTGCAACTAACTGGAGCTTAGCAGCAACCACCCCCTTAGTCATGGCATGTACCGGACACCTTGCCATAACCCCCACCTGGACTCATTTCTACTCCTCCTTCATTCTTTCACGTTCTCTGTCCTTATGGGTGTGTGAGTTGTGACCATCGTCTTCCCAACTGCAAGGTTCTGTGACTTTTCCCAAAGTGAACGGCTGGACTGTTTTGGTAGTAGAAGTTGTTTTGGAAGTCAGAAAAGCAGAGGGTGTTTTAGGCTACATGGTGGTTCTCCCAAATCCGTATGTTGAAGTCCTAACCCCTGGTAGCTCAGAATGTGACTGTACTTGGAGACAAAATCTTAAGGAGCTAATGAAGCTAAAAATGAGGCCATTACGGTGAGCCTTAAGGCAATGTGACTGACTTCCTTATACGGAGGAAATTTGGACTCACAAACACAGAAGGAAGGCCATGTGTAAACAGGGAGAGAGACCAACTACATCAAGGAAAGAGGCCTCAGAAGAAACCAACCCTGCTGACACAGACACCTTGATCTTGGACTTCCATCCTCCAGAATAGTGAAAAAATAAGTTTCTCCTGTTTAAGCCACCCAGTTTGTGGTAAATACAGCAGCATCAGCAAACTAATACACAGAAATTGCTAGTTTCGTCCAAATATCTTATGACTCTTTAGTAACAGAAGACTTGTCAGCCAGGAAAGCACCCCCAGTTAAAAGACTACATTTCCCAGCCTCCCTTGCAGCTAGCTGTGATCATGTGACCCAGTGATGGTCATATGACTAAGTTCTGGCTATTGAGCTACAAGTGGAAGTGTCCCTGTAGGAGTCTCAGGAAGTGGCCTTCTTATTGAGTAACATGTGCCATCTTCTATCCTGCTGCTTGAAACTTGGATTTGATGGCTGGAGCTCTACCAGTCACATAGAACCATGAGGACAAGGGGTACACCCTAGGATGACAAAGCAGAAAGCTGGGAGGAACTTAGGTTCCCAGGAAAATGGAGCAGTCCTACTAGCCTTAAGTGCCTATCTCAAGCCTTGTTTGGTATGGGAGAAATAAGCTTCCCATAGCTTCAGCCATTTTGGGTTCCTCTGTGACTTAAAACCACATATAAAGGGACTGAAATGAGGATACTGGCAAGAGTGGCTGAAGTGATGATCACTGGGTACAAGCTGGAGAGAGGGGCACCGAAGCCAGGAAGTGGGTTCAAGATGAAGAGTCAAGGGCTTAAGAGGTCTCGTCTTGGCCACAGAGCAGGCAAGTGGTCTGGAGATGGCAGGATGATCAGGAGGATGTGGTCAGAGTGGGATGCTCGAATGAAAGGCCAGGATGTTGGAGTCATTCAAGAAATACCTATAGGCCAAACCAAGTGATTTATGGTGAGGGTGAACGAGGGATTTACCAAGTAAGCCATGGGGTGGGGTGTTATAGATCTACCAAACCAGGGGAGAAGGGAGTTGAAATGTCCAGGGGCGGAGAGGCAGGGGTCATATCAAACAAACCACAAGGTGGTGCTGATCGGTGCTGTGAAATCTCTCCAAAAGAGGCGTCTATGGTTAGGCGCTTCCAGTGTTCCCGAGGTCTGGATCTGAGTCCTGGCTCTCCCACTTATGGGCACACCCCACTCACATCTGAGATATCCATCCTGAGACCCCCCCCCCGCCCCCAATGTGACTTCGGCCGAGTGACTTAACCTTCCTCACTCTCCTCATTCATAAAATTGGGACAATATTGGTGTCTACCTCACTGGGTTTGGGGAACATTTAATGCCGTACAACATAAAAGCATCCCCCCCCAACCACCCACCCCAAATTATGTGCCAGACACCATTTAGTGACTGCATGAGATACTGCCTATAACCACTTAGAATGGTGCCTGGCACACAGTGAGTGGTACCGAAGGGTCAACCACTTAACCATCGCCAAGTCTGAGACAGGGAAAGTGAAGCATGGAGAGGTTAGGAGAGTGGCCCAGCATCAGATAGCTAGATCTGGACTCAGGCGGTCGGGCTCCAGAGCTCCAGAGGTAACCATTGCCTGTGGTGCGCTGCCCTCCTCTCTACCTCATGCTATCCACGCTATGGTTTATACACAATCTATCACCTGCCACCACTGAGACCCACTCTAAGTCAGCACGTCCCTCCCTCTGGAGAGGCCCAGGATCAACCTTGCTCTCTTTCCTATTGCCCTCACCTCACATAACTCTGGTCCAGATATCTCCTGGGTTTGTTCTCCTTGTCTAGCTGAGCCCCAGCTTCATCATCTAGAAATAGGGGTTTATAAAACCATCTCACCAGACTGGTATGAGGCTGGCCTTGAGGATAAGTAACATAAATAAAATGTCTGGCAGACACAGCCTCCCCCATATATATATATATAGGGCAGGTTTAGCATACTGTCATATCCTTGACCTTCCTTCTCCTCCATCTTCATGTTCCATCTCCCTCAGCTCAGACTCATCTTGACCCACCTGGAGCACTGCCATTGGTCTGAGCCACCACCAGTCACCCTGCTTCTGTTCTTGTCCCACACGGCCTCAATCATATCCTGTCTCCTTCTTAAGGCCAAAGTGGGTACAAAGCAGCAGTTCTCAAAGTGTGTTCCAGGGAACTTGTTAGAGAAATGTCCATTTCTGGGCCATACCTCAGACCCTACTGGTCAGAAAAGGAGGGTTGGGCCCAGGACCCTGCCTTTTAACACGTTCCCAAAGGATGCTGAGAATTCGTACACTGGGGCTTGAGAGTCACTGACCTACACGGTCCTACAGGATGCAACCCTTTGCTGCCTCATTAATTTCATTTCGATTTCTCCCTCAACAATACCAGGCAACCACACCGACCCCAGGGCCTTTGCACTGGCTCTTCGCTCTACCTGGAATGTTTTTTCTCCCAGGTTTTCTGCGTGGCTCTCACTGACAAAGGTCTTTGCTCAATTGGACCGTCTCCTGCGCACCTGTCCTGAGCAACCTGTTTAAAAGGATCAACGCACGGGCCCAGTCCTGTTCCCTTCTGTTTTCCTCCACAGCATGGTTCACCAATTGACACACTATAGTAGCTCATGGATTGCGTTTCTCGTCTGCTCCACCCCCTGCAATAGAAGCAACCTGAGGGCAGGTGATTTTCAGTTTTGTTCCCAGCACACGAAACATCTCTCTGCAGAACGTATTGCACCAGCTTCTCCCGGCCTCCAGTAGGTCCTCAGCACAGCCCCCGAGGGTCTTTCTATACCCAGAGCTGACCCTGTCCTCCCCCTGCTCACAAGACAGAGTCTCAAGTCTCCCTCACCTTTTTCAGCTACACCCCGGACCCATTTATCTAGATGTCCCCTGGGCCCCCCATAGTCACTATGTCCTAGCCCAGCCCAAGGAGGGAACAGCCCATCAGACCCAAGCCTCATCCACCCTGCCCTGGACTCCCTCAGCCCTGTCCCCTCATCTCCATGTCCCTCTTCACAGCCCCTGCCCCAGCTCAAGCCTCCTTCACCCCAGCCTCCACCCAGTCCCCCCAGCCTCCCACTCTGGACTGTCCCCTCTTTTCAACATCTTCTGGGACAACATGGCCCATGTTGGGAGAAAGGGCGTTTCCTGGGGTCCTGCCCTACCTCCCTGTCCCCCATTATCTGCCAGATCTGATTCTTCCGGTGTTCCTGGGGCTGGGGGGTCACAGCTGAAGTCTCCTCCATCCTGGACACCAAGACACCCACTGGATAGGTGAGCTCCTTCCCACCTTTGGGGATCTTTGTCAAAATGTTTGGTGGGCAAGAGCAGGAAACAAGAAGTAATGGCAGCTGTAGAAATAAGCTGAGAGAGCCCCCAGACCTCCGGGGAGGCCAGTTTATGCGCACAACAGGGCTCGGGCCTCCCTTCCTCCCCCAACAGTTCCAGTGTCTGGCATAAAGGACCACATGTTATATCCCAGAGGAAGATCTCCTGTTTGAGGTCCTCTCCTCAGGGACCCCCTCCCTCCCTCTGAGCTCTGAAGCCATCTCGGGAGGCAGGGAAGGTGTCCCATTTTACAGGTAGGTAAGCTGAGGTACTGGAGGAGGCAGTGACACGTCCTGAACGTCATACCCAAGAAGAGCCACGCAGCCAGGTCAGGACTCACATCTACCTGACCCTACCTGGGCTTCAGGCTCCTGGTCTATCGGGACTGTCCCTTTACCTCCTGCCATCATGTCCCTGACAAGAAACTGGCTACCCAGCGCCACCTGCTCCTAGACCACTGCCACATTCCAGGGGCACGCCCTCCCCCTGCACACGCCCCCATCTCTTGGGGGCTCCAAGCCCACATCTCCCACTGCTACCGCCCCCACCCCACTCACCCTGAGCGGTGGCTATCTCTTGGAGGGAGAGGGTCATCTGGGTGAAGGAGTCATGCAGGTGGCTTCTCTCATCATAATCTGGGGGTGGGGGTGGGGGTGGGGGAGGGGCAGAGGCTGAGGGAAGCAGCTCCCCTAACATATCACCTGTGTGGACATTCTTTGTCTCTCTGTGTCCTCTATCTGCGAGTCTCTGTCCTCCCATCTAAATCCTCCTCCCTCTGCCCTCGCCGGTTTGGCTCAGTGGATAGAGTGTCGGCCTATGGACTGAAGGGCCCAGAGTTCGATTCTGGTCAAGGGCATGTACCATGGTTGCAGGCCCCTCCCTGGCCCCGGGCCTGATCAGGGGAGATTGCAGGAGGCAACCAATCCACGTGTTTCTCTCACATCGATGTTTCTCTCTGTCTTTCCCTCTCTCTAAAAATCAGCGAAAAAAAAAATATCCTCGGTTGAGGATTATAAAAATAATGAAAATAATAAATCCTCCTCCCTCTGAGGCTGTCCCCTGAGCCTCTGTCTTCCCCTCTCTAAGTCTCTGCCCCCATCTCTAGCCTCCTGTGCCTCTGAGTGTCTGCACCCCAGTCTCTAGCCTCCTGTCCGCTCGAGTCTTTGTCCCTGGTTTCTGTCCGGCCTCTATCCTCCCGTCCGAGCATCTGTCCCCCATTCCTATCTGCCAGTCTGTTGTCTCTCTCTTGCTGGGTCTCTCCAGGCCTCTCTGGTCCCTCCCTTCGCACCCCCCCCCCCCTCGCCAGGGCCCTGGAGGATGGTGGCGGGTCTCCTCACTAATTTCAGTGTCCAGGAGGCCCTTAAAGGCAGCGGAGAACGCCTTCTCACACTTCTCCACTTCCGGGCCCTCCTCCCCCACGAAGGTCTGGCAGATGCGGAGGCGCTCGCTGTAGGATGTGAAGCAGAGGAGACAGGCCCAGGCGGGGCTCCCGAAGAGAGTGAGGGCCACCAGGGCGCAGGGGACAGCGCTGGCTGCAGCCAGCTGGGCCATTGCAGAGGGGCTTGGGCTGGGGAAGAAGCGGGTGACCTTTGTGAGGTCACTGTGGGGCAGGGGAGGGGCCTGTGGTCTGAGGTCAGAGGCCAGATTCCTTTTGCACGTCAAATGTCAGGCTTGGGGTTGGAGGGAGGAAGGAGAGAGGGGTCAGGGGTCAGGTGTCGGGCCTGCAACCTTTAGGCTGTGGTTGGGCCGGATGCCAGGCTCCCAAGAACCTCACCTGTGATCCTGGACGTCCTCACAGGTTAAAGGGTCTCAGGGACCCAGAGGCCGGCAGTAGGGTGTGTGGCGGCCCGACAGGCCCCGGGGGTCGGGGCGGTGTGTGGGGTGGGGGTCAGAGAGAGACACGCTGTGAGCGCCGGAGACAGAAACTCAGACACTCAGACACGGGGAGACACCAGAACGCACAATGAGAGAGAGATGGAGAGGCCACGGCCCCTGCGCAGACACAAGGGAAGCTCAGGACACAGCAGCGATGGGAGACAGAGAAAGCAGACGGGCGGGCTCTGGGTGGGAAAGTCTTAGAGGGAAGAGGAGGAGGAAACGAAGGAACAAGGACAGGAGAGGAGGCCCTGCTCGCTCGCTCCTCCTCCCAGGGTCCCTGCGGCAGCCCCCCGGAGCCCAGCGGGTGGGACAGGGGCTGGGGGTGAGGGGTCCCCGCCGGGTGGGCGTCCCGTGCAGGGCGCAGCCTGGGGAAAGCTAGGAGGCCGTATAGTGATCTCCGTGGGTGTCCTCCTCAACTATACAACCTCCTACCTCAGCCCGGGGGGCGCGGCGGGTGGACAGACAGACGGATGGACGGACAGACGCGGGAGGGGGGCCCCCGGAGGGCCAGGGAGGGTGGGGAGGGCCGGGGAGGCCCCCGCTGCGATGGTGAGCCCCCGACACGGACCCACAGACACGAGCTTGTGTGCGGCGAAGGCCCCGCAAGGTCGGTTCTACGGGTGGGTGCCAGGACCCAGGAATGCGGGCCCCCGGCCCCCTCCTCCCCAAGGAACCCGGGAATCAGTCCCTTGGCCCATCCTCACCCGGGGACCCAGGAGTTCAGTACCCCCCAACCCCCTTCCTCCCCAAGGTCCCTGGAGTCCAGGCCCCAGCCCCTCCTCCTCCCTCAGCCCCAGTCCAGCCAGGCCCGTCTCCCTGGGGAAGGCGCAGGCTGCCCCGCTTCCTGGACACCTCACCTGGTTGGGAGTTTGGCCCCTGGGACCAGGGGCTCCCTACCCACCTGTCAGGCGCAGGAATCCAGCATCTGGCTGAGGCGGCCCAGGGGACACAAAAGCTTCAAAGCGTCTCTGGGCCTTTTCTCCCCTCTCTCATCCCTTCTTGTGGCCTCTCGTCCTTTAGAAGGAGGCTGCTGCGACCCCTGAGCGCCAACACTGCCCCGGGCCTCGGCCATCTCGGTCCAGGGACCCAGGGACCTTCACTCCCCCACCCCTGTTTTGCAGGTGAGCCTCAGGGAGTTTTTAGAGACTTGGCCGCTGTAAGTGGGGGGAGGGGGCGGCTTCCCAGGTGGGCGGCACCCAGCACCCACCCTCGCACCCCTGGGCTCAGAGTCTGTGCCCCTGGGGGCCCTTCCTCGGGCCAGCTCTCCGGCTCGCTCACTGCCCCAGCTCCAGCTCCAGCTCCACGGTTCGCGCTCGCGGCCGGCGGGGCGCCGCTGTCTGTCTCGGCCTCGGTCTCACCTGGATCCCATCTCCTCCGGCATCTGTGCCTTCCTCCCTCCGCCCCGCGGTCCTGTCCGCCTCGCTCACAGGTCCTTTCTCAGACTCCCGCTTTCTTCCCTCCCTCCCTCTTCTCATTCCTTCTCTTTACCTTCTGTCTTTCTTCCTCCCTTTCTCCTCCCCCCTCCCTCTGTCTTTGTCCCTCTCATCCTCTCCCTCAATTTCCCAGTCTCACTCCCTCCTCCCCTCCCCCTTCTCTCCATCTCTCATCTCCGTCTCCTGCTCTCCCTCCGTCTCTCTCCTTTCCTCGCCTCCTTTCTCCTTCCCTCCCTCTTAGGTCTTTCTCCTCCCTCCCCCCCCCCCCATTCCCTTCTCTCTGGTTGTCTCCCTCCCTTCTCCTTCTCTTTCTGTCTTTCTCCTTCCTTCTCTCCCTCCCCCTCGCCGCTCCGAGCCAGGTCTGGAGCTGGGGGTGGGGTGGGGGTGGTTGGAGAAGGGGCCCAGGGCTGGGGTAGCGACCTGCTGAGGAGGGGGAGGAGAGGCGGGAAGGGGGCGGAGGAGGAAAGGGGGAGGCGGGGGGCCAGAGACGGGTCCACGGTCCCAGCTCTCATCCCCCTTCCCTCCTTCCCAACCTCCCAGACCCTCAGGCGGGGGCGAGAGTCAGGCCAAGGTGGGGAGGAAGGGGAAGGGAGGAGGCTGCCCCCGCCCCCCCCCCCCCCAACAACCTGGCCCAGAGCCCAGGCCTGGGTTCCCAGCATGCCCTGGGGCTGCCTGGGGCCTGAGGAGGGGGATGAGAGGAGAGAGGAAGCTGAGAATCTTAAAGATTTCTAGGATCTGATCACCTACCCGCTGCCCCCAAAAGATGTCTCCTCGGGGAAACTGAGGCCCAGAGAGAGAAGGGTCAGGATTGTTCAAGGTCACTGGACCAGGCGTCGGTGGAGACTCGAACTCCCTGGGCCCATAGGCGCGATTTGGGGAAGGGGCTGGCACTTCCCCCAGGTCTCGGTCCCCCTCCCCCTCTCTGCAGACCCTGGGGAGCCCCCAAGGGTCAGAGAGCAGACCCAAACAGTCTGGCACCATGGCAACCAGATGGCCCCGCCCCCTTGGCCCCCGCAGGGATGGAGTCCAGCTGGGGCTAAAGAGGAGGTGGGGACTCCTGGGTTCTGGGGAGGAAGGGGCTGGGGGCCCTAGCTCTGGGGGTTCGTGAAAGGCTGGGGCTGGCGTGTGCGCGCCTAAGTCTGAGATTAGAGGCTGGGAAACCAGACTTCTGGGTCCCGGGCTGAAGGGGGCTGGGGGTGCGGATTCTGGAATTCGGAGGGAAGGGCTGGGTGGCAGACCCCCAGGTTTAAGGGAAGAGGGGGCTGGGCCTGGAATCCCAGGTCCCCCAGGGAGCCCGGGTGCAGGGCCTCTCCTCCGCCAGACATCCCCTGCCCCCGCCGCTGACCCTGGCCTGTCTGGCAGCCCAGACAACCTCCCCCTCCCCTGCGGCCCCCTCCCACCGGCACGGCTCACCCTTGACCCCTCAAAGCCCCGCAGCCTCTTCCCTGCCCCTCCCCCGCCCCTCCAGACAGACGTTAACCCTTCCGCCGCCGGAGGCACCTCCAAAGCCAGACTCTCGCCCGGCACCTATCCCGAGGGCGCGGGCGGGCATCTTGGCCCCCCCCCCCACCCCCCGCTTCACCTCATGTCTCCTTCGGCTCGGAACCTGGGTACCCCAGCCCATCCCTCCTCCAAGAGGGACCCAGGGGGTGTTCTCCGCCCTCTCCTCTGGATCCCGAATCCAGGCCCCCAGCCACCGCCTCCAAGAATTCCGGAGCTTGGGTTCCCAACCTACCCCGCCCCCCCCTCCCAGATCCCAGCCGCCCGGGCCACCGGGTGCCTCCTTCCTCGGGGACCTCGGGGACCCCGGGGACCGGGGCCCCAGCCCCCTCCCCTCCCCTCCCCTCCCCTCCCCTCCCCTCCCGCAGACTCACGGCTCCGCGGCTCCCGCGTCGGAGGGAACGGTCTCCCCGGCCGGCCCCGGCCCCGCGGCCGCTGGCTGCTCTCCATCCTCCGCCCGCCTCCGCGCCCGACGGCCGCTCCCCGGTCTCCGCGTCCCCGCCAGCCTCTTCCCGACTCCCCCGGGCGCCGCGGCCCGGCTCTCCGCTCAGGACCCCGCGGCCCAGCCCCCTCCCCAGGGGGCCCCCGCCCCGGCCCCTCCCGCCGCCCGGCCCAGCGCGCCTGGCTTCCCCCTGCCCCGCAGCTGGCCCCGGTCCAGGGGAAAAAATTCCATCCAGCCCGGAGGAGGAGCGGGCGGGGGAGGGCGCGGGCGGGAGGCCGGCCGGGGAGCGTGACGCAGGGAGGAGGGAAGGGACAAAAGGGGCCGGGAGGCGGCGGGCCCGGCGCTCCCACCGCTCCCGCCCTCCGCCTCCCGCGGCTGGGCCTGTCTCTCCCGTCTCGGCTTCTCGTCCCCTCCACCTCTCCTCCCTTCCTTCTCTCTGCCAGCCTCCTAGCCCTGTGCATTCTTCTCTCTCTCTCTCTCTCTCTCTCTCCCCCCCCCGTCTCCCTCCCCACCCCCATCTCCCCATCAGGGTCTGCTCTCTCCTCTCTCTCCCTGCCTTCTTCCCCTCCCTCCCCCGCCGCTGCGGTCTCCCCCACCCATCCACCCACTAGGGACTCTAAGGTGAATCAGACCCACATCTGCCCTTGCTGACGGAGCTCACAGTCTGATGGAGGAGGCAGGCCCAGACGCAGACAGTTGCAATCCCGGGGTGATGGGGCATGGCCGAGGGAGCGGCCAGCCGCGCGGTGGGAGCCCGGGGCGGGAGGAATCCTTGCCGCTGGAGACGTGCCCAAAGGACCGGCGGAGGAGGCAGAGCTGGTGGCATGACCTCCAGGAACGGGGAGCAGTTCGATCTGAATGGCTGAGAGCGAGGGCGGCAGTCAGGGCGTGCCAGGCAGAGGGCACAGCTTCGGCAGAGGCCCCGAGGCAGGAAGGCAGGGGCGATCCTGGGCGGGCAGCACCGCAGTCCAGGCTGAGAGGACTGGGGCCGGGCAGCTGAGAAGACGAGGCCGAGGGGTGGGCGGGGCCGGCTGGGAAGCGCCCGGGAGGCCAGGCTGGGGACTTTTTCTTGAGATTGAACGGGAGCCCTGGAGGGTTATGAGCAAGGGGAGGGGCAGATCCGGGTGTCAGAAAGACCTCTCTGGGCCCTGTGGGGGATGCACGGAGGGGGAGAGACTCTGGTGGAAGCTGGCAGGCTGGGCAGGAGGGTGCCAGAGCTGGGGCTGGGACCCTGGGGACAGAGAGTAGGGGTGGGGCGGTGAGTGTGTGGCGGCTGGAGGAACTGAGCACTGACAGGCTCTGGGAGGTGACCGGGAGGGAAGGCGTGAAGATGGACAACCAGGAGTCTGGCCCAGGACCTGAGGGGACTAGCGCTGCTTCCAGGGGGGAGCCAAGAGGAAGAAGAGGGTACAGGAGAGGGAAGATGCTGGGCACAGCTTGGAATCCAGTGGCCATTAGGGGCCTGGGGGGGGGCATTTAGGGAAGACATTCAGGCAGTGGTAGGTATACAGTTGTGGGGCTCAACAGTGAAAAATGCATTTCCCTCCCACCCTGTAGGCTGGCCACCCAGATCTCTCTGGGGACAGCTTACACTTACCAATTGCTTGTGATTCTTTCCAGAGCACTTCTATACTTCTATGCACATATACCACTCTCTTTCTTTAAAAAAATTTTTTATTTTTTATAGAGAGGAAGGGAGAGGGATAGAGAGAAACATCAATCAGTTGCCTCCTGCACACTCCCTACTGGGTATGTGCCTGCAACCAAGGTACATGCCCTTGACTGGAATCGAACCTGGGACCCTTGAGTCCGCAGGCAGATGCTCTATTCACTGAGCCAAACCGGTTAAGGCCCACCCTCTTCCTTTTTATGCCCAGATGGGATCATATTATTCTACACTTTCCTTTTTATTATTATGATTTTTTATTGCTTTCAGAGAGGAAGGGAGAGATAGAAACATCAATGATGAGAGAGAATCATTGATTGCCTGCCTCCTGCACATCCCACACTGGGGATCAAGCCTGCAGGCATGTGCCCTTGGCTGGAATTGAACCTGGGACCCTTCAATCCACAGGCCCACGCTCTATCCACTGAGCCAAACCGGCTAGCACTACACTTTCCTTTTTTAACATTATGTCAAGGCAATCTCCTATATCCATGCTAGCAGTTACCTTGTTCATTTTAGTGACTGTATAGTGTTCCAAAGTATACAGTTATTTATACTTATTCAATTGGGAGATCATTTTTACATAAAGAAACATACTTATGCATATGCAAATCTCTGGGGGTTTATTTGTTTTTTTTACTGATTCCTTCTGATGCTCTTAAGCCTCTGAGCCTAGATAACTGATAAATACTAATAGGTCTTTTAAAATTGATTACTACTTACTAATGATAGGAATAATGACAAACATACCCTTTATTGACCACATGCTCAGAGACAGGCCCGGGATTGGGTATTTCTTTGCATTGTAACAATCATCCCAGCAATGTCATTATCAGGAACTATTTTATCTCCATGTAGGGAACTAAGGTTCTGAATAGTGAGTTCCCCAAGCTAGCGCAGTGAATGGCGGAGCTAGGATTCGAACCCAGGCCTCTCTGGCCCCAAGCCCCATGTTCTGTCTTTGGAAGTGGGCCGCCTCTGCAAACATGTGCGGCTGACTTGGGATTGACATTGGGCACACCACTTCCCATATGATGAAAAGGACCTTCGTCAGATCAGCGCCTCTACTTGGCGTCCAGAATTACTGTCGTTGCGTCATTCTGCCTCACCCTCCCAGGCCCAGAGGTCAGGCCGGGGTGGTAACCACACCACCCTGCGTGTCTCCTGGGCCTGGCTCTGAGCCCCTTGTGCCTGAGTCTGTCTCTGGGAATCCACTGAGGGCAGGATCCAGGTCTGAGTCATCTCTGTCCTCAGTATCACCCAGCAGGGTGTGGCTCGGAGCAGGGGCTCAGGAAAAGGGAGAGATGGATGAATAACATGGTTTATGGGTTAGGCTGGGGCTGACAGAAGCCTCTGGGATAAGGAAACATAATTCCTTTGAGTTCCGGAAACATGGTTTCCATACCCATTAGTTCGTGAGTCACAGGAACCACTGTCGGCATCCTCCTCTGAGAGGCAGGGTTCACAGGGCCCTTGGCACCTAAGACTCAGCTACGGCAAGTCCCATAAATTCCTGAGACTCAGGAGCCACTGTTCATTCCCCATCAGCCTTTGAGACTTGGGGTCCACCATCCAGGCAGCCTCTATGGCTGGATATCCCATCAGCCTTTGAGATTCAGGTTCCATCATTCTTATCAGCCCCTGCAACTCAAGGTCCACTTTCCCAGCCCGGTGGTGGTGGTGGTGGGAGGGGGGGGTGGTGGCTCAGTGGTTGATTGTCAACCGGTGAACCAGGAGGTCACGGTTCGATTCCTGATCAGGGCACATGCTGGGGTTGTGAGCTTGATCCCCAGTAAGGGATGTGCAGGAGGCAGCTAGCTAATCAATGATTCTTTCTCATCATTGATGTTTCTATCTCTGTCTCCCTCTCTGAAATCAATAAGAACATATATATATATATTTTAAAAAGATCCACTTTCCCATCAGCCCCTGTGACTCAAGATCCACTTTCCCATCAGCCCCTGTGAGTAGGATCCATCATTCTCATCAGCTCCCGACAGCTAGGACCTACCATCCCCCTCAACGCTGGAGACAATGGGGCCATCTTTCTCATCAGACCTTGGCACACAAGCACCACCGTTCTTGCCAGTCCTGAGAGCCAACCCCCATAATTCCTATGCCCCTCAGGTACAGGAACCACCATTCACATCACGTCCTGAGGCGCAAGTTCCACCATCGTTTTATCCCTCCCAACAGCGTGCCCATGTGACGACAGAAGCAGCCCGCCCTTCACAAGCCATCCCCCGTGCCTGGAACAGGAGCTGGTAGCCAGGAGGACACGTCAACCCGCCCCGAGGTGGGTCTGAGTCAAGGAGGGAACTGGTGAGTTACCATAGTCATCAGGGCTGGAGGGAGAGGGAATTGGCGAGTTACTATAACTAGAGGTTTCGTGTACCGGACCTCTAGTATTTATCCAAAAGAGGAGGAAGCCCCAGAGCACGAGGAATGTCAAAGCGGCAGAGGATCCTTTCATGTGAGGGATCAACCCCAAACCCAAGCTAACCCTACAGCATGGCCAGAGAATCCTGGCGGTGGGGTTATACCCCCAATTTACTAGTTAATCTCCACAGGCTCCATAATCCTCAGACTGGCAGAGCATCTACAAGACAGATGATCCGAATACAATGGGTGCTCCTAGCCGGTTTGGCTCAATGGATAGGGCATCAGCTTGCGGACTGAAGGGTCCCGAGTTCAATTCTGGTCAAGGGCACACGCCTGGGTTTTGGGCTCCATCCCCAGCAGGAGGTGGGCAGGAGGCAGCCAATCAATGATTCTCTCTCATCATTGATGTTCCTCTCTGAAATCAATAAAAATATATTATTAAAAAAATAATCCTGAGTGGGGACTCTCATTGGTGGATTGTGGGAATTGGGGATATAAGACTCTCTCTTCTCTCTCTCTCTCTCTCTCTCTCTCTCTCTTGGTGGGTGCAGAGAAGACGAATCTCATTCTCACTATTGACCCTTTCTCTGGACAGGCTGGTTGGATTTTGGGGGAGGGTTCGTCTGCAGCCAGCCTCTCTGCCTCTTCCCCTCTGGGCACCTCTTCTGTTTATCAGAACAGTGAAGGGCCTTCAGCTGCTATGCTCATCACACCCCAGATTAAAAAACAAACAAACAACCTTGACACTTTATTTCATGTCTTCTAAAATATGCAAGCATTTGTACTGACATACTGTACAGTGTTTTTCAAGAACAGAATTCTGTTGTATCTAACAAGGTGATCAGGAACACAGACTCTGAAGCCAGACTGCTTGTGTTCAACTATATTGCTATGTCTTTTTTGAAAAAACAATTTATTCATTTATTTCATTTTTTATATTTTTATTGATTTCAAGAGGAAGGAAGAGGGAGAGAGAGAGAGATAGAAACATCAATGATGACAGAGACTCATGGTGAATCGGCTGCTTCCTTCAAGTCCCCAATTGGGGATCAAGTCCACAACCCGGGCATGTGCCCTTGACTGGAATCGAACCTGGGACCTTTCAGTTCGCAGGCCGAGGCTCTATCCACTGAGCCAAACCGGCTCGGGTATATTCTATTTTATTATTATTTTTAAATATATATTTTTACTGATTTTAGAGGGGAGGGGAGAGGGAGAGAGAGAGAGAGAAATATTGATTTGTTGTTCCACTTATTTATGTATTCATTGGTTGATTCTTTTATATGCCCTGACCGGGGATCAAACTTGCAACCTTGGCGCATTGCTGAGCTACCAGGCCAGGCCTAACGATGTCTTTTTATGCCTCAGTTGTTGTTTTTGAAAAAATATTTTTATTGATTTCAGAGAGGAAGGGAGAGGGAAAGAGAGATAGAAACATCAATGATGAGAGAGAATCATTGATTGGCTGCCTCTTGCACACCCCCAGCCTGGGAATGACCCCGCAATCTGGGCAATGTGCCCTGACCAGGAATGGAACCGTGACCTCCTGGTTCATAGGTCAACACTCAACCACTGAGTCACATCAGCCTGGCTATGCCTCAGTTTTGTAATGGGAATGATAGTAACTACCTACATTGCAGGGTGGATGTATGAGGATTCAAGGAGTTAATAAATGTAAAGTGCTTAAAACAGTGCGTGGCACATGGTAAACCACATAAAACATTATTTGGTGCTATTATTCCTACAGAGAAATAGAGAGCTAGCTCTTTATCCTCATTTCTTTATGTGCATGCACATCCTTTTATTTTTTTATTGTTATTTTTTAAGTAGATTTTTATTGGTTTCAGAGAGCAAGGGAGATGGAGAGAGATAGAAACATCAATGATGAGAATCATTGATTGGCTGCCTCCTGCACACCCTCTCCTGGGGACTGAGCCCACAACCTGGGCATGTACTCATGATGGGAATCGAACCTGGGACCCTTCAGTCTGCAGACTGACGCTCTATCCACTGAGCCAAACCAGCTAGGGCTATACATGCACATAATTTTACAGAGAGCAGACCCAAACAGGACAGTTTATGTGTGTGGAGATATTTTTACAGTATTTTTAATAGTGTAAAGGGGTCCTTAGACCAAAATGTTTGAGAGCTGCTACCTTAGCGATACTTGTGCACAGCTACACCAGATGCATGTGCAAGAATGTTCACAGCAGCAGCATCTGTCATAGCCCCAATCTGGAAGCAATCTAAACGTCCACTTAGTATCAGATGGATAAAGTGCGGTACCCCCACACAATGGAATACTATACAGCAATGAAAAAAACTTATAGCTACATGATGACACGGACAACTCTTCCAAACATAATGGAGAAAATAAGAAGACACAAAAGAACGCCTAGCTGCCTGGCCGGCATGGCTCAGTGGTTGAGCGTTGACCTATGAACCAGGAAGTCATGGTTCGATTCCCGGTCAGGGCACATGCCTGGGTTGTGGGCTCGATCCCCAGTGCGGGGTGCACAGAAGGCAGCTGATCACTGACGTTTCTCTGTCTCTCTCCCTCTCTGAAAAAAAAACACACAATATATATATATATATTAAAAAAGAATGCATAAAGTCTTGTTCCAAAAATATCTAATATTGATATCAGTCAAAAGAAAACCACATAAGCAGCAGCACTAAAAAGAAGAGTGAGGGCAAGATCATAAACATGTTAGGGTGTTGCTTACCCACCTCTGGAGGGATGGAGGAGTTCCTTTGAGGAAGCCGCTGAAGGAGATTCTGAAATGTGTATATTTCATTTCTTGACCTCTATGACAACAAGAGTGTTTGCTTTATATTTATAATATATGTATGAAGACATCTGTGTCAGGAACCTTTCTCTGTGTATGTTACACATCACAAAAACTGTAACAATCTTACGTCGACTTCTGAAACTATTGAGGAAGCAGCAAAGATCCAGTTTGTGGTACAGCTTGAATGAAATGACATAATCACTTTCGGCCAAATTTTCTCGAAGAGGAAGTAATCCATTCCCTTAGTTAGTTTCTATTCGTGAGGAAGGAAAGCTTTAATAACTTGGTGGCAGTATCACTTCTCACTAGGATTTTTTTTTTTTTTTTTTGGCTAATCCTCACCAGAGGATATTTTCCCATTGATTATTAGAGAGAGTGGAAGGGAGGGGAAGAAACAGAGAGAGAGAGAGAGAGACATCAATGGAAGAGAGACACATTGATTGGTTGCCTTCTGCATGCACCCCGACCAGGGCCGGGGATTCAGCCTGCAACCGAGGTACATGCCCTTGACCAGAATGGAACCTGGGATCCTTCAGTCTGAGGGGTGGTGCGCTGTCCACTGAGCCAAACCGTCTAGGGCTCACTAGGATCTTTTACTGGCCAAGTGAGCATCTATTTAGCATCAGAACTGAGAAAAGGCCCTAGCCTGTTTGGCTCAGTGGATAGAGCATCAGCCTATGGACTGAAGGGTCCTGGGTTCAGCTCCGGTCAAGGGCACATGCCTGCGTGTGCAGGATGCAGCCGATCAATGATTTTCTCTCATTGTTGATGTTTCTCTCTCTCTCTTTCTTCCTCTCCCATCCTCTCTGAAATCAGTAAAAATATATTAAAAAAAAAAAGAACTGAGAAAAGAATAACAGCTAAAAATGCTGAGAAATAATAGTTTCCACATTCTAATGTTAGAATGTTAAAATGAGACTACTATATGGTTTTCACTCTTTATGTTGAAGTAATTTTAGTCTTCTGAAAAGTTGCAAAAATAGTACCCAGAATTCCCAGATACAATTCTTGCAAACTCCCCTAATGTTAGCGTCTTATATTAGTGGCGCCAAAACTACACAATGAGGAGTGGACAGCCTCTTACAACAAATGCTGCTGGGAAAACTGGATATTCACATATAAAGAATGAAACTGGACGCCCCCCCCCCGCTTTTTGTTTACACCACACACACACACACACACACACACACACACACACACACACACATCAACTCAAAACTGATTAAAGACGCAAACATAAGACCCAAAGCTGTAAAACTCCTAGAAGAAAACACCAGAGAAGAGCTTCATGACATTGTTCTTGGCAATGATTTTTTAAAAAATATATTTTTATTGATTTCAGAGAGGAAGGAAGAGGGAGAGAGAGAGAGAAACATCCATGATGAGAGGGAATCATGGTGGATCGGCCGCCTCCTGCAAGTCCCCCACTGGGGACGGAGCCCACAAGCCCCGGGCATGTGCCCTTGCCTGGAATCGAACCTGGGACCGTTCAGTTCGTAGGCCGACGCTCTATCCACTTTTTGTGACGTATGACATACCTGGAGAAAGGCTCCTGACACAGATGTCTTCATACGTATATTATAAATGTAAAGCACACCCTCTTGTTGTCATAGAGGTCCAGCAGTGAAATATACACCACATTTCAGAACCCCCTGCGGGCACCGGGCCTCTCGTATTTAAGACACGTAAACCAGCTAGGGCCTGGGTAACGACTGTATGGCTGTGACACCAAAGCCCAGCGAACAAAAACAGCAAAACCAAACCCAAAACAAGTGAGACTACATCACACTGAAAAGCTTCTGCACAGCCTGGCCGGCGTGGCTCAGGGGTTGAGCGTTGACCTATGAACCAGGAGGTCGCGGTTCGATTCCCGGTCAGGGCACATGCCCCGGGTTGCGGGCCCGATCCCCAGTGTGGGGCGTGCAGAAAACAGCCCATCAATGATTCTCTCTCATCATTAATGTTTCTATCTCCCCCTTCCTCTCTGAAACCAATAAATAGTATAT
Source organism: Corynorhinus townsendii (assembly GCA_026230045.1). Taxonomy (NCBI): domain Eukaryota; kingdom Metazoa; phylum Chordata; class Mammalia; order Chiroptera; family Vespertilionidae; genus Corynorhinus; species Corynorhinus townsendii. Next base: position 48,195,098 of record JAPDVU010000011.1, on the reverse strand, counting down.
ATTTTTATTGATTTCTTTTACAGAGAGGAAGGGAGAGGGACAGAGAGTTAGAAACATCGATGAGAGAGAAACATCAATCAGCTGCCTCCTGCACACCTCCCACTGGGGATGTGCCCGTAACCCAGGTACATGCCCTTGACCGGGATTGAACCTGGGACCCTTCAGTCCGCAGGCGGACGCTCCATCCACTGAGCCAAACCGGTTAGGACTATTTTACTGATTTTTTATGGAGAAGAAGGGAGAGGGACAGAGAGTTAGAAACATCGATGAGAGAGAAACACCAATCAGCTGCCTCCTGCACACCCCCTACTGGGTATGTGCTCACAACCAAGGTCATGCCCTTGACTGAAATCAAACCTGGGACCCTTGAGTCCGCAGGCCGAAACTCTATCCACTGAGTCAAACCAGTTAGGGCAATAAATAGTATATATTTTTAAAAGCTTCTGCACAGCAATGGGGGGGCAATCAACAGAGTGAAAAAGAATAAAGCCTGTAGAATGGGAGAAAATATTTTCAAACCATATATCTGATAAGGAGTTAATCTCCAAAAATGTATCAGGAACACCTACAATTCCAGAATTAAAAAAAAAAAAAAAGAATCCTAGTAACCCCATTTAAAAGTGGAGTAAGGACTTGAATAGACCTTTCTCCAAAGAAGACAGAAATGGCTATTAAGAATAAATATTTTTATATTTGGCACAAGACTTTATGCATTTTTGTGTGTCTTTTTATTTTGTGTTCTGGAGAGCAGTCCACGTGGCAGTGTAGCTTTATGAAATAATGCTCAGCATAACTAAGGATCAAGGAAATGCAAATCAAAACCACAATGAGATATCACCTCACACCTGCTAGGATGGCTGGTATGAAAAACACAGAAGGCCTGGCCGGCGTGGCTCAGTTGGTTGGGCATCTTTCCGTGCACCAAGAAATCACCAGTTTGATTCCTGGTCAGGGCACATGCTCAGGTTGTCAGCTCCCTCCCCAGTAGGAGGCGTGCAGGACGCAGCCGATCAATGCTCTCTCTCTCTCACATCCATGTGCCTATCTCTCCCTCTCCCTTCCTCTCTCTCTACAATCAATAAAAACATCCCTTGTACGTCTTTGTACGTAAACTTCCTTGTATGTCTATTTAAAATATGTAAATAAACAAACACAAAAGATGATCTCTCTACAATCAATAAAAACATCTTATATAATAAAAGGCTAATATGCAAATCGACCGAATGGCAGAATGACTGGTCGCTATGACACGCACTGACCACCAGGGGGCAGATGCTCAATGCAGGAGCTGCCCCCTGTGGTCAGTGCACTCCCACAGGGGGAGTGCCACTCCGCCAGAAGCCGGGCTCATGGCTGAGCGCAGCGGCAGTGGGCGGGAACCTCTCCTGCCTCCGTGGATGTCCAACTGATGGGGGGAGTGGACCTAAGCCACCAATCGGACATCCCCTGAGGACTCCTGGACTGTGAGAGGGTGCAGGCCAGGCTGAGGGACACCCCTCCCCCCCCAAGTGCATGAATTTTGTGCACCGGACCTCTAGTATTTAAAATAAGTAAATAAATAAACAAACACAAAAGATGACAAGTGCTGGTCCATATGCAGAAAAATTAGAACACTTGTACACTTTTGGTGGGGATGCCAAATGGTGCAGTAGCTCTGGAAGTGGCATGGAGTTTCTTAAAAAAAAAAAAAAAAAAAAAAAAAAAAATATATATATATATATATATATATATATATATATATATATGATCCAGCAATCCCACTTCTAGATATTTATCCAAAAGAGTTAAAACCAGAATCTCGAGAACATATTAGTACTCATCATAGCATGATTAACAACAGCTAAAATGTGGAGGTAATGCCCTGGCTGGTTTGGCTCAATGGATAGAGCATCTGCCCGTGGACTGAAAGGTCCCAGGTTCGATTCCAGTCAAGGGCACATGCCTGGGTTGCAGGCTCGATCCCCAGTAGGGGGCGTGCAGGAGGCAGCCAGTCAATGATCATCTCTCATCATTGATGTTTCTATCTCTCTCTCCCTCACCCTTCCTCTCAGAAATAAAAAAAATGTAAAAATAATAAAATAAAATATGGAGGTAATCTCAATGTTCATTGACAGGTGAACAGATAAACAAAATGTGGTGTATACATACAATGGCACATTATTCAGCAATAAGAAGGGGAGAAATCCTGCAGGATGCAATACTAGGATGAAACTTGATCATGTGAACTGGAATAAGCCAGTCACACAATGACAAATACAGATTGATTCCACCTCTGTGAGATATCTAGAAGAGTCACATTCAAAGAACCGCCCTAGCTGGTTTGGCTCAGTGGATAGATAGAGTGTTGACCTACAGACTGAAGGGTCCCCAGTTCTATTCTGGTCAAGGGCACATGCCCAGGTTGCGGGCTCAATCCCCAGTAGGGGGCATGCAGGAGGCAGCCAATCAATGATTCTCTCTCATCATGGATGTTTCTATCTTTCTCTGCCTCACTCTTCCTCTCTGAAATCAATAAAAAAAAATTCATAGAACCAAAGAGTGGGACCATAGTCGTCAGGGCTGGAGAGAGAGGGAATTGGTGAGTCACTAGTAATCTGGCATAAAGTTTAGTTGAGCAAGATGAACATGTTCTGGAGATCTGCTGTGTAACACGGTTGACCTTATTGTGCACCTAAACATTTGTTTAGAAGGTCAAACTCACGTTATGTGTTACCATAATAAAAAATTTATAACCTCAGGAAATTAACATGGGTGCAAAACTCTTAACATTACATATTTTTAAAATAAGCTATTGAGAATCTTGTCATCTAACTAGCAGTCTTTTGGACTTGTTTTTTGCAAAGTCTGCTCAGGTCACTAGCCAATTTTTCTATTGGGTTTTCTCATTCCCCCCCCCCCCCAATTAAATTTGTGGGTTCTTTATCATCCCTACCCAGTGAAAGCTGTTGTGAAAATATTTGTGTATTAAGTCATTTAACATAACACCGTTAATCTATATAACACCATATACCTACATTTTCAAAACCAAAAATCAATGTAAAGAATGACATCGTTTTACATTTTGGCACGTTTTTTAAAACATCTGGCTTAATGGAAGGTAATTGAAATGGCATATCTGCTTCTTCAGTCAATTTTTTTTTTGTGTGTGATATTTACAGGATGTCTCCAAAACACGTATACACACGTTAACAGCAGATAGTTGTTACCTTTTGAAAATGAAATGTATTTTAATAAGCACTGTCTTTATACTTATTCAAAGTGTGTATACACTTTTTGGGACACCCTGTATATTAATCCTCACTGTAGGACATGCTTATTAATTTTAGAGAGAGAGGAAAGGGGGAGAGAGAGAAACATCGATGTGAGAGAGAAACATCCATCACTTGCCTTCCTGTTCACACCCCGGCTGAGGATCGACCCCGAAACCTAGGTATGGGCCTGGCCAGGAATCAAACCCGCAACCTTTTGGTGTAGGGATGATGCTCCAGCCAACCGAGCCACACGGACCAGGAACACTGTGATATATATATTTATTTATTTTATTTATTTTTTTACAGAGAGGAAGGGAGAGGGATAGAGAGCTAGAAACATCGATGAGAGAGAAACGTCGATGAGCTGCCTCCTGCACACCCCCCACTGGGGATGTGCCTGCAACCCAGGTACATGCCCTTGACCGGAATCGAACCCAGGACCCTTCAGTCCGCAGGCCAACGCTCTATTCACTGAGCCAAACCGGTTTCGGCCACTGTGATATTTTTAAAAAAATTTTCGTCATGCCCTAACCGGTATGGCTCAGTGGCTAGAGCATCGGCCTGCAGACTGAAAGGTCCCAGGTTCGATTCCGGTCAAGGGCATGTACCTTGGTTGTGGGCACATCCTCAGTGGGAGGCGTGCAGGAGGCAGGTGATTGAGGTCTCTCTCTCATTGATGTTTCTAACTCTCTATCTCTCTCCCTTCCTCTCTGTAAAAAAATCAGTAAAATATTAAAAAAATTTTTTCGTCGTATCTCCTGGCCAGATGACTCAGTTGATTGGAGTGACGTCCCATACACCAAAGGGTTCAATTCCTTGTCAGAGGTCACATGCGGGAAGGCGACGGATGGATGTTTCTCGCTCACATCGATGATTCTCTCTCTGTCTCTCTCTCTCCCTTACCCTCTCTCTAAAATCAAGAAAACACACACACACACACACACACACACACACACACACACCCCTTTGGACGAGGATAAAAACATTGCCTTGCGTTCAGTGGTGTCGATGTGCCAAAGCCATTGCCCGATTAGTGGGCACTTGCTTTGTTTCCAGTTTTGTGGTTTTTGTTTAGGGGTGCCATAAACTTCCTGGTAGGCCTATCCTCACACACGGATGGCTTCTTGGTTTTAATGGGATGGGCTCCCAGGAGTGGGATTGTTGAGATTAAGTGAGTGTGTAGGTGCGAGGCTCATGAATGATGCCAAGATTGCTCCCACACCACCTAAGGGTTTCTTTTCCTTCACATCCAGGCAGGTTACGAGTGTCCTCATACCGCTGTCCGTTTCCAACTATGAAGAGTCCGGAAATGGAAAAAGTGTGGTGTAACTTGACACCTTAATGAGTTATTGGGTTGCTCCTAATCGTTTTCCCAGCCAATGGTGCATTTCCCAGGCATACAATTATACTCCTTGCAAATAACAAGGCAATGCCCTTTGCAGTCGGTATACTTGTTATTTCGTTCTCTTTTGGATTGCCCACGGCTAGCTCTCTCGGAACAAGGTTTGCACGCAGCCACGGGACTCTTATTTCTCTGCTTGGGAATCCCGTCAGCGTGTGTGGTCCCACTTCCCAACACGAAGGACGCTGCTAGTGTTGGATGTTTCTTGTTCACATTGACGATTCTCTCTCTCTCCCTCCTCCCCCGCCTAAAACCAATTAAAACACACACACACACACACACACACACACACACAACGAAAACATAGTTTTCTTTCCCTGAAACCCGGTGGCCGGTGTGCAGGCGTCTGAGTAAACGGGCACTGCGACTTTATAAAGAGGTAAGGATTGCCCAGGGCTCTGGCCTCGAACCAGGCTGTCCCCAGGCAAACCTGGCAACGAGTCTCCTTTCATTGTTTCCTTGGGTTCTGACCCATTTTCTAAACTTGGTACTTTAGCTCTCGTCCAATCTGAAAGCTGCCCAATGTCCTACAAAAAAACCCACTTTTTTTTTTTTTTTTTGCTTAAGTGAACCCACATGGGTTCTCTTCGCAACCAAGGGCTGGTGCTGGTGGAATGTTAAGTAAGAACTGAGAGAGCAGGTGCCATTGTCTCGTTCCTGACTTTGTTCCAAGTCGTCTCTCATCGGCACTCATCTATTAATTAATTTGTAAAACGAATGTTGAACTCTGTGAGCTCACTCCTTTGCCTCCCCAGTTCTAAGCCAGTACCAAAGGGGTCATTCTAGTTGTCTGCCTTTTCCTGTGCGTAACCCTTTTCTCTGAGGATGAGAGGCCGACTTCCTGTCGTCCATAGTGTGTTTATTTGGGCAGTTCCCCTGCGGGTAACCAATCCCCATCTCGGCCCCAGGGCCTCCCCAGCGTGGTTCCCTCCTCCTCCTGCTTGGCTGTGTTCTACCTGCTGGGATGTCCCCACCCACCTCTCCAAGGACTCCCTCCCTCATCAGGCTGCGGGGTCCTGGGCCGTTCCTGAGTGGAAGCAGCACAACCTTCTCACCTTGCTCGGGTTCTGACGTTCCTCGCGGGCACTGTGGGTAGACACCCTCCTCTCTCTCCCGAGACACCTCATTCTAGGTCACTGCTTTGCACAAATATCCGCCTTGCTCTGCCATCCCTGATGACTTAGGAGCTCTATGTTTATTTATATACTAGGGGCCCAGTGCACAAATTTGTGCACCTTGAAAGGAACTGTGGGCCGAGAGGCTGCAGTAGGCACAGGGGAGGGTCTTGGCCCATCCTCCGTGCCCCTGCCTGGCCCTTCCAGCTTGGCCCCTGGTCCCCTGTCTGTGGGCAGCCCCGCTCCCATGCGCTGAAGGCGCCAGCCCCACTCCCACCCACTGATGGTGTGGAGGGATTGGGGCCGGCGCCAGCAGCGGGTTCGAGTGGCGGCTGCTGCCCTAATCACCCCTCAGGAGAAGGAGGAGGTGGAGAAGCCCTTGGGGCGATCAGGGCCAGCAGCCTCTGCTTGCACCCGCTGATGGCACCAAGTGATAGGGATCGGTGCCAGGCACCGGCTGCGGGTGTGAGCAGGGCCGGCACTGGCAGTGGGTATGATGGGACCAGTGACAGCAGCAGGAGCAGGCACCGGGTGGGACCGTGGCTCGTGGGAGCAAAGAATTATCAGTAACCACCAGAGGCTCACCCCGATGGCAGTGACCAGCGCCCCACCTTGGTCTGGTGTCCCTGCTCACCTGCTCCACCATCCCACCGCGGCCAATGCCCGCCATGTTCCACGCACGCCCTCTGGTGGTCAGCACATGTCATAGCGACCGATTGTTTGGTTGTTCCATCGTCTGGTCTATTTGCATATTAGCCTTTTATTATATAGGATCTTTAATCCTCAAGGATATTTTTACATTGGTTTTTAGGGAGAGTGGAAGAGAGAGAGAAAGACAGAGAGAAACATCAATGTGAGAGAAATACATCAATTGGTTGCCTCATGCAAGAACCCTAACCAGGGCCCAAGCCAGGGAGGAGCCTGAAACCAAGGTATGTGCCCTTTTTAAAATTTTTTTTTTAAATATTAAAAAAATATATATTTTATTGATTTTTTGTAGAGAGGAAGGGAGAGGGATAAAGAGTTAGAAACATCGATGGGAGAGAAACATCAATCAGCTGCCTCCTGCACACCCCCTACTGGGTATGTGCCTGCAACCAAGGTACATGCCCTTGACCGGAATCAAACCTGGGAACCTTGAGTCCACAGGCCGACGCTCTATCCACTGAGCCAAACTGGTTAGGGCAAGGTATGTGCCCTTGATGGGAATCAAACCCCAAGTCTTTTGGTCTGTAGGCCGGTGCTCTATCCAGTGAGCCAAACCAGCTGGGGCTAGAGCTCTATTTTTTTAAAAAATTAATTTTTGTTGTTAATCCTCACCTGAGGATATTTTCTTCCATTGATTTTTAGAGAGAGTGGGAGGTATGGATGATGGAGGGAGGGAGGGACAGAGAGAAAGAGAGAGAGAGAGAGACATTGATGTGAGAGACGCCTGGGACAGGGATCCAACCTGCAACTCAGGTGCATGCTCTGGACCAGGAATGGAACCTAAGATGCTTCGGCGCACAGACCAATGCTTTGACCACTGAGCAACACCAGCCAGGGCTTTCAAGCTCTATTGATCAGAAAAGGAAGAGAAATAAGGTGGGCGGAGGCGGGGGAAGGAAAGGAGAAGAGGATGAATTTTCGGTACGCTTTGAATGTAGAGCTGAAAGGATTTCCGACCGGGTGTAGGGTGTGAGAGAAGGAGGGGGACAAGGACCACCTGAGCAGTTGGCAAATGGAGTTAACATCTGCTGAAGTGGATAAAGCTGCAGGGGCCGGCGGGCGTGGCTCAGTGATCGAGATCGACCTATGAACCAGGAGGTCAGTCACCGTTCGATTCCTGGTCAGGGCATCTCCCCGGGTTTCAGGCTCCATCCCCAGTGTGGCATGTGCGGGAGGCAGCCAGTCAACGATTCTCTCTCATCGTTGATGTTTCTCTCTCCCTTCCTCTCTGAAATCAATAAAAAAATTTTTTTTTTTTAAAAAGAAAAAGCTGTGGGAAGAGCAAGCTTGGGATGGAAATCTAGAGGAGGTTGAGATGTTATGAGTTCAAGACACATATTAGATACCTAAGCAGGCAACTGAATTTATGAGTGTGGAGCTCTGCGGGGAGAAAGAGGATGACGTGATACATCTGGGAGCTGTCAACACTGGCTATGGCGCCAAACCTGTGGATTCGAGGCGATTGCTGGGGGAATGGAGGAAAGATGGCACAGAGAAGCGGCCCAAGGACTGAGTCTCAGGTTGGCCAGTGGAGTGGTTGGCAACGAGGCATTTAACTGGGCTTTACGTGATCTGATAAGGAGGCAGGTAAATAGAATTCCAGATGAAGAAAACAATCCCGTATAAATGCGTTTTTGTTGCCAAAGATAACCTGAGCGTTAAGAGCGTCCTTTTGGCCTGTAACAAATGGATAGGCACAGTCTCCTCTGATCTGTCTAAATAAAGATTTGTGAGTATTTCTGGCCAAGATGGCAGGGTAGACAGACACTGTGCTCACCTCCTCCCATGAGCACATCCCAAGTACAACTAAATTACAGCACAGCCATCACTGTAAATGTTATGGTCACACTTCGTCATGTCTGCATTGCTAGGTAATACCCTTTTGGCCATTGTGTGTGGGTGTGTAATATATATTTGTGCATGGGGGGGCAGGTGAGGGGGAGGGTTCTCAGCCCGGCCTGCACCCTCTTGCAATCTGGGACCCCTCAGGGGATGTCTGACTGCCAATTTAGGCAGTCAGACATCCTTCTCTCAATCTGGAACTGCTGGCTCCTAACCGCTGCCTGGCTGCCTGCCTGATCACTCCTAACTGCTTGCCTACCTGCCTGATCGCCCCTAACTGCTCTCCTGCCTGCCTGATCACTCCTAACCACTCTGCATACCTGCCTGATTGCCCCTAACCACTTGCCTGCCTGATCGCCCCGAACCGCCTCTGCCTCGGCCCCCACTGCCGCGGCTTCGTCTGGAAGGTCGTCTGGAAGGACATCTGGAATGACTTCTGGAAGGTCTTTGGGCTGTCTGGTCTAATTAGCATATTATGCTTTTATTATTATAGATAGAGTGTCTCCCCCCAAAAGTATACACCTGATAGCTCAATTTTGAAAAATGAAATGTATTTTAATGAACACTGCCTTTATAATTACTTCAAGTGTGTGGTATATATTTTGGGGGGAATACACACTCATGCACAAACTCACACAAGGGTGGGCAAACATAGGTTTACAGTTGTTCGTATGCTTACGATCATTGCAGCAGCTTTATTAACTCAGAAGAACGACACGAAAGCACAGTGCACTTTGGCACAATCTCGTCAGCGCTCAGATTGCTGGCCTGTGTCGTTTGCACGTCCTCGTGTTTCCCTTGAGAGACGCCCGCCTGCAGAGCTCTTCACTGTCATCAGTACACGTACTTTTGCCCACCCCTGTGTGGATGCGTGCATTATTTCTTCTTTTTTTTTTTTTTCTTAATTAAATCTTTATTGTTCAGATTATTACAGGTGTTCCACTTTTTTTCCCCCCATAGCTCCCCTCCACCTGATTCCCCACCCCACCCCATGCCCTTACCCCCCGCCACTGTCTTCATCCATAGGAGTAAGATTTTTGTCCAATCTCTTCCCGCACCCCTCACACTTGCTTCCCCTGAGAATCGTCAGTCCACTCCCTTTCTATGTCCCTGATTCTATTATATTCACCAGTCCATTCTGTTCTTCAGATTTTTTATTCACTTGATTTTTAGATTCACTTGTTGGTAGGTATGTATTTGATGTCATTTTGTTGTTCATAATTTTTATCTTTACCTTTTTCTTCTTCTTCCTCTTCTTAAAGAATATCCTTCAGCATGTCATGTAATCCTGGCTTGGTGGCGATGAACTCCTTTAGCTTTTTCTTGTCTGTGAAGCTCTTTATCTGACCTTCAACTCTGAATGATAGCTTTGCTGGGTAGAGTAATCTTGGTTGTAGGTTCTTGCTGTTCATCACTTTGAATATTTCTTGCCACTCCCTTCTGGCCTGCATAGTTTCTGCCGAGAAATCAGCTGACAGTCGTATGGGTACTCCCTTGTAGGTAATTAACTGTTTTTCTCTTGCTGCTTTTAATATTCTCTCTTTGTCTTTTGCCCTTGGCATTTTAATTATGATGTGTCTTGGTGTGGTCCTCTTTGGGTTCCTCTTGTATGGGGTTCTGTGCGCTTCCTGAACTTGTAAGTCTATTTCTTTCACCAGGTAGGGAAAGTTTTCTGTCATTATTTCTTCTAATAGGTTTTCAATATTTTGCTCTCTCCCTTCTTCTGGCACCCCAAAAATTCGGATGTTGTTTCGCTTAAAGTTGTCCCAGAGGCTCCTTACATTATCTTCATATTTTTGGATTCTTTTTTTCTTTTTGTTTTTCTGGTTGGATGTTTTTTGTTTCCACATATTTCAGATCTTTGGTTTGATTCTTGGGGTATGTTGATCTACAGTTGAGTTTCTGTATATTCTTTATTTCAGACAGTGTATGCTTCATTTCTGACTGGTCCTTTTCCATTTTTTTGGCATTCTCATTAAGGTCCTTGAAGGTCTCACTAAGCTCCTCAGAAGTGTCATCAAGTTTCTCGGCAGTTTTTAGAAGATTCTTGAGTAACCTTATAAATGTGATTCTGAACTCTATGTCATCCAGTAGTTTGCTTTCCTCCGTTTCTTTCATTCGTGACATGTTTCTTTGTTTCTGCATTTTGGCTTCTTCCCTGTGTTGATGGAGTGGCTTTGTGTGGCAGGTGACCTATAGGGGGCAGTAGCTCAGCCTCCCCAATCACCTGATGTGGATGCTCTTGGTACACCCCTTTGTGGGCTGAGTGCAAAGTCTTCGTGTAGTTAAGCCTGAATTGCCGTTGGTACACTGGGAGGAATTGACCTCCAGGCCAATTAGCTGTGAGCACTCCCTGTGTCTATAATGGAAGAAGTGCTGCGCTTATGGGGCAGGACTTGTTTCAGTGGGGCTTTGGTGCTCACTGAGTCTGCCTCTTGAATGTGTCACTTATGGATGTGAGGAGTTGAAATCTGTTGTCTCACACTGACCACTAGGTACACTGGCTTCTGGATCTCCAATGGGGTGCAGGTCAGCTACTGTCTGAGGCCACTCAGCAGGAGCTACAGTGAGAGCTGCAGTTTTCTCCTCTTTGCTTGGGGTTTGGAGGTTTTGGAGCTGTCTGACCCGGGCTGCAAGTTTTCTAGGTTAAGCTGCAATAGGGCAGGCTTTCTTATGCTAATTGAGCTGCTTGGAGCTTGGGTGGGTTTGTAGGTTGTGTGGGGCGGGGTCTCAGGGCGTCACTAGGTTAGGGCGTGGCAAACAGCAATGGCTGCTAGTAAGCCCGCTCTGTGTCCCCGACCGTGTCCTGGAATCCTGTGCCCCAGTGCCATAAACAGTTATTCCTGCGCGCAACTCTGCTAGCAAGCCACTCTCACTGGCAGACAGTCCAGCTTCTCCCCGTAGGAGTTTGGGTCCCCCGCGTCTCCCCAGAGACTGGATTTCAGAGTAGTCGGGGGCTTGTCTCCGTTCAGGTTGAAAAAAGCAACGCACCCAGTCGCCCGCCGCCAGCCCGGATCCCGCGCCTCCGTACCTCAGCTTTTCAGCGCTCGTGCACATCTCAATGCTCTTTTCTCTTTCCTTCTAGTTGTAGAACTTCCACTCAGCCAGCTTTCCCGTGGTTCTGGGTGATAGACGTTTTGTCTTTTAGTTGCAGTTTAAATTGTTGTGGGAGGCAGCAGTTTAGGTGTTTACCTATGCCGCCATCTTGGATTCCCCCTGCATTATTTCTTTATTTAACTCACTGGACGTTTCTGATGCCGGTCATCTCGTCGGAACGTTCTCATTCACATTTATTACGGAGCTTTGTTTATAGTTGTCCCTTGTTGGGTTACCATATTAGGTTTTAAAATACATGCATTTTTACTGATTTCAGAGAGGAAGGGAGAGAAAGACATAGAAACACCAATGATGAGAGGGAATCATCGATCAACCGCCTCTACTGCACGCCCCCTACTGGGGATCAAACCTGCAACCCCCATCCTGTGCCCTGGCTGGGAATTGAACCGTGACCTCCTGGTTCATAGGTTGACACTCCACCACCGAGTCACACTGGCTGGGCACCATGTTAGGTTTTTTTTTTTTTTTTTTTTAAACTTAAATGAAAATTGTAATCCTTAAATAAAATTTTTAATTTTTTATTAATTTGAGAGAGAGAGGCGGGGGAGAGAGAAACAGGGATGTGAAAGAGAAACATGTATTGGTCGCCTCCAGTACATGCTCTACCCAGAGACTGAGCCCCAAACCTAGGCCTGTGCCCTGACAGGGAATCGAACCGGCGACCGTTTGGTGTATGGGAGGACGCTGCAGCTGACTGAACCACCAGGCCAGGAACACCATATCAGGTTTTTATATTAAGCGATGCTGACTCTATACAGATAACTGGGAAGCTTCTTGTTTATATCGTTAGTGTCCATTGAATCAGAATTGTCTGTTTGTCGACCCTTTAAAATAATTTCATATAATTCTGCCAGCTTATTTTATAGTTACCCATCTAGTTAACATAGTCCTCTCTTCTTGAGATTGTTCTGTAATTTACATGTCCCCAAAGGTCATCTGTTCACCCCACGTTTTCCAGTTACTACCAAGGGACTTTGTAAATAATTTTGGTTCCTTCAGTGCTTCCCTCGTCACTTTCCTCTGCATCCTAGGTGACTCTCCCGACCGCGGACTCGGTGCCACTGGCTTTTATTCTCTGTGTGCCAAGCACTGCATGTTATGCTTCTGAGCACATTTCATTTTATTTCTAAAAGTATTTTTTATTGATTTTTAGGGAGACAGAGAGAAAGAGAGAGAGAGAGGAACCATTGATGGGAGAGTGAAACATCCATCAGCTGCCTCCTGCATGGGCCCCACCGTGGATGGAGCCTGCAACCGGGGCATGTGCCCTGACCAGGAATCAAACCGGCAACCTCTGGGTGCATTGGCCTACGCCCAACCAACTGAGCCACACCGGCCAGGGCAGTACATTTTATGTTTAATTTGTCATTATTTTCCCCCTCTAATTATTCCCCCTAGCTCTTCCAGTGCAGTTCTTATTCTGTTGTCTTTATGGCTTGTATCTAAAATGAAAGTTTTCCTTACGACTGGGGAGCTGCTACAGTCTACCACTCTTTTTGTTTCATAAGATCCATCAGTTAAAATACTTTTTATAATTTTTTCCATGCTGTATTCTTTTTCTACTTTGTTGTTTGTCAAAATTGTGTTGGAAGAGAACTGGAGCCTTGGGCATCTTCTCTCTCTCTCTTTCTCTCTTCCCTCCTTCCTCCCGCCCCGCTTTGGGCATCTGAATTGTGGATCCTGGTCTCTCTGTGATTGACCTGGCGAGTGTGCGGAGCACACTTTGTCCAGCAGGTGGTGGACTTGGGCTTTGATTTTTCTCCCTGACTCAGGTTGACAAAGATCCACTGTTGAGGAAAGAAGTGAGAGTCAAACGCTGGCTAAAGGAATGTTTGTCTGGTTTCAGTGCAGGGGAGACCACAGCACTTGGGGAGAGAACGCAGCAAGTACACCCGCAGCTCCGGCTCAGCCCAGCTGATTTCTGTCCCACGGAAATGCCAGATATTGACATTTTCCAAAAGCCAGGCATTCAGAGTACTGAGAGGTATCTCCAAATGTGAAACGGTGACCAAGGCATTAAAAATGTTTAAAAGACCTGTGTGTAAACGAAATACAAACTAGGATTTAGAATTTTATTATTATTACTAGAGGCCCGAGGCACGGAGATTCGTGCAACAATGGGCCTTCCTTCTCCTGGCTGCTGGCAGTGCCTTCGCTCTGGCCAGAGCCACCTTTCCGCCTTCCCACGCTGCCCAGAGGCCCGGAGTGGCTGGGGCGGTGCAGAAGGCCTGCGTCGTTGCCATGGCAACGATGCAAGCCTCCTGTTTCCAGCCACTGGGCGCCTGTGTATGCAAATTAACTCGTCATTTTTGTTGGGTTAATTTGCATACTCACTCCTGATTGGCTGGTGGGTGTCCCAAAGGCATGGTCAATTAGCATGTTACTCTTTTATTAGGTAGATTATTATTTTTTTTTTTTTGGCAAGGGGCACTGGATTCTCTGTACTTTCGTCGCCTGGGATTCCAGTTATACTGAAAAGTGAAATTTGGAATGAACACTTTCCCCGTAAGGTTGAGAGAAAGACAAGGGTGTCTACTCTCACCACTTCTTTTCAACATTTTAATGAAATTTCTAGCAGGAACAATGAGGCGCGAAAACGAATAAAAGGCACCGTGATTGGAAAAAGAGAAATAAAACATTATTGTTTCCAGTGACAAGACAGTGTGCGTGCAAAGCCCAACACATCTCAAAGGCAACCTCCTGGAATTGATCCGTGAATTTAGCAGAGCAGCTGCTTCCAAAACCAATGTGCAGAGACAATTTCTACATCTACATTAGCAACATCAGAAGATTAAAGTAAAATATCATGTGTTATTATTGTTATTTTTTAAATCCTTATCCGAGGATATTTTTCCATTGATTTTTAGAGAGGATGAAAGAGAGAGGGGCCCTAGCCGGTTTGTCTCAGTGGATAGAGCGTCAGCCTGAGGAATGAAGGGTCCTGGGTTCGAGTCCGGTGAAGGGCATATGCCTGGGTTGCGTAGGGAGCGTGCAGGAGGCAGCCGATCAATGACTCTCTCTTCACTGATGTTTCTATCTCTCTCTCCCTCTCCCTTCCTCTCTGAAATCAATAAAAATAAATTTAAAAAAAGAAAAGAAAGAGAGAGGGCAAGACAGAAACACCGATGTGAGAGAAACACATTAATTGGTTGCCTCCTGCATGAACCCTGACCAGGGCCCCGGGTTGGGGGGGGAGGGAACCCTGCAACTGAGGTATGTGCCCTTGAGGGGAATCAAACCCAGGATCCTTTGGTCCGACGCTCTATCCACTGAGCCAAACGGACAAGGGCTAAAAAGATCATGTTTTAAAGCACCCCAAATCACCATATTCCTAAAAGTGAAACCAAAAAAAATTGTTTTAAGACTTCTACAGTGAAAACCGGAAAATATTGCTTAAATCACATCTGCACAATCTCGTTTGCCACATAAGGTCACATTCACAGGCTCCGGGCATGAGGACCTGGGGGTCACCTCAGCCCCATGACATTTTATGATTAAATCCAGGTGGTAATAGACTTATGGGTTGGGGGGGTCACCTTAGAAATTATATGAGTGCCTAACTTGTATGCTGTACACCTGAAACGAGTGTCACATTACATGTCAGCTGTAATTGAGGCAGAAGGAAATTTTTGAAAAAAGGAATCGGGCGCAGTGTGAGCGCCTGACGCTGAGCGTTGGACTGCCAAAGCATCCATTTCACAATGCATCCATCTTGAGCAAACATCGCTGGCTCTGAGGTACAGCTTCTGAGCGAGGCCACTCCTGCCCGTGAAGGCCCCTTCATTAGAAGGCCTTGGGCCACCGAGGTAACTGCGCGCTGAGCGAGCCTGCTTTTCCGTCCCCTCGCCTTCACGCCCTCGCTTCTGTTTGCAATGAGCCGATAAAGAGGGAACCCGTGACTCCCAGAACACCCCACCGCTGGGACTCTAATAAGGGCGGAGAGCCCCAGGTCCATGTTGCCTGGTTCTCTCTCTACCTGCGACATCGACCACACCTGTTAGTCCTTTCCAGGACCTGTGAGTAATGACTCTTGTAAAAAAAATGTATTTGTATTGATTTCAGCGAGGAAGGGAGAGAGGTCTGAGAGAGAGAGAGAAACAGCAATGCTGAGAATCCTTGATTGGCTGCCTCCTGCACGCCCCCTACTGGTGATTGAACGCGCAATCCAGGCACATGCCCTTGGCCGGACTCGAACCCGGGGCCCATTCAGTTTGCAGGCTGACACGCTATCCACGGAGCCAAACCAGCCAGGGCTGTGCATAATCTTGTTCTTCAAAGTTCCCTGATGGTTTTTGCTGAAGGGCATTCATTACAAGAGCAACGTCAGCTCTGGCTGGGGAAATGTCTTCGGGGCTGGCTACAAGTAATACGGGCCAGGTGGGTGCCCAGGTGCTCCGTGGTTGGCAAACTGCGGCTCGCGAGCCACATGTGGCTCTTTGGCCCCTTGAGTGTGGCTCTTCCACAAAATACCAAGGCCTGGGAGAGTCTATTCTGAAGAAGTGGCGTTAGAAGAAGTTTAAGTTGAAAAAATGTGGCTCTCCAAAGAAATTTCAATCGTTGTCCTGTGGATATTTGGCTCTGTTGACGAATGAGTTTGCCGACCCCTGGTAAGCCCATAGCACCACCACTTGTGGGGACGCATGGCACGTGGTTGGAAAGTCTGTGAGGAGGTTCTCTGAAAGGTCAGAGGCCTCTGGGGGGTCTTGCCGAAGGCGGCAGACCCTGCCTTGACTTTTCCAAACCCCTGAGTCTGAGCCCCTGGGTGTTTTACTGGGGTCTTTATGTTTAGACTTCAAAGCGCCTTTGTTTGAAAGACACGACAGATGCAGGTGTCTGCTCAAGGGTGCTTACCCTGCCGATAGCATGCCGGGGTCCTGAAACGACGGCCCGCGGAGGACATTTATCCGGCCCGCCGGGTGCCGCTGCCTGTCCTGCTTAGCGGCCGACTGGTCCCGGGCCCACAGTGCACATAGGAATTTGTTCATAGTTTTTTTTTTTTTTTAAACTATAGTCCGGCCCTCCAACGGTCTGAGGGACAGTGAACTGGCCCCCTGTTTAAAAAGTCTGAGGACCCCTGATCTGGAGGTTAATTTCAGTTCAAGCTGTTGTTACAATAAAAGCCGAAGGAGGCAGGCAAACAGGGCTGCTGGGTGGCTATAGCCAAGTCATCCCTTAGGCCTCTCTTTCACAGAAACATGCGTCAGAGCAATCATTCATCTGTCGCTCAGGGTCTGCTGGTCAGCCCTGGCCACCACTGAGGCTGGGACCCACACAACAGTGGGGCCCTGCCTCTGGGCTGCGGCTTTCCCAGGTGACCTTCAGCCTTCCTCCACCCCCCTCAGGGGAGTCAGGACAGCTCAGGTGTGCCGGATTTGGAGAAACGCCTCTCTCCAGGTGGGAAGAGGCTCTGGTACAGTCTCCCCCCCGCCGGGGAGTAGGTGTATGCCATGGAAAAGGTGCTGCGTTTATTCCACAATGATTGTTCTTCACTCTCTTTACCAGGGCCACCGGGGGCTCTTGGCCGTGCAAACTGGTGGGGCTCCTGGAGATAAAACCCAAGAAGGTGTGGGACCTGGCAGACCGAGCCCCACAGGAGTTTCTCACTCTCCTGGTCATCCGCACTCAGCCTCCCCCCACTTGTCAACACCACCGTGGAAGTGTCCCTATCAATTCATGAGTCTGGCAGCTTCTGTGCTAGTTAAACGGTTCTCCATGGTAACTTCCTGCACTTGCCAGTCTCTCTAGATTTGGGGATGGTGGCTTGCTTTGTGATCTTAGCTCTTTTTATTATTTTTTTTATTGATAATTTTCTCTTTTTACATATATACTAGAGGCCTGGTGCATGACATTCATGCACTGGGGGGAGTCTCTCAGCCTGGCCTGCGCCCTCTCATGGTCTGGGACCCTGTGGGGAGTGGGCCTAAGCCGACAGTCAGACATCCCCCGAGGGGTCCTTAGTGCTGCCGTGGAGGCGGGAGAGGCTACCGCCACCACTGCTGCGCTCACCAGCTGTGAGCCCGGCTTCTGGCTGAGTGGCACTCCCCCTATGGGAGCCCACTGATCACGAGGGGGCAGCTCCTGGGTCGAGTGTCTGCCGCCTCGTGGTCAGTGTGCATCATAGCATCCAGTTGTTCTGCCATTCGGTCGATTTGCATATTAGGGTTTTATTATATAGGATATATATATTATTGATTTCAGGGGGGAAGGCAGAGGGAGAGAGAGAAACATCAATGATGAGAGAGAATCGTTGATTGGCTACCTCTTGCACGGGGACCAGGCCCACAACCCAGGCATGTTCCCTTGACGGGAATCGAACTCCGGGACCCTTCAGTCCGCAGGCCGGTGCTCTATCCATTGAGCCAAACCAGCTAGGGCTGATCTAGCTCTTTGATGGGTCTCAGAAAAGTTCATTGATCCCCAGTTGTTCAGCTTTTTCTTGTTCTAAGAACGAGAGTGATACTCCAGGCAATTTGCATGTCAGAGCTGAAATCAAAGGTCTCCTGCTATGTCATTTTTACCCCTTTTCTTATTTTTGCGCATGCTTGTTGAAGGCTGGGCCTTGCACAGGTATACTAGTACTTTCGGATCACGGGGCAGTCAACGTGGGAAATAAGTTGAAAATGCTAAGTTTCACGTGTCCAGCAGGGGGTGCTGTTGCTCACTGGTTTCTTTCCTTTGGTGTGTTCGGCCTCTAAGACCAGTTATTAGAGGGACACTTTCAGCTTGTAGGATTTTTGTTTAGTCCCGTCAGGGTCCCTCCAGTCAAGTCCCTCTATGGGCAAGGCGGTTTACGAGTGAAGGAGTGTGAGGGGGGCAACTGGGCAAGCGTTCTGACTGATGGCGAGGGATCTGGCAGCCTGAGAGAGAGGAGAGTGTGTGGCAGGGACCTGCACGAACACACAGCCAATACGAGTGCAACGGGGAGCTGCAGACCCGAAGTCAAGTTACCAGCGGAGGGTTTTGGCAGCGTCGGGGGCTGAGGCAGAGGAGGTCACGGGGTGTGGGCACGGTGGGGTAGGGGAGAGGTTTCATAAAACCAGTTCAAGTCCTTACGGTGAATGTTGACCGATGCCACGGCTTTTCTCCCTGCGTTTATACTCCAAAAGGAGCTGGGATGTTCAAGGCATATCAGAGCTATGGGATTTTATGAACCTAACACTCTAAACACTGTGCCGGACAGAACCGGAACCTTTGATTTTCCTAATTTTCAACACACTCTATGAAAAAATATCCCTTTGGATCAACCAATGAACTTGTATGCATGGGTGCATAACACGTGGACGTAGACAATGAGGTGACGAGGGCTGGCTATGTGTGTGGGGGCGGAAGGATGGGAGTGGGTTGGAAGAGGTTCATGAGGGGAAAAGGAGGACCTCTGTGATACTTTCAACAATAAAGATTAAAGAAGAAAAAGAAAATATATTCCTTTGTATATTTAACAGAAAACAGACTCAGAAAAAAAAGTTTTAGGCTACAATACCTAATTGGGACTATGGAAAGATTTGCATTTAAAAAGTATATCTTTAAGAAATAAAGCAGCCCTAACCGGTTTGGCTCAGTGGATAGAGCGTCGGCCTGCGGACTCCTGGGTCCCAGGTTTGATTCCGGTCAAGGGCATGTACCTGGGTTGCGTAAACATCCCCAGGAGGGGGTGTGTAGGAGGCAGCTAATCTATGTTTCAAACTCTCTATCCCTCTCCCTTGCTTTCTGTAAGAAAATCAATAAAATATATTAAAAAAATAAAAGAAATAAAGCACCCTAGTCGGTTTGGCTCAGTGGCTAGAGCTCAGTGGATAGAGCGTCAGCCTGTGGACTGAAGAGTCCTGGGTTCGATTCCAGTCAAGGGCATATGTCCGGATTGTGGGCTCAATCCCCAGTAGGGGGTGTGCAGGAGGCAGCCGATCAATGATTCTTTCTCATCCTTGATATTTCTTTCCCTTCCTCTCTGAAATCAATAAAAATATATTAAAAAAAGAAATAAAGCAACTCATCGGATTAAAAAAAAAAACATACAAAAACAAAGTCCAGTGTCGGCTTGAAAAATTCTGAAGTGCACTGGCTGGGTCAATGTCACCCAAATCCTTTGGCTGCGTTTGTTAAGCCTGTAGCTCTGCTGCCCCCTGCTGGCTCTGTTCTCCGGTTCAGTCTCACCGTTTACTGGGCTCTAAGGTTGTCAGGTCTGGGCCCTTCCTTCCTTGGAGATGTGATGGAGAAACTTCCCTCTCTGTTCAATCAGGGTCCTTATGTCAACACCTTGCGGCTTCTGGATGCAGCTTCCTTCCCACTCACTGATCTCATCTGCTCCATCTCCTCAGGGATGAATCAGAGCTCGCAGTGAGAGAATAAATCATTCCCCGGGGCAGGGTCTTGACTCAGCTGCCTAGAGATGCTTCTACCCTCCCTGCTAGGGACCAGGTAAGAAGATCCTGCAGAAAGATACGGGCAACCGCAAGCCGCGAGCTTCCCCTACGCTGACATCTAGTCTGACTTTGTTCCTCAGGTCAATGAAGCCCCCAGTTCCAGTTTCCCACCCTCAGAACTGCCCGGGGCATGTGTGTGACTTTCGTTCTTCCCCTTCCTTTTCTGGGTTCCCATCCTCTCCTAGATTTTGGACTGAACCTTCTTCTCTCTCATTAGCCCTTCCATGGTTTTAAGATTTACAATATTTTTTTCCTCCTTGCGTTTTTCAGTGGAGTGACATGTTTGATACCCTGGACATGGACCTCATTGCTTATTTATTTATTTATTTATCATCTATTTATTTAAATGTACTATTTCATTCTTTTTTCTATTTTTTCTTTTAATATATTTTTATTGATTTCAGAGAGGAAGGGAGGAGAGGGAGAAACACCAACGATGAGAGAGAATCACTGATCAGCTGCCTCCTGCACGCCCCCTGCTGGGGACTGAGCTTGCAACCTGGGCATATGCCCCGACCGGGAATCGAACCGTGATCTCCAGGTTCACAGGTCAATGCTCAACCACTGAGTCATGGCCGCCAGGCTCATTCTTTTTTAAAAAATTATTTTTATGGATTTCAGAGAGGAAGGGAGGGGGAGAGAGAGAGAGAAACATCAATGATGAGAGAGAATCATTGATTGGCTGCCTCCTGCATACCCCCTACTGGGGATCGAGTCCACAATCCTGGTGTGTGCCCTTGACTGGAATCGAACCCAGGACCCTTCAGTCTGTAGGCCAACACTCTAGCTACTGAGCCAAATCAGCTAGGGCTAAAGGGTGAGTTTTTTTTTTTTTAATATATTTTTATTGATTTTAGAGAGGAAGGAAGAGGGAGAGAGAGATAGAAACATCCATGATGAGAGAGAACCATAGATTGGCTGCCTCCTGCAAGTCTCCCACTGGGGATCGAGCCCACAACCCAGGCATGTGCCCTTGACCGGAATCGAACCGGGGACCTTTCAGTTCACAGGCCAATGCTTTATCCATTGAGCCAAACTGGCTAGGGCAAGAGTGAGTTGTTCTTTTTAAAATTTTTATTTATTTCAGAGAGGAAGGGAGAGGGAGAGAGAGATAGAAATATCAATGATGAGAATCATTGACTGGCTGTCTCCCACCCGCCGCCCCTCCCCACTGGGGATTGAGCCAGCAACCCAGGCAT
Organism: Corynorhinus townsendii; assembly: GCA_026230045.1. NCBI lineage: Eukaryota > Metazoa > Chordata > Mammalia > Chiroptera > Vespertilionidae > Corynorhinus > Corynorhinus townsendii. The sequence continues at coordinate 48,174,044 of JAPDVU010000011.1, read as the reverse complement.
GTGCCCCGACCAGGAATCGAACCACAATCTCCTGGTTCATAGGTGGATGCTCAACCACTGAGCCATGCTGGTCGGGCAAGGGTGAGTTTTTGACTCATCTTTTCCATTCTGAGAGCGTACCCTTTGCTGTATCTACAGCCACTAAAGCAGGGCGGGGCACACAGCTGATGTCCATGAAACATTGGTTGAATGAACGAATACTCCGTTCCAGGCACTGCCCCCTGTGCTTCTGACCCATAGGAACTCTTCTAATCCTCATGCAACAATTCCAGTTTACAGACAAGCAAACAGGCCCAGAGAGGCCAAGTAACGTTGGTAAAACGGAACAGGTGATGGGTAAGGTGGTGAGAATGTCGGAAGGCCCAGGGTCACTGTGGGGCCCATAGTTCTTGTCCACCTGATGTGTTTGCCTCTGAGAACCAACCTTCTCCAGACCGAGGAGACCTCATCCACCTGGACCCTCAGCCTGGGTGCCTCAGGCTGCTCCCACAATGTGATAAAGATTTGGTCTTTGGTTGGTCCAAGGCCCCAGAGGCTCTGGTCCCCAGGGAGCTGGTGGCCCGGAGGTCTCTTTCCTGTGTAGACATGGTGCCAGAGGGAAGCGCTGCCACATCGGGACCTTATGATCCTGAGCAAACCTGTCCCCAGCTCAGTGTGTAACTGTGGGGGAGGGGACACAATACATTTCATTGTTCCCGCATCCCCCTCCTGCCTCCCCCACCCCCCATCCTGTGGAGGCCAAGTTCCCCTTCCAGCCTGGGCACGGTCTCTCCCCCACGGCTTCCTGTTGGGGTGTCCTAGGCCCCAACCCAGAGCTGGGCACTTCCCTCCCTGACACAGGGACCTGGACCCGCTCTGGCCTGCCAGAGGCAGACATGGTGCCCCTGCTGCTGCTGCTGCTGCCCCTGCTGTGGGGGAGTGAGTGGGCTAAGGGAGGGGGGCTGGGCAAGTGGGGGAGGGTCTCGGGCTGCATCTGAGCCTCTGTGTCCCCCTCCACCAGGGTCCCTGCAGCAGCCGCGTGGCTTGGAGCTCCGAGTGCAGGAGACAGTGACCATGCAGGTGGGTCTGTGTGTCCACGTGTCCTGCTCCTTCTCCCACTCTCGGAGTTGGCAGGCCTCCTATAGTGAACTCTACACTTACTGGTACCGGGATGGGGACAACACAGCTTATGATGCTCCTGTGGCCTCGAACGAGCCAGATAAACCGGTGAAGAGAGAGTCCCAAGGCCGAAGGCCGCTTCCTCCTTGCGGACCCCAGGACCAACAACTGCTCCCTGCAAATCAGAGACGCCAGGAGGAGTGACGCAGGACGCTACTTCTTCCGAGTGGAGAGAAGAGATCCTGAATATAAGCCCCTGGGATATAATTACCAAGATAAGATGCTGGATTTGCAGGTGACAGGTATGGCAGGGGCCTCGGAGAGGACCCAGGGACATGGGACCTCATCTAAGAGCAGGAACAGGACAATGGGACACTCCCTGATCCAGACCTTGGGCCCTGGGTGATGGGAAGAGACACAGGGCCAGGGGTGAGCTATAGCCTGAAGCAGGACCTCTCTCAGGGTCCCATTCTGAGCCCAGGCACCTGCCTTTCTCCCCTGCAACTCTGACAGAGAAACCCCACATCCGTATTCTGGGGCCTCTGGAGTCCCGCCGCCCCACACAGCTGGCCTGCAGCCTGCCAGGGGCCTGCGAAGGGGGACGGCCTCTCACCTTCTCCTGGGAGGGAGCCGCTGTGGACTCGCTGGACCCCCAGACCCGCACCTCCTCGGTGCTCACCTTCACCCCGAGGCCCCGGGACCATGGCACCAACCTCACCTGTCAGGTCCAAGTCCAAGGATCTTCGGTGGCCATGCAGAGAACCATCCGGCTCAATGTCTCCTGTGAGTGTTGGGGGGGTGGCTGGGTCCATGGGGGCAGTGGGGTGACGTGTGTGTGTGTGTGTGTGTGTGTGTGTGTGTGTGTGGAGGCTGAGCTAACCTGGGAACACTCCTGCATGGATCTGCGTGTAGGTGGGGAGTGGGCCAGAAGGACAGCTCTTCCCTCTTCCCGGTTCCCACCACCCCTCCTTGGGATTGGGGTGACTTCCATCTGAAGTGGGGCCCTGTCTTTTTACCCAGATGCCCCAGAGAACCTCACCATAAGCTTCTCCTTCAGAAACGACACAGGTAGGAAAGAACCCCTCCTCTCTGGCTGGGACCTGCCCGGGGCCCTGGTGGGGCAGAGGTTGGAGCAGGAGTTTGAATGGGTTCAGACATGGGAAGGGCAAGGATGGAAGTCATCACCCCAGTCCCTCACCTCCGGGTGCCTGACCTGTGTTACCTCTGTCTCTCTCTCTCTCACAAAACCCTTCTCCCCAAAGTCTTTAAGAATCTGCAAACCACATCCCTTTCCTCCTGGAGGGTCAGACCCTGAGGCTGCTCTGTGTGGCTGACAGCTACCCACCTGCCGAGCTGAGCTGGATCCGGGGGTCCCCAGGCCTGAAAGCCATCCCCATCTCCAGCACCGCGATCCTGGAGCTGCCTCGTGTGGGGCCTGCACAGGAAGGAGAGTTCACCTGCCAAGCTCGGAACCTGCTGGGCTCCCAAAGTGTCTCTCTCAGCCTCTCCGTGGTCTGTGAGTGGGGAGACCCCAGGGGGCAGGACAGCTGGGTTCTGGGGAGATGAGAGTCCCCGCGGACTCTTCTCCTCGCTCCCCACAGACCCCCCGCAGCTGCTGGGACCCTCCTGCTCCTGGGAGGACCAGGGTGTGCACTGCAGCTGCTCCTCCAGGGCCCAGCCGGCCCCCTCCCTGCGCTGGCGGCTGGGGGCGGGGCTGCTGGAGGGGAACCATGGCAACGCCTCCCATGTGGTCACCACCCACTCAGAGGCGCCCTGGATCAACAGCTCCCTGAGGATCCGCGCTGGGCTCAGCCCTGACCTCAGATTCAGCTGCGAGGCCTGGAATGTGCACGGGGCCCAGAGCGCCTCGGTCCTGCTGCTGCCAGGTCAGGGGTCTTATTGGGGGACAGAGGCCACGGAGAAGGGAGTGGGTCAGAGAGAAGGTGGAGCTGGGGGAGGGGGTCTGCGCAGGGACAGGGGTGATTGCTAGGACTGGGCCTGCATCTCTTACCTGAACAGAATCCACAGCGGGTTCTGGGAAGAGGCGGGAAGAGGAGAGACTGAGTCCTGGGAGTGGGTGGTGTCACCTGAGCTGGTGCTGGAGGAACAAGCCCTGAGCCCATGCAGCCCTCAGCACCAGGGCTCCAGGAGGGCCCCACGTGGGGCTGGAGGCAGCGGGGAGTTCAACTTGCGGGATCAGCACCCGCTGGGCTCCCAGCACGTCTCCTTCAGCCTCTCTGTGCAGAGTGAGTTGCAGGACAGGTGTGGGGGCGGCCACCTGGTCGGGTGTTGGGCTGGGGGTGGACTGAGACCTGGACAACACGCCACCCTTCTCACCTCTTCCCCAGGCAGCCCGCACTCGAGCACATGCGTGACTGAGGAGCAGCAGGGCTCCTGGCCCCTGGTCTTTACCCTGATCAGAGGGACCCTCATGGGGGCTGGCTTCCTCCTCACCTATGTCCTCACCTGGCTCTACTACACCAGGTGAGCAGGCCTGTCTCTCCCGGGGAAGGTCAGGGATTGGCCCTGAGGTCCAGGAGGGGCGGAGCTGTCTGGCTCTGCCTGGAGTTAGAGCGAAAGTGGCCCAGTCTCTGGGCTGAGAACTGTGTTGACCCCGCAGGTGTGGAGGCCCCCGGAACACCAGGCAGAGCTCCTGATGGATCCTCCCTTCCTGTCAAGATGGGACTGAGGTGTGGACACCAGGGTGGAGGGACCCTTCTGGGGCGTCAACGTCAACTTCTCCCTGGAAACTCTTGACTCACCTGTCTCACGTGGACCCTTGGGGTTTCCATTTGTGGAAGTGACTGAGTGACCACAAGGGGAGTCAGTGCCATGGAGAGAAGACGTTTATTCCTTTTACCTCCGGAGAGGAGGGGCCTGCTATGCCCTGGGAAGCCCTGGATTTCCTCAGGAAGCAGCTGCAGGTGCAGGGCAGCCTAGCAAAGCCTTTATTTGGGTTTCCCTGGGAAACACAGAGCAGGGCAGGGTGAGCAGTTTAGGATCAGCTGGTGTGTGTCAACCTGGGGGAGGGGGACCTGTGGGCGTGGTCTCTATTTGTCTGGTCCCAGGTCCTGGGTGATTTGGGGCAGGTTGGGGAGGCTGGGAATGTGAGCTCAGGATGGGTTGTTTTGCATCTGAAATTGTTTGCTGTCTCTGAGAATGGGCCGGCCCTGGGAGGCCCTGTGTCTCCTTGGCTTCCAAGCTGTTGACTAGGTCAAAACATCATAAGATACAGAAATAAACAAGTAATACGCACCCACTGACTGCCCCCTTGTTTCTGCCTGGGCTTCTCCCATTTGACTTGTTCCCCTCACCCCTCTCTTTTTTAAAAAAATATATTTTATTGATTTTTTATAGAGAGGCAGAGAGAGGGATAGAGAATTAGAAACATCGATCAGCTGCCTCCTGCACACCCCCCACTGGGGATGTGCCCACAACCAAGGTACATGCCCTTGACTGGAATCGAACCTGGGACCCTTGAGTGCACAGGCTGACCCTCTATCCACTGAGCCAAACCGGTTAGGGCTCCCCCTCTTTTTTTTCTCTCTGTTGGTTCTGCCCAGTCACATCCCTGCTCCTCTCTGTCCATTCTCAGGCCCAGAAAGGGACTGACGTTGGCAGTTATCCGCCCCTTGCCCAGCAGTTACCTGTTACCACCTGAGTTTCTGGTCTCCCATCTGTAGGTGCTGATACACAGTAGACTTAGGAGCGCCTCGTCTTTCCCTCCTCATAGACGCCTACCTCAGAATTATTGTTATAACACATCCCAGCATGTAATCACAAATGAAAACGTTTCTGTGATATCACAGGACCATTGATTTAATCTGTAGTGTTGGTGGGAGTTTCTTGAGTCCAGTTGCATCTGGTTCTCCTCTCTTTGTTGTTGCTTTTGTCGAACCTGTTTCAAGTAAAGGATTTTGTTTATTCCTTGTCATTATCCTTCAATTGGTATTGATATCTTTTCTTAGTTTTAAAAAATATTTTTATGAAGTTCTGAGAGGAAGTTGGAGGGAAAGGGAGAGATAGAAATATCAATGATGAGAGAGAGTCATGGGTCGCCCGTTTTCTCCACGTCCCCTTCTGGGGATGAAGCTGTCACCCAGGCATGTGGCCTGACCTGGAATCGAACCATAACCTCCTGGTTTATAGGTGGACATGACACTCAGCTCCTGAGCCACACCGGCCAGGCTATATCTGTTCATGAATAACAAAATATTGCAACTTTTAAGACACATCGTCTCTCCATTTTGTATTATTACGTTCATATATATTTTTTTCTTTTCATTTTAAGTTTTTAATGAAAGTTGTGTATAAGATTACTTTATTCCTCCATCTTCTCAATTGTTTCTTCCTTGTATTTTCCCTTTTCCTTTCCTACTTGGCGAGATTTGGCTTTACGTTCAAGGATCTTTTTGCGGTCTTTGTCCAGCTTTAGTCCAGTGATCACCACCTTGCTGGGGTGAATGCCCACGTGAACAGTGGTACCATTAGCTTTCTCGCGTTGCACTCGTTCAGTGTAGATGGCATATTTCTTCCTGTAAACCTGGACTGCTTTGCCAATTTGCTGCCCTTTGTAATGCCCTCCAACAACCTGAACTTCAGCATCCTTTCGGATGGGCATGGACCGAACATTGTACTTCTGTCTCAGCTCTTTGGAAAGAGGAGACGACATAATCTTCCTTCGAATGTGGGAAGGTGCATTGAAATGCCTTTTACGGTTCTTGCTCCGGTCAAAAGTCACAAAGGGATTAAACTTCATTTTGACCGCTGGCGCTCCTACGATGGCCGCAAGAGGGAAGAGCCATATATCTTCTATCCATTAATTTGATAAACTTTAGAGAACATTAATAATTACTTGGATGTAGACAATTATTTTATTTCCTGATTTATTGAGATTTTTTTTTAAACAGAATGCATGCAAGGGTATGGTATGCAATGTGCATATTTGACATACCTATATAGTGAAGTGATTACCATGAAAAGGTTCATAAACACTTCTATACTCTCATAATTATCATTGTTATGGTTATAGCACGAATGATGGATAAGCATAACAACTCTCAGGTATATAATACAATACTGTTAATTGTAGTCATCATGCTGTCCAGTTATCCCCAGGAATTACTCATCATGTAGCTGTAAGTTACCCTTGACCAACACCTTCCCATTTCCTCACCCCCAGCCCTTGCATCACCATTCTACTCTGTTTCTGTGAGTTCAGCTTCTTCAGATTATACTGTGAGAACATACTCCAGATACACAATGACTATTTGAAAAATATCCCTCACAGTTATGTTTCTCTCATGCAGTTCTAGGTTTCTATCACAAAATCACTTTCCTCTATGTACAGATGGACTCAAAATGTATTAAAGACCTAAATATAATACCCACAAGCATACAATTCTTATAGGGAAACATAGGGAGAAAGCCTGTGAGGTGCGCTTTGCAATGATTTCCAGGATATTTACATGAAAAGCACAGAACAGGAAAGCAAACATAGACAAATGGGACCATGCCCAACTTCAAAACCTTAACACAAAAGGACACTATGAGCAGACTCCAGAGGCCACCTGCAGAACGGAGAGAAGATGTATCTGATGAGGGGCTGATATCCACAATACATGACAAACTCATACAGGACAGCGTAAGAAACCCAAATAACAGGATTGCAGAATGGGCTAATAACTTGAATAGACATTTCTCCAAAGGTGATGTACAAACGGCCAACCAAGTCACGAAGAGAGACGCAGCATCAGCAATCGTACAGAACTACAAACGGAAGCCCTGGCTGGGTAGCTCAGTTGGTGAGAGTGTCTTCCTGATACACCCAGTTTGCCAGTGCCATCCCGGTTAGGGCACCTACAACCATCAACCAAGGAGTGCATAAATCAAAGACTGTCATGAGTGATCACCTCACCCCCTTTAGGATGACCACTAAGAAATGAAACCACAGAAACTACCAGGTGCTGGTGAGCATGTGCAGGAGCTGGAGCCATTCTGCACATTTGGGGGGATGGTAAGAGGGTGTCCCGGCTACGGAAAACAGCATGGCAGTTCCTCCAACAACTAGAAATAGAATTACCATGTCATGTAACATCTCCTTTTGAGGTTATATGTCCAAAAGAACTGAAAGCAGGAACTCAAAAAGATCTCTGCGCACCCGTATTTATAGCAGCATTATTGACAATAGTCAAAATCGGTCGGCAACCCAAATGTCCATTGATGGATAAATGCATTAGAAAAGGTCATGGCCAGCTGGGGTGGCTCAGTGGTTGGGTGTCGACCTATGAACCATGAGATCACGGTTCCATTCCTGGCTGCAGGATCCATCCCAAGTATGGGGCACACGGGAAGTGGCTGATCAGTGATTCTCTCTCATCATTGATGTTTCCATCTCTCTCTCCTTTTCCCTTCCTCTGAAATCTATAAAAACGTATTTGAAGTAAAAGGTCCTATGTCTTAGGCTGGTCTGAATATTTTAACAAAAGACCATAGACTGGTGGTTTATAAATAGCAGGAATTTATTGCTCCAAGACCTGGAGGCTGGAAGTCTTTCTCTCCCCAACCCTCTCTCTCTTCCACTCTCTCAAAACTGAATGGAAAAAAATATCCTTGGGTGAGGATTAATGAGAAAAAAAAAAGGAAAAAAAAAAGAGAAAGACATTACAAACTCATACAAGACAACATAAGAAACCCAAATAACACAATTGAAGAATGGGCTAAAACCTTGAATAGACATTTACCCTAAGACGATGTCAAATGGCCAGCAAAGTCATTAAAAGAGACGCCACATCAGTAATCCTAAAGGACTGTAAAAGAACTCCTTAGGCCGGTAGGAGTCTTGCTTGGTGCATCAGTGCATTAATATTCAAAACCCCAAATCAGATGCCTACAGGGACAAGGAAGGAAGATGTGAAGGAGCATAGTAGGCCCGACGTACAGAACATGATGGGGGAGGGTAGTGACACAGAGCTCCAATGGCCACACACCCAAAATTCGCGGGAGAAATTTTAGGTCATGTGAGTTTCACCTCCACAAACGTTTCGTCATTAGCCTATTTGGAATATACACACAGCCATACACACACACACACACACACACACACAGAGTCCTCTCTCTGGGGTGAATTCTGTGGCCCTTCTCGAATGTGAAAATGGTTGCTTCCTTCCCCCAGTTCTTTCCTGTGGGTTGCTTTAGGAAGGGCCTTGTGCTCTGAGGTGAGTCAGCCTGGTCCCTGGTCTGTCCCTGAGGCCCCTCTTGCCTGGCACAGGTTATGGGGAAATTTCCTCTTCTGCTTTTCTGTCTATACCTTGTGGCTTGGAGGGAGGGAGAGAGAGAGAGAGACAGAGAGGCACATCAATGTGAGAGAGAAACCTAAATCGGTTGCCTCCCATACTTGCCCTGAGCTGGTATGGAACCCGAGGTATGTGCCCTGACCGGGAATTGAACCTGCAACCTATTTGCTGTAGGGACAATGCTTCCACCAATGGAGCCATCAGGGCTCTCTATTTCCACCTGCAGTGTCCTCCCACACAGATTCGTCTTTCCTCCCCGGAGGAAGGGCACAGCATAGCTTTGCGACGTGCATCTCTGAATATTCCAGGAACGTCCTAAGTTTCGATGTGTCCACGGCACCCTTTAGACCACCCTGTTTTTCATTGCTCACTGTGCTATACGGATGCATTGGAGTTTTGCAATTTAATTTTGCCTCTAGAAACCTTGCTGACTCTACTCAAGCCCCTACAGGCGCCTGTATGTACTTGTGGATTTTCCTATATAGACCCAATCCTTGATGAAGAAAGTCAGCTTTATGTTCTTTTGGATTTTCATAGCTTTTACATATTGTGCTTGCCTGGCTGGACTCGAACCCGGTGCTGCTGTGTGAGGTGTGGCGCTTGCTGAGCACACCCTCTATCCCGCCAGGGGAGCATCCTGCATCCCTAGCTGAGTGTGAGTGTTATCCTGAAGGCCCTTGACATCCCCCTCCCCCCTCTTTCCTCTCCCCTCTTCGCTCTTTGGTTCCTCTCTTGAGATTTCATCAGTCAAGGCCAGCGAGGCACCCAGAAGCCCCACTCTGTACTGCAGCAGCGGGAATGTAATGTCAGGGTTTGTTATGCCCGGGTTGGGACACAAATGGAGCAGAAAGGGAGCGCTTCTATCAGCCTGGGTGGGGCTCTGACAAGGGACCCAGCGATGAGGGGCCATGAAGTTGGATTTTCATGAGTTTTCAGGCAGCGATGTTGCTGCTGTGCTGAGGTCCCACTAAATAGGGCGTCCATTTCCGACCCTCAGACCCTCAGACCCTCGAAGCCGACACAGGTGCGTCCCATGTCCCCAAGAAGCCCTCAGAGCAAAGGCCTTTAACTGTCAGCTTTGCCCCTGGGTTCCGCCCTCCACTGGACTTGGGTCTAATTTCCTTTCTCTTTTGCCAGCACTCGGTCTAAAAAAACATTAAAATTATTCTTTTTTAGAAAGTTCGACAGTTCCAGTTGGAGGGCGAGTTCCCCCAAGTCACCAGGACCAGCTCCGACTGTGCTGGCCACTGGGTGACCTCCTTCTCCACTTCAACCTCCTCTGTAAGGAGATCACTTCCAGATTCACACCTGGACAAGCCACTCAACCTCCTGGGACCTCAGTACATTTACCTGCAGGGTCAGGTGGGGGTGGGGTTGTGTGGGGGAGACAGGAAGATTTCTCAGCCACCTCATCCCCCAACTCCTGTCAAGGCCAAGTTCCCCTTCTAGCCTGGCCACAGTCTCTCCACCAGGACTTCCTGTTGGGGTGTCGTAGGCCCCACCCAAGAGCTGGGCACTTCCCTGCCTGGCACAGGGACCTGGACCCGCTCTGGCCTGCCAGAGGCAGACATGGTGCCCTTGCTGCTGCTGCTGCCCCTGCTGTGGGGGGGTGAGTGGGCTGAGGTAGGGGGGCTGGGCCCGTGGGGGAGGGTTTTGGGCTGCATCTGAGCCTCTGTGTCCCCCTCCACCAGGGTCCATGCAGCAGCGATCAGACTATGAGCTCCGAGTGCAGGATTCGGTGACAGTGCAGCTGGGTCTGTGTGTCCACGTGCCCTGCTCCTTCTCCTTCCCACGGAATTTGCGGACTTCCTTTACCAAAGTCTACACCTACTGGTACTGGGACGGGGACAGAACAAACCGTGATGCTCCTGTGGCGTCGAGCAACCCAGATAAACCGGTGAAGAGAGAGTCCCAAGGCCGCTTCCTCCTCGCGGACCCCAGGACCGGCAACTGTTCCCTGCAAATCAGAGATGCCAGGAGGAGTGACGGAGGACGCTACTTCTTCCGATTGGAGATAGGAAATCCTCAATATAATTACCAAGGATATAAGTTCCAAGGATATAATTTCCAAGATAAGATGCTGGATTTGCAGGTGACAGGTACAGTAGGGGCCTGGTAGAGGATCAGGGACATGGGACCCCGTCTTAGAGCAGGAACAGGACACTGGGGCACTCCCTGATCCAGGGCCCGGGCCCTGGGTGATGGGAAGAGACACAGGGCCAGGGGTGAGCTCTGACCTGAGGCGAGGCCTCTCTCAGGGGCCCACTCTGAGTCCCCACCCCTGGAGTCTTTCTTCCCCTCAGCTCTGACAGAGATACCCCACATCTGGATAAGGAAGCTTTTAGAGTCCGGCCGCCCCACACAGCTGACCTGCAGCCTGCCAGGGGCCTGCGAAGGAGGACGACCTCTCACCTTCTCCTGGAAGGGAGCCACTGTGGAGTCGCTGGACCCCCAGACCTTCCGCTCCTCGGTGCTCACCTTCACCCCAAGGCCCCGGGACCATGGCACCAACCTCACCTGTCAGGTCCAAGTCCAAGGATCTTCGGTGGCCATGCAGAGAACCATTCGGCTCAATGTCTCCTGTGAGCGTTGGGGGGGTGGCTGGGTCCATGGGGGCAGTGGGGTGACGTGTGTGTGTGTGTGTGTGTGTGTGTGTGTGTGTGTGGAGGCTGAGCTAACCTGGGAACACTCCTGCATGGATCTGCGTGTAGGTGGGGAGTGGGCCAGAAGGACAGCTCTTCCCCCTTCCCGGTTCCCACCACCCCTCCTTGGGATTGGGGTGACTTCCATCTGAAGTGGGGCCCTGTCTTTTTACCCAGATGCCCCAGAGAACCTCACCATTAGCTTCTCCTTCAGAAACGACACAGGTAGGAAAGAACCCCTCCTCTCTGGCTGGGACCTTCCCCGGGGCCCTGGTGGGGCAGAGGTTGGAGCAGGAGTTTGAATGGGTTCAGACATGGGAAGGGCAAGGATGGAAGTCATCACCCCAGTCCCTCACCTCTGGGTGCCTGACCTATGTTCCACACACCTCTCTCTCTCTCTCTCTCTCTCTCCCTCTCTCTCTCTCTCCCCCCGCCCCCCTCAAAATCATTCTCCCCCAAGCCTTTAAGAATCTGCAAAACACATCCCTTTCCATCCTGGAAGGTGAGGATTTGAGACTGCGTTGTGTAGCTGATAGCAATCCCCCTGCAAAGCTGAGCTGGTTCTGGGTGTCCCCAGGCCTGAAAGCCACACCCATCTCCAGCACCGAAATCCTGGAGCTGCCTCAGGTGGGGCCTGCACAGGAAGGAGAGTTCACCTGCCAAGCTCGGAACCTGCTGGGCTCCCAAAATGTCTCTCTCAGCCTCTCCGTGACCTGTGAGTGGGGAGACCCCAAGGGGAAGGACAGCTGGGTTCTGGGGAGATTAGAGGCCCCACTGATCCTTCTCCTCGCTCCCCACAGATCCCCCGCAGCTGCTGGGACCCTCCTGCTCCTGGGAGGACCAGGGTCTGCACTGCAGCTGCTCCTCCAGGGCCCAGCCGGCCCCCTCCCTGCGCTGGCGGCTGGGGGCGGGGCTGCTGGAGGGGAACCATGGCAACGCCTCCCACACGGTCACCTCCAGCTCAGAGGGGCCCTGGACCAACAGCTCCCTGAGCCTCCGCGAGGGGCTCAGTGAGGTACTCAGACTCAGTTGCGAGGCCTGGAACGTGCACGGGGACCAGAGCGCCTCTCTCTTGCTGCTGCCAGGTCAGGGGTCTTATTGGGGGCAGAGTCTTTGGGTGAAAGGAGTGGGTCAGATAGAAGGTGGAGCTGGGGGAGAGGGGCTGTGTCTTGGGCTGGAGTGATTGCTAGGACAGGGCCTGCATTTCCCCCCAAAATATTTTTATTGATTTTAGAAAGAGAGAGGGAGAGAGAGATAGAAACAGCAATGATGAGAAGGAATCATTGATCGGCTGCCTCCTGCACGGCCCCCCACTGGGGATCGAGCCCACAACCTGGGCATGTGACCTTGACCAGGGTTCGAACCGGGATCTCCTGGTTCATAGGTCGATGCTCATCCACTGAGCTAAGCCGGGCTCTGGTTGAGCAGAACCGACAGCGGGTTCTGGGAAGAGGTGGGAAGAGGAGAGACCGAGTCCCGGGAGTGGGCGTCTCACGCCCCTCTCCTCCGCAGGGAAGGCGGTGCCCCAGGCAGGAGTGGTTCCTGCGGCTCTTGGAGGTGCTGGTGCCATGGCCCTGCTGTCCCTCGGTTTGTGTCTCCTCTTCTTTTGCATGTAAGCCGCTGTGGCAGGGAGCCGTGTCCTAGGGGTTTGGAAAAGGTCATGGAATTTCACCAACACAAAGCTTAGTACATCCGGGGGGGAGGCGGAGAGGGGTAACGGCTTTATTGAGGTAAAACTCCGATGTATTCAAAGTGTACAGCTCAGTGGCTTTTCCTTCAGTCACACAGCTGTGCACCCATCACCACGGCCAAGTTTAAAACTTGGTCATTAGCCTGAAAAAGAAAAAAAGTGATAGAAACTCACAACCCTGTATCGTCATCCTCCTGCATCCGCCCCCAGCCCCACGCAGCTAGTATTTCCCGTGTCTCTAGATTTGCCCATTCTGACATTTCATAGAAATGCAATGATATAATACATGTTTATTGTGACTGACTTCTTTCATGTAGCCTGAGATTTTCAAGGTTCATGTGTCAGCCCTGCATTGCTTTTTATTTACAAATATATTCCATGGTATGGATGGGACACATTTTTATTTGTCCGTTCCTTCATTGATGGACATTTGGGTTGCTTGGACTTTTTGGCTACCAGGAATCACATTGATGATGGCTCATGCAGAAGTCTCTGCATGTGAGAGGGGCCTTGGTGATGGACATTCAGTCTAGGCCAAGCCCCTGGATAATTCAGGGGGACGGGGTCCTCAGCTGCATGTCAGGAGGGTCTCCGAGTCTGGCCTCAGGGTCTGGATGCCTCCGTTGTCCATCAGGGAGTGGGGGCAGGTGCCCACCTGGGCCTGAGCCATTCTGACTGCTGACGTCTTCCCTTAGCATGAAAGCCCGCAGGAGGCAAGCAGCCAGGAGACCAAAGGTCACGAAAGATGAAGAGCCGGTCATGGGCACAGTCACCTGGGTGAGTGACATGGGTGTCTTCTCTTGTTGTGTAGGGGGGCTAGGCATGTCCATTCAAGGAGTCCAAGCTGAGCTCCTCTGCAGTTCCCCAAACCCGCTCCTCTGTGGTCAGCTGGACAGGCAGCTGGGAGTTGACTTCCCCTTAATTCCCAGAACCCATGTCAGCCTCCTGCCCCAGCCACACTGACCACTGAGCCCACCTCACCTCTCTGATAGGCCCAGGCCGCCAGAACCGTCTCCCCAAAACTATTACTTTCTACCCATGGTGGGCATGTTCCTTCACCTCCCTTTACTGCAGATTCTCTATCTGTAAATGGGGACAATGAGACTATCATGCTTAGCGAGTTTCTGAGGGAATGAAATATAGTTACTAGGCCTTGGATACGGTCTAATCAACATCTGCAATACTCTCAAAAAATAAAAAAAAATTAGAAAGAAAAAACAGCAGGCTTGAGCAGGAAGGAGGACGGTCTTCAAGATGAAAGTCCACCCTTCTCCTAGGTTGCAGCGCCTGAATAAGTCTCTTTCATCTCGCACCAAAAGAACAAAACCCCCAAAAACCAACAAAAGAAAAACTTTTTAATGAATGAGCGAATAGTCGAGTCTATGAGAACTGTATGTGCACTAAACAGGGATCCTCAAACTTTTCAAACAGGGGGCCAGTTCACTGTCCCTCAGATTGTTGGAGGGCCGGACTATAGTTTTTTAAAAAAACTATGAACAAATTCCTATGCACACTGCGGGCCCGGGACGAGTCGGCCGCTCAGCAGGACAGGCAGCGGCACCCGGCGGGCCGGATAAATGTCCTCGGCGGGCCGCAGGTGGCCCGTGGGCCGTAGTTTGAGGACCCCTGAAGATGAGTGGAAAACTGTTCCAACTTTTCTTTGGGACCATGTCTGCCTCATTCCTCTGCGACGCCCTTCTCTCCCCTTGGCTCAGGGTTCCAAGAAAAATCTCCAGCCAGACGGGCCCCCAGACCACGTGTCACCTGCGGAGAAGGGTCCTCTGTCGGGGGAGCAGCAGGAGCTCCACTACGCCAACCTCACCTTTGAAGGCATGAAGCCATGGGGTCCTCGGGGCCCGGAGGCCACCAGCACCCACGAGTACTCGGAGATCAAGGGTGCAGGCAAATGAGGACTGGCTCCGAGCTCGGTCCCGGCCAGAGGCATCACAGCCCCTTCGGCAGGGGAAAGAAGTCCAGGACTCATTGCGGGAGCATGAGGAGACCCTAATGGCCCGGTGAACATGAACGGCTCTCTCACGTCCACCTGCACCTGTGCTTCAGGTGAGCTGCTCCGTGACGCCGTCTCTCATCCCTCCTGCTCCCCGCCAGAACGTCGCTTCCTGGAGCCTGGCACATTGTCTCGGGTGGTCTGGGCTTCCTAATAAATCCCGTCTTCTCGTAGTTCTCTGGGTGGCTGTCTCCCGGATGGCACCCCGACCGATGAGCAATGACCAATTACACAGACTACAATTTAGACCCTGGGTAGTCTTCTCCTCCTCCAGGTACATTTCCTGTGGCCTGTGGCAGGTGAGTCACTACCATCCCATCAAGGATTGAGGGAATTCAAAACCGGGCTTCAGGCCCTATGGCGTCTCATCCGTTTTCAGTCCTAACCACAAGATGGGCCATGTTCCTTGGCAAGACCTCTTTTCGGCCCCGTGAGATTCTTCCTCTTCTTCTTCTTCTTCCACATTTTTATTGATTTCCGAGAGGAAGGGAGAGGGAGAGAGAGATAGAAACATCAATGATGAGAGAGAATCATGGACCGGCTGCCTTCTGTGTGCCCCCTACCGGGGACTGAGACCGAAACCCGGGCGTGTGCCCTTGACGGGAATCCAACTCAGGACCCTTCAGTCCACAATCCAAAGTTCTATCTGCTGAGCCAAACCGGCGAGGGCCCCGTGAGATTCTTGAATGTTCTACTTAGCTTCTCTGTGACTGCTCAGAGTCAGCAGTCTATTTGAATAAAAAAAGTGGCTCCAAATACTTGCCTCATCGCTGTTGACTTCCTGCTTCTTCCATCTTCACTGTGCAAATTTTCTTTTTGTCGACTCCAATCATTAAAAAAAAAATTTTTTTTAATCCAGCTTTCCTAGTTTTTCTTTTTCTTGGCCTGGCTTGCTGGGCTCTTAAGGACAACTGTCTCCATGCTGTGGTCCACTAAGGCCACAGGATCCTTTCCCCAATCTGAATTTTTAACCTTTATGTAGAATAAATTAAAACTTAGAATTTATTTCTGTGACCTACCAGCTCCAAATACAATATCTCAACCCAACTTCTGATACTTCATTTCTTCATTTCAGCTGAAGAAATGGACTTGGCATTCTTCCAGGCACAGAAAAGGATCACTGATCATTTTCCGTTGCCCAGAGCTCCGTGACAGTACAAGAAAGGGTTTAAAAGCAAAATAAGGGGGAGGAAGTCAGGGAAGGGCAGGAGTCTGACAGGCTTTCTGGAGGGGGTGAGGGTAGACTCAGCCCTGAGGGGCAAGGGACCCAGTGACCTCTAGAAATGCATTGTGTCTCTGAAGCTGTCTCCTCTGCCCTAGGATGAGGGAGGTTCCAGGGGGAGACTGAGGAGGAGTTTGGCCGCACCTCCGTCCTGTAGGACAGAATGTCACCAGCCTCATTCCCCAGCCTCACCTCCACAGGAGACAGGGCAAGGCTGGACCTGCAGGGGGCGATGCATCCAACTGGGGAGCTCTTGGCCAGAGGGTAGGCGCTGTCCGTGGTTCTGGAGCACACCTGGGCTCAGCTCTGCCCAGGATCCTAACTCACAAGGCCAAGGTCTCCAGCCTGAGGCCAGCAGGGCACCTAAGTCCAAGGGGCTTTGGAAAGGCTGGGTTCCTCTTGGGAAGGAAAAGCCAGGAGCAGGGGTGGGAGTGGGCTGGGCTCATCTCTGTGCTTTTTTTCTCAACCCTCTGCTTGCCTTATTCTTTTGAACTTGTGCCAGCTAAGTGCCAAGATTCCACTTAGCATTTGCCACCGAAACGTCCCCCAAAAGAGGAAGTTCCCCAGTGAATTGCTACATGTCTTAGGGGATCTGCCAAGTCTGTCAGGCCACCACTAGGAATTAAAATCTCAGTGTGACGTACAGAGAAGGGTAGTTTTGGGGGAAGGTTAGGCCAGTTAAGAAGAAGCAGGGGTCTGGGGAGGCAGCTGGGCATGAAGAGGAAGAATGGGCCCTAGCTGGTTTGGCTCAGTGGATACAGCATTGGCCTGCGGACTGAAGGGTCCCAGGTTTGATTCCAGTCGAGGGCATGTGCCCAGGGTGCAGGCTTGATCCCCAGTAGGAGGTGTGCAGGAGGCAGCCAACCGATGCTTCTCTCTCGTCATTGATGTTTCTCTCTCTCTCTCCCTCTCTGAAATCACTAAAAATATATTTTAAAAAAAGAGGATGAATGGGCAGACACCGGTAATAACAAGAAGAAATACTGATCATATGCATTTATTGCCCAGAGGCTGGGAAGACTGTTAGCTGTTTGCATGTTTTCTCATGGGCACTAGCATGATAGGAGTTCACCTTTCACAATGAACTCTATTTGTGGGGAGGCAAAGCTTTTGAAATATTCATAAATACACTTGGACATTGGCCTTGGCGATGCGCTGTGCTCGGTGCCGGAGATTAAAAATGTACTAAGCAGCCCTGGTCAGGCTAAGCTGGTTGGAACATCTTCCCCACCAAAAGGTTATGGGTTCGATTCTCAATATGTGAACATACTTAAGTTTCGGGTTTGATCCCCAGTTGGGCCATGTACAGGGGGTAACTAGTTGATGTTTCTCTCTCAGATCAAGGTTTCTCTCTCTCCCTCCCTCCTTTCTCTCTAAAACTCAATGTAAAATCTAAAGAACAAAATAAATGATGAACAAAATAGGACCAGTGGAATGGATAAAACGGAACAGAATGACAGATCTCAGAGGGTAGGAAGGGAGAAAGGATGTGAAGAGATCAACCAAAGAGTATATATGTACATATATGCCTATACCATGGACACAGAAAATAATGTGGTGAAGGCCTAGGGGGATAGGTGTAGGGTGGAGGGAGGCAAAGGGGGGAGGGTGGGGTACATCTGGAATAGAGTCAACAATAAAAAAATAAAAAATAAAAGAGCATATCCTCAGGTGAGGATTTTAAAAAAAGTGAACGAAGCAGATTTGACACTGCCTTCAGAGGAAACCAGGACATCCTGTGGAGCCTCAGTTTCTTTTTTTCTATTTTTAAAAACTATATTTGTTATTGATTTCAGAGAGGAAGGGAGAGGGTGAGAGAGAGAGAGGCATCAATGATGAGAGGGAACCGTTGATTGGCTGCCTCCTGCACGCCCCCTACTGGGCATAGAGTCCACAACCCGGGCATGTGCCCTTGACTGGAATCGAACCTGGGATCCTTCAGGCCACAGGCCAACACTCTATCCACTGAGCCAAACCAGCTAGGGCTTCGCAGTGCACTTTTAACTACTTCTAGCTCATAAGTGGCACACTCTGATTCTGTCTGCAGTCATTACCATAAACATTACTGCATCATAATTAAATTATCAAAGTTTTAGTAAAGGAAAACCCCTCTCGCCTCCTAGATAATATGTAAATACTAGGAAATGTATCATCCATCTACCCCATCACAACCGTTTTTGGCTTAGCTCTTATTAGTGTCAGGAATTCAAAACCATATTTTTATTCTACAGGCAATGATTTCCCCCATTTATTTGTTCCAAAACATCTGCATTACTTCCTCATTTTTGAATGATCTCCGCTGAGTATAAATTACACAGGGACATTTAAAGATAGTGTCTGCTTCCTTCTGCTTCCCATGGCTGCTCCTGAAAAGTCAGTTACACTGCTCTGAGTGAGTCCTCATTTGCCTGCATGCCTGATCTTTGAGTACTCAGGGCTGCTGGTGGCCTCCGGGCCCCGAGGCTCCTGTGTCTTCATCTCATAAAACCTGAGGTTGGCGTAGTAGAGCTCTTGTCGTTCCCCGGAGGGAGGGGCATCCTACACTGGGGGCGCTTGGTCTGGAGCCTGCCTGGCCCTGGCTTTTCCTGGGAACCCTGAGTGAAGGGGTGAGAAGGGAGTCAGAGAGGAATAAGGCAGACATGGTCCCAAGAGGAAGTTGGGGTAATGGGACAGTTTTTATTCTTCCTCTTATTCCACACGCACACGTCTTAGGAACTCAAGGATTCCCACGTGCATTTGACTTTCTGTAATATTACAAATGATTAGACCTTATTGAGGGCTTACCAATCACCCAGCACGAATGATACTCTCATTATCCCCATTTCCAGATGGGGACACTGAGGTGAGGAGGGGTGAAGGAGCATGCCCACAAAGGGTAGAAAGTAATAGTTTGGGGAGATGGTTCTGGCAGCCAGGGCCTATCACCTCAACCAGTTTGGACTTGGGTTTTAGTATTGCCATGAATTTAAAAACTGTAGTTTTATTCTATAGGCAATGAGTTTCCCATTTTTTTGTTTGTTTTAAAGATCTGTGTTACTTCCTCATCTTTGACTGCTCTCTACTGAGTATCCTATAAAATAAAGAGGTAATATGCAAATTAACTATCACTCCAACACACAAGATGGCCATCCCTATGAGGACAGAAGATGGCCACCACAAGATGGCCGGCAGGGGAGGGCAGTTGGGGGGAACCAGGCCTGCAGGGGACGGCAGTTGGGGGAGACCAGGCCAGCAGGGGAAGGCAGTTAGGGGCAACCAGGCTGGCAGGGGAAGGCAGTTGCAGGGGAGGCGGGGGGGACCAGACCTGCAGGGGAGGGCAATTGGGGGCAAACAGGCCAGCAGGGGAGGGCAGTTAAGCATCAATCAGGCTGGCAGGGGAGTGGTTAGGGGTGATTAGGCTGGCCCAGCAGAAGCGGCTAGGGGCAATTAGGCAGGCAGGCGAGCAGTTGGGAACCAGCAGTCCTGGATAGTGAGAGGCCCGATCCCGGGCCTAAACAGGCAGTTGGACATCCCTCAAGGGGTCCCAGATTGGAGAGGGTGCAGGCTAAGCTGAGGACCCACCCCCCTGCCCGTGCATGACTTTTGTGCACAGGGCCTCTAGTAGATTATAAAGTGATACTTAAAGATAGTATTTGCTTTCTTCTGCTTTCTCTCATTGCTATGGATAATTCAATTACCCTGCTCTGCTTTTGAATGTAATCTGTCTTTTTCTCTCTGGCTGCTGTTCAGATTTTCCCCTTGTCTTCGGTTTTCTTTGACTCACCCTGACCCTTATTCAACTTCAATGTGGGAGTGGCCTCCTTTGAAACTCCCCACCTTGGACAGGGCCTGTCTTGGCTCTCATTTCCAGGCCACAGAGGCCACAAAACCAAAGCTCACATGATCTGTATGGGCAAATGCCAGTGGGAAGTTATTTTTGGCTTAGATATTCTACCTAATTTTTTGGATCCAAGCTTATTTGAAATTCCATCCTAAGAAGGTCCCATTTACTTTTTTGTTCAGTTCTTCTATACTTTTAAAATGAGGGATTTTATTTTTTCTATTCCTTTTTTTTCTTTCTTTCCTTCTTTCCTTCCTTCTTTCTTTCCTTCCTTCCTTCCTTCCTTCCTTCCTTCCTTCCTTCCTTCCTTCCTTCCTTCCTTCCTTCCTTCCCACCAATGGTTTTGTTATTTTTCAGCACACGTCTTGAGCAGAATGATTTCACCTGGTATTAAACAAGAGTCACAATTCAACATCTTACCACACTGAAAGTGGGGTTTCTGTAGTGGATGTGGGGGCCAGTGCCCTCCTAGTCCCACAGTGCAAATGTCCACTGCTTTCCTTGGAGCCACTCTCCAAAGTTTAGGGAATAACTTACCTGGGTTTGGTGCTTGTTTTGTTCACTGGGACAGTCACCTGGGCCCATACTACTGTGGCCACCAGAGCCAGTGTTGTGGCTGGACCAGCCCACGTGGTTCTTACTATGATTTTAAGACACACATAAGCCACACCGTAAGGCAACGTTGAAAACACAGGTTTGTTACAGTGGTTCTCCCCCTCCTTTTCCCCCCCGTTGTGCTTTCCGTGGTTTCTGTAACCTGTGGTCAACCAAGGTCCGAAAATACTAAATAACCAATTGCAGAAATAAACAATTCGTAAGTTTTGAAATGTTCTGAATCGTGCGATGATTCTCGTGCTCCCGGTCTGTCCTGCTGAGAGGTGAGCCATGCGTTTGTCTGGTGTCTCCACTCTGTATACACCACCCACTTGTTAGTCACTGAGGAGCTGTCTAGGTTACCAGATCACCTGTCGTGGTGTTGTGGTGCTTGTGTTGAAGTCACTGTTACAGTAGCCCAAGGCTACGGCACCATCCCCACGTCCTTCACCGCCCTTCAGCCCATCATGGAGGCATTGTGTGTCATTTCACATCAGTGTAGGCAGGAGGGTGAGTACAGCACCAGGAGCTATTTTGAGAGAGGGAGAGACCACATTCACATAACCTTCATTACAGCGTATTTGTTATAATTCTTCTGTTATATTATTCGTTGTTATTGTTCAGGTCTAATTGACACATCCAAATTTTATCCTTGGTGTGTATAGGGGGAAAAAAAACCATACTATATATAAGGTTTGGTACCATCTGTGGTTGAAAGCATCCACTGGGGATCTTGGGATATATCTCCCGGGGGTAAGGGGGGCAATTGTATTTATAAGTCCTGGAGGACACACAACACACCGAGGGCCGCTCAGCAGGTAGAGAGACAGAGAGGACCTAGTGTTGAGCTTCTATTGGGGTGGAGGTTGCGGTGCCTAGCGTGTTGCAGGTTCTCTGTTGGTGAACTTAAAACGTAGGAGCAGGAATTAAAGTTCAGGAAGGGAAAAGCAGAGTTACTCAAGTGATCAGTTATCTAGGCCACCCAGAGCTTTCTAAAAGGGAACTTCGTGCCTTAGCCGGTTTGGCTCAGTTGGTTGGGGCGATGTCTCTCGTACACCGGCAGGTTGGGGGTTCGATTCCTGGTCAAGGCACATACTTAGGTTTCAGCGTAGATTCTCAGTCGGGGCATGTATGGGAAACAACCAACTGATGTTTCTCTCTCACGTCAATGTTTCTCTCTCTCTCTCTCTTCCCCTCTTTCTGGAAAAAAAAAATCAATAAAATCTCCTCGTATGAGGACTAAAAAAGGAAAAAATTATTGTTAGGCAGTTATGCTAGCTACCGTATTGCTGGTGAATGTTGGCTGCATCTGTTTTAGAACTTTCTTTTAAAAAAGTAATTCAACTATAGAGGAGGAAGAATATGCACTCTTTCTTCAGTCCACCCTCTCAATTCCAGTCTGTCCAAGCAATCAGGGTTGAAGACATGAAGGTGTGCGCCAGATGAGGGCAAGCAAGGAGGTGTGGCCTCCATGAGAGGGGTCTCAAATGGCAACGATTTCTGTGGAGGATTTAAGGAAAAAGGCCACGGGGAGAGGGTGGGTGAGTAGATACATGCCAGGGGAAGGTGCCTGCGATGTACTGTCTAAAGCGAGGGAGCCAGGAAGGGGTGTGTGTGGACAGAGTCAGGGTCAGCTCTCCGGCTTGTCCCAATGCGCCACCCACACAGGAATCGGGAGGACCGGTGGGAGGCGCTCTCTTGCGCCCCCTGCAGTGCTGCGAGCCCTACAGGAAACACTCTATGGTCACAGC
The DNA here is from genome assembly GCA_026230045.1 of Corynorhinus townsendii. Taxonomy (NCBI): domain Eukaryota; kingdom Metazoa; phylum Chordata; class Mammalia; order Chiroptera; family Vespertilionidae; genus Corynorhinus; species Corynorhinus townsendii. The sequence continues at coordinate 48,151,924 of JAPDVU010000011.1, read as the reverse complement.
AGAGCTCTATGGTCCTTTCAGCCCCGCCCCTTAACTTCAGCCTCTGAAAAGGGCTTCCTCCAGGCTTCTCTCTTGCTCAACGTGTGCCCGCGGCTCGCCCAAACAAGGCAACCCTTTCTTTTTGCCTGAATAAGTCTTTTTGGAAGAGGCACCTCCCACCAACACCAGAGAGGTTAGCGGACAGCCCCCCATGAGTCAGTGGGAGAGGGCTGCTCCTGACCTCCATTCTTGTCTCCTCCTGTAAATGAATTTGTTACCAAAGACCTTGACTGCGTTGTGAAAAGCCGATTTATTAAAGCATTGAAAGCATGCACCTTCGTTGAAAAAGCAAAGCACGCAAACCTACCTTATTTCTTCCGGCTTGGAGCACAGATGGGCTTTTCTGGCTAATTTAGAAACGGGAGGCGATCTGAGGCTTTGTACACCCTCCCGTCTATAGGTTTCAGAATTCCTTTGCTGACTATTTTGGTACAGATTCATTCTCAAGGCCCCTTTCAACGTTGTAGTGGCCTTCCCAGAATTCATGAGAAGCACCTGGCAGCTTTATCTTGCCAAGCCTTGAGACGGCTGGCTTCTCGGCTTAGGGGGTAGAACTGTCCTTTTTCCCCCCTTCCCCCCTCTCTCCCCCCCTCTTTCTGCATGCTCTCTTGAGGGAGGTTTTTAAAACCATTTTCTCTCAAGTGTGCTTGGCTGGAGAAGATAGTGGCTTGTTAGTTACAAGCTGGCTGCAAATCGCTCACACTGTTTGGCCTCGTGTAACTTCCCTGCCTCAGTTTCCCCATTCACCCTGCCCTGGAATCCTGTACCCTTTTTGGTGACGCCATACCTGGTCAGCTTTGGGTAGGGTCCCCAAACTGTTGGCAAGATCCCCGTGGGGCCCTTCGCTGGGACAAGGGAGGGCCTGGCGGCCAGGAGGTGCTGGGAGAATGAACAGGTAACAGTGAGGCGAGATGAGCCCAAAGAAGTGATAAAAAGAAAACAATTTCATGAACCGAATTCCAAGTCAGGAGGGTGGGCGTTCCCGGGGAGGCTTTGACGCGTTCTGGGATGAAAAATGACACCAACAAGCGGTCCCCCTCTCCTCTGTGCCTGGTCACCCCTGGCTTCAGGAGCACTTGTCAGCAGGACCTTCCTGTTCCAAAAGAGACCAGCCAGTCCTGGGCACACATCTGTGACGGAACCTCCGTTGGTTGATGTCCCTCTTCCGATTTATTTAAGGCACACAACCAGCGTTGAGCACAATGCATGACCTCTGCACAGAATGGGGCACTGAGCAACAGAGCGATGGAGTGAATCACCTCTTGATGACATTGCCTTGACGGTGGTCGCCAACCTTTCGGACCTCATGGACCACCAGGGGTCCACGCACCCCCGGTTGGTGGCCGCTGCCTTGGGATGTGCCGAAGACAGGCTGCGTTTGAGACCACGTCTCTGTAATCCCGTCCCCTGCCTTCTTTCTGCTCCGCTCATACAGTAGTTAATGTTAATCGTGCCACCAGGTCTCCTCATGCTTCTGCAATGAGTCCCTGACTGCTTCCCCCGCAGAGGGGCCGCCAGGCCTCTGGCCAGGACCGAGCTCTGGGCGAGTCCTCGTGTGCTTGTCTTCTAGATCTCTGAGTACTCGTTGGTGCTGCTGGTGGCCTCCGGGTCCTCAGGTTCCTGTGGCTTCATGCCGTGAAAGCTGAGGTTGCCGTAGTAGACTTCCCATTGTTCCTCTGACAGAGGGGGGTCCTCGGTGGGCAACCCCTGGTTTGGGGGCTTGTCTCGCCCAAGTTTTCGCTTGGGACCCTGAGTGAAGGAGAGAGCAGGGAGTCAGAGGAGGATGAGACAGCGTGGTCCCAAGGGGAAGTTGGGCTGATGGACCAGTTTTCCAGTCATCCTCTTATTCCGCACACGTGTCTTATAAACGCAAGTGTTGGCCCATTCGGTTAAAATTCTGTAGACACCCAGTAAGGATGGTACTCTTATCCCCATTCCCAGGTGGGGACACTGAGGTGAGGAGAGGTGAAGGAGCATGCCCACCATGGGTAGAAAGTAGTAATTTGGGGGAGATGGTTCTGGCGGCCAGGGCCTATCAGAGAGGTGAGGTGGGCTCAGTGGTCCGTGTGGCTGGGGCAGGAGGCTGACATGGGTTCCGGGAATGAAGGGGAAGTCAACTCCCAGCTGCCTGTCCAGCTGACCACAGAGGAGTAGGTGTGGGGAACTGCTGAGGAGCTCAGCATGGACTCCTTGAATGAGCATGCCCAGCCCCCCTACACGACAAGAGAAGACACCCCCGTCCGTCACTCACCCAGGTGACTGTGCCCATGACCGGGTCTTCATCATTCGTGACCTTTGGTCTCCCGGCTGCTTGCCTCCTGAGAGCTTTCACTCTAAGGGAAGAAGTCAGCAGCTAGAATGGCTCAGGCCCAGGTGGGTACCTGCCCCCACTTCCTGATGGACAACGCAGGCATCCAGACCCTGAGGCCAGACTCAGAGACACTCCTGACATGCAGCTGAGGACCTTGAACCCTGGATGGCCCAGGAGTTTGGCCAAGACTGAATGTTCATCACCAAAGGTCCCTCTCACATGCAGAGACTTCTGCATGAGCCATCATCAGAGTAATTCATGGTAGCCAAAAAGTCCAAGCAACCCAAATGTCCATCAATGAAGGAATGGACAGATAAAATGTGCCCCATCCATATTATGGAATATCTATACTAATAAGTAACATGCTAATTAGACCGGATGTCTTCTGGACATCTGTCCAGACAAAGCAGCAGCTGCTGCGAGGGTCCGTGTCCTGCGAGAGGTGGCCATGTCCAGCACTCAGCCCCTTCCACAGAGGCTGTGGGAGAGGGTGCTGCACGGCCCTGGTTCCAGGGTTGCCCCTTCTGCAGAGGCAGCCACAGAGGCAGCGGCACAGGCCTGTCCTGGCCCTATGCCTTTGCAGAGGCTGAATGAGGTGCAACCGGCTGTGCCTCAACCTCCCACAGCCCCTTCCCCAGATGGCCTGGCCCCAGATTGCTGGTGAGGCCAGCACTAAGAAGCCAGGGCTGAGGGCCTGCAGCCGTGGTGGCCTGCTGTGGCACCAGCAGTGGGGTGATGGGGGTGGTGCCTTCCTCTGATTGGCCCAGTCGGATGTCAGTAGGCCATCCCCTGATGGCTCTGGACTGTGAGAGGGGGCAGGCCAGGCTGAGGGACCCTGTGCCCCTGTGCACGAATTTTCGTGTACCAGGCTTCTAGTAGCCTATCTAATAAAGAGGGAATATGCTAATTGACCGTCACACCCTCACAAAGATGGCAGCACCCCACAGCCAATAAGGAGGGAATATGCTAATTGACTGCTATGCCCTCAAAGATGGCAGCACTCACAGCCACAAGATGGGGGCACCCAGTCCCCTCAGGCCTGCCAGGACAGCAGGCATGTGGCAGGGCCGGGCCTGCCTTCAGGAGGGTCCGGCTGCTCCGCACGCCTGCCTCCAGAGTCCCCCAGTCTCCTCAGCCCCCCAGCCACCCAGGGCCAGCTCAAGGCACAGGCAAGCCTCGGATGGCAGCTGCCCAGCCACCCAGGGCCTCCCGAGGCTCAGGTAACCAGGGCCAGCTGAGGCTGGTGCTGCTGGCAGTGGCAGCAGCAGAAGTGTGATGGGGGCATTGCCTTCCACTGATAACAATTTATGGATGTGGAGTTTCTATTTTATTTTATTTTTTTAATCCTCACTTGAGGATATTTTTTTCCATTGATTTTTAGAGAAAATAGAAGTGTGGGAGGGTTGGGAGGGGGTGGAAAAGAGAAGTAAAGAAACATTGATGTGAGAGACACATGAATCGGTTGCCTCCCACATGTGCCCTGACCAGGGCCAGGGAAGGCACTGCCCTTGATCAGCAATCAACCCGTGATCCTTCGGTCACAGTCCGACACTCTAACCACTGAGCAACACCTGCCAGGGCTAGTGTTTCTATGTTTTCGTTTTGAGCCAATGAAAAAACTTTTTGAAATTGATTGTGGTGTTGGGGTGTACATCTCTGTGACTGAACTAAGGTCACTGAACTGTGTGCACTTTAAATACATGGAAATGTTACTTTAAAAAAGTGGCTACTCCTCACTCCACAAAAATGTCCCCTCTGGAAGTACTAAGCTCTGTTTTTGTGAAATTCAGCGTCATCTCTCAGCGCTCCCTACCACACAGCTCTGCTCCCTGCACCTCCCTGCCACAGACGCCTACCTGCAGAAAGAGACGAGACACAAACAGAGGGACAGCAGGGCCAGGGCTCCAGCACCTCCAAGAGCTGCAGGAACCACTCCCGCCAGGAAAACTGACTTCTCTGCAGAGAAGAGGGGTGTGAGACGCCACTCCCGGGACTCGGTCTCTCCTCTTCCCACCTCTTCCCAGAACCCGCTATTGGTTCAGTCAGGCAGGAGATGCAGGCCCTGTCCTAGCAATAACTCCTGTCCGGGCCACAGCCCCCTCCCCCAGCTCCACCTTCTCTCTGACCCACTCCTTTCTCCGTGGCCTCTGCCCCCAGCAGGCCCTGACCTGGCAGCAGCAGGACAGAGGTGCTCTGTGCCCCGTGCTCATTCTGGGCCTCGCAGCTGAGTCTGAGGTCAGGGCTGAGCCCCTTGCGGAGGCTCAGGGAGCTGTTGGTCCAGGGCCCCTCTGAGCTGGAGGTGACCACGTGAGTGGCATTGCCATGGTTCCCCTCCAGCAGCTCCGCCCCCAGCCGCCAGCGCAGGGAGGGGGCCGGCTGGGCCCTGGAGGAGCAGCTGCAGTGCACACCCTGGTTCTCCCAGGAGCAGGAGGGTCCCAGCAGCTGCGGGGGGTCTGTGGGGAGCGAGGAGAAGGGTCAGTGGTGCCTCTCATCTCCCCAGAACCCAGCTGTCCTGTCCCCTGGGGTCTCCCCACTCACAGACCACGGAGAGGCTGAGAGAGACACTTTGGGAGCCCAGCGGGTGCCGAGCTTGGCAGGTGAACTCTCCTTCCTGTGCAGGCCCCACGCGAGGCAGCTCCAGGATCGCGGTGCTGGAGATGGGGGTGGCATTCAGGCCTGGGGACCCCCAGAACCAGCTCAGTTCAGCAGGGGGGTTGCTGTCAGCCACACAGAGCAGCCTCAGGGCCTCTCCGTCCAGGATGGAAAGGGAAGTGGCCTGCAGAATCTTGAGGGCTTTGGGTAGAGAAATGAAGACAAGGAGAGGGAGAGGGAAGCAGGGGGTGGGGGGGGGGTGTAGGAGGTAGGGAGGGGAAGGAGGGAGACGGGGAACACAGGTACAGGAACCCACCAACAGGATGTAAGGGAGGAAGCAATAATTTTAGTCCTTGCCCTTCCGAGTCAGATCCCATTTAAATTCAGATTCCCCCCTCTTCTCCACCATGGTACGGAGGGCAGTTCCCAGCCCAGAGGGGTGAGGTTCTTTCCTATCTGACATTTCTTTTAAAAAATACACTTTTATTGATTTTTAGAGAGAAAGATGAAGGGAGAGGGATAGAGAGATGGAAAGATGGATGAGAAACATTATCAATAGGCTGTCTCCTGCACGCCCCCTACTGGGGATAGAGCCAGCAACCAGGCATGTGCCCTGACTCAGAGTCTAACCTGTGACCTCTTGGTTCCTGGGTGGAAGCTCAACTTCTGAGCCACACTGGCTAGGCCTAGCTGTGGCATTTCTGAAGGTGATGCCTATGGTGAGGTTCTGTGGGGCATCTGGGATAGAAAAACATGGCCCCAGTTCAGAGGGGAGGAGTGGGATGGAAGACACCCCTAATGCCAACGATGGGTGGTGGGAACCAGGAAGGTGGGAGTGCTGTCCTTCTGGCTCACTCCCCACCTACACGCAGATCCATGCATGAGTGTTCTTAAGTTAGCTCAGCCTCCTACACACACACACACACACACACACACACACACACACACACACTCGCCAGTGCCATTACCCACACACACCGAGCCATCCCTCCAACACTCACAGGAGACGTTGAGCCGGATGGTTCTCTGTGTGGTCAACAGAGGCCGTTCCCGTTTCACCTGACAGGTGAGGTTGGTGCCATGGTCCCCGGGCCTCGGGGTGAAGGTGAGCACCGAGGAGCTGCGGTTCTGGGGGTTCAGCGAGTCCACAGTGGCTCCTTTCCAGGAGAAGGTGAGAGGTCGACCCCCTTCGCAGGCCCCTGGCAGGCTGCAGGTCAGCTGTGTGGGGCGGTCAGAGTCCAGAGGCTCCCTTATCCAGATGTGGGGTTTCTCTGTCAGGGCTGAGGGAGGAGAAAGGCAGGTGCCTGAGCTCCAGGAAATGGGACTCTGAGAGAGGCCCTGCCTCAGGGCCTGAGCTCACCCAGGTCCTGTGTCTCTTCCAACCACCCAGGGCCCGAGGTCTGGGTCAGGGAGTGTCCCAGTGTCTTCTTCCTATTCCAAGACCGAGTTCCACATCTCAGAGTTGTCTCCGGGGCCCCTGCCTTACCTGTCACCTGCAAATTTAGCATCTTATCTTGGTAACTATATTTCACACTTCCTCTCTCCATTCGGAAGAAGTATGTTCCTGTGTCACTCCTCCTGGCGTCTCTGATGTGCAGGGAACAGTTGTTGTTCGTGGTGTCCATGAGGAGGAAACGGTCTTGGGTTTCTGTCTTTGCTGGTTTATTTGGGTCGTTGGAGGCCACAGGTGCACTGTACCATACGCTGTCCTCTTTCCAGTACCAGTAGGTGTAGAGTTCACTAGAGGAAGACCATGAGCTCCAGGGGTAGGAGAAGGAGCAGGGCACGTGGACGCACAGACCCTCCTGAACCGTCACGGATTCCTGCACTTGGTGCTCAAAGCCTGGCTGCTCCTCCAGAGATTCTGGGAGGGGGACACAGAGGCTCAGATGCAGCCCCATCCCCCTCCCACTTCCTCAACCCCCATCCCTGGGCCCACTCACCCCCACAAAGCAGGAGCAGCAGCAACAACAGGGGCACCATGTCTGCTCTCTCAACACAGAGCAGATCCACGTCCCTATGCTAGGGAGGGAAGTGCCAGCTCTGGGGTGGAGCTGAGGACATCCCAACAGGAAGCACAGGGGGAGAGACTATAGACAGTCCTGGAAGGGGAACTTGGCCTCTATAGGAGTTGCGGGGGGGGGAGGGGGTAGCTGAGAAATCTTCCTATCTCCTCTCCCCTCTCCTGACCCTGCAGGTAAATATACCGAGGCCCCCGGAGGTGGAGAGGCATGTCCAGATGTGAATCTGAAGGTGACCACCTTACAGATGAGGTGTAAGTCGAGAGGGTGGTCCCCCAGGGGGCCACCATGGTCATCACTGGTCCTGGTGACTCAGAGGGATCCACCCTCCAGCTGAAACCATCGTGTAAAAGGGTATTTTAAAATTTCTTCACATCACTCAAATGCTGGAAAGAAAAGAAGGAATTTAGATCCAACTCTTATGGAGGGTGGAACTCGGGGAAAAGCTGGTGCTTATCGAGGCACATGGGAAGCACATGTGTGGGTCTCCCAGGGTCTAAGGGACAGTGACAGCGCACAGGCCTCATCAGAACGGGATGTGTGAAGGCAGATCGCGCCCCTTCAGGGGTAACCTCAGAGGTTGGGCCTCCACACAAAGCAAATTTGCCACCTTACAGCTCAGGAAGCTCCACCTTCAGGACCCCTCTACGTGCTCACTCCCTTTTCAAAGCCCAGGAGGGGCTCAAGTGATGTGTGGACATAACCTGCAATCCTACTGCTATTTTTTCATAAAATATAAAGAAACTTGATCAATGTTTTCCCAAATATGACAGCGATGTGAAACTTCAGACATTCCCAGTAACAAGGTGTGGGATTGAAATAAGTTCCTTAAACTGTACAGAAGGAAAAGGAATTTCTCTCAACCATGCTGAGGACACACAGAATTCTATTCCCTATATATATAGTATAGGGAAGAGAAAGAGAAATACATACATATATATATATATATATATATATATATATAATAACAATTAATAATGTTTCTTAGTATGACATTAACACTTATTAGTATATGACAGGATTATCGTCCTATAAAGAGCCCATCAAGGAGTATCAGTAAAAAAAATGTGGGGAGCATCTTATGCAGGTGTTTTCAGAAGGGTATGCCACACTACGAATAAAAATGGCCTGGAATTTTTCGGTATTGTCTTATTTTTGTTTTTCAGAATTGTAGCTTTTGTGACATGACATGTGTTCTCATTTCAGAAAAAATTCATGTGCGCCACACGGTGTATTAGTTTTGAAGCAGTGATCTCAACATTGGTACAAATATCAAGCTCCACAAAACCAGGTTGTCCCCTGCCTTGGGTGCAGATGAACAAGAGGTAACCAGCTCCACCCACTCATGTATTACAACAAACTCCCACCGAGATTCCTTCCGTATTACAATGAAGATTGGCTCGTGCAAGCAGAGGACTAAAGAGAGCAAGATTTCCATGGTTGTGCCCCACAGTTCCTATCACTGAACCGTCTAGCAAATCTCAAGCTGGGATATAAAAAAGACAAGAAATGTTAAGTGTTGGCAAGAATGTTCAGAAAGGGGAACCCTCTTGCCCTGTGGGAGTGTAAATTGGGGCAGACACTCTGTACTAGTAAATCAGTATGGAAGTTCCTCAAAAATTATAAATAGAGCTGCTACGGGATCCAGCAACAACCACTTCTGGGTAATTGTTTGGGAGAAATGAAAACACTAACTTGAAGGGACATATGTGCGCCCATGTTCACCCATCCATAAATGAGTGAGTGAAGAAAATGTGGTACGTGGAACACTATTCTGTCATAAAACAGGAACACCTGTCATTTGCCACAACATGGATCACCATGAAGGCATTATAAGTGAAGTAAATCAGACAGAGAAAGACAAATACCATATGATCTCACTTATGTGTGGAAAGTTTGAAAAAAATCAAACTCATAGATGCAGAGGATACTTTGGTGCCTGCCAGAGGCAGAGGGGGGTTGGGGTAGGAAAAGGTCAACGTTTTCAGTTATAAAATAATTAATCCATGAGGACATGATATACAGCGTGGTGACTGTAGCTAATAATAGTATGTGTTGATGTTATGAACTATAGTAATATAGTTAATAATGCTGTGATGAATATCTGAAAATTGCTAAGAGAAAAACTGTTACAAGTTCTCATCATAAGGAAAAAAAGTGTGTAACACTATGTGGTGGTGGGTATTAACAAGATTTTTAACAGCTTGTGGTGGGTCCTTCACGATTTGGAACTAGCAAAAAGTTATAGGTCAATTACATCTCAACTATCCTATATAATAAAAGCCCAGTCACCGAACAGTGGAATGACCAGCGTGGCTGTGGCTCCTCACCCTGGCTGGCCCCACCACCAGTCACTCCCCATTGGGGCAGGCTGGCTGGACCCACCAGTGCATGAATTCATGCACTGGACCTCTGGTATACCTATAAACTCAGGCTGGGTACTTTGATTAGATTAGAGTTAGGACATCCAAACTGTGTTCCCTTTCTGCTCCATTTGTGTTCCAACAGGGGCATAACAAATTCCTTACATTAAATTCTCCATACTGAAATACATAGTGGGGCTTCTGGTGTTTCTCGCTGGCCCTTGACTGATTAAATCTCAATAAGTAAAACAATGAGGACGGGGTGATTGAAAATGCCTTCATGATAAAACTCACAGCCCACTACACAGAATTTCTCTAATGAGATAGAGGGTGTCTTCAGCAAACACCACACCTAATGCAGTAGCATTGGGTCCTATAAAGGCGATAAGAATATAGCTTTGAACATTGAAAACAAAGTTGTCTTTTTCACAAATGATTTCATACATAGAAATATCCCCAAGTATATATGGATATATTGGGGGACTTAATAAGAGAGCTAGCGAGGTTGCTAGAGACAAAATCAAATCAGAAAAAAAATCAAATGCATGCCTATGTCACAGCAATAAACAAAAATTAGGATGTTGTAGAAGATGCCATTGACAAATAGCGTCAATAATTATTAGATACCTGGAATATATCTCTTCAGGCATGGACTTTGTCATCGACTCGTTTACGAAAAGAGAGGCTAAAATGGGGACGGTCACTGTCAAACTGGAACACCCGAACCAGGCAGAAGGGAATGACTAACCCTCCCGCAGTGAACACCTATCAAACCAGATATAACGTGGTTGACAATTGGCTCCGCCTTGCTCCAGGTGTAGCGCTTCCTCCCAGTCGCCTACCGCGATGACCAACACCAACACCAGTCCGCCCCGCCAGCCACCCGGCTGTGTGCCCAGAGGCAGCAGCCTCCCCCAGGGCTTTCTGTGAGCTTCCCCTTTGGACTCCCCCGTTGGGGGCTGGACATCCTGGCTTTTCACATTTTCACAAATAGATGCAGGCTGTGAGCTTCCCCTTTGGACTCCCCCGTTGGGGGCTGGACCTCTTGGCTTTTCACATTTTCACAAATAGATGCAGGCTTCAGCACATCCTAAGGCACTGTCATCAAGTGACTCACTGCTTTTCTCTGTTCCTCAGTTTCCCATTCTGTACAGCAGAGACCACGCATCCTACTCGGAGCCGGTCGTGAGCGCTGAAGAAGGTAACACACGGAAACGGACCGACGCGGGTCACGTGGCGCGTGCTCAAGGCTTGCTGGTCTTTTTTTTGTTTTTAAACAGGAAGGTCCGCCTGGCAAGCTCTCCTGCAGCCGGAGGGGACCAGGCACAGTGGAGAGGGCGTGCACAGCTTGTTGGTGTCGTTTTCCAGCCCAGAATTCTTCAAAGCCTCCCGAGGGAAAGACCAGCCTCCCCACCTGGCGTTCGCCTCATGATATGGCATCTTATCGTCTCTCTGGGGGTCGTCTCACCTCACTTTGACCTGTTCATTCTTCCAGCACCTTCTGACCGCCAGGCCCTCCCAACTCCTATCTGGGTGGCACGTTAGGACAAGCCAGAGAGCTGACCCTGACTCTCTCCTACACACACCCCTTCCTGGCTCCCTCGCTTTAGACAGTACATCACAGGCACCTTCCCCTGGCATGTAGCTACTCACTCACCCTCTCCTCGTGTCTTGTGTCCCTTCAATCTTCCATGAAAGTCTTTGCAATATCAGGTCACTCTCCTGGACAGCACGCGTCCTTGCTTTCATCGGGCGAACACCATTCTGCCCTTCAAACTTGAGTTCTTGGACGGACGTGGGTTGAGAGGGTGGACTGAAGAAAGAGCTCACACGACACAACAGCCCAAAATTCAGGGCTCCAGCCTAGGTGCCTGTGAATAAGCTCTTTTGATCCTAAGTGCTTGACACGAGCTATGGATGGCCCAGGCTCCCGTGTCAAAGGCATCCATCCGGATGAAGAGCTAGGCTGTCCTGCTCATGAAGTTCCCTTTTAGAAAGTCCTGGGTGACGTTCTACATAACTGACTGCTTGTAGAAGCCCTCTTTCCCCTCCTGGGACTTTAATTCCTGCTCTTCTGCTTTAAATTCACCTATAGAGAACCTGCAAAATCCCGGCACCCCACTCTCCACCCCAATAGAGGTAGAACAGTAGGTCCTCTCTGTTTCTCTGCCTGTGACTTGCTGAGCGGCCCTCGGTGTGTTGTGTGTCCTCCAGGACTTGTAAGTAAAGTTGTCCCCTTTCTGCACGGGAAATATGTCCCAAGACCCCGAGTGGATGCTTTAAACCACAGATAGTACTCAACCTTATATATAGTACTAGAGGCCTGGTGCACGAATTCGTGCACGGGTGGGGTCCAGCTGGCCTGCCCCAGTTGGAGTGGATCTGGCTGGGCCGGCTCAGTGAAGGGGCCGAGGGTGGTTGGCCGGCAAGCCCCACCCCCTGGTCAAACTCCTGGTCAAGGGGGCAATTTGCATATTAGCCTTTTATTATATAGGATGATTTTTTCCCTATACACACACGATACATTTTGATATATAGAGATGAACAATAATAATGAATAATATAATAGAAGAATTATAACATATATACTGTACCGAAGGTTATGTGAATGTGGTCTCTCCTCTCTCAAAATATCTCCTGGTACGGTGCTCACCTCCTTCCTGCGCTGATGTCAGATGACACACAATGCCTCCATGATGGGCTGAGGGGCGGTGAATGATGTAGGCATTGTGCTGTAGCCTTAGGCTACGATAAGGGTGACTTCAACACAAGCACCACAGCGCTAGGACAGTTGATCTGATAACCTAGACGGCTTCTAAGTGACTAACAAGTGGACCCACTGGACAAAGGCACAGCTCACCTCTAGGCAGGACAGACTGGCACACGGGATTCAGAACACTGAGAAAATGTAAAACTTAGGAATTGTTTATTTCTGAAATTTTTCATTTTCAGACCTGACCATGGGAACAGAAACTGGAAATCACAACTGCAGAAACGGGCTGTGGGAGCCACCGTGAGAAACCTGTTTTTTTCCAGGTTCCCTTGTGGCTGCTGATGGCCCGTGTCCCAAAATCACAGCAAGAACCACAAGGGCTGGTCCAGCCACAACTCTGGCTCTGGTGGCCACAAGCAGTAAGGGCCCGGGTGACTGCCCCAGTGTTACAAAACAAACACCAAACCCAGGTAAGTTATTTCCTGAGTGTTACAAAGTGGCCCTGAGGAAAGAAGTGGACATTTACAGTGTGGAACTAGCAGGGCATTGGCCCCCCTCCCCCACATCCACTACACAAACCCCATTTTCAGTGCGGTAGAAGTTGAATTGGTGACTCTTCTTTTGGTAGTGACAGGTTACATCATTCTATTCCAGACTTTTGCAGGAAATAGCAAAATCCTTGGGAGGGGATGTGAATATAAAGTCCCTTATTATGAATGTATAAAATAAGAGGAAATAAAATTAAATGGAACCTTATTTGGTTAGACTTTTAGAAAAAGCTTGAATCCAGAAATTAAGCAGAATATGTAAACAAACAAACAAAAAAAAACACACAAACAAACACCAAAATTCCCACTGGCATTTGCCCAGACTAATCATGAGAGCGTTAGTTCTGTGGCCTTTGTGGCCTGGAAATGAAAGCCAAAGCTGGCTTTGCCCAAGGTGGGGAGTTTCAAAGGAGACCACTCCCACGGTGAGATTGTATGAGGGTCAGAGTAAGTCAAAGAACAGCAAAGACAAGGAGGAAATCTGAAGAGCAACCAGAGAGAAAAAGACAGATTACATTAAAAAGAAGAGCAGTGTAATTTAATTATCAGTAGTGACGATGGAAAGCAGAAGAAAGCAAATACTATCTTTAAATATCACTTTATAATTTGTGTGCAGTAGTGATAATTTAAAATAAGAAAGTAATAGAGATATTTTGGAACAAGTAACTGGGGCAGCCTGGTGATAGCCGGAGAGGAAGGGGAATGGGGACTAGGTGGAGGTGGGCAAATAAGGGGGAAATGGTGACTGAAAGAGATTTTGCTTGGGGTGATGGTCACACGATGCAGTGTGCAGATGATGTTTTGTTGAGGTGCATACTTGAAACCTGTTATGGTTTTACGAAACAATGTCACCACAATAAATTCGATAAAAATGTGTTAAATAACAAAAATTCAACTGACTAAATTTGAAGATCTAATTGGCTTTTCAAAAAGGAAAAAAAAAAAAAAAAAACCACACACACCCACACCCACATTTCCTCTAGAAAAAAATGTTTTTAAATACCTGACCATAATAACAGCTAAGCCCAAAGTGGTTGTATGGGGGAAATGGATTTTACATTTCCTAATATTTACATATTACCTGTGAGCTGTTCTGGGAAATTAATAAACCCAAAGGGGAGGAGATCTTGGAAACTACTGACTTGTAGCCTGTTGGTCAGAAGCACAGGTGATCACCTGGACTTGAGATTAGCACCTGACATGGGATTAAGGAGGAGAGCAGATTAAGAATTTAGCCTTAAACATGTGGCACCTGATGGCTACATTCAGGTAGGTAGTGTCAAAATTGAGTAGTTGCATTGCTTGGTGGTGTGGGAGAAATTCCTCATGCCACCCACAATGGAATTGGTCTCAGAATACCAAAATAGATATTTTACGTTCATTTTCCTGTGGTAAGTCTTCAAAGCCCAGTGTGTGTTTTACCCTGATGACTCCTCATCCAGCCCCTTCCAGCTCACATCCTTACGGCCACCCGTCAAGGGGTCACCTGCCCCACGTGGCCATTGGCCCCCAGGTAGTGTGGCTTTGACCTAAGATGGAAGGGTAGGAGCGGAATTGCTGGGTACGGGAGCCCATCCCCAGTTTAGTAGAAGATGCTGGTTTTCTCTGAAGCGCTGGTCCCAGTTTACCATTTCAACAACCGTTGGCCCGCGCTGTCACTGGCACCGTCCCCTTGGAGCGAGCGTGACACTATTTTATTGTGGTTTTAATGACATGAAGCTGCTTTTCATTTGTTCACCAGCTGGTGTGACGTCTGTCTTTTACGAGGTGCATCTGAAGTGAGCCCATTTTTCTGTATTTTTGTTTTCTTATGTATTTGTAGAAATTCTTCTTGTCTTCTGGAAACCGACACTTGGATGCTTGCATGTGGTGGAAAATTCTTCTCTCCCCCGATGGCTGATGATTTAGCACTACCTATGGTGTGTTTTATGAAGAGTCCCGAACTGTAACATAGTCCAAATTGTCTATGTTTCTCTTTTTTTAAAAAAAATATATTTTATTGATTTTTTTTACAGAGAGGAAGGGAGAGGGAGAGAAAGTTAGAAACATCAATGAGAGAGAAACACCAATCAGCTGCCTCCTGCACACCCCCCGACTGGGGATGTGCCCGCATCCAAGGTACACGCCCTTGAATGGAATCGAACCTGGGACCCTTCAGTCCACAGGCCGACACTCTATCCACTGAGCCAAACCAGCGAGGGCTCTGTTTTGCTTTATAAATAGTGCTATTTATGTCTTGTTCAGGAATCCCTCCCTACCTTAAATCCTGGGAGCTACTCCATGATATTACCTTCTAAGAGCTCTACTGTCTTGTCTATGGCAAAACGATAGGTCTCCATCTGCCCTGGGTTTCAGTGCATCGTAGGAGCTAGGGGTGCAGTCTCATTCCACTGCATTCGGATCCCTCGGTGCCCACAGACGTTACTGAAAAGGTCATCTGCTCATCACTTCTGTGCGTCAGCCCCTCTATCATGCATGGCGTTTCCTGTGGTTTAGGTCTACGGTATTTCTAGGTGCTCTGTTCTGTTCCTGTGGTCCAGTGGTCTAACCATGTGTTAATATAGCACCGCCTTGTTTTCTGTAACGTTTTAATATGCCTTGAGGTCTTATGGAGCCAGTCCTCATACATTGTTCTTCATGATTGCCTTGGCTGAATTTGGAAAAACTTACTTCAATATACTAAATTTACAGTAGTGGTACCAAGTTCCACAAAAGTCACCTGGGATATTGCTGACATGTTGCTTTAACGCTGCAGATTAATTTGAGTAGGCTAGACTTTTATACAATACCAGAGGCCTGGTGCACGCATTCGTGCATGGTGGGATCCAGTAGGCCCGCCCAGATGGTGACCAATTGGGGCCGGGCTGGTGGCGGCGAGGGGACGCGGGAGGTTGGCCCCCTTTCATAAAAAGCTCCCCCATCCAATCAGGATGGGGGTATGATTGGGGGCGGGGCTGGCCAGGGGGAGGGGCTATGGGAGGTTGGGGGCACCAATCAGGGCCCCCATCAGGTCAGTTGGCCGCTTCTGTGCGCCTCATAGCGACAGATCATTCTGGTTGTTCTGGTTGTTCCACTGCTCCGGTTGCTTGGCTTTAGTATAGATATAGATTGTTGTCATACCCATTGACATGCATATTGTCTATTTATTTGCATCTTTAATGTCCTCCTAAACAGATTTATAATTTCCTCCATTGAGAAAGGACATATTGTATTTTTATGTACATCTCTCTTAGCAATATACTCTCAGCAATTTTCAAATATATAACACAGTAAAATTAACTGCATTATTATAGTTAATAGTATTAATACCCACTATTATTATTATTTTTAAAAATATTTTTATTTATTTCAAAGAGGAAGTGAGAAGGAGAGATAGAAACATCAGTGATGAGAATCATTGATTGCTGCGTCCTGCAAGCCCCCTACTAGGGATCGAGCCCACAACCTGGGCATGTGCCCTGACCGGGAATCCAACTATGACCTGCTAGTTCATAGGTTGATGCTTAACCAATGAGGCACACCAGCAGGGCAGTACCCACTATTATTAACTACAGTTACCGTGCTGTACGTCACATCCTCAAAATTAATGATTTTATGACTGGAAGCTTGTACCATTGACCATGCTCATTCATTTTGCCCACCCCACAGGCTCTGCCTCTGGTCACCATCAATCAGTTCACTGTGTCTCTGAGTTTGATTTTTTCCCCACGTTTCTACATATAAGTGAGATCATACTGTACTTGTATTTCTCTTTCCGATTTACTTCACTTAGTACAATGCCCTCGGGGTCCAACCACGTTGACCCAAATGGCCACGAATTCTTTCTTTTCATAGCACAATACTATTCCTCTGTGTCTATAGCACACTTTCCTTGTCCATTCATTGATTGATGGGCACTTAGGTAGCTTCCACATCTTGGCTATTGTCCATGCTGCTGCAATGAACATAGGGATGCATGTGTCTTTTCCAGTTAGTGTTTTTATTTCCTCTAAATAAATACCCAGAAGTGGTATTGCTGGGTCATGTGTCAGCTTTATTTATAATTTTTGAGGAACTGCCGTACTGATTTACATAGTGGCTGCCCCAATTTACATTCCCAGCAACAGGGCAAGAGGGTTCCCCTTTCTGAACATTCTTGCCAACACTTACTATTTCTTGCCTGTTTTATATCCCAGCTTGAGGTTTGCGGGACCACTCAGTGATGTGACTTGTGGGGGCACAACCGTGGAAATCATGCTTTTCTTCAGTCCTCTGCTTGCACTGGACAGTCTTTATTGTGATACATGAGGAGTCTGGATAGATGGCGGGGGGCAGGAGGAGGGGGAGCTGGTTCCCTCCTTTTCACCTGCACCCGAGGCAGGGGCAGACTCAGGTTTGTGGAGCCTGATATTGATACAGACGTCAAGATCATTGCTTCAAAAACATACAAAATCTGCTATGTTATGGAATGAACGTGAGTAAAGACCACTGGAGTCCAGACCAAATTAAAATTTAGGGAGCCTTTAATAGCTGGCCAGCGACTGCTCTCTCTTCACGCAGGGACTCCAGAGAGCAGCCCCGACCCTTTGTTCAGGACCACTTTTAAGCACATTAACCACATCCTGTTTTTGCAGAGCAAGTAACCCAAGACAAAACAGTTTTTTCCCAAATAATGTCAGGGCCATGATATTGATGACCATGTTATTTACAGGGTTATCCTGTTCCTTAGAAAGCTAACAGTGTTCTATCTTGCAAGGCTATTTTGTGAGGTGCAAGGGGAAAGGGGCGATGGGATCATATCTCAAGGCCTGGCCTGGTGTCAGCACTGACAACCCTATCTGGGGCATAGTCCACGGCCTCTCCCGAGTGCTCAAAAATTCCCACTCTCTAACATGCTACACATAGATTTTTCTAACAGGAGAAAACATATTGCATTAAGTCACAAAGGTGAATATGTTTAAGCCCAAAATATAAAACAAATAAGAAAAGTACAGACTATTTTTTTTTTTTTAGCCGTGCAACATACGCTTCTGGCATACCAGCATAAGGCATGTTGCCTACAATATTTTAAAACCTCAATTGAGGATATGTTTGTTGATTTTAGAAAGTGAGGAAGAGGGGAGAGAGAGAGAGAGAGAAAGAGAGAGAGAGAGAAACATCAATCAGTTGCCTCTTACAAGCCCATACAGGGGATGGGACCTGCAACCTACATATTTGCCATGACCAGGAATTTAACCTACAACTTTCTGGTGTAAAGCATGATGCTCCAGCAAACTGAGCCACCTGGCCAGGCTCCACAGTTTTTAGCTGATACTCTTTGAATGCCTCTTTATAGGTAATTACTAGAATATTATATTTATACTAGAGGCCTGGTTAATGAAATTTGGGCATGGGGAGGGTCCCTAGGCCTGGCCGGCGATCAGGGCCAATTGGGGCCTTCCAGCTGCCAGCTGGGGCCTTCCTTCCTTCCACACCGCCCCCTGGTGATCTGTGCACGTCATAGCGAGCAATCGAACTCCCAGTCTCCCCATCAAACGCCTAAGGGTACACTTTGCATATTAGCCTTTTATATCTATAGATCATACAGAGAATAGAGAAATAATTAGTGTTCCCTTCAGCATGGATGATTGACATTTCTCTTTCTCCTGTACGATGAAAGAAACGTTTCTGTCCATCACCCAGTTTGTTACTGGGAATGTCTGCAGTTCCGCATCGCTGTCATATTTGGGAAAACATTGGTCGAGGTTCTTCCTTTCATAAAAGGGCAGTAGGACTGCAGGTTATGTCCACACATCACTCGAGCCCCTGCTGGGCTTTGAAAAGGGACGGAGCACGTGAGGGGCCTGAAGGTGGAGCTTCCTGAGCTGTAAGCTGGCGAATTTACTGCTGTGCTGAGGCTCCGCCTCTGGGTCCTTCCCAATAGGGTGAGATCTCCCTTCACACATCGCCTTCTGATGGGGCCTGTGTGCTGTCACTGTCCCAGGTCCCTCAGACCTTGAAAGACCCACACGTGTGCTTCTCGTGTCCCCACAAAGCTCTCAGAGCAAAGGGCTTGAATGCTCGAGTTTTTGCTGGGGTTCCAAATCCCAACTGCAGTGGAGTCTAAATTCCTTTTTCTCTTTGAGTTGTCTAAAGAAAATTTAAAGTTACCCTTTTCCAGACCCATCAGTGGTTTCAGCTCAAGGGTGGGTCTCCCCCAAGTCCAGCTCTGACCCCAGGTCCAGCTCTGTACCCAGGGGCCCCCTGGGTGACCTCCCTGCCCACTTACACATCATCTGCAAGGGGATTACTTTCAGATTCACATCTGGACACGCCTCTCAACCTCTGGGGGCCTCAGCATATCCACCGGCAGGGCTGGGTGGGAGGGGGAGGGAGACCGAATGATTTCTCAGCCACCACCACACCTGCCACGTCCTGTGGAGGCTAAGTTCCCCTTCCAACTTGGTCAGAGTCTCTCCCCCAGGGCTTCCTGTTGGGGTGTCCTAGGCCCCACCCCGTAGCTGGGAACCTCCCTCCCTGACACAGGGACCTGGATCCGCTCTGCCCTGCCAGAGGCAGACATGGTGCCCCTGCTGCTGCTGCTGCTGCCCCTGCTGTGGGGGGGTGAGTGGGCTGAGGGAGGGGGGCTGGGCATGTGGGGGATCAGCAGGGCTGGCCGCTGAGCCTCTGTCCCCTGATCCCAGGGTCCCTGCAGCAGCAGCCAGGCTACCAGTATGAGCTCCGAGTGCAGGAATCGGTGACAGTGCATGAGGGTCTGTGTGTCCACGTGCCCTGCTCCTTCTCCTACCCGTGGAGTTCGTGGTCTCTCTATAGCCCAGTCTACACCTACTGGTACCGGGACGGGGACAACACAAACCGTGGTGCTCCTGTGGCCTCAAACAACTCAGGTAAACGGGTGAAGACAGAGACCCGCGGCCGATTCCTCTTTGAGAACGCTAGGACCAACAGCTGTTCCCTGAGCATCACAGAAGCCAGGAGGAGTGACGCAGGACGCTACTTCTTCCGAATGGAGATAGGAGACTCTGTGAAATATAATTACAGAGAGAAGATGCTGAATTTGCAGGTGACAGGTAAGGCAGGGGCCCAGGAGAGGACCCAGGGACATGGGACCCCGTCTTAGAGCAGGAACAGGACACTGGGACACTCCCTGATCCAGGCCTTGGGCCTTGGGTGGTTGGAAGATCACAGGGCCTGGGGCGCTCTGGGCCCTGAGGCACGCGTCCCACTCAGGATCACACTTTGGGTCCCCACTCCCTGGGGCCCAGGCACTTCCCTCTCTCCTCTTCCTCCCTGACAGACAAACCCCACATCCATATTCCGGAGCCGCTGGAGTCCGGCCGCCCCACAGAGCTGACCTGCAGCCTGCCAGGGTCCTGTGTCAGGGGACAGCGTTTCACCTTCTGGGCGGGAGCCGCTGTGGACTCGCTGGCCCCCCAGACCCGCCGCTCCTCGGTGCTCCCCTTCACCCCGAGGCCCCGGGACCATGGCACCAACCTCAGCTGTCAGGTCCAAGTCCAATGGCCTCAGCTGACCACACAGAGAACCATCCGGCTCAATGTCTCCTGTGAGTGTTTGAGGGGTGGCTGGAGATAGTGGGACTGGTGTGCGTGCGTGTGTGTGTGCGTGCGTGTGTGTGTGTGTGTACAGGAGGCTGAGCCAACCTGAGAACACTTGTGCATGGATCTGCGTGTAGGTGGGGAGCAGGCCAGAAAGAGAATACCCCGCTTTACTGGTTCCCACTGCCCTTCCTTGGGATTGGGGTGACATCCATCTGAAGTGGGGCCCTGTCTTTCTATCCCAGATGCTCCTCAGAACCTCACCATAGGCGTCTCCTTCAGAAATGCCACAGGTAGGAAAGAAGCCCTCCTCTCTGGGCTGGGACCTGCCCAGGGCCCTTGGGGGGCGGAGACGGGGGCGGGGGGTGGGGGAGGGGGGGTGGAATCCGAGTTTGAATGGGATCACACATGGGAAGGGCAAGGATGAAAGTCATCACCCCAGTCCCTCACTTCTGGGTGCCTGACCTGTGTTCCACACACCTCTCTCTCTCTGTCTCTCTTTCTCTCTCTCTCCCTCCCTCCCTCTCTCCTTCCCTCCCTCCCTTTCCCCCACTTCTTTCTCCAAAGCCCTCAAGATTCTGCAAACCACATCCCTTCCCATTCTGGAGGGACAGGCCCTGAGGCTGATCTGTGTGGCTGACAGCAACCCCCCTGCCAAGCTGAGCTGGTTCTGGGGGTCCCCAGGCCTGAGGACCACCCCGATTTCCAGCACCTCGATCTTGGAGCTGCCTCGCATGGGGCCTGCACAGGAAGGAGAGTTCACCTGCCAAGCTTGGAACCCGCTGGGCTCCCAAAGTGTCTGTCTCAGCCTCTCCGTGGTCTGTGAGTGGGTAGTGGGTTGAGAAGGGGTGGGAGCAGGAGGGGGCCGCACCTGGGAGTGGGTCACCTGGGTGCCTGGAGATGTTAGAGTCCCCGCTGACCCTTCTCCTCGCTCCCGACAGACCCCCCGCAGCTGCTGGGACCCTCCTGCTCCTGGGAGGACCAGGGTCTGCACTGCAGCTGCTCCTCCAGGGCCCAGCCGGCCCCCTCCCTGCGCTGGCGGGTGGGGGAGGGGCTGCTGGAGGGAAACCATGACAAAGCCTCCCACGTGGTCACCTCCCACTGGGTGGGGCCCTGGACCAACAGCTCCCTGAGCCTCTGCGTGGGGCTCAGCCCTGACCTGAGACTCAGCTGCGAGGCCCGGAATGAGCACGGGGTCCAGAGCGCCTCGGTCCTGCTGCTCCCAGGTCAGGGCCTGCTGGGGGCAGAGGCCACGGAGAAAAGAGTGGGTCAAAGAGAAGGTGGAGCTGGGGGAGGGGGGCTGCTCAGGGACAGGGGTGATGTTAGGACAGGGCCCACCATCTCCTGCCCAAGCGGAAGCTACAGCGGGTTCTGCAAGGAGGTGGGAAGAGGAGAGACTGAGTCCTGGGAGTGGGTGGTGTCACCTGAGCTGGTGCTGGAGGAACAAGCCCTGAGCCCATGCAGACCTCAGCACCAGGGCTCCAGGAGGGCCCCACGTGGGGCTGGAGGCAGCGGGGAGTTCAACTTGCGGGATCAGCACCCGCTGGGCTCCCAGCACGTCTCCTTCAGCCTCTCTGTGCAGAGTGAGTTGCACGACAGGTGTGGGGGCGGCCGCCTGGTCGGGTGTTGGGCTGCGTGTGGACTGAGACCTGGACAACACATCACCCTTCTCACCTCTTCCCCAGGCAGCCCGCACTCGAGCACATGCGTGACTAAGGAGCAGC
The DNA here is from genome assembly GCA_026230045.1 of Corynorhinus townsendii. Lineage (NCBI taxonomy): Eukaryota > Metazoa > Chordata > Mammalia > Chiroptera > Vespertilionidae > Corynorhinus > Corynorhinus townsendii. The sequence continues at coordinate 48,130,078 of JAPDVU010000011.1, read as the reverse complement.
AGGGCTCCTGGCCCCTGGTCTTCACCCTGATCAGAGGGGCCCTCATGGGGGCTGGCTTCCTCCTCACCTACGTCCTCACCTGGCTCTACTACACCAGGTGAGCAGGCGTGTCTCTCCCGGGGAAGGTCAGGGATTGGCCCTGAGGTCCAGGAGGGGCGGAGCTGTCCGGCTCTGCCTGGAGTTAGAGCGAAAGTGGCCCAGTCTCTGGGCTGAGACCTGTGTTGACCCCGCAGGTGTGGAGGCCCCCGGAACAGGAGGCAGAGCTCCTGATGGATCCTCCCTTCCTGTCAAGATGGGACTGAGGTGTGGACACCAGGGTGGAGGGACCCTCCTGGGGCGTCAACGTCACCTTCTCCCTGGAAACTCTTGACTCACCTGTCTCACGTGGACCCCTGGGGTTTCCGTTTGTGGAAGTGACTGAGTGACCACAAGGGGAGTCAGTGCCATGGAGAGAAGACGTTTATTCCTTTTACCTCCTGAGAGGAGGGCCTGCTATGCCCTGGGAAGCCCTGGATTTCCTCAGGAAGCAGATGCAGGTGCAGGGCCGCCCAGCAAAGCCTTTATTGGGGTTTCCCTGGGAAACACAGAGCAGGGCAGGGTGAGCAGTTTAGGATCAGCTGGTGTGTGTCAACCTGGGGGAGGGGGACCTGTGGGCGTGGCCTCTATTTGTCTGGTCCCAGGTCCTGGGTGATTTGGGGCAGGTTGGGGAGGCTGGGAATATGAGCTCAGGATGGGTTGGTTTGCATCTGAAAAGCTGTTCTTGGCAGAATTCTCTGCTGTCTGTAAGAATGGGCGGGCCCTGGGAGGCCCCGTGTCTCCTTGGCCTAAAAGCTGTTTAATGGCTCAAAACATCATTAGATACAGAAATAAACAACTAATGCACACCCACTGACTGCTCCCTTGTTTCTGCCTGTTCTCTCCCTCTCTCTCTCTCTCTCTCTCTGTTCTGCCCACTCATCCTCCAACCCCCTGCTACTCTCTCTCCATCCTCAGGCTCAGAAATGGACTGAACTTGGCATCTTAACTTCCCTTTGCCCAGAAGTTACCTGATTAACACCTGAGTTTCTGGTTTCTCAAATTGCCCATCAATGTAAACATCGATACACAGCAGAGTTAGGAGCACAGCTCTTCTTTCCCTATTCATAGATGCCTACCTTGTAATTATTGTTATAAAACATCCCAACATTTAATCATAAATGAAAACATTTTTGTGATATTACATAAAAATTGATTTTACTCTTTAGTGTCTCTGGGAGTTTCTTGAGGCAAATTATATCTGGATCTCCTCTTTTGGTTGTTGCTGTTGTTGAACCTGTTAAAAGTAAGGGAGTTTGTTTATTTCTTGTCATTCTTTTTCAATTGGTCTTTGTATCTTTTCTTATTTTTAAAAGTATTTTTATTGATTTCAGAGAGGAAGTGAGAGGGAGAGATAGAAACATCAACGGCGAGAGAGAATCATTGATCAGCTGTCTCCTTAACATCCCTTACTGGGGATCAAGCCCATAACCTGGGCTTGTAGCTTGACTGGGAATCAAACTCTGACTTCCTGTTTCATAGATCGATGCTCAACCCCTGAGCCATGCTGGCCAGGCTATATCTCTTCATGAGTACTGAAAAATTTCAACATTTAAGACACATCCACCTATCCTCACACTGTTTTGTATTGTTATGTTTATACTAGAGGACAGGTGCATGAAATTCGTGCACTGGAGGGGCTGTCCCTCAGCCCAACCTGCACCCTCTCCAATCTGGGACATCCCTCTCACAATCCATGACTGCTGGCTCCTAACCATTTGCCTGCCTGCCTGATTGCCCCAAATTGCTTCTGTCTGCCAGCATGATCACCTCCTAACCACTCACCTGACAGCCTGATCGATGCCTAACTGCTCCTCTGCTAGCCTGTTTGCCCCCAATTGCCCTCCCCTGCTGTGCTGATTGCCCACAACTGCCCTCCCCTGCCGGCCATATTGTGGCAGCCATCTTGTGATGACATGGGGGCGACCATCTTGTGATGACATGGGTGTGGCCATCTTGTGATAAAATGGGGGAGGCCATCTTTTGACCACATGTGGGTGGCCATCTTGTGTGAGGGTGTGATGGTCAATTTGCATATCACCTCTTTATTACATATGATATCTTAATCTATAAATTTGATAAACTTTAGAGAACATTAATAATTTCTTGGATGTGAACAATTATTTTCTCTCCAAATTTATTGAGAAATTTTTGACATAGAATGCATCCAAGTTTAAGGTATGTAATGGTGCATATTTGATATACCTATATGATGAGGTGATTATCACAACAAGGTTCATTAAGAGTTCTATGCTCTCAAATAATTACTACTTTTATGATTATAACATTAATGACATACTCCCTTAACAATTTTCAGGTATATAACAAAATACTGTCAATTATAGTCATCATGCTGTACAGTACATCCCCAGGAATTATTAATCTTGTAGTTGAATGTTATCCTTAACCAACATATCCCCATTTCCTCACCCCCAGCCCAGAATCATCATTCTACTCTCTTTCTGTGAGTTCAGCTTCTACAGATCCCACTGTGAGAAAATACTGCAGTTGAATAATGACTATTTTAAAAAAACTACCCTCAGAGTTATGTTTCTTTCATGCAGTTCTAGGTTTCTATCACAAAAGTCACTTTTCTCTATACAGAAATTAACTCAAAATTTGTTAAAGACCTAAGAATAATACCCAAAACTATAAAACTCTTAGAGAAAAACACAGCGGGAGAGTCCATGACATTGGATTTCGGAATGATTTCCTTGATATTTACATCAAAAGCACAGACAAGGAAAACACACATAGACAAGTGGGACAGTACCAACTGAAAAACCTGAACACAAAAGGACACTCTCACCAGACTCCAGAGGCCAGGGACAGAACGGGAGAGAAAATGTATCTGATGAGGGGTTAATATTCAGAATATATTGCAAACTCATTGAGGCAACATAAGAAACCCAAATAACACAACTGAAGAAGTGGGCAAAAAACTTGAGTTGATATTTCTCCAAAGATGATATACAAAGAGCCAACAAAAAATGAAAAGATATTCAGCATCAAAATCCTTAAAGAACTACAAATCAAAGCCCTTTCTGGGTAGCTCAGTTGGTTAGAGTGTCTTCCAGTTGGCTGGTTTGATCCTTTCCAGGGCACATACAGCAATCAACCAATGAACGAATATGTCAAAACTATAATGAGATATCACCTCACACCCTTTAGGTATGGCTACTATAAAGTAAGACCAACAGCCCAGCTGGTGGCTCTGGGTGTAAGCATGGACCTATGAACCAGAAGATCATGCTTGGATTCTCAGTCAGGGCCCAGTCAGGGCACAGGTAGCAGGATCGATACCAGTAGGGGATGTAAGGAAGGAAGCCAAACGATTCTCTCTCATCATTGAGGTTTCTATCTCTCTCTACCTCTCCTTTCTCCTCTGAAATCAATAAATATATATATTTTTAGAAACCAGCAGGAGATAATAACAAGTGCTGGTGAGGATGTGCAATAATGAAACCGTTTTGCACATTTGGTGGGATTGTAAAAGAATGTACCAGCTATAGAACACAATATGGCAGTTCCTCAAAAAAAAAAAAAAAAATAGAACCACCATGACATGTAACAACTACTCTTGAGGTTATATAGGCAAAATAACTGAAAGCAGGCCCTCAAAAAGATATTTGCATACCCATACTTATAGTAGCATTATTGAATACACAAGGGTCAAGAGGATTCAGCAACCCAAATGTCCACTGAAAGATACATGCATTTAAAAAGGTTACATGTCTTAGACTGTTCTGGATGTTTTCACAGAAGACCATAGACCGGTGGTTTATAAATAGCAGGAATTTATTGCTCAAAGACCTGGAGGCTGGAAGTCCAAGATCATGGTTGGGTTCTGGCGAGTGCCCTCTTCCACAGTACAGGCGAGCTACTTTTAGTTGAAACATCACATGGTGGAAGGGGAGAGGGAGCTCTTTCAGGCCCCACCTGCTAATATCATCCCCTCGGGTATAGGGAGCAGCCATAGGGTTAAGTCTCGGGCTGACCGGTGGCAGGGCCACAAACAAGTCCCAGCTTGGAGGGCAGAGCCCTCCCAGCATAATTTAGCTTGACCTTATAGCCCTCCCTATTTCCCTCCTGGGTAGCTAATGGGCTGTGGGAGGCGCAGCAAGTGCTGCCAAAACAAGGTGAAACTTACCAGAGCCTTGTAAACATGTTGACCACTATCCTCATTTTGATGTGACTATGAAATAAATCCTTGGCTTGCAGGCGGGGTCTTTCTGTGTCCTCATCCAGGTCCGGGAGATCGGCCGAGCCCCAGCTGTATTCTCTTGTCTGTCTTTAATCCTTCACCGCCCCTCCTCAGGTTCACCCTTGGCCGTGCCGGCATGGCACACTTGGGGGTTAAGATTTCAAAATTTTTATTTCAGGAGGGACTTCAACATTCAGTCTATAACATTCCACCATTGATCCCATAAAGTTCAATCTATTGCACATACAATCATTGTATTACTCGGTCCTTAAAAGAAAGGAAATCCTGTCAGGTGCTGTGCCATCCAGTGAACCTTGAGAGCACTGTACTTAGTGAAATAAGCTGGTCACAAAAACACAGCTACTGGATGACTCCATTTCTGTGAGATTCTTAGGAACAGCAAGCAGAATGGTGGGCACCAGGGATTGGGGCAGGGACAGATGAAGAGTCGGTGTTAAATGGCTAAAGTGTTTCAGTTTTGAGGATGAAAATGTCCTGGAGAATGTTTGCACAACAATGTCAATATTCTTAACGCTACTGAACTGTAAACTTTAGAATAGTTAGGATGGCAAATTAAAAAATAACGTTATTGATTTCATAGAGTAATTGAGAGTGAGAGAGACAGAAACATCAATGATGACAAAGATTCATGGATTGGCTGCCTCCTGCACGTCCCCCAGTGGGGGACCTGCAGCCCAGGCATGTGCCCTTGACTGGAATTGAACCCGGGACCCCCAATCCATAGGCCAACGCTCTATCCACTGAGCCAAACCAGCTAGGGCAAGATGGCAAATTTCATTATATATATATATATATATATATATATATATATATATATATATATATATATAATGAAATTGAGAGGATTTTTATAATATGAGATACTATATTTTATAATATGATATATATATATTATAAACCTAATTAAGAAACAAAAACCCTCATCATTTTTCTTTTCCTGAAGAAGTTACTTTAGTATTTGTATAGGAAAAGTCTCCTGGAATCAAATCTGTTTGCTTATTTTATACTGAAATATGATTTAATTTATTTAAATCACCACCTGAGAGTTTCAGTCAAGATGGTGACATAGGTAGACACGGCACTCACCTCCTCCCACAACAACACAGAAATTAACAACTAAAATACAGAACAATCATCACTCAGAACCGTAATAATCAGGACACTCAGTGTATATTGTTGTCATACCCATTAACATGCACCTGAAATCTAGCTGAAAGGAATTCCTACAACTAGGGAATTCAAGAAGATGCACATGGAGACAGGTAGGAGGGGAAGAGATGCAGGGCAGACTCTCAGGACCAGCTGGTCTCACACCCACATGTGCTGGTTTAAAATCAGGAGGGATATCTTGACTGTGGAGGTTTCCCTGAGGAGCAAGCGTTTCAAGTCCCCACAAACTTCTGGTTCAAAAAAACCCAGCAGGATCGTGGCTGAGTGACACACAGGCTGCTGGAGCCCCAGGCAGCTCCTCTTAAAGGGCATGAGCACGGTCTTACTCAGACTCACTCCCTCTGAGCCCTAGCACTTGGGCCACAGCTTAAAAGAAACCTGGGACATTTAGGGAGGAACCAACTTATCTGGACTCTAGGAGAGAGCTAGAGGGGCAGATTTCTCCCAGACAGAAGTGCTGATAGAGGCCATTGTTCCATTGCTGAGCCCTGAGAGAAAGGTAGAGATATATGAGAGAGTAACATCAATTGGTTGCCTCCTACATGCCCTTACAGTGGATGGGACCTGCAACCTAGGTATTTGCCATGACCGGGAATTTAACCTACAACTTTCCGGTGTAAAGCATGACACTCCAGCCAACTGAGCCACCTGGCCAGGCGCCACGGTTTTTCACTGATACTCTTTGATTGCCTCTTTATAGGAGATTAATTCTGTCACATAGTAATAAATATTAATATTACATTAAGTATTAATTACTGAAATATTATATTTATACTAGAGACCTGGTACACAAAATTTGTGCACCTAAAGGGTTCCTAGGCCTGGCTGGTGATCAGGGCCAATTGGGGCCTTCCAGCTGCCAGTTGGGGCCTTCCTGCGTTCCACACCGCCCCCTGGTGCTCAGCGCATGTCATAGCAAGTGATCGAACGTCCAGTCTCCTGGTGGAACTCCCGAGGGGACACTTTGCATATTAGCCATATATATATATATATATATATATATATACTGAGTGGCCAGATTATTATGACCACCTGATGTTTGTAGGCAAATGAGCCATACACTGCATCGTATGGGATATGGAAGCCAAAGGCTTGTTCGAACACCTTTGCTCTCTGCAGTTACCAAGATAAAACGTCTCCAATTTGCACAGGAATACAAGGATTGGACAGTCAAGCAATGGAAAAAAGTCATGTGGTCCGATGTATCACGTTTCTAGTTGCATTATGTAGATGGTGGAGTGAGCATGAAAGCATGCACCCCATATGCATGAGTACAACCCTTCAAGCTGGTGGGGGCAGTGTTATGGTTTGGGGCATGTTTTCCTGGCGTGATGTGGGCCCTTTAATTCACGTGGAGCAACGCCTGAATAGCAGAACATACCTAAGTATCGTTGCTGATCAAGTCCATCCTATCATGTTGATGGCGTATCCCAATGGAGATGGCTTCTTCCAGCAAGACAGTGCACCATGCCACGGTGCTCGTATTGTGCAGGAGTGGTTTCAGGAACATGAGGGAGACTTTCCCTTGTTTAGGTGGCCCCCACCATCGCCAGATCTCAATCCAATTGAGCATTTGTGGGACAAAGTTGAAAGAGCCATCAGGCAGCCTGTTCCACAACCATCCAATCTCACAGAACTGGACACTGCTATTCATCAGGCATGGTGTCAGATTCCTCGCATCACCTTTCAACATCTCGTGGAGTCCCTGCCTAGAAGAATCGCCACAGTATTGAAGGCAAAAGGTGGCCCAGCGAAGTACTGATGGGAGGTCGTAATAATCAGGACACTCAGTGTATATTGTTGTCATACCCATTAACATGCATATTGTCTATTTATTTGTATCTTTAATGTCCTCCTAAACAGATTTATAATTTCCTTCATTGAGAAAGGGCATATTATATTTTTATGTACATCTCTCTTAACAATATACTCTCTTAGCAATTTTCAAATATACAACACAGTACTATTAATGGCATTATTATAGTTAATAGTATTAATACCCACTATTATTATTATTTTTAAAAATATTTTTATTTATTTCAAAGGGAAAGTGAGAAGGAGAGATAGAAACATCAGTGATGAGAATCATTGATTGCTGCCTCCTGCAAGCCCCCTACTGGGGATCGAGCCCACAACCTGGGCATGTGCCCTGACCAGGAATCAAACTACGACCTCCTAGTTCATAGGTTGATGCTTAACCAACGAGCCACACCAGCAGGGCAGTACCCACTATTAACTACAGTTACCGTGCAGTACGTCACATCCTCAAAATTAATGATTTTATGACTGGAAGCTTGTACCATTGACCATGCTCATTCATTTTGCCCACCCCACAGGCTCTGCCTCTGGTCACCATCAATCAGTTCACTGTGTCTCTGAGTTTGATTTTTCCCCCACGTTTCTACATATAAGTGAGATCATACTGTACTTGTCTTTCTCTTTCCGATTTACTTCACTTAGTACAATGCCCTCGGGGTCCAACCACGTTGACCCAAATGGCCATGAATTCCTTCTTTTCATAGCACAATACTATTCCACTGTGTCTATAGCACACTTTCCTTGTCCATTCATTGATTGATGGGCACTTAGGTAGCTTCCACATCTTGGCTATTGTCCATGCTGCTGCAATGAACATACGGATGCATGTGTCTTTTCCGGTTAGTGTTTTTATTTCCTCTAAATAAATAGCCAGAAGTGGTGTTGCTGGGTCATGTGTCAGCTTTATTTATAATTTTTGAGGAACTGCCGTACTGATTTACATAGTGGCTGCCCCAATTTACATTCCCAGCAACAGGGCAAGAGGGTTCCCCTTTCTGAACATTCTTGCCAACACTCACTATTTCTTGCCTGTTTTATATCCCAGCTTGAGGTTTGCGGGACCACTCAGTGATGTGACTTGTGGGGGCACAACCGTGGAAATCATGCTTTTCTTCAGTCCTCTGCTTGCACTGGACAGTCTTCATTGTAATACATGAGGAGTCCGGATAGATGGCGGGGGGCGGGAGGGCGGGGAGCTGGTTCCCTCCTTTTCACCTGCACCTGAGGCAGGGGCAGACTCAGGTTTGTGGAGCCTGATACTGATACAGACGTCAAGATCATTGCTTCAAAAACATACAAAATCTGCTATGTTGTGGAGTGAACGTGAGTAAAGACCACTGGAGTCCAGACCAAATTAAAATTTAGGGAGCCTTTAATAGCTGGCCGGCGACTGCTCTCTCTTCACACAGGGACTCCAGAGAGCAGCCCCGACCCTTTGTTCAGGACCACTTTTAAGCACATTAACCACATCCTGTTTTTGCAGAGCAAGTAACCCAAGACAAGACAGTTTTTCCCAAATAATGTCAGGGCCATGATATTGATGACCATGTTATTTACAGGGTTATCCTGTTCCTTAGAAAGCTGACAGTGTTCTATCTTGCAAGGCTATTTTGTGAGGTGCAAGGGGAAAGGGGCCATGAGATCATATCTCAAGGCCTGGCCTGGTGTCAGCACTGACAACCCTATCTGGGGCATAGTCCACGGCCTCTCCCAAGTGCTCAAAAATTCCCACTCTCTAACATGCTACACATAGATTTTTCTAACAGGAGAAAACATATTGTATTAAATCACAAAGGTGAAAATGTTTAAGCCCCAAATATAGGACAAATAAGAAAAGTACAGACTATTTTTTTTTTTTAGCCGTGCAACATACCCTTCTGGCACACCAACATAAGGCATGTTCCCTACAATATTTTAAAACCTCAATTGAGGATATGTTTGTTGATTTTAGAAAGTGAGGAAGAGGGGAGAGAGAGAAACATCAGTCAGTTGCCTCCTGCAACCTACATATTTGCCATGACCGGGAATTTAATCTACAACTTTCTGGTGTAAAGCATGATGCTCCAGCAAACTGAGCCACCTGGCCAGGCTCCACAGTTTTTAACTGATACTCTTTGAATGCCTCTTTATAGGTAATTACTAGAATATTATATTTATACTAGAGGCCTGGTTAATGAAATTTGGGCATGGGGAGGGTCTCTAGGCCTGGCCAGCGATCAGGGCCAATTGGGGCCTTCCAGCTGCCAGCTGGGGCCTTCCTTCCTTCCACACCGCCCCCTGGTGATCTGTGCACATCATAGCGAGCAATCGAACTCCCAGTCTCCCCATCAAACGCCTAAGGGGACACTTTGCATATTAGCCTTTTATATCTATAGATCATACAGAGAATAGAGAAATAATTAGTGTTCCCTTCAGCGTGGATGATTGACATTTCTCTTTCTCCTGTACGATGAAAGAAACGTTTCTGTCCATCACCCAGCTCGTTACTGGGAATGTCTGCAGTTCCGCATCGCTGTCATATTTGGGAAAACATTGGTCGAGGTTCTTCCTTTCCTAAAAGGGCAGTAGGACTGCAGGCTATGTCCACACATCACTCGAGCCCCTGCTGGGCTTTGAAAAGGGACGGAGCATGTGAGCGGCCTGAAGGTGGAGCTTCCTGAGCTGTAAGCTGGCGAATTTACTGCTGTGCTGAGGCTCCGCCTCTGGGTCCTTCCCAATAGGGTGAGATCTCCCTTCACACATCGCCTTCTGATGGAGCCTGTGTGCTGTCACTGTCCCAGGTCCCTCAGACCTTGAAGGACCCATACGTGTGCTTCTCGTGGCCCCACAAAGCTCTCAGAGCAAAGGGCTTGAATGCTCGAGTTTTTGCTGGGGTTCCAAATCCCAACTGCAGTGGAGTCTAAATTCCTTTTTCTCTTTGAGTTGTCTAAAGAAAATTTAAAGTTACCGTTTTCCAGACCCATCAGTGGTTTCAGCTCAAGGGTGGGTCTCCCCCAAGTCCAGCTCTGACCCCAGGGGCCCCCTGGGTGACCTCCCTGCCCACTTACACATCATCTGCAAGGGGATTACTTTCAGATTCACATCTGGACACGCCTCTCAACCTCTGGGGGCCTCAGCATATCCACCGGCAGGGCTGGGTGGGAGGGGGAGGGAGACCGAATGATTTCTCAGCCACCACCACACCTGCCACGTCCTGTGGAGGCTAAGTTCCCCTTCCAACTTGGTCAGAGTCTCTCCCCCAGGGCTTCCTGTTGGGGTGTCCTAGGCCCCACCCCGGAGCTGGGCACCTCCCTCCCTGACACAGGGACCTGGATCCGCTCTGCCCTGCCAGAGGCAGACATGGTGCCCCTGCTGCTGCTGCTGCTGCCCCTGCTGTGGGGGGGTGAGTGGGCTGAGGGAGGGGGGCTGGGCATGTGGGGGATCAGCAGGGCTGGCCGCTGAGCCTCTGTCCCCTGATCCCAGGGTCCCTGCAGCAGCAGCCAGGCTACCAGTATGAGCTCCGAGTGCAGGAATTGGTGACAGTGCATGAGGGTCTGTGTGTCCACGTGCCCTGCTCCTTCTCCTACCCGTGGAGTTCGTGGTCTTTCTATAGCCCAGTCTACACCTACTGGTACCGGGACGGGGACAACACAAACCGTGATGCTCCTGTGGCCTCAAACAACTCAGGTAAATGGGTGAAGACAGAGACCCTCGGCCGATTCCTCTTTGAGAACGCTAGGACCAACAGCTGTTCCCTGAGCATCATAGGTGCCAGGAGGAGTGACGCAGGACGCTACTTCTTCCGAGTGGAGAGAGGAGACTCTGTGAAATATAATTACAGAGAGAAGATGCTGAATTTGCAGGTGACAGGTAAGGCAGGGGCCCAGGAGAGGACCCAGGGACATGGGACCCCGTCTTAGAGCAGGAACAGGACACTGGGACACTCCCTGATCCAGGCCTTGGGCCTTGGGTGGTTGGAAGATCACAGGGCCTGGGGCGCTCTGGGCCCTGAGGCACGCGTCCCACTCAGGATCACACTTTGGGTCCCTACTCCCTGGGGCCCAGGCACTTCCCTCTCTCCTCTTCCTCCCTGACAGACAAACCCCACATCCATATTCCGGAGCCGCTGGAGTCCGGCCGCCCCACAGAGCTGACCTGCAGCCTGCCAGGGGGGTCCTGTGTCAGGGGACAGCGTTTCACCTTCTCCTGGGCGGGAGCCGCTGTGGACTCGCTGGCCCCCCAGACCCGCCGCTCCTCGGTGCTCCCCTTCACCCCGAGGCCCCGGGACCATGGCACCAACCTCAGCTGTCAGGTCCAAGCCCAATGGCCTCAGCTGACCACACAGAGAACCATCCGGCTCAATGTCTCCTGTGAGTGTTTGAGGGGTGGCTGGAGATAGTGGGTCTGGTGTGTGTGTGTGTGTGTGTGTGTTTGTGTGTGTGTGTGTGTACAGGAGGCTGAGCCAACCTGAGAACACTTGTGCATGGGTCTGCGTGTAGGTGGGGAGCAGGCTAGAAAGAGAGAACCCTGCTTTACTGGTTCCCACTGCCCTTCCTTGGGATTGGGGTGACTTCCATCTGAAGTGGGGCCCTGTCTTTCTATCCCAGATGCTCCTCAGAACCTCACCATAGGCGTCTCCTTCAGAAATGCCACAGGTAGGAAAGAAGCCCTCCTCTCTGGCTGGGACCTGCCCAGGGCCCTTGTGGGGCGGAGACGGGGGCGGGGGTGGGGGAGGGGGGGCGGAATCCGAGTTTGAATGGGATCACACATGGGACAGGCAAGGATGAAAGTCATCACCCCAGTCCCTCACTTCTGGGTGCCTGACCTGTGTTCCACACACCTCTCTCTCTCTGTCTCTCTTTCTCTCTCTCTCCCTCCCTCCCTCTCTCCTTCCCTCCCTCCCTTTCCCCCACTTCTTTCTCCAAAGCCCTCAAGATTCTGCAAACCACATCCCTTCCCATTCTGGAGGGACAGGCCCTGAGGCTGATCTGTGTGGCTGACAGCAACCCCCCTGCCAAGCTGAGCTGGTTCTGGGGGTCCCCAGGCCTGAGGACCACCCCGATTTCCAGCACCTCGATCTTGGAGCTGCCTCGCATGGGGCCTGCACAGGAAGGAGAGTTCACCTGCCAAGCTCGGAACCCGCTGGGCTCCCAAAGTGTCTGTCTCAGCCTCTCCGTGGTCTGTGAGTGGGTAGTGGGTTGAGACGGGGTGGGGGCAGGAGGGGGCCGCACCTGGGAGTGGGTCACCTGGGTGCCTGGAGATGTTAGAAGAGCCACTGACCCTTCTCCTCGCTCCCCACAGACCCCCCGCAGCTGCTGGGACCCTCCTGCTCCTGGGAGGACCAGGGTCTGCACTGCAGCTGCTCCTCCAGGGCTCAGCTGGCCCCCTCCCTGCGCTGGCGGCTGGGGGCGGGACTGCTGGAGGGGAACCACCGCAATGCCACCCACGCGGTCACCTCCCGCTCAGCGGGGCCCTGGACCAACAGCTCCCTGAGCCTCCGTGTGGGGCTCAGCCCTGACCTCAGACTCAGCTGCGAGGCCCAGAATGAGCACGGGGCACAGAGCACCTCGGTCCTGCTGCTGCCAGGTCAGGACTTGTTGGGGGACAGAGGCCAAGGAGAAAGGAGTGGGTCAGAGAGAAGGTGGGGGTGGGGTGGGGGGCTGTGGCCCGGACAGGAGCTATTGCTAGGACAGGGCCTGCATCTCCTGCCTGAACAGAACCTACAGCGGGTTCTGGGAAGAGGTGGGAAGAGGAGAGACCGATTCCCGGGAGTGGCGTCTCACGCCCCTCTCCTCTGCAGGAAAGGCGGTGCCCCAGGCTGGAGTGGTTCCTGCGGCTCTTGGAGGTGCTGGTGCCATGGCCCTGCTGTCCCTCGGTTTGTGTCTCGTCTTCTTTTGCAGGTAAGCCGCTGTGGCAGGGAGGTGCAGAGCTGAGTACATCCAGAGGGGTCTTTTTTTGGGGGGGGGGGGAGGGCTGGAGGGGCTAGCACCTTTATTGAGGTAAAATTCCCATATATTTAAAGTGTACAATTCCATGGCTTTTCGTTCAGTCACACAGCTGTGCACCCATCACCACAGTCAATTTTAAAACATTTCATTTGCTTTAAATAAAAAAAAAAACACACAAACAAAACAAGCACAAGAAACCCACATCCCCTAACTGTTCGTTTGTTTCCATCCGCTCTGTCCTAGCCCTAGGCAGCCACTAACCTGTTTCCTGTCCCTTCTGGACATTTCATCTAAATGGAGTCATACAACACATGTGACTGACTTCTTTCACTTAGCACGATATTTCCTTTTATTATTACAATGATTATTTTCTTTGTTAATCCTCATCCAAGAATATTTTTCCATTGATTTTTAGAGAGAGTGGAAGGGAGGGAGGGAGAGAGAGAGAGAGACAGACACACAGAGAGAGAGGGACAGAGAGAGAGAGAAAAACATCGATGTCAGAGAGACACATTCATAGGTTCCCTCCCTAGGAGCCCCGGCCAGAGATGGGGATCGACCTGCAACCGAGGTCCACGTCCTTGACCAAGAATTGAACCTGTGAACTTCAGTGTGCAGGCCGACGCTCTACTACTGAGCCACCGGCCAGGACCATGACATGTTCAAGGTTCATGTGTCAGCACTGTATTGCTTTTTATTTACAAACTAGAGGCCCAATGCATGAAGATTCTTACTGGGCCTTCCTTCCCCTGGCTGCTGGCACCGCCTTCGCTTTGGCCCAGAGCTGCCTTTCTGCCTTCCCACGCTGCCCAGAGGCCCAGAGTGGCTGGGGCAGTGTGGGAAGCAGGCGTCCCACCCTTCCTGGGCGCTCTGTGCCTGCATATGTAAATTAAATTAACCTGCCATCTTTGTTGGGTTAATTTGCATACTCATTCCTGATTGGCTGGTGGCCGTCGCAAAGGTACGGTCGATTTGAATATTTCTCTTTTATTAGTGTAGATAATATTCCATGGTATGGGTGGGGCACATTTTAATTGTCTGTTCCTTCATTGATGGACATTTGGGTTGCTTGGACTTTTTGGCTACCATGAATTACACTGATGATGGCTCGTGCACAAGTCTCTGCATGTGTGAGGGACCTTGGTGATGGACATTCAATCTTGATGGATAATTCAGGGGGACGGGGTCCTCACCTGCATGTCAGGAGTGTCTCCGAGTCTGGCCTCAGGGTCTGGATGCCTGCGTTGTCCATCAGGAAGTGGGGGCAGCTGCCCACCTGGGCCTGAGCCATTCTAGCTGCTGACTTCTTCCCTTAGAGTGAAAGCTCACAGGAGGCAAGCAGCCGGGAGACCAAAGGTCACGAATGATGGAGACCTGGACATGGGCACAGTCACCTGGGTGAGTGATGGGGGTGTCTTCTCTTGTTGTGTAGGGGGGCTGGGCATGTCCATTCAAGGAGTCCACGCTGAGCTCCTCTGTGGTCAGATGGACAGGCAGCTGGGAGTTGACTTCCCCTTCAATTCCCAGAACCCATGTCAGCCTCCTGCCCCAGCCACACGGACCACTGAGCCCACCTCACCTCTCTGATAGGCCCAGGCCGCCAGAACCGTCTCCCCCAAATTACTACTTTCTACCCATGGTGGGCATGCTCCTTCACCTCTCCTGACCTCAGTGTCCCCACCTGGGAATGGGGATACTGAGTGTCATTCATGGTGGGTTTCTGTGAGGATGAAACATGACTAGTAGGCCTTCAGTATAATATTACACAATGTCAAATGCACGCGGGAAGAGTTGAGTTCCTAAGATGTGTGGGTGGAATAAGAGGAAGAATGAAAACTGTTCCATCAGCCCAGCTTCCCCTTGGGACCATGTCTGCCTTATTCCTCTCTGACTCCCTTCTCACCCCTTCACTCAGGGTTCCCAGGAAAAGCCAGGGCCAGGCAGGCCTCCAGACCAAGCGCCCCCCATGAAGGATGTCCCTCCCTTCGGGGAGCGACGAGAGCTCCACTACGCCAACCTCAGGTTTTATGAGATGAAGACACAGGAGCCTCGGGGCCCGGAGGCCACCAGCAGCCCTGAGTACTCAGAGATCAGGTGTGCAGGCAAATGAGGACTCGCTCAGAGCAGTATAACTGACTTTTCAGGAGCAGCCATGGGAAGCAGAAGAAAGCAGATACTATCTTTAAATGTCCCTGTATAATTTATACTCAGCGGAGATCATTCAAAAATGAGGAAGTAATGCAGATGTTTTGGAACAAATAAATGGGGAAATTATTGCCTGTAGAATAGAAATATAGATTTAAATTCCCAACAGTAATAACAGCTAAGCCTAAAGTAGCTGTGGTGGGGTAAATGGATTTTTACGTTTCCTAAGATGTACATATTACCTAGGAGGAGAGAGAGGTGTTCATTTACTAAAACTTGGGTAAGTAAATTATGATGCTGTAATTTTTACGGTGGTGACTGTACATAATAAAATAAGAATGTATAAGTTACAAACCAGAAATCTCTATCTCTATCTATATTTATATCTATATCTATATCTATCTGTCTATCTACCTATCTATGTTAGAGGCCCGGTACATGAATTCATGCATGGGTGGGGTCTGGCCAGCCTGGCCAGGGGGAGGGGACATGGGCGGTTGGCCGGCCTGCCTGCTGGTTGAACTCGTGGTCGAGGGGACAATTTGCATATTAGCCCTTTATTATATAGGATATACACTGAGTGGCCAGATTATTATGCATTTAGAGATCATAATAATCTGGTCACTCGTGTGTGTGTATGTGTGTGTGTGTGTGTGTATATGTGTGTGTGTGTGTGTGTGTGTGTGTGTGTGTATATATATATATATAATTTATTTCAGAGAGGAAGGGAGAGTGAGAGACAGAAACATTAATGATGAGAGAGAATCATCATGGCACACCTGTCTTGCCCTGAAATAGTGAGGGGAGGTGTGGCTAGGGTTGAGTAAATGATGAAGAGACATTAGCTCTGGCAGAAATGGGGTCGTCCAGGTCCCCAAAGCTCCTCCCTATCCTCACAACAGCCCCGAGGTCACCTCAGAGTAATGGTGTTCTGTCCCATTATACAGCTGAAGAAACTGAGGCTCCACAGAATGTCCTGGTTCATTCTGAAAGCGGTGTCAAATCTGCTTTGCTCACTTTTTAAAGTTGATTTTTAGAGAGAGAGGGAGAGAAAGAGAAACAGGGAGAAACATCGATTGGCTGCCTCCTGCATCCACCCTGACTGGGAGTTCCCAAGAGGAACCCCGCCTTTCCAAAGCCCCTTGGACGTAGGTGTCCTGCTGGCCTAAAGCCCGGGACCTTGGCCTTGTGAGTTGGGGTCCTGGGCAGAGCTGAGCCCAGGTGTGCTCCAGAACCACGGACAGCGCCTACCCTCTGGCCAAGAGCTCCCCAGCTGGATGGATCGCCCCCTGGAGGTCCAGCCTTGCCCTGTCTCCTGTGGAGGTGAGGCTGGGGAATGAGGCTGGTGACATTCTGTCCTACAGGACGGAGGTGCGGCCAAACTCCTCCTCAGTCTCCCCCTGGAACCTCCCTCATCCTAGGGCAGAGGTGACAGCTTCAGAGACACAATGCATTTCTAGAGGTCACTGGGTCCCTTGCCCCTCAGGGCTGACTCTACCCTCACCCCCTCCAGAAAGCCTGTCAGACTCCTGCCCTTCCCTTACTTCCTCCCCATTATTTTGCTTAAAAACCCTTTCTTGTACTGTCACGGAGCTCCAGACAACAGGAAACATGATCTGTGATCTTTTTCTTTGCCTGGCCACGTCTTCAGCTCAAATGAAATGGGGTAAGCAGAGGGAGATTCAATAGAGACAATAAAAATGGGACGCCTTTGGTGGCTGAAAGAACTGTTTAGACGTTAGAAGGTGTGAGTGCAGGGCTCATGGGAACCAGTTCAGTAGCTTTCTAAAGTGAAATTGACACCAGAAACCCACAAACCAGCACACTGGCATCTGCAGCTGGATCTGGGCCACTGTTCTGTTCTAGCCTCTGCTCATCAGGGGCCCCTTGGGATGAGTATGAGTTCAGCCATCCCTTCGTGAGGCTTCTTGTGTGACTGGAGCTGGTCTGTGGGCCAGAACAGAGGGAGGATTCGGTGTCAGGTAGGTCCTGGCTTCCAGACCCCTCCCCCCCCCCCCCCCGCCCCTGCTCCCAGAGAGATGTCCCAAGAATTCTGGAAAAGCACACTTCACCCATTCTCTGAGGGCGCATGAGGATGAACCTGGGACAGGTGACATGAGGGGGGAGTGGGATGGAAAGGGGCCATCCTGACAGGTTGTCACCAGACCTAGGGTGAGATGCTCAGCCTTTATTTCCTGGTTGTCACTGGGGAGAAGGGGGCTCCTGAGAGGGGCAGTTGCTGTGGGGAAGGCCAACCCAGAAAGAGCCCTGGGTGTCTGCTGCTCTGCCGCTGCCCCTGGTCGCCAGAGAGAAAAGACTGGTCCGTGATGTCAGGGGCCCTGGACTTGGTCCCTCCAAACCCAAGCTGTTGCTGTCGCCCCTGCTGTGTGTGTGTGTGTGTGTGTGTGTGTGTGTGTGTGTGTGTGTGTAGGGTAACAGGGCTGTGGGAGATGGTTCGTGGTCTTCATTGGGGTACAACATAGAGAAGGATATAGGGTAGAAGCTGCAGGTATGAGGCCTGGGGACGCGGTGTAGGACATAGTGCCTGTGTATCCTCATGCTCTGACCTTCTCTCATCCTGAAACGTATGGGTTTACTGTAGAATCGTCTACCTTTTCTCCTTTATGGAAGAGGCCAACACATTCCACGGTCCTCCTATGCCCTGAAGACTAGGCCAAACCTGCAGGAGATGACCGAGACGAGGACCTAGGTGTGGAAATAGATGAGACCCCATAGGGATGGCAGCTGGGTTTTGAATTCCCTCAGTCCTTGATGGGATCTCAGTGACTCACCTGCTCTAAGGCAACAGTAAATACACCTGGAGGAGGAGAGTCCTACCCAGGGTCTAAACGGCAGTCTGCGTCCTTTGTCATTGCGCATCAGACGCGGTGCGATCTGGGAGACGGCCACCCAGAGAACTATGAGAAGACAGGATTTATTAGAAAACCCAGACCTTAGACAATGAGCCAGGAGCCAGGAAGGGCTGCTCTGGAGGTATGGGGAGGCTGAGAGGCAGCGTCGCGGAGCAGCTCACCTGAAGCACAGGTGTGGTGGACGTGAGAGAGCCGGCCGAGAATGTGAAAAGCCAAGGTGTCCAGCTGCCAACGGGGAAGGGGAAAGGGGAAGCTCACCGAACATTCTCGGGGAAGCCGTTGCCTCTTGGGCACACAGCTGGGTGGCTGGTGGGGGGACTGGTGTTGGTGTTGGGCATCAGGGTTACCTGCAGCAGGGCGGAGTGCGTTGCCAAGCACAGCATAGCTGGTTTGATAGTTGCTCACAGCAGGAGGGAAAGCCTGGTACCAGTCATTCCATTCTGCCTGGTTCTTCTTTTACGTGTTCCAATTTGACAGCGAAAAACCCCCATTTTAGCATCTATTTTTTTATTTTTATTTTTTTTTTAGCGTCTATTTTCTTGAACACGTTGATGACGAAGTCCATGCCTGAAACTCCTACATCTGGTTCATCTGTGGCCACGTCAATGCTTTGTTTTCCTCCTGGTGTGCAGCCATTTCGTCCTATCGCCCGATCGGCTTGTACCTTTTTTAATTATTATTATTGATTTGTAGAGATTTTCTGAGGCTCTGGAAGAGGGTCCCTCTGGATTCTAGAACAGTCTAGCACAGTGCTGCAGAATGGCATTTGGTGATGGAAATGGTCTGTACCCGTGCCCTTCCATGCGGTAGCCACTGGCCGCGTGTGGCTACGGAGCACTTGAAATGTGTTTAGTGTGACTGGTGAATGGTGCTGTCAACTTAATTTTAACCAATTTAAATGGAAATAGGACGGCGTGGCTCGGGCTCCCCTACTTTTGCTTCCTAGCAAGGCAGGTAGAGTGGGGATCTTCTTAATCCTCAGTGGGCCCTGTCCGGTGTGGCTCCGTCAGTTGAGCATCGTCCTGTGTACTGAAAGGTCAATGGTTTAATTTCTGATAGGGACACATGTTGTGGGTTCAATCCCTGGTCGGGGTGAGTGTGGGAGGCAGCCGATCAACGTTTCTCTCTCACATCAATGTTTCTATCACTCTCTCTCTCAAATCAATAAGAACATATTTTTTTAAAAAATCCAGGGTGGGACTGAGTGTGAACCTGGGTTCTGGTCTTCTTGTAGATGAGTCTCCTTGCCCGTGACCCTTACTCTAACTTGTAAATCTATTTGGGTCCTGAGTGAGGTATTTGTGGGACCTAGCCTTCTTAGGGGACCCTGAACATCGTTGTTTTCCCAGGGGAAAAGAGGAGCGCCATGTTGGGCTCACCTCAATGTTCTTCCCTTGTCCCCGGGACCTTGGCCTCTGAAGCCCTCACTGCCTCAGTAGCCCCAGACTCCATTTCTGTCTCCCGCCCCACGAGGCCGCTGGACTCAGCTCCGAATCCCAGCCTCTTCGCCTGTGCTTCCTGGCTGCTTCCTTAGCTTTCCGGCCCCTCCTGCAGAATAAGCTGCCCTTTGCTCTGCGATTCTGACTGCTCTCTGATGCATTCGGATAGACGGTTGTATATTTCTCTCCGTGCTGGGTGTGCATTTTTTTCCATTTGGTCTCAGCATAAGATTGTTCTGACATGAGATAGTCTATCACGGCTGGAAACCGCTCTTGCTTTGTTTTGGCTTCTGCCTAAGTCACCTCCTCAAAGAAGCCCTGATCTCCTAAGCTAAAATAGGTCCCTTCACAGCCTTTCCCCTCATGTTCATCTCTCTTTCTTTCTTCCTTCCTTCCTTCCTTCCTTCCTTCCTTCCTTCCTTCCTTCCTTCCTTCCTTCCTTCCTTCCTTCCTCCTCACCTGAGGATATTCTTTCCATTTTATTTATTTAGAGAGAGTCGAGGGAAGGGAAGAGGGAGGGAGGGAAGGAGGGAGAGAGAGTGAGAGAGACATCAACGTGAGAGAGATACATGGATTGGTTGGTTGCCGCCCCCATGTGCCCCAACCAGGGCCAGGGATAGAGCAACCAACCCCCACGTCCCTTCAGTCCATGGGCTGATGCTCTCACCACTGAGCCAAACTGGCCACGGCCCTTCATTTCCTATTCACAGCACTCATCATCGGACCTCCTAGTACACACTTACTTCTCTGTTGTCTCTCTCCCATAAGATTATAAGCTCCACAACTCAGAGGTTTGCCTTTTATTATATTCATTTATTTATATACTAGAGGCCTGGTGCACATAATTTGTGCACCAGTGGGGGTTCCCTCAGCCCAGCCTGCACCCTCTCCAATCGGGGACCCATTCAGGGATGTCCGACTGCCGGTTTAGGCCTGATCCCCAGGGCCTAAACCAGCAGCTGGACATCCCTCTCGCAATCTGGGACCGCTGGCTCCTAAGCAGTCACTTGCCTGCTTGCCTGATCACCCCTAACCACTCTGCCTGCCTGCCTGATTGCCCCAAACTTCTCTGCCTGCCTGCCTGATTGCCCCTAACTGGTTCTGCCTACCTGCCTGATTGCCCCTAATCACCTCTTCTTGCCTGCCTGCCTAGTCGCCCCCAACTGCCCTCCCCTGCCGGCCTGGTTGCCCCCCAATGGCCCACCTCTGCAGGCCTGGTTGCCCCCAACGGCCCTCCCCTGCCAGCCTGATTACCCCTAACTGCCTCTGCCTTGGCCCCACCACCATGGCTTTGTCCTGAAGGAAGTTGGACGTCCAGAAGATGGCCGGTCAACCCGGTCTAATTAGTATATTACCCTTTTATTAGTATAGATTTTTTTACCGCCCCTGTATACTTTAGGGGTGGTACCAATAAATGTTGGGTGAATGATACTGTGCTATCTGGAGGGGAGGGAGATTTGGTCTCTGCCCTCAAAGCTCAGTCCAATGAGGAAAAATGAGACCCAGAGTATGAATGGGCACAGGTGAGGGCCAGCCCAGGGTGTGGGGTGTGGGCGGGGTGGATGAATCTGAGGCTTCCAGGAGGACCCTGGAGGATTTGCACAGGAAGTTGGGAAAGGGAGGGCATTCCTGACAAGGGACCAGCCCAGGAAAGCTTGGAGGTGGGACTGAATTACCAAGCCCTACCCTCTACCCCACCTCCACCCCGCCTAAGGCAGGAAGCTTCTGGGCCTCACATCAGTGTGGACCCTCAGGCCAGCAACCCTGAAAACCAGAGCTCCCTGGTGGCCAAACCTTAATGTGAACGTGGGCACCATTTATGAAGCACTTTATCACACCTTCACAGCATTGCTCTGATTCCGTGTTCAGAGGAGGCAACTGAAGCCCAGAGAAGTTAAGTCACTGACCCAGGCTCACTCAGCTTTGCCTCCGGACGCTGAGGTCTGGGGAGCCCACCCAGCTGCTCCTCACCCATCACAGACACCAGGAGGGATTCAGGTGTGAGGGGGTGGGGAGCGATTCCACTGTCTTGAAGCCCAGTTCCTTCGCTCTCCAGCCTGCTGACCTCAGGCCACAGCCAATGAGGTTATGCAAATGAATGAGAGGGGGCGGGCCTGCAGACTGCGCCTGGCTCAGAGAAGCACTGATTACTGAGCCGTGTGCTGGTCAAGTCAGGCGGCTTTATTTACCCATCTACAGGCAAACAGGAAACGCCTCTGCACAGTAGGTGCTCAGGAAGGGCTGGGGCTGTCTAAGAACCTGTCAGAGGTAGGAGGCAAGCCCCACCCCCAATTCCCACTCGCTCTGGAGTATAGTTGTTCAGTCCCCTCCTCCCTCAGACCCTGGAGCCCAAGCCCCCAGCTCCTGCAGGGTCAGAGGTCACTGGTCGTGTCTCCCTCCCAGAAGCCCTGGGCAAAGGTCACTCGGGTTTATTCACAGTGTCATTTACAGGCGCCCCACACCCCGAGCTCCCCTGTCCGGTCTCAACGGAGAACTGGGGTCTTTAGAAGGTGGGAAGAGCGGGAACGGCTTCCCGGGCTGGGGGTTGGACCTGCTCCCGCTCCTGCGGAGGCCCCGCCGGCCCCACCTCGTCCCGCCCCCGGCGGCCCTTGCCGATGGGCAGGCGGGGCCGGCCGCGGTCCAGGCCGTCCAGGAGGGCGCAGGCCTGGCAGAGCGCGCGGCTGGCCAGCGCCCCGCAGCGGGAGCAGGCGCCGGCGGCCGGGGCCAGCGCCAGGCGCTCGGCCGAGTGCACCAGGTCCAGCACCGCCGACGGCCGCGCCGCCTCCAGCAGCTTGAGCAGGTCGCGCGCGTGGCCGCGGAAGGCCTCGGGCGCGCACACGCACTCCTCGGAGAAGTAGTCCAGGCGGCGGAAGTGCGCGTACAGCACCACCTCCTAATGCGAGGCCAGCTGCAGCGGGCGGCAGCGCGGCAGGGCGCCCCCCTCGCCCGGGGAGCCCAGGCCCCCGCCCCGGGCCAGCCGGCCCGCATCGCCCCGCAGGAAGTTCATCAGCACCGTCTCCGCCATGTCGTCCGCGTCGTGGCCTGGGGGAGAGACGGGGAGCCGGTCAGAGAGGGCGCAGGGGCCGCTGCTGGTCATGGGGACCAGGGGGCACATGGGGTAGGGGGCAGAAGGTGGACACGGTGAGAAACGGAGAGGACAGGCCCCCATGGAGCCACTTGGGGTGCCCTCACTGTCACCCACCTACCGGGCCAGGCAGGCCCTGTGCTAGATGCCCCTGGCGGAGGGAGTAAAAGTGCTTTAAGCTGCAGATGTCATTCCAGCCTCAGTGCCAAGTGCGCTCAGGCTGCACAGCGAAAGGCAAACGGCACTTTATGGAGATTCTCAACAGGCTGTGGACACACGTGCCCCTGGGACGGCAGATCGCGGAGAAAGTGACTGCACTGCAGTCACCGGAAACTTTAAGCTAACTGTCTATTGACTCTGCATGCTGTCATCTTAGACTTTTCTATACAGTGAAACCCGGGTCTCCTCAGGGCTTCTCCGTCGGCCCACTTCCTCTCCCCAGGGCCTCTGCATGAGCTGTTTGCTTTGCTCAGAACCTCTCCCAACCTCTCTTCGTCCTTCACCTGGTTACCCACGCAGCCTTCAGGTCTCGCTCACTCAGCAACGCTTCCTTAATCCCCGCCTTTCTCCCTCCTCCAGGTCCTCCTGTTGCAAACTCGCAAAGCGTACTTTGCCTTAGTAGCGCCGGTCAGGTGGTGATTTTGTGATGGGAGAACCGGGCAGGAGCGGACTGGCTTGTGCACCATAACAGCAAACGTCTGTATCAGCTTCACTGCTTTTCGGCCTCTGGTCTAAGCGCTTCACTCGTAACTCACCTAACGCCCAGCATCTCCGGGACCCAGGCGTTATTAACATCCCCGATTTACAAAAGAGGAAACCGAGGCTAGGCACTCGGCTAGAGGCTACATGGCTTGCATCCGGCGCATAGGAAATGGTCAATGATTACTAGGAGGTCAAAGGGATGACTAGGAGGGAGTAAGAGAGAATGAGAGAGGCAACCCGAGAGGGAAAAGAAGTTAAAAGACAGTTACGTTTCAGACTACTGATGGGAGACACCCCTGCACACCCCTCCTTTCGTGAGGGGAAACCTATAGAATGTCATATTTATTATTTTTTAAAAAAATATTTTTATTGATTTCAGAGAGGAAGGGAGAGGGAGATAGAAACATCAATGACGCGAGAGAATCATTGATCGGCTGCCTCCTTGCACGCCCCCTACTGGGGATCAAGCCCACAACCGGGGCATATGCCCTTGACCTGAATCGAACCCAGCACCCTTCAGTCTGCAGGTGGACGCTCTTATCTGCTGAGCCAATCCAGCCAGGGCTAGAATGTCATTTTTAAAATGCGGAGAACCACGGCCCTAGGCCCTAAGGGTACCCCTCCAGCCCTCTATTTGCCACTGTGTGTGTGCACCAAGGTGATGGCAGTGGCTCAAAAGCTCGCCAGGCCTGCTCTGCCCCTTCCCAGGGACGCGCACATACCATGCCCTGAACCTTCTGGGGGTACACATCGCCCTTTTACTGAGACCCTCCAGGGTCTCCTTTTCACTTCCCGGGCATGCGCCTCAGCAGTCAGTGCCGCCCTCGCTCGCGCCTGCGCCTTTCAGCTCACAGGCCTTCCTCCTGCCTCGCATGCGCTCACTCGTCACAACGTGCGTGGCTCCCATGAGGCAAACCCCTTCCTCCAGCGCCCGCCACCGCAGCACCCCGCAGAAGGTGCAGCAGGAGCGGCTGCGGCTCGAGCCGGCTGTGCTGCGGGCCACGGTGTCCATCGTCCAGCCCCCGAAGAGGTCAGCGTAGGCCACGACGGTGAGCAGCAGCTCCCAGTGCTCCGCCTGGCGCCCCACAGCCACCAGCACCGCGTCCCGGTAGCTACCGATGCTCTCATCCACCGCCACCAGCTGCAGCGAGATGCCCAGGTGCGGCGCCAGCTCGCGCAGCACGTGCGCAAACACGGTGGAGTCCTTGCCGCCCCAGTCACCCACGGCCACCACGGGGCCCACCGGGCGGCAGTAGGTGGCCCGCGACCACCGTGTGCAGCACCTCGGCCTCGAAGGTGGCGCAGAAGCCGGAGCACCGGCGGAGGGAGGCGCGGGCCTTGTGGCAGGAGGAGCATTGTGGGGCCAGCATCGCGGGATTCGGGTGGGTGAAAGGGGTCCGCTTCTCCTGGTCTAGAAGAGAAGGGAGATAGATTACAGGTGGTTCTGGATTGTTGGGTTGTTGCCTCCAGGGAGGCTGCCTGGGTAGCGCCCAGAGTAAACCCATTGTCTGGAACATTTCCCTCAGCGCTGTGCAGGCCAAGCACCTTCAAATCTCAGAAGCAGCTTTCACTCATCCATCCATCCATCCATTAGTTCATTCAACAAATACCAGCTCAGTGGATCCTAGGTACTGGGGTCACAGCAGTGAACAAACAGCAAAGGTTGCAGGCACTCAGTTCTAGTGGAGGAACCAACACACAGATAAGCAAGAAATAACCTCCATACTTGAAAAAGAATGAGGAGTGATGTGAAGGAACTGTCATCTGAGATGAAGCCACAAGGACAAGGGGGAGTCAGGCATTTGCTCAGGATGGAAGAATGTTCCAGAGTTAATAACAAATGCAAAGGACCTGAAGGGTCCGGCCTGTCTGTGTTCAGTTGGATGGAGAGTGTGTTGTAGCTGAACAGGAGCGGATCAGGGCCTTGGAGGTTGTCAGGATGAGAAGCTTGGCTGTTCTCTTCTTGAGATCGGAATCACTGGATGGTCTTAAGCTGTAGAGTGATAGATATCTATATATTTCAGAGAGGGAGAGTTAGAAACATCAATGGCGAGAGAGAATAGTTGATCAGCTGCCTCCTGCACGCCCCCTACTGGGGATGGAGCCCACAACATGGGCACATGTCCTGACCGGGAATCTAACCTTGACCTCCTGCTTCATAGGTTAATGCTCAACCACTGCGCCGCGCAGGCTGGCTGGAGTGATTTATGTTTTAACAAGATGCCTCAGGCCAGTGAGGAGGCTCCTGCAATGACCCAGGTGGGCAACAAGGGGGGCTCGGAGCAGCGGGGAGACAGTGCAAGCAGAGAGAAGTGGTCAGCTTCTGGATCTCTTCTGGAAACCGAGCAGATGGGACTCACAAGACATGGTTGGGGGAGAGAAGCGGAGGAGAGACACAAAGGACTCGGGACAACTCCAAGGTTTTGGCTCGAACAATTGACCATTTCGTGGGTAAGTGGTGAGGGATGGGAAAAAACAACAACAAACAAACTGAGAGGATCAGGTTTAAGGCAGAGAATCTGGAATCTCATTTGAGCATAGGAGAGTTGAGGTCCTTTGCTCTGGTAGTCTTTCCTGAACCCTGGGCTGGGTCTGGTGCCTCCTCGAGGCTCAAACGGCCGCCATGACCGCCCCCTAGGCTAGCCGTGACCCCTCTAGGCGGTAACGGGGACAGAGGAGCGTGCGCTCGAACCGCACCCAGCTTGGGTGGTGGAAACGAGGCGTCAGACCCGGCTGCTGAGTCTAAAGCGGGTCGCCGGGAGACGGGCATTGGGGGATCACGGAGAGGAGAGCGATCTCTGCAGGTATGACTACCCGAGTGCGTGGGAGAGAATCATGGAGACCACCAACCTCTACTTGGCAGCGAGACAAAGGGCCGACCGAGTCCAGCCCGCCACTCACCTGAGCAGAACCCGCGCTGGTAGGTCCAGGCTCCCAGAAAACGCGGAAGTGGGTAACCACACGGCGACTCCCAGAAGGCTTCAGCTCTGCCCGCCTACGACTCCCAGGTGCCCGTGCGGCGGTTCAGCCCAAAGCGCGCGCTTTTCCCGGACAAACTAGGCCTACAACTCCCTGTGAGCTTCGCGCGCTGACGTCATGCGCCCCGCCCACCGCCCTCAGCAACCTCCAGGCCAGTCCGCCCCACTTTGCGCCTGAGCCGTCAGGAGCTGGAGCGGACCTGAATTCTGTGTTCTGTTGGGCGCGGTGTACTGTGCAGTTTATTCCAAAGATGGAGAGGATGTCTTTCAGATTTCATGCTTTCTTGGGAGTATGATAGAGTTTGCGGTTGGGGAGGCTTCGGGGTGGGGGAGAAATGGGTGGGTTGCGACAGGGAGAGGTAGCGCTTGCGCTGGACAGGTTCCGAGGGGATATAGGGTGCGCACCCACGCGGGGTGGCAGTTGGGTGCGTGCGGGGAGCGGATAGGGTCCGGTTTACGGTTCTCGAGCTGCGGGATCGGGACATGGATCCGGTTAGCAGTTATGCGCAGGTGTGGTCCGTAACCAATGCGCACGCCTTCTGCCTGGTGGCGTTGAAGGCAGAGCTCGGGATGGAGGACAGGTGAGACTCGTGCAATGGAGGGTTTCCGGGGCCACAAGCCCCCCAAACCAAAAAACAAACAAACGGAGGACCTCCCCAGATCCAAGCCCCATCTCCTGTGTGTTACCGTCTGAGTTCCTCTTTAGTCTAACGCAGTGAGGTCCTTGATTGGGAAGATTGAGAGTGACTGATGATGGGGGTTAAACCTTGGTCATTAGACTCATTCATTTGTTAATCATTTCCTGAGGCTTCCTTAGTGCCAGGCCCGTCTTGTGAGACACGGCTGTATCCGGAATGGTTGGGGAGATCGGGGTGATAAAGCCCAGCGGTTATAAGTGCTGCTAACGAGGACTTGGGGGGGGGGGGCGAGAGTGGGGCGCGGTGGAGCTGGAGGAACAGCACTGAATGAGCAGCCCGCCTGTGCCAGACACTGCTTAGCACTTCCCACGCACCACCTCCAATTCCTCAGCTGTGAAGTGGGATGACAACGATAGTACCTACTCAGTGAGTGAACAGGGAAAGTTACTGTGTATGGACCAAACCGTAAGCTGTCATTATCTTCATCTCCTTTAATTCTCACAGTCAGGGAAGGCTTCCTTTTCTGGGCCTGGCATTGCTATTCAGTATGTTGCCCACTGACCACACATGGCTAACGGGTATTTGAACTGCAGCTAGTCTGAATTGAACTGTAATGTAAATGCAAAATACGTACCAGATGAGAAGGTTTCATGTGAGAAAAGAATGTAAAATCCCTCACTGGTTTTATCTTGATTCCATGTTGAAACGGTAATATTTTTTATGTGTTGGGTTAGTGTCACATTAAAATGAATTGTGCCTGTTTATTTTTACTTTATAAATTAGGCCCATAGAAAGTTTAAAATTTACATCCATGATATAGTCGGCCCTGCTCTAGATAGACCACAGTCTCAGCAAATAGGAACGTCACCCTGCCACACTCCCCAAGGACAAGGGACTCTACCTGGCACGCTTCATTTGTGTACTTCTGACCCAATAAATGAACTTTCCCATTAGCCTCTGTTTTATGATTTGGGATATTATTAAAATAGTTTTTCAGAAATCATAAAACTAGTTAGAACAGGAGGGTGCTGTGTGGGTGTGGGTAGGGTTTTATTATACTGACTAGAGGCCCGATGCACACAGATTCGTGCAAGAATGGGCCTTCCTTCCCCTGGCTGCTGGCACCTCCTTCGCTCCGGCCAGAGCCGCCTTTCCACCTTCCCACGCTGCCCAGAGGCCCACGTTGGCAGGAGACCTGTTAAAAACCGGGATATGTTTTATTTCTAGGAGAAACTGGCATTGTATATTCTGAGCAAACACTGTTTCTCTGTATTGTCACACTGATGTAAGGCTCCGCTCTCGGAATCCAGGAATCCTGCTCCTACGTCTCTCGCCCCCCTCCCCCCTCTTCTGCACAGAGAAGCGAATGGAGACGTGTTGGGATTGAGCTTGGCAGAACTCCCCTCCATCGCCAGATTCCACGGGAGGCAGCTGCAGGACCTGGGCTCTGAGCTTGGCTCTCCAGGGTCCAACTCCCTCTAGCAAGGAGGTTGCTGTCAATCCCACACACCAAACACAGGGAGTGGCCCTTACCCAGTGCCCTGCAGGTGGGAGAAGAACATGGTAGAGACAAGGAAAAGGCGAGACAAGGATGCACAAAAGTTCTAGAGCTGACTGCCAGGGTTCGAAGCCAGATGTTCACGTTTCGGCAAGTTAGTTAACCAATCTGTACTTCAATTTTCTGTTTCATAAGGTGGCGAGGATTGAATAATTAAACCAATGATCCCATGCAAAACGTTTAAACAGCTCTAGTTGGTTTGCTCAGTGGTTAGAGCGTCACCCTGGGACTGAAAGGTCTCTGGTTGGATTCCCATCATGGTCACGAACCTCGGTTGCAGACTTGATCCCGCACACCGACTTGGGGTGCCTGCGGGAAGCAACCAATCAATGCGTCTCAGATCAATGTTTCTCTGTGTGTGTGTCTCTTCCCCCTCCTTTCCATTCTAAACGTCAATGGAAAAAATATCCTTGGCGAGGATATATCTATATATATGCGCGCGCGCACACACACACACACACACACACACACACACACACATACATATGCAATGCTGTTACATAATTAGAATAAGCTGTTACATGAGAAAAATAAGATTTATTCTACTTCACATATTCAACAAGTATTTGTTAGGATTCTATGATGTACTCGGGGAAAAAATTTACTTGAGGTCAATGTTTGCAAAAGTTTTCAACATTTCCCCTCCAAAACCATTAGTAAATGCTTTGACATTCAGTTTGTTCTCTTTTGAATCATCATGTCATCATTCTTGTTGATTTTGTTATAGTAATGGTTCTAACTCTTCTGGATCCTTCCAAATACATGGTTTTGGCATGTTTTTCAAACATCAGTTCCCATCCTTGATCTCATGAGACCTTGCATCTCTTGAGAAATGTGCAACTTTTATTCCTCTGCACTGTGTTCGCATTGCATTGCAGGAGGTTTCCATCACTGGACATAGAGGCTGACCAAGATTGATATTTGTAATATTGTGGTTTATAAGAAATATAATACAAAATATTTAGTCCTCATCCCTGTTCCTGGCAGAGGTCCCCAAGTCCTTGGAATGTCCAAAGCGATGAGAGCTATACATGTGTCTTTCTTTAAAGCTGATGACGTGACTTTGGGAAAGCACCTAAGGATGGGGGCTGGCAGCCTGGGGAACGAACTATGTGATTAGGGGCTTGGAGCTTTCGGTCCCACACCACCTCTCCCCCAGCTCCGAGAGGTGAGCAGCTGGAGGTTGCATCAGTTGACAAGGGCAGTGATGCAATCAATCATGCCCATGTCATGAAGCCTCTGTAAAAACCCCAAAGGACGGGGTTTGGTAGCTTCCAGGCTGGTGAACCCGGGAGGAGTTGGGAGCGTGGTGCACCTGATTGGAAAGAGCATGGGAGCCCCTAGCCCTTTCCCCATACCTTGCCCTATGCATCTCTTTCATCTGGCTGTTTCTGAGTCTTACCCTGTTCCCTGGCTCAGGAAGCTCATATACTCAGAAGGGAACATGTGGCTTCACGTAACACAAGCCAGGTGGTTTTCAGTGAGGCAGCTTAGCAGGCCCGGAGTCTACTGGGTCAAGGGAGGTAGGATGAGGAGGAAGGGACCTGTCATGATCTCACTGGATGGAGTCCCAGAGGATGAGGAGCTGGATGATGTGTGAAAAGGCTGAATCTTTGGGACCTGCTGCAAGAGCTCATGTGACTGTAAACGTCTGAGAAAGAAGAGGTCCAAGGAGGAGGCTGAGGAGAGGTTTGGGGTAGTGAGAGCAGCAGATGGTAAGGCTATCTTGGTCCTCTCTGGGAGAGGAAAACCACACCACAAAAGGCAGAGCTCGTGGGGAAACCCAAGGAGGGGGTGTGTGTGAGTGAGGCAGGCTCCTCCTTGAACCTATGGATGAAAAAGGGGGCCACGTATTAAACCCGACAAGCTCAGGGGAGGCCTGAGTGGCAGCCTTACCAACTCAGAGACCTAAAGTCACCACATAGGATGGTCCGAAAGGAAAACTTCTTGCCTAAAAGCGAGTCATGGTGGGTAGTCATGATGTCTTCCTTGACAGATATCTTCCTTGACAAAGGTTAATCTTTACCGTAAGTAAATTTGTCTATTGTCTTTTTTGCATCTGCAATAACAGACCTTGGGAATGTCAGAGCAATCCCCCTTTGTCCAGACCCCTCAGAGCACATTCTCTCTCTAGAGCAGGAGACCATGAAACCCTTATGGTTATCTTGGTCCATAAGGACCAAGGGTTATCTTTCTCCATAACTCTTATGGAGACCATGAAACCCTATGGTTACCTTGTTGCCCCAATACCATCTCCATGTGCTGTAAATGTTAATTGTTAATTATTCTGTACCCACCCGTGCAAAGGAGGTATTTGTCTCCTCCTCGTATTCTATTCTTCATCCAATCTCGGAGAATTCCCCACTTTGCTTTCTCCCACCTTCCTCGTTTACCACCAGTGAATTTTGTGCAACCCTTTTTTTAGGCCTCCTCCTTAGATGGTAACATAGAAACTACAAAACTGCCATTCTCTGGGGCATTTCCTCAATCCGTTGAGCTTTTGCTTCCTGGCAATTATCATCCGTTTGGCTCAAATAAACTCGTAAAAATTCTTCCAGGTTTGGACGTTTCCTTCACCACCCTCCAAACTCTGATCTGTTGGATACTGGCCTTCGTTTTGAAGCCTTGGGCACACACACGAACCTTCGGCCTGTGACGAGAGGAGTGTGGGAGCTTTGGCTGGTGCTTCACGAAGGCTTCCTGCGTGCCAGACCTGGGCTGAGGATGAGCGTGGGATGGGAGGGTTTGGTCCCAGGTGAGTCCCCTGCCTGGTGGGAAAATTACCTGAATTCCGGGCTTCCCCGCGAGGGAAGGGGGAGAGGGGTCTCCAGGAGGAGGTGTCTGTGTGGGGAAGTGAAAGCAACAGAGCTCCTCTCTCTTCACTCCAGCCCTGACATCCCAGGGCCCCTGGAGTCTGGCCGCCCCAAGAAACTGACCTGCTATGTGCCCGGGGCCTGTGAGGAGGGCACGCCCCCCATCTTCTCCTGGACATCAGCTGCTTACACCTCCCTGGGCCCCAGGTCTCATCATATCTCCTCCGTGCTCGCTCTCACCCCACGGCCCCAGGACCACAGCACCAACCTCACCTGTCAGGTGCATTTTCCTGCCACTGGTGTGAGTGTGGAGAGAACCATCCAGAGAGCTCCCTGGGGTGAATTAGGCTTAATCTTCACTTCCCCTGCAGTGGTTTTGGGTGTTCCTGTCAGAGAGGAGCGTTTGAGGCAAAACCCACAAATAGATGCCAGATGTCTGCCAGGAAGGGCTAATCAGATTGTGTTTAAGGAGTTCTGACTAGGCCCTCCGGTCTCAGAGATGCCACGCCTGCTACTACAGGCTGTCCTTGCGATGGGAAGGTGAGTGGGCTGGGGCAGAGGAGGGAGGGGAGCGTCTGAAGCTCAATGTCTCAGAGATAAATGTGGGGCTCTCCACAGTGTCCCTGGAGGACCATGCAGGGTATGAGCTGCAGACACCAGGGCCCGTCACCATGCAGGAGGGCATGCATGTCCTGGTGCCCTGTACCTTCTCCTACCTCCAGATGGAATCACTCGGACCCGCTTTCCAGCTTCTGTTTCCTGGAAGGGGCCAACGTACACTAGGATTCTCAAACAAACAAACCAGGTCAGAAGCTGCAAAAGAGGACCCTGGGCTGCTTCCTTAACCTCAGGGACCCCCAGACCAACGAACCGCTCCGTGAACATCAGCGATGCCAGGAGGGAAGATGGCAGGGTGTGCTTATTTCGGTTGGAGAGGGTGATGCTGGGTGGCACCCGGGGAGGCCAAGGGAGGCCTCAACCTGGTACCGGGGTCCAGGTTCGTGTCACAGCCCAAGAAAGGGTTGGAGAGCATGACCGAAGGATTTAGCAAAGCGCAGTAAATTCATTAAAGCGATAGTATGCTTTGCACTCTCTCGAGAAGTGAGAGAGGGCGACCTCTGAGAATGGAATGCATCAACGGGGTCTGGGTGGAAGGTTTTCATTAAATGTGGGCAAGGCGGGGGGCGGGGGGGTGGATAGGGTCGTGCCTGGCTTCTGATGCTGGTGGGGTGACTGCTGAAGACAGCTTGTCCTTGTCCCTTCTTTCAGATAGCAATTTATTTTCTTTCTTCCTTTCTCTCCTCCTCCTCCTCCCTCCCTCTCTCTCCTTTCTTTATCTTCTCAATTACAGGAAATTTGGGAAGGGGACCTGGGGAACAGGTCAGTGAAGGTGGGGGAAGGGTACAGCTTGAGGCCTTTGTTCCCTGTTCCAAATTTCCTGCCTCAAGGGGGCCTGTTGTGAAGTTTACTTTCAAGTATATAGACACAGTTTTTGAAAGTGAACAGGTAGGACAGGGCCTCTGCTCATAGTGTAGGGGCAGGGGTCAAAGTGAGGGTAGGTGTGCCCAGAAGCCGAGGCTCAGAGGGGAGGTATTTTGGGGGGCTGGTGCAGAGGCCACTTCCAGAGCCGCACCTTGGAGTCCCCTCTCCGTGTCTTGAGTTTCTTCCTCTGTCCTTCCCAGACCTTACCCAGACACCTGACATTCAAGTCACAGCGCTTCTGGAGTCAGGCCAACCTGGGACAACCCTGATCTGCGCTGTGCCAGCTGCCTGTAATTGGAGGAAGCCCCATACCTTCTTCTGGATATGCGACAGCCTATCTCCTTGGGTCCTGGAACCGCTCACTTGTCAGAGGTCCCCATCATCCTGTAGGAGGCAGTCAGATAGGCATGAGCAGAGCAGGAAAGACAGGCCAGGTGCTGAGGCTCACCAGGGCGGAGACCCCCAGGTGCCTAGTAATGGGCAAAACTACAAGCCCTCACACGACCACTCCCTGGAGTATTAACCCCATAGATGACAGCTAGGCTTCATCTGTGTTTCAACATCAGGCCCGGGAAGGCAGGAAAACCAGACAGAGCAGCGCCATGGCTGCCCTCAGGACCAGCTGCATTGAGATCCTGCCCTGAGTCCTCCAGAGAAAAGCCCTCAGGTTGGGAAAAAGAAGCCCCCAGCACACCGTGCCTTCCTCCTGCCCCTTCTTTCCCCAGGGTTCTCACTCTCTCCTGAGCACAAGGTGCGTTTTCCCGTGCCTCTCTCTTTCTCCGAAGCTCTCAGGGCCATTCTTTTGCCTCTGTAACTTGCCTCCTGAGCCCACTTCTTCTACTTCCATGTCTCTCTAAATGCATTCCTTCTTACCATCTGAGTCTTGGCTCTGAATTCTTCTCTTAGCCAGAGCCCTTGAACTGCGTTTGCTGAACCGAAGTCTAATACCTGGCGCTGTTTTTGCTGCCAACAATCCCATAGCCCTTGGCACCGTGACACCAATGTCAACCTACCCATGGACCTTACTGAGGTCCCATGTGACCACAGAAACACCCGTTCAGCTCATGGTCTCCTTGTGAGTTTGGGCCACACCTTCTGGGTTGTTGTGAGTAATAACAACAAGAGAGTCAGGGCCTGAGGCAAATGGAACTGAGGACTGGATTCTGACAGGGGCAGCGGGCCAAGGGGATGCTAAAACGGAAACTAACCTCAAAACTGAAGAGGAATATATTGCCCTCTGAATTCAGACGCTCCACAGAACCTGACCATCGGTGTCTTCCGCGGAAATAATACAGGCAGGAGAGACCTTCTCCTCTGCAATGCTGTGATGGGAGGGAGGAGGTGTCCACGGCACCTCGGAATAGAGTCAAAATCTCGGAGCTTGCGTGGTAGGAGGGCTGAGATCAGAAATGCAGAGGATAGAGATTAGGAAGCACCCTAGATCCTGTCCCCAATTATCAGCCCTCTTCTCACCACCATAACAAAGACCTTCTTGTCAAAATCTTATGGAGACTTGGCATCCTCACGTCTATGGACCACTTGGAGAGGGACCTTTTGTTTTGGCAGCTGACTTCTTCTTAAACTTCTCAGCTGTCTCCCCAGGAACCAAGTTCAAAGATCAGACATTGCCTTTGAAGACCCCCCTTGATCCTGTCTCTTCACCCAGCCTCACCTCTTCGGTTTACAATATTTTCACTTTAATTATCCCCCCGCCCCCGACAAGTTATTTGCATGGTCTCATAGAGTCAAAGGGTGTCAGAGAGCATGCAGTAGAATGTACCTCTGCTCCGCACCCCAGTTGCAACCTCAATTCCCAGTGTGGGGTGTGCAGGAGACAGCCATCAATGATTCTCTCTCATCATTGGTGTTTCTCTCTCTCTCTCTCTCCCTTCCCCTCTGAAATCAATTAAAAAAAATTTTATTTTTTTAAAAAGTGTTCACCCAATGCTTCCTGGGGCATCTGGGGTGCTCCAGCCCTGGGAAGGGTTTGGCACAGAGAGGATTTGGTCCCAGAAGAGTCTTGGAATCCCACTCTTCTGTCCCCATGAGAGGGGCTCCAAGAAAGCTTTCTGGAGAAAACTGACCCTCAAATTCCACATCTGTCTTGAGGGAAGTGGGTGTTGGTCTTCAGGAGGTGAGAGGCGGGGTTTCAGAGTACAAAGGGAGGGGAGGGTCCACCCTGCTGTGGTCCAGGGGGAGAAGAGCTCAGCTTTCGCTTCCCCTGCAAGTGGCCCAAGGGAGAGAAGGGTATTTCTGCTGAAGGGAGGAGTTTGGAGCAGAAACCATATATTTCCATCCAGAAAGAGTCCCTAAGTCTTTTGCCACCTGACAGTTGCCCCCACCTCCAGGCTGAGAGTCAAACGGGGTCAAGGGAACCTGGACGACTTCTTTGCAGCCCAGGGATGCCGATGCTGCAGTGGCCACAGCTATGCGGGCTACTGAGGCCTGAGCAAGAGGTGTCTGGGCGGGGCTGCAGCCAGACACTGGTCCTTGGAGGATATTGCAGGAACAGTGTGTGATCTTCAGTCAGTGACCCAGCGAAGGAGAGCCTGCCTCTGCCTCCTGTCCCATTCTCCAGTCCAACCCATGGGTTTCCTGGGCTAAGGTTAGCCCACTCCACAACCACCTTTATATCGTGGAGGTGGCCCACAGACACCATCATCCCACCCCCCCGCCTTCCCCCCCCCCCCCCCCCCGCCCCAGCCACAGGCCCTAACAAAACCTGGATGAGAGAACCTGGGGCCAATTCCACCACCTGGGAGACCGAGGGCCCACAGTTGCTCTCTGAGCATCAGATTTTCCAAGATGTGGGGAAGTGGGAATACTTCAGGATAGAAAGAGATTGCGTGAACCATGGCTCCCAATATATGACACCGTCTCTGAATGTGACAAGTAGCCAACTCTACTGTCTTCCTACAACTTTCTTCCCAGCCCAGCTCTGGCCATTTACTGTGCTCTTGGAGATGGTACCCCCAGGCCCCCTGTGACCTTTGTCAGGGCTCTAGGAGTCACTCTGGGTGCCTCCCTCCCATACCCATCACACCTCCCCTCAAATTTCACTTCCTCAAAGTGTCTTTCACATCAATTCTTTCCTCCAGAACATGCAGATTTGGTTCTCACCTTCTTGAGCAACCACAATAGTCTCGATCTCTGGCCTCTTGACCTCCTGCCTCTCTCTTCCACCTCTTTCCCTACCCTGGCCGCAGAGAGACCATGTTGATACCTGTATGACCCTGCTCCTTTCTTGCTTAAGAATCTTCCACAGTTTCCCCGTTGCCTTCAGATAAAGCTCTAGCCTATCAGCTGGTCTGTCTTCCCTCACTGCTTGAAGTAGTTGAAGATCAGGACTGGTTCAAATCTTTCTTGTTAGTTTGCAAAGGCATGAAGGAAGGAAAGGAGTGATCGTATGTGGTGTTTTTGTTGCCTCCTCTAGACCCTTTTCTGCTACCGGTGCCCATATTGGCTATCCCGAGACCCATTCCTAGCAGGCCACCTCCATGAGAGTCCCAAGGCCATGACTGTCAGGGAGCTGGCCAGGTGGGACCAGCTTCTCCCGTGCAGGTGATTGCCCATGGACCCAGGACATGGGGGCTCTCGTCCGCCCTTGCTCGTCTTACTTGGACAAGCCTCTCACTTCCTCTGAGCCTCAGGGTTCATTTGCCTCAGGCAGAAATGGGGCGGGATGATCCAAAGAGTCAACCATAGCAGACTCTCTGAATCGGAGGTTCCTTCTTCTGGGTTTGTGACCTTTGGTTCTCACCACAGGCTTCCTGTCTCAGCTTTCTCTGCCCTCCCTCACCTGCATATTTCCACTCTCTCGCAGAGGGACCCAAACCGAGGAGACAGACCGTGTGAGGGCATGAGGAAGAGATGTTGCTGAGGCTGCTGTTGCTGCTGCTGCCCATGCTGTGGGGAGGTGAGTGGGCCGAGGGGAGAGGGCAGCCCACTCGGGGGAGGCCCTGGAGCTCCAGGCTGAGTTTTTCTCTCTCTCTAGGAGACCTGGCTAAGGATTCAAGCTACCGGCTGGAACTAAAGGAGTCTGTGACAGTGCAGGAGAGTCTGTGTGTCTTTGTGCGGTGCAAGTTTTTCTACTCCTGGAATATCGGTGGATCCACCTATCTGTATTGGTTCAAGAAAGAAAGGAATAGAAAAGATGCTCTTTTAGTGGCCACAAATGATCCAGAAGAGGAGCTACAGGAGAGGATCCAGGGCCGGTTCTTGCTCCTCAGGGACCCCAAGTCCAATGACTGCTCCCTGACCATCAGAGATGTCAACATGAGGGACAGTGGGACGTACTACCTTCATATAGAAAATAGACTCTATCAACATAATTATGAAGATAAAATGCTCTCTCTGAAAGTGATAGGTATGGTAGGGGCCCACAGAAAGACCCCCGGGTGTCAGGTACCAGAAATGGAAAAAATGAAGGCCCCTGAGGTTGGGGTGGGGACAGCCATGACAAAACCCTAGGGGCAGGCTGACATGCCAAGGGGTCCTAACCACCTCTCTCTTCACTCCAGCCCTGACCAACAAGCCTGACATCCTCATCCCAGGGCCCCTGGAGTCCGGCCACCCCAAGAAACTGACCTGCTATGTGCCCGGGGCCTGTGAGGAGGGCACGCCCCCCATCTTCTCCTGGACATCAGCTGCTTACACCTCCCTGGGCCCCAGGTCTCGTATCTCCTCCGAGCTCACTCTCACCCCACGGCCCCAGGACCACGGCACCAACCTCACCTGTCAGGTGCATTTTCCTGCCACTGGTGTGAGTGTGGAGAGAACCATCCGGCTCAATGTGGCCTGTGAGTGCTGGGCCAGGACTCCCGGGTCCCTAAGGGGTTGTGGCCAGGGAAGAGCTGGGTCAGGGCTTGAAATCGGGGTCCTGATAGTCCACCAGGAAGGGAACCCCCTTTCCTGGTTCCATGGATGTTGAGGCTGCCATGTCCTTCTGTCCCAGATGCTCCACAGAACATGGTCATCAGCATCTTTCAAGGAAACAGCACAGGTAGGAAAGGGCCTTTGCCCTCAGGGTGGGGATGGACACAGGGTCTAGCTGGGTTCAGAGCTCCAATGGGCCAGGGACCTTGTGGGATATTTAGGGGGGGGGCAGCTACTGAGGACAGATGGAAGGTCCCTCCCCACACCTCAACTCTCTAATCGTTTGCTCACCCACAGTGTTCTGTGGCTAAATAAAATGGAAGCCTGCATCCCTCCTGCTTCACCTTCCTCTCTGAAGTTTTGCCTCCTCCTGTTCCGTTACCTCCTCTTCGGCCATGACTGCTTTTGTTTTTCATATCCCCAGCCCGCTGTCCTCCATCTGCCAGGCAGCCTGGGCGACTTTGGGCCCGTTTGGGAAGCCTGAGGCCAGGACAGTGCTGGTCCTCTCCTCAGAGCTAGTGTGGACATAGCAAGGAAGAGAGACCCTAGCTTTGTCCACCCCATCTCTCTCTCTCCCCCCTCTCTCTCTTTCTCTCAGCCCTCAAGATTCTGCAAACCACATCCCTTTCCATCCTGGAGGGTCAGACCCTGAGGCTGCTCTGTGTGGCTGACAGCAACCCCCTTGCCAAGATGAACTGGATCCGGGGGTCCCCAGGCCTGAAAGCCACCCCCATCTCCAGCACCGCGATCCTGGAGCTGCCTCGCGTGGGGCCTGCACAGGAAGGAGAGTTCACCTGCCAAGCTCGGCACCCGCTGGGCTCCCAAAGTGTCTCTCTCAGCCTCTCCGTGGTCTGTGAGTGGGGAGACCCCAGGGGGCAGGACAGCTGGGTTCTGGGGAGATGAGAGTCCCCGCTGACCCTTCTCCTTGCTCTCCACAGACCCCCCGCAGCTGCTGGGACCCTCCTGCTCCTGGGAGGACCAGGGTGTGCACTGCAGCTGCTCCTCCAGGGCCCAGCCGGCCCCCTCCCTGCGCTGGCGGCTGGGGGCGGGGCTGCTGGAGGGGAACCATGGCAACGCCTCCCACGTGGTCACCTCCAGCTCAGAGGGGCCCTGGACCAACAGCTCCCTGAGCCTCCGTGTGGGGCTCAGCCCTGACCTCAGACTCAGCTGCGAGGCCCGGAATGAGCAGGGGGCCCAGAGCGCCTCGGTCCTGCTGCTCCCAGGTCAGGGCCTGCTGGGGGCAGAGGCCACGGGGAAAGGAGTGGGTCAGAGAGAAGGTGGAGCTGGGGGAGGGGGGCTGCGCAGGGACAGGGGTGATGTTAGGACAGGGCCCACCATCTCCTGCCCAAGCGGAAGCTACAGCGGGTTCTGCAAGGAGGTGGGAAGAGGAGAGACTGAGTCCTGGGAGTGGGAGGTGTCGTGCTGGGAGGGAAAAGCCCTCAGACCCTGGGGTCCTGGAGCTGCCTGTGATGCACATGGAGCAGGAAGGTGAATTCATCTGCAGAGCTCAGAACCTGCTGGGCTCCCTCCCTGCCTTGCCAAGCCTCTCTGTGCACTGTGAATGGGGGGCCCAGGTTATCCAGGGGCAGCACACCTCAGTCCTGGTGTTGGCAGCACTGAGAATGGCAACAGGTGTTAGACTGGTGGGGTCTGACCGGGACTTGGTTCAGCAACCTCAGTTCTTGAGTTCTGGCTAAGAAAGAATTCAGAGGCAAGACTCAAAGTATAAATGGAAGTTTCTTTAGAAAGCCAGAGCGGTGGAAGTGATCCGTAGAAGAACGGGGCTTAGAAAGCGAGTTACAGAGGCAAAGGAAGGGGCCCTTGGCGCTTAGGATAGAGAGGAATGAAGGTAATGTCCGTGTGCGTGTGTGTGTGTGTGTGAAGCAGTGGGGGAGGGGGGAGGCACGGTGTGCTCCCCAGCACACTGGGTCCCAGTCTTTTTATCTGGAGGTCTGGCATTGGGGGAGGATCCCAATAGAATGTTCATCAGCTCTCCAGGGTGTGCTCTTTCAGGGTCATGGTGTCCACTGATTGGTGAGTCCAGGGCAGGGGGTCATTGGTCACTGCAGCTGGTCCTGAGGTCAGCCGTGGTGTCCCTTTCTCTGGCTTTGCTGCTGTTCGGGGCCTGCGGCTGAAACACAACCGAGGCCTCGATGAATTTGACGGGGTTCGGAACCTCATTGTCCTGAAGGCTTAACGCTTACGGGCTGTTCCGTAGACCCCATGACCAGCAACAGGCCTGGGGAGGATTGGTCAGGGAAGGGTCTGAACTGCATGACCAGTGATATGCTAAAGGAGGGACGCATCAGGTCGCCAAAGGAGGAACGCACGAGGCCAGGGTGGTGAGGGATCACGAGTTTATTGGATCATCCGCACACCAGGCGGCTGAGCCTGGATGGCTCCAGCACCCAGTGACGGGAGTCGGCGGCTTTTAAAGGAGATTTCTCTGTGCAGACCCGGAGGGGAGATCATGGAATGTGGTCACCGCAAGTGAAATGTGGTCGCCGCAAAGGGAATGTCCATAGTGAAATGGCCTGAAAAGCCAGGTCTTGGGGGAGGGGGCCTGAAAAGCCAGGTCTTGGGGGAGGGGTATCGATTCCATTATTTGGTCAGACCTAACAGAAAGGTCACCCTGGGGTGAGGTCCTTGGCTTCCCAGTTTTGCCCTTTGCCTTGCATCTGGGGTTTTCCTGCCATGGTGATTTCCTACACCTGGCCCCTCGTTCTTGCTCTGCTCATGTCTGTCTAACTGCCAACCAACTGGGAGGGCAGAGGCACCGCTGACCCCTCTCCTCGCTCCCCACAGACCCCCCGCAGCTGCTGGGACCCTCCTGCTCCTGGGAGGACCAGGGTCTGCACTGCAGCTGCTCCTCCAGGGCCCAGCCGGCCCCCTCCCTGCGCTGGCGGCTGGGGGCGGAGCTGCTGGAGGGGAACCACCGCAACGCCACCCACGCGGTCACCTCCCGCTCAGCGGGGCCCTGGACCAACAGCTCCCTGAGCCTCCGTGTGGGGCTCAGCCCTGACCTCAGACTCAGCTGCGAGGCCAGGAATGTCCTAGGTGCCCAGAGCGCCTCTGTCCTGCGGCTGCCAGGTAAGGGGGCCTTTGGAAGTCAGAGGCTTAGGGAGAAGGGAGTGGGTCAGAGAGAGGGTAGAGCTGGGGAGGGGGCGGGGACAGGGATGATTGCTAGGACAGGGCCCTCCATCTCCTGCCTGAACAGAATGGACCGCTGGTTCTGCAAGGAGGTGGGAAGCGGAGAGCCTGAGTCCTGAGAGTGGGTGGTGTCACGCTGAGCTGGTGCTGAGGAACAAGCCCCCAGCCCCTGCCCACCCTCAGCACCAGGGCTCCTGGAGCTGCGAGAGATGCAAATGCAGCCTGAAGGCAAAGTCATCTGTGGAGCTCAGAACCTGCTGGGCTCCCTCCCTGTCTTGTTAAGCCTCTCTGTGCACTGTGAGTTGGGGGGTGGGAGGGGATGAGGGGCTCCTGGAGGCAGGTCACCTGGGTCCTGGAAGGGCAGAGGCACCCTTCTCCTCACTCCCCACAGATCCCCAGACCCCCACAGCTGCTGGGACCCTCTTAATCCTGGGAGGACCAGGGTCTGCACTGCAGCTGCTCTTCCGGGGCCCAGCTGGCCCCCTCCCTGTGCTGGCGGCTGGGGAACCCTGGCAACACCTCCTACAGGGTCACCTCCAGCTCTGCAGAGGCCCTGGGCCAACAGCTCCCTGAGCCTCATGGTGGAGGGGCTCCACGCTGGTCCCAGACTCAGTTGCCGCTTCCTTCACTGTTCATTAGGCCCCGAGAGCCGGTGTGCTGCTGCTGCCTGGGGCCTGTTGGGGGGGGGGGGGTGATGCCTGGGGGCGGGGAGGAGCCAGGACACTGTAGTAGGTTCCCAGCTGCCATCACCAAATACCTCCAACATGGAGGCTTAGTCAGGGAGACTTGTCTCACAGTTCTGGGGGTGGGAAGTCCGAGGTCAAGGTGTCATCAGGGTTGAGTCCTTCTGAGGCTGGGGGTGTGTCACAGGTCTCCCTTAACTTCTGGGGGGGCGGCAGGGGGGGTGGTGGTTGCTGGCAATCTTTGGCGTTCCTCAGCTTGTGCAAGCACCACTCCAGTCTCTGCCTTCATGTTCTCCTGGCATTCTCCCTGTGCGTGTCTGTGTGCAAATTATGAGGACACCGGTCCTGTTGGATTCAGGGTCCACCCTGGTGACCTAAATTGTAACTGTCACCTCTGAAAAGACCCTATCTCCAAATCAGGGCACATTCTTTTTTAAAAACTATATATACTTTATTGATTTTTTTTTTTTTTTTTTTTTTTACAGAGAGGAAGGGAGAGGGATAGAGAGTTAGAAACATCAATGAGAGAGAAACATCGATCAGCTGCCTCCTGCACACCCCCTACTGGGGATGTGCCCGCAACCAAGGTACACGCCCTTGACCGAAGTTGAACCTGGGACCCTTCAGTCCGCAGGCGTATGCTCTACCCACCGAGCCAAACCGGTTAGGGCTCAGGTCACATTCTGAGACATGGTGGGGTGGTGGTGGGTACGGAGGGCTAGGACTGCAACATACACATTTTGGGGGCACCCAGTTCAAGCCATAACAGCCCCGGAGAGAGGGAGCTTGGAAAAGAGGCATTTTAAGGCTTGAACGGGAGTGGCTGATGTGTAAGAGGTCGGGGAAGGGGAGTGTGGAGGGGAAGGGTCTGGCCCAGGGTCTACGAGGGGACAGCGTGCCGAGTGACTGAGTCCTGGACAGAGAGTGGGTCCACTTACAGGCCAGACAGAGAC
This sequence comes from Corynorhinus townsendii, assembly GCA_026230045.1. Classification (NCBI taxonomy): domain Eukaryota; kingdom Metazoa; phylum Chordata; class Mammalia; order Chiroptera; family Vespertilionidae; genus Corynorhinus; species Corynorhinus townsendii. The sequence goes on along the minus strand of JAPDVU010000011.1, from coordinate 48,087,489 downwards.
AGAAATGGCCCGTTTGGAGGGTGCTATGGATTGGGGTTAGAATTTACACAAATCTCAAATTACCTACAGGTAAACCGGAATCCAGGGCCGGCGGAGTCCTGGGAGTGGTTGGGGGAGCTGGCATCATGGCCCTGGCCCTGCTTTCCCTCTGCCTTTGTCTCATCTTCAGGTGGGAGTGAGCTCTAGGGACAGAGGGAGGAGTCTGGGTGGGAAGGACTCAGGATCTGGGAATCACAGAAAACCTGAGCTGGAGGACCCCGGCTGGTGGGAAAGCCAGGAGCCAGGGAAGGGAGGTCGAGCGCTGGCGTGAAACGACCTGTCATCAATCTACGGGGCCAAGTCGATTGGGGTCTCTTCCCATCTACTCTGTGTCTGGCGCTTGGTTTAGGGGAGCACCTGGAGACAGGACTCACCCACCTCATCACATGCTCTTCGTGTAGACGAAGGGCGGTCTGCCCATTCCATGCCCCAAATAGCAAGGCTGAAAGGCCTGGGTTGTCTCCTTAGAGTGAAGACATGCAGGGAAAAAGCAGCCCAGTTAATGCAGAGCGTGGACAAGGATGTGAACCCAGGCTCCGGCTCCGGCTCCGGCTCCGGCTCTGGGGTGAGTGACGGGACGTAGCTCCCATCCAGCACGATCCCTTTGGGGTGCTGCCCGCCAGAGGGGCTTTCGGACATTTCAGTGTTAGATGTCCAACACTTTCTGGAATTGCACAAGTGGTTATATAATTTATTTTTTTAAAATAGATTTTTATTGATTTCAGAGAAGAAAGGAGAGGGAGCGAGAGATGGAACCATCAATGATCAGAGAGAATCTTCGGTTGGCTGCCTCCTGCACGCCCCACACTGGGGATGGATCCCGCAGCCTGGGCCTATGCCCGGACTGGGAATCGAACCATGATCCCCTGGTTCATGGGTCAACGCTCAACCACTGAGCCGTGCCAGGCGGGCAGTGATGAAACAGTTTGTTGTTGTTAATCCTCACCTGAGGATATTTTTTCCACTGATTTTTAGGGAGAGTGGAAGAGAGAGGGAGACAGAGAGAAACATCGATGTGAGAGAGAAACATCCATTGGTTGCCTCCTGCACGAGCCCTGACCAGGGCCCTGGGCTGGGGAGGAGCCTGCAGCCAAGGTTGTGCCCTTGACCGAAATCGAACGGGGGACCCTATCCACTGAGCCAAACTGGCCAGGGCAATGACTACACATCTCTCTCTCTATAAAGCCAGTGACCTGAACACTGTAATGACCAGAATGACTGGTTGCTATGACGCCCACCTGCCCAGTCAGGGGGTGGGGCTGGCAGGCCAACCTCCCATGGCCCCTCCCCTCAGCTGGCCCGCCCCTGATCACCCCCAATAGGGGGTGGAGATGGCTTGCCAACCTCCTACAGCCCCTCCCCCCACCTGGCCCCATCACAGATTGGCCCCTGACCCCGATCAGGGGCCTGGTCAGCCGGCCAACCACCTGCAGCCCCTCCCCCCAGTTGGTCCCACCCCCAATGGGCCCCCACCATCCCAATTGACCTGTGGCCCCTCCCTCCAGCCAGCTCCACCCCCATCAGCCCACCCCCCACACACACCAATCAGGGGTGAGGCTGGCTGGCCAACCTCCCACAGCCCCTCCCCCAGCTGCTGACCCCCAATAGGCCCCCCACCCCAATTGGGGGTGGGGCCCACCAGCCAATTGCCCTTGGCCCCTCCCCCCAGCTGGCCTGGCCCTGATCAGGCCCTGATGCGGGGCTGGGGGGAGGGCCCTGGCCGGCCAACCTCCTGACAGATCCCACTTATGCACGAATTCATGTACTGGGCCTCTAGTTTTAAAATAAATGGACTGGTAGATGATAAAAGTCCCACCAGTCCCAATCTCAGCCTGGCCCTTGGCCACTCTCTTCCAGACCCTTCTGAGCAGCTTGGAATCCTTCCTCTTCTCTCCTCTCAGGCACATCCGCACCCGTTCCGCACGGACAGCCCTTCGGCTCTCCCAGCCCCGGGTGGTGCTGGCCCCCTCGCCAGCGGGGAACAGGAGCTCCACTACGCTTTCATCAGGTTTCACCACCCGCAGCCGCAGGGAAAGGAAGATGCCGACACCGTGTACTCAGAGATCAAGACACACCAGCGATGAACTACTTGCTCCAGGTTCCGAAGGCGGGAAACCTGAGATCAACGTGCCTGCAGGCCCGGTGCCTTGGAGGCCTCTCTGCTCGGCTGCAGATGGCCGTCTTCTGTCTGTGTCCTCACGTGGTCCTCCCTCTGTGTCTCTGTGTCCTAACCTCCTCTTCCTATAAGGACACCAGATATACTGGACTAGGCCCCCCCCAAGGACCTCCCTTGAACCGAGGTCTCTCTTTACAGACTCTATGTGGAAACGTGACAGAACTGCGAGGAGAAATGATGAGGTACTGGGTTTAGGGCTTCAACTGGTTAATTTCATGATTTTTTTTTTCTTCAGCCCATAATCTCGGTGTCTTGATTATTTTAAAATGAACGCTTTTCTTGGCAATGGTCTGAATCCTCTGGTATATATGAAGGGCCAGAGGACCCGTGTCCAAAAGAACTGAGTTCAAATCCATCTAGACCACGTATCGAGTGGGTCAGTTCATCTCTCTGCTGTCCCGCAAAGCCGGGCCATCATCCCTACCTAACCAGGCTCTTGTGAAAGATCAATCAACAGCACCTATGAAACAGTTACCAAAAGCACTAACGCACCCATGGCCGGTGACTCAGTGGCTAGAGCATCGGCCCGCGCGCCGAAGTGGGGCGGGTTCGATTCTCGGTCAAGGGCACGGATCTGGGTTGCAGGTTTGACGCCCGGCCCGAGTTGGGGGCGTGTATGGGAGGCAACCAATCCATGTGTCTCTCTCGCACGGATGTTTCTCTCTCTCTCACTCTCTCTTCCTCTCTCTCTCCCCCCTCCCTCCCTCCCTCCCCCCCCTCCCTCTCTGCCTTCCACTGGCTCTAAAAGTCAGTGGGGAAAATATCCTCAGGTGAGGATTAACACGTACGGAAGGAAGGAAGGAAGGAAATACACGTGCTGACAAAGCTTTTTGTGGCCTCTGCACACGTGTGTGTGTGTGTGTGTGTCTCAGGACTTTTGTTAGCGGTTACAAAAGACTCTCTGCCAACAATTGTCCCCTCTGGCCTGGAGGGGCCAGGCCACAGCATCCGATGTCGGTGTCACAGCCGGCACGAGCGCCCCCGGGAAAGTTTGTGCACCTCATCCTTCCGTTCAAGGCTCTACACACCCTTGTCCCAGCTGGCCTCGCCACCCTCATTTCCCACCAGCCACCCATTCCTTCCCCAGGCCAATCCCAACAGCGACCTCCTAGAGAACTGAGCCTCCACATCGTCGGTGAGACGGAAGAAAAGCCAGGAACTCCAAGGAGCAGGGGGAGTTCTTAAGAGTCGTCAGGAAAACGCCCCGGCCTGTGTTCTCAATGGTTAAGAGCGTCTGCCCAAGAACTGCAGGGTCTCGGGTTCGATTCTGGGTCAAGGGCACGGTCGTATCTGGGTTGCAGGTTCAAACCCTGGCCCAACCAATCGATGAGTCTCTCTGACATTGATGTTTCTCTTTTTCTCTCTCTCTTCCTCTCGCCCCCTTCTCCCTTTCGCTCTCTCTAAAAACCAATGGGAAAAATATCTTTGGGTGAGAATTAACAACAACAAAAAAGAGTAGAAAAAAAAAAGACAGAATACACTTAAAAAGACCAGAGTTAGACCCACAGCTGATTTTTTTCAGGGACAATATGGAAGGGTATGTCCTGAGAGATACAAATGTTAATGTACAAGTCCTACTTATTGAACATTGTGTTTTAAGCTTGAAGGTGAAATATTTTTAATACAAACAGAAACGAAACCATTCATAAACAAGAACTTCTCCAAGTCAATTCTAAAAGATATAATTTGGATATCCGTGATCCCATACTGAAGCTGAAATACACAAAAAGGAATGAAACTGTTATAAAGTGGCCAATATGTGAGCAGAAGGAAACAAACACTTATTATCCTATCTAATAAAGAGGGAATATGCTAATTGACCCTCACACTGTCACAAAAGATGGTGGCGCCCACAGCCAATAAGGAGGGAATATGCTAATTGACCACCACACCCTCAAAGATGGCGGTGCCCACAGCCACAAGATGGTGGCACCCAGTCCCCTCAGCCCTGCTGGGGCGGCAGGCACATGGCAACCCCGGGCCCGCCCCCAGGTGGGCCCAGCTGCTTTGCGCACCTGCCTCTGGAGTTGTCCAGTCCCCTCAGCCCCCCAGCTGCCCAGGGCGGCCCAAGGCGCAGGCAAACCTCGGATGGCAGCTGCCCAGCCACCCAGGGATGGCCAAGGCTCAGGTAACCAGGGCCGGCCGAGGCTTGCACTGCTGGCAGTGGCAACAGCAGAGATGCGATGGGGCATTGCCTCCAGCCCCTGAGGGCTCTCAGACTGTGAGAGGGGGCAGGTCAGGCTGAGACACACACCCCCCTCCAGTGCATGAATTTTCATGCACCAGGCCTCTAGTAAAGTATAATGATGTGTAGAGGGGTCAAACATAAAGTATAATATTTAAATACCATACTATAGTAATATAATTCATGAACGTGTAAATAGAATTTACATTTGATAAAGTCTTTATGTTATTCAGGAGCAAATGAAATATTATGATAAGCTTTAGGTTTTGATATTTTGTTGCTGTAATATCAAGGATATTTTTAGAGGAATTGACCCCAAGTTTATCACCTCCAAATTAGGAGAGGAATAAAAGGTTCTGGAAACATTATTCAATCAAGCCAGAGAGAAAAAGAAATGGAAGATTAAGAGAGGAGGAAAAAAGAGAAGAACATATATATAGTACAAATATAAGATTCTGTAACTAGACCCACATACATTTTAAAAATTGCATTAAGCACAAATGGACTTAGTGCTCTCAAGAAAAGATAAATATGGTCAGACTGGGGGTGGGGTGGGGAATGTGCATATATGTTGTTTACAAGAGATCTATGTGAAACCTGGATTGTTCTTTGATTGACTTTTCTGAGGAATACTGACCATCACAAGTATATCAGTATCAGAAAATATATACTTTACAATACAGGTATTGATGGAGATAAACGGGACTGCTTCATAATGATTGCAGGTTCAATTTACCAGGAAGGTATAACACTCAAAATGTACATGATATGACAACATACAGCAAAAGCTGACATTAAAAAAAAAAAAAACCCAAACTCATCCACATTCCTAGAGGGAATTTTAATATCTATTTTACAATCACTGATGAAACACACAGACAAGAAAATCACTAAGGATGTGTTATTACACTACATATAGACAACATCATTAAGGAACTTGATCTACAGCCATAGATAGAAAACTTGTCCCAATGATGAGAAGATATATATTCTCTTCGAGTATGCACAGGGAACATCCCCAAGTATTTCATCATATACTGGCCATGTGAAGTAAAGGTCCAACATATGTCAATGGATTGAAATACAGAATATGTTCACTGATTCCAAGGCTATTAAGCTAGAAATAAATAACAAAAGCATATTATATTTATAATATATAGTCACAAACATAACTATATGTATATTAGTGGAAATTTATAAAATTCCTAATAAGTCAAGGATAAAATAATCATTAATGCAAATATAAAATTATTTAAAACTAAGTGATAATAAAAATACTAAGGCCCTAGCTGGTTTGGCTTGGTGGATGGAGTGTCTGCCTGTGGACTGAAGGGTCCCAGGTTCAATTCCGGTCAGGGGCACATGCCGGGGTTGTGGGCTCGATCCCTAGTGGGGGGCGTGCAGGAAGCAGCCAATCAATGATTCTCTCTTGTCATTTATGTTTCTATCTTTCTCTCCCTCGCTCTTCCTCTCTGAAATCAATAAAAATATACTTAAAAATACTAAGTATAAAAATGTTTAGTGGAAAACTAAAGTGGTTATTAAAAGAAATTGTATATATATAACTTCAGATGTCTATATCAGAAATGAGTTTGTTTTTAAAACCTTAGGAAAATAAGAGTAAAATAAACTAAAAGGAAATTGAAGGAAGGAAATACAAAGTGATATGAGCACATAGAAAAAAATATTCAGTAGAAATGAACAACACCAGGAACTTTTAGTTCTCTGACTCGGACACTAAAGCTAACAAAGTTCAGTTAAATCCAGAAATATATATATATGTAGAAGGCGAGAGCAACCAGCATCCGGGAACATAAAGAAGACATTACTCTACGTAGCAGCAACTAGGCAGAAAGTAATGAAAATCCCTGAAACCCATAAATGCAAAGTCTGTATAGTCAATGGGCAAATTCCCAGGCAAACATATTATTCAAACCTTCAAGTCGCTGTCCAGTGAGTATTGGGTCTCCTGGCCACCTCTCAGCCGGGATGAAATGAAAACCCCGTGTACTGACGCAATTCGGCCACTAGGTGGCGGCGCCTCAGCGCTCTTTCACGTTGGTTCCCTATCACTGGGTATCAGTCCACTTCTTGCTGTGCCCACATAGTGTCAGAACTATTTGTAAACCGAGATAAACATGTTTCCTCCTCGTTGAATGGGCATAAAGGGACACAGGGCCATACTTCTTCAGAGCGGAGCTAGGGCATGATGAGGCAAACAGAACCAGCTCTCTGTACGTGTGAAGGGTAGGGAATGGGATCAAGGACAAGGGCACATGGATGGGTCCTGAGACCTCCTGGGCTGGGAAGGAACCTCAACCCCGGGGAAAACCCCAGGGAGTCATGGGGACAGGACACTGGGCTGGATAGAAGTAGAGGTAGAGGTAGAAGCTGCTCTTAGGGGCACACCCGGGGACCCCGCCTCCGGGACCTGGGTCTATCTTTTCTTCAGCTCTGTCAAGGACACCTGACATCCACTTCCATGGGTTCCTAGAATCTGGGCACCCCAAGAACGTTACCTGTATGGAGCCATGGGCCTGTGAGAGAGGGACGCCCCCTTCCATTCTATTGGATTGGGGTCACCGTCACCTCCCTGGGTTCCCGGACGTTCAACTCCTCAAGTGGTCACCCTCACACCAGGGCCCCAGGACCGTGGCATCAACCTCACCTGTAGAGTGGCCTCCCCTGGAGCTGAGGTGAGCACGGAGAGGACCATCCGGCTCAACGTGTGTGAGTGCACAGCCAGGACCATGGGTGCCTGGGGCTCAGTGTCGGGCAGGGCCCCAGTGGAGGAGACTTGGCGACTGTTCTTGGACGCATGGCTGGAATGAAGGTGGAGAGAACACCCAGACCCACCTCCTTGCTCATGACCAGCCCATCCTAGGGAAGGGGGTCAATTACTGATTTCTCTTCCAGGTGGTCCACAGAGCCTGACCGATCGCATCTTCAGGGGAAACGGCACAGGTGGGAGAGGCCCTGGAGTCTACCTACCCACCCCCCTCCCCCCAGGCTGCTACAATTTGGGCCCCAAAATTACCCCGGAAGTGAACCTGGCCCTTCCCTGCTCCGAAATCACCATGGCACCCTCATCCCTCAGTGCATCCCCTGTGCATGACCCCGTGATGATCAGACCTGTTGTGTCAGCACCTCTGCACAAGGCCACACCTCAAAAGTCCACCTCAGAGCGGGCTCCCCCCAGGTCTAGATTTAACCAGCTCTTCCTCAAATGTCCACCGCCCTGTTCTGGGATCCGCAGGTTGCCTCTCCTTCCCCCGCCTCACGTCATGGACCTTCTGGACATCACTTGCAATGCTTGTCTCAGAGACACTATTTTCCATTCCTGGGTCTGTGGGTGACCAAGACCGGAGAAGGGTCCCTCAGCCCTGCCCTTCTGTCTCCTTAGCCCCAGAGGACCTGTGCAATGCCACCTCCCTGAGAGTCTAGGAGGACCCGTCCCTACGCGCTGTCTGTGAAACGGATGGCCACCGCCGTGTCAGGTTGAGCTGATCCCCGGACAGCCTGACCTTGAGCCCCTCTAAGCCCTGGGATCCTGGGGCCCTGGAGCTGCCCCACATGGTCTTAGGGGATGGACGAGAGCTCACTTGCCACACCGAGCACCTATAGGTCTCCTCTACATCTCCCTGAACATGGATGTGCAGGTGAGTATTAGCAGGACACCCGTGTGTTGAGGTTGGAAGGCATTCATCAGCACTAAGCTGTGGACTTGCGGAAATTGACACCTCCACCTCACACCCTCTTCCGCCGCCTCCCAGGTGTTTCCTGTTTCTGCACCCAGGTCTACAGGGAGCAGCAGGGCCCCTGGCCCCGGTCCTCAGCCTGCTCAGTGGGGACTTCATGAGGGCTGGCTTTCTCCTGACCTATGGGCTCGCCTGGATCTACTCCACCAGGTGAGGTTTCTCAAGGTTTCACCAAGCTTTTGGAGACACCTTGTTGGCTTCACACATCTTGTTCTCTCCGGAGCAAACCCTCCACGGAACTGATCTGTCATTTCAGAACTTGTTTCCCCCACAGGTGCAGAGGCTCCCATTGGGGATAAGGCTGCAAGGAGTGACTGAGCCCCTTCCTCAGGGAGGTGCTGAGGTCTGGGCTCCAGCACCCTGACAGGTGATATGGATCCATCTACCCACTGTATCCTGGTAGCCACGTCCCACGGCTTTGTGGAGCAAGGAGGTGCTGGATGACCCCGCCCTGCATCCCATTCAGAAATAACCCTTCCCCTCTAGTTCCCAGGACTCTTCCTGATAGTTCTATCTCAATGAATGGAGGGCAAGTGAGGAGACAGATAAAGATGTCCGTGTTAACGTTCATTATACTCTGTGTAATATTTTCCTTCTGTGAGCTTACCTGAATGTGGTTCTGATAAGCCCATAATTCAACCCCATAATTTATTGTTATAAATCTCATAACATATTATTTTTAAACAGTTAGTTTTAAAGTGATTTTTTAAATTAGAAAAAGCAACTTTTTACTATTTATACACACATAGTACCATTTTCATTTGCTCTTTATTTTTTTGGTATTCATTCAAGTTTCTCTGTAGTATCAGTTCCCCCTTTTCTGGCTTTATTGGAAATTGACATACATCAGTGTACAAATTTAAGGCACCCAGCATGATAGTTTTATATATATATATATATATATATATAATATATATACTTTTGATTTCAGAGAGGAAGGGAGAGGGAGAGAGAGATAGAAACATCATTGATGAGAAAGAATCATTGATCTGCTGCCTCCTGCAGGCTCCCTACTGGGGATCGAGTCCACAACCCCGGCATGTGCTCTTGACCAGAATCGAACCTGGGGACCCTTCAGTCCACAGGCTGATGCTCTATCCACTGAGCCAAACCAGTCAGGGCACATATATTGTGAAATGATTACCACAGTAGGTTCAGGTAACATCCATCTTCTCATATAGATGCAATAAAACATAAGGAAGGAAAAACATTTTTCTCTCTGTGATGAGAATTCAGGATTTACTTTTTTTTTTTTTTTCAGAGAGGAAGGGCGAGGGATAGAAAGTTAGAAACATTGATGAGAGAGAAACATCAATCAGCTGCCTCCTGAACACTCCCTACTGGGGATGTGCCTGCAACCAAGGTACATGCCCTTGACCAGAATCGAACCTGGGACCCTTCAGTCTGCAGGCCGACGCTCTATCCACTGAACCAAGCCGGTTAGGGCCAGGGTTTACTCTCTTAATGCTCTTCTATATATGTACAACAGTGTTAACCATGGTCATCAGGTTGACCATTGCATTCCTAGTTCTTATTTATGTTATCACTGGGAGGTTTTATCTTTTGACCATCTTCCTTCATTTCCCTCTCCCTATCATTTTCTGTTAACCTGAAGATCTTTTTGTATGTTTCTGTAATACAGGTATGCTGGTGATAAATTTTCCTAGCTGATCTTTGTTGGAGAAAGATTTGTTTACATTAGCTTTGGAAAGATGTTTTTATTGAACGAGGGATTCTAGGAAAACATTTTCCCCCTTTAGTTCTTCAACTTCTTTTGGCTTTCATATCTATATCTATATATAAAAGCCTAAGCGAGCGGCCGACCAGCTGACCGTTCAATTGTCCGACCAGTAGCTATAATGTGCACTGACCACCAGGGGGCATATGCTCAACCCAGGACTGGAACCCACAGGCATGGAAACATGGGACAGACTGATGAATTTCAGAGGGAAGGAGGGAGGGGGAGGAGGGAGGGTGGGAAGAGATTAACCACAGATCTTACTAGTATATGCATACTAGAGGCCCGGTGCATGGATTCGTGCACTGATGAGGTCCCTCAGCCTGGCCTGCACCCTCTTGAAATCCGGGACCCCTCAGGGGATGGCCTCTAGTATACATATAAAATGAGAATTCTGTTGTAATTTTTATCTTTTTTTGTTTGCCATTTGTCTTTATATCTGGCTGGTTTTAATATTTTCTAGTTTTTGCTGGGTTTAAGTGATGAGATTAATATCGGCCTTGGTGTGGTGTGTGCGTGTGTGCTTGCCCGGCATGTGTGTTTGAAATAAAGAGAGGAAAAGAGGGAGAGATGTTATCCTGTTGGGAGTTTGCTGCGTGTCTTGAGTCTGTCCATTTATAGTCGTGGTCAACTGTGTGAAAACAGAAGCCGATGTTTATGTAGTAGACAAATACATCATTTATTTATTATTCTTTCACTCTCTTCTTCTCTGGGCCAACACTTTTACATAGGCCAGATAGCCCCTATCATCTCACAGGCCCTTGTGCATCTGTGCGCCCTTCTCCAGATTTCTTCCTCTTTATTCTTCAATTAGAACAGAAAACATTGGTGTATCTTCCAGTTAATTGATTATTCTACAATGTCGAATCTGCTGTTAATTTCATTCAATGACATTTGCATTTCCGATTAATGTATTTTTTTTTTCTCTAGATGTTGCAGTTCTTTAGTTTTTAATCTTGTTATTTTTTTTTCTCTCTTATTATGGTAATGTTTTCCTTTGTATCCTTGAATATTTAGAACATATTTGTAAGAAGTATGTTAATGTCTTTGCTAAGTCCCTTTCTGTCATGTCTGAGCATCATCTAGTAAAAGTTTTTCTCTTATGAAGTGTTGCAGGTTCGTATTTCTTTTCATGTCTAGTGATTTTTCATCGGGCAGTGGCCATTGTCAGTTTTCGGCGGCTGACTGCTTGGTTTTGTGGTATTTCTTTAAAGAACATTGTTTCTTTTTCTTGAAGGCAGTCAAGTGACTCGCATATTGTGCCAATATTTTTACACGTCTTTTATTATTGGCCTCTTTTTTAAAGACAAGTCTAGGGTAGCCTTTACTTTAGTGCTAATCTTCTTTCACTTTTGAAGATCTGATGGGATACCCTGTACTAAAGGATGTGTCTTCACTCTAGCCGGAGGAAATATGCACAAGTCCAAGCACTTGGTGTTTTCTGGGAATTTTTCATCTAATAGCTCTGGTAATTTTTTTCTTTTTAGAAATTGTTCTTGTTTGGCTTCATGGGGTTTGCAGATGTCACTAGTTATTTTTGCAAACAACTCAACCTTGAACCCCTTCTCGGCCATGCTGTTTCCTGCCTAAAATTCTGATGTACACATTTTAGCCATGATGGTCTTCCTAATGTCCAATTTTTGACTCTTCAATCCGTGAAATTTCAGTCTTTGCTTGTGTGTGTGCCATTGAAAAAAACTACCTTCTAGCAGAACAGTGGGGTGATTATAAATCTCATCTTGTGTTTTTTATTCTCTCCAGGATCATGGATACTCCCTGTTTGTGTTTCATGTGTAAAATTATATGTTTTCTGCCTGGCCAGTGTGGCTCAGTGGTTGAGTGTTGATCCGTGACCCAAGAGGTCACTGGTTCGATTCCCAGTCAGGGCACATGCCTAGGCTGTGGGCTGGATCCTCGGTTGGGGGCATGCAGGAGGCAGCCAATCAGTGATGGATAATGTTTCTTTCTTTTTCACTCACAGTTCTGAGGCCGAAAAGTTCAAGATGATGGCACGGGCAGATCAGGTGTCTGAGAAGGTCCCAATGTGTGGTTCATAGGCAACGTGTTCTCAACGTGTCCTTACCTGGAGAAGGCGTGAGGATGCTCTCTGAGGTCCCCTTGATAAGGGCACTAAATTCATTCATGCGAGCTCCACCTCATGACCTAATTAGCTCTGAAGGCCCCACCCCCAAAGGCCCTCCCATTAAGGTTAGAGCTTCAACATATGGATGTGTGTGTGTGTGTATGTGTGGGGGGTGGGCACAAAGTTCAGTCCGTAGCAGCCACTGACATTGTAGTTGATCCGTAACCAGCTGTCATTCCTGTAACCCTAGAAAGAGGGATGTTTGCCTCTTCTGTGGCTCTGATAAGTTCTTGCTTGTGTCTGAGACGTGACTGGGTTGTCTAGTTCCACCACAGTCACCGTTGGCCTTGTCCGCTGTGACATCCTGTGACATTGCTCGTGGTCCACAGGAGGACTTCGGGGCTGACTGTGGGTGTCAGCAGGGGCTGCCGTTAGTCTTTCTGAAGGGGTAATTTTGTAAAGTAATGGAGTAAAATGTTCGGAGGTTGGAGAAGTCCAACAGGGATCAGATCCCAGACATTTTTAGGTTGTAATAAAAAATAATTGGTATTGCCCTAACCGTTTTGGATCAGTGGATAGAGCGTCGGTCCGTGGACGGAAGGGTCACGGGTTCGATTCTGATCAGGGGCATGTACCTTGGTTGCGGGCTCCATCCGCAGGAGGGAGCGTGCAGGAGGCAGCCGATCCATGTCTCTAACTCTCTATTCCTCTCCCTTCCTCTCTGTAAAACCAATAAAAATATATTTTTTTTAAAAATTGGTATTTACTTTTGGAAAAAAGAACACTTCACACTGAGTGTCAACGCCTACCAGTAATTAGCAATTATAACTGACCACAACGTAGGGAACTTGCAAATTTTTTCCTCTGCTGGAAATTAGAGTGAACCAGGTTATTCTACTACAGTATTTGACTCACCTCCTTGCCTTGTAACAGTTGTTGTGAGGGGAAAGGGTGAAGGCCCAGCCCAGAGCTCATGCCGATTACATGACCCCCAACCAAGACAAAGAAAATATGTGACCTGAATGGCCCCACCTGCTATATGCTGTGACTCCCCAAAAACCATATGTTGAAACCTAACCCTCATCTACAATAAAAAAAAGTGTAATATGCAAATTGACCAAACAGCCGAATAGCAGAGTGACTGTCCGGACGACCACTCTGTGACACGCACTGGTGCCAGGCCAGCCAAGGTGGGCACAATGCGATTGGTTGGGGGGCCCACCATCGCCCCACAATTGCCCCACAGAGGGAGGTCCAGGCCACTGGCTGGGGGGCAATCGATGGTGGGGGCTCTGCAATTGCCCCAAAGAGGAAGGTCCAGGCTACCCTCTGTGGGGCAATCAATGGGGGCGGGGGGCTCCAGGGAACTGGGGAACCGGGTGGTGGGGGTGTGTGGCGGCAGATGCGGGCAGCACCAGGCCAAGGTTGGTGCGGGCAGGGGGAGGTGCGGGGCCTCGAGGCAGCCAGGCCAGGAGGCAGCTGTAGCCATGAGGCAGCCTGGGTTGCAAAGGCCTAACCCTGGCACAAATTTCGTGCATCTGGCCTCTAGTTGTTTTAATATTAAGAGCGGGGGCGGGGGGGGGGGCTTTGGGAGGTGACTATGTCATGAGGATGAAGCCTTCAAGAACGGTGGCCTTGCCCGAGCTGGTTTGGCCCAGTGGATGGAGCATCAGCCTGGGGACGGAAGGGTCCCGGGTTTGATTCCGGTCAAGGGCACATCCCTAGGTTGTGGGCTTGATCCCCAGTGGGGGGCGTGCAAGAGGCGGCCAATCACTGATTCTCCTCACCGATGTTTCTCTCTTTCTCTCTGAAATTAATAAAAACATATTTTTTTTGGTAAAAGAATGGTGGCCCTATTTAAGAGACCCACACAGAGATCTCCTGTCCCCTCCACCAGGTGAGGACAGAATCTATGAACCGGGAGGCGGGCTCTCACAGACAAGAATCTGCCCACGCCTTGATCTCGGGCGTCCAGCCTCCGGGACTGAGAGAAACGAACGTTTGCTGGTTGAGCCACCCAGTGCGGGGTGTTCTGTGAGAGCAGCCCCGAGATATTCAGACACCACGGGGACGCGTGGTGGCTGTTTTTTTAAGTAGACATCACATGGTGAGTGCTTCGGGGTGGCTGTGGTTTTAGAGCGAGGCTTTGAGCGTGGGATGATATGCACATGTTTTACATTTGGAGGCGGGTGGGTCTGCAGGGGGCCCAGTCAGGTGGGGGTGGTGACAGTGTTTGATCTGATAGGCTCCCCCTGGCAGAGACCCCGTCCCATCGAGGAGCAATGACAGGGGCCCAGCCATCATTTGTAGGTGCAACGACGATGAATGCAGCATTTTTGGAAGAGCAAAATTTGCAAACGTGTCCAGGCCCTGGGAAAGTACTCCCCGCAGAGCTGCAACCCTCCAGCGCTGTGGTCCCCAGATCCTGGGGCCTGGGGCTCCCCGGAGGGGGGTGGGGTGTCAATGTGTGCGGGTGGCATGCAGCGCCCCCTGGGGGGCAGCAGAGGACACCTTCCTGACTTCACTGGGAAGACGGGACCCCTCCGTCCTAGCGTGGGGGTTTAGAGGGACACTTATGAACACTTTAGTACTTGGCTGTTTCTAAGCATCTTCATCTACCAAACGTGGTCCCCTCGAGGCCAGACAGGGTGTCTGATTGACCTGCATGTCGCCCGTCTGCTGCATGGCACCCGCCACACCCGAGGGCCCAGGACACGAGGTTGAGCGGACACACACGGTGTCTCCACACAACCCAAACAGACTCGTTGGAAAAAGAAGAGCTGGGACAGGGAGACAACATGTGGGGGAGTTTATCCCACTCCCTTCACACCTCCCATGCCCCTTACACGGCCTGCACCTCCCACCCTCAGCCTCACCTCTGGGTGCAGGTGTCCTTGTCCCAACAGGTGTTACGAATAGGTGGCACCCGATTGCATGACAGAAGAAGAGGAGGAGATGGGAAGTGGACTCAGGTCTTGTGGGTGGGTGCTCCTGGGGGACCAGGGTCAGTGAGCCCCCCCTCCCATGAAAGATGATGGGTGCCCCTGAGACCAGTCTGCAGTTGCCAGATTTAGCAGATACAAACATGCCTGTGTGCTGTGGCTCAGTGGTTGCGCGTTGACCTATAAACCAGGAGGTCACGGTTCGATTCTGGCCAAGGGCACGTGCCCAGGTTGCGGGCTGGATCCCCAAAAGGGGGCGTGCAGGAGGCAGCCGATTAATGACTCTCCCTCATCACTGATGTTTCTGTCTCTCTTTCCCTCTCCCTTCCTCTCTGAAATCAATAAAAAATATATTTAAAAAACAGAAGGCACCCACTCCAATGTGTCATATACATGTGTCATTTTAGTATAAGTATGTCCTGGGCAATACTTGGGACATACTTATACTAAACAAAGAGTTTCCTTGTTTATCTGAAAGTGAAATTCACTGGGCACCTTGCATGTTAGCTGCCAAGAAGGGGCCTGCTCCCCACCCCCACCAAACTCCCCTCCCCTGCACGCTGCCTGAGCTGCCTCATCACCGGGGGCCCCTTAAGAAGGGCCCACTGTGAGCTTTCACTTCTGCTTCGACAACGACCCGGGGCCAGCAGGGGAGCCCCCACCTTCCACCCACCCACGGCCAGGCCCCAGGGCTGGACACATGCCTCCCACGCTCTCCCGCAGAGATGACCGGGGAAGGACCAGCGGAGCCAGGCCCACGCCGGCCAGGCAGCCGCCCGCCCCACTAGGAAGCACAGACAGAGCGTCCAGGGGGCCAGATGGGGTGGGGAGTGGGGAGAAAGGGAGATCCCCGTGGTCTCAGATGAGAAGCTCATTTCACGCATCAGTTCCCAAGGCCCAACTTCCGCCTGCCTGGCCTGGGCTTCCTCTTCTGTCCCCGTCAGAGCGTCGCCGGGGAATGAGCCTGTCTCAGGGCAGGGTCCAGTGTCTCCGGGGCAGACATGCTCCTGCCGCTGCTCTTCGGGGTGCTGTGGGGCCGTGGGTGGGCTGAGGGCTGGGGCCCCAAAAAGGCGCAGGATCGGGATAAAGAATACCAGCTGAAGGTGGAGAGGGTGGTGACGGTGACGCAGGGCCTGTGTGTGTGGGTGCCCTGCTCCTTCTCCTACCCTCGGGAGGGCAGCACCAAGGTTGCCCCAGTTCAAGGCTACTGGTTCAGAGAAGGGACCGACTCCCTCAGCGGTTCTCCCGTGGCCACAACCAACCAGTTCCGGAGGGTGCATTGGAAGGCCCAGGGCCGCTTCCAGCTCGTGGGCAGCCCCGGGGAGGGCGGCTGCTCCCTGCTGCTCACGGATGCCCAGATGGAAGACAGAGGGTGGTATTTCTTTCGGGTCGAGGGAGGCACTGCCCTGCGATATAGTTTTGTGAACCATAAGTTCTTTCTGGATGTGACAGGTACGGAGCTGGCTGGAATAGGGTGGGAACTCCCCCTGCACCCTTCCCCCCGACTCCACCCCCGTCTCTCATGCTGGGAGGGCCTGGGGCATGGGCCAGGGGGCGCTCCCTGAAGTGCCCGCTCTCATCCCAGCCCTGACACAGGAGCCAGCCGTCTACGTCCCTGAGACCCTGGAGCCTGGGCGCCAGGCCACAGCCGTCTGTGCGTTTAAGTTTTACTCGGAACTATGTCCAGCCCCTACTCTCTCCTGGAGGGGGGCTGCCCTCTCCCCCCAAGAAATCGGGGTGACAACGGCCTACGTCTCAGTGCTCACCCTCACGCCCAGACGGCAGGACCACAACACCGACCTCACTTGTCGAGCGAGCTTCTCCGGAAAGGGCCTGAGCTCCGAACGCAGCGTCTGGCTGAATGTGGCCTGTGAGTCTGGTGCGGGACATCGGGGTGGCCAGCAGGCCCGGTGGGTGGGGAGGTGGGGACGTGGCGGCCCTGGGTGGCTGGGCGGGGGGGTGTCCGCAGAGAGGAAGGGGTAGGGTCCTGAACTAGGAGGACAGGAGGGGAAGCGATGCCGTCTGCTCCTCCACCCACAGGTGTGCCTGTCACTCCTCTGTCACTTATGTTCCCCGAGGATGGCCACACTGTCTGTCCCAAATGTTGGGTTCGCTGTGGCTGTGGGAAAACAGAGGGTCCTCCCCAATGCCAGCTCACGATCTTGTTGCAGATGCCCCCGAAGTCCCAGTCATCAGCATTTCCTGGGACAACGGACCAGGTACTGAGGCTCGGCAGGGTGGGCCGGGGCTGGGCCGGTCCTCTTTGGAGGGTGAAAAGATGGCAGGAATGTGGGGGAAATGGGGCTCCTCCCTCTCGCTCTTTCTCTTTTTAAGAGATTTCTATTGATTTCAGAGAGGAAGGGAGAGGGAGAGAGAGTTAGAAACATTAACGAGGAGCCCGGCTGCGGTGGCTCAGTGGTTGAGCGTCGACCTATGAGCCAGGGGGTCATGGTTTGACCCCCGGTCACGGCACATGCCTGGGTTGTGAGCTGAATTCCCAGTAGGCCGTGTGCAGGAGGCAGCTGATCAATGATTCTCTCTCATCGTTGATTTTTTTTTTTTTTCTCTCTCTCTCTCCCTCCTCTATGAAATCAATAAAAACCTATATTTAAAAAAAAAAAAAAGGAAACATCAACAATGAGAATCATTGATCGGCCGCCTCCGCAGGCCCCGCACTGGGGATCGAGCCCGCAACCTGGGCGTCAACCTGGGCATTGCCCTGACTGGGAATCAAACCGTGACCTCCTGGCTCATAGGTCAATGCTCAACCACTGAGCCCCCAGCTGGGTCTCCCTCTCTCTCTCCCCCTCCCTCTCCACAGCCCTGGAGCTCCAAAGGGACAGCCCACACCTGCAAGCCCAGAAGGGCCAGCTCCTGCGGCTGCTCTGTGCTGCGGACAGCAGCCCCCCCGCCAATCTGAGCTGGGCCCTGGGGGACAGAGTCCTCTCCTGGTCCAACCTCGCGGGCTCCGGGGGCCTGGAGCTGGCGCTGCCTGGAGTGCGGCCCGGGGACGCAGGGCTCTACTCCTGCCGAGCGGAGAACAGGCTTGGCCTCCGGAGCCGCACCCTGAGCCTCTCTGTGCGCTGTGAGTGTGACCGAGGCCTGGCTTCCCGGAGGGAGGCGAGGGGGGAGGGCAGGGGCTGGGACGGGGTCCCGGAGCTCCAAGGAGCTGGAACCCGGGCCTGTGGGACTCCCGGTTCTGGTTCCAATTTCCGAGGCAGCTGTTTTTTTCTCCCACCACCAAGCAATCCTCTGACACCAGCTGGGTGTCCGGCAGTTCCACTCAGGTCTGACAGGAGGTGCAGGTGCCCCGGGGTAAGGGCTCAGTCCCATGGGACTGCCCCGCCTCGGACACCATAGCAAGACCGGTTTGACGCCTGTGCTGCTGACTATAGAGCAGAGGCTATCGGTGGGGGCTTCCCACGACCCCCTCCTCAGGGGCCACTAACTGGCTAGAGAGAGCAGCTCCCAGAACTCAGGAGAAACATACTCACCACTTACTAGCTGCGCCGTCTGGAATGAAAGGATATAAGGCAGGAGCAGCCAGGTGGGAGGGCCAGGCACAGGGGAAGGGCCCGGAGCTTCACGCCCCTCTCCCCAAATCTCCCCGTGCTCACCAACCCCGAAGCAGATCTCCCCTCACGCCCCTCCTTTGGGGAGTTCATGGAGCCGTCATTACATAGGCCCGATGGACTAAAACCTTGGCCATTGGTGATTGAACTCACCCTCCAGCCCCTCCCGCTCTGGGAAGTCAGGGAGTGGGTCTGAAAATGCCCGCCTGACTGGTTTTCCTGGCAACCAGCCCCCACCCCCCCCCCCTTGAGGTGCTTTCCAAAAGTCATCTCATTAACCTAAACTCAGGTGCAGGGGCAAAGAGTTTGTTATGAATATCAAGATGCCTTTATCACTCTCATTGCTTAGAAACTCGGAGACTTTCAGGAGCTCTGCGCCAGGGATGGGGGACCAAGACCAAATATCTATACAAGATACGATATACATTATAAATCACCATCTCACAGGGACCCACCCTTCTTTTTTTAAAAAAAAATATATTTTATTGATTTCAGAGAGGAAGGGGGAGGGAGAGAGAGATAGAAACATCAATGATGAGGGAGACTCATTGACCAGTTGCCTCCTGCACGCCCCCTCCTGGGGATCCAGCCTACAACCTGGGCATGTGCCCTTGACCAGAATGGAACCTGGGACCTTTCAGTCCGCAGGAGAATGCTCTATCCACCGAGCCAAACCAGCTAGGGCAGATCAGGCTGGTTCATAGGTCAATACTCAACCATGGAGCCACCCTGGTCTGGCAGGGACCCACCCTTCTTACCCATCCATTTCCTTGGGTGCTTTGTGTCGGTGGGTAGGTGATTCAACCCTCCTCCCCCGCCTGCCACAGTCATTGGTCCGCAGGGACCCTTGGCCCAGAGCTCGGCCCTGGCCCGCCTGGAGCTGGTGCTGTGTCTGTTTCAGATGCCCCGGAGAACCTGACCGTGACCGTCTCCCGAGCAAATGGGACAGGTAGGAAAGGGGGCCAGAGGCCTCTCAGCGCCCAGTGGGGGCCTGGGCGTCTGGGGTGTGCGCCTGCAAAGGGTCCCAGTGCTCTCAGCTGTGTGTCTGTCCTGCTCCATTCTCTCCCCTAGTCCTGGAGACGCTCTGGAACGGCGCGTCCCTCCCGGTCCTGGAGGGCCAAAGCCTGCGCCTGCTCTGTGTCACCCACAGCAACCCCCCAGCCTCGCTGAGCTGGGCCCGGGGGGCACAGACCCTGAGCCCCTCCCAGGCCTCAGACCCTGGGGTCCTGGAGCTGCTTGGGGTACGAACCGAGCACGAAGGCGAATTCATTTGCCGGGCTCAGAACCCGCTGGGCGCCCTCAGCGTCTCGCTGAGCCTCTCTGTGCACTGTGAGTGGGGGATGGGGCACCAGGGGGCAGCACACCTGGGTCCTGGGAGGGCAGAGGCACCACTGACCCTTCTCCTCGCTCCCCACAGACCCCCCGCAGCTGCTGGGACCCTCCTGCTCCTGGGAGGACCAGGGTCTGCACTGCAGCTGCTCCTCCAGGGCCCAGCCGGCCCCCTCCCTGCGCTGGCGGCTGGGGGCGGGGCTGCTGGAGGGGAACCATGGCAACGCCACCCACGCGGTCACCTCCAGCTCAGCGGGGCCCTGGACCAACAGTTCCCTGAGCCTCCACGCGGGGCTCAGCCCTGACCTCAGACTCAGCTGCGAGGCCGGGAATGTGCACGGGGCCCAGAGCGCCTCGGTCCTGCTGCTGCCAGGTCAGGGGCTGCTGGGGGCCCTGGAGGCGGGGCCTGGGTGCGGCGGAGGCGGGGTCCTGCGCTTGGAGCCGGAGCTGGGGCGGGCAAGGGGGTTCCGAGAGGAAGGTACAAAGCCTGGGCCTGGGGTTCTAAAGAAAAAGAGCGGAAGGGGTTGCAGGTGAGGAATGGGAGCCGGGAGCCTGCGAGCCGGTGGCGGAGGGCGGGCGGGAGGACCCGCGTGGGCGTGGGAGAGGCTCAGGGGCGCCTGACCGTTTCCACGCGCAGAGGGAAAGGAACTCATCGTGAAAGGATTCTCTAAAGGAGTAGCTCTGGGCTCCGGCGTCACCATCCTCATCTCCTTCTCCCTCATCCTGGCCATGTGAGTTAGGAGCGGGAGAGGGGGTGCGGGGACCCGGGACGGGAGGTGCCGGGGCGCACACCGAGGCGGGGCGGGGCGTTTCCTCAGCGTGAAGACTCTGAGGAAGACCCAGACCCCGGCGGAGGCGGCGGCGGCAGCGGAGACTCCAGCGGAGACTCCCGGGCGGACAGAGACGTGGAGGCCCAGGTTCACCCGGAGGAGCACGATCCTGGATTACATCAACGTGGTCCCCAAGGCCCACGGCCTGGTGAGTGGCCCGCGCGTGCTGCCCCTTCCCCGTCCTGCCCCCGCCCTGCGCTCCTGGGACATCGAGGTGGAAAAGGCATGGTTGTTGGATTCAGAGCCTGACTCCGGCACTTACTGCCTATGAGGCTGTGACCACAATCACAGGCTCCCTCTGAGCCTCCACATCTCCCTCTGTTTCCTTTGAGAGTTGGTCTGAGGAGTCAAAGTGTGCCCTTGCTCGGTAGGAAGCAGCTATGCCAGTTATTACCACCACCAGGGACATTACTGGTTATAATTAACTAGAGGCCTGGTGCACAACATAGGCCTGGCGGCTGCCAGCTCGGACCTTCCTTCCTTCTGTGCCACCCCCTGGTGGTCAGTGCACCTCATAGTGAGTCATGGACCTCCCCTTCTCCAGGTGGGACTCCCGAGGGGACACTTCGCATATTAGCCTTTTATGTGTATAGATGATGTGATATTATTAGCACCCCTGAGAGGCAGTGTGTCCTGGTGACTAACAGCTGGACTGCCGGGGTTCAGACCTACATTCATCGCTGTGTGTTCTTGGGCAAGTCACTTAACTTCTCTGAGCCATTTCTTGAACTTTAAAATGAGGGGAATAGTAGACTCACCCCTGAACTCTAGACTTGCCCCTGAACCCTAGACTCGCCCCTGAACCCTACACTTACCCTTGAACTCTAGACTTACCCTTGAACCCTACAATTACCCTTGAACTCTAGACTCACCCCTGAACCCTACACTTACCCTTGAACTTTAGACTCATCCCTGAACCCTAGACTCACCCCTGAACTCTAGACTCACCCCTGAACTCTAGACTCACCTCTGAACTCTATACTTGCCCCTGAATCCTAGACTTACCCTTGAACTCTAGATTCACCCCTGAACTCTAGACTCACCCCTGAACCCTACACTTACCCTTGAACTTTAGACTCATCCCTGAACCCTAGACTCACCCCTGAACTCTAGACTCACCCCTGAACTCTAGACTCACCTCTGAACTCTATACTTGCCCCTGAATCCTAGACTTACCCTTGAACTCTAGATTCACCCCTGAACTCTAGACTCACCCCTGAACTCTAGACTCACCTCTGAACTCTATACTTGCCCCTGAATCCTAGACTTACCCTTGAACTCTAGATTCACCCCTGAACTCTAGACTCACCCCTGAACCCTACACTTACCCTTGAACTTTAGACTCATCCCTGAACCCTAGACTCACCCCTGAACTCTAGACTCACCCCTGAACCCTAGACTCACCCCTGAACCCTATACTTACCCCTGAACCCTAGACTCACCCCTGAACCCTAGACTCACTCCTGAACCCTAGACTCACCCCTGAACCCTACACTTACCCTTGAACTCTAGACTCATTCCTGAACCCTAGACTCTTGGGCAACTCTCGAGACAGCATCTCCCTGAGATGTCTAACAGGCACCTCAAACTTAGCCTGTCCGAAGGCAAACTTATGAGTAACTACACCACTTGCACATCTACTCCATCGTCCTCATCACAGCAAATAGCACATCTTCCCAGCTGCTCAGGCCCAAAGCCTTAGTCACCTTTCACGCCTCTCTTCTCCATCAAACCCTTCCCCTTCCCCCAATCAATCCATCAGCAGAATCCCTTCAAACCACTTCTCCTGCTGCTTCGCTAGTCCGCAGAAACAATGAACCACCCTCCTCTCCCTCTCCCTCTCCCTCTGCCTCTGCCTCTGCCTCTGCCTCATCCTGGCCACGTGAGTTAGGAGCGGGAGAGGGGATGCGGGGACCCGGGGCGGGAGGTGCCGGGGCGCACACCGAGGCGGGGTGGGGCGTTTCCTCAGGGTGAAGACTCTGAGGACACCACCACCACCTTCTGTGGGTCCTCTCTGCTCCCACACCCTCAATCTGTTTCTCTGCACATTATATCCATTTAAAGTCCAAATAGGTCCACCAACCCCCTTGAATACAATCAAAAGGCAGGAACACATGAGGGATACTTGCTGCCAACCAGTTAAGTAGAGCTTAGGGCCAAACCATTTTTTTCAAAGCCAATCTCTAAGGGTCACATGCACATGATTCCACGTATATAACACTGTTGAAAGGATGAACTTGTAGAGCTGGAGAACAGATCAGTGCCTGCCTGGGGTCAGGGCCAGGTGTCTGTGGGGTTAGAGCCATCTGCCTCCTGATGGTGGTTACAGGAGCCGACCTCTGTGAGTCTGCGAGGGTGGCCTCAGCAAAGGGCCCCAGACTGAACGGCTTAGACAACAGACATTTGTTCATTGTTTCTGTCCCGAGATGGAATGTGGGCTCAGTGAGAATGGAGACTTTGTTTGACTCCCTGATGTAACCCCAGTTCCTCCATCAGTGCCTCCCATGTGGTACCCACAAGTATTTAATGAATGAATGAATGATGGTCATTTCCTCGTTAGGCTCGGAATCCAAAGGCCAAGCCCAGCAGCCCTTCCAGGGCCCCTCCTGCAGGTGCTAACTCCCCAAGATGGAACATGTCCCCTCCAGCCCCAGAATCAAGGAACGGCCAACAGGAGATCCATTATGCTGCCCTCAGCTTCCCAGGCCTCGGGCCACAGGAGGCCCAGGAGGCCAAGCACACCAACTCGGAATATGCAGAAATCAGGTTCCACTGACGGTTTCCTGGGCGGTGGGACGGGGATCCAGGCTGGAGAGAAAGGCCGTCGCTGAGAGGATGGAGAAGAGGACAAGGCCTCGCTCTCTTTCTTCTTTTGACTCCTCCAAGGATGGGCCATCCCATCCCAGGCCTGGCGTTCAACAGCCAGACCGCTCGCTCCAGAGGGACCTTCTCTGGGTACACTATTCGGAGGAAAGGGGTACACTTTTCGTCTCAGAAGCCCAGACACCACCCTCGCTGATGCCTCCCAGTCTCACTTTTCTCCAAGGTGGGAGAACCTTTGAAAATGGTTCGACAGTGGTCTCCATGAGGCAAGTGAGCTAACCTCACAGGCCAAGCCTGGCCCCATGTCTATTTTCATACCACTAGAGAGCCAAGTTTTAAATGGGGGAAAGAGTTGCCTGGCCGACGTGGCTCAGTGGGTGGGCGTCAACCTGTGAACCAGGAGGTCATGGTTCGATTTCTGGTCGGGGCACATGCCCAAGTTGTGGGCTTGGTCCCTGGTGGAGGGTGTGCAGGGGGCAGTCGATGATTGATGAGTCTCTGTCATCATTGATGTCTCAATCTCTCTCTCCCCCTTCCTCTCCGAAATCAATAAAAACCCCCCACATATTTTATTAAAAACAAATAGGAAGAGTCAAGAGACTGTTCTGTGATGCGTGAACATATGAAATTCAAATGTAAGTGTCACTAATAAAGTGTTCTTAGAGCCCAGCCGTGCCCAGCCCATGCTTTTCTGTGTCGTCCTCTGTGGCTGATTGCATGCAGCTGCAGAGCCTAAGATATTTAAGCGTCTGGCCCTTGGCAGGAGAAGTGTGCAGATCTTAAATCTAAAATAAACTCGCCCACTCAGTTTTGCAGAAGAGGAACCAGAAGCAGAGTTGCGGAAAGGGGTCACGAGTAGCCAGGGCCAGCGTGACCAGCCGCAGGGCTAGGGGGAAGGTTCCAGGGCCAGGAGGCGACATGGGGGCTGGGAGTAGACGCATGGGAAGAGCCAACGCTTGGGGGCTTGGGAGCGGGAACACCGGCAAAGTGGAACCAGGAAGAAACGGACAGCGTGCTCCCAACACACCAGCTGGCAAAGGGAGAGCAAGAGGAGCCTGTTTCTCGCTGCAGAGCATGTCCCTTCCCTTCGTCCTTGCCCGAGGTCACGGTGGTGATTGCTTCATGGACAGTCCACTTGGGGGATGGTTAATAGTCACGCAGAAAACTGGGGAGCCCAGAAAAGACGCTGGCCTTTGCATTAGGCCTAGCCGGTTTGGCTCAGTGGATAGAGCGTCGGCTGTGGACTGAAGGGTCCAGGGTTCCCACGCGTCAATACTGGTATACAGAAATACACTTGAATTTTAAAAAAATGTATTTAAATATATTTTTATTGATTTCAAAGAGGAAGGGAGAGAGAGAAAGTGAGAGAAACATCAACAATGAGAGAGAATCGTTGGTTGACTGCCTCCTGCACGCCCCCCACTGGGGATCAAGCCAGCAACCCCGCATGTGACCTTGACTGGAATCGAACCCAGAACCCTTCAGACTGCAGGCTGACGCTCTATCCACTGAGCCAAACCAGCTAGGGCTACACTTGAGTTTTGCACATTTACCTTGAATCTACCGACTTTGAGGGGTTAGCCTATTTTAAATAATTCATCTGTAAATTATTTTGGATTTTCTATGCACAAAACATTATATCATCTGATAGTAAACATTTCATTTTTTCCCCCCAAAGGGGAAAATAAATACATAAGTAAACACTTAAAAGATGCTGAAGAGCAGGGCGATATTTAGAAGGGAAGAAAAATAATGTCAAAAGGTGACAGACAACCTGCCCAGATTACGGGTTCAGCCCCCCGTTGGGGCCCGAACTTGAGGCAATTAATCAATGTTTCTCTCTTATCTTTCCTCCCTCTCTCTCTCTCTCAAAAAAAGCATATACTCGGCCCTAGCCAGTGTGGCTCAGTGAATACACCATTGGCCTGTGGACCGACCAGGCATGTATCTTGGTTGCAGGCTCCTCCCTGGCCAGGACCCTGGTCAGGGTGCATGCAGGAGGCAACCAATCAATGTGTTTCTCTCACATCGATATTTCTGTCTGTCTCTCTCTCTCTCTCTTTTCCGTCCTCTCTAAAAATCAGTGGAAAAATATCCTCGGGGGAGGATAAAAACAAACACAAACGCAAGAAACATACTCGGGTGAAAGTTGAAAAAAAGCCTAAAAACGGAATGCACTTCAAGGACTGAAGGTGGTCCCGGAAGCCAGGCCACACACAGTAATGGAATTACAGACTCACGGATGGGGTCGCCCGGTGCACCCACCTCCTTTCATAGATGGGCCTTAGAGAGGGGCAAGGTCACACCGCAAAATAGCAGAAGTGAGATCCAAACTCAGGCCCTACAATAGATGAGCATTGCAGGTCCCGAGTTCTTTTTCACCAACTTAGAGTGGGGCGGGCGCTAGGGGAGCTTCTGTTTCCCTCCCTGGACCCCGACCCCCACGTTCTTCCAGGAGAGCAAGCCTTCCGCCTGTGTCTGACCTGGGAAATTGCCAGGGTAGAAGGCTGTGTTGCTAGGCAACAGGTCTGACCAGGGGTCAGTGGCTTCGAAATGTGTGTGTGAAGGTCCTGGCTTGTGCAATAATGACTTGGGACTTGGAGGGAATGAAGAGAGCTGTTGTCTGGTACTCTCCGGGAAAGGCAAGGCTGTGTCGATGAAAAGGACAAAAAAGAACAAAATGAACACACACACACACTACCGGGCCCAGAGTCCGAAGACCCAGCTTGGGCCTTCTGTGTTGCCAGACACTCTCTAGCACCACGTGTCAGAGGCTATCAACGCCAGGAAGTATACCTATAACACAGCTCCAAGTTTCTATTTTTAGATATCTTTGCATTGACTTCAGAGAGGAAGGGAGAGAGAGAGAAACATCAGTGATGAGAGAGAATCATGGATCGGCTGCCTCCTGCACACCCCCCACTGGGGACGGGGCCTGCAAGCCCGGCA
Organism: Corynorhinus townsendii; assembly: GCA_026230045.1. Taxonomy (NCBI): domain Eukaryota; kingdom Metazoa; phylum Chordata; class Mammalia; order Chiroptera; family Vespertilionidae; genus Corynorhinus; species Corynorhinus townsendii. Next base: position 48,061,065 of record JAPDVU010000011.1, on the reverse strand, counting down.
GGTGCCCTGACCTGGAATGAAACCGGTGGCCTGATTCATAGGTCAATGCTCAACCGCTGAGCCATGCTGGCCAGGCCACAGTTCCATATTTCGGAACACTGACTCAGTTGTGTTCTGCTGAAACTTTTTTTTTTTTTTAGCCCCTAACAGTGTCTTGGACATGCTGTGACTTTCCAGTCAGTTCTGATGACAAAAATCAGCCTGACCTTACACCTTCAGCACAGACTTGGTTTAAATTCCGTCATCCCCGCCTCTCCATCCAGCGGAGCTGGGACCTGACTCCTTGGAGGAGACACAGAGACCAGCTGTCCCTGACACACCTTCCCTTCATTCCCGCTTCGAGCCCTAGTTTCCCAAAGTCTTGGGGCTCAGAGGAAGGACAGGTATGGGGACAAGTGACTCTTGACCTAGCTGGCCACAGCTATGGCTTCCTGTTGGCTGAAACCTCCTCCCTGGCTAACGCTCTGCGTGGCTGGTGTCCAAAGACTGGCTCTCTCGTGGAGCAAAAGTGTGAGAACTTGTCTGGCTGAGACTTTCCCAACACTGCAATGGACAAAAGCCCTCCTGTGTGTTCCTCTTTCACTCCCACACGGCTGCCACACTTGTGACCCCAGATATGTGGGTTTTCCACACATCAGAGAGTCTTTGACACCAGCTGGCTGTCCTACAATTGACCTCAATGCTGACACCATCTACCTCAAGGCAGCGTCAGAACCCACAGGTGAAGGGTTCGGTCCCACAGTCGGCCCCCTCTCCCGACTTCAGCCACCAGACACAAGTCTGTTAGCCGTAGCCTGGAGGTTCCAAGGATCCCCTCCTTGGGTTTGATAATCTCATAATGGCTCACAGATTTCAGGGAAACCCTTAGCTACATGTGCTGGTTTGTTATACAGGGATGTGACAGGGAACAGCCAGGTGGAAGAGATGCATAGGGCAAGGGTGGGCAAGGGGTGGGGAACCTCCATGCTCTCGCCTGATGCATCCCCCTCCCAGCATCCTCACGCGCTCACCAACCCAGAAGCTCTCCAAGCCCCGAAGGTTGAGATTTTTATGGAGGCTTCATCATACAGGTATGATCCATCCTTCACTCCATTTCCAGCCTTGCTCCATTCCCCGGAGGGGAGAAAGTTCCAGGCTTCTATGGAACTCTATGGCTTGGTCTTTTTAGGGACCAGCGTCCATCCAGGAGCCCACCCAGTCACCTCATCAGAACAGAAGACATTCCTATCATTGAGGAAATGATGAGGTTGCAGGAGCGCTCTGTCAGGAACCTGGGGCAGAGACCGACCTTGCTGGATGGACAGGGGAGATAATGGGATTTAAGCCAAGTTTGAGCCAAAGGTGTAAGATTAGGCTGATTTTTTAAAAAATACACTTTTATTGATTTCAGAGAGAAAGGGAGAGGGAGAGATAGAAACATCCATGATGAGAGAGAATCATTGATTGGCTGCCTCCTGTACGCCCCCTACTGGGGATTGAGCCTGCAACCCAGGCATGTGCCCTTGAGCGGGATGGAACCTGGGACCCTTCAGTCCGCAGACGTACGCTCTATCCACCGAGCCAAAACAGCTAGGGCAGATCAGGCTGATTTTTGTCATCAGAACTGACTGGAAAGTTACAGAATGTCCAAGACACTTTTAGGGACAAAAACAAACAAACAAACAAACAAAAAAAGAAGTTTTAACAGAACAACAACTGAGTCAGTAACCAGAAATATGGAACTGGCCCAGTGGATAGAGTGTTGGCCTGCAGACCGAAGTGTCCCGGGTTCGATTCCGGTCAAGGGCATGTACCTGGGTTGCAAGCTCCTCTCCAGCCCGGGCCCTGGGGTGTGTGCAGGAGGCACCCAATCGATGATGTTCCTTTCATATCATATTTCTCTGTGTCTTTCCCTCTCTCTTCCACTCTCTCTAAAATTCAATGGAAAAAATACCCTTGGGTGAGGATTAAACAGACAGACATATGGAGCTGTGTCATAGTTATATTTCCCGGAGTTGAGAGTCTCTGATAACTGGTTACAGAGAGTATCTGGCAACGCAGAAAATCGGAGCTGAGTCTTCCGACTCTGGACCTGGTGGTGTTTGTGCGTTTCGTCTCTTTTTAGTCCTTCCCATCAGCACCGCACTGCCTTTCCCCGAGGTGTGGACAACAGCACACCTCCTTCCCGCCAAGTCCCAAGTCATTATTGCATAAGCCAGGACCTTCACCCACACATTTCACCACCAGCACACACCTCACAGCCTCCTGCTGCCTTCCTGGGTGAGATGCCCTCTAGATGGCTGAGACCTCAGCTACCCTCCTCAGGGCCCACGTGACTCACACATCCCAACCACGCTGGGCTGTGGGGTATGGGTTGCACATCCTCCGCCCCCACTTCAGGCACAGCCACACGCTCAGAGATCCCAGGCCACCAACACCTCTGGCCAACGAGCTACAAATTCAGAGGTCCCCGTGACCTTCTCGGGTTCAGTAACTTGCTATTATGACTCAGAGAACCCAGGAAAGCACTGCCCATGATTACAGTTTTATTATAAAGGGCAAAGTCAGGAGGAGCCCTGGCCGCTGTGGCTCAGTTAGTTGAACATTGTCCCATGCACTGAGAAGTCGCTGGGTTTAATTTTTTTTTTACCCTGAATAACAGGTACCCTGTCCCAAATCCTCTGAGACGGCTCTCAATCCTCTCTTCTCCAGAAGCCATCACCGGAGGATGCCCCTTCACAGGTGGATTTCCACCTAATCCGTCCATTTAAAATTCCTTCACTGTCCTCAAGAAGTCAAGCCTAAGAAAACACATAGCCAGAGCGGCTGGACGCTAGGGCATTTGAGATCTTGCTCCCTGGCTTGTGTTGTTAGTTTGGCTCAAATAAACTCTTATAACAATTTTAAGACACACACACACACACACACACACACACACACACACACACACACAGAAATGCCATACATGCAGCTGTATGACCTTGGGCAAGTCATTAACCTCCCCGTGACTTAGTCTCCTCCTCTGTAAAATGAGAAGAATAATAATACCTATTAGGGCTGTTGTGATTGAATTAGATAAAAGCACTTGGAAAAGAGTCTAGTGCCTTGTACATCTTCAAACATATGCATTATTACTTTATTCAATGGCCCGATGAACAAAATTCGTGCACAGTCGGGGAGGGGGGGTCCCCTCAGCTCAGCCTGCACCCTCTCCAATCTGGGACCCCTTGGACCACTGGCTGCTAGTCACTCCCCTGCCTGCCTGCCTAGTCACTCCTTACTGCCCCCTCCTGCCAGCCTGGTTGCCCCCAACTGCCCCCCCTCCTGGCCTGGTTGCCCCTCACTCTCCCCCCTGCCAGCCTAATTGCCCCCAACTGCCCCTCCTACCAGCCTGGCTGCCCCCAACTGCACTCTCCCCACCAGCCTGGTCACCCCTTACTGCCCCCCTGCCCACCTGGTCGCCCCCAACTGCCCCCCTCTGCTGGCCTGGTTGCCCCTCACAGCCCCCCCCCCCCACTGGCCTGGTCTCCCCACGCAGCCTGCTTCTTTAGTCGTTTGGTCATCCCTCACTAACCCCCATGCCAGCCTGGTTGTAGGCAGCCATCTTGTGAGGGTGTGAGGGTTAATTTGCATATATATAGGATCACCACCACCACCACCATTGGTCCTGGAATAAAGTGTGTAGAAGAAAAAGAAGTCACAACGACAGGTGTAGCCCTGGCTGGTTTTGCTGTGTGTTTGCCAATATGACGTGAGTCACTTCTCTGAGCCATTTCTCACTGATCAGTAAAACTCGAGGGCACTAATCTACCCATAGGTGACCCCTTGGCAGTGGTCATCTCAGGTCTAAGGGGCTTGTCTCCCCAGTTTTGCTAGACAAGGCCAGATGGTCCTCCAGAAAGATGCTGGGTGTTCTCTTAGAGGTGATTCTGACAAAGGGTCAGGGAAAGAGCATTTGAGGGATGACAGGATATTCTGTGTCTTGTTTGTGGTCACGGTCACATAGTGGTATGCGTTTGCCAAAACTTGGAACTGTACAACAAGAGGAGTGAATTGTACTGTGTCAAAAGATAACATGAATAGAAAATATACTGACCTCCTTTTCAAAGATGAGGATTTAAATGAAATAATGCAAGTGGATGTGTCATGGGGACTCTTTGGCCTCCAGACTCCCACTGCCACGTTAGCAGATGCTTCTAGCAAGCCCTCGATTTCAAAGAGTCTGAAGACAGTCCACGGTAGTCACATAAACCTAGGGGACTCACTCCAGCACGGACCTCAGTCCACAAATCTGACCCCTAACCTCACTCTCACCCCAGCAACCTTGCCAAGTACCCTGGCCATTTCCTGGGTTGTGGCAAAACCACCCAGCTCCAAGGCTCCAGGTGGGGACGGGCCTGAGCAGCGACTGCTGGCTGAAGGCTAAGGAAGCTGGATTGGGAGTCTGGCAGCTGGGAAGATCTAAGGGGCGGGCCCTTCTCATGTGGGGGAAGGAGTTAAGAGAGGATCAGGAATCCCGAAGCCACGGGGATGAGGAGGGGCTTCTGTGTGTGATGGAGGTAAGAAGGTTCCTGAGGGGACTCCAAAGTCAATTCTGGTGAAGGTGTTGGAGAGGGCAGGAGCGGGTAGCCCCAGATGTGCAGAAAAGGGGAGAGAGCACAGGATTATGCTGATGAGGGAGTGTTGTAGGTGGTGGGGGTGGCACCAGGTGTCTAACCGGTGGGGTCAGACCCAACCTGGGTTCAGCAACCTCCGTACTTGGGTTCTGGGGAGGAAAGAATTCAGAGTCCAGACCCAAACTGCCAGAGAACGTTTATTAGGTAAATGATAGAGAAGTTCATTTCCTAGAAGAAAAGGGCTCAGGAAACGGGTTAGAGAGGCCAAGGAAGGGCCTTCGGAGCTTGGGAGTGAGGAAGCCCATGGTAAGGTGCCTGGGGAGGGAGGAGGGACGTGACGGGGGAGGGGAAGGGGAAAGGCAAGGGCATGTTCCTGGGAGAGAGAGCGTCCTGGGTCTCTTCTGGGTTTTAAGGTGGAGTCTTTAGGGGAGGTCCCAGGGGAAGAGCTCAACAGGCTATTCCTGGCTTTCCAGGTGTGTCCCTTCAGGGTTGTGATCTCTACTGATTGATTGGCCAGCACCAGGGCAGGGGGTCATTATTCCGTGCAGGTGCCCCTGACCTCAGCCCTGACTGCTTTTGCTGCTTATCCTGGGCCTGGAGCTGAACTGCAACTTGAAGCCTAGATGTCATCTCTAGGGAGGAAAGGTCAGGGGGTCCAAACCTCCTGACCAGCAATATGCTAGGGGAGAAAAGGTCACCTTGGGGCCAGGTCCCACCCTACAATTGATTGTCCATTGCTAGGCACCTGGGGCTTCCCAGCCAGGTGACCTGTACCCGGCCCATCGTCCTTGCTCTGCTCCTGTCTGTCTGTCTGCCTACAACAGGAGGAGGCACAGGTTAGCATAAGGCTGGTGGCCTGGATGCTGAATATCACCCAGGGGTGCCTGAGAGTGAGCCTCGATGATGGGGGGCATGAAAAAAAGGGGGGCCTTAGGATAGCGCCTGGAGAAGAGGGAAAGCTAGTGGTTGGACGGATGGATGAGGAGGATCCTAGAGAGAGGACTTGAGAGTGAACCTTTTGGTCTAGAGCAGTGGTTCTCAACCTTCCTAATGCTGCGACCCTTTAGTACAGTTGCTCATGTTGTGGTGACCCCCAACCATCAAATTATTTTCGTTGCTACTTCATAACTGTAATTTTGCTACTGTTATGAATCGTAATGTAAATATCTGTGTTTTCCGATGGTCTTAGGCGACCCTGCTAGCGGTTCTCAACCTGTGGGTCGCGACAGATCAGGAAGGCGAAGGGTGGCGCCGAGGTCACCCTCTGAACCAGGAAGGTAACTTCTGCTCTCCGTGGCTCAGGGGACAGTCAGCGAGTTTGGGAGGTGCTGTGTGGGAATTTTCAAAACCTGGGGAAGCCCCAAAGGTGACTCCCTAAACACGGGTAACTCTGAAAAGGACTAGGGGCCCGGTGCACAAAATTCCTGCATGGAGGGGTGTCCCTCAGCCTGGCCAGCACCCTCTCTAATCAGGGATCGGGCCTAAACTGGGAGTTGGACATCCCTCCCACAATCCGGGACACTGGCTCCTAACCACTTGCCTACCTGCCAGCCTGATGCCCCTAACGCTCCCCTGCTGGCCTGATCACCCCCTAAGTGAGCCTCGGGCCACTGGGCAGCCGCCATCCCCAGCTTGCCTGAGCCTCAGGCAGCCGCTGTGGCTTTGTCCAGAAGGACATCCGGAAGGTCGTCTGGAAGGTCTTCCGGTCTAATTAGCATATTACCCTTTTATTAGTATAGATTGTCCCCAATGTCTGTCAAAGGGGGAGGGGCAATTCCAAAGTGGGGAGAGGCCCTGAGGATAATCCCTGAGCAGTCCTCTTGACAGTGGAGGGAGGAGGAAGTGACAGGGTATCCCCTAAGTAGGCAGACTGGGGTTCATAGGGCAGGAATGACCCCCTTTACGGTGAAGGACACCCTGGGGTATCTGGATGTGAAGGAGCTGGCAGTGAGGAGGGGGGCCTTCAGGAGATGGTGGATCCTAAGGGGCAGTGAACCTGGCTGAGGAGGAGCTGGCAGAGATCTCAGGAAGGGGGGGTGGTGGTGCTTAAAGATGACTTCCTGAATTTCAAAAATGTCAATAAAACACATATAAAAAGGGAGTGGGGTAGGGGAGAGGAGAATGGCAGTGAGGGCTGGGCCCTAAGAATAGGGAAAGGGGGAAGTAATATGGATCCGAAGGTAGAGGTTTCCCTGGAGACCTCCCCTGGATACTGAAGGATGCCTGGGGCCCCCTGAAAGAGTGGGGGCCCTCAGTATGGCCGCCCGCCCCCTCTACAACTTGCAGGGTTCCAGGACTTCCCAAGGATCAGGAAGACTAGGGAAACGGGGAAGGCTGAACTGACGGGGGAGGTCCTGACCTTCATCCTCAAGGGCCTAGACTAGGGGGCTGTGAGGGGGGAGGCATAAACCCCAGGAAGGATGGGATCCCTCCTTGGAGTCCGCAGGGTTCCCCAGGTCATCTGAGGGGCCCCGGGGCTAAAAATAAGGGGTGCAGAAGCAGACCTCTTGGGTCAAAGTCTCAAGGTGACCCCTGGGCCTTGAGGGGCTGGGAGGGGAGCAGTGAGAGGAGAGCCCTCCAGCGGATGGGAAGCAGGATGGAAGGCAGGTGACAGGGGACCCCAAGTTGGAAGGGTTGAGAGAATGGAAAAGGCTCAGGGGAGAGTGCGGGAGGGGGGGGAGGCGGGGCTCCGAAGGGGCCGGAAGTGGGGTGAAGGGGGCCTTGGGGGCATCCGTGAGCCTAAAGGTCAACTCTTGCATCCTTGACAGTACGATGCCTGTGGGGGGCGTGAAGGGAGGGGCCGGCCTAAGGCGGGGATAGGCCAATGGGGCTCCGTGGGCAGGATTTCCCCTCAGCCCAGCCCAGGGCCCCCGTCCTCTCCCAGCTCCGATCTGATCGACCTGATCGATCTGATCGCGGAAGAGACCGTTCTGGAGCAGACAACCGCCACCGCTGGAGGCCAAAGCAAAAAGTGTCAGTTACAGCCCGAAAAACAGAAGCGGAAAGAGGACAGCCAATCAGAGGGTGAGAAAGAGGCTCGCGCTCAGTAACGTAGCCAATCAAAGAGCGAAGGAGGGACGCAACTCAAGCTCACTCTACAATCAGAGTCGAGGAAGCTATCTGGCGCTGCCTCACGTAGCAAGGAGTGGGGGCGGGGCTAAATTGGTCCCCAGCGAATCGGAAGCTTCACTCTCCCCCCCTCCGCCCTCCACCCCGACACGGGAATTTATTGGTCACTTTTCGGAACTTGGCTGTCAATTTTGACAGAAAGCTGTGTAAAAGGCATTTCTTTAGAGAGGCAAGATCCCGCCTCCTTTCTCTCAGCGTGGGAGGAAGCCTTAAAGGGCCAGGTACGAGGTACTTGAAGAAGTCAGACCGTGATCGCGGACGTAGGAGAAACCTAACGGAGCAGAACAGGAGCACTCCCCCTAAGCTGGAATTGAGGAAAAACGCTATATCTGCAAAGAAACGTTTACTCAAAAAGCCTAAGCAACTTGTTGGGTAAATAGCAGCGATTCGAGCCCTGAATTTACAAACGCTGCCTAGACATATAAGCTGCCTCTTTGGGATAAGGTGTAACCGGTACACTTAAGTGTACCCAAAGTTCAAATCTGGAGACCCAGATCCTAATCATAGTTGCCAGGAAAGAAAAGCCTTCCTTCTTCTTTAAAAAAAAAAATATATATTTTTTATTGATTTCAGAGAGGGAGAGAGAGAGAGAAACATCAATGAGAGAGAGAATCATTGATCGGCTGCCTCCTGCACGCCCCCCACTGGGGATGGAACCCGCCACCCGGGCATGTGCCCTTGACTGGGAATAGAACCGTGATCTCTCGGTTCACAGGTGGATGCTCAATCACTGAGCCACTGCCAGCTGGGCAAAAGCCTTCCTTGATAAAAATCTTTAGATTCCAGCCACAGGGCGGCTGATCATGGGGCCACCTTCTCTAAAACCACTTCCCTGACATCACCTTCCTCTTTGCCTGCAGGCAGCTCTGTTTTCCCTGCTTAGGGCATTCCCTGCTCCCGTTCCTACCTGTGTCCTGGCTCTGGTCACCCTGCAATGTTACTTGTCCATCTCTGTGTCCGCATCCCACCCTTCAAGACTGAGAGAGCCCTTGGAGGGCAGGTACCAATCTGCATCATTTTGGCGTCACCGGCATTATCCAGCGAAAGGACTGGATTCTAGCGAACTCAGAAAGTGAAAGTTAATATCTGGGATTTCTCATCCTTAAAATGGGATGTTGTAACCTCTTCTTGAAGATCCGTGTTCAAAGGGACTGAGGACTTGGCCTCATGGATCCCCCATTACCTACCCCAGCAGTCTGCAGCAAGTCCTGATAGTTCTTCCTCCAAAATACAGTTAGTTGACACTTTAAAAAAAGTATATATATATATATTGATAGAGAGGAAGGAAAATGGAGAGAGAGACGAGACAGAAACATCAATGATGAGAGAGAGTCACTGATTGGTTGCCTCCTGCATGCCCCCCCCCCCATTGAGGATTAAGTCTGCAACCCAGGCATATGCCCTTGACTGGAATCAAATCCAGGACCCTTCTAACCACTGAGCCAAACCAGCTAGCATGCAATTAGCTGACTCTTGAGCAATGTGTGTATTAGGGGTGCTGACCTCTATGCAGTTGATTTTTCTTGGGTGTATCTTTTGACTCCCTCCAAACTTAACTATATACAGCCTACTGTTGACCAGGAACTTTATGGGGGAAAAAAAAAGACAATTACACATGTTTTGCATCTTATATGTATTATATACTGTATTCTTACAGTAAAGTAAGCTAAAGAAAAGAAATGTTATTAGAAAATCATAAGGGAGAGGGAATACATTTACAATACTGCATATACACTGACTGGCCAGATTATTATGATCTCTGAACGCATAATAATCTGGCCACTCGGCATATATATATATATATATATATATATATATATATATATATATATATATATATGAGGCCCAGTGCATGAATTCGTGCATGGGTGGGGTCTGGCCGGTCTGGCCACCCTGGCCAGGGAGAGGGGACATGGGCAGTTGGCCCGCCTGCCTGCTGGTCGAACTCCTGGTCGAGGGGACAATTTGCATATTAGCCTTTTGTTATATAGGATTTACAGTGAGTGGCCAGATTATTATGCGTTCAGAGATCATACTAGTCTGGCCACTCAGTCTATTTATTGGGAAAAAATCTGCATATAAGTGGAACCTCCCAGTTCAAACCCATGTTGTTCAAGGGTCACCTGTACTGCTCACATTCATTCCCATCTTCCCAGCCCCACCACCTTGGTGTCACTGCCCCCCCCTCGCCCGGACCATAACGGCTTCCTCCCGGGCCTCCCATGCATCCGTACTTGCTTTCCACTACAACCCATTCTCCAAGGTGAAGACACAGTACTCTTCTTAAAACATAAATCAAATTACGTCACACCTCTGCTTTCAAATATTCAAAGTCATCTTAATGTTCTATAAGTTTTAAAAACGTGTTCAGCCCTACTGGTTTGGCTCAGTGGATAGAGCATCGGCCTGTGGACTGAAGGGTCCCAGGTTTGATTCTGGTCAAGGGCACATACCTCGGTTGCAGGCTCCCACCCCTGGTCAGGGGCCTGGGCCCTGGTTGGGGGAATGTGGGAGGCAACCGATGGATGTGTCTCTCTCACATCTATGTTTCTCTCTATCGCTCCCTCTCCCTCCCATTCTCTGTAAAAGTCAATGGAAAAAATATCCTCGGGTGAGTATTAAAAAGAAAAAGTGTTCAAAGTCTTTCCTGTAGCCTACAGGGTCCTTTGCAGGCTGGCTTCTACTTGTGTCTCCATTAATAGCACAGACTCCAGAGCTAGGCCGCCCCAGGTTCAAATCCCTGCTGTACCCCTTACAAGCTCCGTGACCTTAGGCAACTAACATAACCTCTCTGTGGCACAGTTCGCTCCTCTCTGAAAGGAGAATGTAATGAGTTAGAATTATTAATGGAGACAGATCTCTATTTTATCAAATAGCTACTAGTATTCCTCAAAACTGTCAAGATTGTGGAGGCGGGGGAGGAAAGCAACTGCTACAGAGCAGGGGCTACAGAGGAGACGTGAGGACCCGATGATATCCTGCGTTGGACTCTGGGACAGAAAGAAAGAAAAAAAAGAAAGAAAGAAAAAGAACATTCATGTAAAAATGAGTTCATAGTCATGTTGGTCTGTTACCGTGACAAGTGCTACACAGCCGTGTGACACGCTAACATTAGGGAAGCCAGGTGAGGCCTATATGGGAACTCTCTATTATCTTTGTAAGTTTTCTGTAAATATAAAAACATTCCAGCCCTGACTGGTTTGGCTCAGTGGATAGAGCGTCGGCCTGCGGACTGAAAGGTCCCAGGTTCCAGTCAAGGGCATGTACCTCGGTTGCAGGCACATTTCCAGTAGGGGGCGTGCAGGAGGCAGCTGATCGATGTTTCTCTCCCATCGATGTTTCTAACTCTCTATCCCTCTCCCTTCCCCTCTGTAAAAAACCAATAAAATATATTTTAAAAAAACAAACATTCCAAAATCAACCATTTATTTAAAAAAAAAAAAAAAAGACCGTTCCCTCTCCTCTCCTTGTATCCCTCATTCCGGCCCAGTCCCTCCAACACTAAGCCTATTCCGCCCTCAAACCTTGGCATTTGCTGTTCCCTCGGGCGCCTTCCCTAAGCATCTCGTCTGAAGTAGCTGCTCTCTGTACCCCCACCCCGGCCCTGCTTCCACACCTTCGCAGCGCCTCTAGGAAATGTGTTGTGTCTGGTCCACGTCTCTCAACACATGTGGGCATAGGGGCCGTGTCTGTTTGACCCCGGCTGCACCCCCAGCGCCCAGCCCAGCCCAGAGCGTGCACTGAGTGGGTGTTTCTTAAACGAATGGGTGAAAGAACGACTTTTTGCTGAGTTCCTCAGTAAAACACGGCGATGACCACCAACAGCAATGATAAGTGATGTCTCACTTGTTGAGATTTAATGATAGTGCCGATTCTGTGTTGACTACTTGAGGCACGTGGGGTATCCTCGTCGACTTCCTAAGAACCCCGAGGGTATTAGAGCCCCAGGTCTCAGAGAGAGAAAGCAAAACATAGACCTTAAAGTCACAGAGTAAGACAGAAACAGAGTCTAAAATGGAATCCAGCCCCTGAAACTCCCAGCCCATTTACTAACCCCTCTGCCCCAGGGAGGGTCCAGACCTCCTCATTTCCCTGTCTAAATGCTCCTTCAGTCCGAAAGAACACCATCCAGTGCCCAGAAAACAGGGGTACAGATGGAGAGAGAGGAGGGGCTGGGGCCTGGACTCCTGGGTCTGAGGGAGGAGGGGCTGGGGGCCTGGGTCTGGGGAAGTGGGAGCTGAGTCTTGAGCTGGGTGGGCTTGAGGAACTACCTCCTGCCCTGCATTCTTTCCCACGGCTCCTCACGCCCTGCGGCCCCGCCCCTTTCTGACAAAGCCCCGCCCACTTTCTCCCCGGACCCCTCCCACCTCCCTGGCCCTGGAGAAATCCAGTGGAAGGTGCTAGAAGAGACTCGAGGAACCCCCCCCCCGCCCCGTGCAGATGGAGCAGCAGAAGGAAGAGATGGGCCCGGACGGGTGAGAGACTCAAGACCTCCCTCGGGAGGACAGAGACCCAGAGCGGGGAGGGGACAGAGAAAATCAGAGGGAGGTGAATCGACCTCCCCCTCCCCCGCTATGAGAGCATCAGAAAAACAAAAAACTCTCAGGTATCATTGCCCAGAAACAGAACCTTGAAGGATCTTGGTGACAGAATTGAGCCAGATACTTAGGACTAGGGGGTGAGCTAGAAACAGATATTCCTGGGACAGAGAGCAATTTCGAGAATGAACCAAGAGAATGGAAAATGCCAGGAACAGCCATAGGACTGGGGAAACAATAAAAATAAAAATAATAGTAATAATAATAACAGCCTGCAATTCTTGAACATGTCCTAGACCCAGCCATTTCACAGGCACCTTGGGTACCACCAAAGGGCACGTTTTGGTAGGAAAAAATCGAGGTTAGTGTGGGAAAGTGATTTGGCCTGAGATGCATCAGGAGCGAGCCGGGCGGGCACCCTGGACTGGAACTGACATCTCCCTGATGCTGAAGTGCCAGCCCAGCTGCCTGTCTTTCTGCAAAAGGAGAAACAGAGAGGGGGTGGGAGGAGAGAGGGTGGGGCGAAGGGGGTGAGGGCACCCGAGGTGGACCCAGAAGTCAGGACGGACAGATGGGCCCCGGGAGGCACAGAGGCCGCCAGGCTGCCCTGGGGCAAGGTGTGAGGATGGTGGGAGCCGCTGACCTGTCCTCTTGCCATTCCAGGAACAACCTGCCACCACCCGGAACAGGGCCGTGGCCCCCTGTGCCCTTCCCAGCCCCGCCGTCTTCTCTCCTGGGCACCCCAGACCCAGCACACCTGGGGCTCCCCGAGAGCCTGGCCTCTGTCACCGTGCCCATCCGCCTGGACGCCCTCTCCTACCTCCTGCACAGTGCCTTGCTGGGGGCCTATAACCTCCAGCATTCCCTGCCCTCCTGCACCTGCCACCCCCAGGCTCCCGACCCCCAGCCCCACGTCGCCAAGAGGCCATTCAGGGGGTTCGGGGACCGGGACGTCCCTTGCAGGCCAGGCTGGGGCCGGGGCCGGGGCCAGAGGCGACGGGGCCTTGGGAGGTCTGAGCAGCCAAAGCCAGTCTGGGCAGGGGACTCCGGGGCTGGCCCCAGGAGCCCACCCATGATGCCGTCATCACCCCCAACACTGCCTACCCAGGATGGGAAGAAGGAAGTGGGAGGTCCGGAGCCACCCCTGGCCACGCCACCTGCCGCTGAGGACTGGGACCTTGAGTACTAGCGCCCGGACAGCCCAGCATCTTGGCATCCGGAGGCCACTCAGGGTCACCAAGAGGGTCCTGGAGCCCAAGGGGGATCTCAGCCCTGTCAGAGATACCCCGTCCTCCCCTCTCCCCTCCCCTCCCCAAAAAGAAATACGGCCTCAGCAGGGGGCCTGGGAACCCCCTGGTGAAACCTGGACCCGACTTAGCATCCCAAGCCTTGCACCTCATAGCCAGTGCTGCTCCCCATCCCAGCACCACCCCCAACTACAGCGACAACCCTCAGCTCATTCTCCATCCGGATCCTGACCCCATTCTCAATCCCAAAGCCATTCACCGGCCTCTGCAACCCCTTCCCACCCCCACTCAGTACCCTCTTCCCATCCCCTCATTCCCGTCTCTGTCCCCATCTCTACTGAACCCACCTCATTCCCAGCTTCTTCATCCTCACCCCCCCCAACCCCCCACCTACTTCAGGTCAACCCAGCCCCATCTTCAACTTCCTCCTCAACTCAGCTCCAATCCCAGCCCATCTTCCACCCCATCTCATCCTCAACTTCCTTCCTGTCCCGGCCCCAACTGTGACATGCCCTCTGACCTCATCCACAAAGTATCCCCCCCACCAGGCCCAGTATTCCCAGACACCACCCCATTTCCTGCCCTTGGGAGTGGGGTGGGGGGAGGATCCGGTTGAACAATAAATGGATGCGTGTCCCTATGTCTTGTGTCTGTGTGTGTGTGCTTACGCAGCTCAGGCTGACCCTAGGGGTGCTGTGAGCAAGGCCTGTGACAGAGGGAGGGTCGCTGAGGGTCACAGAGAGAGGCCAGTGGGGCCTGGGGGTGCAGGGAGGGAGGCCTGGATTCTTGCTTCAGCACATTCCATTTGGGGCCTCTGCCACCGTTGCACTTCTGTTTGCTGGAAGCTGCTGGGCGGTGGGACTATTGTGTGGGGAGGCTTAAGGGATTTGGGGGGCCTGGGGAGCAGAGAGGCCAGCAACCTGGCTCGGCTCAGTCTGCACAGAGGGGCCGAGGCAGACGGAGTTCTCAGGACAGGCTCTGCCACTCAGGTAGGGACCAGGCATGGGACCCACAGCCCCTCCTCCCCCAAGACCTAGGCATCCAGTTCTCCAGCTCCTTCCTTTCCCAGGGCCTGGTGAGGTTCCAGTCCTAGTGCCCTTCACACCCGGGAACCAGGAGTCCAGGGCCCCAGCCTCCTCTTCCCCCAGGAATTTTGGTGCCCCAGTGCCCACACCACCTCCCGGCTTAGGCCCCGGAAATTCAGGCCCCCAGGATCTTTCTCCCCCAAGACCCAGAGGTCTAGCTCCTCAGTTCTTCCTCCCTCAGACTCAGGAGTCCAGGCCCCAGCCTCTCCTCCCTCAGACCCAGGAGTCCAGGTCCTCAGACCCAGGAGTCCAGGACCCCAAGCCCCCTCCTCCCTCAGACCCAGGAGTCCAGGCCCCCAGCCCCTCCTCCCTCAGACCCAGGAGTCCAGGTGCTCAGACCCAGGAGTCCAGGCCCCAGCTTCCTCCTCCCTCAGACCCAGGAGTCCAAATCCCAGCCCCTCCTCCCTCAGACCCAGGAGTCCAGGTCCTCAGACCCAGGAGTCCAGGCCTCCAGCCCCTCCTCCCTCAGACCCAGGAGTCCAGGCCCCCAGCCCCTCCTCCCTCAGACCCAGGAGTCCAGGTGCTCAGACCCAGGAGTCCAGGCCCCAGCCTCCTCCTCCCTCAGACCCAGGAGTCCAGGCCCCCAGCCCCTCCTCCCTCAGACCCAGGAGTCCAGCTCCTGACCCCATCTCTCCCCTTCCCCACAGATCGCCATGTACAGCTTCATGGGCGGCGGCCTCTTCTGTGCCTGGGTGGGGACTATCCTCCTAGTGGTGGCCACAGCAACAGACCACTGGATGCAGTACCGGCTGTCGGGGTCCTTTGCCCACCAGGGCCTGTGGCGGTATTGCCTGGGCAACAAGTGCTACCTGCAGACGGAGAGCGTGGGTGAGGCTCCAGGCGGGGTCTGGGCTGTGCCTGGGGCAGAGCGCATAGGGCAGAGCCTCACAGCCCCAGGGCGGGCCGCCTGTCGGGCAGATGGAGAACCTGTGGCTCAGAGAAGGAAAGGGTCAAGCCAAGGTCACCGAGCATGGGAAGGGGGAAGGCTGGGGTTTCAGTATTTCTTCCCAGTGCCGTTGCAGCACGTAGCGATTGCGGGGTTCAGCAGGGAGAGGGGACATGTCCTACACAAGTCGAGGTCAGGTACCGCAGGGGGGGCTGTGGCTGCTGGAACAGCATTTTCTGAATATTGACGATGGGTCCAGAACTACGTTAATATGCTGAGTGACGTAAGTCAGGAAAAGACCAGTACCATACGATTTCACTTAAACGTGGAACCTAAAAAGGAAAATAAATGAACACACAAAACATAAACAGACTCAGACACAGAGAATAAACGGATGAGCACCCCATAGGAAGGGAGTGGGGGTGGGGTGACAAGGTGAAGGGATTGAGAAGTGCAGGTTGGCAGCCACAAAGCAGATATAGGATGGAAAGTACAGCACAGAGAATATAGTCAGCAAGAATGTGATAACTATGTAGGGTGCCAGCGGGTGCCTGAAGTATCGGGGGATGCTTCTTAAATTCTATAATTCTCTAACCCCTATGTTGGATACTAAAAACTAATATAAAATAATACTGATTGTCAACTGTAATTGGGGAAAAAAACCTGTTAGGTATTGGGGGATACAAAAGCAAGATAGACCCTAAATTTGCTAAATACTGGATGAGGTACTATACTTGCTATGTGCCAGGCTGTGTAATATATTTGTATAGAACTCTATGTATATGTGTGTGTGTGTATGTATGTATATATTACAATATACACTGAGTGGTCAGATTATGATAATCTCTGAACGCATAATAATCTGGCCACTCAGTGTATATCCTATATAATAAAAGGCTAATATGCAAATTGTCCCCTCGACCAGGAATTTGACCAGCAGGCAGGCCGGCCAACTGCACATGTCCCCTCCCCCTGGCCAGGCTGGCCGGACCCCACCCATGCACGAATTCATGCACTGGACTCCTAATACACACACACACACACACACACACACACACACACCGAGTGGCCAGATTATTATGCATTCAGAGATCATAATAATCTGGCCACTCAGTGTATATGATAAATGTGGGGATAAGAATAGTACTTACAGTATAGGGCTCTTGCAATGTATATTATACACATATATTATACATGTATAGTATATATATGATATATTATGTAATATACTACATCTCTATCTATGATATAGTATATTACATAGTATACAATTTATGGGAAGAGAGAAGAATGATCCCCAGTGCTCAACATCTTTTCCTTCAACATGCTTATTGAGCATCTGTCATAGGCCAAGCTCAAGGTGCTGGGGATATAGCAGTGTATGAGAAAGCACGACCTTTGTCCTCACAGAGCTGAGAATTCCGTGAGGAGAGACAGACAAAATAAATAAGTTAAAAATAAACAAATGGGGCGTTTTCAGATATGGGCAAATGGCATGAAGGAAATGCAATAGAGCAATGGGAGAGAGGATAAAGAATGATCAGCAGGACAATATGGGGAGTCAGCATCATTCATTCACTCACTTACCCAACAACCATTTCTCCGGGCCCCGTGCAAACCAAACCTATGCTGGGGGTATTCCTGACATAGAATCAACCCAGTCCCTGTCCTCAGGGAGCAATCAGACTGGAAGGGGAGACAGGTAAAGAGTCACAACCCAGAGCAGGGGGTGAGGATGATACCTGAGTGGCAAAGGGATGCTTTCTAGAGGAGGGGATTTGGGGGCTGGGTTTTGAGGGATGGATAGGAGTTTGCCAGGTGAAAAGGAGGGCACTTGCTAAGAGGTGAAGGAGAAGCTAGGGCAGGGAACTGGAGAGGGTTAAGGCATTCGTGCTCTCAGAGGTAGCAGCTTTCCCACTGAGGGCAGGGGAGGCCCAGGAGTGACCGCCGGGTGCTCCCACAGCATACTGGAACGCCACCCGGGCCTTCATGATCCTGTCCTCCCTGTGTGCCACCTCCGGCATCATCATGGGCATCCTGGCCTTCGCTCAGCAGCCCACCTTCACCCGCCTCTCCCGGCCTTTTTCCACCGGCATCATGTTTTTCGCCTCCAGTGAGTGGACCCGCCCTACCCTCTCCCTCTTCCTGCTCCCTACTCCCTGCCCATCTCCAACCCCAATCCATCCCCACCCCCAACGCCACTCTCACCCCAGACTCCTCACTCTCAACCCCATCCCCACCCTCATCCCAACCCCACAACCAACACCAACACCAAGGCCATTTCTAATTCCTCCTATTCTGACATTGCAATTCAGTTCTGGCATTAGCTTCAGCCTCCAGAGGCTTAAGGCCACGGTTCCCAATAAGACTGCCCCTACTTCAACTGCCCCTACTTCAGCCGCAAGTGGGGTCCCCAAGCCACCTGTGTTTTGGACCGACTGGCTTCAAAGCTGACGGTTCCCAGGACCCCCTCGGGTTTGAAAATCTTGTTAGAACAACTCACCAACCTCAGAAAAGCACTATACTTAACAATTACAGTTTTATTATAAAGGGGTGGGGAACGTTCGGCCTGCGGGTCAGACGTATGAGGCCCCCGAAGTCATTTGGTCTGGCCCTGCCAAGGCATTAGGGGTGAGTTAATTCCATGTTTGAGCAAACATAGCAGGCTAACTTTTTAAGCTGATCATTTTGTATGGCCTGCGAATGATGTTATACATATCCAAAATGGCCCTTGGCAAAAGACAGGTTCCCCACCCCTGTTATAAAGGATCAACTCGAGACCAGCCAAATAAACAGATGCAGAAGGAGACGCCTGAAAGGGACTACCCCCTGCCCGCCCCCCTTCCTCCCCACACACCCACGTACGTGTTCAGTAACCAGGGAGCTCCCAGCACTTGGCATCCAGTGACTGAATCACCGGCCATGTGATTGAACTCAACCTCCTCCCCACACCCCTCCCCAGAGGGGCTGATATCAACCAGCTCAAAGCCTCAACTTTCGGGTCCGGTGGTTGGTCTTTCTGGTGACCAGCTCCCATCCTGAGTCATCTCAGCTCCACAATAGGTGTGATCCCAGAGGCTCAACAATGGTAAAGACACGCGTAACTCAGGAAGCTCCGAGTCCTCCCAGGAACCAGAGACAAAGACCAGCCAGATTCTCGATGACATAGCACAGCCCTGCCCCATCTCCACCCCAGCCCCACCACTCCTGTCCACCTGTACTCCGCTTTCAACTCAGCCCTGTCCTCACCAGACCCCCACTCACCCTACCCTACCCTACCCTACCCTACCCCTTTCCTCAATCTCACATCCACCCCCATCTCCAAGCCCAACTTCATCCCTGTTCCACCCGACCCTCTCCCCCAGCTATTTTTGTCCTGCTGGCCTTGGCTATTTACACTGGAGTCACCGTCAGCTTCTTCGGCCGCCGTTTCGGGGACTGGCGCTTTTCCTGGTCTTATATCCTGGGCTGGGTGGCCCTGCTCATGACCTTCTTTGCAGGTACCTGGGCTTGGGGGTGGGGAGGGCAGTGTCTGGGATGAGCAAGCATACTCTCCAGGGCGAGAAGATAGGGGGTCTCCCATGGGCTCCCAGCACCCAGACAGAAGGCAGACTCCAGATCCTGTGGACACCCAGGGAGCTTGGTAGGGGGTGAGGGGGGGGGTGGTGTCCACTGGGACCTTTTCTCTCACAGGAATTTTCTACATGTGTGCCTACCGGATGAAGGAATGTCGGCGCCTGTCCACTCCCCGCTGAGCCCAGATGTGTCCACCAACTTCACTGGGAAGTTAAAATGAGGTCATTGAAGAGGAGGGGGCGGGTCTAGAGGCCTGAAATCCTGGTTCCTCGGGGCATGAGGGGGTCTCAGTCCTGGACTCTGGGTGTGTGTGTGTGTGGGGGGCCCTGACTCCTGAGTCCCACGTGGAAGGAGAAAGAATGGGGCTGGGTGGGAGGGACCTGAGAAGATGCAAGGCTCCACCCGCTGGGCCGGGGGCGGGTGGAGGGGGGTGTTTGAGAAATGGAATATCCATTAGAGCGATTTTTTGGAGTCTAATAAAACTGATGTGAAACCACCACAGGGTGACTCCCTGAGGGGTGGGGGTTAGTGTGGTGGGTGGGGTTGGGGGGTGTATGATGGCAACCCAACTGCTGTTTCTGTAGACACGGGGACAGAGATCCATCGTGCAGCGCTCCCCCCCCCCCCCACATGACAATTCTACTTCTAGGAAACGGGTGTGTAGGTCCCATTCTGACAATTCCAATGGGTATTTTTTCTTCTCCCCTCACGCCACCGAGCAATGAACTCAATTCGGACATTATCTACCTGGAGATTCTATCAGATCCCACAGGTTAAAGGCTCAGCCCTGCAAGACTGCACTCCCCGCCCCCTTCAGATGCCAATCACAGTCCAGGATGTCACCCGTGCTTCTGACCACCCTTGATAGGTTGGAGGTTCCCATGACCCCCTCCTTGGGGGTTTATTCATTTTCTAGGGATGCTCACAGAGCTCAGAGAAACATGTTACTTACTACATTGCCCGTTTATTATGGAAGGACATAATGCAGAAGCAGCCGGATGGAAGAGATGCAGACGGCCAGGTGTGGGGAAGGGACTCAGAGCTCCTATAACCTCTCTGAAGTCACCACTCTCCCCAAATCTCCAAGTGTTCACCACCCCGAAACTCCCCAGAGAGGTTGCATGACACACGTGTGATTGATTAAATCCTTGGCCATTGGTGAGTGAACTCAAATCCCGGCTCTTCTCTCCTCCCCAGAGGTCAGGGGCTGGGACCGGGGGCTCCAACCCTCTAATCACATGGTTGGCTCTCCTGGCAACCATTCCCCCATCCTTAAGTGGGGTCCAAAAGTTACCTCATTTGCACCTTTATGGCTTGGGAAATTCCAGGGCTTTTAGGAGCTGTCATAATCAGGACCCAGACCAAATATATATTTCTTATTAGAAAGCAATATCACAGTAGGATAACAGGGTAAATAAAGAGCTCAGTGGGGGAAAAAACAGACAAACTAGCTTCCTTGTCCACCTGCCCCACCCCGCCTCCAGTTGGCTCTCCCAACCTCCTCTCCCCTCCCCAACGGGCTCCAGAACTCTGACCCTTCACGTCCTTCATCCACCTCTCCACACACCATTCAGGAGCTTGACCTTGTCTTCATCCACTCATTCACCCACATAAACTGATGTTGATTACCATGCCATGTACTGATGCCAATCATAAAATAATAAGACTATTTAGCAAGGGCAATTTCAGTAATATCTATCACCGTCTAGGCTATAGTCATAGAGGCTGACTCCCTAGAAATAAGATTTATTGGGGCCTCCTCAAATCACAATAATGTTATGTTTATAGAGGCTTCATCCAAAAACAATGGCAACTGAGGCCTTCTCTAATCCTACTTTACTGAGGCCTCGTTAAGTAGGCTTATTCCAGTAACCATATTCATAGGCGCTTACTCTAGCAATGCTGGTGTTGTAACTGCAGACTCACCTCTCCAACTCCTTACTCAGCCGTTCCGCTGGAAAAGAAGAGGCATCTCACGCCTCACATATCTGACGCCCAGTTCCCGGTCCCTCTCACACCCCACACCTGCTCCTCCCATGGTCTCCCCATCTTAGTAAACGTCAGCTCCATTTTCATCCAGCTGCTCAAGCCATGCACGCGCACGCACGCACGTTGAGATCATTCTCGGCTGCTTTCTTTGTTACATTCCACATCTGATTCATCAGCCAATAGTGCTGGCTCTACCTTTCAAATGTGTTTGGGAATTTGACTCTTGCTTCACCAGTGATCACCCTAATGCAAGCCACCTCCACACCCTCCTAACCAGCTCAGCCCTTACCCCGCCTGCCCTCCTCCACCTACAGTTCATTTTCTATGCAGCATCTGGAGAAATATTTATTAAAATCATGTCACTCCTGCCCTGGCCGGTGTTCCTCAGTGGCTAGAGCATTGGCTTGCACGCCAAAGGGTGGCAGGTTTGGTTCCTATTAAAGGGCAAGTACCTGGATTGCAAGAGGTAAATAATCAATGTGTCTATCTCACATCGATGTTTCTCTCTCCTCTCCTCATTCCCTTCCACTTTCTCTAAAAATCAATGGAAAAAATATCCTCAGGTGATGACAACAAAAAAGAGATCATGCCATGCCCGCTCTAAGCCCTCCAGTGGCTCCGATCCCAGGTAAAAAACAAACAAAACCTGAAGTCTATCCAGGTCATTCAAAATGCCACGTGTTCTGGCCCTGCTAACTCTCTGACATAATCCCCCTCCACTCACTACAGTCCAGGGGTCCCGGAGACCACCCCTGGGTTCAATGAGTTGCTAGAAGGACTGACAGAGCTCAGGAAAACTTTTGCACTCACCGTTAATTTATTACAGCGAAAGGGTACAAAGGAAGGAGCGGCACCGGGTCCCAGTTGTCTCCCCCAGTGGAGTCGTACGGACAGCACTTACTTCTCCCAACAATGATGCGTGAGGACACCCACAGAGTCCTGCCAACAGGAGAAACTCACCCAAACCCTGGTGTCCAGGGCTCTCAGGCGAGGTCAGGCAAGAAGCACCCCCATGGCTGGCCTTAGTTATTCAGTTTCCAGCACCTCCAGGGGTCAAACTGATATAGTAGACACCCCCCTCCCAACACACACACATTGATAGCATAAACTATCTGGTGTGGCCCAAGGACTCCAGGTACACAGAGACACTTAGCAGACAGGAGGTTCCTCCCAGAATGAGGCAAGGTCAAGCTTTCTTTGGTCAATGATAGTGGTGGGACTTAGGGAGATGAGAAACAGGGTTACAGCCTTGAACTTGGAAATGGGATGAACATGAAATGGGGTGAAGTTGAGGTGGGACTTATAGGGGTTGGGGGGAAGTATGAAGAAGGAAGTGGATGTAGGCCTGGGGCTGGTGCTGGGATTGGAAACAGTCTGGTGTGAGGAAGGCAATGAGGGTAGGGTTAAGTCTCAGGATGATAGGTTTGGGTTTGTAGATGGGGATGGGGTGAGGTTGGGGTTGGGTTTGCCAATAAGAATGGGGTTAGGTTGTGGGATAGGGATGGTGTTAAATTAGGGATCGGAGCTGGGATTAAGAGATGGGTTGTATTTTGGGGTTGGGACGGGATTGGTTAAGAGCTGGTTTGGGAAATTGGGTTGGGGTTGGAGCTGGAATTATTGAGGCAGGTACTGTGATCCTCATGATCAAGCAGGCCATGCTCAGAGCTGAGCTGTGTGAGCTCACACATCAGAGGAGGATGTGGGTGTGTTTTCTCCTCCACAGACGTTTACAATTGTGATTCTCTACCTTCTGCCTGTCCTGAGCATACGGCTGCAAGCAGGGGCCCAGGAACCTGCCCCCTGCCCACCCACCCCTTCCTCCCTCCGGACCTGGTGTCCACGTCTCCAGCTCCTTTCTCCTTCAGCCCCAGGCATCATGGAGACCTTAGAGTGGGGGACCCCCCTCCCCCAGAACGGAAGGTTGCAGCACCCACAGGAAAACATGACACATCCCCCAACTGTCCCCTGTGGCCACATCCCTCCCTTCATTGAACTCACACCCTGGCCTCATGCGCCAACCCCACCTCTGAGCCCCCAAACCTCTCTGTCATCTCTTCCGGGAAGCCCTCCCTCTGGGGTTAAGCAGGCTCCGAGGGTGAGAGCTACAGAACCCGAGACAGCAAGGCAGGTTCCGAACCACTGACCAAAACACTGATGGCACTCTTCCCCACCAGACACTGTGAGTGGGGGACCGGGACCTCAGGGAGGGGAGACCTTATCGTTATAACCCAGGAAGGGAGGGTGTGTGAGAATCCGTTGTCAGAAACTGAAATGCGTGAAAGAGAATCAGTCTGGTCTTAAGGAGCCCAGGGGCCCCCCGAGTTGCTTCAACTGATCGCTGGCTTCTTTGTTTTTTTGGAGCTCAGAGGGCCCAGAAATCTGGATCCATAGCCTCTTCTCTCAGAGACCCAGGAATCCAGCGCTCACCCCCATGGAGCCCTATCGGTCCCTGGCCCTGCTGGCTGGCTCCCTGGCCCTGGTCTCTGCCCTGGTTGCTCTGAGCACGGATTTCTGGTTCGTGGCCATCGGGCCTAGCTCTTCAGCTCACTCTGGCCTCTGGCCGAAGGGGGGTCTACAGTTAGTAGCAGGTAAGGGGGAGTGGTGTATCTTGTCTGGGGGACAGGGGAGAAGAGCCAGAGGGGACAGGTCCTCAGAGGTCTCCTCTCTGAGCAGGCTTCATCCAGGTGACACAGACCTTCAGCATTCTAGCCACCCTGAGTGGCCTGGTGTCTGTGGGCCTCCTGGTCCTGTCCTGCATCCCCTCACTGTCCGCCCCGGGCCGCGGCCCCCTGGTCTCGTCCATCAAAGCCTTTGTCGCAGGTAAGGAATCTGGGCTGCCCGTGGCCTTGAGGACCGTGCATTCCCTCAGAGGGGCTGAGCAGTCTCCTTGTCTCTTGCCTCAGCCCTATTCATGCTGGTGGCCATGGCCGTCTACACGGGTCATCGGTGGAGCCAACCTCAACACTCCCAGATCCAGCACTTCTTCTCCTGGTCCTTCTACCTGGGCTGGGTTTCGGTTCCTCTCTGGCTCATTGCAGGTGACTATTGTCCCGGGGAGTTCGGGTGGGCCCACTGGGGGTTCTGTGGGAGCAGGTGGGGGCGGGGGGCAAGTGCTAACCTTCCCTCTGCCACCCCAGGTAGCCTGGGTCTGGTCGCTCACTCCCGTGCCCCTCGGCCTGGCTACGACCAAGTGTGAGCCCAACATGTGAGCCGAAGGTGAGGACAGCAGGTGGGTTGGAAAGCATCATCCAAGCATCGTCCGGAGCCATGGGGTCACCTGGCCCTCCCTCGGCCCTCACCCCCAGCCCTTCCATAGCCCCATTGTTTGTTTATCCATTCTCTCAACAACGATTTGCCGCAGTCTGGTTATTTTGAGATTAATTCAACCACGGCACAAGCTGATGGCACGCCAGCTCCCCGGTGGGCGACACAGGGCCCCCAGAAGGGAATCCAAAACCTCTACCTGCTCTCCGAGGGCTCCCACCCAGTGTGGATCCGGGCACTGCCCACATCCTCTCCCCGCTTCTCTAGCCGTTGTCTGTCTTCTGTTTCCATCTCTCTTCTTCGCCCTCCTTTCTCTGCTCTTCCCTATGCCTTTCTGGCTCCAGCACTTTCCTCCTCACTCCCTCTTGGCCCCTCACCTGCCCTGCCCTTCTCTTTGCTCATTTCAGTCATTCATTCTCTCCTGCGGGCTTTCCCCAAGCACATCCTTTCTGCTGGGCCTCGATGGGGGCTGGGGACGCTGACAGCAAGTCAGATCCAGGTGATGCTCTTGAGGGGAGAGGGGGGTGCTGCAAGTCAGGTGGGGGAGGGGAGGTAACACCAGGGGACAGGCCCAGCCCAGGAAGCATGTGGGACAAAGGGTGGTTGGGTAATGGGGGGTGGAGGTGAGCTCTCTGGGGAGGGGGTGTTTAGGGACTTCTTGAGGGCCAAGGAAAGATAATCCAGGTGGAAGGATGCGAGGCAGAGGCATGAAAAGGCTGGAAGTGGGATATGGAGGTGGGAGATAGAAAATGGAAACGGAGTGGTGGGTGGGAGCCAGGACCCCTAAAGCCACAACTGACTTTCTCTCAGGGGGCCTGGGGAGCCAGGAGGAGAGCAGGGGCGGGACAGTGTCAGCCCCCAGTGCCAGCAAGCCCTCTCTGGTGCCATGGGCACAATCCCGGAGAGGCTGAGAGGGAGAAAGGAGCTTGGCAGTGCAACCAACAGGTAGGACAGGAGTGAGGACTAGGGCTGACAGGGAACAGGGCATGAGGTGGAAAGGAGGGAGGTAGCCAGAAAGATTCAGGGAGCAGGAGGGACCAGCCTCGGGGATCCAAGGGCTTTGTGGGGTGAAGAGCAAGAAGGGGGCAAGGACAGTGCCAAGGGGTGAGATGGTGGGGTCATTCCTGGTTTGGTGGAAGATGGTGAGCTCAGGTGGGAGGTGTTGAGTGCAGGGAGATGGCCAGGAGCAGGTGAGGGCTCCGGTCCAGGGTTCGGGAGAGAGACCAGGGCTAGTGATGGAGTCTGGGATGGCCTCGCAGCATCATGGCCACTGAAGCCGTCAGAGTGAGGAAGCTCGCCTGGGAGATGGTACGGGATGCAGGGAGCAGGAAGGGCAGGAGCCTGGGTGGGGGCCTGGGAGGCACAGTCAGATCTGGGGATTAGGAGTGCTTATGGGTCAAGAAAAGAGACGTTTTTTAGGAGGATGTGGTCTACCGTGTCCTGGTCCTCAGGCTCCCCACAGACCTACCCTCGGGCTTTGAGCTGCCACTTTGCTGGGTGGTTATCTCTTTAAATGGCCGCTGGGAGAGGGGGTTCTGGAACTCCTGCTGCCTCACAGAGCCTGACCCAGCGTCCCTTCCCCCACCCCTCTGCACCCTGCTTCTAGGAAGCCCTGGGAGCTGGCTGTGAGTCACACAAGTGGGGGGTGTGGGGGTGTGGTGTGGAGAGCACACTGGACAGGCCAAAGGGACATCCCACTGGGTGATGGAGGTCTCTGGAAGGCAGGGGGGTTCCTGATCATTGACTCCTGGGGGGAAGGTCTCCCTGTCCCAGGCAGGGGTGCTGGGGGAAGGGCATGCAGCATGGGGGGACCTGAAGGAGGGCACCTCAGGTTCCCAGAAGCAGTGGTTCCAGGCAGGGGTGCTGGGGCAGCCAGCGGGGACATGGAGAGACATGTGGGAGGGGCTCTCAGGGAACCTGGAGGGGGCCCCAGGGTGGGAGGGGTGTTGGCCAATCTAGCGTGTGTGGCCCTCTGCAGCAGCCTCCCTGGCATGGGGGTGAAGCGGAGCCTTCAGTGCGGGGGCACCCTGCTGAGCCTCTTGGCCAACATCTCTACGGTGCTCTCCACGGCCACCAACTACTGGATCCGCTTCCCCACGGGACACAGCGGCCTGTGGCAGGATTGCACCCAGGGCACCTGCTCTAATATGCCCTGCCAGTGTGAGGCCCAGGCCGTCCAGATGTTGTCAGCCCCCCAGCCCCCACTACACAGACAGCCCCAGTACTGACCACAGCTGGCCGCTCCCCTGACTCAACAGCTGGGCACCCCCTGGGAGGCCCCCCCCCTCCGTTCCAGCCTCAGATCTAGCTGCCCCTACGTGACTGAGGCCACCACCAACATGACAACTTCCCTTCGTGACCACTTCCAAGTCCCCATCCAAACCCCCGACGCTGCTGCCAGCCCTGTGCCCGTGGTTGGGGGGGTGGGTGGTGGCCAGGGCAGCGCTGCGCGGGGCTGAGGCGGCGGCTCTCCCCAGCCACGCTGGCGGTGACCGGGGCGTGCATGGTGCTGGGGGCCTCCTTCAGCATCGTGGGCTTGGTGATGGCGCTGCGGATCCTGTGTCAGGAGGGCAACTCACGGGGCCGGACGACGAGCGCTGTCTTCTTCCTCTGCGGTGAGACAGTATCATCCCCCCCAGGGGTCCACGGGTCTCAACTCAGGGCCTTGGAGAGTGAGCCAAGGAGAGGGGCTGGCGACCCCAAGGAGGGAACACAGCCGGAGAGTGTGGGGTCAGGGGCGGGACCCGGAGGAGGTGGGCGAGGTCTTCTGGAGCTGAGAAGTCCAGAGGGGGCGTGGCCAGGACGATGGGCGCGATCTGGGTGGGGCCTGGGTGCAGCCCCCCTCCCAAGCCCCCGCTTATCTGGCGGATGGGCGGGGCCAGGCCTCCTGCTGCTGATCGCTTTGACAGGCTACACCTTGAAGAATGCGTGGAAAAACGACGTCTTCTTCTCCTGGTCCTATTTTTCGGGGTGGCTGGCTGTACCGTTCTATATTCTCGCGGGTAACTTGGACAGCGGGAAGGGGATGGAGGAGAATATCCGGGGGACCCTCCTGCCCGCACAGACTCCCCAGCCGCCCTTCCAAGGAAACCCCACTCTCACCTCCCGGGAACTCCCCAACATACTCCACTCCCGGCTTTCATAGACCCCACAGAGATGCTCTAGGAGCCCCAAACCCCAGGCCCCTCCCGCCATCCGCCCCTAGACCCACCACCTCCACGCGCGCTCCTCTCCCTCCCGCCAGGCTTCTGCTTTCTGCTGGCGGACATGATCCTGCAGAGCACAGATGCCATCAGCGGCTTCCCCGTGTGCTTGTGACCGCAGCCGGCCTGGGCAGAATAAAGGAACAGCTTGGCTTCCACCGCTGGCTCCGCCTGCCTTTCTTGGGGGATGTGAGGACTCGGACACGGGCGACATGCACACACGTGGGAACGTGACAATGAAGAACACGGGGACTCGGGACACGGGGGTCCATAGAGGTTCAGGGAGGACATAAAGACATGAACCTAGGAATGTGGAGACCTGGGGGACACGGCATGGAGACACGAACATGGAGTGGACAAAGGAAAAGGATGCGGCCGTCGCTGCTTTGGCTCAGTGGATAGAGCGTCGGCCCGCGAATTGATGGGTCCCAGGTTCGATTCCGGTCAAGGGCACGTACCTCGGTTGCAGGCTAGATCTCCAGCCCAGGGCAGGGTGCGTGCGGGAGGCAACCAATCGATGTGTCTCTCTTCTCTGTCTCTCCCCCTGCCTCTCTCAGATGAGGATTAACCAAAAAAAAAAAAAAAAAAAAAAAAAAGGACATGGATGTGGAGGGGAACGGGGACACGGGACAGACACATGGGGAGGATGTAGAGCAAACACCGGAGGATTCAGGGGCGTGCGGGCATCGGCTCGGGGTGGGCGTGGGGACACTGGCGCTGCGACTTTGAGAGGCGAGGAAGACACAGGGTACTAGGGCAGGGGTAGATCGGAGGACGCTGGGAAAAATTTAGAACAACTGACGCCTTCCCTTCTCCGCTCCCTCCCCCGGGAACGACCTTTTCCCTAGTTCCCGGCCACGCCCCCTTCTCAAAGCCCTTGTCCCTTATCCTCCGGGTTCCGCCTCTCTCTCTCCAATCCGCTTTCCATTGGTCCTCATCCGTTTGACACACCTCTCTCACTCCGGCCTTCCGATTGGTCCTTTGTTGGGGCGGAGGCGGGCACCACAGAGTTGACTGGCTGGCGGCCTGGGCGCAGGCGCAGAGCAGGACGAGGAGGCGGGGCCTCAGGGCCTAGGGCCGGAGGGTGCGGCCTGACCCCGCAGGTGGCCGCGGCTGGAAGATGGCGGAGCTGCGCGCGCTTGTGGCTGTCAAGAGGGTCATCGACTTTGCCGTGAAGGTGACCGGGCCCCCCTCTCCCACCTCCCTGTGCCCCGCGGCCGTGTGCTTCCGGGGTCACGAGCGCACCTTGTATGGGGGGGTCTTCTCGTAACCTCTGATCTCTGCCCTCTCCACCCTCGGCCCCCCTCCCCCAAACGTCAAAGTCACACCTGAGGGCAAAGATCGAGAGACTGTGAGGTTCTGACAGCCGATCGACCCTCCGGGGTTATGACCCCCGTTTCCTTTTCTCCGGTTCTGAACTCACTGCCTTAATAATTGCGTGCAGGGCGGGAGTTACCGCCTCTATTTCTGACCCGCTGGTGGAGTCGTGTTCCCTGTTTAACACACGGAGAAACTGAGGCCCGCTGAGCGGACACTGAGCTGGGAAGGGCCGGAGCCGAGATTCCTCTCCAGGTCCGTCTACTCCACACCCCAGCCAGTGCTCTGCACACAAGCCATGCTTTCACCCGCCAGGCGGCATTGCACACCCCACGGACTGTATCACAGAGCGGGAATCGTGCTGCCACGGAGCTCAGACCAGGTGCCGCGGGAACCCACATCTGTTCCACCCGCATAGCTGGAAAGGAGGGGAAAGTGCTCCCTGGAGTCGGAAGCCAGTCTGATAAGTTGGTGGGATGGCTCACATCCTCCATGAGACGGTTTGAGGACGTCTCTGAGGGCCTGGCTCGTCCCCAGAGAGAAGCTGGTGTGGACAGAGGCGAATCAGACACACAGCCCCAGGCCACTTCCTTTCAGAACTTGTCCTAAACCAGACAAGGTGGTGACTGTCCACCCATGTCCTGTCCCCCTGCTCCCTCCCTTCCCCCCCAGCAGACCGGGAGCCTGCCTCTGTGTCCCCAGCATCGCCCTGCACAGGACCTGGTGTGCTGGAGGCCTCCGGCGGGTGAAACCCGGGCCCCTGCCAGGTTAGGGTGTGTGGTGGGGAGGCGCCAGACCCCGGTGTGCAAACAGTCAGTGATTATTACAGCTCACATTTGGGGAATATTTACCTGTTCACCAGGCAGCGTTCTAAGTCCTTGGCTGAGATGAACCCCTTTAGTCCTTTCAACATTCTCTAGACTAGCGGTTTTCAACCATGGTGCCAGGGCTCGCTGCTGAGCCTCCAGAACTTTTAAAACGTGAAATACCTGACTATTTAGTCAGGGGCACTGACCCCATATCCCTTAGACTGTAAAAAAAAAAAAAAAAAATGACAACAGCCAACACATCAACAGCCATCCAATGTGAATGAGTCCAAATTCTACCAAATTTTTTTTGGTCAGGTCAGCAAAAAGTATCATATTTTGTGGTGTGCAGAATTTTAGTCGTTGATGCGTGCTGTGAGATG
This sequence comes from Corynorhinus townsendii, assembly GCA_026230045.1. Taxonomy (NCBI): domain Eukaryota; kingdom Metazoa; phylum Chordata; class Mammalia; order Chiroptera; family Vespertilionidae; genus Corynorhinus; species Corynorhinus townsendii. Next base: position 48,031,047 of record JAPDVU010000011.1, on the reverse strand, counting down.
AAAAAGATTGAAAATCGCTGCTCTAGATTTATTTACTTTAAAAAATATTTTTATTTATTTCAGAGATGAAGGGAGAGGGAGAGAGAGAGAGAGAAACATCAAAGATGAGAGAGGATCATTGATCGGCTGCTTTCTGCACACCCTACACTGGGGATCAAGCCCACAACCCGGGCATGTGCCCTTAACTGGAATTGAACCCGGTAGGGACCCTTTAGTTTGCAGGCTGATGCTCTATCCACTGAGCCAAACCAGCTAGGGCTCACTGCTCTAGATTTATTTATTTATTTATTTATAAATATATATTTTTTTATTTCAAAGAGGAAGGGAGAGGGAGAGAGAGAGATAGAAACATCAATGATGAGAGAGAATCATTGATCGGCTGCCTCCTGCACGCCCCCCACTAGGGATCAAGCCCACAACCCCGGGCATGTGCCCTTGACCGGAATCGAATCCCAGACCCTTCAGTCTGCAGGCCGATGCTCTATCCACGGAGCCAAACCGGCTAGGGCGGCTCTAGATTTATTAATCCCATTGGGCAGGTGAGGAAACTGAGGCCCATGAAGGTTCCATGACTTGCCAGGTTGGCAGTGACCGGCAGTATTGAAACACAGGCAAGCCCTGGTCCAGCTGCCCTCCCATCCCACTCACAGCCGCCCGACCTCCTGGCCGCTCTGGCAGAGGCGTGGGCCAGGTGCTCCTCTCAGATTTCTGGGACTCAACTCTGCTGGTTCCCTCCAGCCTCCCAGGGATCCTTTGGGCTCTGTAGCCCCCCAGTCCCTCCGCTGGGCCTCTGACACAGCTCCCAGCCCTGGTCCCTGGCCTGAGATGCCTGGGGCCGTATCTGTCTCCCCACCGGGCAGGCTCACGTTGAACTCAGCTGTGGGTGCTGGCATCGCCCAGCCTGGGGCCCTGCATGGGTGCCTCCGCTGTGCGTGCCCCGAGAGGGGAAATGTGCAGTGTCCTGGTATCCGCTCCTGAACTTTCCTGAAGTGTGGGTGCTGCCTGCCCCTCCCACAGTCCCAGGACCCCCTCCATGGCATCCTGTCTTGGAAGGGATGTGTCTATTGATGTCCCTTTCTGAACAAATACATGATTCCATCACTGGCAACGACCTAATCACTGGGCCAGAGACAGGCACCCCTCCTTCCCTCACCTCCCCCAGCCCATCAGCTCTCAGCCCCAACCCCCCTGCCCCCTCCATCTCCCTCTTCTCCATCCTGTTCCCTCTTCTCCAACCTCATGGCCACAGCAGTTCAGGCCTCACCTTCTCCCACCTGGACCCTTGCCCCAGCCTCCTTCCCAGCTCCTGTCTCTCTCCTCCAGCCCAGACCCTCCCAGCCTCAGGGGTCTCTGCACCTGGAGCTGCCCCCGCCCCTGCAGTGGCCCAGCACCCTCAGGACAAAGTCCCACACCTCAGCCTGGGTTTCAAGGCCCCTCGAGGTTCAGCCCTAGCCCCTGTTCAGCCATCCTCATCCCCCTGCCCCCTCTCACCCTTTATGCTTTCCCAGCACAGCAGGCTGCCTCTTGCCTTGGGCCTTCGTCCCTACTGTGCCTTCTGCCTGGGCACCTTCCACTTCACCCTCCAACCTCTGCTTCCTGTGCCCCTGCCTTGTCCTGCCTCACTCCCACCTGCTGTTACATCAGAGCTTAGTGAATGGGGCACAGCCTCCTCCAGGAAGCCCCCCATCTCGCCTCCTCGGGCTGTCTTGGTGCGCCCTTGGGTGCTTCTGCAGGCCCTGGGCTGCCCTTCCGTAGCCTCCCCACACTGAGCTGGGGTCCTGTTGACCCAGATGGCAACCCCCACTCCGGCGATTCCTTTCGGGTAGTGCAGGCTCAGACCCAGCCCTGTCTTCCCAGCCTCCCTCCCTCCCCGCCTTCCAGTCTTTGCTCAATGGCGCCTCTGTGAGGCCTTCCCTGCTCACCTACCTAAATCTCAGCCGCACAGGCCCTGCTTCCTTGCTGTATCCCCCTCCTTTCCTCCCCCCCGCCCCCTGACTTTTATTTTTTTGGGACCCACGAGGTAGTTTACAGGTTTCTTGCTTTAGTGACTGTCTCCCCTCCCAGGATCTGAGCTCTGGGTGGGGAGGAGGGTCTGTCTGGTGCCGTTACTGCTATCTTGGTTAGACAGCGGGTGCACTGCCGGAAGGTTCAGAGTGGAGACTCGGAGCCCCGCTGCCCGGGTCTGTGTCCTGCTGTGTGGCCTTCGGGGAGTTGCTTAGCCTCTCTGAGCCTCATTTTCCTCCGCTGTACACAGGGATAATGATGGTACTTCCTTTACGGCAGCCGTCGCCCGCCGGAGGTCCGCAGACCACTGGTGGTCCGTGAGGTCCGACAGGTTGGCGACCGCTGCTTTGTTGGGTTGTAGTGAAGATTAAATAAGCTCTTCAAACAGGGCCTGGCACGCGGTAAGTGTTGGCTGGCACTCAGTGATGTTGTTATTATCGGTAGTAATAGCAATGGGATTTTATATAGTCATTTATTCAAAGCATAACAAATGCTCTGCTCAGTGTGAATGTGGGTATCTGTGCGTCTGTGTCTCTGGCTGTGTGTGTGTGTGTCTGTGTCTCTGGCTATGTGTGTGTTTGTCTCTGTGTGTGTGTGTGTGTGTGTGTGTGTGTGTGTTACTGTCTCTATGCTGTGTGTGTCTGTGTCTCTGGCTGTGTATGTGTGTGTGTGTCTGTGTCTCTGGCTTTTCATGTGTCTGTCTGTCTCTGTGTGTGTGGCTGTCTGTGAGTGTGTCTGTCTCTGGTGTGTGTGTGTGTGTGTGTGTGTATGTCACTGTCTCTATGCTGTGTGTGTCTGTGTCTCCAGCTGTCCATGTGTGGGTCTGTGTCTCTGTGTGTCTGTGTCTGTGTGTCTGTGAGTGTGTCTATCTCTGTGTCTGTGAGTGTGTCTGTCTTTGTGTGTATGTCTGTGAGTGTTTCTGTCTCTGTGTGTATGTCTGTGTGTGTGTCTGTGAGTGTGTCTGTCTCTGTGTGTGTCTGTGTGTTTGTGTCTGTGAGTGTGTCTGTCTCTGTCTGTGAGTGTGTCTGTCTCTGTGTGTGTGTCTGTGAGTGAGTCTGTGAGTGTGTCTGTCTCTGTGTGTGTCTATGTGAGTGTTTCTGTCTCTGTGTGTGTGTCTGTGAGTGAGTCTGTGAGTGTGTCTGTCTCTGTGTCTCTGTGTGTGTCTGTGTCTGTGAGTGTGTCTGTTTCTGTGTGTGTCTGTGTCTCTCTATGTGTGTCTAGGATATTAATAGGCACTTGGCAACCTACTAACACCCACTTCTGGCCAAGGACACATTTCCATGAGGCTGATGAAGCTTAACCTTTAGGGCTTTCAAGGTCCAAGGAGAGGCTGGAGCACTTCTGTGTTCATGATTAGCCTTCCATTTCCTTAAGGAGGATCCTCCAAAGAAAGGAAATTTAGGCCCCCCAAACCCGTTTCCATCTCTGGGCCTGACCCTGACCAGCCATGCCTTCTCTCGGTTCTGGGAGCACATGGCGTTGCCTCCATCCCTCATCCCTCCTGCTCTCAGCATGGTGGGCGCCTCCCTGTCCCTCAGGTCACACATACCACCTCTTAGGGGCCTTTTCTCTGCCCCTCCTCCCCCACGGTGTCCTGCTGGTGGGCCTCAGAGTGCAGACCACTGCCTGGGCACTTGGCTGCTGTCCTAGCCTGCTGGCCGCCGTCTCCCGTCTGGCGTGGGCTGTCCTGCTCGCTGCGTCCTTGTCCCTCTGAGCCCCCCTGGAGCCCTAGCTCACGCCCAGTGACTCGCGTGGTGGAAGAGTCTGGAGGACAGAACCGAACAGAAGCCCTTGAGCCAGGGCTCACGAGGGGCTGTCAGCAGTCACTTGGTAGAAACCCGCTTGGAGCCCTGGCCAGTTTGGCTCAGTGGCTAGAGCGTCAGCCTGTGGACTGAAGAGTCCCGGGTTCGATTCCAGCCAAGGGCACATGCCCGGGTGTGGGCTTGATAACCAGTAGGGGGCGTGCAGGAGGCAGCCGGTCAATGATTGTCTCTCATCACTGATGTTTATCTCTCTCCTTCTCCCTTCCTCTCTGAAATCAATAAAAAAAAATATATTTTTAAAAAAGAAATCAGTTGGTAAAAACCTGCTTGGATACAGTGGGCAAGGAATAAAGGGCTGACTCTCCCGCCTCTGTGGGCAGGCACACTTGGCAGCCTGGAGGGTCTCAGGGTGCCCAGGAGGACTTGAGGTTAGACTCCAGTGTCACCACTTCCTTGCTGTGTGACCTGGGGCAAGGCGCTTGGCCTGTCTGTGCCTCAGTGGCCCCATCTGTCAAGTGAGGATGGCGATGGCAGGAACCAGGCTCCTGGGCTCCTAGGAGAGTCACGTGAGGTGCTGCCTGGCTCGGGGCAGTTTCTGTTGAAGGTCCGTATGCTGCTCCTTTAAGAGAAAGACCAGACGTTTCATGCTGAATCACACGCCTCAATTATAAACCATCAGGATTTTTTGTATCCTCGCCTGAGGATATGTTCATTGGTTTTAGAGAGAGATGAAGGGAGAGTCAGAGAAAGAGAAACATCAATGAGAGGGAGAACCATCGATCGGTTGCCTCCCACGAGCACCCAAACCCGAAGCCTAGGTATGTGCCCTGACCGGGAATCGAACCTGCAACCTTTCGGTGGATAGGACGACACTCCGACCAACTGAGCCAAGTGGCCAGGACAACAGCATCATTATTTAAAGAAAAAAAGATTGCGACTGACTTTTCAGATCAACCATTCTTTCCTGATTATGTAATTTGACTAAACAGTGTTGCTTTAAAATATATATATTTATCAGTTAAATTGATTGGGGTGACATTGGCCAACATGAGCATATAGGTTTAAGGTGTGGGTTTCTGTTACAAGATCTGTGTACAGAACCATGCGCCCACCACCCAAAGTCAGACCGTCTCCTTTCCCCCCATCTCCTTCCCTCTGGCAATCACCACTCTGCTGTGTTTGCGAGTTTCAGGTTTGTATCCCACATATGAGTGAAATCATGTGGTTTGTAGCTTTTCCTGACCGACGTATTTCACTTAGCATCATGTTCTTAAGGTTAATCCACGTTGCAAATGGCGCTGTTTCATCCTTTCCTAGGGCTGAGTAGTGTCCCACTGTGCATGTGTCCCACAGCTCCATCCAGTCCTCTATGGCGGGACACTTTGGTTGTTTCCATGTCTTGGCCACCGTGAATAATGCTGCAGTGAACATAGGGCTGCATGAATCTTGGTGAATACATTTCGAGTTTTTCGGGTTTATACCCAGAAGAGGGATTGCTGGGTTGAATGGTAGCTCTATTCTTAATTTTTTGAGGATAAACAGTGTTTTTGTATTATTTTATTTTTTGTTAATCCTCACCTGAGGATATTTTCCCATTGATTTTTAGAGAGAGGGGGAGAGACCCACAGAGAGAAACATCAATGGGGGAGAGACACATTGATTGGTTGCCTTCTACACAAGCTCCAACCAGGGCTGGGCATCAACCCTACAACCGAAGCATGTACCCTTGACCAGAACTGAACCAGGGACCCTTCAGTCCATGGGCCGACGCTCTATCCACTGAGCCAAACCGGCTAGGGCTAAACAGTGATTTTGAAGCTGGAAATGAACTTAAGCTTAAAAGATCTTCCCGGAGGAGGTGAGCTGGTCCCTCCCTCCTCCGAGTCAGGGGCCTGGGGCGGAGTCCTGCCACAGCAAGGGCAGGCATGGGCCCCTCCACCAGCCCCCAACTCATGGTGGGGGGCTGCCTTTCTATTTAGAGTGGAAACTCCTCTCTGCTATTTAATTTTGTTCATGAAAGAGAGGGATTTTGTAAAAAGTGTTAGAACAGCCAGGCTAGCGTGGCTCAGTGGTTGAGTGTGCAGCTATGAACCAGGAGGTCCTGGTCCGGGCACATGCCTGGTTGTGGGCTCGATCCCCAGTGTGGGGCATGCAGGAGGCAACCGATCAATGATTCTCTCTCATCATTGATGTTTCTCTCTCTCCCTCTCCTTTCCTCCTCTCTGAAAAAAAAAAAAATAGTGAACAGACAGGAGCAGGTTCTAACTATATCACTGTTAGCACGTCCTCAGTCATTTGCTGACTGAGGTGTGGGTTTCTATGTTAGCTGTGCACCTGCCATGTACCAGGCACCATCTAGGCCGTAGCAAACAGACACCCATCCCTGTCCTCGGGGAGTTGGCATTCTGGTGGGAAGAAGACAGGTGTCATCCATTTTAAGTACAGTGTATGGTGTAGGTTGGCTGGCCATGTGCAATCAGAAGAACTAAACAGATAAAGGGGTGGGTGGGGAGAGTTGGGAGGGTGCATTTTACTTTAAAAAAATATGTGTTTATAGATTTGAGAGAGAGAGGGAGGAACAGAGAGGGAGGGAGAGATAGAAACATTGACCGGCTGCCTCCTGCACCAGGATCGAACCCACAGCCAGGGCATGTGCCCTGGAATCTTGGTGCTTGGGATGGCGCTGAACCAGCTGAGCCACACCGGCCCGGGTGGGGAGGTGCATTTCGAATAGGATGGGTGAGGAGCCAGGGGAATGTGTGTGTGTGTGTGTGGGGGGGGGGGGGGGGGGGTTAGGGGGATGTGCGCCATGTCCTTAGCACAGGTTCTCGTGAAAAAACACGGATTCGGCCCCTGGTTTTTGCTCCAGTTGCGTTTCTTTCTTTCTTTTTTTTTAAAAAATAAATCTTTATTCAGATTATTACAATTGTTTCACCTTTCCCCCCCATAGCGCCCCTCCACCCAGTTCCCACCCCACCTTCTGCCCTTACCTCCCCCCCCGACTGTCCTCAACCATAGGTGTACGATTTTTGTCCAGTCTCTTCCTGCACCCCCCACACCCCTTTCCCCTGAGAATTGTCAGTCCACTCCCTTTCTATGCCCCTGATTCTATTATATTCACCAGTTTATTCTGTTCCTCAGGTTTTTAATTCACTTCATTTTTAGGTTCACTTGTTCATAGATATGTATTTAGGTTCATGTTGTTCATAATTTTTATCTTTACTTTTTTCTTCTTCCTCTTCTTCAAGAATACCTTTCAGCATTTCATATAATACTGGTTTGGTGGTGATGAACTCCTTTAGCTTTTTCTTATCTGTGAAGCTCTTTATCTGCCCTTCAATTCTGAATGATAGCTTTGCTGGGTAGAGTAATCTTGGTTGTAGGTTCTTGCTATTCATCACTTTGAAAATTTCTTGCCACTCCCGTCTGGCCTGCATAGTTTCTGTTGAGAAATCAGCTGACAATTGTATGGGTGCTCCCTTGTAGGTAACTAACTGTTTTTCTCTTGCTGCTTTTAATATTCTCTCTTTGTCTTTTGCTCTTGGCATTTTAATTATGATGTGTCTTGGTGTGGTCCTCTTTGGATTCCTTTTGTTTGGGGTTCTATGTGCTTCCTGGACTTGTAAGTCTATTCCTTTCACCAGGTGGGGGAAGTTTTCTGTCATTATTTCTTTGAATAGGTTTTCAGTATCTTGCTCTCTCTCTTCTTCTGGCACCCCCACAATTCGGATGTTGGTACGCTTGAAGTTGCCCCAGAGGCTTCTTACACTATCTTCAACTTTTTGGATTCTGTTTTCTTTTTGCTTTTTCGGTTGAGTGTTTTTTGCTTCTTTGTATTTCAATTCTTTGACTTGATTCTTGTGTTTCTCTAGTCTGTTGTGTCTCTGTATAATATTTTTTATTTCAGTCAGTGTATGTTTAATTTCTAGTTGGTCCTTTTTCATATCTTTGAGGGTCTCATTATATTTATCAGCCTTTTCTAGGAAATTTTTGAAAAGCCTTATGACTGTGGTTTTGAATTCTATATCCAGTCATTTGTTTTCCTCCATTTCTTTCGTTTGTGATCTGTTTCTTTGTCGCTGCATTTTCACTGCTTCCCTGAGTTGGTAGGGTAGCTTTGTGTGCTAGGTTTCCTATATGGCCCAGTGGCTTAGCCTTCCCCAGTTACCTGAGGTGGACACTCTTGGTGCACCCCTTTGTGGACTGTGTGTACAGCCTTGTTGTAGTTAAGTCTTGATTGTTGGTGGTATCACTGGGAGGAATTGACCTCCAGGCCAGTTGGCTGTTAGGATCAGCTGTGTCTATGCTGGGAGAAGTTTGGTGCTGGAGACAGCCTTATAGGATTAGACTTGCCAAATTGTAAAAGCCTCTGTGCTCAGCTTGGATGGGGTGGAGTCTCAGGGTGGAGCAGACAGTCTTGGCTTCCGTCAGCCCTGCCCTTGCACGCAGGCCTCCAGACCGCTGCCTGCCCCGCCTCCCGAGCCTCTGCCGGAGAGTCCAGATTCCCCCTGCAAGAGTGTGGGTCCTCAGGGGCTCGTCTGGAACTGGGGTTCGTTCAGTGCAGTCAGAACTGGGGCTCAGTGCAGTCAGGAGCTTCTTACTCCCTTCTGCTAGGGAAAGCCTGTGGCAAACTCCGCAGTCTTTGTGTGCACTTGTGCGTGCACCTCCAGACCCCTGCCCACTGGGGCTCCCCTGGGTCTCCGAGTGCCTTTCTCTCTACCTGACAGTTCAGACCCCCCCTGTATGAGCCTGGGTCCACGGGGTTTCACCCAGAACTGGGGTTCAGTGCAGTCGGAACTGGGGTTCAGTGCAGTCGGGGGCTTCCTTCCCCCTCCTACCAGAGAAAGTCAGCTACGCTCTCAGCCGCCCTTCCTCTCTGCGTGCACAAAGACCCTTTGCTGCACCTCAACCCTTTGCCATTCCTCCAGTTCTCCGTGAGCTTTTCTCTTTCCTTCTAGTTGTAGAATTTCCACTCAGCCAGCTTTCCTGTGGTTCTGGATGGTGCCTTTCTGTCTTTTAGTTGTAGTTTTGAAATTGTTGTGCGAGGCAGCAGTTTAGGTGCTTACCTATGCCGCCATCTTGGTTTCTCGCCCAGTTGCGTTTCTTGAGAGTAAATTCATCCAGTTCTGAAATGTGAGTCTTACTTTTGGAGTTAAAATGACTTTTTTAAAAAAAATAAAAAGTATATTTTATTGATACTTTTTAAAAAAGTATATTTACAGAGAGGAAGAGAAAGCTAGAAACATCGATGAGAGAGAAACACCAATCAGCTGCCTCCTGCACACCTCCTACTGGGGATACGCCTGCAACAAGGTACATGCCCTTGACGGGAATCGAACCTGGGACCCTTGAGTCCACAGGCCGACACTTTATCCGCTGAGCCAAACCGGTTAGGGCTAAAATGACATTTTAAAAACGAGAGGATGGTGATAGAAAATGATAGTTGTCCGTTTTCTCTTTTTCCTCCTCATCCACATCTCTGCTTCTGCCGTGCCAGCGGAGGGACCGCCACACCCAGCAGCCCCAGAGAGAACGGTGTAGGGAAGCAGTAAGAGTCCCCGTGTCCCCAGCTGGGCAGGGACCTGCTTGGGCCAGGCCTTTGGCGGCAGCCACCTGGGAGAAGAGCGGCAGGTCCCAGGCTGCGTGGCGCAGGCGGTCCCAGGCTGCGTGGCGCAGGCTCCCCAGCCGGGCCCCTTGGGCGTCCCACCGGCTTCTTGAACACAGTGAGCCTAGAACCCAGGCCAGCATCCTCCCCGCAGTGCTGATGTCCCACCGGAACCCTAAGGGTGTCCTTCCCACCAAGTTCTACCTGCAAGGACCCTTCTGACCCAGCCTCCTCTCCACTCCACTGTCAAGGCCACAGAGCCACCGTCTTCTCTTATTTCCATGGCTCCCAGCCGCCCAGTGGTCTCCCCACTGCAACGCTGGCCACTTTCCCAGTTTTCTCCATGGAGGACCCAGAGGTGCCCTGGAGGTGTGGCTTCGTGGTTAGAGCGCTGGCCCATGCATTGAAGGGTCATGGGTTCGATTCCCAGGCCATGGGTTTGATTCCCCGTGCAGAGCATGCACATGGGTTGCAGGTTTGATCCCCAACCCCAATCAGGGCGTGTGCAGGAGGCAACTAATTGATGTGTCCCTCTCACATCAATGTTTCTCTCTCTCTCTCTCTCTTTCTCTCCCCCTCTCCCTAAAAAATTAATGGGGATAATATCCTCTGTGGGGGATTAACAAAAAGAAAGAAAGAGAGAAACCGGATGACCTGTGCAGCCCAGGGCCAGGCACACAGGTGGGCTCAGTGAGGGCCTGCCCTGTGAGGAGAGGTTTGCCCCGCCCCCACCTTTGCCTGTGTGGCAGAGTGGCCTTTGAAGCGGGTGCTTTCCAAACTAGATCGTGACCATGTGTTGATCATGAAATCCCTGTCAAGGGCTGGCATTGAGAGAAACAGAATAGCCCTGGCCAGTGTTGGTCAGTTGGTTGGGCGCCGTCTGTCCTGTGTACTGAAAGGTCGCCGGTTCAATTCTCGGTCAACATAGGCCTCGGTTTTGGGCTCGATCCCTGGTAGCGGGTATGCAGGAGGCACCTGATTGATGTTTCCCTCTCACATTGATGTTTCTCTCACTCTCCTCCCTTCTTCTCTTGCTAAAAATCAATAATAAAAAAAAAAAGAATAGGAAATGTCAAGTATAGTGTATAGAGTAAAGGTAAGTATCGTCCATCGAACCTCACATTGCACTGGATTTATATTTACATGTGAACACATGTGTACTTAATGCCCTTGGGGGTATCATCAAACGTGGGTGATGCTATGACTAAGAAACAGTCTTTCAGGCCCAAGGAGCAGGGACGAGTCAGCTGTCCCGGTGTCTGGGAGGATCTGAGTGAGAGGGTGAGAGGGCGACCCTTCACCCGCCTGCGGATTCTAACCCTGTCTGTCCCTGGAGGCCTGGGGCCCCGGACAAGGCCTTGCGCCTCTCCAGGCCCCTGTGTCCCCATCCAGCCTGTGCGAGGGTTGGTGCTGTGGCCCTGGCCCCTGACCCTGTCTCTTCCCCTCCTGGCTGCATAGATCCGAGTGAAGCCTGACAAGACGGGTGTGGTCACCGATGGCGTGAAGCACTCCATGAACCCCTTCTGCGAGATCGCCGTGGAGGAAGCCGTGCGGCTCAAGGAGAAGAAGCTGGTGAAGGAGATCATTGCTGTCAGCTGCGGGCCCAGCCAGTGCCAGGTGCCAGGGCCCGGGAGGGGTGCTCTGCCCGGACTCCTGGGTCTGAGGGAGAAGGCGCTGGGGCCTGGACTCCTGGGTCTGAGGGAGGAGGGGCTGGGGGCCTGAACTCCTGGGTCTGAGGGAGGAGGGGCTGGGGGCCTGGACTCCTGGGTCTGAGGGAGGAGGGGCTGGGGGCTTTAGGGCTGGGGATCAGGCTCCTGGATTCCCCTGGTGCTAGAAGCCAAGTCAAGCCCCTTCTCTCCTCCCAGGAGACCCTCCGCACTGCCCTGGCCATGGGCGCAGACCGAGGCATCCACGTGGAGGTGCCGGCTGCAGAGGCGGAACGCCTAGGTCCCCTGCAGGTGGCCCGGGTCCTGGCCAAGCTGGCAGAGAAGGAGAAGGTGGGCCTGGTGCTGCTAGGCAAGCAGGTGGGTGTGCCAGCCCTCCCCCATACCCCATCCCCGTCCCTGCCTGGGAGTGGGGAGGCCTGAGGTGAGAGGCAGGTGACTCAGGCCCGGGTTCATGGGTCCCAGACCGAGCAGCCTGCGACTTTGCTATCCCTGCTCCAGAGTTTGAGCAGGAAGGGAAGGGTCACTGTGGGCCTCAGAAGATCCCCTTAGGGTTCTATGAGGTGAGATTGGAACCCTGGAGGCCTGGGCCATGGCCCATGGGACAGAGCAGAGACAGATGTGCTGGAGGGACAGGGCCCGTAGGGAGGATGGGAGGGAGGAGGGAGGAGGGAGGATGGGAGGGAGGAGGGAGGAGGGAAGGTGGGAGGGAGGAGGGAGGATGGGAGGGAGGAGGGTGGGGCTGTGCACGGTTGGCTTGGAGGGTGGGGCATCCACATGGGTTCTGACGGAGGCCTGGGCTTGAACAGAGACCTGAGGCCTTTGTTGGGCACCCGGGAGCCTTGGGGGCTCTGTGAGCATGGACGGAGGGCCAGCTGTGGTGCAGAAAGACCCGTGAGGAATGGCCTGGAAGGGGAGAGACTGTGGGCCAGAGGTTTGAGGCGGAAGGAAGGGGCTAACAGTGCTCTGGGGCGAGAATTCAACTAGAACCTTCCCCAGCACACGGCACCCCAGGAGACCCTTCCTCGGGGTCGGCCCCCCCACCCCCTCCCATCAGGACAGACCTAGTGGCTCACCCAGGGGAAGGGCCGAGGGGGGCCTTCAGAAGAGCCTTAGACAGATAGGAGCTGGACGGGGAGGTCATGAGGCTGAGAAAGAAGGTCAGAAGGTCAGAAGGTCTGCGCCCATGGCCAGGGCAGTGCGGAGGGTCTCCTGGGAGGAGAGAAGGGGCTTGACTTGGCTTCTAGTACCAGGGGAATCCAGGAAACCAGGGAGGTGAGGTGGTCGCAGAGACCCACGGGAGGCTCAGAGGTAGAGCTGGGATCCCCGCGGGGGGAAACCAATCCAGAAAGCTGGCTCAGCCTGGGGTGAGGGGAGACCGATGGGCCCACTTAGGTCATTGGGTGTCCTGCCCAAGCCAGGCAGCCAAAAATAGAGAGAGATGACAGCAGGGGAGTCAGAGTGCAAACCAGGACACTGAGGCAGGGGGTCTAACCAGAGAAGAGGCCAAAAAGGCATGGTCTGGGTGGGGCTCAGGTGTCACACCAGCTCCCCATAAAGGGTGCTGGCGGCATGGCCTATTGAAGCTTCCTGCATCTGCTGGTGGGCTCAGACTCTGATGCCCTGCTTGTCCTGCATGTTCGGGACAGCTCCTGGGACCCGGGCCTCCTGCTGGGTCCTGCTGGATGAACTGGCCAGGTCGCTCTTTGCTGTAGGTGGCAGAATCACAGCTCAGACTGGCTTAAGCCAAAAAGTGACCTTACTAGCTCATGTGAGGAGAGCTTCAGGCACAGCGTGATCCAGGGCCCACCTGTGCTCCAGACTCTGCTCCTCTGTCTTGGCTTCACTCTCTGCGGCTCCATCCAGGCTCACCTCCCACCAACCCAGCAGAAACCCAAGGGCTCCAGCAAAGCTCTCAGGGCTCACTCTCCATTGGTCCAGCTGGAGTCATGCGTTCATTCCTGAGCCAATCACTGGAGTCAGGGACAGAATGTTCTCATTGGCCCAGATCCCATTCACTCAGCTCCCCAGTGTGGCCCGCCCAGGGCCTGGCTCACAAGAGGGTTCTGTGAATATTTAGGCGGGGCAAAGATTTGGCCTTGGGGATACCGGGTGCCCCTAGATGAGTGACTGCCTGTCTCCGGGCCCAGTTGAGGAGATGGGATCACTCTAGATCTGGAATCAGTAAACTGTGGTCCATGGAGACGACAATTTTGTAAATAAAGGTTTATTGGAACACCCACACATCCGTTCGTTTATACAGGCACGCATTGTCTATGGCTGCTCAGGCACTACAGCGGCGGAGCTGAGGCGCTGAGACAGAGACCACAGGATATTGCTGACCCCTGTTGCGGACAAAGGCCCCGATGGTGCGTGAGAAGCCCCCTTGTCATACTGTCTTCTCTTTCTCCACTCAGGCCATTGATGATGACTGTAACCAGACAGGGCAGATGACGGCTGGATTTCTGGACTGGCCACAGGTGGGTGAGGCTGGAGTGGGGAGTGCCTGCTGCGGGCCAGGCCTGGGGGCTCAGAACATGGTCACCCTTGTCCCTGCCCTTCCAGGGGGAGGCAGATGTAAAGCAGGACAGCTGCTCCAGCGGGCAGGAAGGAGGAGTGCCCAGCCAGGACGCCTGGCCCCATCTGCTCCTCAGCCACACCAACTCGTCCCGCCTCAGGGCCTTCGCACTTGCTGTTCCCTCCGCCTGGAACATGGTCCCCTGAGATGATCTCAGGGCTTTCACCCCCTCCTTCAGTGGAGACCTCTCAGAGATCACCTCTTCCGAGAGGCCTTCCTTGCCCACCTCTACGAGATGCTCATGCCCCCTCCAAGCTCCAGATTCCCCAGTCTCCGCCTCTACAAGTCCAATAGGAATGCAAGCCACAGACGCAATTTAAAATTTTTCATAGCCACATTTAAAAAGTGCAAAGAAGCTGGCAAAATTAATTTTAATGATATTGTAGTTAACCCAATATATCTTAAATGTCATTTCAACATGTAATCAATATAAAAAATATTGAGCAACTTTGCATTCTCTTAAAAATTTTTTCCATTTTTATTTTACTTTATTTTAAAAAATATACTTTATTGATTTTTTTACAGAGAGGAAGGGAGAGGGATAGATAGCCAGAAACATCAATGAGAGAGAAACATCGATCAGCTGCCGCCTGTACACCCCCCACTGGGGATGTGCTGGCAACCAAGGTACATGCCCTTGACCAGAATCGAACCCGGGATCCTTCATTCCGCAGGCCGACGCTCTATCCACTGAGCCAAACCGGTCAGGGCAAAATTTTTCCATTTTTATATCCTTATTTTTCAATCACAGTTTATATTCAGTATTATTTTGTATTAGTTTCAAGTGTACAGCATAGTGGTTAGATAATCATATATTTTACAAAGTGATCCCCCTGGCATTTCAGGTGCCCACCTGGCACCACACACAGTTATTACAGTATTATTGACTATCTTCTTTATGCTGTAATTTACATCCCCGTGACTATTTTACCTACCACCCTGCACTTAATCCCTTCACCTTCTTCATCCAACCCCTCAAACCCCCGCATTCTTTTTTCTTTTTGTGTGAAATTTTCGAAATTCAGTGTATATTTTTATCGGTAGCATGTCTCAATTCAGATGCTAAATTTCCATTAGAAATACTTAATTTAGAGTCCTAAAATTCACCGTTGAAAAAGTAGACTCATACACCTCAGTTTTTCTAAACCGACTTAACCATTTTCTAGTAACTGCATGGAGATTCTTCTTTTTAAAACAGCATTGTTGAGCTATGACTGACCTGCAGAAACCACGTGTTTAAAGTGTACGATTTGGTAACCTTTGAGTGCGTATACACCCGTGAGGTCACCACCACGATCCTGATCGTGTATCTCGCTTATCCATTTTTAAGTGTAAAATACTTAGGTAAAATGAAAAACGCCACCCTTCCTCAATCGCGCTAGCCACGTTTCACCCACTCAGAAGCCACTTGTGGCCAGTGGTGACTGGATGCTCACTTGGTCATTGGCCAAGCCCCTCTGCCCTGCCAGGATTAGTGCCCAGTAAAGCCACCAGCGCCTGGTTGGTCGTGTTCACGGCGTACCCCAGAGCTGGGCTCATGGGCACTCGAAGGAGCCTGAGCATAATGGACATTCCATCTAAGACCTGAAAGATCTGTCCAGGGCTGAGTGAGTGGGGAGAACAGATTGGTTAGAGGGTGCGGGCCAGGAAAGGTCAGAGGATGGGCACCGAGCCATGAAGATGGGGCCCCTGAGGATGTTTGGGGGCCTTGAAGGAACTCTGGGGACAGAATGGTGCATAGGTGCCAGAGTGACATGGAGCCTGGGGCCCGACTGGCAGCTTTCACATTTGCCAGCTGTGGGACAGTGGGAATGTCTTTGAGCCCTTCTCTGCCTCAATTTTTCCTCATCTGTAAAGTGGGGGCAATAACGTCTTCCTGGTAGAATTCCTCTGAGGAGCTGATGACTTGATTCATTTAAGTTGCTGAGAACAGCACCCAATGCTCAATACATGCTCATTATTATTAAGGAAAGGAGACAACTGGGAGGTTCAGGGCATTAGGACCTACACCTAGGCTTCCAGTGAAAGGGAAGACACTCTCCCCTAGATTTTTGAGACCCCTTTCTGTGGCTCCCCTCCTCCCCTCCATTTTTATTTTTAATTTTTATATTTTTGTTGATTTTAGAGAGGAAGGGAAAGGGAGAGATAGAAACATTAATGGTGAGAGAGAATCAGTGATCGGCTGCCTCCTGCATGCCCCCTACTGGGTATTGAGCCTGCAACCCGGGCATGTGCCCTGACTAGGAATTGAACTGGTGACTTCCCAGTTCATGGTCAATGCTCAGCCACTGAGCCATGCCTGCTGCCCCCACCCACCCACCCTGTATTTGAACTTGATGTCTATAGATCACCTTGCAGGATGCTTCCTCTTCTGTTTCATTCATTCATGCCTCTGCTGCACTCCGCAGAGTAGCCAATGGAGGACTGCTCGGGGCCTGCCCTGGATTAATCTGCCCACTCCCCCTACGCTGTCTCTCCTCAGGGCACCTTTGCCTCCCAGTTGACGCTGGAAGGGGACAAGGTGAAAGTGGAGCGGGAGGTTGATGGAGGCCTGGAGACTGTGCGCCTGAAGATGCCTGCCGTGGTGACCGCCGACCTGCGGCTCAATGAGCCCCGGTACGCCACATTGCCAAACATCATGGTGAGCAGCTGACGAATGGGTCACGGGTCTGGGGATGGGTGAGTGCTGTAGGCCCTGTGCTTCCCTGGTGTTCAGATGGGAGGAGATAGGATCCAAGGGACATCTCATCCAAAGGAAGGGATCACTGGCCATTTGGCTAACAGAGAGGGTCCACGGGGTCATCTGTGCCGAGAATGAGAGCGCATGGGGCTGTTTGGCTAGGGAGGGCTTGCTGTTTACCTTTAGCCAATGAAAGGCTTGATCAGACAATGAAGAGGGTTCCCCTTATCATTACAACCAATAGGAACAGTTCATTCTGGAATCCTAGCCAAATGAAGAAGGTTTATTGGGTCACCTCAGCTAGCGGAGAGAGTTCAGTGGATCATCTTGGCCGATAGGGATGGGTTCAATGAGTCACCTCAGCCAATAAGGAGGGTTCAGTGGGTCATCTCAGCCAATAGGGAGGGTACAGTGGGTCATCTAATCCAATAAGACGGGTTCATTGAGTCATGTCAGCCAGTAGGGTGAGTTTAATGGATCAGTTTGGCCAAAAGTCCAATGAGTTATTACTGCCAGAGGATGAGTTTGCCAGTTCATTTGAGCCAGTGGAGGCTGTTGACTGAAGGAGGACTTCCACAATAGGAGAGCTTCCCAGGTCACCCCAGGCAACAGGAGTGGTCTGCACCAGGTGTGGCCCTGTAAGCGGTCACATGTGTCCTGACCAGTGGGCAGGTCCAGAAGGGTCCAGCCAATGGGAGTCATTCAGCGGATGTAACATTCTGGGGGCTGCAGGAGGGTGGGCAGGGGGCTCAGCGGCTTTGTGATTTGTGGCTTCCTGTATGTAGAAAGCCAAGAAGAAGAAGATCGAGGTGCTCAAGGCTGGGGACCTGGGCGTGGACCTGACCTCCAAGCTCTCTGTGGTGAGTGTGGAGGATCCGCCCCAGCGCACGGCTGGCGTCAAGGTGGAGACCACGGAGGACCTGGTGGCCAAGCTGAAGGAGATCGGGCGGATTTGAGCCCTGTCCGTGAAACTTGGCAATAAAACTATGACTCTTGATGTCCTGTCTCTTACCTCATTCCATGGACACCCATTTCTTGATTCATTCAACAAACATTTACTGAGTTTTCCTGTGTGCCAGGCCCTGTGCTGGGCAACACCGGAGACCCAGGTGAGTCATGTCCAGTCCCTGCCCCTGAGAAGCTTCCATGTTGAAGGGGGATGGACGTGAGCAAAGGCAGCCATGAGGTGGGGTGCCGGGTGCTGTATGTGGAGGCACTGGGACCACATGGGGCATCTGAGCAGGCCTGTGGGGTCAAAGAGACTTCCCAGTGTGGTGGCATCTAAGTTGAGTCTTGAAAGACAAATACCAGTGAGGTGGGGTGGGGGTTAAGAAGGGCTTTCATCCACGAGGTGTTTGCTGTGGGTTCCTGGGTGCCAGGCCCCTGTGGAGACTTGGGACACAAGAGGGAAGGAGGCCAGAAGCTCCGATTCTGGCTGGGGAGACAGACAAGCAAGAGATAATTAAAACCTGGTGCAGGGAAGAGCTGGGACCTGGAATCAGCCTTAGTGACTCTCACTTTCACACTTACCAGCTGTGAGGTCTTGAGTGAGTTACCTCCCGTCTCTGAGCCTCAGTCTATTCATTTGGCCTATTGAGACAGTAAGAGGTCCACGCAGTGGTTACAGCCTGGGTCTGGATCCCAAGGCCCTGCGTTCAGATCCTGGCCAATCCCTGTCTCCAGGAGAACATTCGACAACTTCCTCCTCTCTAAGCCTGAGTTTTCTCCTCCATCAGGCGCAGTTAGTGACAGTCCGACTTCCTGTTGTTTGGTGGCAAAACCCAACAATCCTTTTGTTTGTCCATAAATCAGAGATTTGAGCTTGGCAGGGACAGCTTGCTTCTCTTCCATGGCTCAGATAGGGCCAGAGGATCGACTTCCAAGATGGATCCATCACCAGCTTGTGAGCTGGCTGTTCCCTAGGGGCCATTATTCCTCTCCATGTGGCTGCTTGAGCTTCCTCACAGCATGGTGGCTGCGCTCCCAGCAGGAGTGTTTCACGATGCAGGAAGTGGAATATGCCAGTCTCTTGAGGCCTCACTAGAGCGGGCTCACTTCCACTGTACTCTCTTGGTCTAGAGGTCACAGAGCCTACCAGGCTGCAAGAGGGGGTGGGGGGGACAGAGACCCTACTCCTTAATGGGAGGAG
Organism: Corynorhinus townsendii; assembly: GCA_026230045.1. Classification (NCBI taxonomy): domain Eukaryota; kingdom Metazoa; phylum Chordata; class Mammalia; order Chiroptera; family Vespertilionidae; genus Corynorhinus; species Corynorhinus townsendii. Next base: position 48,012,604 of record JAPDVU010000011.1, on the reverse strand, counting down.
GGTCAAATTTGCAACTGTCTTTAAACTATAAAACCCACCCCATGGGGTTTTGAAGGGCTAATGTAGCACCCCAAGAACCACACTGGACGTGCAGAAAATGCTCACCATATAGTATTATCATTATTATTATCCACATGGCGAGAACTCTACCTGGGCAAGCTCAGAGGACTGGTGAGGCCACCATGGCGTGGCAGGAAAAGCTTTCAGGAATGCTCAGCCTGGCCATCCTAGGCCGAGGCCACCCAGCTTCTCCCTCTGGCTGTGCAGCCTCCAGCGGCCTGTCTCTGAGCTGCTGTCTCCCGGATGGTAAACACCAGCTCATAGGGCTTTTGGAAGGGTTCAGCCCATAACATCCGGGAGACATTTTTGCATGGTGCCTGGCACCAGATACGTGGTAATTATTATTTTGGTTCTTAATAAGAGACCTGAAGGACAAGTTGTGGATTAGCCAGGTTGGAGGGGGGCGGAGAGCGAGGGAGAGCATTCCAGGCAGAGGAAACCTTGTCTGCAGATCTGGGAGGGGAGAGATGGGCCCAAGAATGGCAGGGTGTTCAAAGAGTCAGCGCTGGAGGCGGGAGGGAGGGGGTGGAGTGCGTGGGACTAGGCGAGGCAGGGTCTAGCCATTCCTCAGATGTCTCCTGAGAGCCCTAGGGAGCCACGGGAGGGCTGTGAGCAGGGAAGGGGAAGGGGCAGCTCTGGGTGTAGAAGGACTCAGGGGCCTTGTGAGGACCCGCGGACTGTAGAAGATGAGGCTGAAGGTAGAAGGCTAGGCGAGGGGATGGGGGGCAAGGCTTCTGCTGGGGCCTGGCCCGTGGGAACGGAGAGGAAGAAATGGGACAGAGAGGTGCAGGGGCAGAGATGCACAGCGGGGTGGGGAGGGTGGAGGGAGGAAGACCCCCCGCCTCTGCACAGATGGTGGAACTGTACTTGAGGTGGAGAATCCAGGAGGAGGGTCGGGTTAGGGATGATGCGGAGATGAGTGGGACACAGGGCATGGAGGCCTAGGGGACGTGAAGATGCAGTTCTGGGTCTCAGGAGAGATGACGGGTGGGAGAGAGCCACCTGAAACTTGGTCCCGAGGGCAACAGGAATCATGGGAGGGTTTGGAGCAGAGGAGGAGCAGGGCCAGACGTGGGTACCAGGTGTACCGGTTAATGCGGATTTTGTAATCAAAGGAAACACAAAATTTCAAGAGAAACATCAAACGTGCTTTACTCAAAGTAATGTCCATCGCTAGCTACACATTTCTCCCATCTTTCTGGTAATTTGTGGGTACCGTCCCAATAGAACTCTTCTTGTTTTGAGGCAGACCATCCAGAGACCCAATTTTCCACTTCTTTGTGCGTTTTGAAGTGCTGCTCAGAAAGTGCGTGTGCCATCGATCGGAACAAGTGGTCATCTGAAGGAGCAAGGTCTGGTGAATACGGCGGTTGGGTTCAGACTTCCCAGGCAAGATCTTTTAAGGTGTCCTTAACTGGTTTTGAAGTGTGTGATGGTGCGTCATCACGGAGCAAAATTACTTTGCTGTGTCTTCTAGCCCATTCTGGTCATTTCATGATCAAAGCGTAGTTCAAATTGACCTGGACGTTCTTTGTCTTTCACATCGAAATCATCACTTTTAAAGCGTTTAAACCAGCGTTCACAAGTATCTTGAGATGGAGCGTGTTCACCATAAGCTTCCTGAAGTATACGATAACGTTCAGCAGCACTTTTCTTCAAAATGAAATAATGAATTAAAACTTCCCACAAATGCTCTTTTTTTTTTTTGGCATGAAATTCGACATTTTTTAAGCATAAAAATATCGATGATAACACCTTCAGAAAATTTGACATATGAAGTTTTGAAACTTGCTGTCAATACAAAACAGCATACATATCGAATAGCATATATATCAACAGATGTGTCTCCATCTATTGAAAAAAATCCACATTATTAACCGGTACACCTGGTATATCTGAGGCTGCAGGCAGGACCGCGTGGACCCGAGGCCAGGAGGCTGGGGAGTAGGAAGCCTGAGCTGAGGCCAAGGCCATCAGAGGTGGGGCTCTCTGAAAGGTCACCTCACCCTCCTCCAGGAAGTCTTCCTGGCTTTGCTCCTATGTTTCCAGCTAGGACTCAGGTCTTACTATCTCCTCCCTGGGAAGGTGGGGCGGCGGGGGTCAGGGGCAGGCTGGGACTAGCTAATGAGGACCAGTGGGGTGGGGTGGGTAGCTAGGCCACCCGCTTGGGGTAGGGGACCCTGGCACCTCCCACTGGGTCTGGCTCCCTTCCCCGCCCAGGAAGCTACCAGTCCTGTCGGACTTGTCCCGGGAAGGACAGGTGCCGGCCCGGAGTCTCACTGCAGAGCCCTTCTGGGTGCGGCAGCACCATGGACACCTCACAGGCCCTGCTGCTCTTCCTGCTCCTGGGTAAGTCTCACCCCTTCCCACCAGCCCCCCTTCTCAGCAGCCCCCCAACGCCCCTCCCATCCTCTCCTCTGCAGCCTCGGGAGTAGGGGTCCTCACTCTCAGAGCCTCTTCCGGAGTTCAGCAAACCCATTTCACCTCTGACTCAGGAAGCTCTTCCCAGGGCCCGGGTTCGAATGTTTCTTTCCACAAGCCCCCCGGAGGGAACATTCCGGATCAGTCTCCAGGTTCAAGAGCCACAGCTGATATCCCCCATTCCAAATGGATTCCTGAGGCCTTGGATTTGAAGGACGGACCTGGGTCCTTCTGGTCAAATGTTTCTGCTGGGGACCACACGTTGGGCCTGGAGCCCCCCATCTCCGGGACCCCTGGTTCCCCAGCCCGGCCTGACACCTTGGGTGCTCAGGTTCCTGCGGACGTCTCAAAGCCTTCCTTCCCGGTGAGGCCTCCAGCTTCAGACATTTCTGTTCCAGCCCCTGGTGCTCCCGTGTCTGTGGAGGGCCCAGGTTTACAGTTCTCCCCTGCGGACCCGGATGCTAAATTCTCTGCTCAGAGTCCCGAATCCAAAGTTCCTGCAGGGGCCCCCCCAGGACCCAGCTTCCCCCAGCAGGTAGGGGGGCCCCTGGCGGTGCTGGTGGGGAGCACCATCCAGCTCCCCCTGCTTCCGGTGCCCAGCCCTGGCCCCCCGGACCCTTTGGTGGTCTGGCGCCGGGGCTCCAAGGTGCTAGCAGCTGGGGGCCTGGGGTCAGGGGCCCCTCTGATCAGCCTGGACCCTGCTCACCGAGACCGCCTACGGTTCGACCAGGCCCGAGGGGCCCTGGAACTGGCCTCTGCCCAGCTGGAGGATGCTGGGGTCTACACGGCCGAGGTCATCCGGGCTGGGGTCTCCCGGCAGACTCGGGAGTTCACGGTGGGCGTGTATGGTAAGTGGGCTCTGAGGTCCAGGAAGCAGGCTGTAAGGGCGGCTCTGCCAGACCTTCGGGCTGGTCACTGCTGTTCTGAGGAGGTTTTCTCCCCAGAAGAAGGGGGCAGAGGAGAGAGGACTTCTGAGTTGGAGGGTGGGAGGGAGGAGAAGAGGGGCTGGACCTGGGGGCCCTCGACTCCTGGGTTCTCCAGAGGAAAGAGCTGCACACTCAGACTGTTTTCTGTGAGAGGAGGAGGCCCCGTTGAGCCTGGAAGTCCTGGGTGTAGGGGGTGAAGGGCTGGGGCTTCGTGTCCTGGACCTACAGGAGGAGGTGGGGGGGGGTGGTGGGGACGGGTTGGGTCCTGAGCATGTCCCTCCTCTCCCAGAGCCCCTGCCCCAGCTGTCCGTGCAGCCCGAGGCCCCGGAGACCGAGGAGGGGGCGGCCCAGCTCCGGCTGCGCTGCGTGGGGTGGGGGCCGGGCCGCGGGCAGCTGAGCTGGAGCCGGGACAGCCGCGCCCTGGAAGCCGCGGACCCGGAGGGAGCAGAGCTGCCTCGGATCCGCGCGGAGGGCGACCAGCTGCTCATCGCGCGCCCCGTGCGCAGCGACCACGCCCGGTACACCTGCCGTGTCCGCAGCCCCTTCGGCCACACGGAAGCGGCGGCCGACGTCAGTGTCTTCTGTGAGTGGGGGACGCGGGGTGCCCGGGGTCGGGGAGGGACCTGGGGGCCCAGGCTCCTGAGTCCCGGGGAGAAGCAGGCTGGCGGTCCAGCCTCCAGTGGCCTTGGAGGAGTCCCGAGTGACCCCGACACTCGTGGTTCCGACTTCCTCCCTCCACCCAGACGGTCCGGACCCGCCGGTCATCACGATCTCCTCGGACCGCGACGCCACCCCGGTCCTCTATGTCACCGCGGGCAGCAACGTGACCCTGCGCTGCAGCGCCGCCTCGCGGCCGCCCGCCGACATCGCGTGGAGCCTGGCCGACCCGGCTGAGGCCGCGGTGCCTGCTGGCCCGCGCCTCCTGCTGCCCGCGGTCGGGCCGGGCCACGCCGGCGCCTACGCCTGCCTTGCCGCGAACCCACGCACCGGCCGCCGCCGCCGCTCGCTGCTCAACCTCACGGTGGCGGGTGAGCGCAGTCGGGGCGGGATGGGGCGGCGGGGAACCTGGAGAGGACGGTGCCAACGCAGAGGGGCGGGGTCAACGCGGAGGGCGGAGCCAGCAAGGGAGGGCGGGGGGTGTCCACGTGGAGGGGCGGGGCCTGTAGGGAAGGGCGGAGATTCCATGTAAAGGCAGAGTTGCCCAGAAGGGGCGGAACCATCAAGGTTCTGAAATACACATGGGGGCGGGGCCAGCACGGAGGGGCGGAGACTCCTTAAAAAGGAGGAGGGGGAGAGCCCTGGAGAAGGGGTGGAACCAGCAAGGGGTTGCAATACCCGGACAGGGGGCGGGGCCAGAGGGGAGCGGTGAGGCCGCATCGGAGGGGTGGGTCATCGCCGAAGGACAGAGATCCCCGTAAGAGGGGCGGGGACCTCAGAAGAAGGGGAGATACACGGAGAGGTGGTGGGGCTGGCAAGGAAGAGCCGATTCCCCGTAAAAGGGGCGGGGATTCTCAAAGAAGGGGCGGGGCCAGCGTGGAGGGGCGCGGTCAGCGACTCCGGCGAGGCTAAGTGAAGGAGGGGCCGAGTGAATGCACGGAGGGGTGGGGGTAGAGGGGAGCGAGGCTGACTCTTGGATCTTCACCTCCGCTCTGCAGATCCGCCCCCAGGATCCCCACAATGCTCAGTCGAAGGGGGTCCCGGGGACCGCAGCCTTCGTTTCCGCTGCTGGTGGCCCGGGGGGGTCCCTGCCGCCTCCTTGCAGTTCCAGGGTCTCCCCGAAGGCGTCCGCACGGGCCCGGCGCACTCCGTGCTCCTGGCGGCTGTCCCCGCCCACCCCCGGCTCAGCGGCGTCCCAGTCACCTGCCTGGCTCGCCACCTGGTGACCACGCGCACCTGCACTGTCACCCCAGGTGAGAGCGGGTGGGACCGCTTTTTTTTCTCCTGAGGAGGACGGGGTCTTTCGTAGCCCCTTTAGGACATGAAAAAGGGGAACTTCCTAACTCCAGAAGGACCCAGGTTTTCCCTATATTTAAGCAGAGTCAGGGACAAAATTTATTTCCTGGACTCAGGAGGAGGGCTGACACCTTCCCACGTGTTCAGAGCAATACATGGCTGAGAACAGCATGGCTTGCCCAGCCCAGGGCCCGGCCTATAGCATGCACTTAGCTAAGTCCTTAAGGAAGCCAGATGCTGAATGAATGAGGTGGGGGGGGGGAGGGGTGAATGGAGAGTGCTTCCTCATCTAACTGGGGTGCTGAGGTTTCAATGTCCTGACTCACCATATACCACAGGGCTTGTCTTTGACTTCAAAGCAAGCTCTTGACTTCCTTCACTGCGTTTCTTGCACCTGCAGAGGCCCCGCGAGAGGTGCTGCTGCGTCTGATGGTGGGCGAGGCACGGTCGGGGGAGTCCGAGGTGGCGCTGGAGGCCTCTGGCTGTCCGCCACCTTCGCGAGCATCCTGGGCCCGGGAAGGGCGGCCTCTGGCCTCCGGAGGCGGCGGGGGACGCCTGAGGCTCAGCCAGGATGGGAGGAGGCTCCTCATTGGCAACTTCAGCCTGGATTGGGACCTAGGAAATTACTCCGTGTTGTGCAGTGGGGTGCTGGGTGCTGGGGGCAACCATATCACTCTCACTGGTGAGTTCTGTCCTTTCCCAGAATCCAGAAGTCCAGACCCCCAGCCTCTCCTCCCTCAGACCCAGGAGTCCAGGCCCCCAGCCCCTCCTCCCTCAGACCGGAGAGTCTGGGTCTTCGGACCCTCTTCCCCTGGGACCTATGAGTCCAGGCCCGCAGCCCCCTTCCCTCTCCCCTCTAGGACCCACAAACCCCGCCCCCCACCTTGATCCCCCCCAGGACCGTCCATCTCCTCCTGGAGGCTGCAGAGAGCCCAGGATGCCGCGGTGCTGACTTGGGATGTGGAGCGCGGGGCCCTGATCAGTAGTTTTGAGATCCAGGCACGGCCGGAGAGACCTGACCCGGGCAGAACCATCAGCTACCAGGACTGGGTCTCCTTGCTCATCCTGGGCCCTCAGGAACGCTCAGCCGTGGTGCCCCTCCCTCCTCAGAACCGGGGGACCTGGGCCTTGCGTATCCTGCCCACCCTGGGGGGCCGGCCAGGCACCCCATCCCAAAGCCGGGTCTACAATGCCGGTGAGTTGGGACTGTCGGAGCCTTCTCCTTGGCTGCCTCCGTCCCTCTGGTTCCTCGGATTCCCCTTCTCCCTGCAACCGTTTCCTGGGGCTGCGCTAACAAAGGACCATGCGCTAGGTGGCTTGAAACAACAGACACGTGTCTTCACTCAGCTCGGGAGGCCAGGAAAAATGAAGGGGTCCCCTGGGCCCTGCTCCTTCAGGGTCTCTGCGCAGAAGCCCTGCTTGCTTCTCCCAGCTTCTCCCAGTGCCTGGCAATATTTTCCCTCCAACATGTTTTATGGACTGTTAGTGAGAAAGGAAGGGAGAGGGATAGAGAGTTAGAAACATCAATGGGATGAGAGGAATATCATGCATCGGCTGCCTCCTGCACGCCCCCTACTGGGGATGGAGCCCGCAACCTGGGCACGTGCCCTGACTGGAAGCCGAACCAGTGACCTCTTGGTTTCTGGGTTGACGCTCAACCACGGAGCCGCACTGGCCGGGCCGGTGTGCCTTGGCTTGCAGTCCAATCTCTGCCTCCCTGCGTGTCTCCATTTTCTTCTTGCAAGAACACGAGTTACATTGGGTTAGGGTGTACCCTAGTGATCGAATCTTCACTTGACGGGTTGAATTGTGTCTCTCCCCCAAAAAGCTATATTGACACCCTACTCCCCAGGACCTGTGAATGTGACCTTCTTTGGAAATAGAGCGAGGGTGGTCCAGTGCAAATGATCTGCAAAGACTCAGTTTCCAAATAAAGGCGCATTCACAGGTATGGACAGTTAGGGTGTCAATATCTCTTTCTTGGGGGAGACACAGTCCAACCCGTAGCCCTTCCCTGTTTCCAAGTATTGGGTGGCTCTGGGCTCAGTGCCCAGTCGCCCACCCTGGCTGTATGCCTCCCCAGTGTGACCCTGTTCCCTCTCATTGCCTGGAATCTCCTGATTACTCAGATGACTCTCAACCTGAGCCCAGATCTTTCTTCTGAACACCCACATTTGAAAGCCCACCTCCCTGCTCGACACCTTCACTTTGGATGTCCAATTGGCATCTCGGACTCCACGTGTCCAAAATAGACCACTGTGTGGTTCCTCCCCAAAACTGCATCCCACCGTCCTGCTCCCATCCGACGCCCCTTCTTCCCACTCCTGGTCGATGGCACCACCCACATGCTCGAGTCACCTCCAGCATCCCCAATACTAGCAGATCCCATCAACGTTCCTCCCCAAATGTGTTCCTAATCCATCCACTTCTTTCCAGCTCCATTCCAACACCCTGGTCAGACACCGCCATCCTCTCTTGCCTGCGACAGCTGTTTATCTGGTCTCCCGCCGCCCCCTCCTGCCCTCCGACACCCCCACCCTTCACCACATAGAAGCCAAAGTCAAAGAAACCACATCATGTCGCTGCCCATCTCCTTCAAAGCCTTTCATGACTTCCTCCAAGATCCCCCCCAGGCTCTGGCCCCTGCTGACCCCTCTACCATCATCCTCTGCCTCTTCCCCTCTCCTTCCATGTCCTCAACCCACACCGGCCTTTATTTGAACACAGAACACTCTTTCATACCTCTGAGCTTCTGCATTCTCTGTTCCTTCTGCTTGGAGCACCCTTCCCCTGTTCAGCATGCCTGGCTCCGTATTCTGTAGGTCTCTCCTCAATGTTACTTCTTCAGAGACCTGCTCCTCACCCTCCTTTCTAAATGTAAACTCCCCTCCCATTATTTCTATCAAAGCACATTTATTTATTTTTCTTTTTAGTGAAATCTATAATTATGTTACTGATATTTTTTAAAAATATATTTTTGTTGATTTCAGAGAGGAAGGGAGAGAGAGAAACATCAATGATGAGAGAGAATCATTGATCAGTTGCCTCCTGAACCCCCCACCCTGGGGATTGAGCCTGCAACCTGGGAATGTGCCCTTGCCTGGAATCGAACCTGGGACCCTTTAGTCCTCAGGCCGATGCTCTATCCACGGAGCCAAACCGGCTAGGGCTGTTATTATTTTTGAAAATATATTTTTATTGATTTCAGAGAGGAAGGGAGAGGGAGAGAAAGAAACATCAATGATGAGAGAGAATAATTGATCAGCTGCCTCCTGCACGCCCCACACTGGGGATGGAGCATGTACCCTGACCGGGAATCAAACCAGTGACCTCCTGGTTCCGGTTTGTTGCTTAACAGCTGAGCCACACCCGGCTGGGCATATACTTATGTTATTTATTTGCATATTCATTTCTGATTTTCCTCCTAAAATGAACCCCCATGAGAGTAGGTGTCTTGTGTTTGCTCAGCCATGGGTCTTCCTCACGTGGTAGAATGCTGGGCACACACAGTCACGGAGTAAACCTTAGATGAATTGCAAGCGCTGGGTCCCAGAGTTCTGTGTTCTGGGAATTGGGGCAGGGGACTTAGGAAACAGATCCAGCCCTGGCTCTCACTCTCCTTGTCCGGCTTCTCTTTGTCTCTTCCAGACCCCACCCTGGGCCCCGGGGCCATCGCTGGCATCGTCCTGGGCTCCCTCCTGGGCCTGGCGCTCCTGGCAGCCCTTATCCTCCTGTGCGTCTGCTGCCTGCGCAGGTTTCGGGGTGAGTGAGCCGCCCGCCCCCTGGAAGCGTTCCTAGGTAAAACCCGATTGGAGGCCTGGCTGAACCAATCAGCACGGTTACAGGTCCATATCAGCCAATCAGATTAAGGATCCGCCTCTCAGCCCCCAGCTTCCCTTTCCATCGGCTGGGTCAGGATGGTTGGAGCAGCCAATCACGTGTTTCTGTGTTTTTTTTTTTTCCTTCCCTCTCTCTTTTCCAGGAAAGATTCCCAAGAAAAAGAAGCATCTCCCCACCTTTGCCCCTGTGATCCCCCCACCAGAAAAGAAGATGCAGAGCGCGGCCCCAGTGCAGCCTCCACAGCCTCTGCACCCCAAAGTCCCGCTGGAGGACCCGAGCCCAACCGGGGCCCACCAAGTGAGTGTGGCATTTCTTCGTTATTTAGTCAGGGAGATGAAATGGTCGGAGTTCTCTTCCCACAGCTTTATTGGTTGGTTTACAATCTTGGTAACATTTTATCCTTTTGAAAATATATAAAGGCTGGACAGGGCTTCCCATCCAACCTTTATGTCAAGCATGTCAAACGCCAAGGCTAACAAGAGCCAAACAAGGTGTAAGTGTATGTAGGCCGCAAAAACACACACAAAAGCTTCCATTTTCATAGAAACGTAGGTTTATTTCGATAGAGACATGCTGAATACAAAGGGCTGAAATAAACGAGTCATCGGTAACATAAAATAATAGAACATTTTAATAAAAGTTAATATTTTTCCTTGAACATGAACTTACCAGACACTGAATCACTGCACAAATGAATAAGCATCACGCAAATAAACCTCTCTCTCTTGTTCTCCGAAAGCGAAATATTTCCTGTTGCGCACACCAGACAAGTCAGTCCAAGACCAATGAGGTGGCAATCGGCTGCTAAAATATTCACTGCTGGTATTAGTGGAGAGAAATGGTGCGCCTGCGCGTAAGGCGTGTAAGGGAAATGAATGCAACATGATTATAGTCACCAATCATTAGCAAACGTGGTAGTTCGTTATTAATAATTATGTATATCAGGGTATTGTAAAAATTAAGTTACGAAATTTTTATTAAAACGTTTCTTATATGCCGTTATATTGGCTGGGCCACAAAAATATCTGTTATGCCCCACGAGTTTGACATGCTTGCTTTATGTACTTTAAAAGAAGAGTGACGTTCCAATTTTCCCCACAAAGGGAGTAAGATGGGACCTCCTTTATTTTTTTTCCCCCATAAAAATGGGCCAAACTTCCATTTTCTCTCAGAAGTGGGATGAAATTTCTCTTTCCCAGTAAAGTTGCATGTCTCCTTGCTCCCAAGGGAGGCTAGACATGTCTTATTCCTTGTAAGTGGAGGAAACCCCGCTAATTTCTGAATAATGAGCACTAGTGCTAGGAAAGGGTGAGTCATGTCACATCCAGGGTAACTCCTGAGGTTGTCCCCCTCCCCCCCTCTTCCAGGCCACCAGCCCCAGCCCAGTCATCTCTCCAGGTGGGGTCCCGAAGACTGTGCGGGCAGCCACACAGGTGTGACCCGGCGAATGGCCTGCTCTGTGCAGGACTTTTTGGGCAAGACTTCCTGTTTCGCCTCCTGTCCTACTGTGACTCAAGGTCAGACTCTGAAAGTGGGACTTCCTGTCTCCCTCTCTCACCTGAGAAGACTCTGCCTGTATTTGTGCAACGAAGGAGGTGGGACTCCTGGGCTTGGGGAGACTCCTGCTGACCTAACAGTGTGGTTGCAAACCACCAAGCAGGCCAAGACCTGGGGGCTATGCAGCGAACAGGGAAAGGGGGGGGGGGGTTTGCTGTGCCGCTCTGAGCCAGAGAGGGGGGCCCCACCTCATCCCTGAAAAGGTCTTCCTATGTCCACTTCTGCCTCCCCCAGACCAGGCCCATCCAGCTTCCAGAGTCTTCATCTTAAAACAGACCAGATCACATGTCCTCTTCCCTTTAAACCAGTGGTTCCCAACTTTTTTGGCCATGGCCCACCTAAGTATCTCTAAAATCCTGATGCCCCTCTCCCACCCCCGTGACACAGAATTCTTATTGTTCAAAAAGTGAACTCCTATTCACGTGGAGGAAGCCTGAAAGGCCATTAACTTGGTCTAAACAAGGTTCCAAAGAACATGGCATCCATGAAAGAGAAAGATAAAAGAATGAAAGGACAGTTGAAGTACTGAGGAAGAAATCACTAAGAAATTGTTAAAAAATAATAATATGAAGTCATTTGAAAAATAGCAAATAAAGTTTCAAAACATATAATAGAGAAATGAAATGCATAAATATGTCACCATACATATTTGTATACTGTATATGAGGCCCCTAGAACCATCAGAAGTGCAAAAAATTCACTGTCAATAACTCATTCTCATATTGCCCCCCTTACAAATCAAATTGCCCCCCCTGTGAGGCATGTGCCCCACATTAGGAACCATTGCTTTCAACCCTTATCTGGTTGCTCATTGCCCTTCAGATGTTGTCCAAACGCCTCATCATGACCTTCAAAGCCTTGTGGTTTGACTTCCCTTGGCCTCTCTGACCTCCCCTTCCAATCCTCCCCCTGCCACTCCAGTCGCACAGGCCTTCTCTCTTGGCCACGTTATTTTGCCTCTGGGCCTTTGCCTCTAGCGTCTGCTCCGTCTGGAGCATGGCGCTTTCTCCTATGTGGTATATTTCTCAAGCGTAAAGGTGACAGTTACCATCTGAGAAGATGCTTCTCTAATCCCTGCCTCAGTCATGGGTTAGGCCCTGGAGACCCTGCACCTTCTGCTTCTCTGTAAATACATCATTACTTGTTTAGCTTCTGACTCCCTCTCAGAGCTCTGTGGATGGAGACATAGACCATGTCATTATCCCCAGAACTTCACACAGAGCCTAACACGCAGCAGGCAGTCTACCTAATAAAAAAGTAACATGCTAATGGACTGTGCCTTCGCGACGCCCACCAGCCAATCAGGAGTGAGTATGCAAATCAACACAACAAAGATGGTGGGCTAATTTGCATACGCAGGCGCTGAGCTGCCAGAGCAGAAAGGCAGAGGGAAGGCGGTGCCAGCAGCCAGGGAAAGGAAGGCCCGTTCCTGCATGAATCTTCGTGCATCGGACTTCTAGTCAATAAATATAGGTGAACTGCTCAGATGTGTGGGTGCCAGCAAAGGGCTGGGTTGGCTGCTGCTCTTCCCAGCACGATGCCTTCCTTTATCAGGAGGGGTTCCCCTTGGAAATGAAGGGGTGCATCAGTGAAGATTCTTTTGGCCTCAATTAACAAAATAAATGGTGGCAAGAATCATGGAGTGGGTGGTTTCAGACTGGTGCAGCATCTTAGGGACTTCCTTAAGGACCTGGGCTTATTGCATCCTGAGCGGGTTGCCTTGTACAGCAAGATGGCTGCTGCGGCTCCAGGAATCACATCCTCGCCCCATCTCCTGAGCGGGGCAAAGCTTTCTTGAAGCCTGCCAGAAAGCGTCCCTGGTGTCATTGACCCAGAACCGGGCATATCACTCATGCAAGGCAGTGAAACCGAGCATCTCAGCCTGTATCATGGGCGGTGGGTCTCACAGCCGAGAAAGGGGAAGCACGTAACGAAAGCACAGGCCACCAGCCTCGGTCTCAGGGAAGGAGAGGAGGTGAGGCCTTCTGGTTAAAGACTGGGGTGTAAGCGGCCGTTGGGAAATAGAGTTCATGCTGAAGAGCTGAGGGCTGGAGTCCTGGGTACCTGGACCCTCCAAAGCTCTTCTTTTGTATCAGTTAGAACCATTTCTTTTTCGATTGCCAGAGACAGAAAACCTAACACAAATCGACTTAAACATACAGGGGACCTGGCGTGTGTAAGTGAAGGTGGGTGCCAGGTACATTTTGACCCAGTAGCTCAAATGCTGTCACCGCGGGCTCAGTTTTTTCTAGGCCTTCTACTCTGTGCCAGGCCAATTCCAAACCTCCCCAAGAGAAAGGGGACAGTGGAAATGATGCTGGGGTGCACCACTGATGACCGTGACCCTGTGACCTCCCTGCACCAAATCCTTTCAATGACGCTGACACCTGCAGGCGGAGACTTTGGAAAAAGGCGTTTATTGGTGCGGTGGTCTCAACACTCCCCATGAATTGGAACACACGGCCCCCAGGGCCCGCCCACCCCCTCCCTCGCCTCCCTCCCCCTCCCATCCCCATCCCCCGGGACCCTGGGAATGGAAGACAATGTGGGATGGGGCCCACGCCCCTGTCTGAGGTACAGTCACTGCCCCTTGCCCCCCTGCCCCTGGCTCTGTCCTCGACCCTCAACCCCCAAACGCTGGGTGGTGTGGTTCAGGGTGGGTGTTTGTAGAGGGTCTCCTGGGAGTCGGAGCTGGTGACTCCATCTTGGTCCGAGATGTCTGTGTGGGACCTCTCTCCCCCAGTTGGCGTGATGTGGTGTGCCGGGGTGGGGTACTCCTACAGTCTGAGGCTACAGCCCCTCAGCGCTGCCTCCTGACAACAGTTGCCCACCCTTGGGGGAACCACAGCTGGTCACGGGCTACAGCTGGAGCCAGGGGGCTATTGCTGGTCCATCGCTGGTGTGTGTGCGTGTGTATGTGTGCACGCGTGCGCGGTCGGGTCAGCCTTTGGGAGGTGCCGTTGGTGGAGAGGCCGGGGAGGAGTAGACCAGCAAACCCATCGGTGTGGGCGGCTGCAGGGACGCGGGGGGGCAGCTGGTTGGCACTGCAGGTGGCCAAAGGGCGTGGGGGTTGGGTAGGGCAAAGCACTGTGACAGACAGGTGACCACAGACACCAGCCTGACAGTTGGATGGAAGCACCGGTTGGCCCAGGAGGGGCCCAGAAAGTCCAGGGAGGGCAGGGACAGGGAAGGTGGGAGGTCTCAGGCCGCCGAGCCGGCGTTGGAGCCTCGGCTGCAGGCAGTTGGTGGTGGACAGCAGGGGGACCTGGAGCCCAGATGGAGATCCCCCACCTGCTCACAGAGGCTGAATGACAGCTGGATACCTCTCCCCACTGCCAACCTGCCCAGGAGACACCTCTTCAGCAGGGAGGAGAGGGGGGTGTGCGTGCATATACTGGGAAAGCAGGGGCTTGGCTAACCTCCCCTCACAGCTTCTGCCATGAAGCCCCCATACCTACCTCCAGCCCTAGGGGAGAGGCAGCAGGGTTGGGGCAGTGGACGAGGGGTGTCGGGGAGGGAAGATTGGAGCCCCCTTCCCCACCCTGCCCGTCCACTCCCATGCACACATACACACACGTGCAGGCTCACACGCACACCCACTCCCCACGTGCGATCTAGTTGCCAGCCTGAGCTAAGAGAGGGGTGGGAGTGGCGGGGGTGGGTCACAATCAGAAACGTGAACAGTGGCGAGAATGGCTGTAGAAAGATGCATAATTTTGCGTTATCCCTCACAGTGATGGGTTCTCTAAAGATCTTTCTTCTCCCTCCTCCTCCTCTCTTCTTCCTCGGTAGCCGAGAGCTCTTCCGCCCCTTTCGAGACCCACGCCGCTTGCTTCCCCCTTTTTCTCTTGCTCTGGGCCTCGGGCCCCCGCAGGGGGAGGCGAGCTGCACTGGGTTCTTCCTACATCCTCCACCACAGCCAGCCCAGGGCAGAGAGGAGGGTCAGGGGTCCTGGGGGCCTCGGGGCTGAGTTCTCCACAGAGCCTGGACCTGGGGGGAGACAGAGAGGGTCACCAGAGGAGGCCTGGGAGGAGGAGGAGGCCCATGCATGTCTCGCTCAGGGCCCCGAGGGTCTCCTTTGAGGCTGCCTCTCCCGGGGGCCATTCTGAGCCTTCCATTCTGTGTGCCTGCTCTTCGGATTTTGTTTGGTTTTGTATTGTTTTAAATTGATTTGAGAGAGAGAGGAAGGGAGAGGGAGAGAGAAACAGCAATGGGAGAGAGAAACAGCAATCGGTTCCTTCCTTATGTGCCCTGACTGGGGGTGGACCCCACAATCTGGGCATGTGCCTTGGCCGGAAATGGAACCAGGGACCCTTGGGTGCGTGGGAGGGTGTTTCATCAGCTTAGCCACCCAGCCAGGCCGCTCTTCTGCACTGAGTCTCAGCAACTCTTGGAGCATTTGGCTGACTGTCTCTCTTATTTCCCCGTTTTTCTCACATCTCCCCGTCTTTTTCGTCAGCCTGGGGCCCTCCGTGTCTGTCTTTCGGTCACACAGTTCCCGTCTGTCTGGAACCGCCACCAGGCATCGTACAGGCAGCTCGTCCAAAACTGCACCCTTGACTTCTGTCCCCCCCAGACTGGCTGGCTCCCGCCCTGCCCCCGCCCCCACCACCTCTCCATTTCAATGCTTCATGACTACATCCTGCTACCCAGAGCTCAAGCCAGCTTTAGAATCACCTGGCCTCTACTCCCTCTTCCCTCCACCTCCCAAAAAATCTCCCTGAGGTAGACACTTTTGCCACCCCTCTCCCCCGCCCACAGCCCCAAGCCTGGATTACTGGCGTAGCCTCTATCTGCTCTCCTTGCCTCCATTTGCACCCCACCCCCACCCAGCTCATTCCTCCAAGAGCAGTCAATGTGATTCTTCCGAGAAATGTCAGCCACGTGCCATCCCCCTGCTTAACAGCCTCCAGCAAGCTCGCCCTGAAGTAG
Source organism: Corynorhinus townsendii (assembly GCA_026230045.1). Lineage (NCBI taxonomy): Eukaryota > Metazoa > Chordata > Mammalia > Chiroptera > Vespertilionidae > Corynorhinus > Corynorhinus townsendii. Next base: position 47,996,915 of record JAPDVU010000011.1, on the reverse strand, counting down.
AATAAAACCCAAAATCTTGACCATGGCCCGCCCAGGAGACTGGCTCTCCCTTCCTCTGTATAGCCTCAGGTTCCGGGACCTCCCTGCTCGGGTCGTGCTGGCCTCCTGCTGTGCCTTGGCACGCGCTGTTCCCTCACCTGCGAAGCCCTTCCCACAGACCTGGGCACAGCTGGCTGCTGCTTACCACTCAGGTCTCAGTTCAAAGGTTACCCCCCTTGCCCGCCTAGCTGGTTTGGCTCAGTGGATAGAGCGTAAGCCTGTGGATGGAAGGAAGGGTCCTGGGTTCGATTCCAGTCAAGGTCACGTGCCCAGGTTGCAGGCTCCTCCCCGGCCTGGGCCCTGGTCGGGGCTCCTGCAGGAGGCAACCAATCGATGTGTCTCTCTCACATCGATATTTCTCTGTCTTTCCCTCTCTCTTCCACTTCCTCTCAAGAAATCAATGGGAAAATATCCTTGGCTGAGGATTAAAAAAATAAATAAAAAAGATTACCCCCCTCCAGGAAGCTTTCTCGGATGGGTTATCTAATGCTACCATCCCCCATCCTATTATTTTTGGCTTAGTTGTGTGTATGTGTGTTTGCTTCTCATCTTATTTATGTGTCTACTTGTTTATTGCTTTTCTGCTACTACGGGACCATAAATTCTGCGAGCCCCTGCATCTTGTCTCCCAAGCACTGCTGTGTCCGCAGCGCCCCACGCCCAGCCCTTAGTGGGCACTCAGAGAATCGATCATCATTGAAGGGATCGGTTTCTTGTTCGGTTATATTGCTGGAGTCCCAGCGTCCTTCTCTTCCCCAGGTTCTGAGTGAGTCTGGAGCATTCAGGGCGGCTCCACCGCCCAGGCCCCGCCCACGCCTCTCAGGCCCCACCCACTCGATCACGACCCCCGCCCCCCGCCGACCCGCGCTCAGACGCACGCAGGAGCCGCATGGAGGCGCTGGACGCTCCGAGCCGGTTGGCGGCGCGACACGTGTAGTTGCCGTAATGCCGGGCGCTCACGTTGGCGAAGAGTAGCATCGAGCGGGTGCGCTCCGTCTGCACCTTCAGGCCCTCGGCCGCGCCGCTGCTCAGCCTGCGGGGACCCGGGTCAGGGGGCGGGCCGTGACCCCTCGGGGCGCAGAGCCAGGCCCTCGGAGACCCCAGAGCCAGACAGATACACACACACACAACACACACACACACACACACACACACACACACACACAGCCTCCAGTCAAGGATCCCAGGTCACTGCCACCGACGCCCCTCTCCAGGCACCCCTGCCCCCTCCCCGGGACACTGGACTCCCCCGTCTGTAGGGACTCCCGAATCCCGCTGGCCCCAATAGTCTAAAGCGTCCCCGCCAGGTCCTCCGCAACGAGCCGACCTTCTCCCTGAATGGCCCCAGGAGATGGAGGCCCAGCATTCATCCCCGAAGGGCCCAAGCTTCCAGCAAGTCCCCACCAGCTCGCTCTGGGGCCCGCGCACCCATCCCTAAAAGCTGGACACACCCCTCCGTTCTCTACTGAGGACTGTGCGGCCTTCCGCGGGCACCGCCCCTCCCCCTCCCGTCCTCCCGCATCCGCGCCCGCCCCGGGGCTGGCGCCGTCCTCACAGCCTGTCGTCCTTGTACCACTGGAAGTCTGCGGGGGGCACCGCCATGGCCTCGCAGCGCAGGAGGGCGGCCCGGCCCGGGGCCGTGCGGGCGCTGGTCACGTCCGTGATGGTGGGAGGATCTGGTGACGGGCGAGGGTCAGCGGATTCTCCCAGCCCCCAGTCCCCTCCTCCCTCTTTCTCCGGAGCCCAGGCCCCCCAACCTCTCCTCCCTCAGGACCTCTGGCCCGGGGACCCAGGGCCCGCCCATCTTCCGCGCGCAGGGACGGGGACGGGGGTAGGGGTGGGGATGGGGGGATGGGAAGTGGGGAGGAGGGGGGCTCACAGTTGACGGTGACCAGCACGCGGCGGCTGTCAGGCGCTGAGTTAACCCCGTTGTGAGTCACGCATTCATATTCCCCAGCCTGGCCCCGCTGGATGTCGGAAATCTCTAGGATCTCGCCCTCCGAGGTGAAGCCGTCTGTGGAGGTTGGGAAGGGAGGGGGCAGGGCCGGACACAAACACTTAACACGGGACAACACGGGCACAACACGGACACACATCAGCGGGGCAGGCACCGCAGGGCCTGAGTGCCCGGGGCCAATGGGAGATAGGCAGGGCCTGGGGGTGGGGGTGGGTGGGAGGAGCTGGGACCTTCTGCTAGGGGTGGGGCAGGGAGTGAGATTCGGGCTTAGTAACTGGAACTCAGAAGGGAGGGTCCTAGAATTTGGGGGTGCAGGGGATCCAGGGATCTAGGAGCACATGACTCAGATCATGGGGCTCAGAGGACCCTGTGGGGAGGAGAATCTCAGGATCTTGGGGCTCAGAAAGATCCAGGAAATACAGACCCAATGGGGGAGGGTCCTGAGTTCTGGGATCTAGCTCTTGGGGTTCAGAGACTAGGGATCTGGTGATTGGGATCAATAATCTGGATATGTAGGGTCTTATGACAGATCTGGGCTCAGAGAACCTTTGGGACTTAGGGCACCTGGGAAACCAGGACCTTAGACCAGGGTTGTGGGATTCAGATGACCCACTGGGGGAGGATCAGGGATCTGACACCTAATTATTGGATTCTGGAGTCTCAGGGTGTCCAGTGATTGGCATCATTGGCCTCCAAAGACCCAGTGAATGAGGATCTAGAGATCTGGGAACTGGTGGTGAGATCCAGATAAAAAGGGAGATGTCAGATCTGGGAAGTCATGCTCAGGCAGCTTGGGACTATGGGGGTAGCCTAGGGAGTGGTTCTCAGCTTGACCACCAAAATCACCTAAAGGGCTTGTTAAAGCATGGAGATGGTGATGGAGATGGAGATGGTGATGGAGATGGAGATGGTGATGGAGATGGTGATGGAGATGGAGATGGTGATGGTGATGGAGATGGTGATGGAGATGGTGATGGAGATGGTGATGGAGATGGTGATGGAGATGGTGATGGAGATGGTGATGGAGATGGAGATGGAGATGATGATGGAGATGGAGATGGTGATGGAGATGGAGATGGAGATGGTGATGGTGATGGAGATGATGATGGTGATGGTGATGGAGATGGAGATGGTGATGGTGATGGAGATGATGATGGTGATGGTGATGGAGATGATGATGGTGATGGTGATGGAGATGGTGATGGAGATGGAGATGGAGATGGTGATGGAGGTGGAGATGGTGATGGAGATGGTGATGGTGATGGTGATGGAGGTGGAGATGGAGATGGTGATGGAGATGGAGATGGAGATGGTGATGGAGGTGGAGATGGAGATGGTGATGGAGATGGAGATGGAGATGGTGATGGAGGTGGAGATGGAGATGGTGATGGAGATGGAGATAGAGATGGTGATGGAGATGGTGATGGAGATGGAGATGGTGATGGAGATGGAGATGGTGATGGTGATGGAGATGGAGATGGTGATGGTGATGGAGATGATGATGGTGATGGTGATGGAGATGGAGATGGTGATGGTGATGGAGATGATGATGGTGATGGTGATGGAGATGATGATGGTGATGGTGATGGAGATGGTGATGGAGATGGAGATGGAGATGGTGATGGAGGTGGAGATGGAGATGGTGATGGAGATGGTGATGGAGATGATGATGGTGATGGTGATGGAGATGATGATGGTGATGGTGATGGAGATGGAGATGGAGATGGAGATGGTGATGGAGGTGGAGATGGAGATGGAGATGGAGATGGTGATGGTGATGGAGATGGAGATGGTGATGGAGATGGAGATGGTGATGGTGATGGAGATGGTGATGGAGATGGTGATGGTGATGGAGATGGAGATGGTGATGGTGATGGAAATGGAGATGGGGGAGATTTCTAATTGTCTGGTCTGGAGTGGGACCAGGACTGTGCTTTTCTGGCAAGTTCCCAGGTGATACTGATGCTGCCATTTTTGGGAACACACTTTGGGAATTGCTGGGTTGGAGCATCCCAGGTGACCAGGGGGCGGGAATGTGGGTGGGGCCACTGGCCGTGACCTGGCTCAGGCCTTCCAATGGTATAGGGACTTGAGTCCAGGAGAATCCTATGGCTGGTGGGGAAGACACTGCGGATATTGGGGGTAGGGGCAGGGTGGAGCGAGGGGAGGAGGGACAGGGCTGGAATCTAATGGATGATGTGGAGGGTGTGGCCCAGGCCTGGGATGCCAAGTGGTGAAGGCTCTCAGGATCTGAGGTCTGCCAGGGAAGTGAGGGGAGCTGAGTGGGAGGGGCAAAGCAAGTCATCACAAGGGTGACGGGGATCACGGCTGGGGGAACGGAGGGCTCTGGACATCTGGCTAGGGACACAGGGAAACATGGGGCCCAAACTGTGGAGCAGGAGAAGGGCCTTTGGGCCAGGGGTGAGGTCCTCACCTCGAAGTTGCCTCCAGGTGACTGTAGGCTCGGGCCGCCCCACAGCCAGGCAAAGCAGGTTCACGTTGCCCCCCTCATTCACCGTCACAGGCGAGGAGATGTTCACAATGCGGGCAGGGACTTCGGGGGAGGGGAGAGATGTCAGCGACAGGCTAGGTATGGGCTCCCAGGACCCAGGGGTCCAGGCCCCAGCCCCTCCTCCCTCAGACCCAGGGGTCCAGGCCCCCAGCCCCTCCTCCCTCAGACCCAGGAGTCCAGGCCCCCAGCCCCTCCTCCCTCAGACTCAGGGGTCCAGGCCCCCAGCCCCTCTTCCCTCAGACTCAGGGGTCCAGGCCCCCAGCCCCTCCTCCCTCAGACCCAGGGGTCCAGGCCCCCAGCCCCTCCTCCCTCAGACCCAGGAGTCCAGGCCCCCAGCCCCTCCTCCCTCAGACTCAGGGGTCCAGGCCCCCAGCCCCTCTTCCCTCAGACTCAGGGGTCCAGGCCCCCAGCCCCTCCTCCCTCAGACCCAGGGGTCCAGGCCCCCAGCCCCTCCTCCCTCAGACTCAGGGGTCCAGGCCCCCAGCCCCTCTTCCCTCAGACTCAGGGGTCCAGGCCCCCAGCCCCTCCTCCCTCAGACCCAGGGGTCCAGCTGACTTTCCCTGTCTTTCTGTAAGATTTCTCCGGTTTTCCCTTCCTCTGGATCTGGCTTCATGTCTAACTTCTGTCTTCCTCACTCTTTCTCCGTCTCTATCTCTCTCTGCCTTCATCCTATCTTGGCGTTTCAATCTTCTGTCCTGAGTCTCTCTCTCCCCATCTCTATGTTTAATCATTTGTTATTATTATTTTTTTAATAGCTCATTTTACAAATGCTCACCTGTGTTTATGGTGTGGGAAACCCTGTTCTCAGTGATTTGCAAAAATGAGCTTATGAAACCCTCACGGCCACCCTCCCTCTGGGGTAGACGTGGCTGTGTCCAGCAATTCTGACCCATGTGGATGTTTTATATTTTATTTACTACTCATTATTTGTTTACTTAATCTTCACCCAAGGATATCTTCCCACTGATTTTTAGAGAGAGTGGGAGAGAGAGGGAAAGACAGAGAGAAATATCGATGTGAGAGAAACACATCGACTGGTTGCCTCCCACACGAGCAAGGTACGCGCCCTTGACTGGAATTGCAACCGGGACCCTTCCCTCCGCAGGCTGACGCTCTCTCCTCTAAGCCAAACCGGCTAGGGCTGTGGATTTTATTTTATTTTAATCCCACTTGATCATGCCTCTATTATCAGGATGCCAGAGTTTCATTGGCAGGCTTTTTCCTTTTCCAGTGGAGTATACAGTAAAGGAGCCCCTTGCAATTGCTGATGTCTTAGACGTGATGCGTGGGAGGGATCCGAGACCCCTCCTGCTCAGGGCCCCTCAGCTGGTGCTGGTGCCCAGGTTGGAGCCAGGCGGTTGGTCTGGCTCCCAAGTCGGACTTATCCTGGCCCCGCTGGGCTGTCCATATGCCTGGGTTCCCGTCTCCTGGGTTCCCGTCTCTGCGAATGCTCCCTCCCTTCAGCCCGTTTCTGATGCCACGCGAGGCAGCCTCATCCCTCTCTCTCCCTCCTGCCAGCTCTGGGGACCTCCCCAGGCCCCTCTGGCCCACTCTGAATGCTGATGCAGCCTGCCACGCGAGGCCCCTCTGGGCACACCTGACTCATTTCCTCCCTGGGCGCCCGGCGCCTGGCGCTCCTTCCCGGTACCAGCTCTGCACCTGGCTGACGGCTCAGCTCAGACATCATGTCTGGGAAGTCGCCTCTCCTTGGAAAGACACCTCCAAAGGACTGAGAGCCCTGATGGGCTGCTTCTCTATCCTGAGTTTGTAGCAAATGTCTGCACACAGTAGGTGCTCAATAAATGGGGCTAAGCCAGTGAATAGGATCTTCCTGTGAGCACACCTTCCCCTCACCCTGTAGCTCTTCTGCCTTAGACGCTGCCAAGCTAAAGGGCCGCTGTGTGCCTGTCCCTCCCTCCTGGCTGAAATCAGCAAGGGCAGGGCTGTGTCTGCCTCCCCCCGTGGGCGGAGCCTGGACAGCGCTTGCCCCGCGCCGCCTCCCCGCCGCGGCTCACCATGCACGATGAGGTAGACCTGAGTGGTGTAGGGCTGGTGGCGGGTCTGGAAGGAGCAGGTGTAGAGGCCCTCGTCGCCCAGCCCCACCTGGGTGATGAGGATGGAGAACTCCTCGGGCGTGTTGATGAGCAGCCGCACCCGCGGGTCACTGGTCCAGCGGTCGTTGCCCGCGTACAGGATGTTGGAACGGTTCAGCCAGGCCACGCGGGTCACGTGCTCGTCAATGAAGCAGCTGCCGGGAGGCGGAGGGGAGGAAGGTTCTTCTCTCTCCACCACCCCGCCCCCCACTCCCGCCCCCCAAGCCTGGTCCTCCAGGTTCTCCCATCGCAGGGGCTGGGAGGGACTGGGGGAAGGCCCACTACATGTCCAGGTCCCACGGGAGCCCTGCCCTGGGAGGCAGAGGTGACTGTGCCCACTTCACAGGTGGGCGAACTGAGCCCCCGAGAGGGAGAGTTGTGAGCTCAAGTGAGCATGGAGTGGTAGCTGCCGGTTACGAAGTGATTGTTGTGCCAGAGACCCAGAGAGAGGAGGACAGGCACTCTGGGAGAGAGGGACAGAGATGCATCAAGATGAGGGACACAGACCCAGAGAGAGGGGGATAACAATCCAGAGAGAGAGGGTTAGGGGTTCAGAGAGAGGGGAACAGGGGCCCAGAGAGCAGGGGACAGAGACCCAGAGAGAGAGAGAGAGAGACACACACACACACACACACACACACACACACAGACAGGGTCCCAGAGGGAGGGGATAGGGACCCGAGAGAGTGGGGGGGATAGAGACCCAGAGAGAGGGGGGAAAGAGACTCAGAAAGAGAGAGAGAGAGAGAGACCCAGAGGGAGGAGATAGGGACCTGAGAGAGAGAGTGGGGGGGATAGAGACCCAGAGAGAGAGAGGGAGGGGGAGAGAGAGAGAGAGAGAAAGAGAGAGACCCGGAGGGAGGGGACAGGCACCCAGAGTGGGCAGAGGCCGAGGCCTGGGAACTGCGACCCTGGCTTCACTGACTCAGCAGCCACAGTGTGCCGCTCTCTCGCTCGGGGCGGGGGGGGGGGGGGGTGTACAGAACCTTGACTCCCACAACAACGGACACAGTGGTTACCACTCCTCTGCCCGTTTGACGGACAGGGACACCGAGGCCCAGAGTCCGTGCCCTAAGGGCCCCTGCTGACAGGAGGCACGGGCTGTGTCAGGCCGGAACTGTGTTCCCCAGGGGAGGTGAGAGGCAGGACTGCGGCCCGGGGCCCGCACCTGAGGGTGGCATTGTCGCCTTCACACACTGTGTAGTTGTCGGCGGGAGAGCTGAACTCCAGGCTCTGGGACAGCAGCCCTGTGGGTGGGAGGGCCAGCTCAGCACAGCAGGCACTGTGCTTGTGCACTCACACACACGCATGCCCTCACAGACACAGACATTCCCCACACCCACCACACACATGTTCACTGATGACTCCAGAGACACACTCAGAGAGGACACACACAACATGTATCTTCCCACAAGCCCACACTGACTCAGACAGACTGGGACACACAAACCTACACCCTCCAGAGGTACTGAGACCTCCCCCCCCAATCATCACAAACGAACACATATGTGTGCAAGGCACATGTACACCAAACACACATGTTCACACATATACATTCACAGATACTGTTTACAGAGACACACACATATACACAGAGACAGGTATGTATACATGTATAGACACACGTGTGCGCGCACACGTGCACACGTATGCACAGGCATACATGCGTATTCACAGTGAAGAGACACATGCACAGATTAAAAATGCATAGATACATATACATGGGCAGACACACATACACAAATGCAACGAACACATCCACAGATACACACATACACACATAGATGGACATGGGCACACATATTCAGATGCACAAATACACAGATACACACATACACACAGAAGCATATACCTATGCAACCAACACATGCAGACACACACGTGAGCACATTAATTCGGAAATACATGGAAACACACATCTATGGGGCTGGCTGCATGCACCAAACACCCATGCATGTGCACATAGATATATAGACACAGATGCATGCACACACACACACACACACATATCTAACACAAACACACAAACACACCCTTAGGCATGGTGCACAGCCACACACAAACCTTTGCAGACACACGAGTCTGCACAGACACCCCCGTGTGCCCCTGCTCACCCGGACGCACTCTTGCGGGCACAGGCCCATGCCTGCCTGCACACTCCAGTGCAGCTTGTGGGCCCCATTGCCCGGCAGGGCCCCCACCCCCACCCATTCATCTCTCCGTGGACCGTGGCCAGCGGGCTGGACCGGAGCCAGGAGTGGGGGCTGGGCCAGTGGAAGCGGCCGGATGGAGATGCACCAGGCTGGGGAGAGGAGGCAGCCGGATGACCTTGGACGCTGGGGAGGGAGGGCCCTGCCCTGCCCCGGGATGAGGAGCTAATTAATCTGATGAGTTAATTGCCCGTGCTGCCCCAATGACTCCCGAGGGCCAGCTCCATCAGCAGCCCCTCAGGATAGGGCTGGGGCAGAGCCAGCACAGTGGGCAGCCCCTCACCCAGTCCTCACCCAGGCCCTCCTGGATGGAGGGAGGGGCCCTCCCGCCCCAGCTGTGCAGAGTGGACAGTGCCACACACAGCCCTGGGAGCAGCAGGAGGCGGCCAGCAGATGGACCTGCACAGGGACACACACAGCCACCAGGCCCAGGAAACAGCCCACACTGGGTCACATGAATGGCGACGGGGCCTGCCCAGGGCCCCCCTCAGGGTGACAACACCGGGACACACCCAGCGGAAAGGAAAGTCGTTAGAAAAGGCAAGTCTTTCTCAGGAGCACCCCTGTGGCCACAGTCAGGCCCAGCAGGGACAGCCCCGGGCCAAGCTGCATCACACCCTGAGTCACCTCCCCCCGCCCCCATGTACAGAACAGCACAGTTACTCTGACACCAACCGCCTCCCACATGCAGGTGCAAAGTCTACACAGTCACAGCTCTACCGAGGGGGCCATCATTACACACACACACACACACACACGGCCTAGTCCTGTGTGACACCTCCAGCCCCAGGGCCATGCTCACCCCCCCCACCCCCAATCTGGAATGGCGTGCATGAAGCTACAGCCTGTGCAATGTCACAGCCACATCGTCACAGCCTCTGAACTTCAAAGGGGCCGCTCTGGGCCAAGGATCAGGCGCACATAGTCACGCTGTCACCTACAATCAGATCACACATGGCCACACACACAGGATTTGTCACACATGTCCTGGGCAGGGCCTCTCCACTGCGGCACCTCTGGCCCAGCTGGAGGATTCCTCATTGTGGGGCCGCCCTGCCCAGGGAAGGAGGTGCTCATGCTCAGCACTCTGGCCTTGACCCCCTAGACGCCAGTAGCTCCTCCCACCGCAGGGTAGGGACAACCAGAAATGCCTCCAGTCATTGCTAAATGCCGCCTGGGGAGCACCCCCCCTCCCTTAACAGCGACTGTCCCAGTTTAAAGGAGGGGAACCCAGCCTGGGTTAGGGAGGGAGCTGTCCAAGGTGCCACGCAAACTGCGAGGGCACCAGGGCTCCCCGCTCAGCCCCACTCCAGCCAGGAGCCACTGCGGGAGCTGCGCCCACACACCAGGGCTCTGGGGTGAGGAGCAGACCCCACACCAGCAGCCAGGACTCTGGGCAAATGTCCTGGCAGACAGAAGTATGGACAGAAATACAAACAGACAACCGCCTTGCTGGAGGGGGGTCTTTCCAATGCACAGAGCTGCCCGGCCCCTCCCGTGGCTCCCTGCTGCCATCGGGACAGAGCCCAGCCCCTCAGCCCGGTGTCGGGCCCTGGTGCCCCTCTCCGGCCCGGCCTCCGGCAGTGCATGTGGGGCCCAGCCTGGTCCATCCCTCCGTTTCATGGTTTCCCATCAAAAGCTTCTCCTTCTTCAGGGACCTGCTGTAGCGGGGCCTCTCCTGGGAGAGATGGCGAACCTGGGTCAGGGTCAGCTGCCTCCCGGGCAGGAGCTGGGGCAGCCCATCTCTGTGTCCCCAGTGTGGCCAGCTCGGGGCCTGGCAGAGGGCAATCCCAAGTTTCATGGGGGCAGAGCCCGGGTCTGACTCAGGCCCGTGCCCCCAGCATCTCCCAGCACGTGGTCTGGTCCCGCAAGGCTTGGGGAAATAGTTGCTGAACGAGTGGGAGAATATATGTGGATGCCTGCAACATGCTTCGCCAACTCTTGAACTCCTACTCATTCTTCAGGACTCAAACTCAAATGCCCCCTCCTCCCAGGAGGACCTCCCTGACTGCCCACAGCAGAGAGCCCCCACTCCATAATGGGTAACGTTGACTCCGCTGCCACAGTGTCCCTCACCTGACCAGGAATTAATTCCCTGAGGGCCCGAATCTTGGCCGCATTCCCCAGAGGTGGGCTTCGCTTAGAGCAGGGAACTGTTCATAGAGGGAATAGGTGGTCTCCAGAGACTGGATAAGAAAGCTCCGAGGAGCCTGTGCTGGGACATCAACACCATTTCCTGTCTGGGTGACCACCCCGCCCCACCCCTCCCACCACACACACACACACACACCAGTTTGAGTCTCAGTTTCCCTGTCTGTAAAAGAGAGGAAAATAGCCCAGCTGGGTGTGGCTCCACGGGTGAGTGTCCACCCAGGAACCAAGAGGTCACGGTTTGACCCCCAGTGGGGGGGCATGCAGGAGGTAGCTGATGGATGATTCTCTCTCATCATTGATGTTTCTATCTCTCTCTCCCTCTCCCTTCCTCTCTGAAATCAGTAAAAATATACTTAAAGACAGATGAGAGAGAGAGAGAGAGAGAGAGAGTTCTTCCCTCTGAGGGCTTTTGTGAGGGAGTCCCCAGGAACATAGTGGCAAAATGTCTGGCTTGGCGCTTAGCACGCATAAAGGGCCCGTAAATGCTCACTATTCCAAAGCCACACCGACTGCTCTCCCTGGTCCAGGGTCAGTCTCCCTCGGGTGGGGAGGGGGAAGGGCAGGGCCCAGCTGGGTTGTGGTTGCTCTGTGCCCAGCACCCTCCCGAGTTGGTGACCATTCAGCTGCCCCGTCAGCCCTGACACTAGCATTTAGCAGGCACCTGCAAGAGCGGACGGGGGAGCTGGGTGGCCCGGGTTCCAAGCCCAGCTCTGCCTCAGTGTTGCACAAGCTCCTCCACCTGCCTGGGACTCAGTTTCCCCACCTGTGAACAGGGATGATCGTCGTGCCTTCCTTATCGGGTGGGTGGTGCTGGGGGAGGGGGAGGACATGAGGTCATTCAAGGGTGAGCCGGCGGGTTAAGTGCCCGCCAGCAGCTGCTCCGTGGGGTAATTAGGGGGCAGGTGCCAGCCTGTCTGGGGGTCCAGTAGTGACCGGAGGGACCACCTGGGTCACAGCCGGTCCAAACTAGCAGCCCCCATGCCTGTTTGATAAATCAAGGGGCGAAGGTGGCCGGTGGGCGAGTTCCCCTCCCCGAGACAGAAGGGGATTTCTAACCAGCTGGGTGACCTTGAGTTGGAGATAAGACCCTCCTTTCGAGCCTGGAAGGAACTTTGCTAAAATTAGGGCTTAACAATGAGGGGATGCGTGGATTTCACAGTCCTGGGGACCCACAGGTAGGGACCCCGAGGCCCAGGAGTGTGTGTGAGCCCGGGGAGGGTGGTGGGGCGGGGGCACATTGGGAGGGGGTTTGTGGCTCTGGCAGGGAAGAGGGTGAGAGGGAGGGTGGCCTCCCTATACCGAAAAGCGCCTCCCCCCCTCCCCCCACCCTCTTTCTCGTTGCTGACCATGGAAGTCCAGGGGCCTTCCTACTACGGATGCCCAGAGCCTGAACGCTGAGCCTAGACCCCCGGAAATTTCCGCTGGCTCCCGCCTTTGCCCCTGGAGTTCTCGGGGGTCTTTGGAAGGCTGGCTTCCCCGCTCCTTTCCGTCTCAACTGCTCACGTGGCCAACTAACTCATCCCTAATTTTCCTCTCTCACCCATCACTCTCTGAAATGACCCATATTGACTTGCTGGCTTGCTTTTAGATTTTTCGTTATTTGATCTCTCTGGGTCCCAGGAGGACCTCCGTTCCGCTCCGCGAGGGCCGTGACTCCGCCTGGCTGTGCCTGTGCAGACCCAGTGCCTGGAACAGACTGTGCTCAGTCAGTATGTGCTACGTGAAGGCATGAGGCCGAGACCGCGGTCCAGACAAGCAGGGTGGGCCCTGGTCCGCATGGCTGGGCCCGCCCTGCCCTCTATGTCTAATACGGAGAAAAAAAAATTAAAGGCAAAAAGTGAAAGCTAGAACAATATTTAAAATGCCAAGAAGTCAAAAAATGCCAACGGCAGAGAAGCGGGCTTAGCTGGTCTCCATCACGTAGCACTTTGGGTGTCCGACGGTGTAAGGGGGAGGGGGTGGGGCCAGGACACCCTCTAGAGGACTGGTAATCTGCCCGCATTCCCCCTGTAATTTGGAAAACGGAAGAGAGGAGACACAATTTTGTGTCTCTCCCAGGAGCTTTTTCTCAGGGAGCCCCAACTCTGTCAGTGGGTGGGCAGGTGGGGCTGGCTGTCTGCCTCCTGGTTCTGTGTCAGCTCCCGCCCCCCTCCCCCCGACACACACCCCAGCCCCCAGTTCTCAGATGGGGAATCCAAGGCCCAGAGGTGGGCAGGCACTTGGCCTGGGTCATAAGCCTCCTCCTGGCTCCACTAAGCTCCCAGCCCCGCAGGTGTCAGCACCAGGAAGTCCGGGGGCAAGAGAAGTGAAAAGTGGGAAGTTACTTTGAGAGGAGAAGGAGAGAGAGAGGGTGGGAGGAGATGAAGGGGGAGGGAAGGGAGTGAGGGGAGGAGAGGGAGGAGGCGGGAGACAAGGAGGTGTCGGGGACCAAAGGGGATGTGAATCCCCAGAGGTGAACCAGGCCCAAGGCTCTGGTGGGAGAGCCAGGAAGGGACGGAGAGGGGAGGCACTGGGAGTGGGTGACAATGGGGGGCATTGCCAGGGGCAGGAGGGACCGAGGTGAGATTGTGCTGAGACCAGCAGGGATGGAGAGACAGACAGGGAATGGGAGCCAGGGAGCCCCGGAAATGGCTGGAACGCCTAGAGAGACACAAAGAACAAGTGACAGAGATGGGCAGACAGAGGCGGGGGCAGTCAGCCAGCTAGCCTGTCAGACCTGCCCCAGGGAGGGACCGATGCTGGGCCCAGCTGGCCCCTGACCTGCGGCCGTGAGGGCTGGCTGACCCCTGACCTGCGGCTGTGAGAGCTGGCTGACCCCTGACCTGCGTGCACAGAGCCCTGCTGGCGCCACCACCCTGCTGGCGTGGCCGTGGGCGGCTGCAGGTGCCCGGCCAGGTGCGCTCGCCTTGGCCTCAGTGACTGTTTATGGGCTGAGCCAGACCCGGGGTGTGGGGGTAGGAGGCGGGGAGGGCGGGGGGAGCAGCTGCCCGGCTGAGACTGTTGGGGGCTCTAGGCTGTCCCTGACTGTGTGTCCCTGACTCTGTGACCCTTGTTTGGAGGCAGAGCTGGGGGGCGCGGGGGGGGGGGGGGCGGGTTCCAGAAGCCCTGAATTAACCCTGCCTCCCTGCTCGCCCCTCCCTCCTCAGGGGCATCTGCCAGGCCACCTGAGTGGCAGCCCCCACTGGGAGGACACAGGCTCCAGCTACACGTCCTCTATCCAGACACTGCCCCGTGCACCCCCTGCACCCCTTCCACTCTCCCCTCCCTGCTCCACAGGCCAGCCCCCAGCCCCCTTCCCCACGGGAGGGCTGACATTCACCCATGACCCGTGTTAGCACTTCCTCCCTTCTCAGTCTGCCCTTCTCTCATCCCCCAGTCCCGCTGGGAACCAGGAGCTCCCACCTCTGAGTCCCCAGCCCAACTTCCTGGATCCCCTTCCCCCACATAACTGCACCCCCAAATACCACACTTCCCCCAACCGACAGGACCCAGCTGGGAGGCCAGCCCCCACCCCTGCCTGCCAGGTCCTGGGACTGAGGTCTTGGGACACCTTGGCCCTCCTCACACTGACCCCGGGAAGACCCCATCCCCCACCTTTGCCCACACACTCCAGCCCCGGCCCTCGGGCCAGGACCCCCACAGGGCCCTCTCCTCGCAGGGAACGACCACCGACGGGGCATCCCCCTACCCCGACGCCCCAACTCAGTTCAGAGATTCTGCCCGGGGACCCTTACTTCGGCGTCGGACCCCCTCCCTGATCCGCGGCCGCACATCCCGCCCCCCGCCGGGGCCAGTGTCCGCGACCCTCGGTCGCCCCGCCACCTCCAGGCCCAGGCTCGTGCCCCAGAACCGGACCACCCCCGGGCACCGATCCAGGCGTCCGAGGACCCCTTTGCCAGCCCCGGGAGGCACCCGCGCCCGGCCCCAGACCTCGGCATCCGGGGGCGACCCCTTCCCCACCCGCGGATGCAACCCTCCAGCCCCGTCCCCGCCCGGGACCCGGCGCCCGGACCCCCGCCCCCGGCGCTGCGGTACCTCGGCTGATGACGGCCAGGCCGGCCAGGGCGGCGGCGGCGAGGAGCCGGAGCCGGGCCCCGGGCGCAGGGGGGGGCATCGCGGCAGCGGCGGCGCGGAGGGGGAGGGGAGAGGGGGGGCCGTCCCGGGGCGCGCGAGGCCTGGGGGGAGAGGGGGAGGGGGAGGGGACCCCGCCAGCGGCTGCACCGGCCCGGGGGGGCGGCGGGGGCGGGGGAAGGGGCTGGGGGGGCGCGACGAGGCGGCCGGAGCTGCTGCAGACCCGGGGAGGGGGGCGGCGCTGACGGGCAGGAAGACCGACCAATCAGGGCGAGCGGGGGGCCGGGGAGGCGGGGCCGAGGGGGGTTGCTTGTGGGAGGGAGAGGCCTTTGTTACTGCGGCCCGGCCCCTACCCCCTCCCGCCCCCGGCGTCCCCACGTCCTCCCCCCTCGATCCCCAGAACCCCGGGCCTGAGACACTTCTCCTGAAGCCCCTCCCTTCTGCTTCAGGTGCAATGTCAGCCTCCTTCGGACCCAGGAGTCCAGGCCCCCAGCCCCTCCTCTCCCGGACCCAGGAGTCCAGGCCCTCAGCCCCTCCTCCCCCGGACCCAGGAGTCCAGGCCCCCAGCCCCTCCTCCCTCGGACCCAGGAGTCCAGGCCCCCAGCCCCTCCTCCCGCGGACCCAAGGGTCCAGGCCCCCAGCCCCTCCTCCCTCGGACCCAGGAGTCCAGGCCCTCAGCCCCTCCTCCCCCGGACCCAGGAGTCCAGGCCCCCAGCCCCTCCTCCCTCGGACCCAGGAGTCCAGGCCCTCAGCCCCTCCTCCCTCGGACCCAGGAGTCCAGGCCCCCAGCCCCTCCTCCCTCGGACTCAAGGGTCCAGGCCCCCAGCCCCTCCTCCCTCGGACCCAGGAGTCCTGGCCCCCAGCCCCTCCTCCCTCGGACCCAGGAGTCCTGGCCCCCAGCCCCTCCTCCCTCGGACCCAGGAGTCCAGGCCCCCAGCCCCTCCTCCCTCGGACCCAGGAGTCCTGGCCCCCAGCCCCTCCTCCCTCAGACCCAAGGGTCCAGGCCCCCAGCCCCTCCTCCCTCGGACCCAGGAGTCCTGGCCCCCAGCCCCTCCTCCCTCGGACCCAGGAGTCCTGGCCCCCAGCCCTCTCTTCCTGTGGGACATAGTTCAGCTTCTCTACTTTCATGAATAACATTGACTTTAGGAAAGAAATTTCCTTCTTCCTTCCATCCCAACTCACCCCCAGGAGAACAAGAGAATGGGCCGGGGTACTGGGGGACCTGATCTGGGGGCTGGGAATGGCGAGGAGATGGCTGTCCAAGGCTTAGGTGCAAAAAACTCTGTTTACTCATTCTTTTAGGGGGCCTGGCTGTGTGACCTTGGACAAGTCACTTCTCTTCCCAGAACCTCAGGGTCCTGCCCTGCTGGTTGGAACCCCCACCATCCCCGGGGATTACCAAGGAGAATGAGGAAGACCCTGGGAGGGGTAAACTCTGCCCAGCACACCAACAACCTCTAGTTTCTCCCTCCTCCTGGCCGGACTATGCGCCCATTTCCAGGTATAGTCCTCCCTCCTGGCCCCCAGGAGAAGTGTCCCCGTCCCGTCCCGCCCTCGTATAGGCCTCTGAGAAGTCTCCGAGCCTGCTCCATGTCTGGGGCAGCTGGGGGCTGGAACGTTTAAAGTCGCACTGGGCTGCCACCTTCTCCCCAGGTATGGCTGCTCCGACCCCAGCAGCCAACGCCCTCCCAGCCCCCACACTTGTCACTTCCTTAGTTCAATGATCCCGGAACATCGCCCCACACCACTGCCTGCCCTTCTTTCTGTTCCTAGGAAAAGCCAAACTTACTTCTGCCTCAGGGCCTTTGCACATGCTGTTCCCTCTTCTGCAGTGCTCTTCCTGCCAGACTGGCACGAGACTATCGTTGAGGTCTCCCCTCTAAGAAGGCTTTGCTGATCCTGGCTGCTCCCCAGTGGCTTTCTGTCCTACCTTGGGTTTGCTTTCTCCATGGCATTTCCCATTCCCTTATTTCACATGGAATTCACATGTGTATTTTCAGTCACCCCCTCTCCCCCACCACGCCCCACTTCCAGAATGTAAGCTTTGCTCAGGCTGAATTTTGTGGGGGCTGCCGAGGCACCTGGAGCGCCCTTCCCTTCGACGCCCAGGGAACGTCCTTACCGTCCACACCCACGCCTCTGCCCAGTATCTGGGGATTCCATCTGCGCTTGGCAAGGGGTTTGCCTTCTGAGTGGAGACACCTCCTTTGGCAGGACGTGGGGGTGGAGAGAGGGTGTCCCTTCCCATCTCTGGGCTTCCAATCAGATTTGCAAATGAGAGGCTCTTCTTGGACCCTGCTGCTTTTGAAAAACAAGGCTTTAATTACCAGCATGTTCGAATCCAGACATCACACTGAACTCTGAATCTCTGGATTCTCCCAAGAAAGAAAAAGGTCACAAGATCTGGCAATAGAGTCCCCGTTCCTGCGGGGAGGTGCGGGAGGTGGGGGAGGAGCGGGAGCAGGGTTGGCTGCCGCTGGGCGCCCCCTGCAGGTGGGCACCTGCTCTCCAGGCGGCCAGCCTCAGCGCTCCTTTTGTTACCGGCCTCGCCCTGTGGGGTTTTGAGGTTGCAGACCTTGCACTAGAGTCACAGGAGGTCAGGAGAAGAGGACCAAGGAGGGGGACCGGGGACCTCGGAGTCAGGGGTCCTGAGCAGGGCACAGACTTGCTGTGTGGCCTGAGGCGTTGGGAGCCTGTTTCCCTGTGTGCAGAGCAGAGCGTGGAGGATGAGGTCTCAGGAGCCCCAAGGCCCCCACAGAGACACCTCTGTTTGTTTGGTTTGGTTTTGCTTTTTCGGTGTTTCAGCCCTTCCTTGCGGCACGCTGAGGCTGGGTTGGATGGCGGTGGCCCACGGCTGCGGGAGGGTCACTGTCACTTCGGGTTCACAGTGCCCTCTGCGGCCTCTGCACCAGCCATAGTCCGTTCCTGTGCTCCAGGGGCAGGGAGTGGGCACGTTGGACGTGGCTGACAGGAGGCCTGCCTCGGAGGCCTCGGCTGAACCGGGGAGTGCCTAGCTGGCCTCTCATCTTACTCTGAGATGGAGTCCCCCCCCCCCCCCCCCCCCGCCCTGTTCTGCAAGTTTGCGCTGGTCCGACTAGGAGGTGGCTCTACAATGTCTGTGAGCCACGCTTTTGTCACATCTGTCCTGAGAACCAGATTTGGGCGTCCCTCCCCCAGCAATGGAGGGACCCAGCCAGCTCCTGAAAGCCTCTGTACGGGCTGAATTGTGTCCCCCCAAAGTTATACGATGAAGCCCTAACCCCAGGACCTCAGAATGAGACTGTATTTGGAGGCAGGACCTTTGAAGGGAGAATTAAGATAAAATGCGGCCATTAGGGTGGGCCCTACTCCAAAAGGGCTGATTTCCTTAAGAGTAGGACCCAGACGCACAGAGAGGGAGGGGACCATGTGAGGACACAAGAGAGAATCTGGCCATTTGCAAGCCAAGGAGGGGCCTCGGGGGAGCCCACCCTGCCGACACCTTCATCTCAGACTCACCCTGACCTCACCGGAGTCCAGGATCATGGAAAACTACCTTCTGTTGTGTAAACCACCTGGTCTGTGGACCAAGGTTCGAGCAGCCTGAGCTCCCTTCCTAGCATTTCCTCTTCTCCCCAGCAGGGCAGTGGTGCCCGGACAGGACCGTGTGGCCTCCTCTGGGGGCCAGGGGCTGGGCTTGGGGCTGGGCTGCCATAAGGGGAGCTCAGCTTGGAGGACAGGCTGTTGAGGCCCAGCCCTGGTTCTCTGTGCTGGCCGCCAGGCCTTGGAATGAGCTGGGGGCCAGCCCTGGGGGCCAGGGCGGAAGGGTCCAGGGGGCTGGGGCGTCTCTGTTTCTAAGGAGCGCTGGCGGAGGGCCGCAGCAGTGTAGCCGCCTGGCTGGTGGACGGCCTGGACTCCAGCCGCTCCAGGGCCTTGTCTCCAGCCCAGCTAAGTGAGGTGGCGTCTTTAGTCTCCTTGGCTGTTTCCGGCTCCTCCAGCAGCTCCTCCAGCAGCTCTGGCTTCTTGAGGATCAGGGCCTCCTCCTCCTTGGGGATTTGATGCTTCACCCACCTCTTAAGAATCCTGATTCTAGGCAACAAACCTTGTGGTTAATGCTGTGATCAGTCTCCCCCTGCCGCCCCTGCTTCCCCTTACCAGACAGCCCTGGGGTGGAAGACTGAGCTTTCCTCCATTTGTGGGCTGTGACCAGCCCTCCCCTCCCTTCATCAGACAGGGGCACCAATACCCACCTTTTGGCCTGGACCCTCTTCCCAGCCTCTTTCCGGGCCTCCTGCCCCAGAGCTGTCCCTGCCCCTCCCTTGCTCAGTCTTCTCAGAGCTCCAAGAGCGCCCAGGACAAAGTCTCAGTCCTCCCACCTGGTGGCCCTTCATGACTTCATCTTCCTTCTGTTTCCCTCCCAGCCTCCTAATGTCTTCTTAAAATAGATATATTCTTATTGATTCCAGAGAGGACGGGAGAGGGAGAGAGAGCGACGGACACATCAATACGATGAGAGAGAGCATCATCAGTCGGCTGCCTCCTGCATGCTCCCCACTGGGGATCGAACCCGCAACCTAAGCATGTGCCCTGACAG
This sequence comes from Corynorhinus townsendii, assembly GCA_026230045.1. Lineage (NCBI taxonomy): Eukaryota > Metazoa > Chordata > Mammalia > Chiroptera > Vespertilionidae > Corynorhinus > Corynorhinus townsendii. The sequence continues at coordinate 47,977,306 of JAPDVU010000011.1, read as the reverse complement.
GGAATTGAACCATGACCTCCTGGTTCATAGTGGACGCTCAACCACTGACCTATGCTGGCTGGACAGCCTTTTAATGTCTTGATTTGAGTACAGTGGGCTTCTTTTCTTGGACAAATCTTTGTTGGTATCTCTCTTCTTTCTCTTAATACTGGAGGCCCAATGCATGAAATTCGTGCACGGGTGGGGTCCCTGGGCCTGGCCAGCGATCAGGGCCAATCAGGGCCTTCCCGCTGGTTGCTGGCTGCAGGCCGGGGCCTGCCAGATGGGGAGGGACCACAGCAGGTTGGCCAGCCATGGGAGGTTGGCTGTGGGAGTGCACTGGCCACCTACATTGAGCATCTGCCCCCTGGCAGTCAGTATGCGCCAGAGTGACCAGTTGTTCTGGTCACTCTGGCATTCTGGTTGCTCAGGCTTTTATATGTAGAGATTTCTGGGATGTCTGTGCATATCAGTGCACAGAGTGCTTCCTCCATCGATACAGCTGTGTAGTGTCCTGCTGTGTGGGTGTGCCGTTGATTACCCTGGCAACTGCATGTTCCCCCTGCTTGGCCCAGGCTGGTTCTTCCAGAGCAGTTTTAAAAAGTAACTGGGGGTTTATTTGTATTTGGCTATGGTGAGGCCCATAGATCAGGAGACAACTGCCATTGAACAGGCAGTTACAGCCCTAGCTGGTTTGGCTCAATGGATAGAGTGTTGGCCCGAAGGGTCCTGGGTTTGATTCCGGTCAAGGGCATATGGCCAGGTTGTGGGCTTGATCCCCAGCAGGGGGCAGCTGATCAATGATTCTCTCTCATCAGGGGTGTTTTCATGTCTCTCTCTCTCTCCCTTCCTCTCTGAAATCAATAAAATATATATAAAAAATGAAAAAGAAAAGACAGTTACAATTCCCAGAAGAGTGGTCATGCCGTGCCACGCAAGGTCACACAGGGAGGCACCAGGGTCGGCCAGGAGGTGCAAGGAGTAAGGAGGAACTGTGGCTAGGAGCTTTCCATGGGAACGAACAAGGCAGGGTAAGCAGACTTTGGATAGGCTCATCAAAGCACCTCGCCCACCCGTGTGAGCATGGCTATTGGCCCAGGATGGGCCTGTGTCTCTAGCAGGGACCACCAGCATCACTACTGGGATCGCTCTATCACCAAGAGAAAGACAGGTTCTCTCTCAGCTGGTCGCTAAGTTAGGAGGATGTGCACTCGGGGCTGCTGGGGGCCATCCTGCCCCCGAGGTGGAGAGAACCTCCAGAAATGGGGACATCATTTGCATGCCTGGATCCAGTCAGGCCTGAAGTACAGATACTTCCTGTTGTGGGCCGAATTGTGTCCCTCCCCTCAAATCCATATGTGGAAGATCCAACACCCAGCACCTCCGGATATAACTATTTGGAGACAGGGCCTTTAAATGAGGTCCTATGAATGGGGCCTACTCCGTATGACTGTACAGTTGACCCTTGAGCAATGCGGGTTTGAACTGTGTGGGTCAATCGAAATCTGCATATAAGTGAAGCCACACACCGTTCAAACCTGTTGTTCAAGGGTCAACTGTACTTGGAGATGGTGATTAACTGGAGTTTTAATCCAATAGGACAGGTGTCTTTATAAGAAGAAGGAGAGACAGCAGGGGCATGTGTGCAGAGAGGAATAACCATGTGAAGAGGCAGCCAGAAGCTAACCATTTACAAGCCAAGGAGAGAGGCCTTAGGAGAAACCTACCCTGCTGACACTTAAATCTTGGACTTCCAGCCTCCAGAGCTATGAGAAAACAAGTCTCTGCTGTTTAAGTCCGACACTTAACATGTGGTCCACATGTTCCGGTGGCAGATTAAAAGATGGCTACAGATTTTTGGTGCTCCTCCCATGGAGAGCTAGCATCTGTTTCCTCTTCCCTTGAATGTTGGCCAGCCTATGACTGTCAGAATATGGCGGAAGTGATGCTCGGTCAATTCCAGGCCTCACTGTAAAGACGACTGGCCATCAGCCTTGGAAGAGATGAGAGGCCCTGAGGCTACAGGGAAAGGGACAGGGGTCCAGCTGGGCCCAGCCTTATGGCTGTCCCCCAACAAAATGCAGGGCATGTGAATGAAAGCATTCTGGACCCTCCTGCACAGCCCAGCTGCTAGCTGAATTCTACACCAGGTGACATCAGTGATGCCAAGGGAAGCAGAAGAATCATCCAGCTGGACCATACCTGAACTCCTGACCCATGAAATTAACACTAAAATGATCATTGTTTAAAGTCACCAAGTTCTGGGGGTAGTGACAAAGCAACCGATAACCAGAACTGTTCTCTTTTTCCTTGAACTTGTAGTGTTCTGCTCTTTTTTTAAAAAAAATTTTTTATTTTTTATTTTTTATTGATTTCAGAGAGGAAGGGAGAGGGAAAGAGAGATAGAAACATCAACGATGAGAGAAACTCATTGATCGGCTGCTTCCTGCACACCCCCTCCTGGGGATTGAGCCTACAACCTGGGCCAGGAATTGAACCATGACCTCCTGGTTCATAGGTCAATGCTCACCCAGTGAGCCACGCTGGCCGGGCAAGAGTTCTGCTCTTACTGCTCACAATTGGAACCGTCCTGTCTAATGCGACTTGTCTCCCTCAACTGCCAAGGGGCCGTTATCCCCCCAAACAGTTCCACCTCTGAAACTTTCAGTCCCAATATCTCACGATCTGTGTAGTTCTATTCCCTCAAGTTTTCTTGTGCTTGCCTTCCACTCTGGTGTTCCTGATCTTTGATCTCACAGGTGGACGCTTCATTCCCAAGACAACACATGCTCCAGCATCTACCTCGGTTTCTCTTCCTTCCCTACCCCAGTGGGTAAATGGTTACCTGCTGTAAGGGCTCTCTCCCTCTGGTCTCCTTGCCTCCCTCGCCACCCATATAATCAGCCTTTGATAACACTCTGCCTACAAGGATCCAAACCTGGATCAATGCCACCACCTATTCTTTATCTCCCATTAACCATGCCTGGGAGGAAACGTCCCCCAGTAATGACAGGTGGTTTCATAGACAATTAATAAGCCCCAGTCACCATCGGCTCTTCACTGCTGCTCACTAACGGTCTTCCTTGTCATTGTACAGATCCCATTTATTCCCCTCAGTGGCTATTGCAACCACGCCTAACACCATCTTCTTCAATTCCCTACTCCTTACCCCTGCTCTGACCCACATCACCTTCAGCAGATGGCTCTGCCAAAGTCCTTTGCTGTGAAAGGAAGACACTTGGTAGGAAAGCATCACCCCACCCACCCAGCTAAAGATGAACAAGAGGGATACAGAACATCTGCTCTTGGGTTTTGAGAATAAGGATAACTGACTGCTTCAGACCATGCCACTTTGGTGCTGGAGAGCAGATGGCAGTGGATTGAAGAGTGTGACGGTGATGAGGATCCGGAAATGGGTGTAAGCTATTCTCTCAAAACAAAATATCTGGTCCAGCTGGCATGGCTCAGTGGTTGAGCGTTGACTGACCTATGATGCAGGGCACAGGCCTGGTTCACAGGCTCGATCCCCAGTGTGGGGCGTGCAGGAGGCAGCCAATCAAGGATTCTCTTTCATCATTGATGTTTCTACCTCTCTCTCCTTCTCCCTTCTTCTCTGAAATCAATAAAAATATATTTAAACAAACAAAACAAAACATTTGATGGTATATAGAGGGAGTCTGTGGGGCTCAGGTGGGAAAGATTTGGGCATGTTTATATTATCCTTCAGAGAAAGAGCCAGTAAAAAAAGAATGATTGAAAATTTAGGGGAGAGAAGGGATGATTAATCAAGTGTGGAGGAGATGGATTCCCAAGCAAAGGAGGTGGGGCTAACCTCAGAGAGGAAGAGGAATGCCTCTTTCTCTGAGGAAGACCAGGAGTGAATCATTAGCACCGATGGCAATAGCTTTGTAGGTGTTGGGAGTTGCTTTTTTCCTGTTAAGTATAGGTAAAACTTGCTGTTGAGAGTGAGAGGGGAAGGAGTTAAGGGGGCTGTGGAAAAAATAAGCTAATTTATAATACTGACAGAGTACTAGGTTGGAGAGGGCTGACCAGGGATAAGCTGAAGCAGTTCTGGGAAGTACTGATGCTCTGTCCCCACTTAAGGATGGAAATATTGAAGGGATAGGGTTCCCTTAGTATCTTCCTTGTATGGACCTTTTAACTTAGTACTTGTTTACTTGTATATATCCCTGGAAAATACAAAATTACAGAGTAAGAAAAAAAAGGATTGAAAGAAAGTTTGACAAGTATCTTATGAGAACCCCATAGTGAAAGGGAAGGGCAGAGGCAATATATAAAGAACCAAAGATTGAGAATTTTTCAAAATTTATAAAAGACACAAAAACACAGATTAAAGAGGCCCCAAAATATAAATAACAGCAAACAAATGAACATTAAAAAGATATCCGCACTTAGTCATATCAGGGTGAAAGCATTATTAGTGTGAATACCCCGAAGCTCAGATGGCCATGGGAGACATTAAAAGGTACCCAACCCAGGTGCCAGGGAAGGCTTCCTAGAGCTCATGATGGAAGAGCTATGAGCTGAGGACTAAATGATGAATAAACATCGGCCAGGTGAGAGGAGGGAACAGAAATGGGAGACTAAGTGTAGGGAGGCTCACCAAGCAGAAGTCACAATACAGCTTAAGAAGTTTCAACAACATGATTAACTAACTTGATTTAAAGCATCTATCTATCTATCTATCTATCTATCTATCTATCTATCTATATCACTGAATTCAACAAGTGTAGAATACACATTATTTTCAAACTGACATGGAATATTTATAAAAAACAAAAAAAAATTGTGCCAAATAAAAAAAACAACAACAAAAAACTGAAATCATGCATTGTATATATTCTCTGAACTTACTAGACTTAAGCTAGAAATAAAGAAATGAGGGTTATTAGAAAGTACTGATATATCTAAAAATACCATTGGATCAAAAACTCATAATGGAAATTAAAATGTTTTAACTAAGTGGTAATCAAATATTTTATATCAAAATTTGTGAGATGCAGCTAAAGTTATTCTTAGAGGAAAATTTATAGCCTTAAAGGCAAATATTGGAAAAGAAGAATGACTGAATTTAATAATACAACCCATAGCAAGAGGGTAGACACAATAGAATAAACTGGAGGAATTATAAGGAAGTACATAAAGAACAAAAATAAGTCCCCGCCAGTGTGGCTCAATTGGCTGAGCATCATCCATGCAACAAGAGGTCACTGGTTCGATTCTGGGTGAGGGCACATACCCAGGTTGTAGGCTTGACCCCCAGTAAGGGGCGTGTAGGAGGCAGCTGACCAATATTTGTATCTCTCCCTCCCTTAAAAATCAATAAAAACATATAAAATAAATAAATAAGTGATAACCTTTAACTTGATACTCACGCAAGAAGGACAAGGAAGAAGTAGAATAGTGCTGGAATAAAGAGTCCATACACAATGCCCTGGATCAGCCCTTTCATGAACAATATGGGAACTGAACTCTCATCTGGAATCAGAGGGAAGCAAGAGTGTTGTTGTTATTTCTCCTAAGGCTGTAAAGTCTGAGGTGCTCTTGTTCCTTTTGTCCCAGTGCCCATCCTCATCCCAGTCCCTAGGTGTTGTCAATTCTAGCCCAGTCACTAGACCCCTGTATACTGACCTGGTACCAGGAAGATGCTTGCCTCTTGGATTCCGTATTTGTTCTTCCCCTCACAGTGAAGGTTCATGACTGCTTCTGGCTTCCCAGTGAACTTGATGGTGCTGTTGGCCCAGGGGGCAGCTATGGTGGTCGTCACCTGGAAGGCGTCACTCATGTTTTTCAGTATCACGGGAACACCTTCCATAAGCCACTGCACGATGGGTGGGGGGATACCGTAGAAAGAGCAGTTGCATTGCAGAATCTTCTCCAAGGAACACATGTAATAGAACAGTGTGGTGGGTACTGTGGGGAGGGAGGGCCAGGAGTCACCAAGGCACCCTGATTTCCCTTTTCCACTTCCTCCAGGACCCAGCCTTCTCCTCATTTATGATTTAAAAGGAGCTGCAGTAGGACTTTCTGGAAGCTCAGAGGGGCTGGAATTCAGAGCAGTTCTCCTTCCATCCTCTCTCATCTCTTACACGTGGGCTCAGCTCTTTCCTCTGACCTTTCAGCCCCAGAAGCCAAGGGAAGATGTGACTGCTCCCCAGATGTCCCTTCCCTTCCTATGAGGTCTTGGGGGGTTCTCTTGGGGTTATCATTTCTCTCGGACTCGGGATCTTCCCTTGCCCACCAGCACTCACTCATCACTGGGAACTGGACAGTGCCTGAGTTAGATAGAGGGAAGTTCAAATAGCATTGCAGTGTGGTGCCACGGTCCTCAGGCTGTGGTGTGAAGTGCAGCACTGAGGAAGAGACGGAGGAGTTTCTGGAGCCATCGGTGTTGAAGGACGTGGCAGGTTCTTTCCAGGAGAGGGAATGGGCTTTGGCTTCTATGCAGGAGCTTCTGATGGTGCAGGTCAAGGTCACAGACGCTCTGGTCGTGGGGATATCTGGAATGTAAAGCTCTGGTTTTTGAGTCAGGTCTGAGGGACAGAGATGTATTGTACCCAAACCTTGGGGACAAGGGACCCTCCTGGACACGTCACTGATGCATAGCGTTTTCAGGTTACAAAGTGTTTCCCACCCATTAGCTCATTTAATGCCCCTCCCCCATTCCTCCAACCTCAGGGAACCTGGGTAGCTTTTCATAAGTATACTTGTCTTCTCTGCATGAAAGGAGCATCCCCCACTATCTAGGTGAGCAAACTAAAGAGACTTGCTTAAGGTCTTGAGCCTGAACTTGAGCCTGAACCCTGGACTTCCAAGGTGAAGGTGAGTGAGTTTCCTGAGGATCTAGATAGCCTATGATCCCTTGTCTGTCCCCTAGCCTAGACTTCCTAGGTCAGCTCCTACTCTGCCTCCCTCCTTCCCAATCCAATTCTCCCTGTAGGCACGGCCCCTTCCAAGCTGATCGGTGATCATTTGTGCCTCCAGCTCTCATTGGCTTGCTGCTGCTGGGTAAGTCACTTTCTCTCTTGTTGCCATTTTGATTCAGAAAAAGAAAGATTTCAACTGTACCTGTCTCTTTGTATTATTGTTATAAAAATTAAATCACTAAGTTTTTTTTTAAAGCCCAGTGCCTGGTGAGGTAGACACCACGCCATTCCTAGAACCCCTTCTGGAGTTCCTCCTTTCCAAACCACCCATTGCATGAGGTTGAACGTCACCTGACAGGAAGAGTGTGATGTTCTCCCTCAGGAAGGCGGCCTTTTGTTCTTGAAGATCTGCAGCGGACAAGTATGTCGCATTGTCCCTTTTGAGTACATTGTGCATCAGCAGGGTACAGTCTCGTTCTTCAAGATTCCAAAGAATGTGGAATCTCCCATTGTTGTGATCGCCTATGATGACATTGGACTTATTGGTAGCTACAGGGGCGCTGACATTTTTGTTGAGCCAGTAGGCCAGGATCATGGAATTGCCCAGAGGTTCTTTGGGAAATGCTAATCTGCAAGGGACTGTGGTACACAGGTTCTCTTCCACTGGTATCTTTGTGACTCCCATCAAGGCATGAGAAAGTAACCCTGTGGGGAGAGATTCAAGTTGAAAACAGACTCACCTAGTGTGTCCCAGTATCCCAATGGTGCATTAAAGGATTAACCTTATCCTAGGAAGGTTTGGCCATTGCCCAGACCCTGGGAGGTGATGTCTAAGCCCTTGGAATATTCGGAATGATGAGTGTGTCTTGGTTTACCTGAGGCCTTGGGCCACAGTCAGACAATATAGGCTAACAATGTGATTGATGGTGGGGACCTTGGGACACACGGTATCATCTTGACTTCTGGAGGGGCTGGGGGCTAAAGATGGCCATGGGGGTGGTCAGCCATGCCTCTGGGATAAGACTCCCTCCCCCTCCCCCACCCCCCAAAAAAACCCTAGACACCAAGCCTCAGTGAGTTTCCCTGGTTGGCAATACCACGCGTGTTGCCACCCATTGTTGCTGGGAGAAGCAAGCACCGTCCACACAGCTCTCCTGGGGGAGAAAACTGGAAGCTCATATCTGGTCTCTCCTAGACCCTGCCCCATAGGCCTCTTCCCTCTGCTGATTTTAATCTCTATTCTTTTGCTTTAATCAACTGTAACCATGAATATAACCATTCTGCTGCGTTCTTTGAGCCCTTCTTGTGAATCATGGAACCTGCGGGTGATCTTGGGACTCCCAAACTGCACCAACATAATTGTTGGCTGCTGTTTTTCGTTTTGTTGTTCTTGTTATTTGTAGTAACTGTATCTTGTGGCCTTGGCCTCTTCCCAGGAGAGAAAGCGGGCTTTGGTTTCTAGGCAGGAGCTTCTGATGGTGTTGGTCAACTCACAGGCTCCCTGGCCATAGGAATATCTGGAATGTAAAACTCTGCTTTTTTTTTTTTTTAATCCTCACCCGAGGATATTTTTCCATTGATTTTTAGAGAGAGTGGGAGAGAGAAAGACAGAAACACTGATGTGAGAGAAACACGAGGATCGGTTGCCTCCTGCGTGAGCCCCGACCAGGGTCCGGACCAGGGAAGAGGCTGTAACCGAGGTACGTGTCCTTGACCGGAATCAAACCCGGGACCCTTCAGTCCGCAGGCTGATGCTCTATCCACTGAGCCAAACCAGCGAGGGCTAGAACTCTGGTTTTTTAGTGTGTATAGATTTCCAAGTGCCTTCATCGAAATCAGCTTAAGCCATTCTCATAACGGTTTTTTTATTAGTCCCCTAGCCGTATGGGGAAACTGAGGCTCAGAGAGATTAAGGACCTCGTCCCTTGTAATAGAGAAAGCAGTAGCATCGTCAGGCCCGGGCCCCAGCTTTTCACACATGAAGTCTGCTACTCTGAGGCATCACATCTGTGGGTCTTGACACACTTGGTTCTGGGCCACTGTGCTGTGTCTCTTCTCCAAGATTCGATCTAATAATGCTCACCATACAGGATGATGTTGAGAGAGCAGATGTGGGCACACTTATCATTTTGGTTCTAGAGTGGCAGGGGCATGGCATTAAGATGGAACTAGGAGTCAGAAGTGTTGGGCTCCACTAGCAAAATTTCCAGGGACTTTGGGCAAGTTGCTTAACCTTTCAAAGCCCGTGTCTTCATCTGTCAAATGGGCATAATAATTCCTCAGGGGGGGCGTTGGGTAGATGAAATGGGACACGTGGTGGGTCACAACGCCAATCACAGAATGTGCACATGGAATTCTTTATTACTTATTTATCAAGTACTTAAATCTTTAGGTCCACACCACTTTTCCAGACCTCAGCCTTTCTCATCTTCCATCACCACTCACCTCCATCCCAGACCATTCTTGGCTACCTGAGATACTTCCCACTCTGCTTTTCCTTCTACTTACCCAACCATAACTGCAGTAGTGCCATCAGCAGCAGCAGGATCCCCGGGACAAGAGAGGACCAGCATCTATGCTGCTGCTAGCTCTGATCTCAGATCCATATGTCCTGGAGGGAAGGATTTGGAATGGGTGAGGAGGAATGCAGCAGTGAGAGACAGGAGAATTCCCTATGACTCTCTATGGAGCCCCTACACCATGTCTGCTTTCTTCTCTCTCCTAGCATCTTCACTCAGTTCCTTCCCCCTTAAAGAGCCCCAAATGCCAGGCTGAGGAGCTTGGTCTCTCTCCCAAGTCAATGGGGAAGTAATGCAAATCACGGAAAGGTTTTGAACCATGGAGAGCAGCTTTGGGCATTATAAAGGTTCCCTCTGGGTGTGCACTGAGGACACAAGAGTTCAGGACAAAGATGACGTGGCCTCAGCTGGCATGGTGGCTATGGGGGGAGGGGGTGGGTAAGAAGATGGGATACACTTATGATATTTGCACACACACACAAAGGCATTTCTATGGCAGACAGGATAAATTCCAAACTCCCTTGCTTTGCATTCAAGCTTTCCATGATTTTGCCCCACACGTGCTCTGTCTCCACTGCCCCACTCCCTACACCTATGCCATTATTTGCACGCGAAAGAGAAATATGGTACCCATTCCAGCCTGGCCAGTGTGGTTCAGTAGTTGAGCGTGGACCCATGAACCAGGAGGTCATGGTTTGATTCTAGGGCACATGCCTTGGTTGCAAAACATCCATATTCCAGGGAAGCAGGGGGCATGCAGGAGGCAGCCAATCAATGATTATGTCTCATCACTGATGTTTCTCTCTCTCTCTCCCTCTCCTTTCTTCTCTTAAATAAAAAAAATACATATTTAAAAAAAAGGGACCCATTCTAAACATACGCCGTGCATTCCTACCTCTGTATGTTTATTTAGGCCACTCCCCTTTTCATGGCAACCTTCTGCGACTCTCTCCTCTGCCTACATTCAAATCCTACCACTTTATTCAGATTCAGATCAAATGGAACTTCCTCATGGTAGCGTCCAAGGATATCCACAACCAGAAAGCCGTCTTTCTTTGACTTTTCAGCTCCCTATCGGTCCATATCTTTTACGGCAATGTCTCAGGCTGTCCCCAAGAGTTTTCTACATGATACCAACCCTCCTGTGCCTCATTATTCCAAATTTATTCAGGTGATCAAGTCCCTGGCTCTTTAAAAAAACAAACCTGTATTTCCCTGCCTTTTTTTTTTTTTTTATTTAGGGGTGGCCATGCATCTACTGAGTCAAATTCAAGAAAAATGCTATTAAATTATTAGGATATACAAGCCCATTCAGCCCTGTCTGGTTTTGCTCAGTGGATAGAACTTCAGCCTGCAGACTGAAGTGTCCCAGGTTCGATTCTGGTCAAGGGCACGTGCCCAGGTTGTGGGCTCGATCCCCAGTAGGGGGAGTGCAGGAGGCAGCCAATCAAATGATTCTCTCTCATCATTGATGTTTCTAACTCTCTTCCACTCCCTTCCTCTTTGAAATCAATAAAAATACATTAAAAAAAAAAGTCTATTCAGCCTTTTACACCATTTTTCTTTTTGCGATCACAATTGAGATCTGAATATTTGTTTTAGGATTTTTTTTTGGTATATACTATTAACTAATAAAATTCCAGAGCTTAGTTTTAAAGAAACAAAATACTACATGTTTTTTGCCCTGGCTGGTGTGGCTCAATTTGTTGGGTTTTGAATCCTTGTCAGAGCAGATACCTAAGTTTCAGATTCCATCTCCAGTCAGGTTGTGTACAGGAGGCAACCGACTGATCCTTCTTTCTCTGTCTCTCCCCTTCCCTTCCATTCTAAAAATCAATGGAAAAATATCCTCGAGTGAGGATTAACAACAGCAACAAAAAATAATATAATTTATGTTCTCCTCTGCAATATACAGCTCTTTAATGAATATTCATGAGTGTTATTGACTTGTTCCATTCTCTGTTAATACAAATACTCCCTTGAAAGAACAATTTAAACAAAGTGGTCTTATGAGACTCCAAAGATATTACAAATTATTCCATGTCTTATGAAAATGATATTCAAATAAAATGGAATTCTGACCAGTTGTCTTACTTGATAATTTCTTGCTCTGGTAACAAAACATTGTGACTGATGGCATTGTTTTCCTAAATTGTATACCTGTCTGTGGGATTGCACTCTTCTCTTTTTCCACATGGATGAGGCAAAAATAAAAATGCTTGGACTCTGGTAGACTTATTATTAAGCAAATATTTTGAGACTTGTCTATACCAAATACCAAATATATGAGTCTGTCTGCTGGAGACTTTGGGAAATTCTGCTTTTCTGATATTGACACCAGTGCTTTCTCGTCACTCGCTGCTTCTTCCCTGGAATATGGATGTAACGCGGGAGATGGACGGGCCATCGGGCAACCATGAAGTAACCATGAGCGTGGTCCCCTCTCTGGTCTCCTCATCTGTAACACGAGAGGTTCTTATTGCCCCATATGCAACGGTCCTTCAGTCTTTAACATTCTTCTCTCTTCCACATCTCATTCCCTTCTCCAGGCCTTGCCACCTCCATGTATTGTCTTCACGGGCAACCTCTTTCGTTTTCCAAATGTCCTTTTCCCAGTTTACCTCCTCGTCTCGGGTTCAGGTCCCAAGAGTTCCAGCCTGGACCCTCCTTAACATGTGCCCACCTGGCTACTTTCTGGAAAACTGAATGTCCTCCTGCATTTTTGCTGAATGACAAGTGACTAACCGGACTTATTAGCTCTAAGTTATAGTTAACAGTCAGTGCTATGGAACACTGACAGGGGAACTTATTTTCCAGAGCCAGGAGCTGTTGGGCTGATTTAACGTCTCACCACGAGCCCGATGAACTGACTGACCCGTGGAGTAACCGTGTGTACAACCACTAAGCGACTTACCGGGAAGTGACAGAGGTGGAGGAAGGCTACCTGATTAGTTGCCTTATAACCAGCTCATTAGACTTCCTTGCTTCACCAACGTCCCACCAGCCAGAGGTCACGTGCGGATACCCGCTCCCGGAGAAGCAGTCTTCCAAGCCCCCAGGCCTCCCCCACCTGTATGTGCACCCATGAGCATGCGCGAGTCCATCAGGAGCCAATCCAGGCCTGAGGATGTGCGCAGGGGCCGCTGAATGGGGTGGGGCCTCCTGGGTCTCCAGGGGCTGAGCCAGTCTGGAACAACGGTCACTACAGACTCTAGCTGGGCATCCCCTTCCCCAGCCCTTAGGAGAACCATCTTTCTAGACTCCTCCTTGAGCTCAAGACTCAAGGCCAATCAGTCGTTAGGGGAAATTCCTTCTCCACCCCGTACTTGTGGGGAAGCAGGTGATGGGCAGATTGGGGGCCATTGATGAAGGACCAAAATGCCAAGTGCTCAACCCTCGTGGCCAAACAGAAGGCCCCCTTTGTTTCCTGTCCTGCAACCAAGGCCCTTGTCCCGAAGAAAGCGACACACACAAAGATGACCCAGCTCTCCATTTTCATGACAACCCAGGCCTGACCTATTTCCACCCCAGTTCCCATCCTTTTTCTCCTTCTTCACCCCTTCCTCAAACCTACCACCCCCGCTCCCAATCCTTGTCCACTCCTCCCTGATACAGGATTTGTTTCTTTGAGAGAAGCAAACTTGAGACCTATAATAAAGGATCCTACCTTCAACTTAAAACTTCTGTTACACAGTATTCTCACAGAAGTCCTAATGAATAGGAACCCTCTTTCCAGGATCACAAAACACAGGAGGCAATAACTCTCCCCGAGAGAGGATAAAACTTGAACTTCTCACCTCGAGGCCCTGAAAGGTCTGTCTCCTCAACAGCTCACCCCCCAGTCTGAGCTGCAGCAGCATAGGACCCCCCTGTGCTCCCCCCGCCACTCCACTGCTGACCTGGGGTTCTTGAACTCATCAAACCTCTCCCATCTCAGAGCCCAGAATCTGCTCTTCCCTCTGACTAGCTCCAAATAGTTTAGGTCTCAGCAGAAATGTCACTTTCTTTGACTTTCTAATCCACACTAGGTTCCTCCTCTGATCTCTTATACATGCTTATAGTATCCTGTCCTCCTCCTTCTTGGCCCTTGTCATTTTAGCTTATTTTATGTTTCTTTCTTTCTTCATTCTCTGTGGAGCTCGTGGAGACCATGAGCTCCACGGAGACAAAGTCAGTGTCTGGCTTGATTGCCTCATCTGTGGAATATATGAGCTGCATGCAAGAAAGATGCCCATACATGTGGGGACTTATATAAACGTCTACCTTGAGTACAAGACGGCCATCTCAGTGGTGCTGGGTGAAGAACCACTGGATTGACTCACAAATAATGCCCCAGGGAAGAGATGACCCCTTTTTTGACAGGTGCAAATCACTGGCCTCTGGAGCCAGAAAGGTTGTCATCTACTCTGAGGGGAACACTTCACAGCCATGGTCCATTCTAATGCCAGAACCCCATTCTCATTGCTTGTATGCCTACCTTTCAGTCCGGCCAGGAAATATTGCAATAACCTCCTAATTAGGTTCTTTGCCTCCACCCTTATCTGGTCACCCCACTTCTTTGCTTCAAATCTTCCAGCAGCTTACAGTTCATCCACTCATCCATCCATCCATTCAATGATTAAACTATTAAATTATTAAACTATTGTGAGAGTTTATTTTAGGCACTGTTCTAAGTGTAGAAAAAAAAGACAACATCCCTGTTCTCATGGAACTTACATTCTGAGGGAGTCAGAATAAAGTCCTACCAGATAAAGCTCCACTGCCTTATGTTGGCATTCATGGCCCATGTTTGTGTCTCTTCTCCACCTGTATCTCTGGACACTTTTCACTCACTCTCCATCCAGGTACAACCTCAGGTGAGGATACTGAAGTTCAAAGTTAAAAGTTCAAGGGTGGTCTTATCTGAGACTTATGACCACTAAGCACTGAAGTTGGGATTTAATCCATATACTATGGTTTCAAAGCTTGGTCCTCTTGTACGTATATTCCAAGTCCTGAGCACACAGTAGGGGCTCAAAAGGCACTTTTTTGGTTTCATAGTCTCACATTTATTCTTCCTTCCTTTGACACCATTCCAGGACAGGGCCTATTTCTTCTGGCTAAAACAACAGTTCATAGTTTGCTTTCAAAGCTTCTATGATCAGGTCCAAGAGTAGCCCTATTTGATGGAGAACCAGTGGGAAGGACAGGGCGGGGGCTTGAGAGGCCTTTGTAAACTGAGACTCAGGGGGCCCAGATTTGTTATAGGCTCCTGGTTTCCAGGCTTTAACAATTCCGTGGGATAATGGCCAGTCCAGGTGTGAATGTAGTTTTCCCAGGGTTTGTCAGCCCCAAATTATCTTGCTTTTTCCTGGAAGTTTAGGATAATGTGTCCTGGAGAGCAAAGAAAGAAGGATGTTGGAACAGGTTCAGAGATGAGGTACCCAAACCTAAAAGGACAGAATTCGGTCCCCTCTTTGGGCAGTTGGGGCAATATGGGACAGGCATTGGCTTCGCCTTTTCTTGCAATTCCCTGGTGGGAGCCTGAAACTGTGTCTTCTCCTGCTGGTCCTCCCCATGCATTCGTAGCACTGGACTGTTCCCAGACTCCCTTGGCAAGTTTTGCCTGTTTCTGAAGGTAGGTTCAGTGCCCCCTTCCCCTGGGCAACCAGAACCCCAGCTCAGCCTTGTTACTGAGAGGGTGCCTTCCCCACCAGCCTGGGGCGGACCCACTTCTGAGATCCCCGAATTGCCACCAGGACGTTAGAAAAGACTGCAGGAAATATTGTGGAGTATTACAGATGCATGCTTTACACGGAAGAACACCAGTTCCCAGTGCAGGGTATAAGGAGAGCAGGGCACTTCTGGTCCTAGAGAATCATCAATGCTAAGTAACAGTGAGACCCACCTATCTCAAGCACTGCTTCCTCCAAACCCCAATGAGGATATGGGGTGCAGGGTAAACGAAGTAACCCAGGCTTAGTCTGATCCTCCAGCACCTCGGCTGATTTGGGCCTGTGACATCTATAGCCTGTGCTGATGTAGACGGCCACAGACCAAACCCTTTGATCCTCACTCCAACGCTACAACTGCTGTTAGAGATTTCTCAACCCTCTTCTCAATGGGGACACTGTGTGTGTGTGTGTGTGTGTGTGTGTGTGTGTGTGTGTGTGTTGCTGATTCTTATTACCCTTCAAGTGTTTCTCTTAATATCATCCTTTTTCCCCTCCCTGAGCCTAGGTTCATCATCTGTAAGGTGACAGTCAAGGACAATCGGACATTCTATAGGATGAGGAGGGTAATTCCTGAGCACTGCATGGGCCTCTCCTCGTGGGTCTTGTTACATTGTTATGGTAGACTAGATTCCAGACACAATGGGTACCCACCACACGCTTGCTCCCAGAAGACGGCATGATTGTGGATTTTTCTGGTTCCTCAGGATTCAGAGCCATGTTGGGTTCTGAAGGGCTCCTTTCTGCCTTGATCACTGAAATTTTCTTTGACAGTGTCTTTCTGATGTGGGTCACTCTAAGGAAATGACCCTCTGGATCAGTTCTGGCTCTCCACCCCCAGGACCCCCACGCGGTCTGTGGTCTCAGCAGTTCTGGTTTAGAGCTTTAATGACACTAACAGCTTGTTGTGTTATCTAGGGTGAGCCACACCACTCTCTGGGAATTAGTTTAATATTTCATACAAGGGGGCCACCTTGCCTATCAGGCTGTGGAGCTCAGATGAGGTCAGCTATGAAAGGGCTTTGCACACTGTAAAGGACTGTTGCTGGTTTTTAAGTCTAGATGACTCTTCTTTGAAAATGGCTCACCAGTTGGCCCTGCCACCCTGCTCCTCTTCTTTCTCTCCTGGGATATCCGGTCACTGCCAAGTCCCATGTCTCTGGCTGCTCCTCATCACTTGCCCTGGCTCAGCCTGGCTTAGGCCCCAGACATCCTGATTCTCCCTCTCTGGTCTGTGCTCCACCCCAAGCTCATGCTTTTCTCCCCAGCTTAGCCTGCGTCCATGGCTCCCAACTCAGGATTAAGCCCAAGACGTCTGGACTGACCAGACTCCCTCCCCCCCACCTGGGCCGCCCTGCCAGGCCAAACTCTGGCCTGACCCTGGTAACTCTGCTCTTCTCACTCTAGGCTTCTAGCCAATAGGTTTAGCCAAGTTTCAAGAATCTTTCCGAACTGACACAGAGGGCCTTTTCACCTTCACTTTTGGCCATTATCTGTCACTCTCAATGCAACTAACATTGCATATATCACTGGGAATTCCTCAAACAGGAATCTGCATGGACCACTTTCCACCAAACAGTGAGTGCTCTGGCCCCCAGATCCACTATAGACAGTACTCTGGGGACTCTGCTGTCTTCTCCAGGGATGCCACTCCCTCCTTTGCCTTCTCCTCTGAGATTTGCTTAAAGCCCCTGTCTCTCAGGCCTGTTTGTGACTCAGAATAGTCCTGGTGGCCATGGATTTTGGTGACCATGTGTGATGCCTATTTCCCTTGCCAGGCCCTGAGCTCCTGTCTTTGCCTGCTCTGTGCCAGCACCACAGCCAGGCCTGCTGAGTAGCAGGCTCTGGGAGAGGCTGGCTGGTGGGTTTTAACTCCAGTACTCACATGCATGGGATGAGGCAGAGGAAGAGCAGTGTAGTTGCAATGACTCCATAGACAAGGCCCTGGAAGAGCCCGTTGATGAAACTCTGGGTAGTCAAAGGACTCTTTACTGGAAGTAGACAATGTATGAGAAAGGCTTCTCTCCCTTGACCTTCAAATTGAAGCCAAAGCTCTGCTTCCTCCCCTGGCCCCAGTGCCCATCCCCATCCCACTCTTCCTCATCCTCACTTGACATCAGTATGATATTCATAGCATGGATTCCATATTCGTTCTTCCCCTCACAGAGAAGATGTGTGCCCATTTCTGGCTTCTCGGTCAGGCTGATGGTGGTGTTGCTCCAGGGGGCAAGGATGGTAGTAGTCACCTGGGAGTTGTCTATACCGATGACATCACCTTCCAACCACCACCGCACGTAGGGTGCGGGAACCCCATGGAAGGAGCAGCTGCACTGCAGCATCTTCTTCAAAGAGCAAGAGGAAGAGACCAGCTCCACAGGTTCTGTGGGGAGGGAGGATCAGGAATCAGCAAGCATCCTGACTTCCCTTCTTCACTTTCTCCAGGATCCAGCCTTCTCCTTATTCGTGATTCACAAGGAACTTTGAAAGACTTTCTGGGAGGCCCAGAGGAGTTGAGCCTCACAGACATCTCTACTCATCTGGCCTGAACCTGAATGCTTAACCTTCTAGACTGGAATTTTCTGGGGATCTACATTGCATACAATTCCTTATCTACCCCCTAGGCTAGACTTCCTAGTCTCAGCCCCTATTTCCCCTTTCTTCCTCCCATCTCCACTCTCCCCTTGGGCCCTGCCCCTTCCCAGCTCCATCTGTGATCAATTTCTCCCTTCACCACTTACTGCCGGGATGCTGTGGAGCAAATCCCTTTCCCTCTCTTTGCTCTTTCCTACTCTGGAAAATAGGGATGCTCACTGAACCTGTGTCATGTTATCATTGCTGCAGGGATGAATGCCCTGATGTTTGCAGTATTCCTAGCTCAGTGTGCAGTCAAGCATTACCCATTCAATAAACAGACACCTTTCTAGAGTTTCTTCTTTCCAGCCCCAAGCGGACAATGCTTGAGCATTCATCTAAGGCAAAGATTGCTGTGACATCTTTTGGATAACAACATCTGATGCTGCCTCACTCTCCAAAGGATAGGTGGGACATATTGTCCACCTGGTGAATATCATGGCTTAGTGAGTTATCGGTCCTTAGTGTTTTTTTTTCATTGGAGTTGGTTGAGGTTACTGGAGGAAAGGGGTCATTTCCCCCTAAACAATAACCCTGGATCTTGGTCTTTCATCTGGTCACTTGAGGTGATGAGGAATTTGCAGGCCTGGTCATGGGTGATGTGTACCCTGTCCTCCACTGCTGTTCTCTTGATTATTTCTTTTTTCCATCTGGGAAAGTGAGCTTGTGGAATGCCTGACTCCCTATGAGCTCCCAGCAAGTGCCAGTGGTATCTGAAACAGCTCCTTGTGCTCTCTTATCTGCAGACCACCCTCACCTCCCATTCCACTCCCTGGCCCAATCTGCTCCTGCCCCGGACACCACCAGCTCCACCAGAATCTGGCCCACAGATGACTGATCCGGATTGGTTATTTGATATCCTGCACCCTCGTGTTCTCTTTCCTCATGCTCCCAGAGCCCTCAGCTTCCTCAAACACCCCAGTGTCGCTTCTCTCCACCACTCACCCAGACCTTTGGGCGGCACCACCATCTGCAGCATTGGTGGCTCTCAGGGACAGGAGAAGCCCAGGGCCTTTACTGCAGCCAGCTCCAACCTCAGAACTGTGTGGTCCAGAAGGGATGAGAGGATGAGTAACTGAAAGAAGATGTGGGATATAGGGAACAGAAAGTATTCTTTTTTAAAAAAATATATTTTTATTGATTTTTAGAGAAAGAGGAAGGGAGAAGGAGAGAGAGATAGAAACACTGATGAGAGAAAAACATCATCAATCCACTGCCTCTTGCATGTCTTCTACTAGGGGTTGAGCCCACAAGCAGGCATGTGCCCTGACCGGGAATTGAACCCTGACATCTTGGTTCCTGGGTCAATGTTCAACCACTGAGCCATACTGGCTGGGCCAGAAAGTATTCTTAGCAAGCCAGGAGTTTCTGTCTCTTTGGTCATCCTGAAGGCCAATCTACCCCGAGAAGCAGGAATTACATGGGAAATGCTCAAGAACATCTAGGGACAGGGCAGGCCACACCAATCCCCTGTGAGACCCCCATGCCAGGTCTCCTTTCTTCACTCTCCCCTAGTTTTTTAGTCCCAGCCCCAGCACCCTTGGAGGGACCCTTACCAGATCCTTCGGGTTCCCTCTAAAAGCTAATGGAGACCCATGGGAGGCTCATGTACCATAGAGGGGACAGGTCTGCATGTTCCAAATATCCCACTGGGGCCCATGTGAGAGTCAGCCTGTAGGGGAAGTGACTTCCTAGGTAGCTAGGGAAGAGACTGGTGTGGTAGTATGGAATGAATGACGCTCTGGAGATGGTGCATGGGCTGTGAGGGATGGAGAGGAGGGGGCAGATTTAGTAGACCTTTGGAAGAAGAAAAATGATAGGAAAAGTTCCAAACTTCCTTGCTATGCAAATAAGGTTCTCTACAATTTGGCTGCACCCATGCTTCATCTCCCTCTGTGCCTTTTCCATCATTCCCCATGCCTTTTTAAAATTTCACTGCTGATTATTCAATTTTTAAGAATGTTCATAGCTGGCTGTAAACACATTCATTATTAAAAGTTAAATTATATAAACCTATGGGTAAGCAAATTATATTAACAAAGGTAATAATTACTCAAAACCAATTACTTCTAATTTTTCTAATACATTTTACTGTTATCTGTATTCTTGAGATTGCATACATTTATTATATCTGTATGATGTAAATACTACATAATGCTCTTCTTAACTCTACATCATGGTTAGTAGCTAGAAATGGACTATGGGGAGAGTATTTACACAGTGGAAACGGGCAATACTGTAATTCAGGGTTTCTCCTGCCCTTTGGAAATCTGGCTATTAAATATTTACCAGCACAGCACCACTAATATTTCCCAATCAAAGAAAGTCATTCACCTTGGAATTGCCACGCTTTTAGTCAGTTGAGAGCTATTCATTGGCACCACCCAAGTGGCAGTCAGATCTGGCTGACTCTCAGGTGGTTCCAGAGTCGCTCCTAAGGGCAAAGAGGCCACCTGCTTCTGAATATGATGACTACCTCCTCACATTCCCTTGCTAGAATGTTCCTCTATAAGCCATTTTCATTTTATTATGGAATTCCTCTGGGCATTGCCTTCCTTATTAGCTTATTTATTCAACACTAGAGACCCGATGAATGAAATTTGTGCAACAGGCTTGGCCCTCGCAGCTGTGGTGGCTTGCCTCAGCCCTTGCAGCCTAGCTTTGTCCGGAAGGTCATTTGGAAGGACATCTGGAAGGCTGTTCGGCTGTCTGGTCTAATTAGCATATTACACTTTTATTATTATAGACTATAGGCCTGGTGCACAAATTCGTGCATGGGTGGGGTCTGGCCAGCCCTGCCTCAGATTGGGGTGGGGGGGGGGCGATCAGGGATGGGCCAATTGGGGGTGGTGCCAGCTGGGGGGAAGGGTTGTGGGCACTTAGCCAGCCGGCCCCACCCCCTGGCTGAACTCCCAGTCAAGGGGACAATTTGCATATTAGTCTTTTATTATATAGGATTACCCAAGATGTCATGAATATTTCAGGTTTCAGTATTCTTTTATGTTTTTCAGTCATAGGGGCAGTTTCAATTAAAGCCCAATAGCCACCCAGTTGTCTCTGTAATGGAAATTTTCTGGCCAAAAATCCCAGTGGTTGCCACTGAGTGGTGCTCATTGGCTTTTGCCATAAGAAAGGACTCCAAGATTTCTTTCTGCTAGTTTTATAAAGAGAGGCTAGTAATATTAACAGATATAGACTATGTGTCTCCCAACATCCAACTAAGCCAACCAAACACTGAGCTTCTGACATGTTTTATTTTTTCCCCAGTCAGATATCCTATATTTTTCAAATTATAACCTGCATGGCCTTGGGAAATCTTATTGGTTCTCATTTACCATGTCCTGTTTTATAGTGCTAGGTTAGGAAATGTGTCTATCTATTTACATTCAGGTAAATGAGCAGACACAATGACTTCACATAGTATCTGTTCAATCTCTCACCCTAATCCCACCAATGCCTGCATTCCCATGTCATCCCAATCTAACTATAACTCCCACTGGGACTCACCAACAGATTTTAGAATTGTGGGGCTCCCACCTTAAGGAGTCCCAGGAATATCTCTTCTCATGACCACTTTATACTAAAGTGCATATAGCTTGAGCCCCCAGTGCGGGGTGGGCCAAGGAACCCAGGCCCTCTCATCAACTTGTATCTTGATTAGATTATATGAGACTACCACCTCATGCAATTTGATTTTTAGAGAAAGAAAAATGTCGCCCTAGCAGGTTTGGCTCAATGGATAGAGCCTGCAGACTGAAGGGTCCCAAGTTTGATTCTGGCCAAGGGCACATGCCCGGGTTGTGGGCTCGATCCCCAGTAGGGGGAGTGCAGGAGGCAGCCGATCAATGATTCTCTCACATCATTGATGTTTCTATCTCTCATTCCTCTCCTTTCCTCTCTGAAATCAATAAATACATTTTTTTAAAAAAGAAAAATGTCATTTTTTCACATTGTCACATCACTTCTTAAATTTGGCTTTTTAAATTCCCTCCAAATGAGGGTAAATAGAGCAGAGTGGACTAGGGGCCTTGATGCTGGGGATTCTGCTGGCCTACCCAAACTCTGAGAGTGCTGCATTGAGAACTTTGTTTTGACTCCATCAGTGTTCACTTCATTCATCCCATTTCTTAATGACTATTTATAAAAATTTCCTTCCTGTTGACTTTTTTTTTTAATTAGTAAGGAAGTTCTTTTTTTTTTTTTACTTTATTTTTATTGTTGACACCCATTCATCTTTTTTCATTCTCTTATGAATTGCTCTAATTTCCTGTGCTATCTGTTGTTTCAACATAACATTTTCCTTTAGTAGCAGCCCTGAGGCCAGCAGCTGTAGCTCAAACTGGACAAAACCTGGGACTGGCTCAGTAACAGGATCCACCCCAATCCTTTTCTTTACTTTCCTTTTAGCTATCTTCTATAATAATAAAAGCGTAATATGCTAATTAGACTGGATGTCCTTCTGTAAGAAGCCAGGCCTGCGAGGTAAGCCTGGGTCCCGAATGCCTGCCTGCGGCCGGAGGAAAGCCCAGGTCCTGGGTGCCAGAAGGAAGCCAGTGCCAGCAGCCAGGGGAAGGAAGACCTATTCTTGCACGAAGTTCGTTCACCGGGCCTCTAGTCATATATAAAATTAACCAAGGGATTGTGTATTTAGCTCCTTTCCTGTTATTCTGCATTTCCTCATGCTTCTTGGGGACTGGATCCATAATTTTATAGAAACTATTGGTAGCTTTCACCTCCTGTTACTGATTGCAGAACAGTTGTATTCCCATGCCTGTGGGTGGCCTCAGGACCATTCAGGAATCAAAGGTTCACTATCCCCTGACCTCACATCCTTCCTCTTCCCTAACCATGTTTCAGTGAGCCAGGTTTGTTCTCCAGAATCTCACTTCTGATGCCAACTACAAAGTTAGGGAACAGCCCAACAAGATGCCCTCACTTCAGACCCCAGCTGCAGATTCCAGGGGTCTCTACAACCACCCTCATTTCTGATACTGACTTCAAGCTTTAAAGCTTCCAAGGCTATGTTTAGGTTCAACAATTCACTAAAAGTACCCACAGAATTCACCAAAAGCTGTTATACTTGTGGTCGCTGTTATTACAACCAAAGGATATGGATTAGAATCTGTTAAGGGAGCCCTAGCCAGTTTGGCTTAGTGGATACAGTTTTGACCTGTGGATTGAAGGGTTCTGGATTCCATTCCAGTCAAAGGCATGTACCTTGGTTGCAGGCTCCTCCCTAGCCCAGGCCCTGGTCAGGGTGCATGCTGGAGGCAAGCAATTGATATTTCTCCCACATTGATATTTCTGTCATTTCTGTCTTTCCCTGTCTAGAAATCAATGGAAAAATATCCTCGGGTGAGGATTAAAAAAAAAAAAAAATCTGCCAAGGGAAGCACAGAGGGCGGAGTCCAGGAAAGCTCCAACCTGAGAGCTTCCAGCTGTCCTCTCCCTATGGAGTCATGGAGAGCGCCACTCAAATATCCAGGGAATGATGTGTGATGATGTGCACAGAGAAGGACAACCAGAGAAGCTCACCCAAGCATCATGTCCAGAGTTTTTATCAGCCCTCTGTCTCGTGGGCACGGCTGACGGCCTCCGTGGCTGATCCTAGTCTCCAGCTCCTTTTGAAATTGAGCTGATGGCAGGTGATCCAAAGACCCCAGTTTAAATCACATTATGAAACCGTCTGGTGTGGCCAGCCCCTGCCCTTAATCACATTTTTAGACTATTCAGTGTGATGTAAGGCCCACGGGCAAACAGATACTCCTATCAGGCACGATATTCTAAGGATTTAGAAATGACCTCCCAGGAGCCAAGGGCAAAGGCCAGACCTCTCTTCAGGCTTAGGTTAAAGTCCTTACTACACAGAATGATAAATGGCAAAATCAAGGGAGCAGTTCACTCTAGGTTTGAGTGGGAGATGTATTTGGTTGGCAGATACATGCTCTTGTTGTACCGTTCTTACACCTTTCCGTATGTCTGAAATATTTCATAATATTTAATGAAAATATAATCAATAGTCATTTATGTTAAAGCTTCATATATATGTATTATACATAAATATATGTACTCATACATATTTACATATTCATATATAATGCATTCATAAATATGCACATACATAAGTGAATATAACAAAGATACAGAAAAATCATAATAAACCGGCACCAGTACTTACCTATGGAGAGAGCAGAGATGATGGAAAAGATGAAGCAGAATTTTCAGTTTTTATTCTATACACTTGCTACTGTTTGACACATTAGTTTGCATTTATGTGTTACGAGTGAACAAATTATTTTCATAAAGGTGGATTAGTAAAAGAAAACAAAGGATCACATAATTAGGTTATAATAAAAGTATTTTAAATTAATATTCATTTGTTGTTTACTATATGCCTGTGAATTTCACACTCCTCCCAAGAACCTGAGAGAGAGAATACACAGAAAGACAACAGCCAGACCAAGTATGACCTTCAAGCCTCAGCTATCTGACTTAGATGACTCTGATCCAACTTTGCAGCAACCAGTCCAAGAAGCCAGAGCAGAGAGCAATTGGCTCATAACAGCCAGAACTTGGTCAATGAGTGCCAGGTTCCCTATTTTTTACCTGTTTCTAGCTCAGAACAACCGAAGTCAAATATGCTCCTCCAACAATCACATGAGGTGCCCCACTTGTAATTAGCTAACCTCCAGCTTCCCCGTGAGCAGTCTCCAGTCAAGCACTATCTGAAATTCCTTCTCTTTTTTCCCCTCTTCACTGTAAGGATTCCCCACTGCCCTGCCTGCCTTTGAGTCTTTGTCAAATGCAAGTGATGGGGGCTGCCCTCTTGCCATAGCAAGCTCTGAATGAATAGCCTGTGTGTTCTCATTTGGGAGGTCTTTGTCTGTTTCCTCAAACCCTGTGGTATTAAGTCTTGTAATTTTCTTTTTATAGAGGAGGAACCTGAAGCGCGGAGAAGTAAGTGATTTTCCTGGGGTCACTGAGCAAAACTAGGTGACGATGGATTTAAAACTCAAGTTCTTTCTCCAACCCAGATTTCAAGAGAGTAGACATTTTATAATCTACCCAATCCTCTGGCCAATAGGCAATCTAGTAAAAGTAGAAATTAGTATTAAACGTTTAAACACACTCATCTCAGAAAGAAAAAATCAATCACCTGAAATTTCAGAAACATGCCTCTAAATCGAATAAAATGATGTCCAGGAAGAAATGAAGACCCAAAACTTTGGAGTCCTCTTTTTGACTAGTCTTTGTTCTCCCATGTCCCACAGCCAGCCAGTCTGTCAGAAAACCCTGTTGGCGCTGCTCTCAAAATCTCCCCACTTCTAATCGCCTCCACTGCGGCCACCCTGGCCCAATTGCTGCAATAACCTTCTCACTGGCCTTGCTGCTTTGCTGGAGTCCCCTGCAGTCTATTCCTCACCGAGCAGGCACAGGGCTTCTGTCAATCCTAAAAATGCCCTCCCCGTCTCTGCTCAGAACTCTCTGTGCTCTCTCTCATCTCATCAGAGTAAAAGCCAAAGTTGCGCACAATGTGGCCCTTTCCCTTTTCCTCTCTGATCTCAGCTCCTGCCACTCTGCAGAGAGGCTCTCTTCTTCAAAGAGTGGTTTGTTCCCTCTAATGAGTCTCTCTCAAGAGGCACATTTCTTTTTTATCCACTCAGCCACTGATGGGCACTTTGGGCTGTTTCCAGATCTTGGCTATTGTAAATAATGCTGCAATGAACATAGGAGTGCATATCTTTTGAATTAGTGTTGTGGGTTTCTTAGGCTATATGCCCTGAAGTGGGATCGCTGGGTCAAAAGGCAGTTCCATTTTTAATTTTTTGAGGTAACGCCACACAGTTCTCCACAGTGGCTGCACCAACCCTGTGGTACATTTATACCTGGCACACTGCCAGGCCATAAAAATAAGGAACTTTTACCTTTTGTGACAGCATGGATGGACCTGGAGATAACTATGCTAAGTGAAATGAGCCAGTCAGAGAAAGACAAAAACCACACGCTCTCACTCATATGTGGAATCTAAGGAACAAAACAAACTGATGAACAAAATAGAAACAGAGGCATAGATACATGGAACAGACTGACGGCTGTCAGAGTTGAGGGGAGTTGGGGGACTGGATGAAAGGTGAAGGGATTAACACACAGACACAGACAACAGGTGGTGGTAGCCAGAAGGAGAGGAGGGGTGGGGAGTAGGTTGGGGTGGGCAAATGGGAGGAATGGGGATGGAAGGAGACTTTACTTGGGGCGATGGGTGCATGATGCAGTGTGCAGATGGTGTTTTATTGAGTTGTACACTTGAAACCTGGATGGTTTGCAAACCAATGTCACCCCAATAAATTCATTTTTTTAAAAAAAGCACATTCCTTTGTGATGGCCCTCTTTCTTTTATTTCTTCAGTCAAACATTTTTGAGCTCCTGCTACATGACAGATGGCAGTAAACAAGAAGGATTCTTCCTTGTCCTCATTCTAATATGGAAGATAGACAATAAGTAGGTTGACAATGAAAACAGTTTGGTAGCTGTAAGTACTAGGAAGAAAAATAACACAGGATAATAGGATAGCCATGGGATGTTATGGGACGGGGTAACAGTTTAGGTAGGGTGGATCAGGAAAGGCCTCTTTGAGGAGTGACATTTCAGCAGAAACCTAGAGGGAGTAAAACCATGGCAAACTGGGGGAGGAAAATGGCAGGCGGAGGGCACAGCAGTTGTACAGCTTGAGGAGTTCATCAGGCTTAAGAGAAAACATGTTCTAGAGTTAGGTAATAGCAATGGTTGTACATCTTCGTGAGCATCCTGAAAACTCCCTAATCGTGCACTTAAAAAGGGTGAGTGTTATGGTATGCCAATTACATCTCAAGTTTTAAAATCGATTATCAAATTGTAGGTAAAACAAGTCTCAGTTCAAACTTTTCTTTCATCAGTGATATTCATTGGACATATACTATGTTGCGTGCTGGATAGTCAGAGTGACTGAGTCACAGTGATTTTCTCACAGGGCTCCAAGTTTGGTGGGGGAGACAGACATAATAACTGTCTGAACTTAAGTCATCTTTGATTCTTCTCTTTCCCTCACCTCTCTATCTAATTCACCAACTAATCTCATTTTAACTCCAAATACAAGTAGTCTCAAATCTCCACTCTGAGCCAAGCCGTCATCACCTTTACCCAGCTGCCTGAAGCAGCCTCCCAGGTGGTCTCTGTGCTTCCACGCTTGCCTTCCACATGATCCACGTTTCACTCAGGAGTCATAAGGAATGTACCCCCCTCTCCAAAAACCTGGTCTCCATGAACATTCACTCTTCTTTGTTTTTGTTAATCCTCACCCCAGGATATTTTCCCCGCTGATTTTTAGAGAGGGTGAGAGGGAGGAGGAGACTCAGAGAGAGAGAGAAACATCAATGAGAGAGAGAGAGAGAGAGAGAGAGAGAGAGAGAGAGAGAGAGAGAGATCAATTGGTTGCCTCCCGTATGTGCCCCAACCAGGGCTGGGGATCGAGCATGCAACCAAGGTATGTGCCCTTGACCGGAACTGAATTCGGGACCCTTCAGTCCACAGGCCAATGCTCAGACCAATGAGCCAAACCAGCTAGGGCAAACATTCACTCTTAATCTCTCCTAACCCTCATCCCCACCCCGTTGTGTTAGGCAACCACGAATCTATTTTTATGTATCTATGTATTTGCCTATTCTGGGTGTTTTATGCAAATAAAATGATACTGTATGTGGTCTTTTGTGTCTGGCTTCTTTCACTTCGCATAATGTTTTCAAGGTTCATTCCTGTCGTATCAGTGCTTCTATTGTTATGGTTGAAAGATATTTCATGTATGGGTAGATATACCATTATTTGCTGATCCATTCATCCACTGACAGACATTTGGATTGTTTCTACTCTTGGGCTATTATGAATCAACTATAATACCAGCTGCTACAACTGGTAACCACTTTGCAGTTAACATCTAATGAGAAAATATCGTTGTCATTTACAACTGGAGAGACTTGGAAATGTTATGTCACTGAAACCTCTCAATGACCCTCTGAGATAGATTTCATTATTATGACTTCACAGAAGAGAGAACAGACCCAGAAGTACGTGACTGACCCAAACATTTGCAGCCATTAGGTTGACAGATTTCAGACTCAACCCCTGACTCCAAAGGCAGTGTCCTTTCCATGACACAAATTTTCCTTAAAAACTGCGGTGTAAGCATGGTCAAGTCCATTCCCTTCTCCGAATCCAAATCCTCATGAATAAAATATGGGAATAAATCAGTTAGCCCTCACAGGATTGGTAAAATATGTAGGGAAAGAGCTACAAACCACACAGCAATGTGAGTTAAAGACATTTTAGGCTATGACCTGTTAAGACACACAGTATACTCAGGATAGGGTTCTAGATTCTTCCTGGAAGTGAACCAGAAGTCAGAAGGCCTCATCTCTGTCTCCCGCATCTGGGAGATGCTAGGTAAGTCACTTCCCTCACTGTTGGTCTGCTTCAGAGACTGCACACTGGTGGTACCCAAGTTGGATCTGACCCATATATGTCTTGTTTGGCCTACTAAATCCTTAAATTTTAAAATCAACTTTTTTTTTTTTTGGTGGGGTAACATGTAAAAATCAGGATATTTCTCAAAATAATTCAAATGTTTAGCTTCCCTTTAGCTTAAAGGAAAATTTCAACCTCCTTGCTTTGTGACAGTAAGCAAGATGTTTCACCTCTCCTTAGGCCTGAGTTTCCTCATATTTAAAATATGGATTATGCCCTGGCAAGTGTAGTTCAGTGCTTAGAGCGTTGAGCCTCACACCGAAGGGTCTTGGGTTCAATTCCCGGTCAAGGGCATGTGCCTGGGTTGCAGGTTCGATTCCTGGCCCAGTAGGGCATGTGTGGGAGGCAACCAATCCCTCACATGGAGTTTCTCTCCCCCCCCCCCCTCCATTCCACTCTCTCTAAAAATCAATGGAAAAATATCCTCGGGTGAGATATTTTTTCTGTATTTCTGCATGTTTCACAGGATCCCTCAGTGGACTCCACCCCGACCCTTAACCTCCACATGTCAAAACAGATTTCCTGTCTCTTTCTCATATAAAGAAGATGCTGCCCAGAATGCCAGGTAATGAAACACCTCTCCATCACACCCACCATTCGCTCCCTTTTTGCACCGCCAATCTCGTTCTTTCCCCTTCTCTGATTTAAAGCTGCATGCTGCTTGGTGGTTCTGTCTGTTCATTAAATTCTACGCCAAGCAAAATAGGGACTCATAGATGGAGAGCAGGCAGACAACTCTGGTGGAGGGGGATGATGGGGAGGGGGTGGAGGCACTGAGCAACAAAGAGAATTCACGGACGACAGTGTGGTGATTGCGGGGTGGGGGAGGTGGGAGAGGACATCGAAGGGGTGAATAGTGATGGAATGAATAAAAATAAATAAAACTGCATGTTGGATGTAGGAATGAGCCCTCTCTGAGCCCTGGCCTCAGCTTTGCCAGTAAATCACTGCATAAGCCTGGTCAAATATCCTCCCCCCCCCCTCCGTAGTTTCCTTATCTGTACGGATGGGTTTTCTTGAGCTATAATGATCAGCCTAGCTCTTAGCTTCTGATTTCTTCTTGCGCGTCCCTGGCAGGCTTTAGAAATACACGAGACGACGCCCCATGCACCCTCTTTTTTCCTCTCCCCCATATACATTTCCCTTTGCCCATCGCTACTCCCCTAATTTTACCTCCATCTCCCGTTGGAACCAGGGCCTCCAGGGGATTCTTTGTCCTCAGCACACTCACTTCCGTCTGTATTTTTATTTCCTTGGCAGAGGGCAAGTGACACTGAGGCTTTCCAGACTTGCGAAGGGAAGGGGCTGCCTTTGGGATGACGGGCCTGCTTAGGCTGGCAGGAAGGTCGATTTTGATTTTCTAGGGAAACCGGGGTTTAACAGTGGAACTGATGAACCGGATCGCGCAGGTGAGATCGCGCTGTGACTGACGACTGAATGCCTCATAGCGGGGATTAACTTTTTTAGGGCCTGATTCAAAGGGAGTCCAGGCCCCGCCAGCGTGGCTCAGTGGTTGAGCATCAACCTATGAACCAGGTGGCCACAGCTCGATTTCCGGTCAGGGCACATGCCCCTGCCTGATACCCAGTGTGGGGCGTGCAGGAGGCAGTGGATCAATGACTTTGTCTCATCACTGATGTTTCTGTCTCTCTCCCTAGCTCTCTGAAATCAATAAAAACACATTTAAAAATAAATAAAGCGAGTCTAATTAACCTATGAACAGGGCAGGCTATGGAGGGAATGGATTATCCCATTAACTGGTTCGCAAAGGGGTTGACTCAAAAGAGCACTAACCTGATCATTAACCGGCCGATGGCTTGGCTGCCCCTCAGCTGGACCCGGGGGCCGGCTTGGTGGCAGGCTGGCAACACAGAGACAGGCCCCTGGGGGACTGACTAGCCGACTCTCAGGGAGCCTCCCCGTCCAACTGACCCAGAACTGCTCTTGGTCCAACCGGGAGGCTCGAGGGGGCCTCTTAGGCCAGACAGCTGCCCTGCCTGCCCCGACTCACGCTGACTGACAGACTGCCCGACAGACAGACAAGTCCTGCTTTCATGGGAGTCCTGTTTGGTCAGTCCCAACGCATGTCCCACATTCAACGACGGCCAGGAAAGCCAACAGGCAAGGCCTGGCCTCGTGAGGCCAGTTGTCACGGAAGCCTGCGTAATGGCGCTCAGCAGTCTCTCTCTGGGTCCTCCTGGCTTGCCTTGCGCAGGGAGCGTCCACCCGGCAGCCAATCAGCGGCTGCACGTGCTATTATTCTGCAGCCAATCAGCGGCTGCATGCTCTATTACCCTGCAGCCAATCAATGAGGCAGGTGAAGATTTGCATTCCTGGACACACACACCTGTGGCTTGGGAGTAATAGCACGTGCAGCTATTGATTGGCTGCCGGATGGCTGCTCCCGCCCAAGGCATGCTGGGAGGACCCAGAGAGACTTCTGAGCACCATTATGCAGGCTTCCCCAAAATTGGCCTCACCAGGCCAATCAGCAGCTGCATGCTCTATTACCTTGCAGCCAATCAACGAGGCAGATGAAGATTTGCATTCACGAGCACAGCCTCCTTAGAGCTGATGACAGCGACCAGCGCCAATCAGGAGCTGATAGTGAATGTCCCTCCCCCTTTGTGTGTGTGAGGTGAGTTGGGAGATGGGGAGCGCTAGTGCGAATCCGTATTTCTGAGCAGCACAAACAAGAATTTAGGCGTCCGTTTGCTTCTCTGAGAGGTCTTTCTTGACCCTGCTAAGGAAAGCCACGTTCCTCTCCCACTGGGATCGCTTCATTGCTCTTCATGAACTCTGCTTTATTTTTCTTACACTGTACTCATGAAACAGGTTCTTATCCATTAAACATTATTCAAAACACTTTATTGCTACTAAGTTATGTTTTTGCTTATGGCCTGACTACCCCACTAGAATGTAAGCTCATTGTGGACAGAGGTGTTACGTTTTGTTTTCCCTGCTGTTTCCTCCACGCCTGGAACACTGAGGGTGATTCATATTCGTCAATAAGTATTTAGTTCATCATGAACAGGCATGAGGAGGCAAGGGCTCAGAGTCTCATGTTAGGTGTATGTTTAGCATTGTCTGATACTGCCAAAGAGTTTTTCAAAGTGGATGAACCAGTGTACACATCCACCTAAATGGTGAACTCTTATAACGTTGAACTCTTATAACTCAACGAGAGGCCCAGTGCATAAAATTTGTGCACGGGTCGGGTCCCTACGCCTGGCCAGTCATCAGGGCCAATCTGCCCAATCTGCAGCGTGACTGGCAGGGCGATGGGGGGTGGAGGGGCTCGGGTACCCACCTTGGCTGGCCTGGGGCCTGTGGGCCGGGGGCAGCCCCTGCGTTGAACATCTGCCCCCTGGTGGTCAGTGCTCATCATAGTAACTGGTCATGCCACCTGTCATTTCACCGGTCTATTTGCATATTAAGCTTTTATTATATAGGATAATGCTCAGGAATGTAGGAGAGTACCAGGTGGTTCACATCTTTGCCTACATGTGATTAGCCAATTTAAAAAAATATATATATATATTATTGATTTTCAGAGAGGAAGGGAGAGGCAGAGAGAGATAGAAACATTAATGATGAGAGATAATCACTGATGGGCTGCCTCCTGCAGGGCCCTTACTGGGGATCCAGCTCACAACCAGGCATGTGC
The DNA here is from genome assembly GCA_026230045.1 of Corynorhinus townsendii. Classification (NCBI taxonomy): domain Eukaryota; kingdom Metazoa; phylum Chordata; class Mammalia; order Chiroptera; family Vespertilionidae; genus Corynorhinus; species Corynorhinus townsendii. The sequence goes on along the minus strand of JAPDVU010000011.1, from coordinate 47,945,358 downwards.
CCTGACTGGGAATTGAATCTCCTGGTTCATAGGTCAAAGCTCAACCACTGAGTCATGCCTGTGGGCAGCCAACGTTTAATTTTAGCTATTCTGGTGTTTGTATAGTGGTATTTTATCGTGGTTTTAATTTGCATTTCCCTGGTGGGGTAATGTATTTTCATATTGTTATTAACCATTTGGAAATACTTTTTTTGGTGAAGTGCCCATGGAGACTCTTTACCTATTAAAATAAGATATAGTTGATGGCTGGCTTTAAAAAAAAAAAAAACTTTTGAAGAAGTTATTTATATATCCTGGATATTCTTTGTCATATTTTTTAAAACAAATATCTTCTCCAAATTTTTGCTTGTCTTTCACTCTCTTAATGGTGTTTATGATTAAGAGAAGTCCTTTATTTAAGTGAAATTAAATTTATCATTTAATTTTTTTATTGGTCTGATTCCGAGGACTCGTCTAGCTCAGACTTAAAATTTTTTTTTATGGTAGTGATACTTGTGTTTTGTTTAAGAATTCTTAGACTCCCCCGAGGTGGTAAAATATCCTCTTTGTTTTCTGGAAGCTTTATTGTTGTACAATTCATGTTTAAGTCTATGATACAAACCAAGCGAATGTGTGGGTGTAATGTGAAGTATGGATCCAGTTTAATTTTTTATGAATAGATATATAATGGCTTATTAAAAGACAATTATTTCTCCCTTAATTGCAGGATCACCTTATTCATCAAACAGGTTTCAGAGAGATATATTTAATTACTGTTTGCATTCCTATGACTGGTTATCTACGCTTACGCCAATAGTGGGCATATGCCCTGACTGGGAATTGAACCTGGGACCTCTTGGTCCATAGGTCGACACTCAACCATTGAGCAACACCAGCCAGGTCCATATTGTGTTTTAACAGTTTACATATTTCTGTCCCTTTCCCAAACCCCACACCATGCACTTGAGTTCTCCTGAGACTGTTTCTGGCATATAATGGACATGCAGTAAAATTTTGGAGAACAGAGAAGTGGGGAGAAGATGTAGGGGTTTCCCAATGCTTCCTTCATGAATGCATTAAAAAAGGAGCTGAAATGCGCTTTTGCTTCGAAACTAGCCAGGAGCGAAGGTTTCTGTGGTGACCTTGAAAAGAAGAACTAGAGAAAGTTTGTCATTCTGCTGACATAGCTCTGTGAAGGTGGAGGAGGGAGGCTTTAACCCAGTGATTCTCAACTGGGGGCTTTTTGCCACCCACGGACATTTGGCAATGTTTAGAGATACTTTTGGTCGTTGAAACAGAGCAGGGGAAGCTCCTGGCATCTCCTAGGCGGAGGCCAGGGATGCTGATTAACATCCTACAATGCACAAGAAAGCCTACCCCGCTCACAACAACAACAACAAAAATCACCCAGCTACAAATGCCCAAATATCAATGGCGCTGGGGTTGACTAAAACCATGGCCCCCATCCAACCTGTGGGAACAGCTGGGGATGGAGGTGTTGGTAAGGCAGGGAATACAGCTTGCCCGAGGAGGCGATATTTGAGCTGCATTTCAAAGGATAAGCATGTGCTGCAAAGATGGAGAAAGGGAACACCATGACTGGGAGATGGAGCCATGCGAAGGAAGCATGGAGAGGCAAGAAGGGGCCGGAGTCCCGCTCGGGTACCTCGGGTGGTTAGAGCGCCATCCTGTTACACCCGGACAGGCCCTGGTCAGGGCCCATACAAGGAGCAACCTAGGAATGCATCAATAAGTAGAACAACAAATCAATGTGTGTTTCTCTCTCTCTCTCTCTCTCTCTCGCTCTCTCTCTCTCTAAAACTCCATAAATAAAAATTTTAAAAATTGACTTTAGAGAGAAAGGAAGGGAGAGGGATAGAGAGAGAGAAATATCGATGAGAGAGAAACATTGATGGGCTGCCTCCTGCATGACCCCACCGGTGATTGTGCCCAAAATCCTGGGCACGTGCCCTGACTGGGAATCGAACCAGTGACCTCTTGGTTCATGGGCGGATGCTCAACCACTGAGCCACATCAGCTGGGCAATGAATTATTTTATTTTATTTTATTTTTTTACAAAAAGAAGGAGCAGGAGGTGTCAAGGTGGTGTCAAGGATGTGGCTGAAGTGTGTGAGGGTTAAAGGGGTAAGGTAGGTGATGGTGAGGCTGTGAAGATTCTTGAACAACTCCCGCTGGAGCTGATACCTCGAACGTGCCAGGTGTGGAAGGATGTTTAGCCGGGAGAGGGGCAGAGTTGGAGGTGAGTATTAGAAAGCTCTCTGCTGGCGATGCGCTGGATGGGGTGAAACGGGGCCCAGAGGCTGGGTAAGGGCTGGGGGGGGGGGAGTAGAGGGGGACGAGGCAGTTTCAATGATCCTGAAGAGAGAGATCAGGTTAGGACCCAGTCAGGGGATGGAGAGGAGGGGACAGATCCTGGGCTTGGTGAGTCATGGGAATGGGCAATGTGGGAGGGGAAGTGAGACAAAACGCTGGCCTTAAATTCTCTTGACCTAAAAGAGACCGGATACGTAGGTGCTCACTTGCGCATCAGCAGCCTTCCCCGTCACAGGAGCACCCACTGGGTCAGGCTGCCGGTAGAAGGCCTCTCGCCATGTATTTACATACCAAAACCGAGAGGTCATCTAGGGAGTCAAAAGATCCCCTTGGCAGCATTTGGCTGAGCGCGCTTGACCAGCTGCCCATTGCTGACCGTTACTGCAGGCTCACTGTGCCCCCGGCCCCGCCCATGCCCATGCTAATATAAAATCATGGACTCCTCAGAACAAGCACGTTGAGCTAAGGACTGTTCTTGACCCCATTTAACACAGGAGCCGGTGGGAGGAGCAGAGGCTCGGTGGTGAAGCAGGCGTTTGAATCCTGGTGGGATGACTTTAAAAGCTTAAATGCTTTTTTTTTTAATTAAGGGGAAATTGCATAACAAAACGAACCATTTTAAAGTGAACAATTCAGTGGCACAATGTTGGGTAACCACCACCTCGGTCTCCTTCCAAAACATGTTTTATCGCCTTCCCCCCAAGAAAAACCCCGTCCCCATTCAACAGGCACGCGCCATTGCATCTTCCCAGAAGCCCCTGGCAGCCCCTCATCTGCTTTCTGTCCCTATGGGTTTATCTCTTTTGGGTGTTTCGTGTTACTAGAATCACACAACATGTGACCTTTTGTGTATGGTGTCTTTCAGGTAGCATGTCTTTGAGGTTCATCTGTGTTGAAGCATGTAGCCGTGTGCCACCCTTTGTTATGGCTGAATAACATTCCATTGTGTGGATGGTCCACATTTTGTTTATTCATTCATGGATTGATGGACATTTTGGTTGTTTCCACCTTTAGCTGGAGGCTTAAATTAAAAAAGAAAAATCCTCATTCGACAACATGCGTATTGATTTTAGAGAGAGGGGAAGCTAGAGAGAGAGAGAGAGAGAGAAACATTGATCAGTTGCCATCAGTTGCCTCCTATACTTGCCCTGACCGGGGATCAAAATGCAACCTAGACATATGCCCTGCCAGGAATTGAACCTGCAACTTTTGGGTGTACAGGATGATAGGATGATGCTCCAACCAACTGAGCCACATTGGCTAGGGCTGTCCTAAATGCCACTGAATTGTTCACTTTAAAATTTTAACCACCAGCCGAAACCGGCTTGGCTCAGTGGATAGAGCGTCAGCCTGTGGACTGAAAGGTCCCAGGTTCGATTCCGGTCAAGGGCATGTACCTGGGTTGCGGGCACATCCCCAGTAGGGGGCGTGCAGGAGGCAGCTGATCGACGTTTCTAACTCTCTATCTCTCTCCCTTCCTCTCTGTAAAAAATCAATAAAATACATTAAAAAAATATTAAAATTTTAACCACTGTCCTCTACTGCCTTCATTAAGACGGTTTAGGTGGTCTCTAGTACCTAGGATTAAAGCTGTGGTGGAGAGATGAATGGAGTCCGTGGGGGTCCCAGAGGAAGGAGTTCCAGAATCTTCCACAGGGTAGTGGACGCGGTTGAAGAAGGCTTCCTGGTGGAAGTTCTGTACCCATTCAACATGAACTGCCCACCCACTCTCCCAATCTCAAGCCCTTGGTAACGGCTATGTATTACGTTTCTTTATTGAGGTTAAAAAAAACACACCACAAAATCTACTCTCTTAACTATTTTTAAATATGTTCTTATTGACCTTGACTAGAGGCACTTTATGTGGTGGCTGTGGGAACTCACACACCCCAGAGGAAGGGGAGGAGGGGGGTGGTGAGGAGTTGCAGACTCACCAGATTCAGGAAGTGATTCAGGCGCTGGCCTCTTAAAGGAACAGGCAGAGAGGGGCCTAATCGGGACCTGCGAGACTGGATAAGGCGGGGAGGCCTGTTTCACGAGACCCAGTGAGTGCCAGGCCAGACACTGTGTCCTGGGGAGAAGTTGGAGCTAAGCCAAACACGGGAGCAGGATGCTTCCCTCGCTCAGATACCAGGCATCAGGTCCCCTGCCGGTTGACGGACATTCTCACATGCTGGACGGAGGAGCTGGGGAGAACCAGGCTTGAGGGAGGATGTGGAGTTCAGTTTGGGACGCACTGAAAGGGAGGAGCATGTGGTCACTCAGGGAGAGATGTCCCGGAGGACATGGGGATTGAGCCCTTAGGAGAGAGGCCCAAGCTGGAAGCGCGACCTGGTAGACCTCTGCAGAGCCCTGCTGCCGTCCCCTTGAACTTGAGTTCACGTCATTTCGGAGACGGACCGAGTCCCACTTTGTGAGTTGTGTCCAAGGATGGACTCTGAAAACACAGGGTCGGGCATAGTTACTGTCCTTGCCCTGGGGAAGCTTGTTGTTTGGTGGAAATCAGACTTCGATGTTTACAAGGATCATCTTTTTTTAAAGCAGAACGTCCATCTTATTAGAGAGGGACATTCCTCTTGAAAAGAGCACAGATCAGCTGGTGAGGCTCAGTTGGTTGGGTCTGTGTGCCGAAAGGTTGCTGGTTCAATTCCCAGTCAGGGCATATGCCCAAGTGGCAGGCTCAGTCCCCATGGGGGCGTGCAGTAGGCAGCAGAGCAGTGTCACATTGATGTTGCTCTCCCTCGTCCTTCCTCTCTCTCTCTAAAAATCAAGAAAAGCATATTTAAAAATAGCTAAGATGGTAAATTTTATGTTTTTTTTTAACCACAATAAATAAAAGTAATAGATAATAGTTACCGAGGGCTTGAGATGGGGGGAGTGGGTGGGGGGCAGATAATGTTTAACGGGTACAGAATTTCAGTTGAGGATGATAAAGTTCTAGAGAGGGATGTGAATTTATTTAAGGCCACTAAACCGTATACTTAAAAATAGTTAAAACAGTAATTTTTTAAATTGTGTATTTTTACAATAAAAATATTCTTAAAACAATCAAGTGTTGGTGAGGATGTGGAGCAACTGGAACGCTCAGACACTGCTGGTGGGATTGAGAATTGGGAAAAGCTGAGCATACAAGCCAGCAGTTCCACTCCAGGGGCGTACCCAACAGAAATGCACACAAATGCTCTTGAAGTGTGTTCAAGGGTGTCACCAGCGGCGCTAGTTGTGATGGCTGAAAAACCGGAACCGCCCAAGTTCCCATCCACAGGTCAGTAGATTGCAGATTATTCATGCGATGCAAGAAGCAAATAACAACGCCACACAATGTGTGTGAATCCTACAAGCATTATATTGAGTGAAAGAACCCAGAGACAAATGTCCATCTTCTGGCATGCACGGACATCATGGGACATCACAGCCGAGGTGTGGAAGGACCTTGCATGCTCCTTCAAGGATGGAGTGAATGGTCCCATTGGGGGTGTTTACGTGGGGCTACTAGAATAAATTTTGGAGATTTAAAAAATAATATTACAAATTTCCAGTTATAAAAATAGTCATGGGGCCCTAGTCGGTTTGGCTCAGTGGATAGAGCGTCAGCCTGTGGACTGGAGGGTCCCAGGTTCGATTCTGGTCAGGGGCACATGCCCGGGTTGTGGGCTCGATCCCCAGTAGGGGGTGTGCAGGAGGCAGCTGATCAATGGCTCTCTCTCATCATTGATGTTTCTAACTCTCTCTCCCTCTCCCTTCCTCTCTGAAATCCATAAAAAATATATTTTAAAAAATAGTCATGGGGCTGTCAAGTACAGCAAGGGGAATAGAGTCAATTATATTATAATAACTATAGATGGTGCTAGGTGAGCACTAGACTTATCAGGGGGATCACTGCATAAATTATATAAATGTTTAACCACTATGCTATACACCTGAAACTCATATACTATTGTATGTCAACTGCAATTGGAAAAATAAATTGTAAAACATAGTACTAGAATGGGGAAAGTCAAAGGCATGAAGGAAAATTCTGATAAGTTCAACCAGTGGTTTACCGGTAAATGTTTAACGACCACATCATTGGGTACAGGGAGTCCTGATTTGTAGCGCTTTCCAATTTCCTGGGTGTAAATATTGCCATCTTAGCCAATTCCAAGCACCCGATTTGAAGTCACTGAATCTGGAGTTGGGAAAAGAAGGGCACGATTGGCTCTCGCCAGCCAGAGAGAGCCAGCTTCAATACACAACTGTACACAGTGTAATAAGAAGTGTTTTTGCCTAGCAAAATCACCATATGCTAAGTCAAAAGGCCATCAGTAGGCTGGGAATGCATTTTTCCAACTAACACTCAGCTGATTTCCTTAATAGGAAAAGAGTGTCTTCAAATCATTAAGAAATCCACGAGGAAATACAATGGCCTTTAAAAATAACTCAGCCTAGTTATCTTTAACCTACTCACAAAATGACAGGGCACGTTAACATGACCGTGAGTTCACTTAGGATTTCATCACAGACGAAAATGTTTATCAGAGAAATAGGCACATTGCAGGGGTATAAACAGAACACCATCCAGGAAGCAGGATGTGCCAATATCTGTAGAAATTACAAACATACCCTTTGATCTAGGACTTCCTTCTCTAGAAAATTATTTTCCAGACACACACACACACACACACATCCGGGTGATGGATGTTCATACAAGTAATTCGTTACAGTATAATTTGTCTTAGTTGAAGACTGAAAGCACCATAGTTTTCCACTCACGGGGACCAAGTACTTTATAGAATAATATACTTCCAGTTGGAAGACCATGGAGTCATCAGTAAGAACAGAGAATGTTTCCTATGTACTAATCTATCCAGAAAGACTCCAAGGAGGGCTGAGTTCATAGTTATGCACCAATGTAACTTTCTTAGCTGTGACAAACGCGTCATGATGATGGAAGACTTTGATGATGAGGGGAGCTGCGTGAGGGATTTATGGGGCTGGGGGAGCTTTGAGGAGGGGGTAAGTGTGTGCCTGGAGGATAGAACAGATGAGCTGGGATGTGGGAGACGAGTCTTTGAAGGCAAGAATGTGCAACTCTCTGGAGCACCATGAACTTGCTTTGCACACAGTAGCTGCACAGTAGTGATGAATATGTGCCGAATGACAGGCTTTGCAGATCTCCATAGAAGCAAATGCACAAATCGCAGGATTTTGTGTGAAGTTTTGCTTTAAGTTTTGGTAAAGAAAATGACATATATCTGTTTTTCTTCTCCCTGTATCTGCTCACTCACAACCAGAGAAAATAATAGTTCAGAAGACCAGAAGTGAGAGGTGAACAAAAGTTGGTTTTTCTCTGTAGGGACAGGGCCAGCTCAGCAAAGTGCTTCTCTAATGTGCAGAAGTGGGTTGGGGGTGAGAATAAAGGTTGGAGTATCCCTGTGTCTGGCCCTTTCTTTCTGGATCTGGTGTCCAAGACCGTCCCCATGTCCTCAAGTTTTCCTCATCCCTCCTTTTTTTGGAGGCCCCCAGCCCTGCCAGGAAAAACAGGAGTGAGGTCAGTGTCCAGTAGAATGCTGGCTCTGGGGGCTGAGCAGCTGGTGTGCTGTGTTTTGGTATTTGCGGGACTCAGATAAGGGGTCACCTGGGAGAGGCCACAGGGGAGGAGGAAGCCAGCTCCCATGTGGGTGCTCCTGAGCTGGGTGAAGTCCGGAAGGAGAGGAAAATGTTGGGAGGACACGAACTTCCTGTTTTCAGCCCTATGGGGACCCACACTTCCTGCCACTTTTTGACTGTGGGGCTCGGGACAGTCTGGGCTAATAAGTGCAGGAAGTGTCTGTGCAGAAGTTGGGGTGGGAGCCCTGGGGTGGTTGAGACCACCTGGAGAGACATCAGAAGGCTCCAGACAGAACTGTGAGAAAGCCCTGAAAAAGGGATAGCCTGTACCTGGCCGAACGAGTTAAAACCAGCTCAGATGGGGAAAGACAGACAGCACAACTGAAGTTCTTCAGCGGGTCTGGAGGACAGATACAACATTAAAAGGAAACCTCATTTCTCCCAAGGTCTTGCAACGGCTATAAAATGTCATAAGGACCCCCACTTGGAGTGGTAAATGCTTTCCTCCCATGATGCTCCAAGTCTGGTTTTCCTATTCCCATCTAACTACTCAACACAGCATCCAATTCCTAGTTAACACCCATATTGGGTGAAGGGCCCAAGCATGAGGGGGCTGCACGTCCTGGAGGGTCCTGGACACCGCTGACCAGCATCATTGACCAGGATGTCACCAGACCTTTGCCCAGGCTCCTCCTACTCTGCACCGGGGCCGGCGAATGGTTGGCCTCCCTGGGGCATCCATCCACCTAGAGACACCTGGGAAGTGTTGGGGAGCTGTCCTGTCGATGGTGCTGAAATAGGGTCCCCAGAGGCTTCTGTCCCCGTTTGAGGCCAGGAGGGGAAAGGGGTGGGGATGGATGGCACCAGGGGAGGAGCAGACCGTGGGGAGTGGTGGAGGCTGGGCTCCCCCCTCTGCTCCGTCTCCCACCTCTCTCAGGGATTGTACGTCCTGAGGATGAGGTCCGTCTGTCCCACCTGGCCGAGCCACAAGCAGGAGGATGTTTGTGCTGAGGCTCCCTGTCCACTGTCCTCTGTAACCCTCCTTTCAATAGTGTGCTTCATACCAGCCTCACCCAAATGAACAAAATCTCTCAAAGTGAGAGGCTGGTCTTAACAGTTGACAAAGGAGAAAACCTGAGGGTCAGAGTCAGGGATATTAGACACTCTGTCTGGATCCCTTTCTCCAGTTCTGTCCACTCAACCCTGTGCTTCTGGGCAGGGGAGGGTAGTCTCAGGCCTGATGGGAAAGGAAAACACTTCCTGGACTCTTATTCCTGGTTCTGATTGATTTCCCTTGCTGGACTCACCTGACAGTGTCAGAGGGACTTGGAGAGGAATGAGGCTACCTGGCTGCCTTTTGATTCTGAGTCAGGATGTGGGAAACCATGGGTCTGAGTGTCTGTCCTCTTCTGGGCTAGCGACGGATGAGGTGCCCTGCCTCTGTATTGCTCTCGACTAATTTGCCGTCTTCTTATCACTTTCCAGAACTCTCCATGGGTTTTATGTTGCACCATTCACGGGGTTTATAGCTGTGAATAGAGGGGAGGAGCTGGGCTCCATGGGTCGATGCGGTCCTCTCTGGGTTGGAAGTCTAAGCATCAGTGTTTAATGTGTTCAGTGGACAGGTTGATCTGTATTGCTATGATGACACTATGACGAACAGAAGTCTGACTCAGCTGTTCCTTCTGGGTCTAGGGCAGAGGGGTTCAGGCATCAGGTATTTACTTACACCACATTTGTTTCCTTAGGGGTCACTGTATGAACATAGGGTGTCATGCTATACCCCTGTCATGGTGTGGGTGCTGCATGTAAATTCCGGGCTGTTTTTAAGTTCAAACGTTAGTTTATTTTCAGAGGAAGATTATGAGCTCCTGCTTCCCTTCATCTTTGCAAACCATATTTTCGAGCCCATTTTGAAGGATAAGAAGGTGTTAACCAGATGATGACTTGGTGATGGGTATTCCTGGAGGAGGGATGTGGATGCTCAAAGACAGTGAGGAACGCACCAGAACAAGGGTTCTTAGGGAACGGCTTGAGGGTTGATGGCTTAGGCTATGGTGATGGAGAAGTGGACTGCATGAGATTAAGAATAACTTAGAACAGCCCTGGCTGGGTGGCTCAGTTGGTTGGAGCATTGTCCCGTACACTAAAAGGTGGCAAGTTTGATTCCTGGTCAGGGCACATACCTAGGTTGTGAGTTCCATCCCCAATCAGGGTGTATATAGGAGGCAATCCATTGATGTTTCTCTTTCATCTCTCTCTGTCTCTCAAAATCAAATAAACATATCCTCAATGAGTATTTAAAAAAAGAGAGTAACTTAGAGCAGAGGTCAGAAAACTATAGCCAGGGGGCTGCCTACTTTTGTAAATAAAATTTTGTTGAGACACAGCCACATTAATTTATTTTCAGATTGCCTATGGCTGTGTTGGCACTGCAAACAGAGTTGCCTAGTTGCAAAAAAACCCCACACAGCTTGCAAAGCCTAACATATTTGCTCTCTGCCCCCTTACAAATTTGTTTCCCCTGACTCCTGATCTAGAATGTCAAATTGAGAGGCTTGTCAATGGTTCTTTTGGCCTGAAGAGATAGAACAGTGTTTTGCCTCTGAGTTTTGGGAAATTGTATAAGTGTTAGGAAGTGATTTTGCCCGTAGCAGGCAGGCAGGATGGACAGGGAAGATGCAGGCGTGGAGAGAGATGATGGGAAGGGGTCCACAGAAGGAATCTGCGCAGAGAGTGAGGCTGACGTGTTGCAGTAGTGTCCAGGACAAGACAGATTATACACAGCCTCTGAGTGACACCACTGACACCACTCCAGGGACGGAGCCAGTGTGCATCAAACCCTCACAGCATACTGGGACTTTTGCTGGGTGTCTCCCATATGTACTTTTAAAACCATCTTTTTTAAAGAAGAATCTCTTACCCATTGAGACAGCCTGGAGGGACCTGGAGAGGGTCATGCTAAGCGAAATAAGTCAGTCAGAGAAAGACAAGTATCACATGGTCACACTCATATGTGGAATCTACATAACAAAAGAAACTGATGAACGGAGTGGATCCAGAGACATGGAAGCATGGAACAGAGTGAGGAATCTCAGAGACAAGGCGGGGGAGGGTGGGTGGGGTGGGTGGGAGGTAATCAACCAAAGAACTTGTATGCATATATGCATGGCCCATGGACACAGACAATAGGGTGCTAAAGGTCTGGAGTGGGGTGGCGGTGAGGGGTGGGGGCGGGCTGGCGGGAGTCAATGGGGAGGGGGGAAGGGAACATATGTAAAACTTTCAACAATAAAGAATTCAAAAAAAGAAAAAATATCTTTTTTTAAAAATTGATTTCAGAGAGGAAGGGGGGGAGAGAGAGAGAGAGAGAGAGAGAGAGAGAGAGAGAGAGAGAGAGAGAGAGAGAGAGAAACATTAATGATGAGAGAGAATTGAGCCCACAACTTGGTCATATGCCCTGCCCTTCCCTGACCGGGAATTAAACCATGACCTCCTGGTTCATAGGTCGACACTCAACCACTGAACCACAGCAGCCAGGTGCCATATGTATTTTAAAAAATTTTTTTGATTGATTGATTTGAGAGAGAGACATCTATTTGTTGTTCCATTTATGCATTCACTGGTTGGTTCTTCTTTTTAAAATATTTTCATTGACTTTTTTTTTTTTTTTTTTTTGAGAGACAGAGAGGAATGGAGAGGAAGAGAGAAAGAGAAACATGGATGCGAGAGCAGGACATTGATCAACTGCCTCCTGCACGGCCCCTACTGGGAATCGAGCCGGAAACCTGGGCATGTTCTCTGACCTGGAATCAAACCGGCAACCGTTCGGCGCCCAGGACAGCACTCAGCCAATGGAGTCACAGCAGCCAGCGCCATTGGTTTGATGGTTGTACGTGCCCTGACTGAGGCTCACACCCACAGCCTTGGCGTGACAGGACGACGCTCTAACCAACTGAGCTGCCGGCCAGGTTCCATGTGTGCTTTTATTTAACCCTCATAGCGACCCTGCAATGCAGAACTTCTTGTGCCTGATCACAAACCAGGAAATCCAGTCCCGGCCCAGTCCCGGCCCCGGAAATCCAGTAAGGTGGCTAAGGTGGTGTCATATTCTTCTTAATCGACGGAAAGAGCAGGAACTTGCTCCCAGCTCTCTCTGATTGCAATGCCTAAGATAGTTTCAATATATCAGGAAAGTCATACACAATAGTTTGTAAGCCCACTGCCTGTGCGATGTGAGGGCTCCAAAAATCAGCTGGTAGGTCCCCCTTCCCATAGAGGATATGGACGTTTCGGCCTCTCACTGGGTCCTGACATTTGAGTATTCCGGGTCAGTGCTCATCTGAGGAGGATTCTTCTCCTGAAAGCGGATGGAGGCATAATACACCTCTGGCTCCACCCTCAAGGTCGGGGTGGCCCCCGCAGAGTTTGTGGAGTCAGCTGGGCTGTCTAACTCGGGCGTCTTCTGGTGACCCTGTGTGGAGAGCAAAGAACAACGGGATCAGAGCAGGGTTGGGGCAGGGAGAGGAGTCCCTGCAATGAATGTGATTATAACATGATCTTTGTTCATTCTTCCATTTTTTAAAAAATAATTTTTTTAAATTTATTTTTTGTCAATCCTGACCTGGGGATATCTTTTTCCATTGATTTTGAGAGAGAGAGAGAGAGAGAGAGAGAGAGAGAGAGAGAGAGAGAGAGAGAGAGAGAGAAACATTGATGTGAGAGAGACACATCTATTGGTTGCCTCCTGCATGCACCCCGAATGGGGTGGGGATGGAACCTGTAACCCAAGTATGTGCCCTTGACCGGAAATCGAATCCACAACCCTTCCGTGTGTAGGCTGACACTCTAACCACTGAGAAACACCAGTCAGAGCATTCTTTCATTCTTTTATTGAATATTTCTCAAGGTCCCATTTATTCACTTATCCAACAAATACGGCTCTTATTGGTTGCTTTCCAATTCCAGTGACCTTGGTGGAAAATACTATTATTTCACGAAGAAAGACAGTAAGTCTCAGAGAAGTTAGGTACTTCTCAAGGTCACACATCTACCAGTCATGAACTCAGCCCCTGGTGACTCAGAGCTCTCCTATGTGCTGGACACTGGATACACGGGGAGGTGTTTATGAAAAAGAACTTCTGTGTGTCTCTCCTTTACTCCCTTACAAAAAATCCCCCCCCCAAGGATATGTTTTTATTGATTTATAGAAAGAGAGGAAGGCAGAGGGAGAGAAACATCGATGTGAGAGAGAAACATTGATCGGTTGCCTCCCGTATGTGCCCTAACCAGGCGTCAAACCTGCCACCTTTTGGTGTATGAGATGACGCTCTAACCAACTGAGCCAACCCAGCCAGGGATCTCCTTTACTCTTATACCAAGCAATTCTCTGACACCAGCTGGGTGTCCTACAACTGGACTCAATTCTGACACCATCTGCTTGAAGATATTGTCAGATCCCACAGGATAAGGGCTCAGTCCCACAAGAACCCCCACCCCCACTGCCACTTCAGATGCCAATCACAAGTCCAGGTTGCCAGCTGTGCTTCTGACCAACTGGCTGTAAATCAGAGGTCCCCGCAATTCCCTCCTCAAGTTCAGTGAATTCACTAGAGTGACTCACAGAATTCAGGGCAAACAGCTTACCAGCCAGGGAGCAGCTTGTTATGGAAGGATGCGATACAGGATACAGAGGAGCATCCCGATGAAGAGATGCATGGACCCAGGTATGAGGCAAGGGCAAGGAGCTTCTGTGTTCTCTCCAAGTGCACCACCCTCCCAGCACCTCCACATGTTCACCAACTTGAAATCTCCCTCAGCCCCATACTCAGCATGTTTATGGAGGTTTCGTCATGTAGACATGATCAATCATTAATTCCATTTCCAGCCCCTCTCCCCTCTCTGGAGAATGGAGGATGGGGCTTAAACGTCGAAACTTCTAATTATTGCTCAGTCTTTCTGGTGACCAGCCCCCATCCAGGAATCCATGAGAGTTGTCTCATTACACCCTGGCTGGTGTGTTCAGTGGTTAGTGTGCTGGCTTGTGCCCTGAAGGGTCATGGGTTGAATTCCTGGTCAAGGGCAGGTACCTGAGTTGCAGGTTTGATTCCTGGCCCCAGTCTGGCACCTATGGGAGACAATCCATCGGTGTTTCTCTCTCTCTCTCTTTCTCTCTTCCCCCTCACCCCCGCCCTCCCTCTCTTCCACTCTTTTAAAAAAATCAATGGAGAAAATATCCTCAGGTAAGGATTAACAATAACAACAAAAATGTTGCCTCATTAGAAAAAAAAAAGTCCCTACTATCACTCCGGAAATTTCAAGGGACTGAGGAATACAACCATTTTCTGCTACAGACTCATTCCTTCGCTCTAGAGTTACTGCAACATTTCTCAAACGAGGCTTTTCACTTCCTCTTCCTCCATTCTCTCGTGAACTCAACCCGTTTAAGATATCTGCCTCTGTAAGGCCTCCAGATCTGCCTTTGTCCAGATCAGTTCCGATGCCACTTAGCTACATTTAAACCAGTGGTTCCCAATGTGGGGCACACACCCCAGAGGGGGGAAATCTGATTTTTAAGGGGGAACAATTTGAGAATGAATTATTAACAGTGAATTTTTGCATTTCTTATGGTTATAGGGGCCTTATATTCAGTATATAAATATATACTGTAACATATTTTGCATTTCAATTCTTTATTATATGTTTTGAAACTCTATTGGCTATTTTTTTATATCACTTCATATTATTGTTATTTTTTAAAACAATTTCTTAGTGATTTCTTCCTCAGTACTTCTACTGTCCTTTCATTCTTTTATTTTTCTCTTTCACGGGTGCCATGTTCCAAACAAGCTTCCAAAGAACATGGCGCCCGTGAAAGAGAAAAATAAAAGGAAGCTTGTTTAGACCATTTAATGGCCTTTTAGGCTTCCTCCACGTGAATAGAAGTTCACTTTTTGAATAAAAAGAATTATATGTGATGGGGGTGGGGGGGCATCAGGATTTTAGAGATGCTTAGGTGGGGCATGGCCAAACAAAAAGGTTGGGAACCACTGACTTAAATGGTCATTTCTCAGACCCTATCTTACCAGACTTATTAGCATTTGAAAAAAGGTGAGCACTCTCGCCCCCTTGAAGTTCCATCCCCACTTGGCTACCAGGACCCAACCCTGTACTCTCCTGGTCAATTATTTTTCTTCAGTGGTCTTTTTGCTCTTTCCACCATGTCTCCCTGACTTTTAAGTGCTGGAGGGCCCCAGGGTTCTGTCCGCAGACCCCTTCTTTCCTTTGTGGCTTCATTCACTATCAAACCTTGATGTGGAAGACCCCCAAATCTCCATGCCTCCCACCTAGACTGAACTCCAGACTCTGGCCATCTACTTGTCATCTTCACATAAACATCTCAGAAGTGTCTCAAACTTAGAGCAACCAAAACAAAGTTTGATTCCCTCTAAAAAACATACCTTTCCTGCAGAGTTGGCAATTTCAAGAATTGGTACTTCAATTCTTTAAGTTGCTTAGAGCAAGCACATTAGAGTCATCCTTGGTATCTATGGACATTTGTGGACATCTATGACTATCTATGGTCCCCTATGACATTGTTGGACACCCGTGACATCATGAATATATCCATGACAATCAATGGACACCTCTGACCATCTTTGAATATCTATGACATCTCTAGACATCTATAATATCCATAGAGTTATCTTTGACATCTATGGACCTCTATAGACATTAAGAGCATCTATGACTATAGATGGGCCTCTATGACATCACTGGATAACTATGACATCTCTGGAGTCCTCCTTAACATCTATTGCACCTATGAGGTAAAGGCAGTGAGCTCACACCCAAGTGTACGCTATCATTCCATTGGTAAGTCCTGTTGATCCCACCTTCAAAATGTATCCAGACCCCAACGGCTTCACACCAGACTCATCACTGATGCCCTGACTGAGTCTGTTTTATGGACTGAACTGCGTCTCCCAAATTCATATGTTGAAGCTCTAACTCTCAATGTGACTATATTTGGTGATAGGGCCTTTAAAGAAGTATTTAATTTTTTAAATGGGGTCATTAGAGTAGGACCCAACGTGACTTAAGTCTTCATAAAAAGAAGAGAGACCAGGAATGCATGGGCACAGAGAAAAGGCCATGAGAGAGCAAGAAGGTGGCCATCTGCAAGCTCGGGAGGGATGTTTTAGATTTGTAGTGTAATAATTTGTAAAAATACAGATATTGACAAGTGGGAGATACTGGCCGAAGGAAAAGATAAATGCATGGGTGATTGCTGATCATGTGCTCAAAAACTTCACAGTGGTATCCACATAAGTTAGAGTTCAATGAGAGTCAGAACTTGGAGGATGAGCAGGAACAGGGTGGGTTGAAGCAGGCATGTGAAGAGGAGGGGACAGCGAAGCGATGATTCTGAAACGCAAAAAGCTTACTCTGCTGGAGGTGAATGAGCAGGTGAGTGTGGGAGGCGCAAAGCGTGGGTGACTGGTTTTTCCTGCCTCAAATGCCAGACCCAAGTTGTCTGGGTGTTCGGCAGTATGGAGAGCCAGCGCATTTCAGACTTGGGTGTGATGGGGAAGAGAGGTGGGAGGGCTGCAGCAGACAAGCTTTGCAGGGTATTAGTGCAGAAAGAGCTGGTGGAGGACTGGGCGGGACAGGGACTGGTCTCTGGTTGGATGTCAGGGACAAGAATACCATTGATGAAATGGAGAGCCCAGCAGAAGTATAGTTGGGGGTTGTATTAACCATGTGCATTTTATGTTTTGACATCTGGGCGTTGGTAACCCTAGAGAAACTGTCCCTGCCAAGACTAGCTAATTGCTAGAGATAGTAAAGGACTTGCCTGCAAGTGTGACTTTCATACTGCAAACCAGCCAGTGCAATCCAAACTCCATACCTACAACCATCTCCTTTATGGAACTCTTACACTTCTGACCAGTCCCCTCCTGCCCTGATCACACCAGGACCAGGTACCAGACAACGAGGGACAGCCCCTACAGCCCAGAGCCTGTTGAAATTATTCAAACTAGCTAGTCCTAAGCCTGCTTCCCCTGCCTCACCTCAACTTCCCCAGGGAAACCACCATCAAGGTTCCTGCCCACGTTTTCCCCTTCACTCCCTCTGCCTCCTGACTGACCTTGGTGCTGCCCTGTGTGGCCCTCTGGTGTGACGTTTTCCCCTCTTCTTGGGAACTGTGAGGAACAAATTGTGGCAGTAGTCTCCTGATCGGTTGGCCTGACATCCCTGGATAACAGTAAAACCTCCATTTTCCAAAAGAGTGGGAAGGTGTAGAGCTCATTTCTGGACACGTTGAATGGAACCCAAACGTGGGCCACCCAGGAAGTGGGGGGCAGGGTTGCATGCCAGGATGTTCATGCTACTCACCAGGGAAGCTGGCCCCATGGCAGTGTGGATGTGGTCCGTGCCCATTGCTGTCCTGGCTTTCTTCCTGCGGGTCTTCACTCTGTTGGAAGATGCCAGGGTCTTTGACACAGGGTCACTCTCTGAGGCTGCAGTGAGTGACTAGGGGAGGTCAAGGGTGGGGCAAGACCAGGAGCCTTCATAACAAGACTTTGGAGCAAGGTCTCTCCGCCGCCCCCCTCCCCGCCCCCCCCCCCCCGCCCCCGCCAGGTGCCTCAAGCCTGGCTCAGCGGCTACCGGCTAGATTCTCACCACCACAGCACCCCTTACCCTTGCTCCGGGCCCTCACAACCCCTCCAGGTCCCTATTCTCCACCTCTGGCCCACACCTGTCCCATCTCACACAAAATAGATGAGGCAGAGGCAGCCAGCCAGCAGTGCGGTGACACCGGCTCCCCCAACGGCCGCCTGAACCACGTCTGCCTTCGTCCTCGGTTCCCCTGCAGACAAGAGAGACATGGGTGAGCTCCAGGCTTGATGAACAGGCATGTATCCCCTCTTCTCAAGCATGAAGATATGGGTACCCCTCTCCTCCCATCCAGGGCTGAGCAACTGGGTCCTCCAGAACCATGGGGTGAAGGACACGGTCTACGTGACATCTCCTATCTAGTCCCCACACTTCTGTGCAGCAAACCCCATCTTTTCTAGGACCTGGGTTCTTCTCCATCTAGGATTTCTCTGCCACAGACCTGAGACCTGGCTGCAGCAGGACCTTGAGGCTCAGAGTCCCATGGGCACTCCAGAGAGAGACACACACAGAGCGCTGTGGGATGCCGAAAGACCTGTCTTTTCTTCCTTCCTGGGAAGGTATCAGAATCTTCTCTCCTGGCCTCTACTTGCCCTGTCACTCAGGGTCAAAGGTGGTCTTTTGTTCCTCCAGAAGAAGGTGAAAGTGGGGAGGTACTCAGACCTTCAAGCGAGACCCAACAGCTCTCCTGGTCTTGTCTGGCCATGCCTCCCAGGAGCCCAATGCCTGCGGTCAGAGATATGTCTCCGGGCATCACCTGTTACAATCTGATGGAACTGCTGAGAGAGTCCTAACTGGGTCACTGACTAGTGGGAGTGGGGACCAGATGCCATCACCAATGGGAATAGAGCAGGAGGATGGTGGGGCTCCAGACACAGGTCAAGGTGAGGGCCAAGGGGTGGGCAGGCAAAAAAATAGAGATTTTCAGAGAAGTGAAACTATTTTCTACATGATACTATAATGCTGTACACATATCATTATACAATGTCTAAGCCCATCGCGTGTACAACACAATGATGTGTCGGTGTAGGTTCATCGATTGTACAAATGTCCCCTCTGGTGGGGGATGTGCATGTGAGGGAGGGTGTGACAGGTTTAGGGGAAATCTCTCTACCTTCTGTCTCCTGCTCAATATTGCTGTGAATTTATAACTGCTCTTAAAACTAAAGTCTACTCTAAAATGCCCCAAGGCATTTGTAACGGGGGGAAGATAAAGAGCATCTATCTGTTAGGGTGGGCAGGGAGAAGGTTGTGGTCACTATGGACAGACAGTGGTTGGAGGGTATTGGGGAAGAGGTCAGATAAGGCTGCTCACATTTAACTGCACCCACACCTCCCTGTTGAACTCTGGAGTCCAGCTCTGAATCGACCAGACAGAGACCCATGTCAGCCAATGCCCCATGACAGAAGGCTCCTTCCTACCTGCACTGTCTCCTAGGCAACCACCTGATGATGGGTTCTGCTGGGCACCTAGGACAGGAAGAAAGGAATTCCTTCTTCGGTGGACTGAGATGGAGTAAGGATCATTTTGGCATTTCCCCTTTACCCTCAGAGACCACAGAAATGCAAGAGGGGCAGGGATTTCTCCTGCAAGTCTCCTACACAGCCAGGACCACAGGACAAAGCACCAACCACACCTGCCTGGCCCTCCTGCTCTGCACACCCTCAGGGACCTGGTGCTCCGACCCAGCACTCACAGGTGACGTTGAGCTGGATGGTTCTCTCCACGGTCACATGAGCAGCAGGAAAATGCACCTGACAGGTGAGGTTGGTGCCATGGTCCTGGGGCCGTGGGGTAAGGGTGAGCATGGAGGAGAAGCGGGTCCTGGGGCCCAGGGAGCTGTGGGCAGCTGACGTCCAGGAGAAGATGGGGGGCATGCCCCGCTCACAGGCCCAGGGCACAGAGCAGGTCAGGTTCATGGGGCGGCCACTCTCCAGGGTCCTCGGGATGAGGATGTCGGGTGTGTGGTTGAGGGCTGGTGAGGAGGGGGAGACAGGTCAGGAGGGAGGGTCCCAGGTGCGGCCCTGAGGGAAGCCTCAGCTTAGTTCCAGCTCCTCCCTCTGAGCCCAACAGGCTGTACCCCGACCCCCTCCCAGGATGGGGTCCCATCCCAGCCCTGGCCGGGGCCACCATAACTTCTCCTGTGGCCTCTCCTGGAGCCCATTCCTTACCCGTCACTCGCACGGAGAGGATGTTCTCTGTGTAAGAATATTTATACGCTGGGGAACTTCCCCCCTCCACCCGAAAAAAGTAAAATCCGTCATCTGTCCTCCTGGCATCTCTGATGTCCAGGGAGCAGTTGTTCCTCCTGGGTTCCCCAAGGAGGTGGAATCGGCCCTGGGTCTCCTCCTGCACGTTATGACCCGCGTTGTTTGTGACCACAGCAGCATCCTGGTTTGGCTTAGCTCCTTTCTGGAACCAGTAGCCATATGTAGGGGGAGGATTATTCCAGTATTTCCACGGAGAGGTGAAGGTGCAGGACACAAACACGCACAGGCCCTCCTGCACCGTCACAGGTGTCTGCACTGTCAGCGTGTATTTTGTATTCTGAGCCAGGGACTCTGCAGGAAAAGGAGGGTCAGCTGCAGCCCCCGACCCACTCCCCCATCTCCCCTCAGGCACTCACCTGCCCACAGCAGGGGCAGCAGCCACAGCATCTCTGACATGGAGGGTTTCTGGGCTCCTGCGGGTGAAAAAAAGAATGAGTACAGTGGGAGGGGGAACGTGGTGAAACCACGGAAGCTGGAAGGAGCACGAGATCTCAGCCGTTCACAAAAGAGGAACCTCAGAGCCCAAGTGCTTCCCCTCTCTGCACAGAGCAGCCAGACACCCCACAGTCTAGAGACCCAGCACACCCTCCCAGAGTAGAACAGACAGAAAGTTAACCCTGAGTCCTGTCCAATCTTGCAGCTCCAGAGCAGAACCAGGACCTCTGAGGACATCTGAGGAGGGGACACAGGAGTCTCTTAAGGTCCTCCCGTTAGGGGCTTTTCTGAGCTCTGGTGTCTACACCAGAGAGCTGGTTCACTCCTGCGTTGACAGGAGGTCCCAGCCTCATCTACAAGCTGTGGTCGGTCCTACAAGGTGTAAGATTCTGTAATGTCCATGTGAGAATTTAGGACAGATGGAAAGAAGGGGGTCCCAAGTGAGGTGAAGGCAGCATTCACTCACTCACTCACTCATTCATTCCTTTATTCTCCAAACACTCAATGAACATCTGCGTGTTGGTTGGCTGAAGACAAGACAAGAACAGATCCATGGACCTGGTCTATGTCCGTGAGATGCTCCCCACCCAGTGACATCACTTCCTCCCAAACACAGTGCTGTTGGGCTTTAGAGCTGCGGTCACTCGTCAGTCCACCACCTGTCCTGGTGACATGCTGGGTATTTCCTACAAACACAAGTGCGGGTTCCTATTTTACATCTTATTCTGATTCGCGGTGTTTTGATGATGGCATCTCCAAAGTGAAAACCGAGTCACATCTTCACGTAACACAAAGGGAGACCACGCGTTCCCTGATGCCAGGGCAGGAAACGCTTCGTTATGATTCCCGGCACTCAGAGTGTGCGAACGGGAGACACTGTCTCAGTTCCTCATCACGCAGATGAGCGTTTCCTGTCACGGAAAAACGCTGCAAAGTTGTGGATGAACAATGAGCTCAAACATTTCTCTTATATTATGCAAAGTTCTTTCCAGATGGAGCATGTTTCTCCCGGTCTTTAGGAGTAAGATGATATTTGCCTTTCAAATAAACGACATACTGTCTTGTCTCAGCAAGAGTTCACAATTTCCTTTTTGCATTGACTGCTGGGAATCTCAGGGATCTATCTAGACTTAATTTCAGAAACAGTGTTATTCTAGCTCCCTGGTACAATGATGTCCTGTTTTCCTAAGCTATTTCTGTTCTGCCTTAAAAAAAAATGGCTACCTTATTAGTGCTATAAAATGGTAAGGCACCTCAAATTCTAAGTTGGACTATGAGGGCTCTGATTTCTAAAAATTTATTTTATTTCAGAAAATAAAAATATGTAAGATTGATCAAAAAGGTGCTTCTCACAGTAAAATGTGGCTCCAAGAATGTAATATTTCTAGGAAACATGAGTGGAATACGCCGCTACAACTAAAATTTAGGTTCAGCTCATGTGGTTTTCCATCTGAGTTGTGGTTATGCATTCTGGCAAACTCTTGATCCCGGTGACATAAAATGATTTGCCACCGGATATTTGTAAAATCTTTCCAACACAGTAGTGTCTGGATAGATGGGCCTTCAGTCTTACTAATACAGAGAGACTTTTGTGCCCTCGTTTGGTGGATAAGAAATTGAGTTTTGTCCTGGGCAGGGTAGCTCGGTTGTTTAGAGGTCGTCCTGATACAGCAAAGTTGTGGGTTTGATCCCAGGTCAGGGCACAAGCCCTGACTCTGCATCCTGTCTCATCTCAGGAGCTCCCGTTCAGCCCCAGAGCAGGGCCAGGACCTCTGAGGACATCTGAGGATGAGATGTGAGTCTCCAAGAAACAATCAATAAATGCATAAAAAGTGGGACAACAAATCGATGTTTCTCTCTCTCTCTCTCTCTCTTACCTATTCTCTCTCAAATCTAAATAAAAAATAAGAAAAAGGTATTGAATCTCAAGTAAAGTGATATCTTGTTCTAGGTTGTTAAAAAATACATGTAAGAATAAAGCATATAATAGAAAGCCCATTACAAATGCTGTGCATCCTAAAGAAAGTTATACCATTTTCATGGAAGGGAGGATTCTGTGAGCTGTATTTCTTTTAATAACTTCATAATTTATATAAAATAAAATGTATAAAATGTACCCACTTATATATGCATTCCTATGAATTTGAACAAATGGGATTGATCCACAATCAAGATATAGAGCATTCCCACTGCCATGTTGACTTTCCCCCATGTCTTTGTAGTTCATCACTGCCACCTCCAGCCCCCAATACACCTTCAACCACGGAGAATTAATTCTGTCTATAGGAGAATTCCTATAAATGTACTGATTTGTGTCTATATTCTCTCAGCATATTTGTGAAAGTGATCCAAGTTCTATGTATGTGTTCTTCACAATGTATTATCACTAAGTCGTATTCCATTGTATTTCATCCTGGTTTTAACCTGTAATTTTCTAATAACAAGTCATGTTAAGCTTGTTTTCATGTGCGTAGCTGCCGTTATTTTTCTTATTAGGTGAAATGGCAGATTAACTCTGTGGCTGTTGTGTTTTTATTTTAAATAAAACTGTGGTAACGCACTCTTAACAAAAACACTTCTAATTGTCTGAGTCGGTGGCATTGAGCACATTCACATTGTTGTGGGACCATCACCACCATCCATGTCATTTTTCCCAAACAGACTCTCTGTGCCCACATGGGCAGTGCAGGTCGCCCTGCCCCCAGATGTTTGGCAACCACCATTCTACCGTCTGTGTCTATGAACTTGCTAGTCTAAGTACGTCATGGAAGTGGTATCACATAGCATTGGCCCTTTTGTGATTGACTTGCTACACCTAGCATAGTATCTTCAACCCACATTGTAGCATGAGTCAGAATTCCCTTCCTTTTTTGAAGATGAATAACATTCCCTTGTATTTGTACACCACATTGTGTTTATCTGTTTATTGGTCGATGGGCCCTTTGGCTATTTTCACCTAATGGTGAATAATGTTACTATGAACAGAGATGTATAAATATCAATTAAAGTTCCTGCTTTCAATCCTTTGCATAAAGACCCAGAAGTGAAATTACTGGTTCTTATGGTAATTCTATTTTTAGTGTTTTGAGGAACTGCCATGCTGTATTTAAAAGCAGATACATGGCCTTGGAATGTAGAGCAAAGCCCAAGAGTTTCATTTTCTCCATATCTGCTCCCAGTCTTGTGATTTCCTGTTTTTATTGTATTTGATTGATTTCGGAGAGGAAATGAGAGGGAGAGGGAGATAGAAACAATGATGAGAAAGAAACATCATCGTTGGGCTGCCTCCTGCATGCCCCCTAATGGGGATGGAGCCACAACAATGGCATGTGTCCTGACCGGGAATCAAACCAGAGACCTTGTGGTTCCTGGGTCAACACTCAACCACTGACCCACAGCAGCTGAGCTCCTTTAGGTCTCTTAGAAGTAATTTTCACAGGACAGCAAGCTCCTGCTCTCGAAAATATGTATCACTCATGGGGTGACCCACTAATGTACCCGGACACGGAAGAGCAGAGAAAACAAGGTCTGGAGACATTCAAGGATTGCAAAAGGTCAAATGGGCAGTGCAGAGGGCTGAATGATGGCCACCCAGAGATACCCAGGTCTTAATCCCTGGTACCTCCAAATGTTACCATATAAGGGAACAGGGGGCTTTACTGATGGGATTAAGGTAAGAATATTCACGTGAAGAGCATCCTAGATTATTAGAGTTGATCCCTGAAACCAATCACAAGAGTCCCCAAGATAGACATAGCAGGTGACTTTCTACACACCCTTCACAGGGCGAGACCATGTGACCAGGAGATAGGTCTCCATGATGCAGCCACAGACCAAGGACAGCCGGCATCCCATCACCTGGAAGAAGCAAGAGACGGATTCTCCGCTCGAGCCTCTGGACCGAGTACACACCAACCAACAACTGAATTTCTACGCAATAGAACCCATTAGACATGATGGGTGTAGGACGTGTTACCCAAAGATGTGGCACCCAATCTTTCTTTGTTTCTGAGGTCTCTGTCAACAACTTAGAAGGGCAGAGGGAGAAGGTATTTTTACTCCCTACATGTATTTCTGGTCTCAAGGACTAAGAGACTACATTTCCATTGTTTTAAAGACACAGAGTGTGTGGGAATTTGTCACAATGGCCCCAGGAAACCAATACAGGTGGGAATTCATGGAGCACCTCTGGGAGGACCCAGAGGAAGAATTGAGAAAAGACCTCCTTCGCCAGACCCTTTCCTCTGTTCCTCTTGGCAGCCAATTTCCTCAAAGGGTTGTCTGGACCCACTCTGCCCATATCTTCTCCTCCAATTCTCTGCTGCCATTGCTCCAATCACGTCTTCACACCTTTCCCACCAACCGTTGAATTCCCTATTGTCAGGGTCTCCAATGACAATGTGTTTCCTTATGTCTTCTCTTCTCTATGTGCCATCAGTACTTTTCCTCCCTCACCTGTTGTCGTCATCTCACACTGACATGGTCACATCTCCCGTCTGATCTCCAAACATCCACACCAGCTCTCTCACTAATGGCCCCGGATGGATATGAAGTGTCTTCTCAGAATGAACATCCCCCTCAAAACCCTGTGTCCACCAAACACATCCTTTCTGACGCTCATGGGAAACACTCGGGCAACCTCCTTGCTCTAGACTTTCTCTCAGTCCCCAAGTCAACTTGAACTTCAACATACATCCAGAAATCAAACCTCACTCTCCACCTGACCTCCCTGGCTCAACCACCATCCCCTCTTGCCCCTGTGTCCTCCCCATTCTCTGTTTGGCTGCTG
Source organism: Corynorhinus townsendii (assembly GCA_026230045.1). Lineage (NCBI taxonomy): Eukaryota > Metazoa > Chordata > Mammalia > Chiroptera > Vespertilionidae > Corynorhinus > Corynorhinus townsendii. The sequence goes on along the minus strand of JAPDVU010000011.1, from coordinate 47,920,280 downwards.
TGGACACGCCAGTCTATTCTGAAAAGGGCAGCCACGAGAATTGGTTACAAAGAATGTCCAATCACGTCTCTGATTTCCTCAACGACTTCCCGGTTCTTGCATTTGCTGCAAGCTTTCACTAGACCGCACACCATGGGGTCTGCACCTCCCTCCAGGGGGTCTACCCTCCCGGGCGCCCCTGGACTGTCACACCGGCGTCTTGCCTCCATCACACACCAGGCTGCTTCTGCCTCAGAGCTGGGACACTGTTCCCCATCTTCCCAGCTAATCTCCTTTAGGGAAACACTGTCTGCTCTCTCACCCGCATCAAGTCTAGGCTCACACATCACAGTTCACACTCTCAGATGTTGGGAATTGTCCCCCCACGTGTCACCTGATCCTTTCCTGGCATGATTTCTCCACAAACACATATCACCATTCAACAGACTCTACATTTTTTATTTATATTAAATTTTGAACTCTTGTTTCCAGAATGACAGTTTCAGGATGACAGGGATTTATGATACTGGGTTCATGGTTGCATCATTAGTACTTACAACAACGCTGACACATAGTGGGTGTACAGTTATTCTTGCTAAAGACTCTATAAATAAATGTCTAAATCCTGTTTTGTTCAAAATTATACAACAATCACACGTACACCCATGTATAATGAGGTGACTTTTAACTGAACCCAAAAATTGATCAGCACTTGGAGATGTAGGACTGGGGAGGGAAGGGCATTTCAGTAGATGGAAATGTACATGCAAAGTCTCAGAATCACAAAGGCCATGGCCAGGCTGGAAGTGGAGATGGTGTGAGATTCAGGGAGATGGTGGAATCTAGTGGAGACGCCAGCAGGAAACAAACCATGTCAAGCCCTCAAATCCAGCCTGTAGTGTTTGCACTCATCTCTGAACATGGAGAGGAGAGTCACTGTTCAAATGGTGCAGGGAGTGGACCCTATGTCTTTGGATACACCATCAGAGACCCAAGGAAGAGATGAGACCACAGGAACAATCCCAGCACGATGAGCAGGAGATGGCCATCAATACAGGCTATGATTGGGAAGAAGGATGGACAAGTCTTAGTGGACTGGGGAGAATGGGATGGTGAGCAAAGTGTAGAACCACACCAGTCCTGGTCTTAGAGAAGGGGGCCACCATGTTGTCACCGTGATGGGAAACCCAGCAGAGAAGTGGGTTTGGGGAGAAAGGTGACAGCTCCATTTTTAAAATTTATTTATTTATAAATATATTTTATTGAATTTTTTACAGACAGGAAGGGAGAGGGATAGAGAGTTAGAAACATTGATGAGAGAGAGACATCCATCAGCTGCCACCTGAATACCCCCTACTGGGGATGTGCCCGCAACCAAAGTGCATTCCCTTGATGAGAATCAAACCTGGGACTCCTTCAGTCTGCAGGCCAACGCTCTATCCACTGAGCCAAACCTGTCAGGGCTGACAGCTCCATTTCAGCAGTGCTGATGGGCAGACCTGTGGGAGGTGTCAGTGGGTGTTGGGCGGTGACACACCTGCATCACTCACCTGAGGGATTAATCTGAGACTCTGTTTGCATCCTTTGTGCTCCTTTCGGGCCTTGGGGCCTTCCTCCTGTGGTACCTGACTCTGAGGGAAGACACCGGGATCTTTTAGTCTGATCACATCAGGTCCAGTGGGCAGCAGACCCAACCCCCTGTCCCCTGTTCAAGGCCTGGAGGGGAGACTGACATTGGAAAGGGTGTGTCTGGCCTTACACACCCTCCTGATCACTGTAGGTGCATCCCACCCTGGAGACCTGGCTTATGGGACACTCAAGAGGTCTGTCTGTACGGAGTCCTCATTCACCACTCCTTCACCTCTTGCCAGCCCTGCCCCTGACCCATCAGGATGCCAGGTCTCAGTTCAGCACTCAGCCTCGTGCCCCCTGCCCTCCCCGAGCCTCCCTTCCCTGCTGAGCTGAGCTCACAGGAGGACGATGAGGCAGAGGAGGAGGAACAGGGTCTTGACAGCAGCTTCCCCGATGGCCACCAGCACCACCCCTGCCCTGGGTCCTGATAAACCTGCAGGAAAGAGGGACAAGGACAGAGTCACCTGCTCTGCCAAAATCCCGTGTCCTTCTGCCCCCAGCAGGACCCTGGACATCGTTTCCCAGGCCTTCCTGCATCACCGGATTTGGGACCACTTGGACGCTCACCCTAGACCCCGCCCTGATCCCCAGCCGTTGGACAGAAATTGAAATGTGTAAGTTGGAATTCATCCAACTGAAACATTCTGGTGATCCATGGACACGATGGGGGAAATGAAAAGCCAACCCACTTAATGGGAGAGAACCTTTGCTAGCTATAGGTTGGATAAGGATTAATAACCCGCCCATATGCCAAACTCTTACAACTCAACAACAAAAAGTCAAGGAGCCTGATTAAACAATGGGCAGAGACTTGATATAAAATGTTCTTCAAAGGCGACGTACAAATGAGCAATAATTCCTCGAGAAAATAAGCGGCGTCGTAATTATCACAGAAATGCAAATCAAATCCACGTTGAAGTAGCCTTTCACACCCACTAGTTGCCTATGGTTTTGTGTGTGTGTGTTTTTTTAAGGAAAATACCCATGTTGACAATTGTGTGGAGAAATTGGAAGCCTTATACTTTGCTGGTGGGAATGTACACTGATGCTGCCACTGTAGAATACAGTCCGGAATTTCCTCAGAAAGTTATACCTAGAAAGTACCATTTAACTCAGCAATTCCATTCCCAGGTACATGACCTAAAAACCATGTCTGAACAAAAAAACGTACATCAAGTTCACAGCAGTATATTAACCTCCCAAAACTGGAAACACCCTAATGTCCATCAACTGATCGATAGAAGAACTGAATGTGATACATCCATACAATAGACTATTATTCAGACAACCACTTAATGCCCTTGTTCTCCCTTAGAGGAGATGTGCGTACAGCCAGTTGTCCACCTCCATGCCATGGACAACTCCACAGTCACAGAGACGGGGTTTGTGTGTGTGGCGGGGGTGGGGGGGTGTCTGTCCTACTGATGGCAAAGGACCTGTTAGGTCCTTCAGGTGAACAACCAATACTCACAGCAGCGTGTGGACACTGCTCACTTCCAGGGGGGACTGAGCTTCTGAGGGCAGACTTCAGTGCCTTTACTCTAAGGGAAAAGTCTTTTGTTTTTAGTGATTGATGTTTAGAGAGGGAGGGAGAGAAAGAGAGAGACAGAGAGAGAGAGAGCAACATTGGTTTGTTGTTCCAATTATTTAGGCATTCGTTGGTTGACTCTTTATGTGCCCTGACCAGGGATCAAATTCACAACCTTGGTGCACTGGGACAGCACTCTAACCAACTGAGTAACCTGGCCAGGGCCAACGTCAGTGCTTTCTTCGTTATTGGCCATGTGCCTATATTGCTTGTTCAAAAATACACAAATGAAACTCCCGGAGGAAAATGAAAACGTGAGGACTCGTCAGGAGATGGAGGATCAGGGGCCTCGAGAGGCAGCTCAGCCACTTGCAGGGTGCCTAGCTCTCCTGGCGCAGCCAACAGGGGCTTGGAGAAGTCCTTGGGGAGCGAGGGGCCGATGGGGACAGCTGCTCACAGAGGCCATGGGGGCTGAGGAAGAAGAGGGACCACTGGGGACACCCACAAGGGGGTGTCTGGTCACCGGGTGAGGCCAGGATGAGACAGGGACCCGCCCTGTCCTGATCTGGAGGAGGCCCTGCTCCCTACAGCCCATGACCCGTTTCTTCTTGCCTGTGCCATCTCCTAGGCAACCACCTGGTGTTGGTTTCTGAGGGGAACCTGGGACAGGAAGAGAGGAATTCCCTCGTCAGTAAGCTGAGATGGGGTGAGGATCATGTAGGCATGTCCTCCTACCCACAGAGGCAACAGAAATGCAAGAGGGGCAGGGCTTTGTGCTTAGGTCCCCTACACAGCCAGGTCCCCAGGACAAAGCATGCAGCACACCGGCCTGGTCCACCTGCTCTGCACACCCTCAGGGACCTGGTGCTCCGACCCAGCACTCACAGGTAACGTTGAGCTGGATGGTTCTCTCCACGGTCACATGAGCAGCAGGAAAATGCACCTGACAGGTGAGGTTGGTGCCATGGTCCTGGGGCCGTGGGGTGAGGGTGAGCACGGAGGAGAGGCGGGTCCTGGGGCCCAGGGAGCTGTGGGCAGCTGAAGTCCAGGAGAAGATGGGGGGCGTGCCCCGCTCACAGGCCCAGGGCACAGAGCAGGTCAGGTTCATGCGGCGGCCACTCTCCAGGGTCCTCGGGATGAGGATGTCGGGTGTGTGGTTGAGGGCTGGTGAGGAGGGGGAGACGGGTCAGGAGGGAGGGTCCCAGGTGCGGCCCTGAGAGAAGCCTCAGCTTAGTTCCAGCTCCTCCCTCTGAGCCCAACAGGCTGTACCCCGACCCCCTCCCAGGATGGGGTCCCATCCCAGCCCTGGCTGGGGCCACCATAACTTCTCCTGTGGCCTCTCCTGGAGCCCATTCCTTACCCGTCACTTGCACGGAGAGCATGTTCTCTGTGTAAGAATATTTATACGCTGGGGAACTTCCCCCCTCCTCCCGAAAAAAGTAAAATCCGTCATCTGTCCTCCTGGCATCTCTGATGTCCAGGGAGCAGTTGTTCCTCCTGGGTTCCCCGAGGAGATGGAATCGGCCCTGGGTCTCCTCCTGCACGTTATGACCCGCGTTGTTTGTGACCACAGCAGCATCCTGGTTTGGCTTAGCTCCTTTCTGGAACCAGTAGCCATATGTAGGGGGAGGATTATTCCAGTATTTCCACGGAGAGGTGAAGGTGCAGGACACAAACACGCACAGGCCCTCCTGCACCGTCACAGGTGTCTGCACTGTCAGCGTGTATTTTGTATTCTGAGCCAGGGACTCTGCAGGAAAAGGAGGGTCAGCCGCAGCCCCCGACCCACTCCCCCATCTCCCCTCAGGCACTCACCTGCCCACAGCAGGGGCAGCAGCCACAGCATCTCTGACATGGAGGGTTTCTGGGCTCCTGCGGGTGAAAAAGAAGGAAGACAGTGACTGGAAGGAGAATGGTGAGACCACGGAAGCTGGGGAGGAGCATAAGATCTCGGCTGTTCACAAAAGAGGAACCTCAGAGCCCAAGCGCTTCCCCTCTCTGCCCAAAGACCCTGGACACCCTCCCAGAGAAGGATATACAGAAAGCTAACCCTAAGTCCTGTCCAATCTCGGGTCTTCCCTGCAGCTCCAGAGCAGAACCAGGACCTCTGGAGGACACCTGAGGAGGGAACACGGGAATCTCCTAAGGTCCTCCTGTTAGGACCTTTCTGAGCTCTGGTGTCTACACCAGGCATGTCAAATATATGGAAGGGTCTTAGGTAAAGTGTAGGAGGCAGCCATTATTTCAGGCATTCATTCATTCACACATTCATTTATTCGCCCATTCATCCATTCACTCACTTATTTATTCACCCATTCACTCCCTCATCCATTCATTCTGCACAGGGTGGGAGGACACACCACAGCCCAGAGACCCTCAGATGTGGTCTGTCCAGCATGCTTTGGACCTGAGTGAGGCCCGCCCTGACCTACGAGGGGGCCAGCAGGGGTCTCTGCAGATCCGAGGCTTGACAGACCATGGGTGGGTGTCTGAGTCCTGCCCAGGCAGAGGTGCTGTTGGTGCCCTCAGTGTGCACTGGGGAGAGGTCACTTCCTGGCCTGAAAGTCACAGTGCTGTGTAAACTTGTGGTTCTGAACCAGGGCCCGCCGGGAACATTTGGCAACGTCTGGACACATGTTATGGTCATGGCTAGGGAGGAGGGTGCCACGGGCAGCCAGTGGGTAGAGTCTAGAGACGTTTCTGCATATCCTGTGATGCACAGGATGGCCTCCCGACAGCATGCCCAAAGGTCAGCCATGCCAAGGTCAAGACACCAGATCTGGACGCTGGAGGCAGGCAGGGGTGTGGCATGTCAAATATACCTAAGGGTCCTAGGTAAAGTGTCAGGGGCAGCCATTATTTCAGGCATTCATTCATTCACTCACTCATTCATTCATCACCCATTCACTCACCCATTCATTCATCACCCATTCATTCATTCACCCATTCAATCATTCATTCATTCACTCACCCATTCATTCACTCGACAAACAGACTGAGCCTGTGCCCTGTGTGGGGGGCCGGACGAGAGAAGACCGGCAGACACCCTCCATCCATGCCCAGAGACGGTCCCCATGAGGGCAGAGAGGCAGAGGACCTCAGGACCTGCCTAGTAGAGGCCATGATGGTGAAACAAGGCTGGGGCCATGACTGGAGACCCCGCTGGCTGGTGGCTCTTGGGCACAACAGAGCAGACTGGACGTGGCCTGGGCTCTGAGGGGACGAGGAGGAACATTCCAGGCTGTGGGACCTGCTGTGGGCCCAGGGACAGGGAGGGGGTGAAGTCGCTGAGGTGGGGGGGGTGGGTAGGGAGTGCTCTGCCTTCTCCCTGCTCACATGACATCGGCCCCCAGGTCTGGCCTCCTTTCTCACTTCCCTTCCTCCTGTGCTGTCACCCCTGCTGGGAGCCACCCCTTCCTCCTGCGCTGTCACCCCTGCTGGGAGCCACCCCCGGGTTCCAGGGACGCTAGCTCATTTCTTTCTTTCTTTCTTTTAAAAAATATATTCTATTGATTTTTTACAGACAGGAAGGGAGAGGGATAGAGAGTTAGAAACATCGATGAGAGAGAAACATCAATCAGCTGCCTCCTGCACGCCCCCCACTGGGTATGTGCCCGCAACCAAGGTACATGCCCTTGATCGGGAATCGAACCTGGGACCCTTGAGTCCGCAGGCCGACGCTCTATCCACTGAGCCAAACTGGTTAGGGCCATCCCTCCCTCTTTGTCATCAGCTCTCTGACCTCCACGTGGGGAGACCAGCCTGTCCATTCCCCCAGCATTCCCTGTGCTGGAGCTGGGGATGGACAGACAGACACACCCACACACTGACCCCTGGCCCGGCTACCGTGGGGGTGGTGCAGGGAGCTCTCAGATCCTCCTGTGGAGGGGCCTGCGGAGGCTGCCCAGGGGGAGCTCAGCTGCTGTTGCCCAGCCCTGGGATTGCTCACATCCCCTTCCGTGTCTCTCACCCGCAGAACCCACACGCCTGACCCCCAGGCCCTTCACCCAGGCCCAGGCCCCCGAGGACAAGGCGGCCTCCCTCCCCCCCCCCCCCCCCCCACACACACACCCCTGTGTATCCCCGGCATCCCTGAAGCTGAACCTGAGAATAAGGTCGAGCTGTTGGGCCTCCTCCTGGCTGAGCTGGGGTCCCCGCTGGCCTGGAGTAGGCCCCCTCTGGCCCCCTTCTCCATCCCCTCTCCTATTTCCTGAGCAGGAGCAGCCCAGACCCCAGCCTCCTTCTCTCGTTCCCCCCCCCTCCCCCCAAGACAGGGAGACTTGGGCGCCCGCAGGTGCCACGCCAGCGGGTGAACTCCCCAGGTCTCCAGCCCTGCTGCACCGGACAGCTCCGCACCTGGGCGGGGAGGACTGGCAGGGCTCAGGGCGTGGCCTCCGGACAGACGTTTGCATCACCTCCTAGCCCCCTACCAGAGAGCGAGGAGTCCTCCCCCCCTCCCCTCTCCCGCCCCGAGGTCACGGAAAGGCAGTTCACATGGAACAGACTAGGTGCACAGCAGAGTGTGAGCTGAGGGGGGAGGAGCCCCCACCATGCAGGCCCCGCGAGCTGCACCGGCGGCGGGGGGGGCCCGGGGGGGGGGCGTGCAGCGTGAACACGTCCCGCTGTGCGAGGAGCGCAGTGACCGGAGGGAGCGAGCCTGGCTCCCGGGGCAGGATTGCACGGGCTTGTTGGCGTGATTCCTCGGGCGGACCGGGAACTCGGGCAGCGCAGGCTCCGGGCTCCGTGACAGCGTCCTGGGACCCCCAGCTCAAAGGACGGAGCTGCGTTTCTCACGGCTTTGGAGGCCGGGAACCCAGGGTCAAAGGCCAGCAGATTGGGTGCCTCCAAGCCTCACGTGGCCTTTTTTTTTTTTTTTTACATGGGGGAGAGAAATGGAAGCTCACTTTCTCTTCCTTTTCTTTTCAGATTTGGCTCTGAGCTTTTTTTTTTTTAAATTGTCTAAAGTTTTACATATGTCCTCCCCCCATTGACCCCCGCCCCCAACCATTCCCCCGCCCCAGTGTCGGTGTCCTCTCTTCCTTTTCTTATCAGTCCATCAGTTTTAGGAGGCCACCCTCATGGGCTGCTTTAATGTCACTCCTTCTGAAAGAGCAATCAGGTTGCGGGGGCGGGGGGGGGGGGGGGCGGGCGGGGAGGGTGCGTTAAGGCTTCAACAGATGAATGTGGAGGGAGGGGACCCAGTTCTGTCTATATGGGGTCCCCACATTCCATCCATCCTTGTCTTTATTATTATCTTTTATGTATTTTTATGGATATCAGAGAGGAAGGGAGAGAGAGAGAAACATCAATGATGAGAGAGAATCATTGATCGGCCGCCTCCTGCACGCCCCCTCCTGGGGATGGAGCCTGCAATCCAGGCATGTGCCCTTGAACTGGAATTGAACCCGGGACCCTTCAGTCCGCAGGCGGACGCTCCATCCACTGAGCCACACCGGCTAGTCTTTAATACAGGCAGTACCACACCTGGCACATGCAGAGAAAGCAAGCATGTAGGTAATTGCATCATTTCCTCTTCCCAGTTGGAAAAAAATACATCCACCTCCATCATCCAGGTGATGTTCAAAGCAGGGTTATATCTTCAGGGTCCCGGAGGGGTGGGATGGTCCCCGAGTCCCGGCCCTGCAACATTTGATTGAGGGGGGGCTGCGGCCCCGTGGGCATCGTCCCCAGGCTCGTCCCAGCTCCGGAACCAGCAGCCACAGGCAGGTGCGGGTTTGCTCCAGCCGCCCGAGGGTGCGGGGACGCACAAGCCCTCCAATATCGCTTCCAGCTTGAAATCCGGGTGCTGGGCCTGGGGACCCGGGGTGGGAGGCTTGGCCTCACCCCCTGCCCGTCCAGCTCACCCCAGACGCCAGGGGCAGCGGCCCCTCCGGAGCGAGACCTGCCAAGCCCGTTCCTGGTTTAAGTCTGATGTCGAAGTTTCTCCTTTCAAGGAACAAAGAGCTGAGAGCCGAGAGGAAGCCCTGGCAGGAAGGTGAGGTGGTGTCGGTGCACACAGGAGAGGAACCTCGGGCCTGCTCTCCATCACAACCGCCCGGGCTGTCCTGGGAGACTTGCTCGCTTCCTCGTGACCCAGAGGCGAACCCTGGGGTTCAGAGAGGGCCACAGACAGGCCACTAGAGCCTGGGAGGGCAGCACCTGCCCGTCTCTCTCCTGGCTCCTGCCCGTAGCCTGTCCTTTGCCACCTACTCTCTGTACCAGGGACCGAGGCATATGAATCCTGCTAAGAAGTGGAGAAAGAGGCCCCAGCTGGTTTGGCTCAGTGGATAGAGCATCAGTCTGCAGACTGAAGGGTCACGGGTTCGATTCCAGTCAAGGGCACATGCCCGGGTTGAGGGCTGGATCCCCAGTAAGGGGGGGGGGGCGGGGCGTGCAGGAGGTAGCCGATCAATGATTCTTTCTCATCATCGATGTTTCTATTTCTCTACCCCTCTCCCTTCCTCTCAATACTGATCTCAGAGAGGAAGGGAGAAAGTGGACAAGGAGGAGGTTGGAAATACGGGTTTCTATGGAACCACAAACCATGCCCCTAATTACCTGGGCATTTAGCACACAGAATGCACTCATCTCCTCGGCCACTCGGCCAGCCTCTCTCCATCAGCACACGAGAACGGGGCTGGGTGCGGAGCGGAGAGCAGAGAGCGGAGAGCAGAGAGCGGAGAGCCTGACTCCAGGGGTGAAGGCTGCTGGGAACTTGCCCTTCTAACGCACAGTGCGGTGTTCCGCTGCACCTGGCCTCCCGCGTTTGCTTTGGGCAACACCTCCTCTGGTCCAGGCCAACCCCTGTGGCTGTTTCTCTAGCTTTTCACACGTCCCAGCAGCTTGCAACTGTGTCTCCTGAGCCATCCGAGGTCACCCAGAGGTCATGTTGTGTCTGGCACCAATGCAGGAAATGGGCTGGTGTCAGTGTGCAGTAAGTACAGCTTCCCGGGTAGCACCAGGGAAAGCGCTCTCTCTCTCTCTCTCTCTCTCTCTCACTCTCGCTCTCGCTCTCTCTCTCCCCCTTCTCTCTTTCCCCCCTCCCCTCTCTTCCCCCTCTCTCCCCCTCTTTTTCTCTCTTTCCTCCTCCCCCTCTCTCCCCTCCTCTCTCTTCCTTTCTCTCCCTCCTCTCTCCCACTCCCTCTCACCCCTCCTCTCTCCCCATCTCTTTTCCCCTGCCCCGCTCTCTCCCTCCCTTCCCCCTCCCTCCCCAGAGGTTCCTGACACCCTACTTTGCGACCACCTCCCATCCTGCGAAACCTCAGCTCAGCCAAAGAGGCCAGTGTGTTCTCCTTGCCTGCGGCGACCACCTTCCTGTGGAACTGGCAGAGGCAGAAATTCAGGTTTCCGCCACCAGGTGGCAGCAATGGCCCTTCCAGCTCTGGTCCTCTTCAACCAGCAATTGGAATCCATCCGGGGAAAGGTCACGGAGACTTCCGTCGTCAGCTGGAGCGGGTCCAGTTAATTGCCTGAAGCCAGTTAGTGCGAGTATTTAGTGTCCGTTAATTACTGTTCTAACTACTTCATCTACAACAGCTCCTTTGGGCTTTAGGACTACCCACTGAGGTCCAGCGTAATGATCTGTTTTCCACTGTAGGAGGGATAATGAGGTTCACAGAGGTGTCTCTATTTTTAAAAAAATAGATTTATTGAGGTACCGTTGATAGACCAAAAAAAAAGAGGCACATATTTAATGTATGCAATTTGATGTGTGTGGACATTTGCTTACACCTGTTTAAACCAGGACCATCCTCAAGGTAAGAAATACGTCTATCACGTCTCAATGTTTCCCTGTGTCTCGTGTGTTTGTCGTAAGAAAATGTAAGGCCTGGCCGGTAGCGCAGTAGGTGAGAGCGTCTTCCCGCTACACCAAGGTTGTGGGTCCCATCCCCAGTCAGGACACATACAAGAAGCAACCAATGAGTGCGTAAATAAGTGGAACAACAAATTGATGTGTGTGTGTGTGTCTCTCTCCCCCCTCTTTCTCTCTGTCCCTCTCTTCCTCTTTCTCTAAAAAAAATTAATAAATAGCCTAGCTGGCAGGGATCAGTGGTTGAGCATCGACCTATGAACTAGGAGGTCGCACTTCCATTCCCAGCCAGGGTACAGGCCCCGGTTGTGGGCTCCATCCCCAGTGGGGTGCATGCAGGAGGCAACCGACCAATGATTCTCATCATTGATGTTTCTACCTCTTCCTCCCTTTCCCTTCCTCTCTGAAATCAATAAAAAAAAATACATTAAAATACCTTAATAACTAAATAAAAAGAAATGTTAATGTGAGATCTTCTTTCTTAACAAACATTTTAAGTGCACGATATAGGCACTCTGTTGCCCAGCCGGTCCCCAGTACTCATTCACCTTGCATAACCGAAGCTTTATACCTGTTGAACACACGCTCACCATTTCCCCTCCCTCCATGCCCGGGCAGCCACCACTCTATTCTCTGCTTCTATGAACCCGAGTATCTTAGATACTTCATGCAAGTGGAATCACGAAGCATTTGTCCTTATTCCACTTAGCATAATGGTTGACTGGAAATGCGTAAGAGAGACCTTCCAGCTGGAAGGCTGGGATGTTAAATGCAGTCACAGGTTCCGAGAACTGTGTCCCTGGGTGGCTTTGTCACCGTGCGGACATCACAGCATGCCCTTACACAGACCTGATAGTGCCGCCTAAGCCATCTGATAAACCACCGTCGTGTGTGCTGTCCGGTGTTGACCGAGGCGTCAGGACCACTTTTAATTTTTGTATAAAAGTTAAAGGACAAAAGTACTGCCCTGGCGGAGTGGCTCAGTTGGTTAGAGCCTCGTCCCATACAGCAAAAGGTTGTGGGTTCGATTCCGGGTCAGGGCACATACCTCGGTTGCAGATTCCCTCCCACATCGGGGCACGTATGGAGGCAACCAATGGCTATTTCTCTCTCACATTGATGCCTCTCTCTCTCCCTCCCTCCCTTCCCCCTTCCTCTCTCTCCTCTCAAATCAATAAAAACATATTCTTGGGTGAGGGTATTTTTAAAAAAAGACAAATGTTTTAAAGTAACCATTTGTTAACGGATACACAATATAAAAAGGTATAAATGGTGACATCAAGAAATAAATAAACTTGCCCAGCCAGTGTGGCTCAATGGTTGAGCGTCAACCCATGAACCAAGAGGCCCCCAGTTTGATTTTCAGTCAGGACTTTGGGCTGGATCCTCAGCAGGGGACGAGCAGGAGGCAACCAATTAATGTTTCTCTCTCATCAATGTTTCTGTCTCCCTCTCCTTTTCCCTTCCTCTCTCTCCCTCTCTCTGAAAATCAATAAAAATATCTACACTAATAAAAGAGTAAGATGCAAATTGACCGTACCTTCGCGACGCCCACCATCCAATCAGGAGTGAGTATGCAAATTAACCCAACAAAGATGGTGGGTTGATTGGCATACGCAGGCGCCAAGCCTCTGGGGGCAGGGTGGGGCGGGATGCTTGCACTGTCACCATGGCAACCACACAGGCATTCTGCACCGCCCCAGCCGCTCCAGGCCTCTGGGCAGTGTGGGAAGGTGGAAGGCAGCTCCGGCCGGAGTGATGGTGGTGCCAGCAGCCAGGGGAAGGAAGGCCCATTCTTGCACAAATCTTTGTGCAACGGGCCTCTAGTATTTTTATAATTCTCTATAGGTCTGGGCGTTCTTACACTCACAATAATAGTAGACTGTCACCCCATTGAGATATTTTATGATCTCGCTTCCTAGCGTGCTGGAGCTGGGATTTGAATCTTATCTTCCTGTTTCTGTAGCAGCTGTTTTTAACTATACACTCCAAATCCCCAAAGCCACAAAGAAAAACATAGAGAGAGAGGGACAAATTGTGGATTGGAGTAATTGCTGAAATGTCCACCAGGTTTGGAGCTCCCATCTTACATCTCTCTACCTCTTGAACACTTTAAAAAAAATAAAACTCAGGCCCTAGTTTGACGTAGCTTGAGATGTGGCTGGTTTCTAAGATGATAGAAACACACATTTTCTCCTCTATGTGTGTGTTGCTGTTGCTGCTGTTTTTTTTTTTTTTTAAATATCTTTTTATTGATTTCAGAGAGAGAGGGGAAGAGAGAGAAAGAAACATCAGTGATGAGAGAGAACCACTGATTGACTGCCTCCTGCACAGGCCACACTGGGGATGGAGCCCGCAACCTGAGCACGTGCCCTGATTGGGAATCGTAGATCGACACAACCACCAAGCCATGCCAGCTAGGCTGTTGTTGCTGGCTTGCATGCAGTCGGGTTTTTGTTCTCCAATTTGTAAACGTAGGAGCTGCGATGTCCACTTTTCAAATGAGGACACTGAGGCCCTCAGTGATCAGGCAACGCTCCTCTGGAAGATGGAGTGTGTGCACGCTGCACGGGCCCACAGCGCCCACCTGCGTCCCTGCATCTGTCTCTGTGTTCCCTGCGCTGGTGACGGCACCCTCTGCTGCTCACCCAGAGAATTACTGGAATCATCACACCTGTCCCCTCTCTCGATTCATCTCTTACAATCCATCCTATTTCACCACACACTGCTTCCTGACGTCTCCTTGCACGCCACTCAGAGGCAAACCTTTCTCAAGATGTACATTCTCACGACACAGGAATGATAAATAGAACATAGTTATTAACTAGAGGCCTGGTGCACGAATTCGTGTACCAGTGGGTCCCTCAGCCTGGCCTGCACCCTCTCACAATCCAGGACCCCTCGGGGGATGTCGGATAGCCAATTTCGGTCCGATCCCTGCAGGCCTGATCCAGACAGGAGGGAGCCTGATTCTGCGCATTGAGCATCTGTCCTCTGGTGGTCAGTGCGCATCATAGCGACCAGCCGGTCGTCCGGTCATAATGGTCGCTTAGGCTTTTATATATATAGATGTTATTATTAACAATGCTATTGTTAATATAATGATTATTTTCCCATCCCACTTTCTTCTTCTCTGATGGGGCACCTGCCTCTTACCCTATCTATATCACACACCATGAGTCCTTAGACCATGATCAGGGTTGCTTTGCTTCACAGCTCCAGGGCTCCCCCTGGTGGCCTGATGCATTGGGGTGGTAGGCTTTGTCCAGAGGGGCATAAAGACGGGTCTGCTGGTTGTCCTGGTCCCATGAGGTTTACAGGTCCATAGAGATCCAGGTGAGCATTCCTTGTGATCTCCAGGCCTGATAAGCAGGGAGGAGAGCCTGTTTTATGAGGGTACATTCCGGCTGTGCTGGGCAGAACCTTGCCCTGGGAGGGGCCGTGACATTTTACTCTCTTGATAAGAAGGTAAAAGCGGGGCTCTGGTACTGTAAGCTCTGATAGTTCAGCTCTCTCTCCCTCTGAAGTTCCTGACTCCAGCTTGGATTGCCAAGGCTTCCTGGGAAAAACACATTGCTAGCCACACAACTAGATAAGACCCCAGCCACTTCTCCCCATGAGGCTCTTTTTTTAAATATATTGATTGATTTTGAGAGAGAGAGAGAGAGAGAGAGAGAAGGGAAGGAAGGAAGGAAAGAAGGAAGGAAGGAAGGAAGGAAAGAAGGAAGGAAGGAAGGAAGGGAGGGAGGAAGGAAGGAAGGAAGGGAGGGAGGAAGGGAGGGAGGAAGGGAGGGAGGGAGGGAGGGAGGGAGGGAGGGAGGGAGGGAGGAAGGAAGGAAGAAAGAAAGAAACATTAATTTGTTGTTCCACTTATTTGTGCATTCATTGGTTAATTCTTGTATGTGTTCTGACCAGGGATCAAACCTTCAACCTTGTCATATCAGGACAATGGGCTAACCAACTGAGAGACCTGGCAAGGCTCTGTTGTGTTAAAGATCTTGGTTAATTCCAATAACTGACCATTTAGGCTACTTCGTTGTTGTTGTTTTTTTCTTTCTCTTCTGGTGCTTTAAATCCCTGCCCTAGGTTTTAAACTCACCAATAAAACAAACAAACAAACAAAAACCCTCTCTCTCTTTCTCTCTCTTCCTCCCTCCCCTCCTGTGACCTAGCTGTGTGGCCCCAAGTGTGCTGTGTCATTTATAGGGCCGACAAGCCATACACCTTTATTTTCTCAAGGTGTCCTGGTGGTTATTGCAGAGGGTATCTTGTAATCATAATAAGAACCACAAGGGCCAGCCCGGACACAACATTGGTCATCAGTAGGCTGCCTGAGACCAGCAGCAGGCAGCTCCAGAAGGGGATGAAGGGCTCCATCAGGTGGGCTTTAGGGATGGCTGAGGGGAGCTACTGCATGCACTGTGGACACATCTTTCTGGAGGGAATGTTACCAGACGGAAGGGGTCCGTCCATTTTTCCTGTGCAAATCAAGGGCCAATAAGGAGATTTCGGCCAAGAAAATGAAGACTCATTAAGGAATTGGCACCATGCCTGCAGTCACAGGTGGCTCATGGCTCCCCATGGCTTCCAGGGGATGGATTGTATAGGGTGAAATCATGAATCATGGCGACTAATAGCGTTAGGGTCACGGTCTCTACTGATTGGTTGGTGGGAGGAGAGGGATAATGGATCGTGTTGCCTCTGGTTCTGGTGTCAGTCATGGAGTTGTTCAGTCCAGTTTTGAAAGGGTTTGTTCTGTGGGATCCTTCTGCTTTCCTGGGTCCGGAGCTAAAACCCCACTGAGGCCAAGCTATTCTGTTCAGCTTGATTGAAATCTCTGTCTCAATCGGCAGGCGACTCAAGACCTTGTTTCTAAGACTCCTGAATGCCGACTAGAAGTATATTGTCCCGAGGGAGGTGTGTGAGTGAGTCAGGGTGCTAGGTGAGGCCAGTTTGCGTCAAAGGAAAGAAATCAAGATAAAAAAGCCAGAGGAGCCCTGGCTGGGTAGCTCAGTGGCCGGCAACCTGCAGCTCGCCAGCCGCGGTTTGCCGTTCTGTTGACTAATGAGCTTGCCGACCACTGGGATAGGGGCTTAATCACAAGGGACAACAACAGCCTGTAATTATTGGAATTGAGAGTCTAGGTCAGTGGTCGGCAAACTCATTAGTCAACAGAGCCACAGTTTGCCGACCACTGGACCGTTAGAGCATCGTCCTGATACACCAAGGTTGAACTTTAATCTCTGGTCGTGGCTGAATGCAAAACTAAGTGGAACTACAAATCGACGTCTCTCTCTCTCTCTCTTTCCTCTCTCTTTCTCAAATAAAAAATAATAAAAGATCACTTTAGACAAAGGCCAGATGAAAGAAAATAGTGTCCGCCTGGTTACAGGAATCACTTCCCAACATGCATTGGGCTTCTCAGCTTAGGGATGTTCCGGGACTGAAGACATAGGGAGCCCGCCGTTGATTAAAGAGACAGAGTTCCAGGTGTCCCAAGTTGGGGGGGGGGGACCCAGGACGGGCGGGCCATGGCCAGCTCTGGGGGCTGCTTGAGCGAATGAATGTGTGTGAGTCTCTGGAGCCGGAGGCATGTTCTAAGCCTGCCATCACCTCCCAAGGGCACGGGCCTGGTGAGGGTCTCATTGCATTAAACACTCAGATTCGCCCTGGCAGGTGTGGCTCAGTGGACAGAGCATCGGCCTGCGGACTGAAGGGTCCCAGGTTCGATTCCAGTCAAGGGCATGTACCTTGGTTGCGGGCACATCCCCCAGCTGATCGATGTTTCTCTCTCATCGATGTTTCTAACTCTCTATCCCTCTCCCTTCCTTTCTGTAAAAAAAAAAAAAAAAAAAAAAAATCAATTAAAACAAACAAACAAACAAAAAATCACTCAGATTCATGCCATGGGCTGTGAATGAAACCAGCTCTGCCATCTGGGTCCTGGGTAAGTGGACCCGCCATCATAGGCCAGTACAGTCTGGATACGAGGGGAGGACGGGGGACATTTTTCTGCAATGACTTGGCACAAAACTCTGTCTGACAGATAGAGATACTCCAGGTTGGGTGTTGCCAAATAGAGCCACTCAGCTGCTCTCTGTGTCAGAGGTGGCTCATCTCCTCCCAGTGCCCCCCCCCCCCCCGACTTTTTCCCCTTAGTAATAAGGAAGCTAGACACAGGGGAGCCCAGCTAAAAGGCTGCACTCTCCAGCTCCCCCTGCAGGTAAGTGTGGCCGCATGACAACATTTTGGCCAGGGAGATATAAACAGAACTGTGGTGAGCCATTCTCAGGAAGGGGCCCTTCAGGGGAGTCATCCCCACCCCTTCCTCCTTCCTCCTGTCTGGTACGCAAAAGTGCTGGTGGAGCTCGGGCAACCATGTTGGATGGGGAGGTGGGAGCCACAGGGATCGCAGAGCAACAACACAGAAGGAGCCTGGGATCCTTGGTATCACGAAGCTCCCAAACTCCCCGAGGGCTGCTCCCCACCAGAGTCCTTATATGGTAGAGAAATTAATGGCTGCATTAAGACCGTCTTGTTTATTATTTTTGGTTCCTTTCAGCTGAATGCAACAAGACATGTTTTTTAAAAAAAAGTCCAGGACTTGTCCTTGTTCCATTGTTTGGTATCTTCAAGTTTTCATCAAAGTGAGTTGGTGGTTTTTGTTTTGTTTTGTTTTTGTAACCGGGACAGAATAGTGTGAATACATAATAAATAAATAACTTAAGTAAATAAAGGCAACACAAAGTCATAAAGATAATGACCGGCTCCTCAGAGGCCGTCCTGCCCAGCCCCTCCCACCCGCGGTGCAGAGTCCAACCCTGGAGGTGGGAGGGTGATGGACACACAGCAGCTCTAGACCCGAGACATGGGTGGGTGCTGGCGCAGCAGAGGGGGATCCCAGACTCTGGAGAGATCCCTCCACTGGGAGGACCCACGGGCGCTCATGCACCTTTCCAGACCTAGTCGCAGCTCCTGGAGGGAACTGGTCCTTGTGGGTAAGAGAAAGCGGACCTAGCAGGGCTGGATGGGGGAGGGGAGGGGGACGGGGCTCTCGCTAGGACTTTCATGAGCTCACTTACCTGGGCACAATCCCCCCCCCCACACACACACACACAGAGAACTTTCCCCTGGGTGCCGCATCTCCCTGACCCCCTCCTTCACCTCTCCAACTGGGCCCCTTCCAACCCCTCACCTGGAGGCCTTCTCCATAGAACCAAGGCTCTGGGCTCACAGAACCGCAGATGACAGCAGATCCCCAGCTCCGTCCACATCCACTCCACTGGATTTAGACACTAAATCAAAGTCTTGGGGGACGTTTATCCACCCAGATACTCCTGCCAAGGGCTCCCTCTGGGCTCTGCCCCGTGCTCATGGAGGGCTGGGGCTGCAGTGGTGACCGAGACCGCCCTCCTGGGGCTCACCTCCAGGGCCAGGTGCCCATCGGCCACCCTATTCCCTTAACCCAGAGTGGAGGGAATGGGAGGAGGGGGGCCCAGGAGGCTGGGGCAGCACCCAAGGGCCATCAGACCCAGGCTGGGGAAGAGGTGACCTCAGTGCTGAGAGCTGAGAGATGAGTAGACGTGAGTCAGCAAAGAGGAAGTGGGGACCAGTGGGCCAGAAATGGGGAACAGCTCGTGTGAAAGCCTGGTCAGGAGAGAGGGCGGTGGGTCAAGAGGGCTGTGTGTATGACGGGGACACACGGGCTGTGTGTATGACGGGGACACACGGGCTGTGTGCAGGGGTGCTGTGGCTTCCAATGAATGGATGAACGAATGAGGGAGGGCGTGGGGTGAGCGGGTGGGATAGATGGGATGGGAAAGGCGTCTAAATGAGTCCGAAAGACCAGCTCTCTCTCTCAGGGTGTCCCAAAAGCCACTCTGAGTTTGAACTTCATCACCAGAGAGCGCTGGGGAGCCATGGTAAGGATCTGAGCAGGGGGAGAGAGCAGGGCCACAACTGGGCCTTTATAAGGATCTGCAAACTGCCGTGTGAGGATGGACTGGAGGACACTTGGAAGTGTCCCAGAAAGAGTCCGGGCTGGAAGACAAGGAGGAAAGCATGGACCAGGGTGGAGGCTGAGTGGATGGAGAGGACAGGGTGTCTGTGTGTCATTACCTGGATGATGTAAATTATTCTCTCTCCTCTCTCTCTCTCTCTCTCCCCCCCCCCCCACCCCCTCAGCCAGTCTGCTGGCCTGTGGGACCTGCCAGGCCTCCGACCGAATCTCCATCTCCTCATCCCCAGTGATTGAGGGATTTGACGCCTCCCTGGAACTGCAGAATGTCCCCGAGGGTGTGCGGGAATACAGCTGGCACCGGGGCGCAAACGACAGTGCAGACTCGATGATTGTCAGCTACCAACCTCCCTCCCATGCCTGGCAACCTGGGCCCATGTTCAGCAGCCGGGAGAACGTGACCGTGAAAGGCCACCTGGTGATCAAGGACTCTCGGTTAAACGACACGGGGAGCTACACCGTGCGGGTGGACCTCGGCAACGAGACCCAAAGGGCAACCGGCTGGCTGGAGATTCAGGGTGAGCCGACAGGTCGCCCCACTCCCTGAACGCCAGAGTGGGACCTGGCGGCTTTGGGAGTGGGGCACCTTGGCGATCTTACCGTCCACGTCCCCCACCCACCTCCGGACGACCCCGGGGGCCTTGGCAGATGGTAGCTTAGCTTCTCCCCCCCGAGATGGGTCACTCACTACCTTCACGGGGTGCAGTTTCATTGTCAGTTGTTAGTTATCTGTGAGTAAGTTGTCAGTTGTTAGTCATCTGTGAGTAAGGCAGCCTGACAAATAGCCACCGGCTTAGCAGCTAAAAAAAAGAACGACCCCATTTTTTAAAAATATCTTTTTTTTATTGATTTCAGAGAGGAAGGGAGAGGGAGAGAGAGATAGAAACATCAATGATGACAGAGAATCATTGATCGGCTGCCTCCTGCATGCCCCACACTGGGGATCGAGCCCATAACCCGGGCATGTGTCCTTGACCGGATTCGAACTTGGGACCTTTTAGTCCGCAGGCCGACGCTCTATCCACTGAGCCAAACCAACTAGGGTAAGAACCTCATTTTTTTATTACACAGTTTCTGTGTCAAGATTTCAGGCGTGGCCCTAGCTGGTTTGGCTCAGTGGATAGAGTGTTGGCCTGCGGACTAAAAGGTCCCAGGTTCAATTCCAGCCAAGGGCACATGCCCAGGTTGCAGGCTCAATCCTTCCTCCCGCCCCAACCCCTAGTAGGGGACATGCAGGAAGCAGCTGTTTAATAATTCTCTCTCATCATTGATGTTTCTATCTCTCTATTTCTCTCCCTTCCTCTCTGAAATCAATAAAAATATATACACTGAGTGGCCAGATTATTATGATCTCTGAACGCATAATAATCTGGTCACTCAGTGTATATATATATTAGAGGCCTGGTGCATGAATTCATGCATGGGTGGGGTCCGGCCAGCCTGGCCAGGGGGGAGAGGACATGGGCGGTTGGCCAGCTTGCCTACTGGTTGAACTCCTGGTTGAGGGGACAATTTGCATATTAGCCTTTTATTATACAGGATATACACTGAGTGGCCAGATTATTATGTGTTCAGAGATCATCATAATCTGGCCACTCAGTGTATATATATGAAAAGGATGGCAGGCATGGCATCGCTGAATCCTAGCCTCATAAATGTTGGCTCATAAATGCTGACCTCGTGGCTGTGTTCTCCAGTGTGGCTCAGTACGCAGGCATTTCACATCTTGGCTATTTGCTCCCTCAAGGTCAGCCAAACTCTCTCTCTCTCTCTCTCTCTCTCTCTCTCTCTCTCTCTTTCTCTCTCTCTCTCAGCTACTAGGCAGTCTTATAAGACACAAGGTAATGATGGGTGTGACAGCCAACACCTTTCACTATGTTCTATCGGTTAGTCACAGGTCCCACCTGTATATATTTATGCATGGCCTTGGGACTTTGTCTTCCCTCTGTGATCCTCAGCCTTCTCATCTGTAGAATGGGGGCAGCATCCACACCTGTGCTCTGCCGTCAAGTTGGAGGGAGCATCAGTGAAAGAAATGGGGCACAGAGCAACTGTGACGAAGAGTCCAAATACCACCTCTCCCTGTGAATTCTACCCATGGCTCTCCAGGCGGGGATGGCCCGATTTGGGGGTTCAGGAACAACCCTTCAGCCACATGCTTATGCCAAGAACTGGCCACGATGGCAGGGGGATGCCACAGCAGTGGCTTAGCTTTTCTGTCCCTCTTAGTTTCAGGGGTGCTCTCCTACCAAGACCCCAGACACCGCACCCCGGCGTTACAACTCTTGCTTTCTCCCCAACCTACCCCCAACCCGCGCTCCCCCCCCCCCCGCCCCTTGGAGACAAAGCAGGGCTTGGGGAGAAAGACCCCATCGCTAATCTTCCCCTCTTCACACAGAGTGGGAAGATGACCCCGGCATCTCGGCCAACACCACTTCCGTGGTGGAGTACAGGGACCCCGTGGCCGCCGTCTGCCACACCAACGCCACCAACGCCACCAGCATCCAGTGGTATGTGAATGCCGAAGAGGTGTCCAGCAACGAGCAGGTGACGATTTCGCCAGACCGCAAGACCCTCACCCTCCACCAGCTCAGCCGCTTTGACATCACCATTCAGTGTTCTGTAAAGAACATCTTAGGGATTCTTCAGAGAAGTGACATCATCTTTCTGAAGGTGGCCTGTACGTGGTCTGGGGGCGGTCATGGGTGTGACGTCAGGGCTGGGCTCCAGGCCTTCCAGGGGGCATAGGGGTGAGACGGGCAGAACCGGAGAAAGGGGACAGCATCCTGAGCCAGCCTGCCGTCCATCTGGATCTGGGTTCAAACCCCAACTCCGGATCTTCATGGAGAAGACCATTTCCGACCTTCATCCACTGGTTTACTAATTGGAGGCTTGAGCCGGGTCCCAGGCCCCAGGCCCCAGGTGCCAGGGGCTACAGCTGCTCAGGGAAATGCCCCCCTTGGAGCCATACGGGGACTTGCTTAACCTTTTTGTAGGTCAATAGAAGACTGTTAAATCCCCAAGCCTCTCCTCTGAGCCGCATCTTCCTCATCCATAAAATGGATCCACCCCGTGGGTTACCTGGGGAATTAAGTGTCTGTGTAAAGTATTTAGAGTGGTGCGTGGCATGCAGCGGGCATGATGCGTCTGTTTCTACTCTACGCCTATTTTACTTATTATTTTATTTTTTTGTTGTTGTAGTTTTTTAAATATATTTTTATTGATTTCAGAGAGGAAATGAGAGGGAGAGAGAGAGAGAGAAACATCAATAACGGGAGAGAATCATTGATTGGCTGCCTCCTGCACGCCCCCCTACTGGGGATGGAGCCTGCAACCTGGGCATGTGCCCCTGACTGGAGCCAAACAGTGACTTCCTGGTTCACAGGTCTACGCTCAACCGCTGAGCCACGCCAGGCGGGCTCCACCTATTTGATGACGACCTAAAGGGCTACCATGGGGCTGGCCCAGAGAGTACATGCTTCCTCATGGAAGACGTTGTTGTTATTGTTGTTGGCCCAGCTGCCTTGCCTGGGAGTAGGTCTAGGGGCCTGCTCGGGGTGCAGGGTGGGGTACCTCCAGCTGGCGGGGGGCGGGGCTTTGTGTGGACTGAGGGGAGGAGACAGGACCCCGGGGGGTCGGACACTTAGCCCCCCCCCCCCCCCCGTCTCCGCAGATGGACCAGACAGCGTGCTGCTGAGAACTAAACCCTCCGATTTCGGCGGCGTCCTGCCTGCTGAGATCGGCTCCCCCGTGCAGCTGGACTGCACCGCCACCTCCTCGCCGAGGCCCACGTACCGCTGGATCCACAACGGCTCCTTCCTGAGCTCGGCGGCGAGCCTCAGCCTCCCGAGTCTGACCTGGGAGCAGATGGGCAGGTACAGGTGCCTCGTGGAGAACCCGGTGGCTGAGCTGAGCTTGTACAGGGACGTCCAGATCCAGAGGCCCCGTAAGTGCAGCCGCTCCCCGCCCGGGGCTCACACACTCCACGTCTTCCCACCCCCGGGCCTTTGCCTAGCCCAGTGCCCGTCCTTGTGTGCCGTGGCCACCCGGCCAGGCCCTGCTCCCAACAGTTGGGTGAAATCCTCCCGTCCTCTGAGGTCGGAGCCCAAAGCTGCTTCCTCTAGGAAGCCCCCAGAGTCCTCAGATCCGAGTTTTTATTTTTTCTTTATTTTTTTTAATGTATTTGTATTGATTTCAAATAAGAAGAGAGAGGGCAGATAGAAACATCAACGATGAGAAAGAATCATGGATCGGCTGCCTCCTGCACGCCTCCCCCCCTCCCCCACTGAGGATCGAGCCTGCAACCCAGGCATGTGCCCTTGACCGGAATCGAACCTGGGACCCTTCAGTCCACAGGCTGACGCTCTATCCACTGAGCCAAACCGGCTGGGGCAGACCCGAGTTGATGTGAATTCCAGGGAGATAAGGGTCAGTGGGCATTGGCTGAGGGGACACTCTGTGCCAGCCACTCTTCCCACCTGGGTGAGCCTCACAGGCTCCCTCCGGAGCAGGTGCCTGTTGCACACATTGCCTCCATTGTACAGGCGAGAAAACCGGGCCTCGGGGCGCTGGGGAGCTGGGGTGCTTTACTCAAGGTTCCAGTTCTAGTCAGCCGAGGAGGCAGGATTCAAACCCTGGCCGTCTGGCCACACAGCCTTTGCCCTCAACCGTCCCCTCTTCCGCCCCCCCCCCCCAACCTCTCCTCCCCGGGCTGCCTCCCCAATGAGGAAGTGGGAAGACGGAGGGGAAGTGGTGCAGAGAAAGGAGATGTTCGCCATGGGTGTGGTGTCTGAAGCATGGCTTTGATAGCAGGTAAACACGTGTCCGTGGCTGCCTGTCGCCACTAAGCCAATACGCAGAGGCAAGGTTGAATCCTTTTAGAAGCGTTTATTAATCAGACTAGAGGCCCGATGCACAGATTCGGGCACCGGTGGGGTCCCTCTGCCTGACCTGTGGGGATTGGGCCGAAACCGGCTCTCCGACATCCCCCGAGGGGTCCCGGATTGCGAGAGGGCGCAGGCATATGGTTGCTGCTCGGTGACTATTTGCGCTGTCTGTGCAACGAGTGCGTGACCCGGTGTCCCCAGCACGCCCTCGCCCTCTCACCCTCTGCCCCCTCCCATGGGTCTGTTCTTCTCCAGAGCACGCATTGCTACTGCAAGGATATGAGACATCTCTTTGCTTCATTTCCCAGCTACAGTGTCAGCCCCATGAGGGCGGGACATTTGTTCTGCTCCCTGTTGAGCCCTTACTGCCCGGAACAGGGCTTTGCACACAGCAGGTCCTAACACGTCTTTGGAGAACAGGCATGTGGGTGAGTGAAGGGAGGACTAAATGGTGGTCCTGACCCCCACGTATCCTCTCCTTCCAGGGACCATCCCTGTTATCAGGACAGGTTTCTACCTTTCGGGGGCCTTGGTGGTGTTCTTCATCGGGATGACAGTCCTGGGCGGAGTCTACCTCTGTGGAGTCCTGATCTACGTTCTCATCACTCATTTCTCCACCAGGTACCTGTTGCTCGGGGTCAAGGGTGGGGCACTGGTTGGGGTCTGGGACTCAGAAGCCAGCACTCCCTGGAAGTGGGGTGGTAGACGCTCTATCCACTGAGCCAAACCAGCTAGGGCAAGGTAATTTCTTTGTTGTTGTTAATCCTCACCCAAGGATATTTTTTCCATTGATTTTTAGAGAGTGGAAGGGAGGGGGAGAGACAGAGAAACATCGATGTGAGGGAGACACATCGATGGGTTGCCTCCTGCACATGCCCTGATCAGGGCCAGGGATCAGGCCTGCAACCAAGGTAAGTGCCCTAGACCAGTAATTGAACCCGGGACCCTTCAGTCTGTGGACCGTTGCTATATCCACTGAGCCAAACCAGCTAGGGCTAGATAATTTCTATAAATCATCTACCATAGTGCCCGGCATATAATAGGTGTGAAATAAATCACCATCATCGTCGACATCATCAGTCATTAGGCCAGGTCATGCTAACTCCTTCCACAGGTATGCTCAGCCTCTTTTCCCTCCGTTCATTCCCTGCCCCATGCCATCTTCCTCCAGAGACCTTACGACCTCAGAAACATAAAGAGTATGGGGAATGTTGAGGCATGCTTGCCAAGCATGTCAAACTCGCAGCCCACAGTGAATATTTTTGTGGCCCAGCCAATACAATGGTATGTGAGAAACGTTTTAATAAAAATTCTGTAACTTAATTTTTACAATATTGTGTTACACATAATCCTATATAATAAAAGCCTAATATGTAAATTGTCCCCTCAACAGGGAGTCTGACTAGGAGTTCGACCAGAGGGTGGGGCTGGCGGCAGCCACAGTGGCAGGGAGCGGGGGGAGGGAGGCTCCCTCAGCCAGCAGCCACTAGGGACCCTACCCATGCACGAATTTTGTGCATTGGGTCTCTAGTTATTAATAATGAACTACAATGTTCGCTAATGACTGATGACTATAATCGTGTTGCATTCATTTCCCTTACATGCCTTATACACAGGCGCACCATTTCTCTCCACTAATACCAGCAGCGAATATTTTAGCAGCTGATTGCCACCTCATTAGTCTTGGACTGACTTGTTTGGTGTGTGCAACAAGAAATATTTCACTTTCTGAGAACAAGAAAAATAGGTTTGGAGCTTTCTTGCCTGGGCAGCGTGGGAAGGTGGGCCTAGCGGAGAGAAACCAAGATGGCGGCATAGGTAAACACCTAAACTGCTGCCTCAGCACAACAATTTCAAAACTACAACTAAAAGACAAAACAGACACCATCCAAAACCACAGGAAGGCTGGCTGAGTGGAAATTCTACAACTAGAAGGAAAGAGAAAAGCACACTGAGACTTACAGGAGCTGCAGAAGGCAGAGGGTGTCTCCACCACAGAAGTTCTCCAATCATAGACACAGCTGATCCTCACAGCCAAATGGCCTGAAGGTCAATTCCCCCTGGTGATACCAACAACAATCACAGCTTAACTACAACAAGACTGTGCACACAGCCCACAAAGGGGTGCACCAAGAGTGTCCACCTCAGGTAACTGGGGAGGCTGAGCCACTGGGCCATATAGGACACCTAGCACACAAAGCCACTCTATCAACTCAGGGAAGCAGCCAAAATGCGGAGACAAAGAAACAGGTCACAATGAAAGAAATGGAGGAAAGCAAACAACTGGATATAGAGTTCAAAACCATGGTTATAAGGTTTTTCAAGAATTTTCTAGAAAAGGCCGATAAATTTAGTGAGATCCTAGAGGATATGAAAAAAGGACCAACTAGAAATTAAGCATACACTGACTGAAATAAAAAATAATATACAGAGATCCAACAGCAGACTAGAGGATCCCAAGAATCAAGTCAAAGATTTGAAATATGCAGAAGCAAAAAACACCCAACTGGAAAAGCAAAAAGAAAAAAGAATCCAAAAATATGAAGATAGTGTAAGGAGCCTCTGGGACAACTTCAAGTGTACCAACATCCAAATTATGGGGGTGCCAGAAGAAGAGAGAGAACAAGATATTGAAAACCTATTTGAAGAAATAATGACTGAAAACTTGCCCCACCTGGTGAAAGAAATAGACTTACAAGTCCAGGAAGCGCACAGAACCCCAAACAAAAGGAATCCAAAGAGGACCACACCAAGACACTTCAGAATTAAAATGCCAAGAGCAAAAGACAAAGAGAGAATATTAAAAGCAGCAAGAGAAAAACAGTTACTTACCTACAAGGGAGCACCCATATGATTGTCAGCTGATTTCTCAACAGAAACTATGCAGGCCAGACAGGAGTGTCGAGAAATTTTCAAAGTGATGAATAGCAACAACCTACAACCAAGATTACTCTACCCAGCAAAGCTATCATTCAGAATTGAAGGGCAGATAAAGAGCTTCACAGATAAGAAAAAGCTAAAGGAGTTCATCACCGTCAAACCAGTATTATATAAAATGCTGAAAGGTATTCTTTAAGAAGAGGAAGAAGAAGAAAAAGGTAAAGATAAAAACTATGAACAACAAATACATATCTGTCAACAACTGAATCTAAAAATCAAGGGAATAAAAAATCTGATGAACAGAATAAACTGGTGAATATAATAGAATCAGGGGCATAGAAAGGGAATGGACTGACAATCCTCAGGGGGAAAGGGGTGTGGGGGGTGCGGGAAGAGACTGGACAAAAATCGTACACCTATGGATGAGGACAGTGTTTGGGGGGTAAGGGCAGAGGGTGGGGTGGGAACCGGGAGGAGGGGCGCTATGAGGGAAAAAAAGAGGAACAATTGTAATAATCTGAACAATAAAGATTTATTTTTAAAAAATTAAAAAAAGAAAAATAGGTTTATTTGCGTGATGCTTATTCATTTGTGCAGTGATTCAGTGTCTGGTAAGTTCATGTTCAAGAAAAAAATATTAATTTTTACTAAAATGTTCTATTATTTTATGTTAACAATGACTCATTTATTTCAGCCCTTTGTATTCAGCATGTTTCTATCGAAAGAAACATACGTTTCTCTGAAAATGGAAGCTTTTGGTTTTGTTTTGTTTTTGCGGCCCACATACACCTACACCTTATTTATTTGGCCCGTGTTAGCCTTTGAGTTTGACATGCTTGGAGTAGAGGGTTAGCCCCCAAATTCATTACCTCCTGCTCCTGGGAGCTCTTGCCCGGGAGGGCCTGGAAGACAAAGCTGCCTCCTCATCTACTCAGGACTCTCTTGCTTTCTCCGTTTCCTATGGGCCTCAGATGTGACTTCTTCCCTGATTTCTCCCCACAGGACAAGCCGGGCTATATAAGTGTCCACTTCAGACTTAGAGGACAAAACCAGGTGAGCAAGGTGGTAAGGGGGATGGGGGCTGATGGAGAAGGGCTGAGAGTCCTCACAGGGGCGGGCTCGGCTATGGAGTCTGGTACTCACAGGGCACCAGGAAGAGAGGGAGCAGCCACAGTCACACTCCTCCTGGAGAAGGTCTGGAGGCCCCACCTAGGACCTAGGATGGGACATCACGGACAGCATGGCCATTGGCTGCTGCATCTGTCCATCCGAGCCGGCCAATGGGCTGCAGGCTGGGGTGGGTCCTGCAGGCTGGAGCTCTGTGTTCTAATTCCAATGCCTCTTTCCCCTCCAGCAAATGTGCTTCTAAGGTCCCCACTTTTTTGAACCCAAAGCCACGGACCATCAGAGATGCTGCAAAGATGCCCCAACTCAGCATTGCGGGTGGGGACCATCCATGGCATCAGCACCGGCATCGCTATAATCACCACTGTCCCTATTCATGGGCACAGCCTGTGAGCGCCCAGCAGCCGGGGATTGCTTAGATGGGGCACAGCACGTGTTGAGCTAATCTGTGATCTGTTAGGAACCACGCTGGGGAAAGGTGCCTACTAGGTGCGGGAAAACGCTCACACCCTGACAAGTTAGAAATGCCTAATGCAAAGCAGCATCTGACAGGACCATGCTATTTAAAAGCATAGATTAATATATTGAGACAGATAACTTATGTACAGCATGTATGTATGTGTTTCCTAGTTTTACATGTATACACACATATACACACACCTGTACGAAAATCGCAGAATACGTTTCACCAGGAACATCGCTATCTCTTCATGCCCTTCTTTACACGTCCCTGTATATTCTAAAGTGTTTTGTTTGGGTGGTGTTGTTTTTCTCTCGCAAAGTGTGTACATTGCTTTTATAATCAGAAAATAACCAATAAAGTTAAAACATCATGAAGTGAGTTCAGATCCCGTGATGCCATTTCTGGAACTTTCTTTCTGAGCTGTCTTTGTGGATGTGCTCACAAATATCTAAACAAATGTGTTTATCGCTGAGGAAGGAAGGAAGGGAGGGAGGGAGGGGAGCCCTGACTGGTGTGGCTCCGTTGACTGGGCAGCATCCTATGCACTGAAAGGTTGTAAATTTGATTCCAGCTCAGGGCACATGCCTGGGGTGTGCAGGAGACAGCCAATTGATGTTTCTCTATCACATCAGTGCTTCTCTTTCTCCCTCTTCCTTCCTCTCTCTCTAAAAATAAAAAAATCAAGGAAGGAAGGAAGGAAGGAAGGAAGGAAGGAAGGAAGGAAGGAAGGAAGGAAGGAAAGCAGAGAGAGAGAGCAGAGAGAGAGAGAGAGACTCCTTCCTGGCTGAATGTATGGAAGTGTGGACAGCCAGCCTAGCAGCTGCTGTTGGAATATTCACAGACTTAAAATAGTGCCAGGACCCGGGGCTGAAGACCATCTGTGGCCTCGAGCAGCTCCCCAGCGCCTCCTCTGTGCCATGGGAACAGCACCGACCACCTCAGGCGTCACGGGGAGGACTGAGTGACACAGGACAGATGGAGGCCTGAGACACAGAGGCCCTGAGCAAATGTGCTGGTTTCCTAGGGCTGCTGGGTGGCTTGAAACCATGGAAACGTGTTCTCTCACAGTCCTGGAGGCTGGAAGACCCACCTCAAGGCTTTGGCAGGGCCACCCTCCCCTGGAAGGCTCGTGGGAAGAGTCCTACCTTGCCTCTTGTGGCCTCCTCAGCCTTTCTGGCTCTGCAGCATCATCACTCCAATCTCAGCCTCCATCGTCACATGGGCTTTTCCCCTACCTGTGTCCAAATTCCCTTCTTTGTGTGTGTGTGTGCTGGGGGGTGCACATTGTTCGCTGGGTTTAGATTCTCATCTAATCCAGTCGGACCTCATAATAACTTGATGGCATCTGCAAAGACCCTATCTATACTAATAAAAGGGTAATATGCTAATTAGGCCAGACGTCCTTTCGGACAAAGCCATGGTGGCAGGGGCTGAGACAGAAGCAGTTAGGGGCGATCAGGCTGGCAGGGGAGAGCAGTTAGGGGCGATCAGGCAGACAGGCAGGTAAGCAGTTAAAAGACAGCAGTCCCAGATTGTGAGAGGGATGTCAGATTGGAGAGGGTGCAGGCCGGGCTGAGGGGCCCACTCAATTTCATGCACCAGGCCTCTAGTCTCCAAATAAAATCCCATTTCCGGGTCTTAGTGCTGAGGACACAATCCAATCCACATCAGTAGGTGTTCATTCTCAGGATCATTGGACCCCGATGTTCCCCACTGTCCACTGGCAGTCGCCACCTTCCTCCTGAGCTCCGTGCCACCCACCTATCCATCTGCCTGTTGGGTGATGGTCCCTGTGGGGAGACACACCCTCTCCCAACATGTGATTCTCCTCTTGGTCCCGCCCCCCAATGCTTGAGAGAAACGAAAACATACCTTGGAACAGTCAGGTACAAACATGCTCACAGCGGCATTATGCGTCATCTCCCCAAACTGGAAACCAACCAAACGTTCATCCATAGAAAAAATATGGGTACACAAACCATGATACACTCTCACAGCGGAATCCTCAACAAATGCGGGGCCAAGTGTAAGAAAAACAGACACGGAGTACAGGCTGTAGGGTTCCAGTTATAGAAACTGATTACATCACGTGTAAGATTCACCATTCCCACACCTCGATCCACTTGCTCGAAGGGCATCCCTTGAGCTCCGCTTTCAAAGACAGAAGCAGAGAAAGGCTGGGTGGAACGTGCCAGGGCGAGGAACCTCAGGGTGCAAGGACTGGTGCTGGTCCCCTCCAGGGTCAGGAGAAATTCCCGGTAGGACCTTTCCGTGCAAAGCCCAGGGATTCAGCACCTGTGCAGCCTACACATTGAGCCAGGTGTGCCAGTAGGATTTCACTCCCAGAATCCTCACCACAAACGTTCAGGTAGGGCTCCTCCCCGGGTTCCACAGGGCAGGAAACTGGGGCACAGGGAGGCAGGGACTCATCTGTCACTTTACTCAGGAAAGGGACGAAGCACGGATTTGAACTCACAACTCTTTGGTTCCAAAGCCAGTGTTCTTTCCACCACACTTTTAACTCATCACCCAGAGGGCTTTTAATGCTGCAGGAATCGGCCCAGTTTGTTTTTGTTTTCTTTGCCCTCCAGGGGCCAAGTCTCTGCAATTCCCACTTTCACATCAAGATCTCCGAGTACTCGTTTTCAGTGATGCCCTCCTGTCTCTGAGGGTTCCCAGGCTTCATCTTATGAAATCTGAGGGATGCATATTGAATCTCTTCTTTCTTCCCCGAGGAGGGGACAGCCAGAGCTGGGGGAAGGTGCTCTAGGCGGCTGTCTGGCTGGGATTCATTCAGGGGACCCTGGGTGGAGGGAAAGAAAAGGAAGTCTGAGTCGCCCGGCTGATGTGGCTCAGTGGGTTGGGCATCATCCCATGCACCAAAAGGTTGCTGGTTCGATTCCCAGTCAGGGCACATGCCTGGAATGTGGACTCGATCCCCAGTAGGGGGCATGCAGGAGGCAGCAAATCAATGATGTTTCTCTATCATTGATGTTCCTATATCTCTATCCCCCTTCCTTCCTCTCTCTCTAAAAAATCAATAAAAACATTTTTTAAAAAACACATTATTTGTCTTGTTTACTAAGATTTTTGGCATCCCCTTGAGCTTTGCTTCTAGGTGAATGCCTCACTAACCTCACCCTAATCCTAATCCTAACTCCAACCCTAACCCTAACCCTAACCCTAACCCCAACCCTAGCCCTAACCCCTAACCCTAACCCTAACCCTAACCATGGCCATTCTGGAGAGGTGGGCATGGAGAGGCCAGAATTGGCAAAGCTGCAAGCTGAGGAGTTTGGGCTTTATTCCCTAGGTCAGGGGTTGCCGAACTACAGTCCTCGGGTCAAATCCCACCCAATGCTGTTTTTTTGTAAATAAAGTTTTATTGGAACACAGCCATAGTCATCCTATATAATAAAGATGGAATATGCAAATTGACCATTACTCCAACACACAAGATGGCCGCCCCCATGTGGTCAAATATGGCTGCCCCCATGTGAACAAAAGATGGCCGCCACAAGATGGCCAGCAGGGGAGGGCAGTTGGGGGCAATCGGGCAGGCAGGCAGGCAGAGAGCAGTTGGGAGCCAGCAGTCCTGGATTGTGAGAGGGGCCTAAACCGGCAGCCGGACATCCCTCAAGGGGTCCCAGATTGGAGAGGGTGCAGGCTGGGCTGAGGGACAACCCCCCCTCTGTGCACAAATTTCGTGCACCAGGCCTCTAGTTCATTTATATATGGTGTATGGTGGTGCCGAGTGGCTCCCACAGAGACTGTATGGCCCACAAAGCCAAAAAGATTTGCTATCTGGCCCTTTATAGAAAACGTTTGCCAGCCTCTGATCCAGGCAACGAGGGCAAGCAGATGTCCAGAGGCAGAGCATCTGGACAATGATGGCCTTCAGACAATCCCTCTGTGTAAGGCACCGGAGCGAGAAGCAGGGAAACGAGGTGGTGCAGGAAGCGAATCCACAGCTTCGGCGACAGTGAGGGTCAAGATGGAGAGAGAGAGGCCCTAGCCGGCTTGGCTCAGGGGTTACAGCGCTGGCGAGTGGGCCGAAGGGTAGCGAGTTCGATTCTGGTCAAGGACACGTGTCTTGGTTGCAGGTGCGGGAGGCCACCAACAGATGTGTCTCTCTCACATGGATGTTTCTCTCTCTGTGTCTCTCCCCCACCTTTCCACTCTCTCTAAAGATCAATGAGAAAAATATCCTCGGGTGAGGATTAACAAAACAAACAAACAAACAAGACGGAGAGAGAGGGGGACCAATGCTGGCTGTTCTTAGGAGGAAAAATTAGCGAGACATGGTGGATTTGGGGCAGCAGGAGGAGAAAGAGAGGACAGGGAAAAGGTGAGTCCTCCATTCCTGGCCTAAAAGAAAGAGGAGGGGGCTGTCGTGCTGTGAGCAAGATGGGGAATCTTGGGGAGGAGGACACGAGGAGAGCAACTTGTCCATGCTGAGCAGGGCAACCCAGGGGGCCTTCCTGGGGGAGGTGTCCACGCAGGCTGCCGGGTGGAGAGATGCCCAGGTCACTCACCTGAGGGGCTGGCCTCTGGGCGGCGTTGGCACCCTCCATGCCTGTGTCCCCCGTGCCCGCTGCTGCCCTTGCCACTTTCTTCCTGCAGGATCTCACTCTGAGTGAAGAAACCAGATTGCCCTTCAGCCCACCAGTCCAGGGTGTGGTGGGTAGACTGATGCTCCTCCTCTGTTCTCTCTTAAGGGGCTGGAGGGGTGACTGAGGTGGTCCCAGGGTTGAGAACACAGCTCCCCCCTCCTGGAGCCAGAGGTTTGTGACACTTACCCAAGGTGCCATGGACCCACTTCCTGCCTGGGCTTCAGGTTCTGCATGCCTCCCCCCCTTCCCCCCACTCATCCCTCCAGCTCTGGGTTCAGGGATTCCATGGCCTCCTGCCCTTCAGCCCAGGGCCCGCTCTCCCTCCCTCCTTCCCTTTCTCTCTCCCTCCCTCCCTCCCCAGGTCAGTGCTCACATGATGAAGATGGCACAGAAGGCCAGGAAGAGCAGGGTGGTCACACCTGCGCCCCCAACTGCCCCCAGCATCACTCCTGATGATGACGATGATGACAGCCATGCTCTCCCTGCAGACAGATGGGATTATGGGAGGGAGTCCCCCGCTGAGAACTCAGTCTTCCCTCTTCCCATGCCCAGCAGGGACCCCAGATGTGTGTTTTCTGGCCCCTTTGCAGGGTGCAAAGTACAGGAACAGGGCAGGGGGTGGAGATCGGGGTGAGGCGAGCGAGGCGCCCAGAGCTGGGTAGCAGCCTGTCTTTATCAGGAACGTGGAGATTTTGCTCCTTGTGGGACTCACTTTGCATTCAGTTTTATTGAAAAGAAACACTGCACTGTGGTCCTGTTTCTCTTCGTGGCTGAGGTTTCTTTGGCTTCTCTCTAAATGTTGTGCCCAAGAGGAGTGCCTCGCTTGCCTGACCCTCCTCCGGCCCCGAAAAGCAAGGACCTTGCATCCAGGGACATCCCTGTCCAAGCCCCAGCCCCTCTCCCAAGATCCACCTCCTTCCCCTGGCTTCTCCCTCCCAGCCCCGCCCCACCCACAGCACTGGTCAGGCAGGAAGAGGACAGGGGCACTTTAAATCCCAGGGAAGTTTCGGGCTTTCACAGCAGAGGCCAGAGCAGAGCTGACCTCCTCTCTGAAGTTCAGAGGGCTGTTGCGATGGGGTGGGGTGGGAGCAGGACTGTGAGGGTAGAGCAGGTGCTGGTTTCCTCCAGTGCCCCCCTTCCCTCCCTCCTCCCCTCATCCCCTGCGGCACTCACTCTGTACAGAGAGGCTCAGAGAGGAGTGCAGAAAGCCCTCAGGGTGCTGGGCCTGGCAGGTGAGCTCCCCTTCATTCCCGACCCGCACTGCAGGCAGCTCTAGGACCCCAGGCCTGGAGGCGCTCAGGGTCAGGTTCCGCCACCTCCCGGCCCAGCTCAGCCTGGCAGGGGGGTTGCTGTCCACCACACAGACCAGGCGCAGGGCCTGGCCCTCCAGGACCGAAAGAGACGAGCCGTTCTCGGGGACTGTGGATGCTGGAGAAGAAGAGACAGAAGGTCAGAGTGATCGTGAGGTGGAGAGGAAGTGGAAGGATATGGGAGGAGAGCCCAGGAGAGGAACAGACACACAGACATGGGCTGACCTGCTCTCGCCTGCGGCTGGTGGGAACGAACGCTTGTCTGCCTTTCGTGCAGAACAACTTGACTGCTTCCCTCAAACTTGCAAAGAATGGGTGAAGTGCTAGTAGCTATGTGTCGCTTTCAGGAACTTATCCCACAGACACCCCCACACACACAGAGTTGTGAAAGTGGAGGCAGCGTATTCGTTGCAGTGTTGAGGTGAGCAGAGTCAGATGGACGCCTGGGGTCTCCATTAGTAGAAGATGTGCACACAGCCCTGGCAGGTTTGGCTCAGTGGATAGAGCGTCAGCCTATGGACTGAAGGATCCTGGGTTCGATTCTGGCCAAGGGCACATGCCCGGGTTGTGGGCTCAGTCCCCAGTGGGGGGTGTGTAGGAGGCAGCCGATCCATGATTCTCATCAGTGATGTTTCTATCTCTCTCCCTCTCCCTTCCTCTCTGAAATCAATAAAAATATATATATTTTAAAAATATGTGCACACAACTAGAATCCAACCATGCCGTGGAATACCACATAGGCACGGGGAGGGATGGGGATGTCTGTCCTACGGATGGCCAAGGACCTGTGAGATCCTTCAAGTGAACAACCCCCAGGCTCACAGCAGCGTGTGGACACTGCTCACTTCCAGGGAGGTGACCAGGCATCTGAGGGCAGACTTCAGTGCCTTTCCATTTTTGCCTATCTCTCTATATAAAAGCCTAATATGCAAATTGTCCCCTTGGGAGTTTGACCGGGAGAGTGGGAGTTTGATCGCTCGCTATGATGTGTGCTGACCACCAGGAGGGCAGACTCGTCAGGAGATGGAGGACCGGCGGCCTCGAGTGGCAGCTCAGCCATGTGGAGGGTGCCGAGTTCTCCTGGTGCAGGTGGCAGGGGGCTTGGAGAGCAGCCATGGAGACTGAGGAAGAAGAGGGAGCACTGGGGGTATCTGGTCATGGGGTGAGGCCAGGATGATGCAGGGACCGGCCCTGTCCTGCTCTGACCTGGGAGAGGCCCACCTCCCTACAGCCCATGACGGGCTCCCTCCTACCCGATCCATTTCCTTGGAAGACGGTTATGGTCAAGTTCTGTGGAGAGTCTGGGACAGAAAGACAAGGTGGACCAAAGTCAGTGGTGAGGGCTGGGTAGACATTGGCTCTGGGCCCCCAGGAGCTGCTGAAATGGGGACAGGGTGGGAGCAGGATTCCCCTGGACCCCTTCCCAGACCAGGTTCAGAACCCAGCACCTAGTGTCTGAGGTCCCCACCCCCATCTCTGCTGCCCTCGGGACCCCCATCGGGGATCCCCACGTCCTGTTGAGGTACATGGTCCTCATCATGGTCACCCTGGTCCCAGGCAAGGTCACCTGATAGGTGAAGGTGGCACCCGCCCACCCCCAGAGGCAACAGAAAAGCAAGAGGGGCAGGGCTTTGTGCTTTAGGTCTCCTACACAGCTAGGTCCTCCAGGACAGAGCACCCAGCACACCTGCCTGACCCTCCTGCTCTGCACACCCGCAGGGACCTGGTGCTCCGACCCAGCACTCACAGGTGACGTTGAGCTGGATGGTTCTCTCCACGGTCACACCAGTGGCAGGAAAATGCACCTGACAGGTGAGGTTGGTGCCGTGGTCCTGGGGCCGTGGGGTGAGGGTGAGCACGGAGGAGAGGCGGGTCCTGGGGCCCAGGGAGCTGTGGGCAGCTGACGTCCAGGAGAAGATGGGGGGCGTGCCCCGCTCACAGGCCCAGGGCACAGAGCAGGTCAGGTTCCTGGGGCGGCCGCTCTCCAGGGTCCCTGGGATGAGGATGTCGGGTGTGTGGTTGAGGGCTGGTGAGGAGGGGGAGACAGGGGTCAGGAGGGAGGGTCCCAGGTGCAGCCCTGAGAGAAGCCTCAGCTTAGTTCCAGCTCTTGCCTCTCAGCCCAACAGGCTGTACCCCGACCCCCTCTCCGGATGGGGTCCGTCCCAGCCCTGGCCTAGGGCCACCGTGAACTTTTACCGAGGCCTCTCCTGGAGCCCGTTCCTTACCCGTCACTTGCACAGAGAGCATGTTCTGTGTGTAAGAATATCTAGTAGAACTTCCTCTTTCCAACCGAAAATAGTAAAATCCGTCATCTGTCCTCTGGGCGTCTCTGATGTCCAGGGAGCAGTCGTGGGCCCTGGGATCCCCACGGAGGTGGAATCGGCCCTGGGTCTCCTCCTGCACTTTATGAGATGGGTTGTTTGTGGCCACTAAAATCGCAAGTGTATCTGCCCATTTCCGGTACCAGTAGCCATGAGCTGGTGTAGAGTCATCCCATCCAGAGTTGGAGTAGAACACCTTGCAGGCCACCTGGACACACAGGCCCTCCTGCACCGTCACGGGCATCTGCACCTTCAGGCTGTATTCATTATTCTGAGCCAGGGACCCTGCAGGGAAACGAGGGTCAGCTACTGGCCCTGCCCTGCCGGCCCCCTCCCCTCGGGCACTCACCTGCCCACAGCAGGGGCAGCAACAGCTGCAGCATCTCTGAGGGTATCTGGGCTCCTGTGGGTGAAAAGAGAAGCAAGGCAGTGGGATGGGCCTGTAGAGAGACCAGGAAAGCTGAGGAGCAGCACAGAACCTCCCCATCCACAGAAGAGGAACCTCAGAGCCTGAGCTCGTCCCCCTCTGCACAGAGTGGGAGGACACCCCACAGCCCAGAGACCTGGGCGACTGGCTCTTGTTATCCGTTCTGAGCGCCCTCTGTTCCTCGTGCCCCCCTCCCCCCCCGGGCCCCACAGCAGCCTGTCTGGGGTCCGTGGTACCAAGTTCCCTCTGGGGAATTGTGTTTCTCAGGGTTCATCTCTGAGAAACTAGAATAAATGTTGCAAGATTTACAGAAGGTGGCACAGGAAGATGAGGGTGAGAGCAGAACAGTGACCTTCATCAGAGGAGAAAGGTCAGGCTCTGATACCGTCAGGACCCAGACAGCCCTTGAAGATCACCCATCCCCTGCCCAGGTCCACTCCTGGGAGCCCAGAGGCCAGGGAGGGTGAGAGAGGCAGCCAAATCACACCAGGGCAGGACCTCAGCCCACCTCCTGCTTTCCCGGCATGCCCTTCCCCTCAGAGGTCATTTTCTGCAAAAGTAAAAGTGGGCCAGATGCCCTAGTCACAGGCTGCAGATGTCTGTGGAGGTCAGCCAGCCAGGGGTGGCAACATGGGAAATGGGGGAGTCCTGGGGGGGGTGTGTGTGTGAGGAGGCCGGGATCTTTCCTCCCTCAGCAGCCACGTGGTGGGCACCCTCTCCGCTCACAAGGCCACATGCCAGCCCTGGAAGCTGCCCCAGAGTCTCTATCCAGTGGGGACACAAATGAGGATTTCAGAGAGAAGGGAGGTGGAGGGTGGGAAGAGATTAACCAAAGACCTTATATGTGTATAAGGTTAATTCAATGCATGAATTTTGTGCACCAGGCCTCTAGTGTAATAATAATAATAAATGGCTGTTTGCATCACATTGAGCCCTTACAAGCATAACCAGAATCAAGGAGAGGAAGATGGCCAGGAGGAGAATAGGACATCAGCTCGGCAACATCCCAACACACTGCCCACCACAGACTGCTTTGGGCTGCTGTCATCACCTCCAGGTTGAGACATCGCTACGATAAAATGTGCTTGCAAATAAACCGTGGATAAGTAGCCGTCACACAGCTTGCTCTTTCCAGGTAGCAGCAAGGAAACAGATCCGTTTCCACTAGGAAACCAATACAGCAGGATGGTTTGGAACCTATTGCTGGACTTACTTATTTTTAATTTATTGATTTGAGAGAGAGAGATTTGTTCCACTTATTTTTAAAAATATGCTTTCATTGATTTCAGAGAGAAAGGGAGAGGGAGAGATAGAAACATCAATGATGAGGGAGAATCATCCATCAGTCGCCTCCTACTTGGCCCCTACTGGGGATAGAGCCTGCAATCCAGGCATGTGCCCTGACCTGGGACCAAACTGTAACCTCCTGGTTCATAGGTCTGTGCTCAACCAATGAGCCACACTGGCTGGGCATGTTCCACGTATTGATGCATTCATTGGTTGATTCTTGTATATGCCCTGACCGGAGATCAAACCCACAACTATGGTGTATTGGGATGATGCTCTAACCAACTCAGCTACCTGGCCAGCCTAAAATCCATTTCTTTCTTTGTATATATATTTTTATTGTTGCAAATATTCCATTTGTCCCCATTTTTTCCCCTATTGACCACCTCCAGTCTGTCCCCACCCTCCTCCCTGCCCTAGGCCTTCACCACCCTATTGTTTGTGTCCATAGTAAAACCCATACCTTGATTTAGGAGGAAATGTGCCATTAAAGAAGGAATCACTATGTTTGAGACATTGGGTTTTTATTATAAAGAAACTAGAGGCCCGGTGCATGACATTTGTGCACTGGGGTGGGGGGGGAGAGGGAGGGTCCCTCAGCCAGGCCTGTGCCTTTTTGCAGTCTGGTAGCCCTTGGGGGATGTCTGACTGACAGCTTAGGCCCACTCCCCAGGCCTAAGCCGCAGTTGGACATCCTTAGTGCTGCCAAGGAGGCATGCCAGGCGTCAGCTTAGCTTGTGGCTGAGTGGTGCTCCCCCTGTGGGTGTGCATTGACCACCAGGGAGCAGCTCCTGTGTTGAGCGTCTGCCCCCTGGCGGTCAGTGCATGTCATAGTGACCAGTCGTTCCGATGTTCTGTTGATTTGCATATTACCCTTTTATTATACAGGATGCTAGTTGTGCCATTCCAGCACAGCCAAGGGTTCGGCGAGCCTGAGGGAGGGCCGGTGAAGGATGAAGAAAAGACAGACAAAGAGAATAAGCTGGGTTTAGGTGGATCTTCTGTGTGGGACTAAGACCACAGAACAGATCCAGACTGCAAACTGATGCTTTATTTTATGGTCAAGAGGTAAACAAGGTAATTTACAATGTTCTTGTGAGTTTCACTTGTTTTGGCAGCACTTGCTGCACCTCCCACAGCCCATTAGCTACCCAGGAAAGATCTAGGGAGCAGTCAGAAGATCAAGCTTAATTATGCTGAGAGGGCTGTGCCCTCTAAGCTGGGACTTGTCTGCAGCTTTGCCAGCAGGTCAGTCTGAGGCTTAACCTTATAACCACTCCCTACAGCTAGTTACAGAAAAGAAGAAGAAATAGAATGTTGTGGGGGACCTCTTCTTGGGTCCCCCATCCTTATTACCACACCCCATACCCCTAAAGGAGCCCCTAGCCTCACTTGAAAATTGTGTCCTTGTTTGTCTTTGCGTTTATCATCCCAGCATGCCGTCCTTAATACGATGGCTTTGCACGTGTTTTTTGTAAGGCTTATAAATGGAAAACAATTACAGTCTGTTTCCTTCCATTCAAGTTCAGGAACCTGCCCATCCCATAATATGCCTTTCGCAGAACCATTACCCACAACCTGGAGTGGAGTCAGAGCTGTGACCATTGGGGAGGGAAGCTGCAGGGTTTGAGCATGCATTGACACTCCCACACCAACGCCAATTCCTGCATTTTCAGCAGGTATCTTGCCTGCAGCCCCCTCCTGGGCCCCTGATCCTGGCCAATCCACTCTCTCCCCAGAGGACCAAAGGACCGAGTTACAACATCTCTGTGGTCAGAAGGGCTGGCCACCCGGTTTCCAGTTTCCTCCAATTTGCAGATGAATGGAAAGGAGAGACACAGTGAAACCTCAGATAACCTAACCGCATGCAAAAGAGGAACTTATAACCCGCAGGCTATCAGATCTGAGAAGTCTTCTAGCCCCACTTCTTGAATTTGCAGAAGAAGACACGGAGGTGCAGAGAGAGCAAGTGAGTTGCCTACATCACAGGAGTGTCCTGTCTCAGGCACCTGTCTCACGGGGAGCCACGTCATCGATGTCTGTCTGCTAGGAAACAGGAAGACACTGGTGCTAGTCTGAGAGGAAAGAATTGTCAACTCTTCCTATGAGGTGAAGGAGGACGTTTCATTCATTCATTCATTCAATCATTCATTCAACAACCATCTACTGGGCCCTCAGGTTTCCAGTAAAAGGGTGAATATGAGAGATTTGGCTCTTGCCTTTGAGAAAAGCAACATCTGGTTGGGAGACAGACAGGTTACCTGATAATGCTGGTGGCGTAGGATAGGTGGCTGTGATGGGGGAGGCACAGGCTGGAAGTAGTGGGACTGTTGCTCTTATGAACTGGAAGTTGAGTTCTCAGGGAGAGACAGGCCAAGTGGACATGGTAAGGACTCTCAGGCAAGTCACAAGGGTCATAAATTCTGCAGGTGATCCTGGGAACGGCCAGACTCAGGTTCTGCGTTCTCACTCCTCCATCAACTACCAAGTTATGTGCTGTTTGTGACCAAACCCACCTCTGCCCCAACAGGAGTCAGTTCACTACCCATAGGGCCCTCCCCCTCCCCCCCCCCCCCCCCCCGCTCCCTCTGCCTAGGATATATCTTGGGCGCTGGCCGTGTTGCTGATTCAGAGCTGAGATGAGGCAGGACATGGCCCATCTGTGTGTGTGTGTGTGTGTGTGTGTGTGTGTGTGTGTGTGTGTGTGTAG
The DNA here is from genome assembly GCA_026230045.1 of Corynorhinus townsendii. Taxonomy (NCBI): domain Eukaryota; kingdom Metazoa; phylum Chordata; class Mammalia; order Chiroptera; family Vespertilionidae; genus Corynorhinus; species Corynorhinus townsendii. The sequence continues at coordinate 47,879,292 of JAPDVU010000011.1, read as the reverse complement.
ATACTGAATACTGGTTTTCTTAGGCCATTGCATGATTCATTTTATGCATCACCTCGACTGGGTCACGGGATGCCCAGATTAAACATTATTTGTGGGTGCGTCTCTGAGGGTATTTCCAGATGAGGTTAACATTTAAATCTGTCAACTCAGGAGAGTGGAGTGCCCTTCCTCAGTGTGGGTGGGCACCATCCAATACACGGAGGGCCTGAACAGAACCAAAAGCAGAGTAGTGTGTGTGTGCATACTATTCATGTGGTTGCTTTTCACAGTTTCATGCTTAACACAGGCAGTCCCTCCATTCATTTTATCTACCCCCTCCATTCTGAACCAGTGTTTGTGGAGTGGATGTTGCTTTCAACCAACTGCTCTGAGACCTAAGTGTCCAGGGTTGAGAGAAAGTGGATAGAACTCAAATGGGGTTCAGTACACACTCCCTGAGGTCCAGGACTCGACTCTCTTTTCTGAGACTCCAATATTTGCTAGGGTTCTTTCCATCAACCCAGAGGTATGTCTTACATGGGGTTTGTGCTTGAACCCCAACTAAGAACAATGTGATGGAAGATGGTAAGCTTGGGTGACTCTCAAATACAGAACCAATGACAGATAAGGCTTCTCTGGAAGTCACTTCACTAATTTCATCCAGGTCTGTCCACTTATAAGTGGGACTATGCGTCTACTGGGGAATCCTATATAATAAAAGCCTTATATGCTAAGTGTCTGGTCATCTATTCAACCAATCAAAGGGTAATATGCTAATGTTATGCTAAGGCCACTCAACCGCTCGCTATGACGTGCATTGACCACCAGGGGGCAGACACTCCCACCAGTAGGTTAGCTTGCTGCTGGGGTCTGGCAGATCGGGGCAGAGCTAGATGGGCTGGCCACGCCCTGGAGCCCTCCCACAGTCCCTCCTCTGCCCCGATAGTGCACCAGTGGGGTCCCTCCATCTGGCCTGCACCCTCTCACAATCTGGGTCCCCTCGGGGGATGTCAGAGAGCCAGTTTCAGCCTGATCATGCAGGCCAGGCCAAGGGATCCCACTGGTGCACCAAGTCATGCACTGGGCCTCTAGTTTCAGTAATAATTACCAGGGTCATCTCAGCCCAACATTTACCCCCTATATTCCTGAAAAGGCAGGTCTCCATCACCCCCACCAGGCAGGGCCACAGAGGACAGAGACCTCATTTGTATCGCCAGAACCTAGTGCAGGGCCGACACGGCAGACCTCAGGAAATGACCACTAGCCAAATGAACTAACAAGCCAGTGATGACGAGAACTGGCCCATCATGATCCTTAACGGTGACTTCACAGAGGTCATCTCTGAAACTGAGGCATCGTGGTTCCCAGCATGAGGACAATATGGGCTACACAATGCCCCTCGTGTCCCTCAGGTTATGACTCACCACAGACCCACTCACCCTCAGGCTCTGCACCTCCTGGGATGTCTAAGACTCTGCCCCCTTCATCATGAAGAACTTTGAGCTCCGGATCTGGGGATTTGGGTTTGGGGGCCCTGAGCCCAAGTTTTATAGCCCCAAGATTTCTGGTCTCCTGGGCCTCAGGAATCTGAGTCTTTGGACTCCTGGGACCCCGTCCCCCACCACCACCAATTTCAGTTTCAGGGGTGTCCAAGGCCCTTGGCCACTGGAGGGGAAATGGATGCTCTAGGTCCCTGTGTTGAGTGGGAGAAGGTTGTCTCTGGAGCAGTGGTTTTCTCAGCTGCTTGGATCTCAGGGTTCTGAGACTCCAGGCCCTGGGGCTCCTGGGTTAGGAAGGGACCAAGCCTTTGGATTTGTCCGTCTAGGGCCGTGGTTCACAACATGGGGCACGTGCCCCATGGGGGGGGGGGCAATTTGATTTTTAAGGGGGGCAATTGGGGAATCAGTTATTAAGTGATTTTTTTTTTTGCATTTCTTATGGTTCTAGGGATCTCATATACAGTATATAAATATATAGTGACATATTTATGCATTTCAGGTCTCTATTATGTTTTGAAACGTTGCTATTTTTTCATTTCACTTCATATAATTTTTTTTAAAAAAACTTCTTAGTGATTTCTTCCTCAGTACTTCAATTGTTCTTTCATTTTGCTCTCTCTTGGATGCCATGTTCTTTGGAAGCTTGTTTAAACCAAGTTAATGGACTTTTAGGCTTCCTCCACGTGAATAGGAGTTCACTTTTTGAATAGTAATAATTATATGTCACGGGGCGGGGGGGGGGGGAACATCAGGATTTTAGAGATGCTTAAGTGGGGCATGGCCAAAAAAAGGTTGGGAACCACTGGTCTAGGATCTCAGTCTCCAGGCCGTTGGGTTACTGGAACCGTGAGTCTCCATGACTCTGTGCCTCAGGACTACTGCACCTTCTGGCCCCTCAGTCTCGGAGTCGGAGTCTGTAGGGTCTCCTAGTCCCATCAGGACCTCTCTCTCACCCTCCATCATCCAGCTCCACCTTTACATAACAGGAAATGTGTACCTGGCCAGGGCCTGTGCAGCGGATCCCATGCACATCCACCACCCAGGGCCAGCCAGGCACACGTAGAGACCCCCCCACCCCCACCCCCACCCCCAAATCACTAACAGCTGACGCACGCGCAGACACCTCAGCTCACACACTGCTCCTCTCCGCATTCGACGCGCTCAAAATCAATTCGCAGACACGCAGAGACCACCCCCCCCCCCCCCGCCAATCCGCAGACCCTCGGAGCCCCCACCCTCAGAAAGTGCGCCCCCGTACACGCGCTGTCCTCGCGACGGACCCTCGCACTCCCACCTTCAATTTCCACCTGCAACCCCACCTCAAAGGACAGACATCTTATTCACTCTAATCCATTAAAAAACCTATAATAATCCCACAAAAGCAAATAATACGGACGCAGTCACTTTGCGAACAGCTCGGCTGCGCCCCATGCCTCTGCGCAGGCGCAGAAAGGAAACGGGATGCACTTGGGAAGCGGTAGGCAGAGCCCAAGGGGCCGCAAGGATTACTGGGAGTTGTAGGCCGAGCGGGCCCAGTGGCCACAGGAACGGAGCTGTTGCATGGGGTTCTGGGAGCCGTAGCCAAGACAGCCCCACAGCCTTGTGGGAGTCGTAGTCTCTGGAGCCACTTCCGTGCGGGGCTTCCGCATGTCTAGCAGCTTGGCCATCCCAGCACCACATTCTGCATAAGTGAGTATTTCCTCCCGTGGCGGGTGGGTCCGCGGGCGGCCGCTCTTTGTTGCGGTGTTGTGTGAGGAAGGGTCTCCAGGGGTGGTGATTTCCCAACGCCTGTATCCCCAGGCCTTCTGTCCAGGATCCCCACGCGGGACACTGCGTTTCGCCTGTCTCTTGCCCACCCACCCCTACCCCAAGTCGGGTTCGACCATCTCCCTGCCGCCTCCTCTAATCGGGTTCGTCCGGAAGGTCCCTACTCTGCCCTAGAACCTCCGTCATGATAGATGTCACACAATATCCATCCTCTGACAAGGCAGCAATCCCCAGGCTTCCCAGGGGTCCGCGTGCCGTCCTCGGGGTGCACTTATTATCCCCTCATCCTACAGATATTTACTGAGCGCCGACACTGTGCGCCAAACCCTGTGCGAAGTGGAGGGAGACGATGGTGGAGAGGCAGACCCAGCCCTGCTGTTAGTGAGCTCACAGTGGACAGTCAGGCCTGTCGCGGACAGGTAGAGTCCTGGTTAGGCTGGGATGAGGCATGCACGCGGCTCTGGGAGCCCAGAGGAGGGGCCAGGCCCATCCTGGAGTCCCCAAAGTCTTTGAACGGAAGACGCTTAACGGGGACTTCAAACCTGACATGTCCCAATGGAATTCCTAGTTGTCTCTTTCTCTCCCTCCCCGCCGCCCCCTACTAAATGTCCCCTCATCTTCCCAGGTGCCTTGCCCCAAACCTCAATGTCATTCTTCATTCCTCTTTTCTCATTACCGTATCCTCCACCCCAGTCCGTGTCCTGTGCAAGTCCTATGGACTCTACCTTCAAAACCGATCCTAACCCCCGTTTCTTCCCACCTCCACGGCCACCACCCTCACCCAGGCCACATCATCTCTCACTGACTTTAAAAAAAAAAAATGTTTTCCAAATATGTTATTGACTTCAGAGAGAGAGGAAGGGAGAGGGAGAGAGGGAGAGAAAAACATTGATGTGATGATCTAGGAACCCGCAACCGGGATGTGGCCTGACCGGGAATCAAAGTGACGATGCCCAACCAACTGAGCCCACCAGCCAAGGCTCTCGCTGACTATTAATTGCTCCATAGCCTCCTCGATGGCCTCCTGGCCTCTACCCCTTGTAGGTACAGTCTGTTCTCCTCACAGCAGCGAAATAAATCGTTTTAATATTTAAGTCAAATTATATCCCTTCTCTTCTCAAAACTCTTCCATCTCCCTCTGAATAAAATTAAAACTCGACTTTGTGCCCTATGAGTCTCTAACAACCTGCACAGACTCGCCTTCTGAGGTGACTGTAGATGTCGGGGGAGAGGAGAGAGGAGCCCACGGTGACTTTATGTTCTGTGCTGCAGAGGAGCTGGGTGGAAGGTGGGGGTACTCCCAGGAAATGGGAGCAGGAGGGACTGCTCAGTTGGGGCAATTAGGATCTGAGAGAAGGCCCAGCTACCATTCAGAGTCACCCACAAGGGGAATGACCTGAGGAGCATGAAGAGAACTCTCCCCAAAAGACTGGAGACTCAGCAGGAGAATAAGAGAGGATCAAGTAAAAAACTAGAGGGAGAGCCCTGGCTGGTGTGGCTCAGTGAGGTGGGTGTTGTCCTGTGCACCGAAGGGTTGCTGGTTCGATTCCCGGTCAGGGCGCATGCCCGGGTTTTGGGCTCAATCCCTCGTCCGGGCACGTGTGGGAGGCAGCTAATTGATATTGTATTCTCACATCGATGTTTCTTTCTTCTCCCTTTCTTTCTCTCTAAAAATCAAAAAACTATTCTAAAAAAAAAAAAAAAAACCAGAAGGAGAAAAGATTTCAAGGGTGACAGGCAGTCATGGTGGATGGGTCCTAAGAGCTCCTTGCTGCGCCCAGTGACAGGGAAGAATATTCTGGGCAGAGGGAAGAGCCAGTGCAAACACAGACTGTAGTGTTCCTGGGGTGTCAGCAGGAGGGACTCTGTGGGAGGAAGGGCCAGCATGGCCGAAGGAGACTTGGGTAGGAGGTCACCGGGAAAGGGAGCCAGATCGCATAGGGCTTCATGGTGTGATCAGGACTTGGGCTCGGGCTGCCTGTCGCTGTGTCCAATAACGAAGGCAGGGTTGAATCACATAAGGCATTTACTGAGAAGGCTAGCCAACCAAGAAGACAGGGCGCTTACAAGCATTCAAATCCTTCCGTGCAGCAGGGTGCAGGGGGCAGGATCATAAAGGGGAAGGGGCTAGAGTGAGGCTGGGAACGGAGGTCAGCTATTGTCCTTGCATCAGCGGATGAGGTGATGTTTTGACTCCTGGTGGGTCGGTCTGACCATGCTTATTGATTCAAGTCCGCTTGCTGAATCCACAGCTGAGTCACCTCCTTAATTGGTGTGCACAGGCCTTGGAAAGGAAACTTAAGCCTGGCCAGTGTGGCTCAGCGGTTGAGCATTGACCTATGAACCAGGAGGTCAGGGTTCAATTCCTGGTCAGGGCACATGCCCAGGTTGTGGGCTGGGTCCCCAGTGTGGGGCATGCAGGAGGCAGCCGATCTACGATTCTCTCTCATCATGGATTTTTCTCTCTCTCCCTTCCTCTCTGAAATCAATAAAAATGTATTTTTTTTAAAAAAAGAAAAGGAACCTTAAAAACTTAACTCCCTATTCACATAAGTATATGTGTTTTAAGATTTAAAATAATATGATTGCCTTTCAGATTAATTCAGGTGCTCTGCCTATCAGATTATAGGTCCCCGCTGTTAATAGGCCATCAGCCATGAAGTGAGGTGAGATGCATGAGAGGATGTAGACAAGCTACTGGGCAGGATGCCTGACGATATAGAAAATACTGTGCTTATCATAGCAGAATCCTTAAGCAGAACATGTGTATAGGCCACCCCATCTCCAGAAGCCTGCTCGACAGGCACACTCTAGTTCGGGCAGGGCGCTTTCCAGACAGCCTCGCTTGGAGGCAACCCCGCAATCCGGACCCGCCTGTAACCCGCCTCCCTTCTCTTCTAGTCCAGGAGAAGCGGACCCTTCACACCCACCCGGACCCCGCGATGCCGGCCCCGCAGTGCGCCTCCTGCCACAAGGCCCGCGCCGCCCTCCGCCGCCCCCGCTCCGGCCAAGCGCTGTGCGGCGCCTGCTTCTGCGCCGCCTTCGAGGCCGAGGTGCTGCACACGGTGGTCGCGGGCCACCTGCTGCCGCCCGGCGCGGTGGTGGCCGTGGGTGCCTCGGGCGGCAAGGACTCCACGGTGCTGGCGCACGTGCTGCGCGAGCTGGCGCCGCGCCTGGGCATCTCGCTGCAGCTGGTGGCCGTGGATGAGGGCATTGGCGGCTACCGGGACGCGGCGCTGGCGGCCGTGCGGCGCCAGGCGGCGCGCTGGGAGCTGCCGCTCACCATCGTGGCCTACGCCGACCTCTTCGGGGGCTGGACGATGGACGCCGTGGCCCGCAGCACGGCCGGCTCGGGCCGCAGCCGCTCCTGCTGCACCTTCTGCGGGGTGCTGCGGCGGCGGGCGCTGGAGGAAGGGGCGCGTCTCGTGGGAGCCACGCATGTTGTGACGGGTGAGCTCAAGCGCGGCAGAAGGAGGGACTTTGTGGGAGGAAGGGGCGCATGCGCGGGCGAGGGCGGCACTGACAGGAGCTGAGGCGCATGCCCGGGAAGTGAAAAGGAGACCCTGGAGGGTCTCAGTAAAAGGGCGATGTGTACCCTCAGAAGGTTCAGGGCATGGTATGTGCGCGTCCCTGGGAAGGGGCAGAGCAGGCCTGGCGAGCTTTTGAGCCACTGCCATCACCTTGGTGCACACACACAGTGGCAAGTAGAGGGCTGGAGGGGTACCCTTAGGGCTAGGGCCGTGGTTCTCCGCATTTTAAAAATGACATTCTAGCCCTGGCTGGATTGGCTCAGCAGATAAGAGCGTCCACCTGCAGACTGAAGGGTGCTGGGTTCGATTCAGGTCAAGGGCATATGCCTGGGTTGTGGGTTCGATCCCCAGTAGGGGGCGTGCAGGAGGCAGCCGATCAATGATTCTCTCCTCATTGATGTTCCTATCTCTCTCTCCCTCTCCCTTAGTCTCTGAAATCAATAATATATATATATTTTAATAATAATAAATATGACATTCTATAGGATTCCCCTCACGAAAGGAGGGGTGTGCAGGGGTGTCTCCCATCAGTAGTCTGAAACGTAACTGTCTTTTAACTTCTTTTCCCTCTCGGGTTGCCTCTCTCATTCTCTCTTACTCCCTCCCAGTCATCCCTTCAACAAGTAATCATTGACCATTTCCTATGCGCCGGATGCAAGCCATGTAGCCTCTAGCCGAGTGCCTAGCCTCGGTTTCCTCTTTTGTAAATCGGGGATGTTAATAACGCCTGGGTCCCGGAGATGCTGGGCGTTAGGTGAGTTATGAGTGAAGCCCTTAGACCAGAGGCCGAAAAGCAGTGAAGCTGATACAGACGTTTGCTGTTATGGTGCACAAGCCAGTCCGCTCCTGCCCGGTTCTCCCATCACATAATCACCACCTGACCGGCGCTACTAAGGCAAAGTACGCTTTGTGAGTTTGCAACAGGAGGACCTGGAGGAGGGAGAAAGGCGGGGATTAAGGAAGCGTTGCGGAGTGAGCGAGACCTGAAGGCTGCGTGGGTAACCAGGTGAAGGACGAAGAGAGGTTGGGAGAGGTTCTGAGCAAAGCAAACAGCTCATGCAGAGGCCCTGGGGAGAGGAAGTGGGCCGACGGAGAAGCCCTGAGGAGACCCGGGTTTCACTGTATAGAAAAGTCTAAGATGACAGCATGCAGAGTCAATAGACAGTTAGCTTAAAGTTTCCGGTGACTGCAGTGCAGTCACTTTCTCCGCGATCTGCCGTCGCAGGGGCACGTGTGTCCACAGCCTGTTGAGAATCTCCATAAAGTGCCGTTTGCCTTTCGCTGTGCAGCCTGAGCGCACTTGACACTGAGGCTGGAATGACATCTGCAGCTTAAAGCACTTTTACTCCCTCCGCCAGGGGCATCTAGCACAGGGCCTGCCTGGCCCGGTAGGTGGGTGACAGTGGGGGCACCCCAAGTGGCTCCATGGGGGCCTGTCCTCTCCGTTTCTCACCGTGTCCACCTTCTGCCCCCCACCCCCTGTGCCTCCGGGTCCCCATGACCAGCAGCGGCCCCTGCGCCCTCTCTGACCGGCTCCCCATCTCTCCCCCAGGCCACAACGCGGACGACATGGCGGAGACGGTGCTGATGAACTTCCTGCGGGGCGATGCGGGCCGGCTGGCCCGGGGCGGGGGCCTGGGCTCCCCGGGCGAGGGGGGCGCCCTGCCGCGCTGCCGCCCGCTGCAGCTGGCCTCGCAGAAGGAGGTGGTGCTGTACGCGCACTTCCGCCGCCTGGACTACTTCTCCGAGGAGTGCGTGTACGCGCCCGAGGCCTTCCGCGGCCACGCGCGCGACCTGCTCAAGCTGCTGGAGGCGGCGCGGCCGTCGGCGGTGCTGGACCTGGTGCACTCGGCCGAGCGCCTGGCGCTGGCCCCGGCCGCCCGGCCCCCGCCCGCCGGCGCCTGCTCCCGCTGCGGGGCGCTGGCCAGCCGCGCGCTCTGCCAGGCCTGCGCCCTCCTGGACGGCCTGGACCGCGGCCGGCCCCGCCTGGCCATCGGCAAGGGCCGGCGGGGGCGGGACGAGGTGGGGCCGGCGGGGCCTCCGCAGGAGCGGGAGCAGGTCCAACCCTCAGCCCGGGAAGCCATTCCCGCTGTTCCCACCTTCTAGGAACCACAGTTCTCCGTTGGGACCGGAACGGGGAGCTCAGGGTGTGGGGCGCCTGTGAATGACACTGTGAATAAACCCGAGTGACCTTTGCCCAGGGCTTCGCTGTGAAGTCGGGAGACACGACCAGTTACCTCTGACCCTGCAGGAGCTGGGGGCCTGAGCTCCAGGGTCTGAGGGAGGAGGGGACTGAACAACTCTCCACTCCTGAGCGAGTGGGAATTGGGGGGCGGGGAGAGGGGAGCTTGCCTCACACCTGTGCTACCTTCCTGAGCACCTACTGTGCACCCGCATTTCCTGTTTGCCTGTAGAGAGAGAAACAAAGCCGCCTGACTTGGTGGGCACATGGCTCAGGAATCACGCTGCTTCTCTGAGCCTTGAGCACCCTGCAGACACCCCCCCCATCATTTGCATAATCTCATTGGCTGTAGCCTGAACAGGGGAAACTGCCCTGAGGTCACCTGACTGGGGAGGGACCCAGCTGGGGGTCACACCAGTGTCTACCTGGGGCTCTTCAAGACCAGGGAATTGGCCCCACCCACTCACACCTGAATCCCTCCTGGTGTCTGTGATGGGTGAGGCGCAGCTCGGTTAGCTCCCGAGACCTCAGCTTTTGGAGGCGGAGCTGAGTGAGCCTGAGGCCGTGACTTGACTTCTCTGGTCTTCAGTTGCCTCTGAAAATGGAATCAGAGCCCCCCATCAAAGCACTATTGGAAAGACTTGGTTGTTCACCTTAAGGTTTGGCCACCAGGGGGCTCTGGGTTTCAGGGTTACTGTCCTGCCAGTGGAGACCCCCAGGGGAGACTTGGTGTTTACAGTCCCACCTCCACGCTTTTCTGGGCTGGTGTCTTGTCAGGAAGGCTCTCTCTTTCCCCTCTTCCTGCTCAAATCCTCCAGGGTCCTCCTGGAAGCCTCCTGACTCTCCTCCCCCCTCACCCAGACCCCCTCCCCCTGGATCCGGCCCTCCAGTGTGGTCATCCACACTCTGTGGGTCTCATCTTTTCCTAATTAGACTGGGCTGGAGGACAGGGACCAGATGCCCTGCCTCTTCCGTGAGCGAATCGAGTATTCACATTAATAGTTGATTCAACAAATGTTTATTGAGCACCTTGTCTGTGACCTGTGTGTCAGGTGCTAGGAATTCCTCGAGGTGCTGGGAATACTGCAGTGAACAAAAGACGAAAGCCCCCGCCCTTTCTGACGTTCACAGTCTGGGGGAGACAGTCAATAAGCAAATAAACCATGCCAAGTCATGGTGAAGGCAACAAATAAAGTGGGACAAGGAGAGAGGGAGATGGGTGGCAAGAGCCAGTTTCCACAGGGCTCAGGGCAAGGCCTCTTTGAAGAGGTGTCGTGTGAGCAGGGGCCAGAATAAAGCAAAGGGACGAATCATAAAGCCATCTTGGGGAAGAGCTTTCTAGGTGGAGGGAACCGCTGGAGGTGGGAGTAAGCTTGGTAATCCAGGGAACAGCAGGAAACGTGTGTCCAGAGCAGAGTGGATAGGAAGAATAGCAACAGGTGAGATGAGGCAGTAGCCAGGGCGGGCCGTGCAGGGTCTGCAGAGGCAAGAAATATTTGCATTGAGTCCAAGAATGATGGTAAATCATTGGGGAGCTTTCCACCCAAAGAGGTCAAGATCGGATTTCCATAGCCTCAAAGCTCACTCCAGCTGCAGTGAGGACAATGGACTGTAGGGGGCGCAAGATGACCAAGATCAATTGGGATGCCTTTTTAAAAGAGAAGGCTCGTTTTTCAATTACAGCTGGCATACAACATCATATTCATTTCAGGTGTATAACACAGTGATTGCACATTTATAGGCCTTTCAGAGTGCTCCCCCCACCTCCAGTAAGTCTAGTACGTTCCGGGCACTGCAGAGCATTCTTCCCGCGTTAGCTCAGAGGTGTGATGGGCCGGGGGTTGGTTCCCGATTTTACAAAGGATAAGCTGGTGGCTCAGGGAAGGAGGTGGGACGCTGGACCCTTTTGCTATGCTGCCTGCTCGAAGCCCGGGACCTGGGTCCTTGTAGGTGGGCCTCTAATTCACCTATGGCTTTGGGCAAGGGACCTTTTCCCTTCTGTTCAACTGAGTTTCTCCCTCTGGCCAGGAAGTGGGTGTTTGGTTAGATTTCTATTGTGATTTAGGGCAGTGTTGTTCAATAGAAATATGGTGTGACTCATATATGTAATGATAAAGTTTCTTTTTCATTTTTATCTATTGAGAGAGACATCGATTTGTTGCTCCCCTTAATTTATGAACTTATTGGTTGCTTCTTGTATGTGCCCTGACCCGGGATTGAACCCAAAACCTTGCGTATGGGCATGGTGCTCTAACCAACTGAGCTACCCAGCCAAGGCTGTAATTTTAAAGGTTCTAATAGTCATGTTTTTTTTCTTTTTTCTAATAGTCAGATTTTAGAAGGAGAAACGGGTGACATCTAATTTTTAAAAAATTTTTTGTGAACCCTTACCCAAGGATATTTCTTTTCATAGGTTTTTTTTTGAGAGAAACTGGAAGGGGGGGCGGGGGGAGAGAAACATCGATGTAAGAGAGACACATCGATTGGTTGTCACCCCCACACACCCCGACCGGGGCCGGGGATCGAATCTGCAACTCAGGCATGTGCCCTTGACTAGGATTCGAACCTGCGCTGACGCTCCAACTGCTGAGCAACACTGGCCAGGGTGGAACAGGTGACATTTAAATAACATTTTATTTGACCCACTATATCCAAAATATTATGACTTTAACATGTAACCAGTTTTTTTAATTTTTACATTTTTTTTCCTTTTGCTGAGTTTTTGAAATCCCGTGTGTCTGTTACACTTTCAGCCTATCTGGATTCAAGCCCGACCACTATTCAATCCACCTGTGATAGACATGAGGGTCTCCCTTGGGAGCTGGGGAAGATGCTATTCTCAGCCTGGACCACAAGGGGTCACTGTGCCCATGTCTGTGCATGGGGTGGCCCCTCCCTTCATGGGAAACTGATCTCCGGTGACCTAAACCAGCCTCCAAGGCACAGTCCGGCAGAAATCTTAAGGCCCCACATGAACTCGGGAAACCTTCCTTCACCTCGAGAGCTGTGTGTTCATTCCACAAACGTTTATGGAGCATTTAATTTGTGACAGCAGTGACCAAAGCAAAAACCTGCCCCCTTGAGAGAGGCCCAACGGGAAAGGAGAAAAATAAGCAGGATATAGAGTATGTCAGAGGGTGCTAAATCGGGGGGTAGAAACGTGCCACACGTTTAAGGGGGTGCAGGGTAAGTCCTGACACGTGGGTTCTCCCCTGGGTGGAGTGTAGGTGCCTCTCTTCTGCTTTGATTGCCGAGGCATCCATTTCAAAGATGTTTACTGGAGCAAACGCGTCACCAGCCACATGACTATTAAAAGGGCCAGGCTGGCCCCTGGTTTTAGAGATCTTGGTTGATTTCAATAACTGACAGTTTAGGCCTCTGTTTCCCCTCCCCTTCCTTTCTCTTTTCCTCCCCCCTCCCCCCCTGCCCAGAGGTGGGGTACCCAGCTCAGTGTGGGGTGCCGTGAAATGGTTCCCACAGGAGGTAGTGCTCAACCCAGGACCCAGGAGGTAAGAATGAGCCACCGTGGCTGGCGAGCCCAGCGGCGGTGGCGGGAGCCTCTCCCACCTCCACAGCAGTGCTAAGGATGTCCGACTGCCAGCTTAGGTCTGCTCCCTGTGGGAAGTGGGCCTACGCCGTCAGTCAGACATCCCCCGAGGGCTCCTGGGACTGGGAGAGGGTGCAGGCCAGGCTGAGAGACCTGCCCCCCAGTGCACAGATGTTGTGCACTGGGCCTCTAGTAAGTAAATAAATAAGAATGATCACGGAAAGGGGTGGGAAGGGAACAAGACAATGGCTGGCATGAAAGATCGCAGGCACGCCAGCCCTGGGAGCACGGAGAACCTGTGCCGAAGGGCTGCTCCTGGCACAAGGTGGCCGGGAGGAGCCGGCAAGGGTGGCAGCCCCCCCCCCCAAGAGGAGTCAGAATGCTGCTGCACGGGGGGGGGGGGGGGTTCAGCTCGGCTTATGGGGCATCGGGGAGAGTTTAAACCAGATGGGGCTGCCCCAAGTGTCAGAACGACCCTTCTCAGACCGTGTCCAGGAGACCAGGGAGCAGCCCAAACCGGCCATGGCCCGGGCGTGGGAGTGGCTGGGCTTAGATACAAGGGCTGTTTACGAAGCACGCGCCAAGGGTTGGATGGAAATCCTACTAAATAAAACTTTAGGGTGTGTTTTGTAAGCACAAGCGTTTCCACATAAACCCACATGCAAGAGAAATCTCTACGAAACAGACTGAGCGGAAACGAAGGCGTTGGGCCCCGAGGCCGCGGGCCACAGCACACACGGGAGAGCCCTGCGGAGGGAGAAGGCCACAGTTCCCACGGAGGGCGGGCACGGGGCCGCTGAGAGGGGAGGCCCTGGCTTGCGGGGAGCCGGGCTGTTGCTGAGGTCTATGGCCTGGTGAATGCAGTCCCTACTTAAACCCGAGCGACCCTTGGAAGGACCGGGCGGATGGTACCCATGCCCTGGGGCACCATCCCCTAGAGTCGGAAACATTCCTCCCTGCAAGTATTTGGGGTCCAGTCTCAGAAAGAGGAGCTTCCCCCCGTCTTTCCCCCCCCCCCCCCCCATGAACGCTCTCCTAGGACCCGCTAGTTGGAGATTCCTGTCAGGTCTGAAGAGGTAGAGGCGTTGGATGCGGACATTCTGGAGAGAAGGCTCCGTGATCATCTCACTCGTCTGCCCAAGGCACGTATCGGATTGGGCTCCGGGGACTCTGCAGTGAACATGTGAGGTGCGGTCCCTGCCCTCACGAAGCTTTAGTTCTAGAGACAGATCCGTTTCCTCCTTTCATGAGTGTTTTACAGAGCACCTACTATGCGCCCCCGGCACAGAAGCGGATAATGCAGGCAGAACCGCCCGCCCTTGTGCGTGCTGACACACAAATTGTGGGAGTCGGACTACACATCAAGCACCTAAAGCAAGAGGGACATCCAACGGGAACACGCAACCTCGAGAAAAACAAAAGCAACAACAAACAAGGAAGCAAACACATAAAGCCACGATAGGCTGAAATCAGGCGTAGACAGGAAACCACCAGCGAAGCGTCGATAGGAAGCAGAAAGGGAAATCGGCTCTAGAGAAGGTGGTCAGCGGGCGACCTTCCCGCTGAGACTGGAAGGAGGATCACGGGCAGAGTGGTAGGAAGCATGTCCCAGGCAGAGGAAACAGCACAGATAAAGGCCGGCCCTGAGGTGGGAAGGCACCTACCACGTCAAGACAATAACATAGCAGCCCAGGGGGCCCGAGGCACAGAGCCTGGCAGAGCAGCAACGTGGGGGAGACGGACATACGCCAGGCCGGGGTGCCCTGGGGGGCTTTTCGGCTCTCTTACAATGGCAGTGGGAAATGACAGATGGGTTTTGACAAGAGACTGTTGTGTGTTTTAGGGACACGCTGACTTGCCCCAGCCGGTTTCGCTCAGTGGATAGAGCGTCGGCCTGCAAACTGAAAGGCCCCAGGTTCGATTCCGGTCAAGGGCACAGGCCGGGGTTGTGGGCTCGATCCCCCATGGGGGTCTTGCAGGAGGCAGCCGATCTATGATTCTCTCTCATCATGGATATTTCTATCTCTCTCTCCCTCTTCCGTCTTCTCCGAAATCAATAAAAACTATATATTATATATATATATATATATATATATATATATATATATATGGACACGTTGACTTGGTGTGGGGGAGGGTTAGGGGTGGGGGAGGTGGGGACAGGGGTCGGATGTAGAAGCAGCTAGACCAAGTTGGGTGCGGTTGTACCCGTCCAGGTGGGAGAGACGGGTGGCTTGCCTGAGAGTAGGTGACAGGAGGTAAGTGGGCCATTCGCCATCTGTTTTGGAGCCGAGGTGACTAGACTTGTCAAAGTGGCAGGTGGGGGCGAGGGAGGGATCAAGGACCACTCCCGGGTTGGGACCAGAGCCACAGGGAAGAGCATGTTGTCATTTACTAACAAGGGGAAGACTCGGGGTGGGGGGGTGGGGGGGGCGGGAGGGGGGATACCATGGAGCCGAAACACAAATAAGTGGGACGCAGCCGCGGAGGGGGGTGAGGCAGAGATGTTTGTCGGCTGTTGACTTGGCACCAGGGGTGCCCAGGTGTGCACACGGATGCTGCCTGGCACGTAGCAGCCCGCCAGGGGTTGGCTCAGAGACCTCGGAGAGGTTACCCAGAGGGAGTTTGGGTAATCAGAGACGCATGAGGTCAGCGGCAGAGAGAGGCATCGAGACGGACGGGCTGGGGTTCGAACCCCAGCTCCCCCTCCTGCTCACCAGGCGCCGTTGGGCAACTGAGCACATTTCTCTGTTTCCTCGTGCGCCGCATGGGAGTGCGTTTGCGTGCATTTCACGGGGCTGATGGGGGAATTCGGCGAGGCACGGCCCGTGGGCCGTACTAAGAGAATTGTCCAGCAGGAACTTGCAGAAGACGGGTGAGGATCTGTGTGCTCCTGGCAGACGCCCTCAGAAACCCTCACGCCAGGCCTTCCCAGGCGTGGGCCTCCAGCGGCATGGACGGCAATCGAAGCCAGATGGCACGGTGCTCAACAGCCCGGCGATCGCGGCTCCGGCCCGGACGACGCCACTTGCACAAGCGACTTCAGTCTGAGCCCCGGTTTCCTCACACGTCACGCGAGAGCCTCCAACCTCATGAAGCTGTTTGCGAGGATTACATGTGATAATCTATGTAAAGCCCTTGGCAACCTGCCTGGGCTTTACATGTTTATTTTTGTTATAACTGGAGAGGGAGGCAGGCACCCGCTAACCCCGGGACTCGGGCACTGACCCCCTGGTTGGGCAGTCTCCCTACGTCCACATGGCTGGAGACCACCTCCAGCTGTCACCCATTCTCACGGTCACACCCCGGCCCCTATCTCCATCCCGGCTCCACCCCTGAAACCACCAAATCCCACAGCCTCCCAGGGTTGTGGGTGGCTCTGTCGTACCTGTTTTTCCACCTCAAAGACACCCTGACCCTTCTCATTCAGCCTCCCCTCCAAGCCCCTTCTGTCTCCCCTTCCTCGGCCCCACAGTCCACCCCTTCGTGGACCTCCCCATGCCCCCATCCTCAGCTTCCCTGTCTCAGCATCTGCCCCACCATCCGACAGCCCTAGATCTGCCTGTTCTTTGCTGGAGAGAAAAAACAACAACAAAATCAACCAACTGCTCGGGTGGCTCCCCTGTCCATTCCCGATGGCCCACTTCACCCGGCATCTTCTCTACCGTCAGCCCTCCTCCCCACCCCACCTGTCCAGGCGTCTGAGGAGATGCAGTGGCTCCTGGTCTTCCTACCTCCCCGGGGAGGAAACAGAAGCAGCCCCACAGGCCCTCCCTCCCCTTCCTGCCACCTGACCCACACCCCACCTGCCACTCCAGCCGCCCTTTCCTCCTTCCTCCCTGGGACAATGGAAGAGGTGGTGTCTGTGGGGCTGCTGTCTGGGGCGAATCCCACCACTCGCACGGTTGCACCATCTGCCCCTTTGTTCTGGGGCATCTCACTCCCTGGGGTTGTTAGCTCTCCACGGGGGTTCGTGGGACTCTGCTGCCACCACTGAGCCTTGTGTAACCTTGGGCGGGTGACTCCGCTTCCTCCCCAGTGCATGGAGGATAACAAGAGTCCCTTTCTCACGGCACCATGGGAAGGGTTCAGGGAGTTAACGTACAAAAAAAGAAAAAGCATTGAAACAGCGTTGGACAGAGATGCAGACTGGGACCACCACATGGGGAAGGGGCCCGGCTACAAGCCGAGGAGAGAAGCCTCAGGAGAAACCCAACCTTCTGACACACCTTGAACTTGGACTTCTAGCCTCCATAACTATGAGAAAATAACTATCTGTATTTTAAGCTCTCCCCCCACTTCCACACCCCCCCGCCCCCCAAATAAAACAGTGTTGGTACCAAAATCAGTGCTCAAATGGAACTGACTCCTCTCATCATCTCCAAAGATTCGGAGAGTGAAGCAGAGATTCAGATAGTCCTGGCTTTTGAATGCTTCCTCCTGCATCTACCAGCTGGATGCCCTTGGGCAAGCCACTTCCCCTCTCTCAGCCTCAGTTTCTCTGTCTGTAAAATGGGGACAAGATAGCACCTGGCTCACGGAGCTCAGAATTCCCATGATCTCACTGCCCTTACTTTTTTTTCTGCCCCAGTGACACTGGCCTCTCCTCTGGTCCCCGGACACACACCAGGACTCCTTCTCCCACCTCAAGGCCTTTGCACTGGCTGCTCCCTCGGCCCGGGACGATCTTCCCCCAGAGATCCCCATGGCTCGCTCCCCAGCGACCTTTAAACTATGGTTCGAAGTTCCCCTCATCAGGATTCCCTGACCCTGCCCTCCTCCCTGCTTTCTTGTTATTTTTCATATCACTCAGAACTTGTCATAGTACGTCCTGCATTTCTTTAACGTTCTCTCTCTTGGTTGCCTCCTTTCCAGAATGTAATTTTTTTTTTTTTAAGTTTTGAACAGCCCAGCTGTGTTTGACCCCCCATGCCACATCCTCCTTAAAGAGTTACCTGTGCCCAGCCCAGCTGGTGTGGCTCAGTGGTTGAGCATTGACCTATGAACCAGGGGGTCACAGTTCAGTTTCTCGTCTGGGCACATGCCCGGGTTGCGCGGGCTTGATCTCCAGCCAGGGGCCATGCAGGATGTTGATGTTGCTCTCTCATCGGTGTTCTATCTCCCCCCTCTTTCTTTCTCTCTCTCTCAAAATCAATAAAAACATTTTTTTTTTTTAAAAAGGAGTTACCTGAAATGCCCTGACACTTCTCTCTCCTGGTTTTCCTTCTAGCTCGTCCATGGCTCCCTCTTACCCCTCCACTTCCTGTACCTCTTCCCACCCACTGGGGCCCTTCTTTGGGGTCCCTAACCTTCTCCCTCAATCCTGTCTCCTCAGACCAGCTCCCCACTCTGGCTTCTGGTGCCATCTGTCCTGGTAACACCCCAGGGCTGTCTCTACCCAGACAGCTCTCCTAAACTCGAGACCTATGTCGGCAGTGAGGACCCTCAGGGACCTTCTGTTCCCTGCTCAGAATCACCCTTGGGCCTCTTGCTTCTCCTGGCCACGTCTCCCTTCAGCCCTCTGCAGGACTATCCTCAGAATCACTCCCTCCCTTCCCACTCCTGCTACACTCCCCTTGGCGAACTCCTACTCATCTGCAGGACCCAGCTTCGCACACCCGCCAGGGTCTTCCCATTCCCCAGGCTCCATCAGGCCCTTGGACAACAAATATCCCCCTGTCAGAAGCCCTGTTGACCTTTCCCACCAGACTGTGAGCTCCCTGAAGGCAAGACTGTGGCCATATGTTCGTTCATTCATTCATTCATCAAATATTTATTAACACCACATCATGGCAACCAACACTGTGCTAAGCTGGTGGGTGGAGTGGGGAGCAGAGTTTAGTCTGGCGAGAAGGGAGTGAGTAAGCAGGAGTGGCCCTGAGGGGGCTCGAGGGCTGGGCTGGGCAGCGATAAGGCGGTTCTGAGCCTTATGTGTGGTGGCATCCCCAGCCTTCGCGGCTCCCATGGGCTCCGGGAGGACGCCTGCTTGAGCTGGGAGTTCTTTTCAGGATGAGGAAGACCTTGGAGACAGGCTCAGTGGAGGGTCCCTGTGAGCCCCTCAGAGCAAAGCTTTCTCCTCAAACCCGGGTCGAGGGCTTGTATTTGAGGAAGTTCTGTGACGGGGCCAACTCTTTATCCTGAAGTTGTTGTAGATTCACAGGACGTTGCACAAATAGTCCACACGGTCCCACGTCCCCTCCCCGGATAGTGACGTCTAGTTAGCTGTGGCCCAACATCCGACCCAGGCCATCCACAGGGGTCAGCTGGACCCCAGATCTTCTTTTATTGAATTTACTGAGGTGACATTGGCTAATGAAATTACATAGGTTTCAGGGGTACAGTTCTATCAGACATCATCCATCAGACCCCAGATCTCTCTCTCTCTCTTTTTTTTTAATTCTCATCGGAGATGATGTGTTTCATTGATTTTTAGAGAGAGGAAGGGAGAGAGGGGAGCATCTATGTGAGAGAGAAACATCAATCAGTTGCCTCCCATAGGCGCACTGAGGACCGATCAAACCCGAAACCTAGGTAAGTGCCCTGACAGGGAATCGAACCTGCCACCTTTCACTGTGCAGGACCACGCTCCAACCAACGGAGCCACACCAGGCAGGTCCCCCTCAGAATCACCCCAGATCTTATCCCGCACCCATTGCTTACATGCGTCTATCTGCCTGTGTGTGTGTGTGTGTGCACGTGTGTACACGTGTGTGCACTGTGTTTCTGTGGAACTTTATCCCAGGTGTAGCTCTGTGTCAGACACAGAACTGATCCCTCATCACAGAGCAGGCCCCTGGAGCCGCCCACCTCTCTGCCCCAGAGAATTCTTTTTTTTTTTTTTTACATGTTTTTATTCTAACGTTTTAGAAAGAGAGGAAGAGAGAGAGATAGAGAGAAACATCGATGAAAGAGGACCATCATCCATGGGCCACCTCCCGCGTGGCCCCTACAGGGGATCGAGCCTGCAGCCTGCAATTGAACCTCTGGGTTCCCGGGCCCATGCTCAACCGCTGAGCCACGCTGGCCAGGCCAGAGCATTCTTCCTTTACGAAGGGGGTTCCGTGCTGCCCGGCTGTGGTGGCTCAGTGGATGGAGCAGCATCCCAGGAACCAAGAGGTCCTGGGTTCGATTCCAGTCAAGGGCACATGCCTGGGTTGGGGGCTCAATCCCCAGTAGGGGGCATGCAGGAGGCAGCCAATCAATGATTCTCTCCCATCAGTGATGTTCCTCTCTCTCTCCCCCTCTCCCTTCCTCTCTGAAATCAATAAAAATATATTAAAAACAAACAAACAAACAAATAATAAAGGGGGTTCAGTGTTTCAGCCCAGCATCTGGCCCTTCTGTGTCACCGGGGCCCGAGCCAAGGCCTTCAGCACGAAGCAGGGCGCCCCTTCCCGGCGGCCCAGGTGGGCATGGGCGTCCCGAGGCAGCACCGAGTGGGTCCCCAGGTGCAGGCAGAGGCAGGTTCAGCTCAGGGCAGCCCGGGCACAGGCGAGGAAAGTGGTTTGGGAGACAGCCCTGGGCGGGCGAGGGAGGGAGGGAGGAATGGAGGGTGGGAAGTCGAAAACAGAGAGGCTGCCTCCTGAGTCATGGCTTGGTGGTCCGGGGCGGGGCTGCTCAGGCCCGGAGACAAATTGCAGTCATTAGGGACTTTAAGAGGCTGGGGGAGGGGCTGGGCACGGAGGCCCTGCTCCCAGTCAGGATGGGTTCCCCCAATCCAGGGCCCCACCTCGGGCTTCCTGGAACTTCCCTCATCTCACCGCTGTCTCTCCAGGTCTCTCTGGGTCGCTGTCTGGGTCTCCATCGCTTCCTGTGCGTCCGTGCCTTCCTCTCCGGCTCTGCACGGAGCCTTCCCGTCCCTGCCGGGTACCCTGCTCCCTCACCTCCCAGGACTGTGAGGACCACAAAATGAGAAAGCGTGGGTGCCTCCTGCACCTCCCGCTCCTGCCGGCTCCCCACCCCCACCCCCCGCCTCTCTCTCTGCTGTGTCACCTTCCACTGCTCCCTCTGCTCACGTCCCCATCACCTGTCTTGCATCCATCACTCTCAACTGCCTGGTCTGGCCTTCTCCTTCCGGTCCTGCACCTCCCCCCATCATCGCTGCTTTATCATTCAGCACGTGTGTGTTTGGGGGTGGGGGACCCCTCTCCTCTCTCTCTCTCTTTGTGTCTCTTCCTATTCTGTCTGCACCTTCTTCCCTGTTCTGCTCCTCGCTCAGCTTTCCCACACTGCCCGCTCCACAAATCTCGCTCTGTGTGCCTCCCACCCTGCCTTGTCTTTTTCCATCTGCCTCCCCCGTCCCTGTCTCTCTCAGCTCTGCCACTCCCACTTCTCTCGGGGCCTGTATTTGTCTTACCTCTTTCCCCGTCTCTCCACCTTCATGTACATTTCCAGCCTCTGTCCCTCCCTCTCGCAGTCCCTCCCTCTCGCAGTCCCTCCCAGCACCTTCTTCGGAGCCCCTCCACTCCCACCCCATCCGCCCTGCCCCGGGGTCCCCTCCCTGGATCTCTTCCAGATTCTAACACCTTCACGGGGCCGGGCGGGTTCACCTTAACAATTGTGGCTGCTTTTCTGGCCAGAGAGGGAGGGGGGAGATGGTACCCGGGAGTCTTGGAATGGGAACTAAGCAATTAATAAAATGTCAGGAGCAGGGCGGGGTGGGGGGAGGGGGGAGGGGGAGACTGGGCAGGGCCAACTGCCCAGACCAGGGATAAAAGGGATCTACCGAGTGACAGGAAGGTGAGGCATCGTCCCCATTTCCTCCTCCCAGGAAGACATCAAGGCCGGACGTGCACCTTGGTCAGCATCCTCCCTCCAAGCTGCCAAGGACCCCGGATTCACGTCTCTAAGAAAAGGGTCTCGGTCTCCGTGTGAGAGGCTCTCGCGGTCCCTGACCCTCGGCCTCTGGGCCTGACTGCAGCCTCCTTCTCTCTCTCTCGCTTTCTCTCTGTTTTTGCCAGAAACCCAAACCCCCGAGTCCCCAGAATGCTCCTCCTGCTGACCTCACTTCAGATCTTGGCTCTAGGTAAGATAAGCATCGGGGGCCGGGGTAGCAGGGGCCCTGGAGACGCTGAGAAAGGAGGGGCAAAGGGCGCTGGGGGCCAGGATGCTCATGGGTGAGAGGGGAGCTGTAGCTTGGAAACCCAGGCCGAGGGATGGGCTGGAGCCGGGCCGAGTGCTGCTGACTTGGGGTGATATTGCAAGGTTTTGGGGGTCATCCCAGAAAGGAGGGCATAGGGTGCTCCCAAGTGCTGGTGGGGGTGACGATGGGGGTACAGGCTCGTGGCCGGGATGTGGTGTGGAGTACGGAGTAGGTGTGGGGAGAGATTCTGGGGATCCCAGGGGGGGGGGGGCACATTGAGTGGGAAGTTTGGGAATGGGACAGGGAGCTCCTTGAATGTTTTAGGGGAGGAGTAAGGGGCGTATTGAGATCGAAAGTGTTGGTGGGAGAATGCCGTTGAGGGCAGAAGACATAGCAAAGCCCTGGGTGAGGTCATGGGGATGGGGTCAGTAAGCTCCCTATTGTGTTGGAGCAGAAATGGAGGCCCCGTGGGTGGGGCTGACAGAGGAGGTGAGTCAAGGGGTAAGTAAAGAAAGTGGGTGGGCGGGGGGGGAGTCCAGGAGATCCTCGCTTGCTGGGGGCTGGAGGACATTGGCTCACCTGCTTTTCCCACCCCGCCCCTGCCTGCTCCTAGCCACGGTACAGAGCCAAGAGGATGAGAACAAAATAATTGGTGGCTACTCCTGCATCCAGCACTCCCAGCCATGGCAGGCGGCCCTCCTGGCAGGTGTCGCCGGTCGCTTCCGCTGCGGAGGGGCCCTGCTGTCAGACCAGTGGGCCATCACCGCCGCTCACTGCTCCCACCCGTGAGTGGCACCCTCCCCTACGCTTAAGCAGAGTGACCTCCAGTTTGGAGGCCCAGAGCTCAGCCCAGAACCTGGACCCTCTGCGGAACCCAACGTAGTAGCTGGGTCCAGGTTTGGGGTCTAGATAAGAGCCTAGAACCACAGATCAGCTCCGCAGATGGAATCCAGCCACGAATCTTGAACTCAGTTTAGGTTCTGAAAGAAGATTGAGCGTTGAGAACACCCCCCCCACACCCCATACACCAGCTTGGAGCCCCCCCACAGAACCTGGAACCGACTGCGTAATTTCGAGATCCATCCCGAGGCCGGGGGCCCACAAAGAGACCAAGATTAGGGGCCCATTCTAGGTGGGTGGTTGAATTCGGGGCACAATCTACCTTTAGAAACCCCAGGGCCCCCCTCTCAGAGAGAACACGGCCTAGAATCCAGAGTCTGGTTCAGAGCCTACAATCCGGCCATAAATCCAGAACCCCACTTAGAGCTGGGACATACAGCTCGGAGGGGAGGGTAGATAGAAGCAGGACCTGGAGCCCATTCTAGCTCCCATGTTTAGTCTAGAGTCTAGGCTACAGCTCCTCGTTGAGAGGCCTAGAACCCAGACCCCCACGCAGCGTCTGGATCCCAGAACTCAGACCATGATCTGAAGCCCCACACAGCGACTCATAACCCCTCTAAGCTTCTGCACCTAAACCTAGAACCCAGGCCCCAGATAAGAGCTCTCCGTCAGACTGCCTAGGAACCAGGTCCAGTGCCGTAAATGCAAGTTCTGTGTAGAACCCAGAGGGCAGACCTCAGCCCAGAGTCTAGGATGGGAAGCCCAGAATGCAAACCAGCATCTAGAAACTCGGATCCAGGAGCTCATTCTAGAACCCAGAGCCCAACCAGAGGTCAAGGGCTCAAACCACAATCTAGAACCAAGAGCCCCGACAAGCCAGTGATTCAATGTGAACAGTCCAGCCTAGAATCAAGACCTCAGGCCGCTGTTTAGAACCCTAAGTCCAACCGCAGCACGGAGCTCCAACCATCATCCAAAACCCAGGTCATAAGGCAGAGCCTGAAGCAAGAATCCAAAACTCAGCCTAGAAACTAGAGCTCATACCAACATCCAGAATACACAGCTCAGGTCTTTTTTTTTTTTTTTTTTTAATATATTTTGTTCCTTTTTTACAGAGAGGAAGGGAGAGGGATAGAGAGTCAGAAACATCGATGAGAGAGAAACACCGATCAGCTGCCTCCTGCACAACTCCCACCGGGGATGTGCCTGCAACCAAGGCACATGCCCTCGACCGGAATCGAACCCGGGACTCTTCAGTCCACAGGCCGATGCTCCATCCACTGAGCCAAACCGGCCAGGGCAGGTCATTTTTGTTTGTTTGTTTGTTTGTTTTTAATATATCTTTATTGATTTCAGAGAGGAAGGGAGAGGGAAAGAGAAACATCAATGATGAGAAAGAATCATTGATTGGCTGCCTCCTGCATGCTCCCTCCTGGGGATCGAGCCCACAACCCGGGCATGTACCCTTGACCAGAATTGAACCCAGGACCCTTCAGTCCACAGGCTGATGCTCTATCCACTGAGCCAAGCCAGCTAGGGCCACAGCTCAGGTCTTACTCTATCGGTCGGGATAGCATCCTCCCCCTACCCCAAAACTGAAAACTCAGATCAACATCTAGAACCCAGATTCAAGCCATCGTGCAGAGCTCAAAACAGAACCTTCAGCCTGCCCTACCAGTATTTAGAAAGGATGCCACAATCCACACTCCATCTAGAACCCCAGTCCGAGCTTAGAACCACATTCAAAAGGTCAGGAACCCAGAGGCCAGGCTAGAACTGGGATGGAGGCTCCCTGGAGCCAAGTCCAGAACATCGGTTCCGATGTAGAGCCTAGAGCCGTAGCCCAGACTCTGGCGTAGAACACAGAGCATAGAACCTGGCCCCGGCCAAGAACTCCCACCCATCACCTTACACCCCAGCCAGAAGCCAGAGCACAGCTCACGAGAGGAGGGAGAGGACGGGCCTGGGCCAAGAAAGAATACCCAGCAAATGCTCAGCCCCTGGGTAGAGGGAGTGGGGCTGGAGCGTGGGGAGGGGTCTCCGGGACACCTCGTGAGCAGCGCTCCTCTCATGGGTCATGGGCCAGGATCCTTCGGGTCACTCTGGGCAAGCACAACCTGCAGAAGCGGGAGGCCACCCAGCAGGTGCTGCGCGTGGTCCGCCAGGTGCCACATCCCCAGTACAACCCCCGGACCCACGACAACGACTTGCTGTTGCTGCGGCTGCAGCACCCGGCTCGACTGGGGCGTGCGGTGAGGCCCATCACTGTGGCCAGGACTTGCGCCAGCCCACAGACGCCCTGCCGTGTGTCAGGCTGGGGCACCACGTCCAGCCCCATTGGTGAGGACTCCTGCACCCTGGGAAGGAGCGAGCTGGGGGCTGGGATCCGGGTCCGAGGGAGGAGGGGGTGGGTCTCCACATTCCAGGGTCCTGGTGGAGGGTAGACCCACGTCCTGACCACTCAGTGCCTCCCCAGCCAGGTACCCCAACTCTCTGCAGTGCGTGAACATCAACATCACCTCCCATCAGCAATGTCAGCAGGCCTACTCGGGCGCCATCACCACCGGCATGGTCTGTGCAGGAACCCCGGAAGGCGGGAAGGACTCTTGTCAGGTGAGGCCCAGGGTGAGAGCCGGGGACAGGGGGACGGCTTGGGGCCAGGACTTCAATGCAAAAGGATCTCAGGAGCATCCAGGACCTTGAGAGATTGGGATAGCCGGGCGGCCTCCTAGCTGTGAGCCCTTGTGATGGACCTAATCCCTCTGTGCCTCAGTTTCCTCCTCTGTCAAGCGGAGGTAGCACCGCGTAGAGCAGTTGGCAGATCAGATGAGATGGTCCGTGGAAAGAGCGTGGAGCTGTGTCTGCACGTAGCTCTGATCGCCGCTGTCATTGTCCGGATCATGCATGCACACCTGGGAATCTGTGCTCAGGGCCTCCAGGCATCTCACGCCATCTGCTCCAGAGTCAGGGGGGTGTGAAGAGCCACACACAGTTTTCTAGAGGCAGAGCTAAGACGAAGGGGGGCTCCGTGAGGCCCAGAAACAGCAGGGACCAAAGAGGGAAGGAAGGGACCCAACTCTGGGGCTGATGTCTGCAGTCTTCCCCCCAGCCCCATCCTCACCCCCACCCCCGGTCTCAGCCATGTGCCTCCCCGTCTCTGCCTCTTGGCTTCTCCATGCACATGGCTCTGTCCATCTGTCCACGGGTGTCTCCATCGGGGTCTCTCCCCCTCAGGGAGACTCCGGGGGACCCCTGGTGTGCAAAGGGAAGCTCCAGGGCCTGGTGTCCTGGGGGATGGAGCGCTGTGCCCTGCCTGGCTACCCGGGAGTCTACACCAACCTCTGCAAGTACTATGACTGGATCCAGCAAACCATTCAGAGCGCATGATCGCCCTGTGAGGGAATATAGATGCCCACCCGCTGCCCAGACCTGCTCTCTCCACTCCAGACAAGCGGCTCCTCCCTCAGACCCAGGAGTGCATGCCCCAGCCCCTCCTCCCTCAGACCCAGGGGTCCAGGCCCCCAGCACTTCTCCCTCAGACCCAGGAGTCCAGGCCCCCAGGCCCTCCTCCCTCAGACCCAGGAGTCCTGGCCCCCAGCCCCTCCTCCCTCAGTCCCAAGAGTCCAGGCCCCCAGGCCTCCTCACTCAGGTCCAGGAGTCCAGACCCCCAGCCCCTCTTCCCTCAGACCCAGGGATCCAGGTCCTCAGCCCCTCCTCCCTCAGTCCCAGGAGTCCAGGCCCCCAGGCCCTCCTCCGTCAGTCCCAGGAGCCCAGGTCCCAACCCCTCCTCCCTCAGACCCAAGAGTCCAGGCCCCCAGCCGCTTCTCCCTCAGAGCCAGGAGTCCAGGCCCCCAGCCCTCCTTCCTCAGACCCAGGAGTCCTGGCCCCCAGCCCCTTCCTTCCTCAGACCCAGGCATTATTCTATTTATTGGGAGTTCAGGTCCCCAGCATCCTGGTCCTAACCCCTGGCTCAGAACTTCCCCCTCCCATAACGTCCCTCAGATGCTCTCTCCCCACCCCCATCGCATCATCACCCTTAGACACAGAGTCGGGAGCATGAAGGCACCATACTTGGCAACATATTCCGAAGAAGACAATTTTCAAAACTCTTAGTGCTTCTGTAAACTGGATGAATAATAATAAAAATGGAATAATCCTAGATTCCGTTCATCTGTTCATTTAATTCATCCAACATATATGCACATAGCAGCTCCCTTTGCGCAGTGAGGTGCCTGACTGGCTGAATGGGATGCTTGTTCCCTGGGTGTTCCCTGGGGGCCTACCACACCCCCCTCCACTGGGATGGTGCAAAGAAGGAGGCCCCCCAGCTCTGCAGTGTGACCTTGAGCAGGACCGCCCCACCCCGGGCTCAGGGCTGGGTCCTATGAGCAGGCACTGCTGAGGCCCAGGGCAGGGAGGGCAGAGATGTACTATTTTTCCTGGAAAACCCTATGCAAATAGACCAGCCTTTTTCCTAATCAGATCTCAGATGAAGAGAGTTGAGTTAATCACACTTTGAAGTTCAAGTCTTGGCAGGGCCCGGCTCTCGCGGTATTGCTTTATTTCCACCTGTCATCCCTGGCCTAGGTCTCCTCCCTCCCCCACGGGCACCGACACAAATGGCCTCAAATGCCAGTGCATTGTTGCTTCTAATTTACAGGAATCCAATTTGTTAGGAATTTCATTTTCTTTCTTACTTTCCTTCATCAACAGCTATTTTGGGGGGCACCTACTATGCGCCAGACATGTGCCAGGCATTGGTCTACTATTAGACGCCTACTGCGTGTCAGACATTGGCTTATTATTGGGCATCTACTATGTGCCAGGCATTATTCTATTTATTGGGCTCCTACGGATACGCTGAGGTTGTGGATTTGATCTACTGATTAGGCACCTACTGTGTGACAGGCGTTGATCTACTTATTAGGCACCTATTGTACACCAGGCATGTTCTAGAAGGTGGAGCTGTGAATAAGTCAGACAAAACTACTAGTAAATGCTGCCTCTCACAGAGCTGACATCCTAGCAGGAGATGACAGACAAGAAAGACGAAACTTAATAAAAGTAAGGTAGAGAGTCCGGATAAGTAAAAAGGTCAATAAACTTGGGCTGGGCGGCAGACCCAGTGTGTGCCAGAGTCAGCTCATAACCAACCCAGAAGAGCCCGTTGGCAAATTTTCAGGAATTTTGAGAGCGGGTTGCTAAACCCAGCCATTATTAAAAATTAAATTGCATAAACTTACAATTAAACAAGGTATATTTAAAGCAAAATCCAGTCCGGCCGGAGTGGATCAGTTGGTTGAGCATGGTCCTGTGCACCAAAAAGTTGCCAGTTCGATTCCCAATCGGGGCACATACCTGGGTTGTGGGTTCGCTCCCCAGGGACATGTACAAAAGGTAACTAATAGATGTTTCTCTCTCTCTCTCCTTTCCTCTCTCGAAGCATGTTCTCAGGTAAGGATTTAAAAAATGAAATAAATAAAACTGAAAGAATATCTTTAAAAAAAAAACAAACTCAAAACTAATCAATTCCTAATTATGTTTACCAACATTCATGCTTTGACGTTATTTATGTCTATCACATTACATCTGTAATGCTTCTGAGCATCGTTTTTTTAAAATACATTTTTATTGATTTTAGAGAAAAAGGGAGAGGGAGAGAGAGATAGAAACATCAATGATGAGAATCATCCATTGGCTGCCTCCTGCACGCCCCCTACTGAGGATCGAGCCGGCAACCCGGGCATGTGCCCTGATCAGGAATCACACCGTGGCCTCCTGGTTCATAGGTCGATGCCCAAGGACTGACCACGCTGGCCGGGCTGAGCATCTTTTTTCTCTGATTCAGTGTCAGGCGACTTTGCAATGGGAGGTTGATATCAACTCAAGGGGCAGTATTTACGCCACAGAAATTGGCAAACCGTGCAGGTCAGAGAGCTGTTAATCCCTCACCGACACACTCCTGAACAGGTCGTCCTGGGGGCAGCCTGTTGACCTTGGTGTCTGTCTTCTCATAGTTCTGTGTTGGGGGGCTGCACAGTTCAGAGCAGAACGCGGTCTGGCTTCACCAGTGCCCACGTGGCGTGCTGAGAGGACAGCACAGAACCAGAGTTCTGAGCTGGCAGCTCTGGGACCTGTGTGACCACAGCAGCTCAGAAGATTTCTGGGAAATGTCCTGGCCAAGTTGCTCAGAGCATCATCCGGATACGCTGAGGTTGTGGGTTTGATCCCCAGACAGGGCACACACAGGAATCAATCCGTGAGTGCCTACGTGGGTGAAGCAATCTCTCTCAAAATTAATAAATTGGCCCTAGCTGGTTTGGTTCAGTGGATAGAGCACCAGCCTGCGGACTGAAGTGTCCTGGGTTCAATTCCAATCAGGCCACACGCCTGGGTTGCAGGCTCAATCCCCAGTGTGGGGCGTGCAGGAGGCAGCTGATCAATGATTCTCTCTCACCATTGATGTTTCTATCTCTCTCTCCCTCTCTCTTCCTCTCTGAAATCAATTAAAAAAATTATAAAAAATAAATAATTAATAAAAATAAAAATTAATAAATTTTTTAAAATTCAAAAGGAAAAAAGACTGCTGGGCAATGGAGGCTGCACCTTCTGTCGAGGTCTACACACACACACACACACACACACACACACACACACACACGCACACGCACACGCACACGCACTGTGGCCAAACCAGCTCTGTGAGGACAGGGAAGATAAGCAGCTGTGTGGCTGGGTCGAATCAGGCCTGGGTGAGAGGAGGATACAGCCCTGCTGTAATTCTTGGCCTGCCTCCTTCCATAAAGCTAAGCAAACATACCTTAAAGATTACTCTAATCTGATTTCCAACCCATACTCCCAGCTGTGGTGGCTGAGTGCCATCTTTTACTGCTTCTCAGATGCACATTTCTTTCACATTGTTAATGTTTCTAAAAGTGGGAGGGCAGCCCTGGGCACCGAAGGGTCTTGGGTTTGATACCCAGTTAAGGGCATATACCTGGGTTGCAGGTTCAATCTCTGGTCCTGGTCGGGGTATGTGTGGGAGGCAACCAATCCATCTCTCTTCTCCTCCTCCGCCTCCTCTTCCTCCTCCCTCCCTAAAAATCAATGGATCCCAGCTGGTATGGCTCAACAGTTGAGTGTCGACCTAGGAACCAGGAGGTCATGGTTCGATTCCTGGTCAGGACACGTGCCCAGGTTGTGGGCTCGATCCCCAGTGGGAGGCGTGCAGGAGGCAGCCCATCCATGATGTTCCTCTCTTATTGATGTTTCTATCTCTCTATCCCTCTCCCTTCCTCTCTCTCTCAAAAAAAATCAATAAAAACATACTTTTAAAAAAAATCAATGGGAAAAATATCCTCTGGTGAGGATTTAACAACAAAAAATTTTTTTTAAATGTGAGGGCATATTACAACTGATAGTGTCAGCATAATGTCATAATTTAATTGTCACCCCCCTTTTTAAAAAATTCTCATCCAAGGGTATTTTTTCCATTGCTTTTTAGAGAAGTGGGAGGGAGGAAGGGAGGGAGGGAGAGAGAAACATTGATGTGAGAGAGACACAGCAATTGGTTGCCGGGGATTGGGAACAGAATCTGCAACCCAGACATGTGCTCTTGACCGGGGATTGAACCAGGGATCCTCTGTTGCTTTGGGGGGCCGACATCCTAACCACGGAGCATACCACCCAGGGCAATCAGCACCGCTCTTTTCTTTCTTACCGGTATACGAAATCATAAAGCCAATACAATCCCACAGCACGATGGACAATATGGGGGGGCTGTAAGACAAGTAACCTCTCAGGGCGACCTGATCATACCTTCTTAACTGGGCAGGTCACGGTGGGTAGGGAAGCCCCAGGCATACAACTTCTTTAGTGAAAGGTTTCAAGTCAGCCTTGGCCATTGTTCTTATGCATTGAGACTAACACAGGAACAGACTCCGGTGCCCACTTTGCTTTCTCCCACCTCCGTGGGCTGCCAGCACTGCCTTCACTCTGCCTGGAGCCGCCTTTCCGCCTTCCCACGCTGCCCAGAGGCCCAGAGAGGCTGGGGTGGTGCGGATCCCCTGTGTCCTGCTCCACCCCTGGCCCCTCGGCGCCTGGGAATGCAAATTAACCTGCCATCTTTGTTGGGTTGATTTGCATACTCACTCCTGATTGGCTGGTGGGCGTCACCTAAAGGTATGGTCAATTAGCATGTTACTTTTTTATTAGTGTAGATTCTTTTTATTTTTTAATCCTCACCTGAGGATATGTTTTTATTGATTTTTAGATAGAAAGGAAGGGAGAAGAGAGAAAGGGGAGAGAGAGAGAGAAAGAGAGAACATTGATGTGGGAGAGAAACATTGGTTGGCTGCCTCCTCTATGCACCCCAAGTGGGGATTGAACCCTCATCCTGGGTATATGCCCTGACCTGGAGTCAAACCCATGACTTTTTGGTGTATGGGAGGATGCTCCAACCAACTGAGCCACACTAGCCAGGGCACTTGGTGTTTTTCAACGAAGCTTAGCTGCATTGAACATGTGTGGAATTTCCATTCCTTCGTCTCACGGCCACATGTTGGTGCTCAATAGCCGTGTGTGGCTGGTGGCAGCCAAATTGGGTGGTGCCAATAAATAAAGTATTTGCATCTCGGACGAGGAATGTTCTGCTGGACAGCTGTACTCCAGAGCATGGCCCCGAGAACAGCTGAAGCGTCATCCCCTGAAGCTTATTTGAGGTTGAGTCTTGGACCCCCAGCCCAGACCAGCTAAACCAGAATCTATATTTCACTACGATCCCCAGAAGACAATGCCTAGGAACGTTTGAGAAGCACCACTCCAGGGTGCCAGTGTGAAACACCCAGCCCTGTAGAGAATTCTTGTAAGCCTTTCTCTGAGCCAAGCTGGCGACACATGCTGGGGAGCAAGATCTCAGATGCTCTGGGAAAGGACAGTTTTGCAGCTTTGTGTGTGTGTGTGTGTGCCTTTTGTTCAGGAGGGAGCTAGGGAAGATTACATGAAGGTCGAAGACAGCAAGGCAGGGACTGGATCACCGGAGAGCTAACAAGATTAAGTGTTCTCTGTCTGGAGGGTGGTTACGCCTTCCAGGGGTGTCACTGATGGCGTCTCAAAAAGGTGTGTTAACCTAGATGCACAAGAACAATGGACGGGTCTGGTTTCACAACTTTTCACTAAAGCGATAGAAACAAAAAGGGGCGGGGGGCGGACAAAAAATGAAAAATTAAAAAAAGACTCCCTGGCTGGGTCCGACCGTTGGTTAGAGCGTCATCCCCAAACACCAAGGTTGTGGGTTCGCTCCCCAGTCAGGGCACATACAAGAAGAAACCAATGAGGAACAACGAAGATTTATTGAAGAAGAAGGAGGAGGAGGAGGAGAAAAAAACCAATGAATGCGTCAATAAGAGAGGAACAGCAAATGGATGCTTCTGTCTCTCTCAAATCAATAAAAATAAATAAATACATAGAAAAAAACAAACAAATAAAGGTGTGACTCCCCATTGTGCCCTGCCCGGTTAGAAAATGGTAATTTATTTCACCATCACTTTTCTGGCCACCATGTGAATGACTCAATCCCCCAGTGCTGGGCACACCTCGGTTCCCTCCACTACCCGAGCCATGGCGCAATGATTATTTGGGGCATTGACCATAAACAGCCGTCAACTTGGTATTCGCTGGACAGAAAGGGTTTATTCAGGGAAAAACAAACAAACAAACAACAAACACCTACAGTCCAGTATGTGCAGCCACGGCCAGCCGCACGGAAGTTCGTGCCAGGACAAAGATGGAGGACGTCCTTTGTACAGGGGGAAGAGCATTAAGAGGAGGGGTGTTGCCACCTTAGAGCTCCAGTGGCAATACTGTAGAAGGGCTCCTGTAGAACTCTCTCCACAACACAGAGCATGAGAGCTCCCCCTACAGGCCCTCCCGATTCCTGGGGTAAGGTCACTGTCCTACATTTTGACAGAGAGAATAGCATGCCCCTTATGTACCTACAGGGGACCTCTCTGGAATACAGGAGCAGGACTAATGGACCAAAAGGCCCATTCTTAATCCATCTCACCAAATGCCAGCAGGTTTTTTCCCAGATAAAGATTCCTGTCTCCTGCCCCGGCTGCTTTGGCTCAGTGGATAGAGCATCCGCCTGTGGACTGAAGGGTCCCAGGTTTGATTCCGGTCAAGGGTACATTCCCCGGGTCGCAGGCTTGATCCCTAAGTAGGGGGCGTGCAGGAGGAGGCAGCTGATCAATGATTCTCTCTCATCATTGATGTTTCTCTCTCTCTCTCTCTCTCTTTCCTACCCTCTCTGAGATCAATAAAAATATGTAGTTTAAAAAAAGATTCTTTCTCCCCACACCCTCAATCATGCCAGTAGTTCATTCATTCATTCAGCAAGTATCCATTGAATTCCGTGACAGGTACTGGGGACTCACTTCTGGAGGAGAGGCAGACAAAGAAACGAATGAATAAATAAAACAGAAAGTGTTACAGATGGGAGTCAGCCCTAGAGACCAAGGGGATAGAGGGCTGCAGAGAAGGGTTACAGTGTGGTATGCTTTTTGTGTTTTGTGTGTGTTTTTTTTATTGTCACACGAACACTTCCCACCTGCTGATGGGATTCCAATTACCCGATTAATGGACAAATCCCCTTTAATTTGTCAATTACAGCTGACATTCATCATACTTTATATTCCTTTCAGGTGTACAGCATAGTGGTTAAACAATTATATAATTTACAAGCTGATCCCCCCTCTTAAGTCTCGTACCCACCTGGCACCATCCATAGTTAATACAATATGATTGACTACTAGAGGCCCAGTGCATTAAATTCATGCACGGGTAGGGTCCCTAGGCCTGACCGGCAATCAGGGCCCATCGGGACCTTCCCGCTGCTGGCCGGGGCCTTCCTTCATTCTGCACCAACCCCTGGTGGTCAGCACACATCATAGTGAGTGGGGACACTTTGCATATTAGCCTTTTATATATATAGATATTTCCTGTGCTGTATTTTACACTCCCGGGTGGTTGTGCCACGCAGGGTTGTTAACTCAGGTGGCCTGGGCTGTCCAAGTCCTGCGCATTATAAGAAAGTTTGGCCTTTGCCTGGCTTCCTGGAGATAACCACAGAGCCTCTGCATTACACTGTTTTTGTTTACCCAGGGCACCAGATCATGCCGGAGAGTCTATGCTAACATGGTGACTTCTGGTGGAGTCCTCAGAGGACCCAGAGACAAAGGTCAGCCACAAGGGCAGACAGCTGTGCCTACATGATCAACAACCAATAAAATACCTAGACACCCCTGGTGGACAGCCCTCTGTCTGTGGGGGAATTAGGGATGACCTGCATGACCACACCAGGAGGCTCGTGCCTGGCCTCTCCTGGTCTCTGCTCTGTGTGCTGTGTTGCTTTGTTCATGTTCATTTGTAGCCTTTTGCTGTCATTTAACCCAAATGGTGAGCAGAGCCGCTTTTCTGAGTTCTGGGAATCCTTCCGGGGATTCGCGGAACGTGTCTTGGGCCCCCAATTACAGGAGTCAAGGAAGTCTTTGTGGAGACGATGAGGAGACTAAGAGAACCCACGTAGACCTCTGGTTTGGAAGAGTGTTCCCATAGTGAGAACAGCCCTGAGGTGGGGATATGGCTGGCATGAGAGGGGCAGGAGGAGGGAGGGAGGGTAGATGACATCAGAGGACTATCGGGGCCAGATGGTCTAGAGAGAGCCCTGTAGGCCACCCTCAGGAAACTTGACTTTCACTCTGAGTGAGGCGGAAGGCATTGCAGGGTTTGGAGAAGAGGAGTGACCTGCCCTGGCTTACTTTTTTTTTTTAAAGGTCAGTCTGGCTGCTGTGTCGCAAATAGAATGTAGGTGGACAAGGACAGAAACAGGGAGACGAGAGAGTGAACATATAGGTGAGAGGTGATGGTGACTGGGAGGGACCAGGTGGCAACGATGGAAGGTGTTGAGAAATGGGCAGATTCTGGATCTACTTCGAAGGTAGAGCTGACAGGGTTTGGTAACAAAATGGATGTGTAGTAGGAGACAAGGAATTCAAGGGCAAGGCTAAGGTTTGGACCAAGGAGTAGAAGGATGGGGAGACCATCTACCGAGAAGACCAAGACTGCGAGAGGAGCCCGTGTGAGCCGTGAGAGGAGTGGAGGACAGGAGTCTGGTTTTGAACTTGAAGGAACACGAAGACACTGAGTAGGCAGTTGGGTGCTAAGCCCAGCGTTCTAGAGCGAGGTCTTGGCCGGAGACTCAGATTTGGGAGTCGTCAGCATGTGGATGGTATTTAAAGCCACGAGACCAGATGCGACCATCACCAAGGGACTGAGTGTAGACAGAGGAGAGAAGAGGACCAAGCACTGAGTCCTGAGATGCCCCACCACGTAGAGACCAACCAGGGAGATGACAGCGAAACGCACCAGCCACGGATGAGGACCAGCCAGTGAGTGAGGATGAGGACCAGCCAGTGAGTGAGGAGGAAGACCGGGAGGGTGAAGTGTCCCAGAAGCAGAGGAGAGAAGCCCTTTGAAGGAACAGGCAGTGATCCACTTGTTAAACACAGCTGGTAACTCAAGTAAGAGGAACCCTAAAGGGATCGCCACTGGGTTCAGCAACATGGAAGTTATTGGTGCCCTGAACAGGGGCACAGTTGGCAGAGCAGTTGGAGGGTGGGGGTGGGGGTGGGGGGGAGGCTCAAGAAAGAACAAGAGGAGAGACATTGCAGTCAGTGAGTGTAGCCAATTTTTTAGAAAAGAACTGCGGTGCCAACGAGTAGAAATTCGGCCAGGAGAGCATGAAGGTTGGAGAGGTTTTTATTTTTATTTTTGTTTAATATATATATAATTTTAGAGAGACAGGAGACTAGAGAGAGAAACATCGATTGGTTGCCTCCCATACACACCCTGAATGGGGAACTGGAGCCCCTTTGGTACACGGGATGATGCTCAATCAGCTGAACCACGTCACCCAGGGCATTTGGAGAGGTTTTTAAAAATTATTTTAAGGGAACACGGGAGAAATGGTAGCAGGTTTGTATGTTAGTGGGATAGCTCACTGGTGGGGGGAAGAATTGATGATGTAGACCAGGGAAGGGAGAAGTGCTGGCTAGAGCAATGTTTTCAGGAAGACGAGAGCGGGCGGGATACTGGGCACAAACGGAGGGCTCTGTCTTCGATCGAGGTGCAGACTGTCCGTCTGCAGACATGGGAGAAGGAGGCAGAGGATGTGGGCACGCAGGCGGGTGGCAAGGCCGATCTTTGTTGCTATTCCGATGGGTGAAAGTGATGTCGTTGCCACTCAGGGACGATGGTGACTGGGGCCGATGCCTGTGACCCAGGGATCCAGCAAGCTCTCATGAAAGAATGCATGACTCTGGACTCCTTGCACATCTCACGTCTGTTTTTTCCGGGGACATCTCTCTATCGTGTCTTTGTGCCCCCCCCCCCCCTCTCTCTCTCTCTCTCTCCACCCCCCCCCCCCGCATTTCCCCACCTCTCCCACCCACTTTGTCTGTCTCGGTGTATTTATCCCTTTGTCTTTCTTGTATCAGGGCCTCTCCTCTGGGCCTGGTTGTGGGGCCCACTTTCTTGCCCCAATCAGCACTTCCAACCAGAACTTCCAGTTCCTGCCTCACAAAGAACCCCATTTTGAAGCCAAGCCAGGGTGGGGCTTCCAGGAATCTCATCTGCCTCCCTCTCCAGGTTCACCTATTTAGCAAGCACCTGTGTGGCCCTAGGTCCCTATTAGGCTCTTGTGCAAGCGCCTTCCAATATTAACTCATTTAACCCTCCTCTGTGAGGTAGGTGCTGTTGACGATGCCATTGTACAATCGGGGACACTGAGGCACAGAGGGTCCTTGTCACTTGAACTCCAGAGCCTCAGCCCTAAGCCACCAGGAAGGCTGCCTCTTTTTCTCATCTTTCTTTCCCCAGCCCTACTCTCAGAAGGAGGGGGGAAGACCCTGACCTGTGAGACAGTACACCTGGACTTGGTCCAGTTGATGTGTCACCCCCGTGGGCTCCAGTGGCCTTATCTGTCAAGGGAGGCGGTGGAACCCACCCCATCCTCCGTGGGTCCATGACCTCCCTCACTTCAACACAAGTCAGCCAACCTCAGTCCGGGCCAATCATAAGCTCAACTATCAGCATTGACCTCGTACTCACCCCTCAGCAGATGCCAAGCCAGCCACCCCCTCTCCAGGCTCCTTCCAGCCCTTCCTAGGTGAGAAAGGGCCCTTCCGAGATGAGAAAGGCTTTTGTTTGGAAGCGTGGACCCAGCCACAAGAGGGCACAGGTACCCTGACTTCCCACACAAGCCCAGCACCTCACGTAACCCGGCATCCTCCCTCTTGCCACCCAGACTGAACCCAACTCTACTGGGGAAGAGTCAACTCGGTATCCACTCGGGCTCCCACCCTATGAAGTGGGGGAATTCCACGAGGCGGAAGGACAATTGCTTTTCTGTCACCAGGAGAGGAGTTCACAGCTATGACCCAGCCCACCCGCACCAAAACCCTACCTCAACACAGATGCTCAACCTCAGTCCTCATTATCCATGGCAATCCCTACTAAACACCAATTCAAATGCACTTCAACACCTCCCCACCCAAACCTTCAGTTTGGCCCCATCCCCAGTCCCAACCCAACAGGACTCCCCTCAGCAGCCTTATGGCCAGAAACCTCACAACCACAACTCAATCCTGTCCCCTAAACCGACTCCAGCCTCATCGTCACCACATGCCCATTCTTCTCCCCAAATCCACTTGCATTCCCAATGCCGTCGTCACATCCATCCTGAACATGACCAAAAGCTTTTCTCCCTGGTGTACGGGAAAATTGTGAAAGAGATGGATATTGTGAAGACGATTGGTGTCTTCGATGGAAAACTAGATGGGCCAACTGATTTTTGGGGTCACTGCTTCTTTTACTGTCTTTGAGCTGCTTTACAACTCTGTAAATTATGGACAGCTGATAGCAATGCAAATCACTCCTGTCCATAACCATGCAAATGAGTCTTACCAGGTAGAAGTGCAACTTCCTTCTCCCCACCACGTGGAATAAGACAGCTTATGTCTATTTATAAATTCATTTCAGCATTCCTTATTGCCTGTGGTTCTTTGGAACATCTTGATAGTTTTATCACTTATTAATGAGCCAAAATAAAATATTAGACACATGTTCAATTTATATATGTAGGGGAATCATGGTTTGATCTTTTAAAAAAAATTCTATTTTAACCCTAGCCGGTTTGGCTCAATGGATAGAGCGTCGGCCTGTGGACTGAAGGGTCCCAGGTTCGATTCCGGCCAAGGGCACATGCCCAGGTTGTGGGCTTGATCCCCAGTAGGGGGCGTGCAGGAGGCTGCCGATCAATGATTCCCTCTCATCATTGATGTGTCTATCTCTCTCTCCTTCTCCCTTCTTCTCTGAAATTAATAAAGAAATATATATATTTTAAAAATTATATTTTAAGCCCTGGCCAGGTAGCTCAGTTGGTTAGAGGGTTGTCACTATACGCCAAGGTTGTGGGTCAGAGCACACATGAATAAGTGGAACAGCAAATCAATGTCTGCCTCTCTCTCTCTCTCTCTCTCTCTCTCTCTCTCCCTCCCTCCTTCCCTTCTCTCTCTAAAATCAACAAATGAAATTTTTTTAAAAATATTTTTTGACACTAGATTGGATCCCTATATCCAAATTTAAACTTTCCCCCATAGGGCCACACCAGTTCTGATGCTAACATTCACTCCGTCCAGCTCAACCCCTTATCCCTATCCTGACACCACTACCCTCTCCAGACTTCATCGGGCCCCCATCCCTGGCTTTCTTCCAAATTCTGGCCCCACCTCGGTCCTCCCTAATCCCTAATCCTGCCTCCTCCACCCTCTAGGATTAATTCACAGCCCCACCCAGTCACAATTCCAGGAGACTCCTACTCATTCCCCAAACAACCTCTTCCTCCTTCCTCTTCCCTTGTCCCAGCCCCCAGAGCCCATGGACTCCCTCACCCCATCTGACCCTGCTCCCAAAAGGCCATTTATCCAAAAGATTGCTTTCCCTGGCCCAATCCCTGCCCCCATCCTCATTTAAGGACAGTTGACTGTCAATCACCCACCTGAAGAATTAATTCCCTTGTTGTGCCTGATTGTTGGGTGTGGGAGCGGGAAGGGCAGACGGTAGAATACGCTTGGGCATCCCTGTGTTTTTTGGAAGGAAAAGGGCTGGAGGTGGGGTTGGGGCTAGCGTCCAGGCCAAGAACTGAAATTTAGATGCGTTGTATTGTGATGTCCAGAGATAATTTTGAGATAAAGCTGTGGAGGGCACTGGTTTTGAGGGATAGGCCCGGGGCTGGTTGGAATTAGGCAGGGAAATGGAAATAGGGTGGAAATAGCCTTATGGGGGCTGATGTCTATTGAGAGGATGCGCAGGGTTGGCGCGGAGGTTGGAACGGGAGCTATGTTACCGGGAAGGGTCACGGGGATTTGGGGTGGGTTTGGGGAAGGAAGTAATGGGCTTTCTCCTTCCGCCTAGGTGGGTCCTGCCGCCTCAGAGTTCACTATGGGTTCAACTGGGGCTTGGGAGGAGCCAAATCTGGATCCCAGTTTGTCCTGAAAGCTCCGCCCCAAGCAGAGGGCCAAGCCCAGGCTGGGGGGTGCCTGGCACAGCCTGCTGAGCCATCGGGGGTGGAGAGGGGTAGGCCAGCGACCGGGAAATGCTGAGGGCGCTGGGGGAGGGTGTCAGGGGTTAAAAGGCATGGGTCGGGGCTGAAGTTGGAGGCAGCTGGCTGCAGAAGCTCTCCACCCGGGCCCCTCGCCCAGGTAAGTTGCGTGCGGCTGGGGCAGGGGCTGGAGCATTGGAGGGGAGGAGGGGAGCGGATGGAAGGGGAAAGAGCATAGCTGAGTCAGGGAGATGGAGAGACCTGAGGCTCAGTTACAGATAGAAATCTGCAGAGATGGAGAGCTGCAGGCGCAGGGAGATAAGCTCAGTGTGAGAAGACCAGGTGTGGGAACCAACCCTGGGAGCGGAGGCAGGGGCCAGAGAGAGGGGCGGGAGCGTGCACCGAGGGCCCAGCTTGCAGGGCAGGGTGGAGGGACTGACTACCTGGGTCGAGGTCTAGCAAGCCAGTGCCCTACGGTGCACGCCCGACCCCCGATGAATTTGGGGAAGAGGTGGGCCAGGGTTCTCAAGAGTGCAGGCAGATTTACAACTGGGAAGTTCAGGGGTCAGAGATGGGGATTTTGGCCAGCCCTTTCACACCTCCCTTCCAAGTTCTCAGGCCCGTCCCGCCCTGCCCGCCACCCAGGAGCTGCCATGTGGCCCCTGGCCTGTGTGATTGCCTTCCTGACCACGGCCTCGTCAAGCGGTAAGAATGGCGGGGGTAGAGGTGGGGTGGCCACCGCAGACAATGGTAGGAGGGTTCAGGTCGCGGGAGGGGGCGGGGAAGCCGCGAGCTCCGCCCCCCTCCCACTCCGGGCAGGGTCCCCTGGGGACAGCCCCGAAAACTTGCTGCTTATCCCTGAGTGACCTGGTTTCCTGGCTGAGGTCAGCCGCCCTCCTGTCCCCAGCAGGCCCCCTTTTCTCTCTGCCTCTGCGCTGGAAAGCCCACCCCCAGCCCCTCCCCCATTCCAGGCCTCCTGGCCTCCCTGAGAGGAGTCGCGCAGACACGGGTTCACATCCTGACGCTGCCCCTCAGAGCGAGTGACTTCGCTTCTTTGTTCCATCTGTAAAATGGGGACATGCAGGGCTGGGCAAAAGTAGGTTTACCGTTGTTCGCATGGGAAATAATGCAATCGTTAATAAATAATAATAATAATACCGTGCTTTGCATAGTACTCATAACTGTAAATGTACTTTTGCTCACAAAGGGTTGCTGCGAATATTAAAATAAAATGAGGTAACGCCAGTCTGTGCTGACTGTCCAGCAGATAGAAGGGGTGGAAGGCTGGTTGGTTAGTCGTCACTATTACCTTAATGGTCGTGTTCTCTATCCATTCTCAGAAACTTCCAGTTCTTCCTTTCATCCTTGGGGTGACCCCAGAGCTATCTGATTCTACCCAAAGTCAGTCCTCTCCCATGTAAGCCCCCCCATGCCCCCCACCCCACCTTAGCCGGCAAGTTCTCCGGAAACCCCATTCAGGTTTCATTCGCTCATTCAGATGATGTATTGTAGCCTTGTAACCCTGAAATCGACATCATTTTATTCCCCAGTGGCACCCCAATAAATTCAGTAATCATTATTTTAAAAAAACCAAAAAACAAACACAGGCCCTGGGTGCTGTTCAGGCAGAGACAGGGTCCCTGCTCTCAGCGCGCAGAGCCTGTGGGTTCAGCTGCAGACCTCATTCCAACAATTACCCAAATAATTAGTTAATCATCAGCTGCAATTGTTGCAGGAGGGGATGGCTTCAAAGGACCACCCAGAAGGCTAGGGATGGCAGCTCCCTGCTTGGAAGCACCCCCCCCTCCCCCTAAAGGACTGGACCCTGGAGCTGAGACCCAATGAAAGGAGGCCAAGGTCACCTGGCATCAGCCTCGGCCTGGAGGTGGGGTGCCTCGTCTCCTTTGGCAATACGCCCAGGCCTTCTGCCACGTCCCCAGGCCCTCCTGGGTGCCACGCCCTGGGCTAGGAACTCCACATGCAGTAGCTTGTGGAATCCTCAACAGTCCTAGGAGGGACCTGAGCTATAATTACTCTAGTTTCACAGCTGAAAAAGCCAAGCCTCCCACAGGGGAGTCCAGCCCTAGACAGCAGCGCCCCTGAGTCAGGGTTCTAATCCGTACCTGCCCCGGCCATCCCCCACGTCCTGGCTTCCATCTTCATTATTGTAGGCCCTGATGGTCTGCTTAGAATCGGTTATTTTTAAACTTGCATTAACACATGTTAAAAGTAAAGTTGATGTGATTGTCCTAAACAGAAAACTGCCTTCTTTGCTAGAAACAAAAGAGAAAAAGAACTACACCGAGTGGCCAGATTATTATGATATCTGAACGAATAATAATCTGGTCACTCATTGTATATATATATTAGAGGCCCGGTGCATGAATTTGTGTATGGGTGGGGTCTGGCTAGCCTGGCCAGGAGGAGGGGACACGGGCTGTTGGCCGGCCTGCCTGCTGGTTGAACTCCTGGTTGAGGAGACAATTCGCATATTAGCCTTTTATTATATAGGATAGACACTGAGTAGCCAGATTATTATGCATTCAGAGATCATCATCATCTGGCCGCTCAGTGTAAATCTTGCACGATGAAACAAAAATGGTATTTTTTTTTTTGGATTGGACCACCTGAAATTGTCCACCTGCCCCAAAACAGCACATGCAGGTGGTTCAACTTAATACATTTTAAGTTGCAGGCTGTTTGTTTTTGTTAGTTAACTGGTTAGTTAGTTAGTCCTTACCCGAGGGTATTTTTGAGAGAGTGGAAGGGAGGGAGGGAGAGACAGTGAGAGAGAGAAACATAGATGAGTCGACTGGCTGCCTCTCCTGCGTGGCATGCACCCCAGTGACTGGAGCCAGGATTCGAACCTGCCATCCAGTTACCTGCCCTTGACCGGGAATCAAACCCATGCCTCTGTGGGTGCTTGGGGCAACGTTCTAACCACTGAGCACCCCGGCCAGGGCATCCCTTTGGGTTTTAAAAAGTGAGCTCAGTCCTAGCTGATGTGGCTCACCTCAGTTTGCTGATCACCATCCCATGCACAGAGAGGTCTCGGGTTTGATTCCTGGTCAGTGCACATGCCCACATTGTGGGCTTCATCCCCAGCAAGGGGCATGCAGGAGGCAGCCAATAGATATTTCTCTTTCTCCCTCTCCCTTCCTCTCTCTAAAAATCCATGTAAAGATCAGAATTGGAAGAGAACCGGACAGTGACACAGTGTCCGAGGATGCAACTTGATGTTACTTACGCCTCATCCCTGTACCACCTAAAATGGCCTTGTGCCTACCAATGACTTCTGTCCCCAACTCTGAGAATCCCACCGCTTATGTAGGTGGGGAAGGGGCTTGCTGGTCACCCCAGCTGGGGACCTCCTGTTGCAGCTAATAATAGCAATAGTGCCCACCTACTGAGTGCTGTGTGTGTCTTAGGTGTAGGATTTTACCGAATCCTACGGCTGCCCCATGACAGATGGAACTGTTACCTTCCCTGCTGTACCTCTGAGAAGACAGAGGCTGGCAGCTTGTGACAGGATCCCCAGCCAAAAAGCGGCACATTCAGAATTGGACTTTCTTTGTTCCATGGTCAACGGCTGTGTCCAGAGCCAGATACAGTGCCTGGCACACACGACATTAGCTGAGCACCTACTGTGTGTCAGATATGATGCTAGATCTAGCTCCCTCCTCTATCTGCAGTGTCCAATAGGGTGGCCACTGGCCACTTGGAGTTTTTGAGCATTTCAAATACGACTGGTGTAGCTGACGAAGTGAATTTTTGTTTTTTTATTTTGTTATTCCTTACTTGAGGGTATTTTTTCCATTGATTTTTTTAGAGAGTGGAAGGGGAGGGGGGAGAGAGACATCAACGTGAGAGAGACACATTGATTGGTTGCCTACCGCACATGCCCCAACCAGGGCCTGGGATTGACCTGCAACCCAGGTGTGTGCCTTTGATGGGAATTGAACCTGCCACGCTTGGTGCA
Source organism: Corynorhinus townsendii (assembly GCA_026230045.1). Taxonomy (NCBI): domain Eukaryota; kingdom Metazoa; phylum Chordata; class Mammalia; order Chiroptera; family Vespertilionidae; genus Corynorhinus; species Corynorhinus townsendii. Next base: position 47,836,230 of record JAPDVU010000011.1, on the reverse strand, counting down.
GGGCCGACACTTCCCCACTGAGCCACACTGGGCAGAGCAAGAACTGAGTTTTTAAGTCTCATTTTGATGAGTCTGGATTTAAATAGCCATGCCACACTAGTGCTACCATATTGCACGGTGCAGGCCTGGAGAAAGAGCTGTCGAGAAAGAGGAAGCAGCAAGTGCCACGGCCCTGGCCAGTTTGAGAACAGATCTACGAAAATGCAACAGAGTGGGTGAAGAGGAGAGAGGTGAGGGATGGGGTCGAAGGGATTAACAAAGGTCAGATGATTCAGAATCCTGTGAACTTTGAACTGAGGAGTGGTTAGCCTATGGATGGTATTTGAAGCTATAGAGGAACCCAGTAAATAAGGTGCTAAAAAGATGGATGCATGGATGCTTGGATGGACAGATGACTGGATGGATGGATGGACAGATGCATGGATGGACAGATGGATGAATAGATGAAGGGATAGATGGATGGATGAATGGAGGGATGGATGGACAATGGATGGGTGGATAGATGGATGGATGAAGGGATGGATGGATGGATGGACAGATGTATGGATGGACAGATAGATGAATAGATGAAGGGATGGATGGATGGATGGATGAAGGGATGGATGGATGAAGGGATGAGTGGATGAAGGGATGGATGAATGGATGAAGGGATGAATGGATGAAGGGATGGATGGATGAAGGGATGGATGGATGAAGGGATGGATGGATGGATGGACAGATGTATGGATGGACAGATAGATGAATAGATGAAGGGATAGATGGATGGATGAATGGAGGGATGGATGGACAATGGATGGGTGGGTAGATGGATGGATGAAGGGAGGGATGGATGAATGGAGGGATGGATGGACAATGGATGGGTGGGTAGATGGATGGATGAAGGGAGGGATGGATGAATGGAGGGATGGATGAAGGGATGGATGGATGGATGGATGGATGGATGGATGGATGAAAGGATGGATGGATGAAGGGATGAGTGGATGAAGGGATGGATGAATGGATGCTACCTAGGTGGTTGTGGAGGTCCAACTCACTTCTACCTCTTGAAATCCATCCCTGTGGTGGAATGAGAGAAAATGCAGGTGGGGAGAAAGCTTATCAGAAACATCTTCATTCAGTGAACTCTTCCTTCTTCCTCCGCCTCCTCCCCGTGGAGGAGACGACACTTCTGTGGAAAAGGACATTGTCATCTCTTTGCCCCGACTCATCTCTGCTCCATCGAAAATGGCAACTCCCAGAGCCCAAGAGATGAATCATCAGTTCCTGGTGACCAAGAGCAAATGCTGACCCTCTCCCCAAACTCAGGAACTACACCTCCAGGCTTCCTCTACCTGAACCCCCATCCTCTAACATTTTCTCTCCTTTACCAGGCGTCTCTCAGGAGTATCCCAAGATTATCAACAGCACCAATGGGACCAATGGGTTTCTCCCAGGCGGCTACACCTGCCCTCCCCACTCTCAGCCCTGGCAGGCAGCCCTGCTGGTTCAGGGACGGCTGCTCTGCGGGGCAGTCCTTGTCCACCCCCAATGGGTCCTGACTGCAGCGCACTGTCTAAAGGAGTATGTGGGGGCCGGGGGAGGATGGGGGAGGGATGGTAATGGGACTGGGTGGAGTTTGCCTTTGAGGATGAGGTTGGAGTTCTTTCCGGTTTGGAGGTGAACGGGTGAAAATGAGGTTTGGGTGGAGTTAGGGGGTTGGGGATGGGAATGGCCTTGGAGTAGAGGATTTGGATGGGATTGGAGTTGATGTGGAAGGAGATGGGAAAGGTGTGATGGAGCTGGGAAGGGGGTAGGGAGGGGCCCATCTTCTCCTCTAACCACCCTGTTGCTGCACCCACAGCGGATACAGAGTCTCCCTGGGCAAGCACACCCTGGGGCATGAGGAGGCTGGAGAGCAGGTGCGGGACGTGGCCCGCTCCATTCCCCACCCTCAGTACCGGAGCAGCCCCACTCACCTGAACCACGACCACGACATCATGCTGCTGGAGCTGCAGTCGCCTGTCCGTCTCTCGAGCCATATCCGTGTCCTGCCTCTCTCCTACAGCGACTGCCTCCCGGCTGGCACCTGCTGCCGCGTGTCTGGCTGGGGCACCACCATCAGCCCCCGGGGTAGGTACCCACACAGGTGGTCTCACAGGGTGGCCGGGGGGACGGGGGCAGAGGTGCGAGAGTAGGTTGGAGGAGGATTCATTTTTTTTTTTTTAATTTGTTGATTTTTAGAGAGAAAGGAGAGAGAGGAACATTGATTTTGTTGTCCCACTTATTGATGCATTCGTTGGTTGCTTCTTGTATGTGCCCTGACCGGAGATCGGACCCACAATCTTGGCGAAATCAGGAGGATGCTCTGACCAACTGAGCTACCTGGCCACAGCAAGATTCCTTTTTATATAAAAATGGAAATAAAAAATATATAGTTCTAAAGAAACAAGAAAAATATATAGTTACATATGTTATGTTATAGATATCCTTTATATAAACTTATAAAGTTATATACTGTTGTAAGTCATATATTATACAGTTATGTCTTTATACAAATTTCTAAATATATACAATTTCAGATATTCTACATATTATGTGCATATTTATAGAAATATACATTATATGCCTGGCTGGTGTGACTCAGTGGTTGAGCGTCAGCCCATGTACCAAGAGGTTCCTGGTTCGATTCCCAGTCAGGGCACATGCCGGGGTTTCAGGCTCGATCCCCAGTAGGGGGCATGCAGGAGGCAGCTGATTAATGTTGATGTTTTTCTCATCCATGTTTCTATCTCTCCCTCTCCCTTCCTCTCTCTAAAAAAACAAAAACATTTAAAAAATTAAAATATACATCATACATCTGTATATAAATATGCAAATTATAAAAATTAGATTTTCTAAATTATAATTCTATATTTATGCATTTATTTAAATATATTTGTATATAAATTGTATATTATGGTAGGTATATAGTAATTAAATATAATAAATGTAAAAAGCTTTATCCTTTGTGTATAAATGATATGTGTGTGTGTGTGTGTATACACACACACACTGAGTGGCCAGATTATTATGATCTCTGAACGCATAATAATCTGGCCACTCAGTGTGTGTGTGTGTGTGTGTGTGTGTGTGTGTGTGTGTGTATGTACTATCTAATAAAAGAGTAATATACAAATTGACTATACCTCTGCTAACCCACAAGCCATGCCCACCAGCCAATCAGGAGCGAGTATGCAAATTAATCCACTCAAGATGGCTGCGGCCACAGAGAGAGCAGGAGGCTTGGGTTTCCCCGGCAATGGAGGAAGCCAAGCTTTCTGCAGCCCTGGCCTGCCTTGGCCTCCACTTAAGGCTACAAAATTTCAATTATAGAAGATAAATAAATCCCAGATACCAGGGCCTCCCTTGGGTCACTGGGGGGCATGGCTGGCCTGCAAACCACCACAGGCCCCTCACCCAGGCCACCCCACACCCCAAGGGAACCCCCACCCTGATCTGGGACACCCTTTAGGGCAAACCAGCCGGCCCCACCCATGCACCAGGCCTCTATCCTATCTAATAAGAGAATAATATGCAAATTGACCATCACTCCAACACACAAGATGGCTGCCCCCATGTGGACACAAGATGGCCAGCAGGGGAGGACAGTTGGGAGGGACCAGGCACAAGGGAGGGCAGTTGGGGTGATCAAGCCTACAGGGGAGGGCAGTTAGGGGTGACCAGGCTGTCAGAGGAGGGAAGTTGGGGGTGACCCGGCCTGCAGGGAAGGGCAATTAGGGGCAAACAGGCCAGCAGGGGAGCAGTTAGGCATCAATCAGGCTGTCAGGGAATGGTTAAGGGGTGATCAGGCTGGCAGGCAGAAGTGGTTAGGGGAAATCAGGATGGCAGGCAGGCAAGCAGTTGGGAGCCAGCAGTCCTGGATTGTGAGAGGGATGTCCAACTACCCATTTAGGCCCCATCCTACCTGGATCGGGCCTAAATGGGCAGTTGGAATCCCTCAAAGGGTCCCAGATTGGAGAGGGTGCAGGCTGGGCTGAGGGACACATCCCCCCCCCCCCATGCACGAACTTCGTGCACCGGGCCTCTAGTATATATTTAATTAGAGGCCCAGTGCATGAATTCATGCATGGGTGGTGTCTGGCCAGCCTGGCCAGGGGGAGGGGACATGGGCGATTGGCCGGCCTGCCTGCTGGTCGAACTCCTGGTCGAGGGGACAATTTGCATATTAGCCTTTTATTATACAGGATAGACACTGAGTGGCCAGATTATTACGATCTCTGAACGCATAATAATCTGGCCACTCAGTGTATATATGCGTGAAAATAAAGTTGATCTACAGCGGCAGAGCCCTGTTCCATTCCCACGCTCTCCCAGCTTCAGTTCTGTGTCTTTCGGCCCAGCATGCCCCATCGCTCTCCCACCCCTTCCCTACCCTCCTGTCATTCTTGCCACCTCTCCTGTGGTTTCCCCATCGCCCATTCCCTCTCACCTTCTCTGTCTTCCTAGTTCTCCCCTCTCTCTCTGTCTTCACACATCAGCTCTCTCCCCTCTCCCTCTTCATCTGTATCTCTTCACACTCAGCTCCCTAACCATCTCTCCCTCCACTTTCCTTTCCCGTTACCACCCCCCCCCCCACCATTTCTCTCCACATTTCTGTCTCTCCCATCACTGTCTCCCTCTTCCCATCTCTCTTTTCTGCCAACTGTCCTATTGAACTCCCGCCTCATAGCCCGTCCAAGACAGCTATCCCCAGACCTTCTCTCTCTCCTCCCCAGTGAGTTTCCCACAAACCTTACAGTGTGCCAACATCCAGCTACGCTCAGATGAGGAGTGTCGGCAAGCCTACCCGGGGAGGATCACACGCAACATGGTGTGTGCCGGCTCACGTGAGGGCGGCAAGGACTCCTGTGAGGTGAGGTCACGTGGGGCTGGGGTGGGGGGCTGCCACGGGCCAGGATGGAAGCCAGAATGGAGGTGGGGACAGATGCAGCAGGGAAAGGATTTGCTTCTAGCCTTTGGGGAACTAGTTGTAAGGTGAGATGTCCCCTAGAGTAGAAGGTTAAGGCAAACGGGAGTACCCATGGATGGCAAATAGACTTCATCTTAAGCCCCAGCTGTGACTGACAGTGGCTGCCAGATCCTGAAGTTGACATGCATAAAAGTTAGGATTCTTTTGGTTGCAATTGACAAAAACAAACAAAAACAAAAAGAACAACAGCAAACCCAACTCACACTGCCTTAAGCAAGCATTGGCTTTTAAAGCTGGAGAGCCCCCAGGTCCCTGCTTCAGGCACAGATGGATCCAGGCACACGCGTAATAGAGGTAAGACTCACGTGAACATCTTGAGCACCGCGCTCACGAGGCCGACTGAAGTCATGTGTCCCAGAACCTTCACTCTGGCCCGAGCTGTGGGATTCTCTGATGCATCAAGTCCGGGTCACAGGACTCACTGTGGGGGCTGGGAAGGGCAGGGACAAGGGGGAGGGGACCATTCCCCACATGAAAAAAATCAGAAAGTTGTTACCAAAATAAGGTAAAATGGATACTACATGGGCAAAATGACAGCTAGGTACAATAGAGGAGGCTTCTATATATATATATATATACTAGTAGCCCTGTGCACAAATCTGTGCACCAGTATCTCTCTGCAGGGCCTGGCCGCTCCATGCCCACTGCCCAGAGGCTCTCCACGGCCCAGAGGCCCATCCATGGCCAGACATGGAACACTTGCCTCGTTGCCACAGTGACGAAACAAGCATTCTGCCAGGCCGCTCACGCTGCCTGTTCTCAGCAGCCACTCCCCCAGGACTGGGGGACTCTGGAGGGCCTGAGAGGACTGGGCACCACCATCTTTGTGACGGAGTGATGGTTAATTTGCATATCACCCTTTTATTAGATAGGAGGACTAGAGACCCAGTGCACAAACTCTGTGCAAGAGTAGGCCTTCCTTCCCCTGGCTGCTGGCACCAGCTTCCCTCTGGCACCCGGGACCTGGGCTTCCCTTGCAGCCCCGGCTTCATCCGATAGGTTGTCCAGAAGGACGTCTGGTCTAATTAGCATATTACACTTTTAATATATATATTATTGATTTATATATATATATTATTGATATATATATATATAATTGATTTCAGAGAGGAATGGAAAGGGAGAGAGAGATAGAAACATCAATGATGAGAAAGAGTCATTGATCTGCTGCCTCCTGCAGGCCCCACACTGGGGACTGAGCCCACAACCTGAGGGCATGTGCCCCGACCGGGCATCGAACCCCGTCCTCTTGGTTCATAAGTCAATGCTCAACCATTGAGCCACACCGGCCGGGCTAGAGGAGGCTTCTTAAGTGGAGGTTTGGTTCCGTGGGGAAGGGTGTGATAATGAGTCAATGGCGAGAGCCTTATCGATAGTAATAATGTTTGCCCTGGACCCGGGGCGGGGGGGTGAGGGAAGAAGCGCACACGGGTACAAACCAACCCAGATGTGGCTGGGTTAGCTCAATAGTGAGATGGCATGAAGCCGGAGCAGGTTTGGGGGGCAGGGGGAACAATGTGGGGTTCGATGGCAGGGAAAGAAGCGCGGGTATGTGGGGTAAGCTTTCACCACTTTCATGAGATGGGAACAACAACAAAAAAAACCAACAGAGACACACAGAAGTCTCCCCCGTCTCAGTGTCTCTCTCTCACCGAGCTGGGGGGACTTGTTCTCTGTCCCTCTGAGTTTATCTCTGTTTGTTTTGGGTTCTGTTTTGTTTGTTTTTGCGTTTGTCTTTTTATCTGTTCCTCCCTGTCTCTGTCGCTCACTGTCTCTCCCTAGTCCTCTGTCTCTCTGCCTCCACGTCTGTCTCGCTCCATCTTTCACTCTCGCCCCACAAGGCCCCCTCTCTGCCTTTGTCTGGCCCCAGCAAGAACCGCCCCCCCTTTTCTGTCTTCCTCCACTCAGGGCGACTCGGGAGGCCCCCTGGTCTGCAACGGAAAGCTCCACGGTATCATCTCCTGGGGAGACTTCCCCTGCGGGCAGCCCAACCGGCCCGGCGTCTACACCCGCGTCTCTCAGTACATTTCGTGGATCCAGGAAACAATCCGAGAACAGAGACCTTGAGAGCAGAAATGGACGAAGGGCCCACAATAAAAGTCGGGTTGACTGACCCACCTCCTCACTCCCTCGGAGCCCTCCTTCCACAGTTTGCCCAGCCCTCCCCTGCCCCAGCCAGAGCATTCCACCTGAACCAGTGATCCGTGTTCCCAGAATGTCACACCCCAGCTGACATTCCGTGTTTCAAAAGCACTCAGTCCCTGTGGGCATCACAGTCTACCAGACGTTGTATCCCTGAAACACCCCAGTCCCCCGAGATCACCATCTAAATGTTCTGTCTGTGGGATCCTTAGGTACCTCCAGCCCATCTCAGCAATATTCCATGTTCCATGAATGCACCATTCTTGGAAATGTCCCATACCCCTCCAGAGACTTACTCATTGCCAATATTTTATTTTATCCTAGAGGCCTGGTGCACGAAATTTGTGCACTCGGGGTGGGGTCCCTCAGCCTGGCCTGCACCCTATTGCAGTCCGGGAGCCCTCAGGGGATGTCCGACTGCCTCGGGTGTGGGAGAGGCCCCTGCCACCTCCGCTGCACTCACCAGCCAGCCGTGAGCCTGGCTTCTAGCTGAGTGGCGCTCCCCCTGTGGGAGTGCACTGACCACCAGGAGGCAGCTCCTGCATTGAGTGTCTGCCCCCTGGTGGTCAGTGTGCATCATACCGGCCGGTTGTTCTGCTGTTCGGTTGATTTGCATATTAGCCTTTTATTATATAGGATTTTTCTGTTTTTTAAAAATAATTCTTTATTGTTGAAACTATTGCATAGGTCCCCCTTTTCCCCACATTGACCCCCTCCATCCCACCCCTACCTCCCACCCCAGGCCTTCACCACCCTATTGACTGTGTCTATGGGTTATGCATACAAAGTCTTTTCCTTGCCAATAGATCCTTCTATGTTTTGTACTCAAGAAGGTTCTAGACTCCCATGACATTTCATTCCAAAAACATTCTCTCATGCCCACCATCTTTGGTACAATACCCTTCTGAATGACAGCACGGCTGACACTGAACCCTCCTAATGGCACCTTCTCACGTGGTTCTGGACCTCCCAAATGTCCCATCCCTGCCTACCTCCCACATGCTGTCAATATCTGACCCCCTGGCCATACTCCCTCTCAGTCCCCGAGCCCACGCTAGAATCTAGAGTGACGGGGTTCAGCATCCCCAGGCAGTCTCCATGCCTGGACCCTACTGTCTGTCACAGATCCTATCCATCTGTCTCCTCCAGGGACACCCTCGTTGAATGCCCCCAGCTGTGGACACACATCTTTGCCTATGACCCCAGTGCACAATGGTCGAATGCTCGGGCCCCTGGAGTCCCTGCTTTGAACAAGTCCTAAAACTCACCACCTCTTCTCACCTGTGAAACAGGGCTTCTCCTTTTCCCTCCTTGTGCTGTTTTGAGGATAACTACTGAGGACTCCCCACCATTATTGGCATGATTCCCTATAAAATGTTACCTTGGGTGGCAACAGAAACCCCTTTGCCGAGTGTCCGAAAGGTGTTGCATCTCCTCTCAGCACACATTTATTCAGTGCGGCACTGGGTGTCGGAAAATACAGTTTTGTTTATTTACATGTTGATGCCTATCCTAAGCCATGCATGTTTGTAGACACAGGTGAATTAAACAGAAACCTCTGCTCTTATAGAGCTTAGATTTTTTTTTTGTGGGGAGATGCATAATAAAGAAGGTGAATAAAGAAATAGACGGTCAGGTGGCAAGAAAAAAAAGGCAGGGTGGGCCCTAGCCAGTTTGGCTCAGTGGATAGAGCATAGGCCTGCGGACTGAAAGGTCCTGGGTTCGATTCTGGTCAAGGGCACATGCCCAGGTTGTGGGCTCAGTCCCCAGTGTGGGGGCATGCAGGAGGCAGCTGATCAATGATTCTCTCATCATTGATGTTTCTCCCTTTCTCTCTGATTAAAAAATAAATTAAAAAAATTTTAAAAAGCAGGGTGGAAGGATAGAAAGTTATGATGGAGTGCATGGAGCCACTAATACACACACACACACACATATATATTTTTTATTGATTTTTTACAGAGAGGAAAGGGATAGAGAGCGAGAAACATCAATCAGCTGCCTCCTGCACATACTGGGGATGTGCCCTTGACCGGAATCAAACCTGGGACTCTTCAGTCCTTAGGCCAACACTATCCACTGAGCCAAACCAGTTAGGGCTATATATATTATTGATTTCAGAGAGGAAAGGAGCGATGGAAACATCAATGATGAGAAAGAATCATTGGTCGGCTGCCTCCTGCATGCCCCACACTGGGGATTGAGCCAGCAACCAAAATTGAACCCAGAACCCTTCAGTCTGCAGGCCAACACTTGATCCACTGAGCCAACCCAGCTAGGGCTGGAGCTGGTATTTTAAATAGGGTGGTCTGGGAAGGAAATGTTGCACATCAAACAATATGCAAGTTGTTATAACATCTACACTAATAAAAGAGTAAGATGCAAATTGACCGTACCTTTGTGAGACCCACCAGCCAATCAGGAGTGAGTATGCAAATTAACCCAACAAAGCTGGTGGTTAATTTGCATATGCAAGTGCCGAGCCACTGGGGGCGGGCTGGGATGCCTGTGCCATTGCCATGATGTTGACATGGGTGTTTGGCACCGCCCCAGCCGCTCTGGGCCTCTGGGCAGTGTGGGAAGGTGGAAAGGCAGCTCCAGCAGGAGTGAAGGTGGTGCCGGCAGCCAGAGGAAAGAAAGCCCATTCTTGCATGAATCTTGGTGCATCAAGTATACTAATGAAGGCCTCTGGTATACTAATAAGTCTACATTGAGAAAGTAAATGCCAATGAACTGTTCCCCTGGAATGGTTCTTTTTATGTGCAGTTTCATCTTAAATTTTTAAAAAAGGTATTTTTATTGGTTTCAGAGAGGAAGGGAGAGGGAGAGAGAGATAGAAACATCATCAGTGATGAGAGAGAATCATTGATCAGCTGCCTCCACTGGAGATCGAGCCCACAACCCAGGCATGTGCCCTGACCGGGAATGGAACCCTGACCACCTGGTTCCCAGGCTGACACTCAACCACTGAGCCACGCCAGCCATTAATTTTTTTAATGTAGGTGTTTTTGTTTTGTTTTTTTCATGTTGAAATGTTTTTAAATTGATTTTACAAAAATAGAAACAGCCCTAACTGGTTTGGCTCAGTGGATAGAGCGCTGGCCTGCGGACTGAAGGGTCCCAGGTTCGATTCTGGTCAAGGGCATGTACCTTGGTGGCAGGCACATCCCCAGTGGGGAGTGTGCAGGAGGCAGCTGATTGATGTTTCTCTCTCATTGATGTTTCTAACTCTCTATCCTTCTCCTTTCCCCTCTGTAAAAAAATTAATAAAATATATTTTAAAAAAAGAAACAAAAAATCTTGATTTTACAGAGAGAAACATTCATTATTCCACTTATTTATTTCTTCATTGGTTGATGCTTGTCTGTGCCCTGATCTGGGATCAAACCCTCAATCTTGGCAGATCAGGAGGATGCTCTAACCCAGTGGTCGGCAAACTCATTAGTCAACAGAGCCAAATATCAACAGAACAACGACTGAAATTTCTTTTGAGAGCCAAATTTTTTAAATTTAAACTTCTTCTAATGCCACTTCTTCAAAATAGACTCGCCCAGGCCGTGATATTTTGTGGAAGAGCCACACTCAAGGGGCCAAAGAGCCGCATGTGGCTCTTGAGCCGCAGTTTGCCGACCACGGCGTCTAACCAACTGAGCAACTGTGGTTTTTGTTTGTTTGTTTGTTTGTTTGTTTTAGCAGAAAACATAAAGATTACTTCCCTCAACCTCAGTCTCAGGGTTCATCTCAATTTTTTTTTTTAAAGCTAATAAATGCATGACAAAAGAGACAGTGACAGAGACAATGACAAAAGATATACAACTACACAGATAATCGCAAAGGAGACAATAATAAAAAACAGTAGCAAAGATACACAACAGTAAAAATAGCAAAGGATACGCCACTGAGATAGTGCCAGAAGATACACAGCGATACAGAGAATAGCAGTCCTGGCCGGGATGGGTCGCACCAAGGTTGTGGGTTTGACCTTCTCCCCTCCCCCCCCCCCCGCTGCCCCCCCCCCGCCCCCGCCGCCGGGGCACATACCAGAGTCAAGCAGTGAATGCCTAAGTGGAACGACAAGTCCTGTTTATCCCTCCCCCTCTCTCAATCCACTTTTTAAAACAACAGAAGGGAATGGGGATACACGGGAATAAAAGGAGGGAAACCGGCCGGCCCTTGCAGGGATCAGCTCTCCCCATTAGCGGAGGAAGAACCAGCCAAAGAGAGTCACTGACACTCTGGAACAGCACATGCCTCAGAGGCTGTCGGGGAGGTCCATGGGGTTGACGTGTGAGCAGCGCTGGGGAGAACACCGGGTGCCCAGCGAGTGCTCCCTAAGTGGCAGGTGTCCTCAGCGCTGCCGCGCTTGTTGATCTAATTGTGATGATGTCTCCAGGGCTGCCAGGGCCAGAGCAAGCCCCCCAGGTGACAGCCAGGGATGTGTGTGTGAGAAGGAGAGGAGGGGGGGGGGAGAGAGAGAGAGAGAGAGAGAGAGAGAGAGAAGAGAGAGAGGGAGGGGAGGGGAGAGAGAGAGAGGGAAGAGAGGGGGGAGAGAGAGAGAGAGAGGAGAGAGAGGGAGGAAAGGGGGGAGAGGAGAGAGAGAAAGAGGAGAGGGGGGAGAGAGAAGGGGGAGAGGGAGAGAGAGAGGAGAGAGAGAGAGAGGGAGGAGGGGGGAGGGAGAGAGAGAGAGAGGAGAGAGAAAGGGAGGAGAGAGGGAGGGAGAGAGAGGGGAGAGAGGGGGGGAGGGAGAGAGAGAGAGGAGAGAGAGGAGAGAGAGGGAGGAGAGGGGGAGGGAGGGAGGGAGGGAGGGAGGGAGGGAGAGAGAGAGAGAGAGAGAGAGAGAGAGAGAGAGAGAGAGGAGAGAGGGGTGGCTGCCCAGATCCGTCCTATGGAACAGAAAATGACACACCTGAACTGGAGACTGCCCGCACCTTTACATCAGGAAGGCCAGCCAGGTGGCCAGGCTTCCAGGCTTCTCAGCTCTTCCCCTCCCTCTCCCAGGGTTTCAAAATCAAGGGATCTTTTCCAATTTCATCACCAGGGGACCTGGGCGAAGAGGATCTGGGAAGCTGGCGGACAACACTGGGAAAGAGACTGAACAGCAAGGAGGGAGGGGTGTCTGAGGGGTGGCAACGCTTGCAGACCCTGGCCCAGCACAAAGGCCCTTTTCACGCTCCCAAGGCCCCCACTGGGCAGATGTCAGCGCCCCCCCCCCCCAGCCCCCATTTACAGCAGTGTCTCCCTATGAAGGACACGTCATCAGCGAGTTGAATCCATCCAGGTCAATGGAGACACATTCCTGTTCTTCCCCCCATGGGGGTCATCGGGCTCCGCACCCAATTCCAATTGGGTGTGAGATGGGGTTCCCCAACATGACCAAGCGAATCTCGGACACCAGGTGGGTGTCCTACCATTGAAACTCAAGTCTGACACTGCCTGCCAGGAGATAGTGGGATCCCACAGGTGGAAGGCTGAGTCCTCCAAGACGGCCGAACCGCCCCCCCCCCCGCCACCGCCCCACCTCAGAGGCCGATCCAAAGTCCAGATTGTCGCTTGCGCTTCTGACCACCAGCTGCAGATCTGAGCGTCCAAGGACCCCCTCCTCGGGTTCCGCTCATTGGCCAAAGCAGCTCACAAGACTCAGAGCAGCGTTGGACTTAGGGGATCACCGGTTTGCTGTAAAAGGATGTGACTCGGGAGCAGCCAGATGGAAGAGAGGCAGGGGGCCAGGCATGGGGGACGCTCTCCTCTCCAAATCCCCACGTGGTCACCGTCCCGGAAGCTCTCTCAGCCTCCCCTCCCAGGTGTTACGGAGCCTCCACGGCACGCGCGTGATTGATTGAGTCCTTGGCTCTCAGGGACTGGTTCGACCTCCAGCCCCTATCACTTCCCTGGAGGTTCCAACCCTCTCATCACATGGTTGGCTCCCCTGGCATCCAGCCCCCATCCTCAGGTGCTTTCCCAAAGTCACCCCATCCACCTGACAAGAGACACCTTTATGGTCTCTTCACTTAGGAAATGCTAAGGCAAGCACGTCAGACACAAAGGCTGACACGGGCCAAGTAAACAAGGTGTAAGTGTCTGTGGGACCACACAAAACACTCACACACACACACACAAAAGCTTCCATTTTCATAGACACGTAGGTTTATTTCGATAGAGACATGCTGAATACAAAGGGCTGAAATAAAAGAGTCATCGTTAACATAAAATAATAGAACGTTTTAATGAAAGTTAACGTTTCTTCTTGAACATGAACTTACCAGACACTGAGTCACTGCACAGATGAATAAGCGGCACGCCAATAAACCTATTTTTCTTGTTCAAAAGAAATATTTCCTGTTGTGCACACCGATCGAGTCAGTCCAAGGCTAATGACCTGGGACCCGGCTACTAGAATATTCGCGGCTGGTGTTAGTGGAGGGAAATGGTGCGCCGGCGCATAAGGGAAATGAATACAACACGATTAATCAGTCATTAGCAAATGCTGCAGTTTGTTATTAATAATTATATATAACAGGATATTGTAAAAATTGAGTTACGAAATTTTCATTAGACTGTCTCTCACCTACTGTTGTATTGGCTGGGCCCCCAAAATATTTGCTGTGGGCCTCGTGCCAGCTTGCCGTGCTTGCAAAGGGTTTTAGGGGCTCTGTGCCAGAATCGGGGATGAAAACCAAACATATATTTCTTATTATAAATTACTAGCGGCCCGGTGCACGAATTCGTGCACGGGTGGGGTTCCTCCGCCTGGCTGGCGATAGGGGCTGATTGGGGCTGTCTCGCCCGGTCCCAATTGGGGCCCATTGGGGCCGGCTGGCTGGGAAGAGGGACCGTGGGAGGTTGGCCAGCCCCGGGAGGTTGGCTGTGGGAGCGCACTGGCCACCAGGGGGGAAGCTCCTGCATTGAGCATCTGCCCCCTGGTGGTCAGTGCGCATCATAGCGACTGGTCATAATGGTCCCTTAGGTTTTTATATATATAGATAATGTCACAGGGGACCATGGACTTTAAACCCAAGTTTTGATTTTAACAAGTTCAATGATAAGATTCAAGAAGCAGACAGGTTGTGGGAGGGTTTTTTTGGAAGCAAAAGGGACTGGGACTCTGGGAGCTCAGGAGACAGATTTCAGGGACAGGGAGCGAGCGGGTAGTTGAGGCAGTCCTTGGAGCTGCATGGATATCTCAGCAGAAATAAAGGAAACTTGGCCATAGCTGGTTTGATTCAGTGGATAGAGCATCGGCCTGTGGACTGATGGGTCCCGGATTCAATTCCGGTCAAGGGCACATGCCTGGATTGCAGGCTTGATTCCCGGTGGTGGGCGTGCAGGAGGCAGTCGATCAACGGTTCTCCCTCATCATTGATGCTTCTATCTCTCCTTCTTCCTTCCTCTCTGAAATCAATAAAAATATTTTTTTAAAAAAGAAAGAAGTAAAGAAAACTTGGCCCTGGATAAGATCGGTCTCCTGAGTGTCTGAACCAGGGACGGCGTGGATGGTGGGGACACCGCACAGACAGAACGGGGGCTGGCAACACGTCTCAGACCTGTTGGTGGTGAAACACTACCAGGTGTTAGACTGTGGGAGTCAGACCGGGCCTGGCTACCTGAGGTCTGGTTAGGAACGAATCCAGAGCCCGGGCCGGTGTGGCTCCGTGGGCTGGGCATCACCCCGTGCCATGTAAGGTTGTAGGTTTGATTCCTGGACAGGGTACCTGCCTGGGTTGTGAGCTCCATCCCCCGTACGGGGCGTGCTGGAGGCAGCCGATAGATGTCTGGCTCACAGGTTGATGGGGACAGATGGTGAGCTTGGTCGAGGTCCTTCAGGAAGCTGTTGGAGGCACAGGCCTGGAGCTGGGGAGAGGCCGGAGACTCCACCTGACCCAGTGACCGGTGGCAGTGAAGCATAGTGGTCCCTCCTTTGGGAAAAACTGCTGTTTGAACTCCTCTGTTATTCTTAGCCTCTCATTCTGTAGGTCAACTCTTATTTTTAGGCTGTGAAATAACTTTGTTTTTAGCTTGAGTCATAGAAAAGATAAACCTAACTGTCTGACCTTGCCAGCTAGCCAGCTAAAGGGGCTGATCCACTGATCCTGATAATATTTCCCATATTCTCATGCCATGTTGCCGGAAGCCGATCATTGTTTTAATAATAGAGAGCTGTGGACAGGGAATTCGGAGGGCTGGTCAACCTTAATTGCTCTAAAGAGTCAAAACGAATTACTAAGATATTGGTAGTTGAAGAAGCCCCCACCCGTTAGTCCTAAATTCACTAATTAGGCTTTTTATTGGAGTTTCCTGCCTAGGAGATATGGCTGTATCCTATAATTTTAATCTTAATAAAAGGGATGGTAAAGCCAGAGTGAGGAGTAATTCTCCCACTAGAGTTGGACTACCGCCTGGCGCCCCCCTCCCCCATTTCCCAAATTAATACTTTCCTAAGTCTCTTTCATTTGTGTGCGGCCTTCTCCAGAACCCGAACCCTGAACCGGAACCCTGGGTCACGCGGGACATGAAAGGGATTTCCACACCACGTGTTTGTTCATCCAAGGTGACAGGTGTCTATATAGCTATGTACTCCAGGGTTGCAAAATTGTCTGTATAGATATGACAGGTGTTTGTTAGATACGATATGTACTCAAGGTTATAGATTGTCTGTAAAAATAACTTACACAAGGGCCTAAAAAGACATAAAAAGAGAATGCTTCCTCCTTTGGGTGTTCAGAATTTGGCAGAGGTAATCTGCTCTGAACCTGCGGGCACTAAAGCTGACGCCTACCTAATTGGCTCATTAGGGCGTCTTGTCCAGCTCGCTGGTTTGCAGTACCACAACAGGGGAAACTGTCAGGTATATGCAGGCTTAGGACCGGAGCCTGGGAACACCCTTGTTTGTCCAGACACCTGTGCAGGAAAAAAGGGCCCATTCACGCAGGAGGTTAGGAAGGAGAGCCAACAGAGGAGGAGGAAAAGCAGGTATGCATGGCGTCCGGAAGCCGGGAGGGGCGCAGCTGACCTGGGGAATGCTGCGGAAAACCTGAGTGAGGGCAGGACAGGCCCGTGACTGCTGGGTTGCTCAACATGGACGTCTGTGGGAACCCAGCCAGAGCATGGCTGCAGGGGACCCGCAGGGAGTAGACCTCCATGGAGAAGGTTTGCTGGGAAGGATGGTAGGAAGACAGGGTGGTAGGTGGAGCTTAGTTCTGATTAACTCTGTGGTCTGGGCAGAGCATCAGGCACGCAGGCACCTCAGATTGTTTGTTGAGGGACTGACTGAATCAATGAATGAGCAGAGAATCGAGCGAGAGAGGCGGAAAGATAGACAAAAAGATAAAGTTGTAGCATCAAGCCCTGACCGGTTTGGCTCAGTGGATAGAGCGTCGGCCTGGGGACTGAGGGGTCCTGGGTTCGATTCCAGTCAAGGGCATGTACCTTGGTTGCAGGCACATCCCCAGTAGGGGGTGTGCAGGAGGCAGCTGATCGATGTTTCTCTCTCTATCCCTCTCCTTTCCTCTCGGTAAAAAATCAATAAAATATATTTTTTAAGAAGTTGTAGCTGATATTTCTTCACATCTAAGAAAAAAAAGATTCTGTCATCAAAGTCAGCTCTGCACATTTTTACAATAAAGAAATTAATTTTCTCTGACTTATTTCACCTAGCATCATACCCTCCAGGTCCCCCCATGTTGTCACAAATTATGTCCTCATTCTTTTTCATGGCCAAGTAATATTCTCCATTGTGTAAACGTATCACATCTTCTTTATCTAGTCACCTACTGATGGGCAGTTAACTGTTATTATTTGTAAAAGAGAGCAGGAAGGCTAAGATACAGATCTTAACTTCAAGGGACTTCCATCCGCATTGGTGCTGTTCAGTATGGTACCTGTGGCTGCTGAGCACCCAGCAGGTGACTAGTCCCAATTGAATTGTGCAATTTACTCGACACAATAATTTATTTCATTCGCCAATTAGAGCAAGTCACGTCATCTCGCCCAAGTCTGTTTCCCTTAACCACCATGCAGGACCATCTGTGGGTGCTGAAACCACACCAGGTGTCAGAATGGGAGAGTCAGAGCCGGCCTCCTCTGTTCAGCAACCTCGGTACTGGAGTTCTGGTTGGGAATGAATTCAGAGCCCTGGCTGGCGTGGCTGAGTTGGACGGACATTATCCCGTGCAATGCTAAGTTGCCGGTTCGATACCCGGTCAGGGTACACGCACGCCTGGATTGTGGGCTCCATCCCCAGTGGGGGATGTGCAGAAGGCAGCACATCAATGTTTCTCTCTCTCTCTCTCCCTGTCCCTCCCTCTCTGAAACCAATAAAGATATATTTAACACAACACTATTTAAAAAGCTATTCTCTTTCTTTGAAACCTGCAGGGGAGGTCACATATTCGTCTATCCCCACAAGGACTCATCCAGGAAGGCAGCCATTTGCTTATGCATATCTATATACACTGAGTGGCCAGATTACTAGGACCACCCCATCAGTCCTTCGCTGGGCCACCTTTTGCCTTCAATACGGTGGCGATTCTTCTTGGCGTTGACTCCACGAGATGCTGAAAGGTGATGTGAGGAATCTGACACCATGCCTGATGGATAGCATGTCCAGTTCTGTGCGATTGGATGGTTGTGGAACCAGCTGCCTGATGGCTCTTTTAACTTTGTCCCACAAATGCTCCATTGGATTGAGACCTGGCGATGGTGGGGGCCACCTCAGCAAGGGAAAGTCTCCCTCATGTTCTTGAAGCCACTCCTGCACAATATGAGCACCGTGGCATGGCGCACTGTCTTGTTGGAAGAAGCCATCTCCATTGGGATATGCCATCAACGTGATAGGATGAACTTGATCAGCAGTGATACTTAGGTATGTTGTGCTCTTCAGACGTTGTTCCACACGAATTAAAGGGCCCAAATCATGGCAGGAAAACATGCCCCAAACCATAACACTGCCCCCACCAGCTTGAAGGGTTGTACTCATACATGTGGGGTGCATGCTTTCATGCTGTTTCCGCCAAATTCTCACTCTGCCATCTGCATGATGCAACCGGAATATCCCATACGATGCAGCATACGGCTAATTTGCCTACAAATGTCAGGTGGTCATAATAATCTGGCCGCTCAGTGTATATAAAAGCCTAGCGACTGTAACAACCGGATAACCGAACGACCGGTCGACCAGTCGCTATGATGACGCACTGACCACCAGGGGGCAGCCGCTCAATGCAGGAGCTTCCCCCTGGTGGTCAGTGCACTCCCACAGCCAACCTCCTGTGGCCAGCCCTGATCGGCCCCAATAGCTGGCCAGGCCGAGGAACCCCACCTGTGCACGAATTCGTGCACCGGGCCTCTAGTATTTGGATAAGAATTAGCGATGCATTAGAGAGTCTGCCTGGGTTCCAACTCCAGTTCTGCCACTGACCAGCTGTCTGTGTGTGACTTCATTGAGTGGCATCTCAGTTTCCACATCCATGGCCAGGTGTTAGGGTAGCTGAGTTCTCTCTGGGCCATGATGGTGCCTGAGGGTCAAGTGGGAGGCATGGGGACTTGAGAGCCCTGAGGGCTTCCTGGGAGAGTTGGCAAAGGTGCTCACAGCTGCAGGCCAGGCCCTGTTCCCTGAGCCTCCAGCTGCAAGAGGTGGGAGTGGCTGTAGCCAGAAGCCACAAGCTGCACGTCTGTGTGTCAAACAGAACCACTGAGCAATCACCCTCATCCCCACTCCCCTCGGTCCCAGGCAACCATGGATCTGCTTCTTGTCCCTATGGATTTGCCTATTTCGGATATTTCATATAAATGGGATCTTACAGCCCGAGCTAGTTTTGGCTTGGCAGATAGAGCTTTGGCCTGGGGACTGAAGGGTGTCAGGTTCGATTCTGGCCAAGGGCACATGCCCAGGTTGCAGGCTCAATCCCCAGCAAGGGGCGTGCAGGAGGCAGCCGATCAATGATTCTCTCATCATTGATGTTTCTCTGTCTCTCTCTCTCTTCCTCTCTGAAATCAATAAAATATATTTAAAAAGAATCTCTAGGGTCAGGCAGCCTGAATTAAAAAAAAAAAAAAAAAAAAAAAAAGATTCACTCAGAGCCCTGGCTGGTAGCTCAGGCGGTTAGAGCATTGTCCTGATACCAAAGGTGCTGGCTGGATCCCCGGTCAGGGCACATAAGAGAATCAACCAATGAATGCCTAAATACAATGAACAACAGATCTCTCTCCCTCTCCCCTCAAATCAATAAATAAAAAGTAAAAGAATTCGGTTAGAATCAGACTTCCACAGAACCCAGGGTGGAAACCCTCTCCTGTGCTTCCTTCCCCTCCCCTTCTCTCCCAGCTTCTCTCTGCCTCGGCCCTCCTGCCTCTCACGTCCACCCTCCTGCCCTTTCCCTGCACTGCATGGGGAGGGGCCTGGGGGCCCGGCGCCCCACCCTCCCTGCGCCTTGGTGTCACCGGGGTTGGGATTAGAACCCAGCTTCCAGACCGCCTTGCGCCGCCAGCTGGAAGGGGTGGGTGAGCT
Organism: Corynorhinus townsendii; assembly: GCA_026230045.1. NCBI lineage: Eukaryota > Metazoa > Chordata > Mammalia > Chiroptera > Vespertilionidae > Corynorhinus > Corynorhinus townsendii. The sequence continues at coordinate 47,816,578 of JAPDVU010000011.1, read as the reverse complement.
GCCGGCTGGCTCGGAGAAGAGGGGAGACGGCGCGGGGTGGGGTCTGTCCCCCAGAGCCTGCCTGGGCCTGTCCCCTGCTCCCCTTCCTCCATGTAGCCGTGAAACTCAATTACATGCCATTAGAGTGAGGAAGCGTTTGTAGGGGATTAGAGGGTGCCCCACCCCGTGTCTTCCTGGTCCCCTTCCCTCAACCAGGAAATGGAATGGGCTGGAAGGAAGAGAGTTAAAAGCTGTGTCAGCTGCCAGTCTGGGGCAGAGGGACAGACAGAAGGAGGGGGAACGGCGGGGAGGCATGACAGGTGGCTGAGAAGCCAGGTGGATAGGGGAGCACTGACTGGCCGGCAGGTGACAAAATAGGTAGGTAGGTTGACAGACAGATAAGAGAGACACAGGCAGGCTGAACCGGCCACAGCCACATGGAGGACCCAGCAGGCAGAGAGACAAGGTGAGGAGGGGCCGGCAGTCACAGGTGAGGGGGGACAACGGGAAACGGGGAGAGAGGGGAAGGGGGCATCCCCTGTGCATGGAGCTGACGTGGGAAGGATGAGGAAGGGGGGAGGAAGGGGGGGAGGACAAGGACAGGGCCATTTCTGAGAATCCCCCACCTTTTCCCAGAACCTGGAGGTGGCCAGCCATGGGGCCCAGCACCCTTGTGCTCCTGTGTGTTATTGGTGAGTTCCCCAGGGGGAAGGAGAGTCCCTCCCTCCCCCACGAGGGGACCCCTGTCTCTGCTTCTCAGCTCTGGCCTCCATTCACCTCCAGCTCCCATCCCAGGGTCCTCTCACCCCTTCCCCATCTTTTCATCCATCTCCCCTCTGTCTCTTCCTGCCACACAGTCTCAGTTCTCTATCATCTATCTATCTATCTATCTATCTATCTATCTATCTATCTATCTATCTACTATCATCTATTATCTATCATCTGTCTATCTATCTATCTATCATCTATCTATCATCTATCCATCTATCATGTGTCATCTATCTATCATCTATCCATCTACCATGTATCATCTATCTATCATCTATCATCTATCTATCCATGTACCATCTATCTATCATATATTGTCATCTATCATCTATCTGTCATCTATGAGTCATCTATCTATCTGTCTATCTATCATCTGTCTATCATCTATCTATCATTGTCTATCTATCATCTATCATCTATCTGTCAACTATCATCTATGAATCATCTATCTGTCTATTATCTGTCTATCATCTATCATTGTCTATCTATCATCTATCTATCTATCATCTATCTATCCATCTATCATCTATCAATTATCTATCTATCTATCTATCTATCTATCTATCTATCTATCTATCATCTGTCTATCATCTATCTATCAGCATCTCTCTCTCTGTTTCCCTCTTCCTCTCTGTATCTCTCGGGTGTAGCACTGTCTTTTGCTCTCCATCCTTAGGTGTCTCCCTGTGCCTGGCTCTGTCTTCCTCTCGCCTCATTCTCTTTCTGTGTCTCAGCATCTTTGTGTCTCTCTCTTCCTGTCTCTGACACCCTCTCTCTGACCCATACCCCTGTCCTCAGGGCTCAGCCACGGGGCCTCAGAGAAGATTTATAATGGCACGGAGTGTGATCCTCACTCGCAGCCTTGGCAGGTGGGGCTGTTTGAAGGTGCCAACCTGCGCTGTGGGGGGGTCCTCATTGACCGGAGGTGGGTCCTCACAGCTGCTCACTGCAGCGGCAGGTAAGCCCCCCGCCGCCCCCCCCCCCCCCAATCTGGCTCCCTTCCTGGAGTGGGCCAAGGAGGGTGATGGGGAGGGAGGAAAGGAGAGGGAGAGAGAGATAGAAACATCAATGATGAGAGGAAATCATTGATGGGCTGCCTCCTGCACGCCCCACACTGGGGATTGTGCCTGCAACCCAGGCACGTGCCCCCAACCGGAATTGAACCCAGGACCTTTCAGTCCACAGGCCGACACTCTCTCCACTGAGCCAAACCGGCTAGGGCAAGGAGTACAACTTTTTATTTTTTGAAATATATTTTATTGATTTTTTTTTTTTTTTTTTTACAGAGAGGAAGGGAGAGGAATAGAGAGTTAGAAACATCGATGAGAGAGAAGCATCCATCAGCTGCCTCCTGCACACACCCTACTGGGGATGTGCCCGAAACCAAGGTACATGCCCTTGACTGGCATCGAAGCTGGGACCCTTGAGTCCTCAGGCTGAAGCTCTATCCACTGAGCCAAACCGGTTAGGGCAGGAGTAGGACTTTTTAAACAATGGGCCTGGGTGGGGCTGGCTGAGGTGCAGGCGGGTGGGGGGCAGAGGAGGGGCCTGGAACCTGCCCACCCACCTCCTCTCGTTCCTTCGAGCCCCCTCCCTTCCTAGATGGCATCTGTCACCAGCCCCAGCCATTCCCTGACCGGGCTGGGCCCTGGGCCCACATTTGACCCCAACTCTTTGTGCAGCCTCAGGGATCCATCTGTAAAATGACAGGATTGGGCTTCCTGGGTCTGACCCTCTGCGTTTTATGCCAAAGGGAAGTTTCAGACACACAGAGATGGAGAGATGTGGGGACAGGGGGAGGCATGAGCAGGACAGAGAGTGGCCACACGGTGGACAGCGTGGACAGTTCAGGCAGCCTCCTAGGAGGTGGGGCCAGAGCCGGGAAGAAGTCTGACAGCTGTCCCTTCCCCTGTGGGCCTCACCAGCTAAGAGAATCAGAAGGAAACATAGATGCAGGGACATTTGGGGGGGGGGGGGCACTGGGGTGATGGAGATAGAGACCAAGAGACTGAGAGACAGCACCTTAGAGAGCAAGGGCGAACAAATGAGGGACCAAGATGATGGCCTGAGCCGGAGGCAGGAGGGCCTGGGAGTCTGGGGAGCCCACCTGCTGAGCCACCATCACCCCTAGCAGGTACTGGGTGCGCCTGGGGGAGCACAGCCTCAGCCACCTGGACTGGACGGAACAGATCCGGCGCAGCGGCTTCTCCGTGACCCACCCCAGCTATGAGGGCGCGCAGAGGAGCCACGAGCATGACCTGCGCCTTCTGAGGCTGGGCACCCCTGCCCGCCTGACCCGCAGTGTCCAGCCCCTGGCCCTGCCCACCACCTGTGCAGCAGCTGGCACCGAGTGCCACATCTCCGGCTGGGGCACCACCAACCGACCATGGAGTAAGCCGGCCCTGGGGTCAGGGGTCAAAATGGCAAAAGTCAGGGTATAGGGTGAGAGGTCACCAGTCACACCATCTCAGGGGAAGGATGGTTAAAGGGTCCAACAGTAGGATTACAGTTTGGGGTTGGAGATTATGGTGGATCAGGCCTTGAGTGTTCAAGTGGTTAAGGGGTTGGGTAAGGAGACAGAAGTCCTGGGTCAGGGAGGATGTGGTTAGAGGTCAGAGTGCTGTCGGGGATCATCCGACTGGAGCAAAAGTCATATACAAAAATAGGATCAGGGGTTGGTCAACGTCATTGAAGAGCTGAGGTCATGGGACCCCTTGTTGCAGAAGCTGGCCACAATCTTAGGATGGGGTCACCGGTCTGGGGTTGGAAGCCATAGGGTGTAGAGTGTGGAGGCAGAGGCTAGGGGTCATGGAGTCAGGGTTCAAATAACCTAGGATCAGAGGTCTCCTTGAAATAGAGACCAGTGATTTAGAGGAAGCAGAACTGAGGTCGGAGCGTAAGGTGAAGACAAGGAATACGGAGTCAGGAGACAGAAGACATGAGGTCCAGTTGGGATCAAAGGCTGATAAGACTGAAGGTCAAAGGTCACACAGTAGCTGAACTGAGAGGAGGCGGCCAGGTCCGGATTCATGGTATCTGAGGTTGGAGGGACACGGAGGGTCTAGAGTTATGACACTCAAAGTTAGAGGTTAAAGGTCTGGGAACTGGGCCAATGGGACAGGGTCAAGGGTCATGATGACATCAAGTCATCCATCTAAAGTTGGAAGGTTTGAGGATTCTAGTGGCGGTCACAGGGAGGGGACGGGGCATAGTTTTGGACTGAGCTTCCTGAGAGGAGGGCCGTGGAGAGCTCTGGGGGAACCGGCAGCATCCATCTTCCACGCCCAGGCCCATTCCCAGACAAGCTGCAGTGCCTCAACATCTCCATCGTCTCCAGCGCCATCTGCCGAGCCGTGTTCCCCGGGAGAATCACGGACAACATGGTGTGTGCGGGCGGCAACATGGGAAAGGATGCCTGCCAGGTGAGCAGGTGCAGACGATGCATGGCCACCCGGGACAGGGACCAGGGGGCGGAGGAGGGGGACATGGGGAGGGTGAGTCAGGGACAGGGGGTAGGGGAGAAAGGTGAGGTCAGAAAGAAGGGGAAGCACAGCACAAGGGAGGGGCACAGAACGGGGGAAGAGCCAGGGAATGGAGGACAGAGAGAAGGAGGGTGGGCAGAGAGAAGAGAGGGAGATGGGGGAGAGTAAAGGAGCAGCCGATATGTGGGGCGCTCAGGTAGGTAACCTGCTCCCTCTCCAGTTCTGAGTCTTCCCCACACCGTCCTCCACTTGATACCTGCCCAGGTGAGAGATTCCAGGATGGAGGCAGGAAAGGGGGTTGGGGAGCGCTCAGCCTCACATTCTGCTTACCTTGTCCTCTTGGGTCCTCCAGAGAGGAGGCCTGCCCCACCCTACTGGCCAGGGCTCAGCCTACTGCCTTTCAGAGAACTCTTTATGGAGCCCCCCCCCTCCTTTGCTGTGATTGGTTGTTGGTGCCCGTGCTCTCTTCCCTCATTGGTCAGGGCCCCTGCCATTGTTCTTGAGGGAACTCTCTACCCTTTGTGGACACCCGCCCACCTCCCCTGAGCCTGGCGCCTGGGAACAGTGTGTTCTTCTCCGATGTTCCGTCATGGCTGTTGTCCCTCCGGCACTGGGCTGTGCTCTTTCTCTGACGACCAGGTTCGGATCCACTGTCCTCAAGGCCCAGACATGGGTTGGGGAGACGACAACGGCAAGAGGATTTCTCCCCTATTCAGGCCTTGCTCCTTTCCCCCCTTTTCCTCCCAGGGAGACTCTGGCGGCCCCCTGGTGTGCGGAGGCGTCCTTCAGGGTCTGGTGTCCTGGGGGTCCGTGGGGCCTTGCGGCCAAGAAGGCATCCCCGGGGTCTACACCAACATTTGCAAATATGTGGACTGGATCCTGGGGGTCATCAAGAACAACTGACGGCTCCTTCTACCTCCACCCCCTCCTCGGCTTGGGGGCCACTCTGACCCCCGGAGAGCCAACACCCCCTCCATCGTCAACCCCAGCTGTCACTCTTCTTGGTCTGGGTCTGGGACATCTCCTTCCCAGAACTCCAACTCCAGCCAGCCCCCTTCCAAGACCCACGGTTCAGGGAGGAGGGAGTGTGGGATCATTTGGAATAAATATAACTCGCCAAGGGGTGGTGTCTGTCTGTCTGTCTGGTAGCCCCATGCTGGTTGAGAATGGAGGGAGGGCTCATTTGTTCCCCTCCTCACTGGTGTAGAAATAGGGCTCTCAGAGGGGGAGAGTTTTCCCTCAGGAATGGAGAAGAAAAAGTTACTTATAACGATAAAAATAAGGGACCTTTTTCTTCATCGGACACAACAGGAACAGGAACTAAGCTCTTACAAGCTTTTCAAGGGCTCATACGCATAAGGACCTGAAAGGTGGGGGGGGGGTTGGGGGGGGAGAGGGGGAATTTACTGGTTGCAAAATACCCAACGACAACTGTGAAATCAAAATTCGTGACCATTTAATTAAATGCCCATAAAACGTAACATCCCCCCAACCAGCCAATGGCAACTTGCTTCTGCTGGAGTCAAGCACACGTTCTATTATTTTTTTTTAAATATATATATTATTGATTTTTTACAGAGAGGAAGGGAGAGGGATAGAGAGTTAGAAACATCCATGAGAGAGAAAAATCCATCAGCTCCCTCCTGCACACCTCCCACTGGGGATGTGCCCACAACCAAGGTCCATGCCCTTGACCGGAATCGGACCTGGGACCCTTCAGTCCGCAGGCCAACGCTCTATCCACTGAGCCAAACCGGTGAGGGTCATATGTTCTATTATTTAACAATGGAACGTGGCATGTGGGTTTGTTTTCGTGCTGACGATGACGGAGGGTGGGGTGCGGGCAGCCCTGGAAGGCCAGAGGACCGAGCCTATGTCTTCGAATCATCCTGCCCAGCCCCTTGGGGTCTGTCCTCACTGCCTCTCCTGGGGAGAGGGAGGTGCAGGGAGAACTTGTCCGCAGTGACTGCAAGAGGAATTTGAGGTGTGATCCTGACAGCCGTGGGAACATGGGCTGAGAACCTTCTGTCCTTGGCTCTCTTGAACTCCTCATCCCAACCCCCCAAGGCAGGGCTGTCCCCCCCCACCCCCCTTCCACACACACACACATACACACACACACACACACACACACCCCTCCAGGTCACAGATGAAGAAACTGAGCCTCACTGGGTGGAGTCCCCTGTCCCACGTCACCGGGCTAGCCAGAGGCAGAGCCGAGGTCTGGGGCCAGGGCTGGCTGCTGGCAGAACCCAGGCCTACCTGGCAATCCTGCTCCGCATCTGGTTAGAGGAGAGAGGAGGGCATGACAGGAAGCAGATCTGCCCGATAACAAGCCCAAAGACGTCGGGATTGTCACTCGACTCTGCAGACCAGGAAATCGAGGTGGCTCAGACCTGGGAAAGCATCGGACCCAGGTCACACAGCCAGTAAGTGCCAGAGGCCCCTGGATGCCAAGGCCCCTGGGGAGTTCCCCACGGACTCAGACTGGGGGCAGGGGGTGGGGGGAGCAGAGGGAAAGGTGGGCAGAGGAGCCCTCATTTCCCATTCTTGGGCCTTGACTCCCACAGGCCCCGACCTGCCTCCCCCACCCTCCTGTCTTGCCCCTGCTCCTGGCAACAGCCCCACCTCTGGGACGCCCCAGTTCCCCCTTTCCTTGGAATGGAGAAGGGAGGGGCCCAAAGGAGGCCAGGGGCCCACCTGGGATCGAGCTGTGGGGAGGGAGGGGCAGGCAAAGAGGAGATGAGGTAGAAGAGGGTTAAGAGGGAGAGAAAGGGACAGAGGGACAGAGGAAGGGAGGGAGGGAGGGAGGGAGGCAGAGACAGGCTCCAAGAAGGACAGAGCCTGTGAGGAGAGCCTGGGAGATGCAAACAGGGACAGAGGGAGACAGAAAGGCACAGACACGGAGAAACGACATGCACGCAGAATTATGGAGAGGCGGCTGGCGACAGAGGAGGGGAGAGAGACTCAGAGTGACAGGGCAGGAACCCTGGGCAGCAGAGAGAAGAGGGGCTTGGAGAGGTGACAGAGACGGGCAGGCGGGCGGCAGCATCGCCAAGGCTCTGCGCCTGTCTGGGTAGGGCCCCCCCCCACCCCGCCCCCAAAGCAATAAGGCAGGGCTGGGAGGCCCAGTCATCCGGGCCACCCCCCTCCGACTGCCTGCCTGGTGCCTCGCGCTCCGACCCAGCCTGCCCCAGCCTGTCACAGCTGCCACCACCACCACCGTGGGTCCCGGGAGCCCCAGCTCCAGAGCCTGTGAGTCTGGGAGGGAAAAGAAGGTCCCAGCATCCAGGTGGTACCAGACAGAGAGCACCAAGCTCCTGGTCTTGGCACTGTTTCTCCCTCTGCTCTGTCCTAGGCTTGGGGGGCAGAGAGGGAGGGGGGACTGTCTGTTTCTCTTTCTGCCTCTCCAGCTGGCCGCCGCCAACCTCAGTGACTTCTGGCCCCAGCCTCTGTCCCTGAGACAAGCCCTCCACCTCTGCCCCTGTTGGCCAGGGCAGCTGAGGACACAGGCTCTTCCTGTGACCAGCCCCTCCCAGCTCCTTCCAGTGCCCTTCCAAGGGGCTGGGGTGCGGCAGGGCAGGGTCCCAAACACCATCCCTGCCCAAGCCCCCCCCTGCACTCCCAGAAAAGCCCATGAAGGGGCCATGTCACCCTGGGGTGGGGGGGGGGGGTTCTGAATGGTGCCAGGTCCCTTTCCCTTCTGCCCCAAGCTCTTGGGGCCGGCCAGCTCTCAGGTGGGCAAGATGAAAACAGACTCCAAAGGGAACCTCAGGGGTTCAGAGGTCGATGTGAAACCAGGCAAAGCCTCCCCGGCCACCAGCAGCTTCTATCTGAGATCTGGTCCCTCCAAGGCCACCTCCAAAGATTCATGTCAAGGTCGGGGGTACTGTGAGGACAGAACGAAGGGATTCTTTTAGCCCTGCTGTTTCTCCCTGGGGACAGTCAGAGCAGGCGAGGGAGAGGGGGATGAGCAGGAACCAGCCTGCAGTCCCCCATGTGCCCCCTCCTTGCTTCCAGAAGCACCTGGGGCCTGCCCTCCTCCCCCCGCGCCAGGCCATGACGATTCTGCAATTACTCATGCTTGCTCTGGTGACAGGTACGGTGGGCGATGGGGAAGGGCAGGGGCTTCCCTCTCAAACCTCCAGCGTCCCAACCCTCCGTGTCTAGAATAACCCAGAGGGCATCCGAATGGGTCTACGAGCCAGAATGAGGCCTTGGCTGCAGCAGGTGTCACCCCTTTAGATGCTAGAATGGGGATAGGTCCAGGAGGGCCCCAGGGAAGGGGCCAGGGCAGCTGGGCTGGAGTGAGAGGCAAAGAGCTCAGGACAGTGGCTATTGGCCAACCGCCATGTCAATCATTCAATGCCCGGCCTGTCCATACAGTGCATCCCAGCGGGACACCAGTTGGGGGGAGCCCAGACACCACCCCCTCCCTCTCTCCTGGGAGTCCTCTCATGCCTGAGCCCCCTCTTTTGCCCCCACCCCCTCCAGGGCATGTAGGGGGAGAGACGAGGATCATCAAGGGGTACGAGTGTTCTCCTCATTCCCAGCCCTGGCAGGTGGTTCTGTTCCAGAAGACACGTCTGCTCTGTGGGGCAACCCTCGTCGCCCCCAAATGGCTCCTGACAGCGGCTCACTGCCTCAAGCCGTGGGTGCGGGGGCTGGGGCGGGGCTGGGAGGGGGCTGGAGGTGGAGATTTACATGGAGAGGGGCTTGGTGATGGGGAGAATGTGCATGGGGTGAGAAAGGTGGGGTGGAGATGGGTACAGCGGTGAGGCTGAGTTGGTGTTGGTGATGGGGAGCCACTGGGGGTTGAGACGGGAGGGATGGACGACGTTGGAACTGGGATAGGGTTGGGTATGGGGCTGGGTGCTGGGTGCTGGGTGGGGATATCGTTTGGAAGGGGGCTTCGATGGGACCCAGGGGTGAGGTTGGAAGTGGAGGTGTGGTCCTTCATTCCCTCAAGGTGCACTCATGTCTCCCCCCCTCCCCCCGCCCCCCAACCCCGTGCCTCTGGCCCCACCTCCCGTCTCTCCTTCTCCTTCCACCTCTGACCACCTCAGCCAATACAAAGTCCACCTGGGGATGCACAGCCTGCAGCGACAGGATGGCTGGGAGCAGACCCGAAGGGCCACGGAGTCCTTCCCCCACCCGGACTTCAACAACAGCGTCCCCAACAAGGACCACCGCAATGACATCATGCTGGTGAAGATGGCGTCACCAGCCGTCATCACCTGGGCCGTGCACCCCCTCAAACTGTCGTCGCGCTGCGTCGCCCCGGGCACCCGCTGCCTCATCTCTGGCTGGGGCACCACGTCCAGCCCCCAGTGTAGGAGCTCCACGGGGGGATGCGCGGTGGGGGCAGGGTGGTCACGACTGAGGAATGCGGGAGACCGGAAGAACCTTCCCAAACGAGTCCTAGTGATCAAAGAGGGGGCTACCTTTTGGTGTCAGTGGTGGGATCAGGTGAAAGGAGATGTGGGAAGTCAGGGCCGGGGGTGGGTTGAGACAGGTGTGAGGGGCCTTAGACTCCAACGGAAGCGCAGTCCCAGACCCACACTTGCTGTCCTAGGACCGTAGGCAAGCGGCCTCACCTCTGTCCACCTTGGTTTTCTCTATAAAATGAGAACCCTCACACCCACCCACCCACCAGGCTGAATTAGGGGCCCTGTGTCTAGAGCAACGAAGGAGTTACTGCTGGCTGTCCGTGAGCGCAGGGACTGGGATCAGAGCGAGCCGTGCAGTGCGGGGCACAGGGCCAGGAGGCTCTCCTGTTCCACACCCCTTCCTGCCATTTCCACAGTGCACCTGCCCCACACCTTGCGATGTGCCAACATCACCATCATTGATCACAAGGAGTGTGAGAACGCCTACCCGGGCAACATCACGGACACCATGGTGTGCGCCAGCGTGCGGGAGGAAGGCAAGGACTCGTGCCAGGTCAGAGGGCAGGGCCTGGGTCTCCAACCTCCGTCGCGTCTTCATTGACACCCACCACCCCCACCTCTTCCTTAACAGCACACCCAGCACCTTCCCCTCTCCCAGTCTCCTCCCAGCTCTACCCCCACCCTCCCACCCCCTGCCCACGCCCTCTGCTGCCCCAAATCCATCTCTGATTCTCTATGCCCACCCCAACCATCCCCAAATCCGTTTTCTTTTTCATATGTTTTTATTGATTTCAGAGAGGAAGGGAGGGAGAGAGAGATAGAAACATCAATGATGAGAGAGAATCATGGATCGGCTGCCTCCTGCTCACCCTGCACTGGGGATTGAGGCCACAACCTGGGCATGTGCCCTTGACCGGGAATCGAACCGTGACCTCCTGGTTCATAGACGGACGCTCAACCACTGAGCCATGCCGGTCGGGCCCCAACTTCATTTTCAACACTAACCCCCATCTTTGTTCTTACCCATAACTCCAGCCTCATCCCCAACCCCCTCCAACACACGAACCCCACCCCATCCCCACCTCTCCCTGACCCCACGCCCAGCACCTTCCCCTCCCCCAAGGCCTCTCATTTCCACTGATGGGTTTTCTCTCTCCCGGTCCCCAGGGTGACTCTGGAGGCCCTCTGGTCTGCAATGGGTCTCTCCAAGGCATCATCTCCTGGGGTCAGGACCCGTGTGCCGTCAGCAGAAAGCCCGGCGTCTACACAAAGGTCTGCAAATACGTGGACTGGATTCAGGAGACGATGAAGAACAACTAGCCGGCACCAGCTTGCCAGCCTCACCCACGCGCCGTCCCTATGTGGTGATGTGGCGCCTGTTCCTTCTGCTCCTGACGAAGCCTGGGCCAGGACCCCTTCGCTCATCCTTTGGGCTTCCTTGACCAGATAGATGCCGGAGCGCAATAAGCAACCTGTCGGAACGAATGAGACCGGAATTCCTTAACTTGGGGGCTCTGGGGATGATTATTTGGTAGCTGGTGGGTTCACTGTTGTATCCCCAGCCCCAAAGACAGTTCCTGGCACGAGATTTCAATAAATATTTAGGGCACGAATGGCTCTTCTGAGTGCTTAACTGGGTGCCAGACCCCGGTCCGAGGGCTTTTACATCTACCAATGAACATGCACCAACACCTAAAGGGGTCGTGCTATTATGATGATGACTAGAGGCCCGGTGCATGAAATTCGTCCATGGGAGGGGGTCCCTCAGCCCAGCCTGCACCCTCTCACAATCAGGCATCCCTCTTGCAATCCAGGACCGCTGGCTCCTAACTGCTTGCCTGCCTGACTGCCTGATCACCCCTAATCACTCTGCCTGCCTGCCTGACCACCCCTAACCACTCTGCCTGCCTGTCTGACCACCCCTAACTGCTCTGCCTGCCTGCCTGATCGCTTCTAACCACTCTGCCTGCCTGCCTGATCGCCCCTAACTGCTCACCTGCCTGCCTGATCACCCCTAACCACCTCTGCCTTGGCCGCTCCCTGCCCCCCAACCCCCCCAACTGCCATGGCTTCGTCTGGAAGGACATCCAGAAAGATGTCTGGAAGGTTGTTTGGCTGTCGGTTCTAATTAGCATATTACACTTTTATTATTATAGATTATTATACCTATTTTGCAGATGAGGGGGCACAGTGAAATGAAGTCACTGGCTCCTGGTCACACAGCCAGAAGAGCCAGGAGTCTGAAACAGGGGTGATTTCCTCACAGAGCCCTGTTGCCTTGAGACTCCACTTCCGTAGCTGTCAGGCCGCGCACACTCCTTGGACCCCAGCGTGTGAGGTGGGTCTGCGTGCACCTGGTGAACACGGAACAGAAGGTAGCTCTCATCATTTTGCTTCCAACCTCCGTGAGAGGTCCCTAGTTCACTGAGGCGCGCGCAGGCCAACCCGTTAGCCACTAACCACATGCGACTTTAAAAACACATTCTCGTGGATTTTTAGAGAGTTGGGAAGGGAGGGAGCTGGAAACATCCTTGAGAGAGAGAGACATTGATCGGCTGCCCCCTGCATGGCCCCCACTGGGGATGGAGCCTGCCACCTGGGCGTGTGTGCTGACCAGGAATCGAATCGGCAACCTCTTGGTGAAGGGGTCGACCACGCTCGACCACTGAGCCACACCGGCCGGGTGTGACTCTAAATGAAAACGACATGAAACCGGAAATGCCATTCTTCCGTCCCATGTGACACATCGCACATGTGGCCGGTGGCCGCCCGGTTGGGCAGCACCCACAGAGCACCGCGTGGCTGCAGGAAGTTCGCGTGGACCACCACTGAGTTGCGCGGCCTCTGGACATAACTCACTCCTCACTGGAGGAGTTGCTGGGTCTACAGCCCGGCACTGGGCTCTTTCCCAGGGTTCTGCGCTCCTGGCAGGGGAGGTGGCCGGCATGAGGAGGACCAGGCCAGAGCTGGGACTGGGGCCTCCTGGTTGTTAGGCAGACTTGCTGCGTGACCTCCCCTGAGTCACGGCCCTCTCTGAGCCTCCCGTCCCTCACCTGAAATGAGGAAGCTGGCTGCGGGTCTGTGGACACTCCTAGCAGCCTCCAGTGACTCACGGGCCTGCCCGTCACCTGCAGACTCAGGGATGGCAGGGAGGTTGTGAAGGGACCATACATGGGGATGACAGGGAGCGCCCTACCTGCCTCCCTCCTGCAGCACACGGGCTTGGTCACCTCGACACACACCAAGTCCACCGCTCTGGCTGCGGGGGGTGGGGGGTGAGGGGGTGGACTCCAGCACAGAGCATCCCTCTGGGCCTTGTCTCCACCTCCTCGCCCTCGGTCTCCCCATTTTCCTTTTCCTGTTTTGTTTCTGTGAGTGTCTCTGTGGCTCCTACTCTGTCCTTCAACCTCTCTTATCTCTGCCTCCCTCTCTCCCTGGCAGCCTGCTGCTGGATTTTCTTACGTGGTCACGCAGGTATGCGTTTCCCTGTGTATTTATTTGTCCAAGGTCTGCATCTCCCTGTTTATTCATTTTCCCAGGTCTGCATCCCCCTGTTCATTTCTTCTCTCCTGTTCTGTCACTCGTCTCGAACCCGCTCCCCGCCACCCTCCAGCTCTCTGGGCACCCTCTCTCCCCATCTGGGAAGACAAGACTCCTTGGAACAAGGAGACTGAGGCACATCCCTAAGGAAGCCAGGTCCCCAAAAGGGTGTTTTGGGCAACGAGAGAAGCCTGTGTTCCCGGCCCCTCCCAGAGCAGGAATCTGAGGCCCAGGTTGGATGCCAGCCTCACCCACGGAATAATTAGGGAGAGGGAAAGGGAGGGGGCGAGGCCCGGGGGCAGGGTGGGGAAGTTTCCGGGCTCTCGGAGGTTAAAAGGGAAGGCCCGGCCAGGGGTCCCCGGGCAGAGGATCCGGCGGCCCGCACGACCAGCAGAAACACTTCTGGGTCACCTCCTCCTCCTCCTCCACCACAATCAGGTGAGATCAGATGCACCTCACTCTGGTTCGGGACCCCGAATCCCGGGCCGGAGCCCTGCTGGAGCCTGGTTTCCCTCCAGACCCCCAGCCTCGCTGGGAAGGAGGCGCAGCCCCACCCGCCCAGAGGCGGGCAGCCTCGCCAGGAGGGCGCTCCCCGCGGGCGCAGGAGGGCGCAGCCGGAGCATCATTAAGATAATTGCGCCCATGACCGCTGTCCCAGACGGAATGGCCCCTCCGCCTGCCCCTGGGGTTGTGGCCTCAGGTTACACGGGTCCCGCGGGCTGGGGGTTGGGGGGCAGGCTGGCGGACGGGCGCTGCGGGATGAGGGTCTTTGTTAGGGCACCTGTTTTAACCAGCCTCCCCCCCCGCACCCCAGGTCCTGGCCATGAGACCCCAGCACCTCCACCTCCCCGCCGCCTCGGGCGCCCGGGCCCCGGCCAAGCTGCTGCTGCCGCTGCTGATGGCGCAACTCTGGGGTGAGGCGGGGGTCAGGGCTCGCGGGAGGAGCCGAGACGGGGCGACGGGAGAGTGAGCTCTCACCGCCCACCCCCGCATCCGCTCCCGCCCACCCCCGCATCCGCTCCAGCCCGGGCCCGGGGATCCCGCGCGCAGCCAGCCGGCCCCAGCAGGCCCCACCCCCAGCCGCGCCCCCTCGTCCAGCTCTGCCGGGGATGCCTCGCCCCTCCCTGGCCCCGCCCCGCAGGCCGCCCGCATCTACCCATCCCCCTTTCCTCTCCTCGCCCCTAACTCCGCCGGGTGCTAATCCTGTCCCCTCACTCCGGCTCTCTTCGGTCCCGGTCCCTCCTCACTCCGCCCTGTTTGATCCCAAGTCTGGCCTTAGCCCCCTTCTCCTGCCCGTTGCGATATTCCCACGCCTATCCCTCACCCACCGCGCCCCGCGTCCTAGCCCTGCCCCCCCGTCCCTGCCCCTCCAGACCCATCCTGCTGGGTCCCCTTTCTACACTCCGACCGCTCCCCGCCTTCTTCCCCTTTCACGCCCCTTTCCTTCGCCCACTTCCATTAGGTTCCCGCATGACCCCCGCCCCCACTTTCCACTTTCTCCCGGGTTCTGGCTGCGCCCCTCAGCCCCACCCCCTGCTCCGTCCTGTGGCCGCGCTCGGACCCCAAACCCAGCCCTTGCCCTGCGCTGCCTGCTCTGATCGCCCCCTCCTTTCCCCAGCTGCAGAGGCGGTGTTCCCCCAAAACGCCACGGCTTTGGACCTCGAGGCCTCTGGCGCCCCGTGCGCACGCGGCTCGCAGCCCTGGCAGGTCTCTCTCTTCAACGGCCTCTCGTTCCACTGCGCGGGGGTCCTGGTGGACAAGAGCTGGGTGCTCACGGCCGCGCACTGCGGGAACAACAAGTAGGGAGCTCCTCGGGACGGCGCGGGGGTCGCGGTGGAGGCAGGCCCGAGGGAGGGGGTGGGAGGCCTGGGGTATTGGAGGGTCTGGTGCTCTCCCGGCTCCGTGTGGGTTCAGTCCGAGATGGGCTGCGCAGTGGCCGCCAGGGGGCAGTGTGGTCCGCAGCATTTCTGGGCCCATCCATCACCTCCGTCCACCAGATTCCCCCTGGGTTGCATTGCTCTCAATAAAAGAAATGGTCATTTCATGAGTCCCTATTTAGAGGGAGGCAGAAAGGTGGGCCCCCAGCAGAAGTCAGGTACCCTCTCATGTCCCCAATTCTCCTCTCTTCCACTCACTCCTCCCTCAGACCCAGGAGTCCAGCCCCCAGCCCCTCCTCCCTCAGACCCAGGAGTCCAGGCCCCCAGCCCCTCCTCCCTCAGACCCAGGAGTCCAGGCCCCCAGCCCCTCCTCCCTCAGACCCAGGAGTCCAGGCCCCCTTCTAGCATCCAGTTGTCTACCCCACCCCACTGCCTGTACCCTCCTTCCCAGGGACTCAGAGTCCTATTTCCGTCTCTACAAAGGCTTTGCCTTCGTATGGCTCTTCCCTCCCCAGGCAGCTGTGGGCTCGCGTTGGGGATGACCACCTGCTGCTTCTGCAGGGCGAGCAGCTCCGCAGAACCACGCGTTCTATCGTGCACCCCAAATACCACCAAGGCTCAGGCCCAATCCTGCCGAGACGCACCGATGACCACGATCTCATGCTGCTGAAGCTAGCCAGGCCGGCTGTGCTCGGGTCACGAATCCAGACCCTGCGCCTGCCCTACCGCTGCGCCCAGCCTGGAGACCAGTGCCAGGTGGCTGGCTGGGGCACCACCGCCCACCGAAGAGGCAAGAGCTGGGGGCCCTGTGTCTTGGGCAAGAGGGGCTGGGGGTCTGGACTCCTGGGTCTGAAGGAGGAGGGGCTGGGGGCTGTACTCCTAGGTCTGAGGAAGGAGGGGCTGGGGGCCTGGACTCCTGGGTCTGAGGGAGGAGGGGCTGGGGGTTGGACTCCTGGGTCTGAGGGAGGAGGGGCTGGGGGCCTGGACTCCTGGGTCTGAGGGAGGAGGGGCTGGGGGCCTGGACTCCTGGGTCTGAGGGAGGAGGGGTTTGGGGTTGGACTCCTTTGTCTGCGGGAGGAGAGGTTGGAGGTTGGCCTTCTGGGTCTGAGGGAGGAGGGGCTGGACTCCTGGGTCTGAGGGAGGAGGGGTTGGAAGTTGGACTTCTGGGTCTGTGGGAGGAGGGCTGGGGCCTGGGGCCTGGGATGGGAACAGTCTGGGTATCTGGACTCCTGGGTCTGAGGGAGGAGGGCCTGGGGCCTGGGATGGGAACAGTCTGGGTCCTGGAGCACTGCGGCTGGACCCGGGAGAACCTGGTGTTTCTCACGTCAGTGAAGTACAACAAGGGCCTGAGCTGCTCCAGGGTCACCATCCTGAGCCCCAGGGAGTGTGAGGTCTTCTACCCAGGCGTCGTCACCAACAACATGATGTGCGCGGGACTGGACCAGGGCCAGGACCCCTGCCAGGTAGGGCCTGCCCGGGGAGGGCCTCCGACTGAGGGGAGTGAGCAGAGGGAGGTGATGGGGGAGCAGAGGGTCCACCCTGGTCCCCAACCCCCCAGCCACCCCAGCCACACATCATCCCTACACCCAACACACTCCCAAACCCCACCTCAGCTTCATCCCTGTCAACAAAACTTGGTCCAAACCTATATGCAAATTTTATGAGTTTATTGGAGTCAAAATTTTGAGGACATGCCAGGAGGCGAGACCGCCCCGGATTGAGGAAATGCTCCGGAGAAACGCAGCTTTGCGGTTGATCCCATACGTTCAGAATCGAAGGAGAGGAGCCAGCAGGGTTGCCCGGCATCCACTGGTGGTGGTGGGTGAAGGAGGCGGGAGAAACCACAGTAGGGAAATCTTCCAGACGTGGGTGCAAAGCAACGTGGGGGATCCAGACTTCTCCATCGGTGGGTGCAGGGTAGCTCACCTCTCACACTTACAGTAAATGGTATGGAGATGGCACGGGGGGGGGGCCCCCCCGCTATCACAAGGAGCTCTGTGGTCCCGTCGGTCTGGTGCCAGCCCTTGTGCCGCCCAGGGGCTGGGAAAGAAGATCACCCCGGCATTTCAGATGCAAGGGAAGGATGGGCAGGCCTCGATGAAGGTGAAGAGTGCTGCCTTTGCTAAGGGAGCTCTAGGCCTGGGACAATACCACCCGCAATGACCTGCTCCGTTCGGAATTGGCGATCCGACCGTCCTGTGAGGCTTCTTGCCGTCTCCGCGTCGGTCGGCCTGCCCTGTAGCCCCAGTGAGCTGGTCAGGTTTATGCCACAGCCCCCTTTTCGTTCACGTCCCCACGCCCACCCTGCTCCCTGGAGCCCATCTTCTTCTTCTTCTTCTTTTTTAAATACATTTTTATTGATTTCAGGGAGGGAGAGGGAGAGAGACATGGAAACATCAATGGTGAGAGAGAATCACTGACTGGCTGCCCCTTGCGTGCCCCCTACTGGGGATCGAGCCCGCAACCCAGACATGTGCCCTTGACCGGAATTGAACCCGGGACCCTTCAGTTCACAGGCCCGACGCTCTAGCCGCTGAGCCAAACCAGCTAGGGCTGGGCCCATCTTCTTACGTCCAATGCTGCTGACCCCAGCCCTACCCGCTTCCCAGGCCATCCTGAACTTCATTCCCATCCTCAAGCCATTCCTACCCCCCCCCCCCGCCCCCCCCCCACCCCGTCTCTCTCCATAGACCCATCTCCACCCCCTTCCCTGTCAGGAGCTAGAATCTCAGCTCCATCACATCTCCATTCTCATTTCCGGACCCAACATCCATAACCCATGGTCAATGGCCATGTCATCCCACCCCATTTTATTTTTTAATATATTTTTATTGATTTCAGAGAGGAAGGGAGAGGGAGAGAGAGAGAGAAACATCAATGATGAGAGAGAATCATTGATTGGCAGCCTCCTACTGGGGATCAAGCTGGCAACCCAGGCATGTGCCCTTGACTGGAATTGAACCCGGGACCTTTCAGTCCGCAGGCCCATGCTCTATCCACGGAGCCAAACCAGCTAGGGCCCCACCCCACTTTATACCTAATTCCAGCCCCACCCCAACCTCCTCTCACAGGGACTTCCCCCCCCCCCCCCCCGCACGACCTCAGTCCCCCAAGCGGCAGCCCTCACATTGGTGTATGTATCCGACCTCTCCTCCCTCCTCCCCCCAGAGTGACTCCGGTGGCCCCCTGGTCTGCGATGAGACCCTGCAGGGCGTCCTGTCCTGGGGCGTTTACCCCTGCGGCTCTGCTCAGCATCCGGCCGTCTACACGCAGATCTGCAGATACACCTCCTGGATCGAGAAAACCATTCGCTCCAACTGACCCCGCGACTCCTTCCCCATCTCACATCCTTCCTGTACAGTCGCTGGACTTTCCCCCCTCGCCCCATCCAAAGCTCTGCCACCCATCCTTACCAACCAGCACCTGTCCTCTTCCCTCACCCTCCTCCCCGCTGGAGTGCAGGAAGTGGGAGCACGAGAGAGGCCAGGAGACCAGCCTCTGAGAGAAGTTATCCGTCACCCAGCCTGGCTTCCTTGACCCCTCTCTGCTGTGTGACCTTGGGCAAGCAGAGACCTCTCTGGGCTTCCGTGTCCACCTGGAAAATGAAGACAAAGAAGTGCCTACCTCGTAGATGTGTTGTGAGGAAACCATGATAAAGCGTGTGTATGTGTGTAGATCATGATGGTCATTCTCAGTAAAGCATGACATGGCATGTGGTGGTATAACCCGTGAACAGGTCCTGGTGACAACATGTGTGACTCTGGGTCTTGGAGAGAAAAGCAGGTAGTCCCCAATCCTACCTCCCCTCCCCTCCCCCACCATTACCACCACACACACCCCCCAGGGGTCTCCGTTCCTCAGGGATGATGGGAACATCACACGGCCCACCCGGCTCGGAAGTTCCGTGAAGCACCCCCGAACCATTTCCTTCCTCGCTCCCATTGTGTCCCATGTCTGGGTCCACCCAACACCAGTTGGTCCTGGACAGCAGGAGCTGGCCCGGCTTTTAGCCATTTGGCACTTCGTTTGTCTTCCTGGGGTGGCTGGGACACAAGAGACCTCACCCTGTCTCCACCCCCAGCCTCGGGGCCAGGGGAGGGCTCCTCACCTTAACAGCTAAGTTCCCGCAAAGAGCCCTCTCTCTGAAATGGAGGGGAACATTTTTTAAAATTCGTTATTGATGAAGGTATTACATATGTGTCCTTCTCCCCTCCCCATTCCCCTCCCGCCCCCCCTAGGGGAAATGTTTTTCCGTTTGTTCCATCCAATTGCATCCCTTCACCAGCCAAGAGCTGCAATCCCAGCTCACCCACCCCCACCCCAGTCCAATGCCCATAACCCAAGTCCAAGGCCATCCTTCACAGCCCCATCCCAAAATGCCTTTGAGATTTTTGCTCTGAAAGTGTGTTGCAGAGGGTTCTTTTCCTCGCTCTGAAACTGTCTCTGTGTAAATATTCCTAGCCCTGGGGGGAGGGGGAGTAGGAGCAGGGGAGATAATACACAGAATGTGGGCAAAGCTAACAAATGTTCTTGCATCTCCACTTAGCCTGGCGTTTGGAGCAGAAACATCAGCTGACCCCATGCACAACAGGACTTTTCCACCCAGCACAGGCGGTCCTTGTGTCCCCATCCAAACTCCAATTTGTTGAGCATTTATTGGGTGGCAGGCCAGGGGCTGGGCTGGGAACATGGCAGTGACCACACGGTCTCTGGCCCCACAGACAACTGGTGCACAGCCCCTTGCACTGACTCCTCCCCTGCTCCCATGAGCACACCCAGGAAACGATAATGAAGCATCAGCCGCGTTTGTTATGGGAGGGTCAGAAGCAAAGTGGGTGGGGACTCAAAAACTTGAATCATTTTTCTTTTTTTTTTTAAAAAAAAATATTTTTATTGATGTCAGAGCGGAAGGGAGAGGGAGAGAGAGATAGAAACAGCAATGATGGGAGAAAATCATTGATCGGCTGCCTCCTGCACGCCTCCTACTGGGGATTGAGCCCGCAACTCAGGTATGTGCCCTTGACTGGAATGGAACCCCGGGACCCTTCAGTCCGCAGGTCAACGCTCTATCCACTGAGCCAAACCTGCTAGGGCTTGAATCACTTTTCAGAAAATAATTTTTATTGATTATTAGAGTGGAAGGGAGAGGGAGGGAGCGAGGAACATCTATGTGAGAGAGAAGCATTGATTGGCAGCCTCCTGCACGCCCCCTCCCTCCTGGGGATCAAGTCTGAAACCCGGGTATGTACCCTGAGCGTGGAATTGAACCGGCAACCTTTCAGTACAGGGACCGTGCACCACCAACAGAGCCACACCAGCCAGGGCTTGGTTCGTTTTTAAAGGCAACTCACCAGTCTGCTGAGTCACACCACAAGTATCTGCTGAATCCTGTCCTGTGTCAGGTCCTAGAGGTGAATCAGACGGGGCCCTTCTCTCAAGGAGCTGCTCTGTCAGGTCAGGGAGGCAGGCAAACCTTACGTTCTCGGCATTCAAGTCTCCTCTCAGAGGCGACCTCGAGGCGGCCTTTCGGAATGGCCTTGGCTGAGGCGCTTCCCCCACCCCCAAGTCACCAATCCATTGTTTCGTTTCTCTCACAGCCCTCATTGCAGCAGAAATGATCTCATTTATTTGTTCCTTCCTAAGGATGTGTCCTTTCCCTCCTCATACCCAGTCCATGAGGACAGGAACCTGATACATTCACTGTGACTTGTTGTTGTTTTTTGTTTGTTTTCTTTTTTTAAATATTTTTTTATTGATTTCAGAGAGGAAGGAAGGGGGGCGGAGAGAAAGGAACATCCATGATGAGAGAGAATTATTGATCGGCTGCCTCTTGCACGCCCCCCATCGGGGATCGAGCCTGCAACCCAGGCATATGCCCTTGACCAGAATCGAACCTGGGACCCTTCAGTCCGCAGGCCAACGCTCTGTTCACTGAGCCAAACCGGCTTGGGCTTCACTGTGGTTTTCCTAAGCACCTGGTATGGTGCCTGGCACACAGAAGCCACTCAGGACACCGTTGAATTAAAAAAATAGTAACACCAATCAATCAATGCTGTAACAGAAAGAGGGACAGGTCTCTTCTTGAAGGAGTCAGGGAAGTCTCCGAGGAGGAGGCATTGCACGGGGTTTTAAGGAATAAGGAGGAGCTCGCCTGCCACAGGGGATGTGCATGTCTATCACTCACCACGTTGAGCAAGTTACTTGAACTCTCCACCTCAGTTTCCACCCGCTTCCTGTGAAATTGAGAGGCAACGCTTACCTAACTGCCAGGAACAAATAATCCATGAAGGCAGCTATCAAGATATTCTTAAAGCAGTTAGTAGGACTCTTAGCACATAGTGGGTATTCAGGCACATAGTGGGTATTCAGTCCTTGGTCTCAAAACCTGCTCTTCTAGAGAGGGAGTTAAGACAACTGCAGTCCTGGGAGCAGGGCAGGGCTCTGTAGGAGACGGACAGACTTAGGTGTGTGATACTCACAATGTGCCAGACACTGTCCTCACATGTGTGAATCAATCCCCCTACGACCTTGGCAGAGAGAGGTCCAGGGACCTGCTCAAGTTCACACACCTAATGATTGACAGCACTGAGATTCAGATCCAGGTGGTCCAGGTTCAGAATTCATGCTCCAGATGGCTACGTCCTTGTGAGGATGCATTCAAAGGGAGCCCAGACCCCGCTTGTCAATCAGGCTTGTGGCAAGGGGAAGAGATGGTGCGTGCTCAGGGGAGGAAAAGATGGACTCTGCCTGGAGAAATCACAGAAGACTTCCTGTAGGAGGTGGTGTTTAGGTTGGGTCTTGAAGGATGAGTTCAAGTTCCCCCAGGAAAAGAAGGATCTTAAGAAATGCTGCTGCAAAAAAGAAGGAATTCTTACCATTGGCAGCAGCATGGATGGAACTGGAGAGCATTATGCTAAGTGAAATAAGCCAGTCAGAGAAAGATCAATAGCACATGATCTCACTCATTTGTGGAATATAATGACCATTATAAACTGTTGAACAAAAATAAATACAGTAGAGGCAAAGAAGCGCCGAACAGAATGTCAAACTGCAGAGGAAAGGCAGGGAGGTGTTGTGGGGCGAGGGGTAAGAGATCAACCGAAGCACTTGTGTGCACGCATGTAAGCACAACCAATAGACACAAGACACTGGGGAGTGGGGGGATGAGGGCAAGTACTAGGGGGTAGGGGAGGCTGGGAGGCAGTCACTGGGGAAAAAGAAAAGGAGACATATGCACTATTAATTGTAATACCTTAAACAATAAAATAAAATAAAATAAAATAAAATAAGCATTCATTCATTCAATTAACATATCCTGAAACCTCCCAGGAGCCGAGCCTGAACTGGGTGATTCTGGGGAATCAGGGATGAGTCAGACCTGGGCGTGGGCCTTCCTGGGTTGCCCATCAGATGCGAAGGTATGGGGGAGATGCAGCAAGAATGGGGTGATGGGAAGGACAACAGAGGGGAGGATATGGGTGAGAAAAACAACAACAAGAGAATGTTCTCTGCACTTAGCCAGGATCTGGTGACAATAAGAGAAAGGGAAAGTGCTAATTCCAGGCAGGGGGGCCACCCGGGGCCTTGTGGTGTGAGGCTGTGAGGAAGGGAGTAGGTTATGGCAAGTGTGTGTCAATCCAGCTGGGACCATATTTCTCAAACAGCTTTGTGGTCTCTGCTTCTTTCAGTCTGAGTCAGAGTCTCTCTCTCTCTGGATCTTTCTGTGTCTCTATCTCCCTCCCCTATGATTTCTTTCTCTGTCCCCACTTCAGACACATCCCGTCTCCTGTGTGGCTTCTTGCCTCTGAGTCCTGGTTCCTCTCCCACCTGCAGCCTGATTTCCGTGCAGTGTTCCTGGTCATTGGTCATTCAAGACTCCAGAGCCCGCCTTAGGGATCTTCCTCCTCACCCTCTTCCTCCTTCAGGCCACTGACTATCCTGCACACAGGTCCTGTACCTGGAGGTCATGGGGAACGAGGGCTCCCCCTCATGGGAGACACCCAGGAGGATTCTATGTCCTAGGCCCCCTTCCCCTTGTAGTCAAGCCCCGACCCAGCAGGCAGGCAGCTCTTTCTAACAGGGGATCCCCCTGCCCGGCCTCCTTCTCAAGGCATCCAGTCCAGGCCTCAGGGCTTCCTCCTCCCCCAGTGACATTTCCCAACCCCAATTAATCACAGGGTGGCCCCAGGGAGGAGGAAGGCGATGGCATGGCTTACCATAAAGAAGCAGGGACACCAGAGCCAGACACCAGGACCCAGGCACCCAGAGGTCATGAAGCTGGGATTTGTCTGTGCTCTGCTTTCTCTCCTGGCAGGTGAGCCTCCTGCCATCCACCCTGTCTATCCCGCTGACCCTCTAGGGCCCCAGCAGCCTCTCCACGTTGCCCTGCACACCCCCAGCCTCCTGTGCCTGCCCTCTAGGCGTCTCTGCATCTCTCCCCAGCCCTTCCATCCTGCTCTTCACTGACCCCTCTGCCTCCCACCTGCCCGCAGGGAACAGCTGGGCAGACACCAGAGCCATTGGGGCTCAGGAATGCCACCCCAACTCCCAGCCCTGGCAGGCAGGCCTCTTCTATGTCATGGGCAACCCCTACCGCTTATTGTGTGGGGCGACCCTCATCAGTGACCGCTGGCTGCTCACAGCTGCCCACTGCCAAAGGCCGTGAGTGACCGCTCTGGGGAGGGCGTCGGGGATAAGAGCAGTGCGGGGGGTGGGTGGGGGGGGGGCAAGGGCCTCCGGTAGAGGAGGGAGGGAGCGGTGGGCAAGAAGGGCTGAGCCTCTTTTTCTCTTCTGAGAAGTTCAACTCGGAATTACAAAGAGTCAACGTTTCCTAATTCTGGTTTTAAATAATCTGGTTCTAAGAGTCTAGGATTGGAAATTTACACTCTTTGAATCCTAGGCTCTGACCCAGGGTAATCCAGAACCGTAGACTCCTAAAATCTTGGATCCATGGGATTCTCCAGGAGCCTCAGAGAATTCTAGAATCTTAGAAGTTCAGAGCAGTGCTGCCAAGGAAATATAACGCTAGCCGTTTGACATTTCTAGTAGGCACGTTGCAAAAGTAAAAGAAAAACAAGATTTCATTTTAATAATAGATTTACCTATATACTCAAAATATTATTTTAACATGTAATCAGTACCAAATATCTACAAATGTCATTGTTTGCTCTTTATGGGGTAAGCCTTTGAACGTGGATGTGTATTTTACACGTATGACACATCTCAATTTGAACTAGTTGTACTGGATAAAGCAATACTAAAATCTTAGAGTATTCAGGCTAAGTTCATTGACTACAGATGCTCATAGCCCTAGAATACTGTGATTTGTAACATCCCGGAATCTTCAAACAAGAAAATTCTAGAAGGTTATATTCATAAATGTCTAGAATTTGTTGCATTTAATATCCCAGAATGCTATCATCCCAGATTCTTAAAATCTCCACACTTTTAATTCAGGGAATTGTAGAGTCTGCAACTATTTGAATCCTATATTTTTTAATTTCCAAAATCAGTAGATTCATAAAATTGTAGAATGATGATATTCTCATCGACTGTCCCAGAATGTTAAAATTCTAGGCTCATTAAGTCCTAGGTTTAATGCAGATAATTTTAAAATCCTAGAATTTTGATCTAGAGAAATCTAGAACAGTACAATCTTGGATTCATGACATTCTAGAACTTGAGCCTCATAGAATTCTAGAATTTGTAGATTCCTAAGGGGTTAGAAACCTAGAGTCCTGGGCATTCTAATAGAATCCTAAAGTTTACCTGAGGCAGAAATCCTGTCTGTGTATCTCTGGAAAGGGGCTGTCTACCCTGTTCTTCCCTCCAGGAATGAAGAGCAGGTGTTGCTAAGGATGCTATGTGGGAATTTCCCATCATGCAATGCTCCATAATAGGGCCTCTTTCAGCTCAAGGTCTGTACACCAGTCTAGGAGAGCAAAGTTGAGATTTCAGCCCCAAAGATGAAGAAGGAGAAAAGAGATATGGAGGTAGAAGGAATTGAGAGGCAAGGATGAATTTGGGTGAGGGGAAAGGCTAATTTCCCAGACACAGAGCCCCGGCACAGAGATAGAAATAACTTCACACTCCTCAAACTCGGAGTTCTCAGACATTAGCCTGGTCCCTCACGTGAGAGGTCAGAGGTTGGGGGTTGGACATGTAGACCACCAGAAAGTCCCCAGCTGTCCAGGACACAAACCCAGAGTAGAAGATGTAAACTAAAACTGTAGGAAGAAGACATGGGATCAAACCTCAGAAGGAAATGCATTGAGGGGTTAGCGATATGGCAGTCAGGAAAAGCCTGAGGCCACAGATGACCCTAAAGTTGGGGATTTTCCATACCCCATCAACCGGCCACTCCCCACAGAACCACCGGGGGTGGGGCTGTTTTTGTGTTGTAGGTGGAGTCCCTACATGCCTACACGGTGCCAGGGAACCCAGATCACCAGCAAGGCTGCAGGTGGGGCAATGAAGAAGGTGCCTCAGTTGGCATGGACCTAGGAAATGGTGTGAGCTTTTGAGGAAGAACTATAAAAGCAGAGGCAGACAAAGGAATGGAGTGGGGATCAGTAGCCCAGAGAGGGTGTATGCGTTGCCTAAAACCACATAGCACTCTTGGGTCACACGTATGATGGGGACCCAGAGAGGATATGTAGCTTGTGGAGAGTCACACAACACCTGAGGTCTGTCCCAGCAGGTATCTGTGGGTCCGCCTGGGGGAGCACCACCTCCAGAAAAAGGAGGGCCCAGAGCAGCTGTTTCGGGTCACAGACTTCTTCCCCCACCCTGGGTTTGAGAAGAACTGTATCACCCAAGACTACAAGGATGATGTCATGCTGATCCGTCTGCCCAGGAAGGCACACCTGGGACCTGCCGTGCAGCCCCTCAACATCAGCCAAACCTGCGTCTCCCCTGGCACCCAGTGCCTCATCTCAGGCTGGGGGGCTGTGTCCAGCCCCAGAGGTACAGCCTTGACCATGACACACTCCCTTATGTCTTACGCTGAGGGTCTAAATCCCTCCTCTTTGTCTCTGCCTTTTCATGTCTACCCTCTATCTATTGATCTATCTCTCCACCCATATATTCCATCAAATCTAAGATGCTAGCCACACTAATAAGAGAAAGATGCAAATTGACTGTACCTCTGCGACACCCACCAGCCAATCAGGAGTGAGTATGCAAATTAACCCAACAAAGATGGTGGGTTAATTTGCATACCCAGGTGCAGATTGAAGACTGAAGGCTCTGGCCTGAGCGAAGACTGAAGACGACTGAAGACTGAAGATGACTGAAGACTGAAGACTGAAGATGCTTGGCTTCTCTGCTGCAGCCAGAGCAAAGGCCTGGGTCCCAGGTGCTGGAGGAAAACCGGTGCTGGCAGCCAGGGGAAGGAAGGCCTATTGCACGAATCTTCATGCAACGGGCCTCTAGTAAATTATAAGGTGCATCATTACTTCACTGAGAATGGGGGAGGAGGGCCCCACTGACCCTGGTGAGATCACACTTACTGGAAGATGCCTCCTGATTTCAGGGTGTTTAAATGTGAAAAAATACATGTATCTTAGACTCCAAAGAAGGCCTTCTATTCTCAGAGTCAGAAAGGAAATCAAAGATCTATTAGCCAAATTTGGCTTCCCACATTAGTGCTGGTTTTCCAAGTGTCTTGAAAAATCATGTCGGAATTTGTTGCTGCCAACATCTGAAACCTGGCAGATTCTACAGAAAAGCTGAGTTTCTGGATTCACTTGGAAAGAACGGGCAATGCTGGACCCGCATTTCCCAAAGATCGACCATTGTTGGATAGAGAGAGTGGAGGTGGCCCCTGCGTACCGAACCACAATGGTGCCTGGCACCCCACTTCTATTTACCCACCAAGCCCCTGGATGCATCTGAGTTTGCACCCATGCATTATATATATTGATATATGTGTGTTTATATTCATATCTGTCTCTATGTGCTGTAACTCCCTCTACCTCTACCTAGTATCTCTAAATCTTTTTCTCTCTCTGTACCAATGACCCTCTCCCTATAAATGCCTCCTCCCCTTTAACTCCAGGCCTTCTCACTGGATATCCGTGGGCCCGTTTCTATTTCTGCATGGCCTCCTCTGAGAATTTTTTAAAAATCTATTTTATTGATTTTTATAGAGAGGAAGGGAGAGGGATAGAGAGTTAGAAACATTGATGAGAGGGAAATATCCAACAGCTGCCTCCTGCACATCCCCCAGTGGGAATGTGTCCACAACCAAGGTACATGCCCTTGACCCGAATAGAACCTGGGAGCCTGGAGTCTGCAGGCTGACGCTCTATCCACTGAGCCAAACCAGTTAGGGCTGAGAATTTTTTTTCCCCTTAAAAGGTCTTTAGCTCCTGCCACAGTCTCTGTTTTTCTCTGTGTCAATAATAGACGCGTCTCTTCTTGTCTCTTGCCTCTCTGTGTGTTTCTCTTTTCCTCTTCATATATGTCTGTTTCTGTTTCAGGCTATGATTCTGTCTCTTTGTGACTGTCTCTCGTTTCTTGGAGAAGCCAATGCTGTGGCTCCATGGATCCTCCTTAAGAAAGGGGTTGTGTGTGCTGCCCTAGCCGGTTTGGCTCAGTGGATAGAGCCTCTGCCTGCAGACTGAAAGGTCCCGTGTTCGATTCTGGTCAAGGGCACATGCCCGGGTTGTAGCTCGATCCCTAGTAGTGGGTGTGCAGGAGGCGGCCGATCAGTGATTCTCTCTCCTCATTGATGTCTCTATCTCGCCCCCTCTCCCTTCCTTCTGAAATCAATAAAAAAAATTTTTTTCTTTTTAAAAGAAAGGGGTTGTGTGTGCTGAGTGAGATGAGTAAAGTTGTTGATTCTCTGTGACCTCCTTCCCCAACAGTGCATTTCCCAGTCACACTGCAGTGTGCCAACATCAGCATCATGGAGCCCAGACTCTGCCGCTGGGCATATCCAGGCCAGATCTTCAAGCGCATGCTCTGTGCCGGCCTGTGGGAGGGGGGCCGCGGCTCCTGCCTGGTGAGATCTACTCTGGGGAGGAGGTGGAGGATGGGGGTCCTGCTAAGACACTGGGTCCTGGGAGAGGATGGGGCCAGCACCAGGATTTCAGGATCTAAAACAGGAGGGAACTGGGGGTGGGGGGTGGGGGTTTGGTTTCTAAGTCCTGGGGAAGGAGGGTGCTAGGGGCCCAGAATGCTAGGTCCAAGGGAAGGGTGAAGGCTGTGAGCTTTTACTCCTGGGTCTGAGGGAGGAGGGCCTGGAGAGCTGGATGTCCGGGTGTCAGGGGGGTAGAAACTGGGGGTCTGTGTGATGGCATACTAGTAATGAGACTGGCCTAACAGTTCTTCTGCTCTTCTCCCGCGCACAGGGCGACTCTGGGGGCCCGCTGGTTTGCCATGGGACTCTGGCTGGTGTGGTGTCTGGGGGCTCCGAGCCCTGCTCCCAACCACAGCACCCCGCCGTCTACAGTAGCGTTTGCCACTACGTGAAATGGATCAGAAAGACGATGAAGGAATACTGAGCCCTCGTGCCTAGGATGACCAGAGGCGGAGGGGGCACAGGGTAGGGGGCGCCAGCTGCCCTCAGCTGTCCTGGAGAAGCCTTCTGGTTACTTAGGCTCCGCCCCCTCGGGAATGGGTCTGAAAGACACTTCTATGCTGGGCGCAGTCTCTAAGACTTCAGCAAGAACTGACACCACCCTGTAGAACAGCATCACCTGGTGGCTCCGCCCCAGGCCAGCCATCCACCAAAAAGCTCCCCCGCTCGAAACTTTGCTCAATGAGAGGTCTTCACTGGACTCCAGCCCATGTGGCCCCGCCTCTTTCATCAGAGGTCCCGCCCCCATGACGCCAGGAGTGCTATAGCTTTCCCCCATTGGCGAGCAGGAAGGGCCTGGCCCCGTCCCTCACAGCCCTGCTTTAGGCATGTCCTGAGTTTGAATCCTGCCCTGGACCATCTGGGAGAAGTTGAGGGGAGGATATGGATTTCTTCAGATCCAATGGATGGTTTTGCAATAAATGCATGGAGGAGCCCTTTCTGCTTTCTGCTTGGGTTGTGGGATGGAGGAAGGGCAACGAGAGGGTGTTGGAGGGCCCATAGGGAACTGTCACCAGAGGAGGTCAATGGGGGAGGAGGGGAGGTGGGGAACATCTGTCTTACTGTCAGTAAGAATCCTATATAATAAAAGCCTAATATGCTAAGTGTCTGACCATTCCTCGGTTCGACCAGTTGCTATGACATGCACTGACCACCAGGGGGAAGACGCTCAGACTGGTAGGTTAGCGTGCTGCTGGGGTCCAGCTGATGGGGACGAGCAAGACAGGCCAAACACACTCTGGAGCCCTCTCACAGTCCTTCCCCGGCCCCCGTCGTGCACCGGTGGGGTCCTTTGGCCTGGCCTGCTCCCTCTCGCAATCCAGGACCCCTTGTGTGTGTGTGTGGGGGGGATCCAGAGAGCTGGTTTTGGCCCGATTTCCACAAGCCAGGCCGAGGGACCCCACCAGTGCACAACGGTGCACCGGACCTCTAGTAATAAATGAATTTCCCTTGAGCCCTCAGTCGGTCCTGCCTGAAGTCTGTCCCCAGCAGCCCTATTGCAGCAAGCCTCGTGGGTTCTGTCAGGCGGGTCCCGTCGCCCCCAGGAGAAGGGGAAGCCAGGTCACGGTGCCTCCCAAACCTGCCTGCCCAGGCCAGACTTCTCAGGGCACAGCGGGCAGGGCTGATCCACCCTCAGGTTCCTGACCGAGAAGACTTGTTTTTCTTCTATTCGGGGTTATCGGCAGCAGCGGCAGCAGCAGCCCCCCTCCTCCCTCAGTCCCAAAGTCCAGGCCCCAAGCCCTCTCATCCCTTGTATGCAGGAGTCCAGACATCCTCCGCCTCCTCATTCAGACCCAGGAGTCCAGGCCCCCAGCCCCAGCCTCTTCCAGACCCAGACAGATGTCTGAGCCCCCAGTCCTTTCTGTGTCAGACCCAGGCGTCACAGCACTGAGCTCCTCTCCCTTGCTTCTGAACCCCGAGAATCCAGCCCCTCCTCCCTTCAGCCCCTCAGCCCCTCCTCACTCCAGCCCAGGGGTGCTCTGCCAGCTCAGGGCGGGAGGAGGCGGAGCAGGAGGCGGGGATTCCCAGTTAAAAGGCTCCAGATCCCCGAACCAGGCAGAGAGCTGAGCTACTGGGGCCTCTTCCTCTGGGTCAGAATCAGTAGGTGACCCCGCCCCCTGGCCTCTGTAAATTCTCAGAGGCTGGCATCTGGACCCTCCTGCAATCCCAGGGCTTTAACCTGAGATCCCGTTTTCCTTCCGGACCCGGGAATCTGAGCCCCAGACTCCTCTTCCCTAAGATTCAGGAGGGGTCCAGGATACTAACTCCCTTCTCCTTGGGAATGTAAAATTCCAGACACCCTCCCCTCCTCTCTCCTCAGATTCAGGAATCTGGGGCCCCACCCCCTTCTAACTCAGCCCCCTTCCTCCAACTGGGACCCAGAAGATGCCCTGTTCCTCTCCACTCCCAATCCCAAGATCCTACTAGGATTTCAGGCTCCCCCCTCCTGCTCCTCTCTCAGCCCCATACTCTCCCTCCCCCAGGCCTCAGCATGGGATGCCCACCGCCCACCGCCTGCTGCCTCCACGTGCGCCTTGATGTTCCTGCTCTCGCTGCTGGAAGTCTGTGCAGGTGAGGCGGGCCGGATGGCACCCGTAGTGAGTGTGAGCCTGTGTGCACACCGTGGTGGCTGTGTGGGTGCCTGTGGTGGTGAGAAGGCTAAAAGGCTAATTCCAATGTAACCCTGATGTTTCGGGGGGGGTGGGGGGCGTCTAGCAATCTGAATCTGTGCCCGTAACCTAATGTATATTCTTGATAACCTATAATTAAGTCACTGCCCCTTTCCCACAATCTGGTCTTGCAAGACCTCTTACCTAAATGCTCACATGTCACAGAGGCCATAAACCAGGAACCCCCGGAGGGGCTTATCAGCACTGGCACCAGTCTGGGCCCTTAGATATGATCTCAAGACCCGCATCCCAAAGGTCTGGAAGTCCCATCCCACATTTGGGGACAAAGGAACCAAAGGGGTATAAAGGGAGGGCTTCCACCATATTGGTTTGCTCAGACTCTGGAGGCGTCGCCTCTGAGACCGCCAGCGCGATAAAGCTGTGTAACGCCATTTCTCTGAGTGTCGCCTGGGTGTCTTCCGTCTTCTGCAACAGTGGGGTGAGGGATGTGTGAAGTGTGTGATCGTCCGTGGGGGCTTCTGGGGCTGGCTTTGGTGTGGGCGGGTGGAGGCATGGCTCTGGTGACAGCAGGTAGGAGCGTGTTAGGGGATGCTACAAATTTGCATGAGCACACCAAGCTGGCGGGGCCGCACGTTGAGGGGTGCAGATACACACGGGAGTGTAGGAGCATGTGGACGCATGTGGGAGCATGTGGAAGTGTGCTGGAGCATGTGACTCTGTGTGATGACTCGTGGGCTTCGATCGTTATCGTGGTAATTAGTGAGTTAACTTTATTTTTTGATGTTTTTTTAAATTTTATTTATTTATTTATTTTTATTGATTTCAAGAGAGGAAGGGAGAGAGAGAGGAAAGCATCAATGATGAGAGAGAATTGGCTGCCTCCTCCACGCCCCCTACTGGGGATTGAGCCTGCAATCGGGCATGTGCCCTTGACCGGAATGGAACCTGGAACCCTTCAGTCAACAGGACAAGGCTCTATCCACTGAGCCAAACCAGTGAGGGCTAGCTAGTTAATATTAACAAAGAAAGCAAAAGGAATTCAGACGCTGTAAGCATGGTCACCTGGGGAGCTTCCCCGGGGAGCGACAGCTTCAACAGTATTGTTCCTCCAAGGGGATTCACACCCCACCGACACCTCCCCCCCCCCGCACCCCGCTTCGTCCTGCAGTTGGGGGAAGAAGGACAAGTTAGACCAGTGAAGTCAGGATGGCATATGGGAGGCGCGTGCCTGTCAGCCTAACCTGGGAAATGATGGATTGTCTAGGGGGTGGGCCCCCTCAGAAGCTCCTGGAATCTTGGAACGTTAATAGGTTAGTTTGAAGACACTGCTGGTTCCAATCCCCAGACAAAGAGTTCCTTCTCTCCTGCTCTCTTTAGCTCCGTGACCCCACTGGCACCTGCAGGCACGCCCTTCTCTCTGCAGAGCCCTGTGGCCCTCACACGCAGGATGCTGGCCTGGACGGGACACGAACACGGAGCAGAAACATGGGCAGTGGCCTTTATCCTGGCCCTGCTGAAGACGTGGCTGGACGTGCTCCATGGTGGGATGGAGGGAAATGGGACATCGGAAAAGCAGGGTTTATTTCCACACCCACAACCTTCACTCTCCTCCTGTGCCGGTCTCAGGAAACGTTTCCTTGAGACATAACAAGACCTCCACTTCCACCAGTAACACCATGAGTGTCCGTGTGATTCCATGCAGCAGCATGTGCAAGCCGGGAGCCCCACACGGGAGGGTGTATGGACACGTGAGGAGGCGGGCAGAGAACCTGGGTGTGTCCCTTTGAACCCACAGCGGGTTTCCTGCCCATCTCCTCCCTCATCCCCCCTACGCTGCCCTGGGGGTGGCGGTCCACCCCTCTCCCTCCTGCTGCAGGACACTGGAGGCCACAGGACAGCAAGGTGCTGGGGGCCAGGAGTTCAAGGCCCATTCGCAGCCTTGGCAGGGGGCTTGGCTCCAGGGCATTCAGCTGTTATGTCCGGGTGTCTTCACAGATGTCACAACTGGGTCCTCACAAAAGCCCGCTGTAAAAAACAACTGTGAGCAGCCCTGGCTGGTGTGGCTGGGGTGGTTGAGCGTGGGGCCACGCACCAAAAGGTCACCAGTTCAATTCCAGTCAGGACGCAGGTCCCGGGGTTGGGCTGCATCCCCAGCAGGGGGCGTGCAGGAGGCAGCTGATGGATGTTTCTCTCTCTCTCCCTCTCCTTTGCTCTCTCTCTAAAATCAACAAAAACATGTGTTTAAAAACCCGAGTGGATGCATGGCCTGAGGTGGGTGTGGCCTGAGGAAAGAGGGGGCTGGAGTTTCACATCAGGGAAGAGAAACTGGGGGCCGAGTCTCTAACAGAGGATGTTTGAGAGAAGAGGGAGCTGGGGGCCTGGGTCTGAGAAGCTGAGGAGCCCCAACTTCTGGGTCTGAGAAGTCTGGGGGCCCAGGAAAGGGAAGGAGGGGCTGGGGCCTGGGATGGGAACAGTCTAGGTGTCTGGACTCCTGGGTCTGAGGGAGGAGGGGCTGGACTCCTGGACCTCTGGATCTGAGGGAGGAGGGGCTGGGGGTTGGACTCCTGGGTCTGAGGGAGGAGGGGCTGGGGCCTGGGTTGGGAACAGTCTGAGTGTCTGGACTCCTGAGTCTGTGGGAGGAGGCCTGGGGCCTGGGGCTTGGGATGGGAACAGTCTGGGTATCTGGACTTCTGGGTCTGAGGGAGGAGGGGCTGGACTCCTGGGTCTGCGGGAGGAGGGCTGGGGCCTGGGGCCTGGGATGGGAACAGTCTGGGTGTCTGGACTCCTGGGTCTGTGGGAGGAGGGCTGGGGCCTGGGGCCTGGGATGGGAACAGTCTGGGTATCTGGACTCCTGGGTCTGAGGGAGGAGGGGCTGGGGGCTGGACTCCTGGGTCTGAGGGAGGAGGGGCTGGGGGCTGGACTCCTGGGTCTGAGGGAGGAGGGCTGGGGCCTGGGATGGGAACAGTCTGGGTGTCTGGACTCCTGGGTTCTGGAGCACTGGAGCTGGACCCGGGAGAACCCGGTGTTTTCTCACGTCAGTGAAGTACAACAAGGGCCTGAGCTGCTCCAGGGTCACCATCCTGAGCCCCAGGGAGTGTGAGGTCTTCTACCCGGGCGTCGTCACCAACAACATGATGTGCGTGGGACTGGACCAGGGCCAGGACCCCTGCCAGGTAGGGCCTCTGACTGAGGGGAGTGAGCCGAGGGAGGTGATGGGGGAGCAGAGGGTCCACCCTGGTCCCCAACCCCCCAGCCACCCCAGCCACACATCATCCCTACACCCAATACACTCCCACCCCCACCTCAGCTTCATCCCTGTCAACAGAACTTGGTTCAAACCTATATACAAATTTTATGAGTTTATTTTGGTCAAAAATTTGAAGACATGCCAGGAGGCGAGACCGCCACGGATTGAGAAAAAACAACAACGAACTGTCTGCCTTTGTAATGATAATATCTAGTTTCCAATAAGCTTATCTAAATAACCTATTAACGAGTTAAATGCCGCGCACCCAACACGGAAACCATCCCCCCACGCCACGATAATTTGAATTTAATTTTAAAAAATCAAATTTGCAATGAATATTATAAAAATAAATATATTACTCACAATACGGGTGTTCTTGAATATTTTTCCACTGAAAATTCTCACGGAAAAAAAATGATTTTAAAGCATCTACAGATGCTTGAGGCATACAAGGGGTTAAAATACAAATTCTGAGAAACAAAACTTATCTAAGCCAATCAGTTTAACTCAAGTCACTTGTGGTTTACTGAATCTGTAAATTTTCTTGTATGCCTGTCTCCATTAAAATAACTCTCTGAAGCCCACCTGTCGTGGCTCCGTGGTTGAGCATCGACCTATGATCCAGGAGGTCACAGGTCAATTCCTGGGGTCAGGGCACATGCCTGGGTGGCGGGCTCGATCCTCAGTGCAAGGCGTGC
This sequence comes from Corynorhinus townsendii, assembly GCA_026230045.1. NCBI lineage: Eukaryota > Metazoa > Chordata > Mammalia > Chiroptera > Vespertilionidae > Corynorhinus > Corynorhinus townsendii. The sequence continues at coordinate 47,781,883 of JAPDVU010000011.1, read as the reverse complement.
AGGAGGCAGTTGACAATGATTCGCTCTCATCATTGATGTTTCTCTCCCTTCCGCTCTGAAATCAATAAAAATATTTTCCCGAAGTCTCTTAAAATGTCCATATGTTTGCTAAGAAATCACGAAATATGTTTGCCAGCCTAGGGAATACTAGTGACTCACCTTTACTAGTAATTTTTCTCCCTTCTCGCTCTATGGAAGCCCTGGCTGGACATTCTCCAGGACTGGTTTAAGGGACATGGGACTTTGGCTATCACTCCTTATCCCGAGCGAGTCGTAGAAGGCTCTGAAGACATCGCAAATCTTCCCACCCATGTAGTCCTCCAATAATACTGTGTTCTGCAAACAGCTCCTGGTGACAACATGTGTGCCTCTGTGTCCTGGGGAGAAAAGCACAGGGTAGCCCCCCATCCTACCCCCTCACACACACCAGAGCTGATGGGAACAGCACACGGCCCACCCCCCTGGGAAGTTCCTTGAAGCACCCCTGAACCACTTCCTCCTTCCCTCCCACAGTTTCCCATGTCTGGGCCCACCCAACACCAGTTGGTCCTGTACAGCAGGAGCTGGGCTATTCTGAGTCATCTGGTACCATCTGGCCTTGCTGGGGCCACTGGAACCCAAGAGACCTCACCCTGTCTCCGTCCCAGCCTCCAAGGCCAGAGGAACTCTCCTCACCTCTGTGGTTACATTCCCGCAAAGAAGCCCACTGACATTTAGGGGAAATGGTTCTGTTTGCTTGTGAAATCCAATGGCATGCCTTCACCAACCAAGAGCTGCAATCGCAAGCTCGCCACGTCTCCATTCTCACCCCTCATCCAACGCCCATAACCCAAGTCCAGCTCCATCATCCAGACCCCTAACCCACAATGGCTTTGAGATTGTGCTTGAAAAACATGGGAAGAAGGGCTCATTTCCTCTCTCGGAAACTGTCTCGGGGTAAATATTCCTGTGCCACGAGTGGGACTGGGGAGGTGGGGGGCGGGGGCGGGGGATGATACTGAGTCCAGGCAAAGCTAACAAATGTTCTCGCATCTCCACTTAGCCTGGCGTTTGGAGCAGAAACATCAGCTGACCCCATGCACAACAGGACTTTTCCACCCAGCACAGGCGGTCCTTGTGTCCCCATCCAAACTCCAATTTGTTGAGCATTTATTGGGTGGCAGGCCAGGGGCTGGGCTGGGAACATGGCAGTGACCACACGGTCTCTGGCCCCACAGACAACTGGTGCACAGCCCCTTGCACGGACTCTTCCCCTGCTCTCATGAGCACACCCAGGAAATTATAATGAAGCATCAGCTGCGTTTGTTATGGGAGGATCAGAAGCAAAGTGGGTGGGGACTTGAAAACTTGATTCATTTTTAAAGGCAATTCACCAGTTTCTTTAGTCATGTCTCAAGAGTTTATGGAACCCTGTCCCACATCGGTTCCTAGGGATGACTGGGCCCTACCCTCAAGGAGCTGCTACTCAGGTCAGGGAGACAGGCAAATCTTACATTCTTGGCATGCAGGTACCCTCCTTAGAGAGGCCCTCTAGGATTGCCCTGGCGAAACGGGTTCCCCCCAAGTCACCAATCTATTGCTTTGTTTATTTATTTATTTTTTGGAGCACTTGTCATAGCAGAAACTATCTCATTTATTTGTTTACTCCCTAATGATCTGTCCCCTTCCTCCTCCCACCCAGTCCATGAGGGCAGGGAGTCTGACTTATTCACTGTTTTCTAAGCACCTAGTACAGTACCTGGTACACAGAAGCCACTCAATACATTTTTTAAAAATATGTTTTTATTGATTTTAGAGAGGAAAGAAGAGAGAGAGAGAGAGAGAGAGAGAGAAACATCAAGGATGAGAGAGCAACATTGTTAGGCTGCCTCCTGCACACCCTGCACTAGGCATCGAGCCTGCAACCTGGGCATGTGACCTGACCGGAATTGAACCATGACCTCCTGGTTCATAGGTCGATGCTCAACCACTGAGCGACAATGACCAGGCAATACACTGTTGAAATAAAGAAATAATAACATAAATCGACCAATGCTGTAAGAGAAAAAGGTACAGTGTGCCCCAAGGAAGGGCCAAGATCTCTTCTGTTTTTTAAAAAAATGTGTTGTTATTGATTTCAGAGAGGAAGGGAGAAGGAGAGACTGATAGAAACATCAATGATGAGAATCATTAATTGGCTGCCTCTTGTCCACCCACTAATGGGGATCAAGCCTGCTACCTGGGCATGTGCCCCAACCAGGAATCAAACCATGACCTTCTGGTTCATAGGTCAACGCTCAATCACTGAGCAACATCGGCCAGGCAATGACTCATATATATGTATACTAGAGGCCAGATGCATGAAATTCATGCAAGAGTAGGCCTTCCTTCCCCCGGCTGCCAGCACCTGCTTCCCTCTGGCATCCAGGACCCTGGTTTCCCTCGCAGCCCCGGCTTTGTTGGGAAAGTCATCCAGAAGGACGTCCAGTCTAATTAGCATATTATGCTTTTATTATTATAGATAATTGATTTCAGAGAGGAAGGGAGAGGGAGAGAGAGATAGAAATATCAATGATGGGAATCATTGATCAGCTGCTTCCCGCACATCTCCTACTGGGGATGGAGTCCACAACCTGGGCCTGTGCCCTGACCAGGAATTGAACCATGACCTCCTGGTTCCTAGGTTGATGCTCAACCGCTGAACCATGCTGGCCAGGTGGCAAGGTTTCTTCTTAGAGGAGTCAGGGATGTCTTCTCAGATGAGGAGGCATTGCATGGGTTGTTGTTTTCTTTGCTCCTCACTCTAGGGTATGTTTTTACTGATTTTAGAGAGAGAGGAAGGGAGAGAAACATTGATGTGAGAGAGAAACATCAATTAGTTGCCTCCTCTAAATGCCCCGACCTGGGATTGAACTCAAAACCCAACCATGTGTCTAGACTGGGAATGGAACAGGCAACCTTTTGCTGTATGGGATGAAGCGGCTAGGGTTGCATGGGGCTTTAAAGGATAAGGAGGAGTTCACCAGTTCTAGAAGGAAATGTATTCCTATCACTTATTGTGTGACGCTGACCACATTTCTTGATGGCTCTACCTTAATTCCCATCCCCACTTCCTGTGAAATTGAGATGAAAAAGACTCTTGTGAGAAGTAAATGAGATACTAGTATACATGCAATGCTTACCTAACTGCCAGGTACAGAGGAAACAGTCCATAAAGGCAGCTGCCAAGACGTTCTTAAAGCAGTTAGTATGACACTTAGCACGTAGTGGGTATTCAGTCCTTGGTCTCCAGACTTGCTGGTCTGGAGAGGGAGTTAAGACAACTGTAGTCCTGGGAGCAGGGCAGGGCTCTGTAGGAGACGGACAGACTTAGGTGTGTGATACTCACAATGTCAGACACTGTCCTCACACGTGTGAATCAATCCCCCTACGACCTCGGCGGACAGAGGTCCAGGGACCTGCTCAAGTTCACACACCTAATGATTGACAGCACTGAGATTCGGATCCAGGTGGTCCAGGTTCAGAATTCATGCTCCAGACGGCTATGTCCTTGTGAGGATACATTCAAAGGGAGCCCAGACCCTGCTTGTCAATCAGCCTCGTGGCAAGGGGAAGAGATGGTGCGTGCTCAGGGGAGGAAAAGATGGACCCTGCCTGTGAGGCGGGAGTTCAGGATCTGAAGAAGGAGCCGATGCACAAATAAACACACTAGACAAGAAATATGAATTTAGAAGGCATGGGGGTGGGGGCACGTGGAGACCTCTCTCTTGGAGAGGCACACTGAAACCTGGCCTTATCTGTTTTTTATTCAATTTTAGATACACATCTTGCCCTCAGTAAAGCACAGCAAACAGGTAGCAGACAGACTGTCTATACGGTCAATAAAGATCAGTAAGACTCAGTAAACATTTACTTTGAGGCTATTAGGTCTGGAAATTGCTTCGAGCCGCTGCTATCTCAACAGAACAATGGTGCTTGGTGTTAGCCTTGCTAACACCCAAGGTCCATTAGCCTTCTGCGTTCCTTGATGCACTCTCGTGATAGTATGGGCAGTGGGTGGCTTCACGCATGCCTGGAGAAATCACAGAAGACTCCCTGAAGGAGGTGGTATTTAGGTTGGGTCTTGAAGGATGAGTAGGAGTTCACTAGGAAAAGAAGGATATTGAGAAAGACATTCACTCATTCAATTAACGTACCCTGAAACCTCCCAGGAACCGAGCCTGAACTGGGTGATTCTGGGGAATCAGAGATGAATCAGATCTGGGCTTGGCCCTTCCTGGGCTGCCCATCAGATGATGAAGGAGAGGAAGAGAGGCAGCAAGAATGGGGTGATGGGAAGGACAACAGAGGGGAGGATATGGGTGAGAAAAACAACAAGAGAATGTTCTCTGCACTTAGCCAGGATCTGGTGACAATAAGAGAAAGGGAAAGTGCTAATTCCAGGCAGGGGGGCCACCCGGGGCCTTGTGGTGTGAGGCTGTGAGGAAGGGAGTAGGTTATGGCAAGTGTGTGTCAATCCAGCTGGGACCATATTTCTCAAACAGCTTTGTGGTCTCTGCTTCTTTCAGTCTGAGTCAGAGTCTCTCTCTCTCTGGATCTTTCTGTGTCTCTATCTCCCTCCCCTATGATTTCTTTCTCTGTCCCCACTTCAGACACATCCCGTCTCCTGTGTGGCTTCTTGCCTCTGAGTCCTGGTTCCTCTCCCACCTGCAGCCTGATTTCCGTGCAGTGTTCCTGGTCATTGGTCATTCAAGACTCCAGAGCCTGCCTTAGGGATCTTCCTCCTCACCCTCTTCCTCCTTCAGGCCACTGACTATCCTGCATGCAGGTCCTGTACCTGGAGGTCATGGGGAACGAGGGCTCCCCCTCGTGGGAGACGCCCAGGAGGATTCTATGTCCTAGGCCCCCTTCCCCATGTAGTCAAGCCCCGACCCAGCAGGCAGGCAGCTCTTTCTAACAGGGGATCCCCCTGCCCGGCCTCCTTCTCAAGGCATCCAGTCCAGGCCTCAGGGCTTCCTCCTCCCCCAGTGACATTTCCCAACCCCAATTAATCACAGGGTGGCCCCAGGGAGGAGGAAGGCGATGGCATGGCTTACCATAAAGAAGCAGGGACACCAGAGCCAGACACCAGGACCCACGCACCCAGAGGTCATGAAGCTGGGATTTGTCTGTGCTCTGCTTTCTCTCCTGGCAGGTGAGCCTCCTGCCATCCACCCTGTCTATCCCGCTGACCCTCTAGGGCCCCAGCAGCCTCTCCACGTTGCCCTGCACACCCCCAGCCTCCTGTGCCTGCCCTCTAGGCGTCTCTGCATCTCTCCCCAGCCCTTCCATCCTGCTCTTCACTGACCCCTCTGCCTCCCACCTGCCCGCAGGGAACAGCTGGGCAGACACCAGAGCCATTGGGGCTCAGGAATGCCACCCCAACTCGCAGCCCTGGCAGGCAGGCCTTTTCTTCTTCACTCACCTATTCTGCGGGGCGACCCTCATCAGTGACCGCTGGCTGCTCACAGCTGCCCACTGCTACAAGCCGTGAGTGACCTCTCTGGGGAGGAGGCTATGCGTGAGGAAAGAGTGAGGTGGACAAAGCCTCCGACAGAGGAGGGAGGGAGCGGTGGGCAAGAAGGGCTGAGCCTCTTTCTCTCTTCTCAGAAGTTCAACTCGGAATTACAAAGTTGTCAACATTTCCTCCTTCTAGAGTTTTAAGTAATCTGCTTCTAAGAGGCTAAGATTGGAAATTTACACTCTTTGAATCTTCGACTCTGGCCCAGGGTAATCCAGAACCGTAGACTCCTAAAATCTTGGATCCATGGGATTCTACACGAGCCTCAGAGAATTCTAGAATCTTAGAAGTCTAGAACAGCGCTGCCAATGAAACATAACACTAGCCATTTAAATTTAACATTTCTAGTGGGAACGTTGCAAAAGTAAAAGAAAAACAAGATTTCATTTTAATAATGGATTTAACTTTAAATATTATTTTAACATGTAATCAATGTTTAAATGTCTCAAAAAATGTCATCATTTATCCTTTTTTGTGTGTAAGCCTTTGAAACCGGACATGGATTTTACATGTATGACACATCTAAATCGGAACTAGTTGTACTGGATAGAGCAATAGTAAAATCTTAGATTAAAATCTTATTCTGTCTGGATTCATCAAATATAGATGCTCATAGTCCTAGAAAACTGTGATTTGTAACATTCAGAATCTTGAACTAAGAAAGTTCTAGAAGGTTCTATTCATAAACATCTAGAATTTGTTGGATTTAATATAGCAGAATGCTATGATTCCAGATTCTTAAAATCCCCACACTTTTCATTCAGATAATTCTAGGGTCTCTAACTATTTGAACCCTAGATATTCAAATTTCCAAAACTACAGCTTCATAGAATTCTGGAATGATAACAATCTTGTGTGATCGCTTCAAAATATTAGAATTTGAGGCTTGTCATGTCCTAGATTTAATTCTGATAATTTTTAAAACCTAGAATATTTGATCTAGAGAAATCTAGAACAGTACAATTTGGGATTCATGACATTCTAGAACTTGAGCCTCAGAGAAATCCAGAATTTCTGGATTCCTAGTATGTTAGAATCCTTGAGTCCTACAGTTTTCGATTCTGAGAATTCTAATAGAATCACATAGACTCTACCTGGGGCAGAAATCCTGTTTGTATATCTCTGGAATGGAGCTGTCCACTCTGTTCTGATGTTCTTCAGGAATGAAGCACAGGTGTTGTTTACAGGATGCTATGTGGGAATTTCCCATCATGCATTGCTCCATGATGGGGCTTCTTTCAATCAAGGTCTGTACACCAGGCTAGAGTTCAGCTCCAAGCGTAGAGAAGAAGACGCAAAGAGCGATGGAGGTGAAAGGGATTAAGGGGCAAGCATGAGTTTGAGTGGGGAAAGGGCTAGTTGTGGAGGCAATACAGTGACAGAGAGACACAGAGACAGAGATAACCTCACACTCCTCAAACCCAGAGTTCTCAGTGACTAGCCTGGTTCCTCCTGTGATAGGTCAGAGGTTGTGCAATGAGATGGATAGGTAGCCCCTCCAGAAAGTCCTCAGCTGACCAGGCCATGCACCCAGAGCAGAACAAGTAAACTAGAAGCGCAGTGAGAAGGCTTGAGGTTACACCTCAGGGGGAAATGGATTTGAGGGTCAGTGATATGGCAAATAGGAAAAGCCCGAGGCCACAGATTACTCCAAAGTTGGGGATTTTCCATATCCTATCAACTTCCTGCAAACACACTGGAAGGCACAAACAGCCACTCCTCACAGAAGCCACCAAACCTGCGGGGGCAGGGGTGGGGCTGTTTCTGGGTTGTAGGCGGAGCCCCCATGTGCTTACCTAGTTCCAGGGGACATAGGTCACCAGCAAGGCACCAGGTGGGGCAATGAAGAAGGTGGATCCATTGGTGTGGACCTTGGAAAGGGTGTGAGCTTTGGAGGAGAGTTACATATGCACAGACAGACAAAGGGATCGAGTGGGGAACAGAGGCTCAGAGAGGGTGTGTGCCTTGCTTAAAGTCACACAGCACTCTTGGGTCACACATATGATGGGAACCCAGAGAGGATATATAGCTTGTCGAGAGTCACGTAACACCATGGTGGACACGCATTTTCACCCCTGAGGTCTGTCCCAGCAGGTATCTGTGGGTTCGCCTCGGGGAGCACCACCTCTGGAAATGGGAGGGCCCAGAGCAGCTGTTCCGGGTCACGGACTTCTTCCCTCACCCTGGGTTCAACCAGGATCTTCAAGCCCAAGACCATAATAACGACATCATGCTGATCCGTCTGCCCAGGAAGGCACACCTGGGACCTGCTGTGCAGCCCCTCAACATCAGCCAGACCTGCGTCTCCCCTGGCACCCAGTGCCTCATCTCAGGCTGGGGGGCTGTGTCCAGCCCCATAGGTACAGCCTTGACCATGACACACTCCCTCACGCTGAGGGTCTAAATCCCTCCTCTTTCTCTGTCTCTGCCTTTTCATGTCTACCCTCTATCTACTGATCTATCTATCTCTCCACTCATGTTCCAGCAAATCTAAGATGCTATAAATTATAAGGTGCATCATTATTTCACCTCATATTATTTATTATCATACTAGAGGCTCGAAGCATGAAGATTCATGCAAGAATAGGCCTTCCTTCCCTGGGCTGCCAGCACCCAGGACCCAGGCCTTCGCTCTGGTTGCCGCCTTCCACCTTTGCTCCAGCCTGGAGCCACCTTCTGCCTTCATGCACTGCCTAGAGGCCCGGAGCGGCCCGGCCGCTGCCATATTTGTCACATCAATTTGCATATTCCCTCCTTATTGGCTGTGGGCACCTCCATCTTTGTTGCAAAGTGATGGTCAATTTGCATATTCTGTCTTTAATAGGTAGGATTATTGAGAATGGGGGGTGTCCCACTGACCCTTGTGAGATATCATTTACTGGAAGACACCTCCTGATTTCAGGGTGTTTAAATGTGAAAAAAATACATGTATCTTAGAATCCAAATAAGGCCTTCTAGTCTCAGAGTCAGAAATCAAAGACCTATTAGCCAAATTTGGCTTCCCACATTAGAGCTGGTTTTCCAAGTGTCTTGAAAAATCATGTCTGAATTTGTTGCTGCCAACATCTAAAACCTGGGAGATTCTATACAACAGTCAAGGTTCTTACTCACATTTCCACAAGAGCTACCAATATTGGATAGGGTGCAGGTGGCCCCCTGCTGGCCAAACCACAACAGTTTCCACCCCACTCCTGTTTACCCACCAAGCCCCTGGACGCATATGAGTTTGCATCCACATCTATAGTTTTTGCACATTATATACATGGGCATATGCATATTTATATCCATGTCTATTTCTATATGCAGTAATGCCCTCTTTCACTACCTCGTATCTCTTACATGTTTATCTCTGTCAGTATCAATGACCATCTCCCTATAAATGTCTCCTCCCCTTTACCTCACAGCCTTCTCACCGGATATGTCTGGGCCCATTTCTATTACTCCATGGCCTCCTCTGAGAATTTCTTTCCCCTTAAGAGGTTTCTAGCTCCTGGCTTGGTCTCTATGTTTTCTATGTAAATTATATTCTTGTCTCTTGCCTCTCTGTGTCTTTTTTTCTTCTCTGCATCTTTCTGTTTCTCTTTCTCCCTTTCTCCTTCTTCATATACATCTATTTCCCTTCTATACTATGATTCTGTCTTTTTGTCACTGTCTTTGTTTCTATCTTGCAGAATCTTACCCTGTGATTCTAAGGATCCTCCTTAAGAAATGGAGGGTGAGGGGGAGAGTCCAGCTGGTGCTTTAGTAGTTGAGCATCGACCTATGAACTAGGAGGTCACGGTTGGATTCCTGGTCAGGGCACATGCCCAGGTTGCAGGCTCAATCCTCAGTACGGGGGTGTGCAGGAGGCAGCCAGTCAATAATTCTCATCATTGATGTTTCTAACTCTTCCTCTCTGAAATCAGTAAGAAAAATATATGTTTTAAAGAAAGAAATGGGCAGGGAGGATGCTGAGTGAGATGGCTAAAGCTGCTGTTCCTCTGTGACCTCCTTCCCCAACAGTGGAGTACCCACTCACGCTGCAGTGTGCCAACATCAGCATCCTGGAGCCCAGACTCTGCCGGCGGGCATATCCAGGCCAGATCTCCAAGCGCATGCTCTGTGCCGGCCTGTGGGAGGGGGGCCGCGGCTCCTGCCAGGTGAGATCTATTCTGGGGAGGAGGTGGAGGATGGGGGTCCTGCTAAGACACTGGGTCCTGGGAGAGGATGGGGCCAGTACCAGGATTTCAGGATCTAAACAGGAGGGAACTGGGGGTGGGGGGTGGGGGTTTGGTTTCTAAGTCCTGGGGAAGGAGGGTGCTAGGGGCCCAGAATGCTAGGTCCAAGGGAGGGGTGAAGGCTGTGAGCTTTTACTCCTGGGTCTGAGGGAGGAGGGCCTGGAGAGCTGGATGTCTGGGTGTTAGGGGAGTAGAAACTGGGGGTCTGTGTGATGGCATACTAGTAATGAGACTGGCCTAACAGTTCTTCTGCTCTTCTCCCGCGCACAGGGCGACTCTGGGGGCCCGCTGGTTTGCCATGGGACTCTGGCTGGTGTGGTGTCTGGGGGTTCGGAGCCCTGCTCCCGACCACGGCACCCCGCCGTCTATAGTAGCGTTTGCCACTACGTGAAATGGATCAGAAAGACGATGAAGGAATACTGAGCCCTCATGCCTAACATGACCAGAGGAGGAGGGGGCGCAGGATAAGGGGGTCCCAGACTCAGGGGTCTCCACCCGTGCCCTCAGCTGGAGAAGCTTTCTGGTTACTTAGGCTCCGCCCCCTCGGGATGGAGCAGGAAGACACGTCTATCCTCCTGGTTCCAGCTCTAAGACTTCAGCAAGAACTACCACCTCGTGGAACAGCATCACCTGGTGGCTCAACCCCAGGCTGGCAATCCACCCAATAGCTCCGCCCTCGAAACTTTGCCCAATGAGAGGTCTCCGCTGGATTCCAGCCAGTGTGGCCCCGCCTCCTTTGTCAGAGTCCCCGCCCCCCGTCACGTCAGGGTTGCTAGTGCTTTCCCCCATTGGCGAGCAGGAAGAGTCTGGCCCCGCCCCTCGCGGCCCTGCTTTAGGTGTGTCCTGGGTTTGAATCCTGCCCTGGACTATCTGGGAGAAGTTGAGGGGAGGGTCTGGATTTCTTCAGATCCAATGGATGGTTTTGCAATAAATGCATGGAGGAGCCCTTTCTGCTTTCTGCTTGGGTCGTGGGATGGAGGAAGGGCAACGGATGGGCGGTGGAGGGCCGATAGGGAACGTCACCGCGTTAAAATTTCCCCTGAGCCCTCAGTCGGTCCTGCCTTAGGTCTGTCCCCATCAACCCTATTGCAGCAAGCCTCCTGGGTTCTGTCAGGCTGGTCCGGTCGCCCCCAGGGGAAGGGGAAACCAGGTCACGGTGCCTCCCAAACCTGCCTGCCCAGATCCCGCCTCTCAGGGGACAGAGGGCGGGGCCGACACGCCCTCAGGTGTCCTAACCAAGAAGACTCGCCTTTCTTCTATTGGGGGTTACTGGCAGCAGCCCCCCCCCCTGTCCTCCGTCAGTCCCAAAGCCCGGGCCCCAAGCCCTCTCATCCTTGTATGCAGGAGTCCAGACATCCTCCCCCTTCTCATTCAGACCCAGGAAGCTAAGTCCCCAGCCCCCTTCTCTTCTCAGGCCCAGGATTCAACGGCCCCCCGCCCCGGCCTCTTCCAGACCCAGACAGATGTCTGAGCCTCCAGTCCTTTCTGTATCAGACCCAGGCGTCACAGCACTGAGCTCCTCTCCCTTGCTTCTGAACCCCGAGAATCTAGCCCTTCCTCCCTCGAGAATTTCCCTTCAGTCCCTCAGCCCCTCAGCCCCTCCTCACTCCAGCCCAGGGGTGCTCTGCCAGCTCAGGGCGGGAGGAGGCGGAGCAGGAGGCGGGGATTCCCAGTTAAAAGGCTCCAGATCCCCGAACCAGGCAGAGAGCTGAGCTACTGGGGCCTCTTCCTCTGGGTCAGAATCAGTAGGTGACCCCGCCCCCTGGCCTCTGTAACTTCTCAGAGGCTGGCATCTGGACCCTCCTGCAATCCCAGGGCTTTAACCTGAGATCCCGTTTTCCTTCCGGACCCGGGAATCTGAGCCCCAGCCTCCTCTTCCCAGAGATTAGGAGGGGTCCAGGATACTAAGCAGGGTTCCCTTCTCCCTGGGAGAACCTAAAAATCCAGACCCCCAGCTCCCTCTCTGCTCAGATTCAGAAATCTGGGGCCCCACCCGCTTCTAACTAAGACCCAGGAATCTGGGTCCCAGCCCCTTCCTCCCGCAGGACCCAGAAGAACAGCTCTGGATGCTCTGCTCCCCTCGACCCCCAATCCCACGACCCTACTAGGATTTCAGGCTCCGCCCTCCTCCTCTCTCAGCCCGTGCTCTCCCTCCCCCAGGCCTCAGCATGGGACGCCCACCGCCTGCTGCCGCCATGTGCACCTGGATGTTCTTGGTCTTGCTGCTGGAAGTCTGTGCAGGTGAGGCGGGCCGGACGGCACCGGTGGTGAGTGTGAGCCTGTGTGCACACCGTGGTGGTGGTGTGGGTGCATGTGGTGGGGTGAGGGAGGTATGAAATGTGTGATCACATGTGGGGGCTTCTGGGGCTGGCTTTGGTGTGGGCAGGTGGAGGCATGGCTCTGGTGACAGCAGGTAGAAGTGTGTCAGGTGATGCTGCAAATTCACATGAGCACACCAAGCTTGCGGGCCGCTTGCCGAAGGGAGAAGACACACATGGGAGTGTAGGAGCATGTGGAAGCATGCTTGGGTGTGTGACTCTGTGTGATGGATGACTCATGGAGTTCAGCGGGTGTACGTGTGAATGTGTGTGGCGGCATGTGCAAGCCAGGAGCCCCACACATGAGGGTGTGTGGACACATGAGGGAGGCAGGCAGGGAACTTGGGGCGTGTCCCTTTGAATCCACTCTCCTGCTGTCCTCCCACATCCCCTCCTTCTACAGGACACTGGAGGGCACAGGAGAGCAAGGTGCTGGGGGGCCAGCCGTGCAAGTCCAATTCGCAGCCTTGGCAGACAGCCTTGTTCCAGGGGGACCAGCTGCTATGCGGGGGTGTCCTCATTGATTACAACTGGGTCCTTACGGCAGCCCATTGTAAAAAACCGTGAGTGGATACCTGGGGCAGAGGTGGGCTAGGCCTGGTGGAAGAGGGGGCTGGGTTTTACCTTGGGAAAGAGAGAGCTGGGTCCCAGGCCTCTAAAAGAGAGAGAGGTCTGAGAGAAGAGGGATCTGGGAGCCTGGACTCCTGGGTCTGAGGGGACTGTAATGAGGGGGCTGCATCCCATCATTCCAGGAGGTACACCGTCCGCTTGGGAGAGCACAGCCTGAAGAATAAGAGTGGGTCGGGGCAGGAAAGGGCTGTGGCCCAGTCCATCCCACATCCCTGCTTCAGTGGCGACAGTGAGGACCACAACCACGACTTGATGCTCCTTCGACTACGTGACCCAGCATCCAGAGGGTCCACCGTGAAGCCCATCAACCTGACAGATCACTGCCCTCGAGTTGGCCAGAAGTGCACCATCTCAGGCTGGGGCACTGTTACCAGCCCCCAAGGTAGTTGGAATGAAGGAGGACCTGGTTTTCCCAGTGGACCCCAAGCCATTGGCCAAACTTTACCCCTGAAAGGAGATACGGAAGGGACTGTGACTATGGGGTTGCAATTCACACGTGGCCCATGTTAGGAACACTGAAGGCCAGAATATTAATAGGACTGGTGGGAGAAAGAAAGCAAAGCAACACATTGTTAAGCAGGGCTCAGAAATACGGATGGATGGATGGGTGGATGGATGGGTGGATGGGTGGATGGGTGGATGGGTGAATGAATCCCTCCTTTATGGCGGAGAGTAACGTGTTATGAGAGCTTTGTCGGATGGGATTTTATATAACCTCTTTCATAGACCTGGGATACAAAGGATTTGCAGTGGCCCAAGAAAGCAGATTTCTCAGCCCCTTTTCCCTCTTGAATCCAAGAATACTGGCCCAGGCTCTCAGCCTCACTTTCCTCATTTGCAAAATGAGGAAAACTAATGGATAGACTTTTAAGCTCCCTAAGGGCTCATGTTATATCTATTCTTTTTTTTCCATTGGGCATTCCTGGTTCTCAGGGTGCTCACTATGTATTTGTTGGATGATCATGTGGATGAGTTAAAGAAGGAATAAATGAATCCATCCCTCCTTTCCAAAAGCTGTTGTGAAGAGTAAATGAGATGTGAGCATATAGCTTCTGGCTGGTAGAGGTGCCCACATTTCCCCACTCAACTCTGCTGCTCAAAGGCTAATAAGAAGGATGAATTCCACTTACAGTCATTAAAATTCAAACACTTCCTTGTGAGGATCTGACAGGCCCCACATGCTGTACGGATTAAGTCCCTGTCCTTATAGAGTTGCATGCCAGGTGGGGGGAAATAGACAATAAGCATATAACATGAAATATGAGAGAGAGTTGTGGGTTATATAATGAAATACCCTGGATGGTAAGAGGATCAGGAGTGATAGAAGTGTGGTGTTTTAATTAAGATGGTCAGAGAAGGCTTCGAGGAGGAGGGGGTGATGATTAGAAGAAGTAGAATTCAGCTGAGATTGAGAACCTGGTGGCCTGGGGGTGGGAAGACTGGAGGAAGTGGGACAGATATGTCACAAGAGGGCACCTCCAAATCCTCCAGTCTCCTGACTCTTAACTTGAAAATGACGCAAGGCAAGAAAGAAAAGCTAGGGCCATGGCTCTGTTTAAGGTGGTAAGAAATGATGAGCCATGAGGAATGTGCCAGGAACTACCCCCCACCCCCCGCCCCCCGCCCCCAGTGCAGCTGTGGATGCAGAGAGGAAAGATTAGATCCAGACAGGGATGGAGGGCAAGGGTTGCTCTCTCTGGGAACTTACACCCTGTACTCCCTCAGAGAACTTTCCGGATGCCCTCAACTGCGCAGAAGTCCAAATCATGTCCCAGAAGCAGTGTGAAGACGCCTACCCTGGGAAAGTCACCGAGGCAATGACCTGTGCAAGTGACAGCAGTGGGGCTGACACATGCCAGGTGAGTGACTTCCTAATCAGCCAATCAAAATCCCTTCTGAATTAACCAACCTGAAACCCCTTTCTTCCCTCTCCCTTCCCCCCTGCCCCTGGTAGAGGCTGGAGGCACCGCAGTGGGGTGACCCCACAGGGTTAGCACTCAGAGAAGTTCCCATCTCTATGAAGTGGGAAGAAGATTCAGAGAAGGCCACACTCTCCCTGCAGGTCCCACAGTGCAGGGATCAGAAGCATTGAATAATCGCTGTCGTTTTTATGGAAACCTCTGTCGGCGGGATGAGGTTCAGGGAGGGGAGAGTTAAAGGGGGTGGGAGGAATGTCCAACTGCCTAAGCCGGCAGGTGGACATCCCCCGAGAGGTCCCAGACTGCAAGAGGATGTTTCCATGAAGAAGAGAGTCGGAGGCTACAGGGCACACAGGCTTCTGTTCCCTTTCTGTGTGTTCGTTCGTGACGTTTCTGCGGACTCTGCCATCCACCGGCTAGTCAGCCACTTAGATTTGGCACCTGACTCAGTTTCCCAGCACAGCTGCCTGCTCCTATGATTGGTTTCTTGGGGGAGCCATGCTCTCTTCTCCGTTGTCCAGGGAATGGTGCCATGGATTACAGTGCTCCTTCAAAGACACCCCATCCCCAAGATGACAAATCTTGGGATTTGCCATAGATATAACTCTCTCTTTTCCATTGGCTGCAACTCCAGTCTTCAGGGCTCTTCCTGGCTTTGTCACCTGCATGGAAAACCTGCCCCCTTTGCCAATGATTGGACCCTGAAAACGATGCTCCACTGCATTCTTCCCCATTGGTCAGGAACACAGTCATTCCATCAGTGATCCTGCCCTAAAATCAGTTTCTCTGGATGGTTCCTAGAGATGATGGTTTCTCCCCACAGAGATGCCTACAATTATTGGCATAGGTGGACACACACACACACACACACACACGTGTGTGTGTGTGTGTGTGTGTGTGTGTGTGTGTGTGTACACAAGAACCTTGCTCTTTCTCCTGTTTGGTAACTGGATTCAATGATCTGTTCACCAAAAGCCAGGAATGGAGACCACATCAGCTCAGTCCCTGATGTTTTCTCTTTAGATTGGAACCTTCAGAGCACTCTCTTCTCTCATGGCCAGGGTTTCCCTCACCGCCCTTAGACAATTTGTCTGGTCCCTTGTACATGGAAGACCCCACCTCACTCTCTTAACCTTTCGCTCATCCTAGCCTGCCGGGGCTGACCAGCAGACTGTGAGCGATGGGTGAATGATTACTCTGACACACATTTCTGTGAAAGAGAGGGCTAAGGCACTGCCTGGCTAAAGGAACCAGACAGCCCCGTTTGCCTGCCTCCTTAGGCTTTTATTGTAGCAACAGCTTGAACTAAAATTAACCTCTAGATACTATTAGCAGGGTAAGTATCCTTGAGGAAACACATGTATCTGTAGTGTCTTTAAAACAAGGATGTTTTGAAGTCTAAACATAAAGATTCCAGTAAAACACCCAGGGGCTCAGACTTGTTTGGAAAAGTCAAGGCAGGGTCTACCACCTTCAGCAAAGTTCCCCTAGACTCTAGGGCCTAGAAGTATCCAACCTTTCAGAGAATCCTCCTCACAGACTTTCCAACCAAGGCCCATGCTTCCTTACATCAGCCAACGGTTGGAACCAGGGGGCAATGCTCTTGTCACCAGTGGCTGGGGGGGTCAATCATTTGCCAGAGCTGGTGCCAAATGCTGGGTATAGCTGGGTATCTTAGGTGAAACTCTCCCCCTAACTCCCCTCCAGGGCGATTCCGGGGGCCCACTGGTGTGTGATGGAGTTCTCCAAGGGATCACATCCTGGGGATCGGACCCCTGTGGGCAGCCCCAGAGGCCTGGTGTCTACACCAACCTCTGTCGCTACCTTGACTGGATCAAGAAGACCATGGGCAGCAAGACCTCAGCCTAGGACAAGCTTTGGATCCCCCTCAATAAACCAAAATCCATGGCCTGGCTCTTTGCCTGTCTTGCGTTGGCCCTGCTGGGAGTGTGGAGGGACAGGAGCTGTTCCCTATGGGAAGCTAGACAGGAGGTCTAGAGAGACCAGGACCCCATGGCAACTCTGGCCACCACCACTGTCTGAAGGGACCCCTTTTTCCTGGAAAGACTTGGAGGAAGGGGAGGTTAATCTCAGGGGACAGAAGACATGTAAGAATTATTTTTTAATATAATTCTTTATTGTTGAAAGTATTACATGTGTCCCCTTTTCCCCGCCATTACCCTTTCCAGCCCGTCACCGCACCCCCCCCCCCGCCCCGCCCCAGTCCCTCACCACCCCACTATCTGTGGCCATGGGCCATGCATATATGCATGCAAGGTTCTTGGTTGATTACTTCCCAGCCACCCACCCTCCCCCGCCTTCCCTCTGAGATTCCGCACTCTGTTCCATACTTCCATGTCTCTGGATCTACTCCATTCATCAGTTTACTTTATTACTTAAATTCCACATATGAGTGAGATCATGTGATCCTTGCTTTCTCTGACAAAGACATGTAAGAATTTTCTAATATCCAATGGCATGGCCTGTCAAAGACAGACTTGAAAGGGTTTATGCTTCCTTTTCCTGAGCAGCTAATGTGTTTTTACCTGTTGAGGAGAGATATGCAAAGTAGGGTGCAGGAAGTATGTTGACAGCTTAAACATGCACTCATGAACACCCATAAAGCACCACCCAGGTGAACAAATAGGACATTGCAGCCCTCAGATGTCTGAGAGACTGATTCCTGCCCCCCCCCCCCCCCCAATCCTGCCCCGGAGAAATAGCATTCTTTCTTACAGCTTAGAGCTGCCAGGAGGTAACTGCTGTGGCAGAAGGAAGTGAGGCACATCATTGCTGGTGTCCAAGTTGAAGTGTGGAGAAGAGGACATTTGGGGCAGTTCTTGGGAAAGATGTGTGTGGAGTGGGCAGTTGTTGTGAGGATATAAATAAATTGCAACCAGGTGGAGACTGGCTCCCCTCTGCAACTCTCTCCTGGCTCTTCCAGGATGTTCTATGACTTTCTTGCTAACAACCATCTAATTCCTCTATTTGATGTTGCAAATTCCTTCTCTACTGCTTCTGCATTTTCAAGTGTCTACACCCTCATGCCTTTTTCCATTTCTCTCTCATTTTATAACTTTTTGACTTCACCTTCAACCATCAATGGCTCTATTCTCCCAGGATTTTTTAAATTTTATTTATTTATTTATTTATTCGTTCATTCATTCATTCATTCATAGAAAGAGAGAGAGAAACATCAGTCCATTGTTCCACTATTTGTGCATTCATTGGTTGGTTGTATGTGTCCTGAGCGGGGATTGAACCTGCAACCTTAGCATATAGGGAGAATGCTCTAACCAACTGAGCTAACCCACCAGGACTCCCAGGATTTCTCAGGTTATATTTTCATGAAAGAAAATCCAACTGGTCCAGCTCAACTTTTCTCCTTGAGCTACATCATAGGTCACTGAAATGGCCAATGGTTTGACTGCATTCTGGTCAAGTGACCAAACCTATCCAATCACCACTGGGTATTTGGAGTCATGCTCTATGAGACATGTGGATGGAGCGGTTTCCCCCAAGGGTTGTGAGATGTCTTGTATGCATCAGTCTCCCTGAACCTTCATGAAAGTCCCTTCATACCAGAAATCCAGAGGAAATCTTTCATGCCCAACACTAAATCCCTGGTGCCAAGGATGAGTATTGGGGGGGGGGGGGTGTGCTACCTGTGCTGTGCCAGCACAGCCAAGGGTTTAGTGAGCCTGAGGAGGGGTGGTGAAGGATTATAGAAAAGACAGACAAAGCGAATGTAGCTGGGGCTTGGTGGATCTCCTGTGCCTGGATGAGGACACAGAGAAGGATCCAGCCAGCAAGCTGAGGCTTTATTTTATAGTCAGAGAAAAACAAGGTAGTGGTCAACATAGTTATAATGTTCTTGTGAGTTCCACTTGTTTTGGCAGCACTTGCTGCACCTCCCACAGCCATTAGCTACCCAGGAAGGATCTAGGGGGCGGCCATAAGGTCAACCTTAATCATGCTAAGAGGGCTCTGCCCTCTAAGCTGGGACTTGTTCATGGCTCTGCCACAGGTCAATCGGAGGCTTAACTCTAGAGCCGTTCCCTGCAGCTACCCAAGGGTCATCTCAACATGAAGAATAGCCCAGATTTGGAAGCAGCCCAAGTGTCCATCAGTAAATGAGTGGATAAAAAAGCTGTGGTACATTTACACAACAGAATACTGCTCAGCCCTAAGAAAGAAAGAAATCTTACCCTTTTCTGCAGCATGGATGGACCCAGAGAGTGTTATGCTAAGTAAAATAAGCCAAAGAAAGACAAGTACCATATGATTTTACTTATATGTGGAATCTAATGAACAAGATAAATGAACATAGTGGGGGCAGACTCATGGATACAGAGAACAGACTGACAATTGTTGGAGGGGAGGAGATTGGGGGCTGGTTGAGAAGGGTGAAGGAATTAAGCAAGGGATCAAAAAAAAAAAAAAAAAAAAGAAAGAAAGACTCATGGATACAGACAACAGTATGGTGCCTACCAGAGAGAAGGGGTTGGGGGAGGTAGAAGAAGATAAAAGGGGGTGGGGGTAAATGGTGATGGAAGGAGACTTGGCTTGGGGTGATAAACCCGCAATACCATATATAGATGAAGTATTGTAGAATTGTGTACCTGAAACCTATATAATTTCATTAACTTATGTTACCCCATAAATTCAATAAAATTTTTTAAAATTGTCACATAATGTTTATGGTGGAAATTTTCAAACCTATATAAAATAGGGAGTATAATATAATGAACCCTCATCTACCACCATCTAACTTAACAATGAACAGTGCAAAACCAAGTCTTTCATTCTCCCACACACTTCCCTAATGCTCAAGTATTTTGAAGCAGATCTTAGCCATCACTTCCTTCTTAACTATTTCATTATGTATTGCATAACGAAACAGACTACAGCTTGTGGGCCAATTCCCATAGGCTAAAAAGAGACCTGTATGACAAAAATGTGTAGCAAACATTATCATTATATTTTGAATAATGTCAATTAAAAATGTGGGGGTGAGGGACAGGAAGAGATTAACCAAATAATTTCTATACATACATATATGCATAGACCATGGGCACAGATAATAGTATGGTGAGGGCCTGGGGAGGGGCAAGGGCTGAGTGGAGGGGGGCAAAGGAGGGAGAATAGGGATATTTGTAATACCATCAACAATACAAAAACTTATATACAGCACCAATAAAGCTTTTCCACTTTAAAAAAGTGTGGACATTTATTTTCTCCCTTAGGATGTAAGTACCTACATAATATCCTTGATTTTGTATCTTGATCCATAAAAACGAAAATGTTTACTATCTGACCTTCTATGGAAAACATTTACCAACCTCTGCTCTAAAAGACAAATTTTAAAAAGCATAATGAAGTTACATTAGCGCACCTTCCAGAGTTAAGAATAATTCCTTCATATCCCCCCAACATCTAGGTAATATTTCAATGTCCCCAGTGGAACGTCAACCAGAGGAGACTTGATGATTGGTTTCTGGCATTAAGTAGGCGGGTGGTTGGGGTAAAAGAGGTGAAGGGGCTTGTCCAAGGTCAACCAAATATTCAGGAATGGAATTGTGGACTGTGGAGTCTGGCAGAGGATCAGAGGGCAAAACAGAGACAAACCCTGGAAGGACCCACATAGACAAGGGGCTTATTTCCGCCTTAGTCAGGGCCTATGGGATACACGTGTCAGAGCCTCAGTTCAAACTGGCTTGTGCATAAGCAGGTTGTGAACATGGCTCATTATGACAGAGGAAGTGACATGGGTACAAGAATCCAAAGTTGTAGAAATGGTGACTTAAGCCAACCAGCTCTCTCTCTCTCTCTTTTTTTTTTATCCTCTGGGACACTCTTTCTCTCTCACTCTGCCCACCTCTCTCTGCCTCTGTTTCTCTCTCCCATATTTCTCAGCTGTTCCTCATCTCTTGTATCTCTCCTCCTCTGGTGTATCTCATTCTAGCCCCTGCAGACCTGGGGGAAACACAGCAGCTACAGACAGACCCAGTTAAGCAAACCCAGCAAAAACAAAGACCTCCTATTCTGACATCATGATATTCATCCCAGGGAAGACTTATCAATGCTCTCGCTCTAGCTCTCCCTCTTCTCTTAGTGTCCTGCCTCTGTCACTCTCTACTTTCTCCCTCTCTACCTGTTTCCCGCCCCAACATTTCTGCTTCTCTGTCTCCCTCCTCCTTCCCTTTCTTTTCTCCATTCTCTCTCTCTCTCTCTCTCTCTCTCTCTCTCTCTCTCTCTCTCTCTCTCTCTCTCTCTCTTTCTCCCCCTCCCTCTTTGTATCCTCACACTCTTTGCTCACATCTGCACTCTCAGCTTTCAGGGGCGGGGAGGTGGGGATATGTGTGTTAGGGAGAGGGGCGATGAGACAGGGCTGTATGTCCTCAAGAATGAGGAGGTGTTCCCCATGTCCCCCAGTGAGAGAAGATTAATGAATGTGCAAGATGTGCAGGGACACAGCCCCACAATCAGGGAGTCACGACTTGGTTTAACACACTCTTCTTGTTGTTTTTGAAATTCACAGTATTTGAACACAAGGATTCACATTTTAATTTTACACTGGACCTGGGAATTACGTCATTGGTCCTGCGCCTGGCCCCATCCCTGGGTAAGGGCATGCATTAATTTTCAGGAAATAATGTTTCTTTTCCCATGGCTTGTCAAAGGGTAACTGGAAAATAAATGAAGCTCTGACTTCTGGGAAGCCCCTCCCCTTCCCTGTGATTGGTCCCATTGGCTGGGGCTCAAGCCAATGTCTTTGGACTGTCCTCTGCAAGATCGCATTAATTTCTGCTCTCCCAATTGGTTCACAGAGACAACAAGTCTCTTCCCATTGGACAGGGTGGAAGGCTGTGGTCTGTCAGGACAAAAACTTGATAACCACGGGGAGTATGAGACCTTAGTGCTGGTTGGTTGCTCTGAGGCCAAAACTAATCTGCTCTCGAAGACTCAGGGGGACCACTGAGGTACAGAGGCTCCCAGCAAGTCAAGGAATCCTCAGTACATTTTTCTTAAGACCCACCCACCCATGGGCCCAATGATCTGCACCCGTATATGCAAGTGCCGAGAAAGGGCATATAAAACCATGGGAAATAATTCCTAATATCTCCCTACTCCCACCTCTCCAACCCTACAACCCGAACTGGAAACCCACAGAAATAAAAGCATCCATGCCCTAGGGTCATATTTTACTTTACAATTTTTCAACGTCCTAGGAAAACCTTAGCAATATGCCAGGTGTGTCAACCAGTCAAATGAGCAAAAATCTAAAACCAAAACAAGAAACACACACACCTCAGTGCTGGTGAAGTTGCAAGGAGGCTAACAGTGTCCACCACGGGGACTGCGCACTGGAGCAATTTTTATGGCTGCTGTGCGAACAAGGTGAATCAAGAGCTTTCGTCAACGTGTTTGGCCCAACCATCTAGCAACCCGAAATGCAAGGTTTGAATTCATCACAACATTATCTGTCAGCGCAAAACAGTGGAAACACTGAGCACATCCCAAATTAGTGGGTTGTTTATGTAAACATAAACTAATGTAGGGCAAGGATCTGAAAGAAACTGTTCAGGGTAATAATTATGCAGAATTGTCAGTGTCACGCAACAATGCGTATGCTCTTTGATATTACATGAAAAAAGAAACAAACAAACAAAAAGTCTATGCATGTGATCCTCACCATGTAAAATGAAATAGTCACAGAACAAAGAGCGTGTACCAAACTTCACGTGGACATAGTCATGGGTGCCTCCTTCCTTCCGTTTCTCTTTCTGCGCCCGTGCACTTTTATAACCTGAAAAACAGAGATGGGAACCTCTGAGGAGCTAACGCTGGGGGGAGGAGACCTCAACAGGGGGAGACGGGAAGTGAAAACCTGTCTGATTTTGTTGTTGTTAATCCACACTCAAGGGTATTTTTTCCATGGAGGGAGGGAGGGAGGGAGGGAGGGAAGGAGGGAGGAAAGGAGGGAGACATAGATGTGAGACACATCCATTAGCTGCCTCCCACATGCCCTATGGGTGCCAGGGATGGAACCTGTACCCCAGGTATGTTCCCTTGACTGGGAATGAAACCCATGATCCTTAGGTGCATGGGCCAATGCTCTAACCACTGAACACACCGACCAGGGAGAAAATGTATCTTATTTTGAACCCTAACCCCACCTCCTGCCCCCACAGATACAGTGGAATGTTTCTCTACATTTCCCATGTTTCATTTTTTTCCATCCATAAAATGAGGGAGGGCGGGAGGGAGGGAGAGAGAGAGAGAGAAAGGAAAAGAGAAGAGAAGAGAAAGAGAGAAATGTCTAGTTCATCAGGGTGTAAAGGGATGTGAAAGAGGTTCTGAGCATTTCACAGATGACTACGAGAGAGGGAAGCAGTTTCCGGAAAGATAGTTCTGACAGGTAAACGGGACCTGGAGTCCCACATGGACCTGCCACAAGTGAGCTTCCTACATCTGGGGCGCAAGAGAAAGATAGGATGAGAACCCCTGTAGGTGGGCTCCTGCTTTCAAACAATGCAGGAAGGTGCCTCTAGAAGGGAGGAGGGAGGAGTCCCTTGTGACTCAGAGCTTGGGAAGGTCCGGAGACTCCTGGTATCCTGGCCTCCCTGGGCAACCACACCTCACACTGGGTCTTCTCCAGGTTAGGACTCACTGCTCCCACCCATCCTACCAGTTTCTCTCCCAGAATTCCACTCTGGCCAATCTCCTCCAGATCCTTCCTCTCCTCATCTCATTTTCCTCTTCAGTCTCCCTCCCCAGCCCTCTCCCCATCTTTCCCGGAATTGCAGAATTTTGTAGCCACCAATACCCTTCACAGAGAAAACCAAGACCCTTCCTCCCATAAGGTATGAACGCCTCATCCATTTGGGGCTAGGGTTCAAGGTCTGGAGAAGGGGCTGCGCACAAATGGATGCACTAGACAAGAAATAAATTTAGAAGGCATGGGGAGCCAGGCAGTTAACTTCCCTCTAGCGGAGAAGCTTTCTGAATCCTCGGACCCATTAGCTTTTATTTACTAGAATACACATTTGCCCTTTAGCAAAGCAAAGAGGCATATCAAAGGTAAAGTTTGGTAAACAGTAAAAGGATTATCAGGTTAGGGGATTGCCTTCAGCCATTCAGCCAACAGCAATATTATGCTGATTTTCAGCCCTTACTGAATATTAAAGTCCATTAGCCTTCCAGCAGACTTCTCACATAATTATGCTAGCTACTTGTTGGTCTTAGCCTCCAGCACCAAGGCTCCCAGCCCCATTCTCCCTCAGACCCAAAAGTCCAGGCCCCTGTATCTGTGTAAAGTTGAAGGAATGTCTGGGGTTTGGGGACACCCATCCCCACAGAGCTCCATCACCTTCTCCTCTCTCCCCCATGGCACTCCAAATCAAAATTCAATCTAAAAATTTAAAAAGTAACAAAACATGGTGGTTTTGCACCAACTCTGTCTGGAGCCGCCTGGCCCTGCCTCTCAGCTCCTTTATACAAGTCCGGAGGTGGAATTCTTTGCCAATGACTTGTGATAGCCCTCTTTGTTGAATTTTTTTTAAAAAGTGGGGAAATCTGTAGGATTGGATACAAAGGGCAATGGAGAGGTACATGTTTCTTTTACAGGTAATGCAAGATAGTTAACCTCTCACATAAATATTTTACCGAGGTTCTGCAGGTAAAAGATAATGATGAGGAATGTTAGGGTCATCTCCTCCCAGTATCAGGGTATATTATCTCTGGAATTTTGGAAAGATTATGCTGGCATTGAAAGTTGTTCTTTTCCCAGATACACAAACACAGTGAACAGAATTTGCTCAAGGTAAAGGTTAACGTACCATATAGGCCCTTAGGACGTGACGTCCTGCAATAACCTATTCTGTGTGGTTACTTTCAGTTAGTGAGTTTGTCAGACTTGCCAGGGAGTTATATTCTTGCTCATATTTCTTCTAATCATATCTCCCTCTTGAGTCTCTCCTAGCGCCACACTCTACCCTTCCCCATATTGCAGAAATTCTGCAGGCACTGGTTCACTGCACACAGGAGGTGAAGACCCCCCCCCCCCTTGAACAAAGTATAGAAGACAAGTCTCCCAGACACCCCTCTCTCAGACCCAAACGTCCACACCGGTCCTGCTTAGGACCCACAGTCAAGGGACCAGCTCCCTCCTAATTCTGGACCCCAAAGTCTACACCACCATGAAGGTCCTCCCTTTGAGACCTTGGAGTCCAGGTAGCCCCTCATATTCTTCTTCACAGTGGAGAACTTGGGGGTCATTTCAGAGAGGCAATGTGACTCACCAGAAAGCAGTGCAGCCAGGATTCAGGTCCCTGCCTGTCTGGCTCTCATTTCTCAGAAAACTCAGAGAGGCTGTGAAAAGCCACTCAGGGCATCATGGGCTATACTGAGGACCAGGTTATATGTTGTGACTTTGCCAGTGACACCCACTTTTCCAACGTCAATGCTGAAGCTGACATTGTCCTCAATGACCATTCATCAAGCTCACTTCCTGGTGTGAAAATGAACTTGGCCACAGAAATGGAGAGATGGACCGTATGGTCCATGTGGCCTCCAAACAGTGAGAGCCTCCCCAGACCAGCAGCCCTATGAGAGGAGGAAAGGCCTTCAGCTACTGGGGAGTCCTTGTCCCAAATTGATTCCCAACACACTGAAAATTTCCTGACACCCACAGGGTACAGCCCTGACACCCTGTAGAAGTAGGGGTGTGGCCCAGGGAGCCCTACCTTGTCATACATAATAAACCTCACTGGCCCTAGCTTGGTTGGCTCAGTGAATAGAGCTTCTGACTGTGGACTTAATGGTACCAGGTTCGATTCCAGTCAAGAGCACATGCCTGGGTTGCAGGCTTGATTCCCAGCAGAGGGCCTGCAGGAGGCAGCCAATCAATAATTCGCTCTCGTCATTGATGTTTCTATCTCCCTCCCACTTTTTTCCTCTCTGAAAACAATAAAAATATATTTTTAAAAATAAATAAAAAATAAAATTCACTGTATCCAGTCCCCTCTACCCCCCAAAAAACTGTTGTGAAGATTAATTGAGATGTGAACATATAATATAACTTCTGGCTTATAAAGGTGCCAGATAAATGTTTCCCCCCTCATTGCTATAGCTCACAGGCTAAAAAGAAAGTTAAATTCACTTTCAGCCCTTAATTCAACTCTTACTCATGACGATCTGACAGACTCCAGGTGCTGTACTGTATGAGTCTCTATCTCTATGCAGTCGCATGCTACGTGGGGGAAATAGACAATGAACAAATGCCTCATTGTCTAAAACAAAACATGATAGAGAGTTAAGTGCTGTAAGGAAATATCGGTGATGGTAAGAAGAGCTACGCCTGGAGACAGGGAACGTTTTGTTGGATAATTTGGATTCCACATGGACATTCAGCTCGGAATTAGATCTGAATTGATGGTTTGGGATCCAATTCTAGACTTGCAATGAAAGCTGAACATGACGTGGAGGTCTTACGAAAAAGACTTCGGCAGTGGGAGCAACAGCACAGAACCTTTAAACCAGAAAGGAAACCTGCAGATGACGTCAGAGGAAGGGGCTCCACAGAGCATTAATTCACCAGCTCAGCAACCTCATTAAAGACACTGCCTACCCCCATGACTTTCTCTCCGTTTGTCCATCCTCAGGGCTATGGCTTTCTCCCCCGGCCACTTCCCTCCCCAGTTCCAGGAGAGCTGCCTCACTTCCAGAATTTACAGCCAGAAGGGACACTGTCTAACAGAGTCAAGGAGAACTCTTCTCCTGTCTCACTTGGGAAAGAAGAGAGCAGTTCCCTGAAGTAGCCCAGTTGGCTTCCCCTCACTCCTCATTGGCCAACATTGTATCACATGTGTATTTATAAACCAATCCCTGGGCAGCAGAAAAGGGCCCACCCTTACTTGGTGAAGGACAGCTCAGTTGCAGTCACAATGAGCACAGCAGGTTGTCCAAACTAAATCAAGGTTCTGACAAATGGCAGAAGGAGTGCATGTTGGGTAGGCAACAACAATGTCCCTGATGGGTCAACTTGTGGGACCGAGGTGGAATTGGATTGAAGATCTGAACTGAGATAACAAGTGGACTCACACTGAGGCATGAAACGTATTTTGGTGTCTGAGAAGTGAGTGTCAATTCTACTGTTAGAAATCAGCTGTCTGGTAGTCATCTGACAATGGTTCCTGTGTTACTCAATACAAATGCCAAAGTCCTATCTGGATCCTCAATCCCTGTGTCTTCCCAATCCTGTGAGGCCTCTGAAACTATTGCCCACCCTTCTCCCTCTGATTCATTCACCTCCAATAAAAAAGTCTTCCCTGCTAGATCCTTATAGGTCCCCCTCCTTGTCTCACCTGCCCATCACTCTGCCTACGACTCACAGATCCCAAGTAGCTACATGGATCCATCTACCACCTCCTACAAGATTTTATCCAAATGTCCTCTTCAATTGGGGTCTTTCCAACCACCTTTCCCCATGTTATAACTGCAGGGGATGCTGAGATCAAAGGGAACAAATAATTCCCTAGTCCTCCTCTGGGCTTATTTTTCTCTATAGCACTTACTGCCACGTAAAAAACTACAAATGTGAAGATCTTGTTTCTTTCCTCAAGGTCTCCACCCACTGGAATGAGGGGCTTTGGGATGGAATTTTGCTGCTTTGTGCTGCTGTGCCCTCAGAGGCCAGAACAGATTCTGGCTCAGAGTAAATGCTCCGTAGATACTTCATGAATGAATACAATGAGCAAAGATGAAAATACCAAGAAATTCATCCCACCCTCATGATAATGAGAGCAATTCAAAGATACTTCAATGTAAAAGAGTCACAAAGGTCAGAAAAAGCTATAGTGTAGAGCATTATGCAATAGAATAAAGGAAGGAAGAAGCATTCTAAGAGAAACAATTGTCCAAGACTTTAAAAATTTATTTTTTAAATTAAAAAAAATTTTGTCTTTTGGTTAATTCTCAACCGAGAATATTTTTCCATGGATTTTTAGGGAGAGTGGAAGAGAGAGGGAAAGACAGAGTAGAAACAAGGATGTGAGAGAGACACATCGATTGGTTGCCTCTTGCATGAGCCCCAATCAGGGGCCGGGCCGGGGAGAAGCCTGCAACCAAGGTACATGCCTGTGACAGGAATCCAGCTCTGGACCCTTTGGTCTGCAGACCAACGCTCTATCCACTGAGCCAAACGGGCTAGGGCTGTTCAAGACTCTTTATAGAGTAAAAAAATGTCCCATTGATAATGTTCAGACATTTTTGTTAGCTATACATACTATGTATAGAAATCAAAGTATAATAAGTGAAAAACAGTCCATATTTAGTAGGTGGAGGTGGGAAAGCCTTCTCTTTAGATTCATACCTCAATATCAGGGTCAGGTTCAGGCTCAAAGCCACCTGTGGGATTCAGCCTGACAAGTTCCCACAAGCTGCTCAGGGTTATGGGTAAGTTCCAGGCAACCCCCGAGAGGGGCAGAGGGAAAGAAAATTGGCCATAGTGGTGGACCCAGGACACAGTGCATCCTGAGCCTTGTAGGTCGTTCCTTGACCTCTAAAATGCCCCTCAGCGCCAGTAGCTGGTCACACCCTTTGTAGCTGCCACCAGGGATGGTGGAGCTAGAACGTGCTGGGGCCAAGCATCTGACCTGGCCTCAGGAATGAGATGCAGGTAGAGTGCGGGCGTATGGCTTGAGCTGCCTCCGGGGCTTCAGATAAGAGCAAATGCAGGTAAGGCAACCTCAGAGGTGGGGTCACCTGAACTCCATGACCCTAAGAGTTGGAGTGGGCAAGTGTGCTATAAGAGGGCCACTCTGCACAGGGCTGGACACGACTGCATTACAAGCCAGGCTGAAGACCAGAGCAGACCAGACCGGACCCACTGCAGGTGAGGGAATCACATTTAGGGTGGGGCAGGTGTGTCTGGATGGACAGCCGACCCTTGCTCTTGAGGGCAGAGCAGTAGAGGGCCAAAATCTGGTTGTGAGAAGCAGGGTCTGGAGAGCTGGAGTTTTGGGTCTTTTCCCTAAAAGGAACTTGGGACATAGAATTATAAATGGGGAGGGACAGAAAGCCCGATTCCTAGATGCCTCTGCATGGAAGGGTGACCCTGACCAGGACTTCTGGGTCTGAGGGAGGAGGTGGGTGGAGACTGGGGCTACTGGGTCTGAGTGAAGAGAAGGGGCCTGCAGACCAGGAGTCCTGGTTCCTGAACTCTCTTTCCAGCCCCGGCAGAAGAGGCTCAGAGAGGACACATGGCAGGTCCCCTTCTCCCAACAATGCTGCTCCTACTGCTGCCCTTAGCCATGGGATCTGCTGGACAAGAAGGTGAGGACCAGCCTGGGAGTCCTGACCTAGCCCCTGGGCCTCACAGCCCCCCTCTCCAGGCCCCTCTCTCTCCAAGGAGCCCCAGAGTTAGGACCCTCCCCTGCAGCAGCCTCCTCTCATGCAGACTTGACCCCTGGTCCGTGGCCCCTTTCTTCCTGCTCCCTCCTGACTCCTGGGCTCTCTACATACACGAAATAAAAGGTTCCATTATTCCAGAACTCTACCTCCACCCCCTCCAGGCTGCTTCCCGCCCTCAGTGTCTCTCTCATCAGATGCTGGGGTTGCCTCCAGACCAGCTGCTGCCCTGTGTTTCTGAGCAGGCTCCCTCGGTCTCTCTCCATTTCTATCTGCAGCTGTCTCTGTCCTGTGCCCCCTGCCTGCCTCTGACCTTCTCCACGCTGCTCTGTCCGTGTGTCTCTCTCCATCACTGTCTGGGAATTCATCTACTGTGGACTTAGTCCTCCCCTGCTGCCTGCTACCAATGCTTTCTCCATGTCTCCATCCAGCCCAGGATACCGGGGAAAGGATTATTAATGGAGATCTATGTCCACAAGGCGCCCAACCCTGGCAGGTGGCCCTGTATCACAACAATACGTTGAACTGTGCAGGCGTGCTGGTCAACCAGCGGTGGGTGCTCACCGTCGCCCACTGTCACAACAGGTACGGGACAGGCGAGCCACCTCGACTCCATGTCTCTCTCTGGGTCCTTGTGTATTTCTCTCTCTCTCTCTCTCTCTCTCTCTCTCTCTCTCTCTGTCTTTCTCTGTATGTGTGTGTGTGTCTCTGGGCTTCTGTCCCCCTAACTCTGGTTCTTTGTACCCCTCTCTCAATCACAGTGTCTCCCTCTGAACGTTGCTTTTTTTTTTAAGCGATTATGTTGTGAAAATGGGCAGTGATCTTCTGGTTGGTGGGCGTGCCCGGAAGATCAGGGCTACAGAGTCCTTCGTCCACCCCTGGTATAACGACTACAACTATGATCATGACCTCATGCTTGTGAAGTTGAGCAGCCGGGCCAAGCTCTCGCCCAGTGTGCAGACAATCAACATACCGTCCAGCTGCAAAGCCCCGGGGACAAGCTGTACTGTCTCTGGCTGGGGCGTCACCACCATGGAAGAAGGTGAGGATGCCTCTGTGACCCCAGTCACCAAGGTCCCAGCTCCCTTCTTCCTCAGGCCGCAGATACAGGGGACAGACCCAAGGTTCCAGACCTCCCACCACCTCTATTCTCAGATCCAGGGAAGCCAGACCACCAGGCCCTGCACGGTCAGACTCAGAAAGCCAGACCTTTAGACATACCTCCCCCAGTTCCATAATCCTTGGATCCCAGGCCTCCATCCCACAGACCCAGGAGTTTAAAACCCCAGTCACCAGCTCACGCAGAGCCAAGTGTCCAGGTCCTCAGCCGCTTGCACCCTCAGACCCAGGAGTCTTGGCCTTCAGACGCCTTCTCCCTCAGACAAAGGAGACCTGGTCCCCAGCCCTCTCAACCCAGGAGGTGTCCCTCAATGCCAGCTACTCTTCCTTCCATTGGTGGAGCGGCCACTAGGGATGGTGAGCTAGAACCTGCTGGGGCCAAACCACTGACCTAGCCTCAGAAATGCGGGTGGAGGTAGAGTACGCCACATGGCTTGAGCTGCCTCCGGGGTTCCAGATAAGACCAAATGCAGGTAAGCTAAACCCAGAGCTGGGTTCGCCTGAACTCCAGGACCCTGAGAGTTGGAGTGTGGCAGGTGTGCTATAAGGGGGCCACTCTGCACACTACATTCAAACCCAAGAGTTCAGGCACAAGTCCCATCCTTACAACGACGCAGGAGTCCAAGAAATAGGGCCCTTTTCATAACCATCGTATTGGGTCACCCGGTTCCTCCATCTTCCATGTCGAGGGTCCCCATTTTTTTACATCAGCAGCCACAGGTCCACAGGACCAAACCTCTGACTCCTCCCCACTCCCTAACTTCTACAGCAGCAACAAAATCAACAGAGCTCATGTGCTCGAATGTCAACCTCATCTCCTACAAGGAATGCAAGGTGTTTCATCCTACCTTGTTGAAAAACTACATGATCTGTGCTGCTCCCCCCGACAGGCTCTCCTCCTGCTGCAAAGTGAGTCCCCTCCTCCCCCACCTGCCCTGGGTCCTGCTTCCTCTCAGTCCAGGCCTGTCTCCACTCCATCCCGTGTCTCAAGGCCTGACCCTGGTGCTGAGCCTTCCCTCATATCTTACCAGGCCCACTTTCCTGGCTCTCTCTCCTAAGTTCTCTGCCGGGGTCAGTGGGGGAGCTCATGGGGGCTGTGTGTCCTTGGGGGTGGGCACAAAGCTAAAGGATGGAAACTGGGGTGGGAAATAGAGCTGGGACTATAGGGGAGGGCAGTGAGGCTTGGGCTACAAACACAAGCTTTAAGGGCACACCAAAAGTACGTGACCAATATAGATCATAATCCAATGAAATATTTAAAACATAATTCATGATGAGCAAATCATCAGCATTTTCAGCAAAAAGCAACCAGAATGGACTGGATTTCCCGATTGCTTCGGGCTTCCATGTGGTTGGGAACAGCACTGTAATGACCCAGTCTTTATGTAAATTGGAATACTGCCCTAGCAAATTTGACTCAGTGGATGAAGCATTGGCCCGTGACTGAAGGGTCCTAGGTTGGATTCCAGTCAATGGCACATGCCCAGTTTGCAGGCTTCATCCCCCGGAAGGGGGCATACAGGATGCAGCCGATCAATGATTCTCTCTCAATGTCCATTCTATCTCTCTCTCCCTCTCCCTTTCTTTCTGAAATAAGGAAAAACTTAAACACACACACAAACACACACACACACACACACACAGGCAACTGGAATACGAGGTTCCTCACAGATATTTATCATATGAAATTTGATTTTTAAAATATGCCTTAAAATGTTCGTTGCAATCACTGGCATGTGCCTCAGGCTAATGTTCTGCTCTTATATCTGTGTATCTGGTTCTAATTCTGAAGAAAGGAAAGCCCCTCCTCTTTGTCCCCCCTTCTTCATCTTGAAACCTCCTGTCTGTCTCTCAGAACCAACTCCGCTCACCTCACCTCACACCTCATTTCATTTTATTTTTACTGATTGCAGAGAGGAAGGGGAAGGGAGAGACATATACAAACATCAATGATGAGAGAATCATTGATTGGCTGCCTCCTGCAAGCCCCTACTGGGAATGGAGCCCACCACCCAGGCATATGCCCTTGACTGGAATGGAAACTGGGACCCTTCAGTCTGCAGGCCGATGCACTATCCACTGACCCAAACCAGCTAGGTCCTCCCACCTAACTTCATTTCCTGGTTTCCTCTTTGTTCTCTTGGTGTTGTGATCTCTCTCTCTCTCTCCTTCCCTTCCACCCTCTCTCCCTCTCTTACTATCTGTCCTTCCTCTATCAATTTTTTTTATTTTCTGCATCTCTGCCTCATTCCCTGCCCCTAACATTCTGCTTCTCTGTCTCCTTCATCCTTCCGTTACTCCTTCTTTCCATCCTCCTCTCTTTCTCTTTCATCCTTTGCCTCTTTGTACTCCCACTATCTTTGCTCACATCTGCACTCTGAGCTTTCAGGGGTGGTGAAATGGTGTGTGTTAGGAAGAGAGGTGATGGGACAGGGCTGTATGTTCTTTCAAATGGGGGGTTCCCCTATTGTCCCCCCCTGAGGGCCTGATTCATAATTCTGCAAAGTGTGCAGGGACACAGAGTCGCAAACTTGGGAAAGGCCCGCACTTGGTTTAACGCACTCGCTTTTTTTAAACTTCATATATTTGAACCTGGTGGTCCATACTTTTATTTTGCACTAGATCCTGTAAATTAGGGCATTGGTCCCACCCCTGCTTTCCAGGACTACCCTGTCCCCCATCCCTGGGTAAGGAAATGCATGGGATTTACCTGGGAGAGGTAATGCTTCCTCTCCCAGGGCATTGACAAATAAATGGGGCTCTGACTTCCTGAAAGCTCCGCCCCCGTTCCCTGTGATTGGCTGGGGCTCAAGACAATGTCTTCCGAAAACCTGGTTAGTCCTCTCCAGGATAGCATTCATTCCTGCTCTGCCATTGGTCCGCAGAGACCATGAGTCTCTTCCCATTTGCCAGGGTCGAAGGCTGTGTTCTGGCAGGATCAAGGCTTGATAAGCATGGGATCTGTGGGACCTCATTGCAGGTTATTTTGAAATCAAAGCTAATCTGCTCTCTCCCCTGTAGGGTGACTCGGGGAACCCGCTGATTTGCCAAGGTTCCCTGCAAGGCCTGGTGTCCACCGGATATTACCCTTGTATACCGCCGTTAGAGCCAGTGATATACACCCGCATATGCATGTACCGCAAATGGATATATGAGACCATGAGAAACAATTCCTAATCTCTCCATCTTCATCCTCCATCCCTATGCCCTGAACAGGAACTTCCCAGAAATAAAGACATCCATGACTTGCAGCCACACTTGACTTTATCATTTTATTTTCAAAGTCATATGAAAACGTCAACAACATTCTAATAAAAAAATTAAAATTTGCAAACACCTATGAGCTAAACATAAAGCACCAAAGAAGTCGGTGCTGGTGAAGATGCAGGGAGGCCCGCAGTGTTCTCCAGGAGAAATGGAAACTGCTACATCTTTATGACAAGGTGAGGCAAGGTGAATCCAGAGTCTCATTCATCATTTTTGACCTAGTAATTCTGGTAAATCCGAAATGTGGGGAAGGTTCGAATGCATCACAACACTATTTGTCATAGCAAAGCAGTGGAAACGCTGAATGTGTCCCAAATTATTCCAGGGTTTATGTCAAAAACAGAGGGATGTAAGTCAGGATACTGAAGAAGCTGCTCAGGATGATAATTATGCAGAACTGCTGGTGTCCTATCAGAATGTGTACGCTCTCTGATGGTAAATGGGGAAAAGAGAAAAAGCACGTGTATGTGTGTGATCCTCACAGTGTAAAATGAAACCTTCACAGAATAAAGAGCCTGTACCCAACTTCCTGTGGACGGAGTCAGGGGTGCCTCCTTCCTTCCGTTCCCCTTTCTGTGCCCGTGCACCTCTACAACCTGAAAAATGCAGGTGGGGACCTCTGAGGAGCCAAGGGTGGGGAGAGGAGACCTTCGCAAAGGGAGCTGGGAAAGGAAAATGTAACTGATTTTGAAATCTCACCTGACTCCTGCTCCCATGATACAGTGGCGTGTTCCTCTACATGTTCCAGCCCTCAGTTTTCCCGAGAGGAGGGGAGGGGGACAGAGAGAGAGAAAGAGAGAAAGAGAGAGAGAGAGAGAGAGAGAGAGAGAGAGAGACAGAGAGAGAGAGAGAGAGAGAGAGAGATAAGGAGGAGGAGGAGGAGGGGGAGGAGGAGGGGGAGGAAAGTAGAACAGAAAAGCCTAGTCGTGTCCTAATGCCTATATGATCGGTCAGTTAATATTACCTGGAGTGAGACCTATGCATTGGTTTTGTGCATCTGGAATAAGAACAACTTTAATATATTTTATTGATTTTTTGCAGAGGAGAAAGGAGAGGGAAAGAGCTATAAACATCGATGAGAGAGAAACATCAACCAGCTGCCTCATGCAAACCCCCCAGTGGGGATGAGCCTGCAACCAAGGTACATGCCCTTGACCTGAATCGAACCTGGGACCTTTGATTCCGCAGGTGGACGCTGTATCCACTGAGCCAAACCGGTTAGGGCAAGAACAACTTTAAATGTCAGATGATCATCTCTCAGGACCTGCAGAGACAAATACCCTGGTACCGAGAGGAGATGACCCATCACTCCTGATGGTTATCTTTTACCCAAATGACCTGGTAAACGATTTATGTGAGACGTTACACATCCTGCATCGCCTGTGAAAGAAACTTCATCTCTCCATGGCAGGTTGTATCCAATCCTTGATAGCTTCCCACACTCTTTTTAAAAATTTCAACACGAGGACTATCTCCTTGCTTGGAATTCCATCTGCACACTCCTGTAAAGGAGCGGAGAGGCGTGGCCAGGCATCTCCAGCCAGAGTTAGTGCAACTGCCATGTTTTGTTATTTTTAAAATTTTTGAAATTGAATATTGATTTGGGGTGGCATGCTGGAGAGAGGGGATGTGGATGAAGCTTCATGAAGACAGGTGTATGGAGAGCGGCCACCGTGCTTGGACAGGTTCAAGCCTCGGACTAATGAGGGCACACTCCTCTCATGGCCACGTGCAAGTCCCATCTTGGTGGGCAGAGCCCTCCCAGCACAATGATGCCCAACAGCTGTAGTTGTAAGCTTGAACCTAAGGTCCGAACAAGTGGCCCCATGTGCCTGAGTGACAAAGGTTGCAAGTAAACAAAGCTTGATCAGGTGCATGTAATTGAGTAGGAACCAAACCCAGGAAAATGTTGTAAACATCTTGACCTCGCCCTTACTTTGCCTCGTGGCATCTGGCTATAAAATAAAGACATGGCTTGTGGTCCATGGCGCTGTCGCTAGCTCTCCATCAGAGAGGCTCTCCATCAGAAAGGACAGCGTCCCACAGTGACCCAGCTTTCATTCTCCTGTCTGTCTTTTCTCAGTCCTTCAATGCCCTCACTCAGGTTCACCGTTGGTCTTGCTCGTGAGACACATAAATGTCCCCAAACCTAGATATTTTCTAAATTGTCACTGATCGAGGGAAAGGGTGAGTCCAGGGGCCTGGACTTTTGTGTCTGAGGGAAGAGGGGTCTGGAGGCTTGAGCTCTTGGGTCTGAGGGATGTTTGGGATCAGGGCCAGACCTTCTTGTCTGAGAGAGGAGTGTCTTGGGGACCAGTGTCCTGGGTTGAGTGAGGGTAAGCCTGGGTGCTTTAACTCTTGGGTTTGCATTAGGAAGGGACTGGAGGGTACACAATTTTGTGTCTGAGAAAGAAAGGATGGATGTTCAGAATTCGGGGGTTTTGGAGGGGTTATTGGGTTCCAGGACCCTAGGTCTGAGATATGAGTGACCTTGGGGTTTGAACTTCTGGGTGTGAGAAAGACGAAAAAAACAAGTGGTCTGGGTACCAAACCTCCCAGGTCTGAGGGAGGCGGGGCTGGGGACCTGGACTCCTGGGTGTGAGGGAGGAGGGGCTGGGAGCCTGGACTCCTATCTTTGTGAGAGGAGGGCTCTGGGTTTCCTCTCTGCAGAATATTGGTGTCTTCAGAATTTCCTCAATATATGGGTGCTTAGTTGGGGGTTAATGGAGATCAAAAGAGGGTCAGATGTGAAGAGGAAAGATCATGTTGACCAGAAGGGACTTGTGGGAGAAAATCTAGAGAGTTGGATGGGAGGGGTGAATCTTTTGGGAGACCATCCGTCAGTCAGCAGGGTCTGCAGTGTGGTTGCCCAGGGAGCCCAGGAGACCAGGGATCTGCAGACCTTGCCAGGCTCTGAGGCACAGGGTACTCCCCATTCCTCCTTCTCTTCACTCTTCCAGAGGCCCCTTTCCCCAATTCTCTGAGAACGGGAGCCCACCTAACCGAGTTTCCACCCCCATTGTTCACTGTCTTACTCCAGATGCTGGGTGCTCACTTGTGTCAGGGCCTCGACTACTGCAGTGTCCTGTGTGCATGCCAACACTGACCTTTCTGAAAACCTGCTCCCTCTCTCCGAGTTTGTCACCTGTGACATGCTCAGAACCACTTTCACATCCCTTTGCACGCTTGTGAAGTAGGCATTTCTGTTCCCCTATCTCTCTCTTCTCTCTCTCTCTCTCATTTTATGGGTGGGAAAAACTGAGGGCTAGGAAATGGACAGAAACACACCACTGCATCAGAGGGGCCAGGAGGCAGAGTTAGGGTTCAAAATCAGTTACATTTTCCTTTCCCACCTCCCTCTGCGAAGGTCCCCTCTCGCCACCCTTGGCTCCTCTGAGGTCCCCACCTGTATTTTTCAGGTTGTAGAACTGCACAGGCACAGAACAGGTAACAAAAGGAAGGAGGCACTCACGACTCCATTCACAGGCAGTCTGGTACTTGTTCCTTGAGATATTATTCTGTCGTACATAATAAAGTTCACTGGCCCTAGCTTGTTTGACTCTGTGGATAGAGCTTCTGCCTGTGGACTGCATGGTGCCAGGTTTGATTCCAGTCAAGAGCACATGCCTGGGTTGCAGGCTTGATACCCAGTAGAGGGCCTGCAGGGGGCTGCCAATCAATGATTTGCTCTCGTCATTGATGTTTCTAACTCTTTCCCTCTCCCTTCCTCTCTGAAATCAATAAAAATACATTTAAAAAATAAAAATTAAAGCTCATTGTATCCAGCCCCCCCCACACACACCCAAAAGCTGTTGTGAAGATTAACTGAGATGTGAGCATATAATATAACTTCTAGCTTATAAAGGTGCCAGATAAATGTTTCCCCCCTCATTGCTATAGCTCACAGGCTAAAAAGAAAGTTAAATTCACTTTCAGCCCTTAATTCAACTCTTACTCATGACGATCTGACAGACTCCAGGTGCTGTACTGTATGAGTCTTTATCTCTATGCAGTCGCATGCTACGTGGGGGAAATAGACAATGAACAAATGCACATAAAACAAAACATGATAGAGAGTTAAGTGCTGTAAGGAAATATCGGTGATGGTAAGAAGAGCTACGCCTGGAGACAGGGAAAGTTTTGTTGGATAATTTGGATTCCACATGGAGATTCAGCTCGGAATTAGATCTGAGTTGATGGTTTGGGATCCAATTCTAGACTTGCAATGAAAGCTGAACATGACGTGGAGGTCTTACGAAAAAGACTTCGGCAGTGGCAGCAACAGCACAGAACCTTTAAACCAGAAAGGAAACCTGCAGATGACGTCAGAGGAAGGGGCTCCACAGAGCATTAATTCACCAGCTCAGCAACCTCATTAAAGACACTGCCTACCCCCATGACTTTCTCTCCGTTTGTCCATCCTCAGAGCTATGGCTTTCTCCCCCGGCTACTTCCCTCCCCAGTTCCAGGAGAGCTGCCTCACTTCCAGAATTTACAGCCAGAAAGGACACTGTCTAACAGAGTCAAGGAGAACTCTTCTCCTGTCTCACTTTGGAAAGAAGAGAGCAGTTCCCTGAAGTAGCCCAGTTGGCTGCCCTCACTCCTCATTGACCAACATTGTATCACATGTGTATTTATAAACCAATCCCTGGGCAGCAGAAAAGGGCCCACCCATGCTTGGTGCAGGACAGCTCAGTTGCAGTCACAATGAGCACAGCAGGTTGTCCAAACTAAATCAAGGTTCTGACAAATGGCAGAAGGAGTGCATGTTGGGTAGGCAACAACAATGTCCCTGATGGGTCAGCTTGTGGGACCGAGGTGGAATTGGATTGAAGATCTGAACTGAGATAACAAGTGGACTCACACTGAGGCATGAAACGAATTTTGGTGTCTGAGTTAGAAGTGATTGTCAATTCTACTGTTAGAAATCAGCTGTCTAGTGGCCATCTAACAATGGTTCTTTGTTACTCAATTCAAATGCCAAAGTCCTATCTGGATCCTCAATCCCTGTGTCTTCCCAATCCTGTGAGGCCTCTGAAACTATTGCCCACCCTTCTCCCTCTGATTCATTCACCTCCAATAAAAAAGTCTTCCCTGCTAGATCCTTATAGGTCCCCCTCCTTGTCTCACCTGCCCATCACTCTGCCTACGACTCACAGATCCCAAGTAGCTACATGGATCCATCTACCACCTCCTACAAGATTTTATCCAAATGTCCTCTTCACTTGGGGTCTTTCCAACCACCTTTCCCCATGTTACAACTGCAGGGGATGCTGAGATCAAAGGGAACAAATAATTCCCTAGTCCTCCTCTGGCTTATTTTTCTCTATAGCACTCACTGCCACTTAAAAAACTACAAATGTGAACTTCTTGTTTCATTCCTAAAGGTCTCCACCCACGGGAATGAGGGGCTTTGGGATGGTATTTTGCTGCTTTGTGGTGCTGTGCCCTCAGAGTCCAGAACAGATTCTGGCTCAGAGTAAATGCTCCGTAGATACTTCATGAATGAATACAATGAGCAAAGATGAAAATACCAAGAAATTCATCCCACCCTCATGATAATGAGAGCAATTCCAAGATACTTCAAGGTAAAAGAGTCACAAAGGTCAGAAAAAGCTATAGTGTGGAACATTATACAATAGAATAAAGGAAGGAAGAAGCATTCTAAGAGAAACAATTGTTCAAGACTTTAAAAATTGATTTTTTAAATTAAAAA
The DNA here is from genome assembly GCA_026230045.1 of Corynorhinus townsendii. Lineage (NCBI taxonomy): Eukaryota > Metazoa > Chordata > Mammalia > Chiroptera > Vespertilionidae > Corynorhinus > Corynorhinus townsendii. The sequence goes on along the minus strand of JAPDVU010000011.1, from coordinate 47,742,746 downwards.
AATTTTTGTCTTTTGGTTAATTCTCAACCGAGAATATCTTTCCATGGATTTTTAGGGAGAGTGGAAGAGAGAGGGAAAGACAGAGAAGAAACAAGGATGTGAGAGAGACACATCGATTGGTTGCCTCTTGCACGAGCCCCAATCAGGGGCCGGGGCGGGAAGGAGCCTGCAACCAAGGTACATGCCTGTGACCGGAATCCAGCTCTGGACCCTTTGGTCTGCAGGCCAACGCTCTATCCACTGAGCCAAACCGGCTAGGGCTGTTCAAGACTCTTTATAGAGTAAAAAAAATGTCCCATTGATAATGTTCAACAATTTTGTTAGCTATATATACTATGTATAGAAATCAAAGTATAATAAGTGAAAAACAGTCCATATTTAGTAGGTGGAGGTAGGAAAGCCTTCTCTTTAGATTCATACCGCAAGATCAGGGTCAGGTTCAGGCTCAAAGCCACTTGTGGGATTCAGCCTGACAGGTTCGCACAAGCTGCTCAGGGTTATGGGTAAGTTCCAGGTATCCCCCGAGGGGCAGAGGGCAAGAAAATTGACCATAGTGGTGGACCCAGGACACAGTGCATCCTGAGCCTTGCACGTCGTTCCTTGACCCCTAAAATGCCCCTCAGCGCCAGTAGCTGGTCACACCCTTTATAGCTGCCACCAGGGATGGTGGAGCTGGAACGTGCTGGGGCCAAGCATCTGACCTGGCCTCAGGAATGAGATGGAGGTAGAGTGCGGGCATATGGCTTGAGCTGCCTCTGGGGCTCCAGATAAGAGCAAATGCAGGTAAGGCAACCTCAGAGGTGGGGTCACCTGAACTCCAGGACCCTAAGAGTTGGAGTGGGCAGGTGTCCTATAAGAGGGCCACTCTGCACAGGGCTGGACACGGCTGCATTCCAAGCCAGGCTGAAGACCAGACCAGACCAGACCGGACCCACTGCAGGTGAGAGGAAATCACATTTAGGGTGGGGCAGGTGTGTCTGGATGGACAGCCGACCCTTGCTCTTGAGGGCAGAGCAGTAGAGGGCCAAAATCTGGTTGTGAGAAGCAGGGGCTGGAGGGCTGGAGTTTTGGGTCTTTTCCCTAAAAGGAACTTGGGACATAGAATTATACATGGGGAGGGACAGAAAGCCCGATTCCTAGATGCCTCTGCATGGAAGGGTGACCCTGACCTGGACTTCTGGGTCTGAGAGAGGAGGTGGGTGGAGACTATGGCTACTGGGTCTGAGTGAAGAGAAGGTGCCTGGAGACCAGGAGTCCTGGCTCCTGAACTCAGTCTTTCCAGCCCCGGCAGAAGAGGCTGAGAGAGGACACATGGCAGGTCCCCTTCTCCCAACCCTGCTGCTCCTACTGCTGCCCTTAGCCCTGGGATCTTCTGGACAAGAAGGTGAGGACCAGCCTGGGAGTCCTGACCTTGCCCCTGGGCCTCACAGTCCCCCTCTCCAGGGCCCTCTATCCCAAAGAGCCCCTGAGTTAGGACCCTCCCCTGCAGCAGCCTCCTCCCATGCAGACTGGACCCCTGGGATGTGACCCCTTTCTTCCCACTCCCTCCTGACTCCTGGGCTCTCTACATATACGAAATAAAAGGTTCCATTATTTCAGAACTCTACCTCCACCCCCCCCAAGGCTGCTTCCCGCACTTCGCGTTTCTCTCATCAGATGTTGGGGTTGCCTCCAGACCAGCTGCTGCCCTGTGTTTCTGAGCAGGCTCCCTCGGCCTCTCTCCATTTCTATCTGCAGCTGTCTCTGTCCTGTGCCCCCTGCCTACCTCAGACCTTCATCACGCTGCTCTGTCCGTGTGTCTCTCTCCATCCCTGTCTGGGAATTCATCTACTGTGGACTCAGCCCTCCTCTGCTACCTGCTACCCATGCTTTCTCCATGTCTCCATCCAGCCCAGGATACCGGGGAAAGGATTATTAATGGAGTTCTATGTCCAAGAGGCGCCCAACCCTGGCAGGTGGCCCTGTATCACAACAATACGTTGAACTGTGCAGGCGTGCTGGTCAACCAGCAGTGGGTGCTCACCGTCGCCCACTGCCGCACCAGGTAAGGGACAGGCGAGCCACCTCGACTCAATGTCTCTCTCTGGGTCCTTGTGTATCTCTCTCTCTCTCTCTCTCTCTCTCTCTCTCTCTCTCTCTCTCTCTCTCTCTCTCTCTTTCTCTGTGTGTGTGTGTGTGTGTGTGTCTGGGCTTCGGTCCCCCTAACTCTGGTTCTTTGTACCCCTCTCTCAATCACAGTGTCTCCCACTGAACGTTGCTTTTTTTTTTAAGTGATTATATTGTGCAAATGGGCAGTGATCTTGTGGTTGATGGGCGTGCCCGGAAGATCAGGGCTACAGAGTCCTTCGTCCACCCCCGGTATAACAAGTACAACTATGATCATGACCTCATGCTTGTGAAGCTGAGCAGCCGGGCCAAGCTCTCGCCCAGTGTGCAGACAATCAACATACCGTCCAGCTGCAAAGCCCCGGGGACAAGCTGTACTGTCTCTGGCTGGGGCGTCACCAACATGGAAGAAGGTGAGGCTGCCTCTGTGACCCCAGTCACCAAGGTCCCAGCTCCCTTCTTCCTCAGGCCGCAGATACAGGGGACAGACCCAAGGTTCCAGACACCCCAACACCTCTGTTCTCAGACCCAGGGAAGCCAGACCACCAGGCCCTGCACGGTCAGACTCAGAAAGCCAGACCTTTAGACATACCTCCCCCAGTTCCATAATCCTTGGATCCCAGGCCTCCATCCCACAGACCCAGGAGTTTAGAACCCCAGTCACCAGCTCACGCAGAGCCATGTATCCAGGCCCTCAGCCGCTTGCACCCTCAGACCCAGGAGTCTTGGCCTTCAGACGCCTTCTCCCTCAGACAAAGGACACCTAGTCCCCAGCCCCCTCTACCCACGAGGTGTCCCTCAATGCCAGCTACTCTTCCTTCCATTGGTGGAGCGACCACTAGGGATGGTGAGCTAGAATCTGCTGGGGCAAACCGCTGACCTGGCCTTAGGAATGCGGGTGGAGGTAGAGTGTGCCACATGGTTTGAGCTGCCTCCGGGGTTCCAGATAAGACCAAATGCAGGTAAGCTAACTCCAGAGCTGCGTTCGCCTGTACTCCAGGACCCTGAGAGTTGGAGTGGGGCAGGTGTGCTATAAAGGGGCCACTCTGCACAGTACATTCAAACCCAAGATTTCAGACACAAGTCCCTTCCTTCCAACGACCCAGGAGTCCAAGAAATAGGGCCCTTTTCATAACCATCGTATTGGGTCACCCGGTTCCTCCGCCTTCCATGTCGAGGGTCCCCATTTTTTTACATCAGCACCCACAGGTCCACGGGACCAAACCTCTGACTCCTCCCCACTCCCTAACTTTTCCCGCAGGAACAAAACCAACAGAGCTCATGTGCTCTAATGTCAACCTCATCTCCTACCAGGAATGCAAGGTGTTGTATCCTACCTTGTTGAAAACCTACAAGATCTGTGCTGCTCCCCCCGACAGGCTCTCCTACTGCTGCAGAGTGAGTCCTCTCCTCCCTTAACTACCCTGGGTAATGCTTCCTCTCAGCCCAGGTCTGTCTCTCCTCTATCCCGTGTCTCAGGGCCTGACCCTGGTGCTGAGCCTTCCCTCATACCTTACCAGGCCCACTTTCCTGACTCTCTCCTAAGTTCTCTGCCCAGGTCAGGGGGAGGAGCCCATGGGAGCTGGGTTGACTTGGGGGTGGGCACAAAGCTGAAGGATAGAAACTGGGGGTGGGAAATGGGCTGGGACTATGGGGGAGGGCAGTGAGGCTTGGGCTACAAACACAAGCTTTAAGGGCACACCAAAAGCTCCGTGACCAGGATAGATCATAATCCAATGAAATATTTAAAACATAATCCATGATGAGCTAATAATCAGCATTTTCAGCAAAAAGCAACCAGAATGGACTGGATTTCCCGTTTGCTTCGGGCTTCTATGTGGTTGGGAACAGCACTGTAATGACCCAGTCTTTATCTAAAACTGGAATACCGCCCTGGCAGGTTTGGCTCAGTGGATCAAGCTTTGGCCTGGGGACTGAAGGGTCCTAGGTTGGATTCCAGTCAAACTGCACATGCCCAGTTTGCAGGATCCATCCCCAAGAAGGGGGCTTGCAGGAGGGACCTGATCAAGGATTCTCTCTCATTGAAGATTCTATCTCTCTCTCCCTCTCCCTTCCTTTCTGAAATAAGGAAAAAATTAAACACACACAGACACACAGACACACACACACACACACACACATACACAACTGGAATACGAGGTTCCTCACAAATAGTTTTCATATTAAATTTGATTTTTAAAATTTGCCTTAAAATGTTCATTGCAATCACTGGCATGTGCCTCAGGCTAATGTCCTGCTCTTATATCTGTGGATCTGGTTCTAATTCTGAAGAAAGGATGAGTCCCTCCTCTTTGTCCCCCCTTCTTCATCTTGAAACCTCTTGTCTGTCTCTCAGAACCATCTCCGCTCACCTCACCTCACACCTCATTTCTTTTTATTTTTACTGATTGCAGAGAGGAAGGGGAAGGGAGAGACATATACAAACATCAATGATGAGAGAATCATTGATTGGCTGCCTCCTGCAAGCCCCTTCTGGGAATGGAGCCCACAACCCAGGCATGTGCCCTTGACTGGAATGGAACCTGGGACCCTTCATTCTGCAGGCCGATGCACTATCCACTGACCCAACCGGCTAGGTCCTCCCACCTCATTTCATTTCCTGGTTTCCTCTGTGTTCTCTTGGTGTCGTGATCTCTCTCTCTCTCTCCCACCTTCTCTCCCTCCCTTCCTATCTGTCCTGCCTCTATCCATTTTTTTTTTATTTTCTCGATGACTGCCTCATTCCCTACCCCTAACATTCTGCTTCTCTGTCTCCTTCACCCTTCCCTTTCTCCTTCTCTCCATCCTCCTCCCTTTCTCTTTCATCCTTTGCCTCTTTGTACTCACACTATGTTTGCTCACATCTGCACTCTCAGCTTTCAGGGCTGGTGAAATGGTGTGTGTTAGGAAGAGAGGTGATGGGACAGGGCTGTATGTTCTTTCAAATGGGGGGTTCCCCCTTTTCCCCTCCTGAGGGCCTGATTCATAATTCTGCAAAGTGTGCAGGGACACAGAGTCACAAACTCGGGACAGCCCAGCACTTGGTTTAACGCACTCGCTTTTCTTAAACTTCATATATTTGAACCTGGTGGTCCATACTTTTATTTTGCACTAGAACCTGTAAATTAGGGCATTGGACCCACTCCTGCTTTCCAGGACTATCCTGTCCCCCATCCCTGGGTAAGGAAATGCATGGGATTTACCTGGGAGAGGTAATGCTTCCTCTCCCAGGGCCTTGACTAATAAATGGGGCTCTGACTTCCTGAAAGCTCTGCCCCCTTTCCCTGTGATTGGCTGTCGCTCAAGCCAATGTCTTCCGAAAACCTGGTTGGTCCTCTCCAGGATAGCATTCATTCCTGCTCTGCCATTGGTCCGCAGAGACAATGAGTCTCTTCCCATTGGCCAGGGTGGAAGGCTGTGTTCTGGAAGGATCAAGGCTTGCTAAGCAAGGGATCTGTGGGACCGCATTGCTGGTTATTTTGAAATCAAAGCTAATCTGCTCTCTCCCCTGTAGGGTGACTCGGGGAACCCGCTGATTTGCCAAGGTTCCCTGCAAGGCCTGATGTCCACCGGATATTACCCTTGTAGACCGCCCTTTCTACCAGTCATATACACCCGCATATGCATGTACCACAAATGGATATATGAGACCATGAGAACCAATTCCTAATCTCTCCATACTCCATCCTCCATCCCTATGCCCTGAACAGGAACTTCCCAGAAATAAAGACATCCATGACTTGCAGCCACACTTGACTTTATCATTTTATTTTCAAAGTCATATGAAAACGTAAACAACATTCTAATAAAAAAATTAAAATTTGCAAACACCTATAAGCTAAACATGAAGCACCAAAGACGTCGGTGCTGATGAAGATGCAGGGAGGCCCGCAGTGTTCTCCAGGAGAACTGGAAACTGCTACATTTTTATGACAAGGTGAGGCAAAGTGAATCCTGAGTCTCATTCTCCACTTTTGACCTAGTAATTCTGGTAAATCCGAAATGTGGGCAAGGTTCGAATGCATCAGAACACTATTTGTCATAGCAAAGCAGTGGAAACGCTGAAGGTGTCCCAAATTATTCCATGGTTTATGTCAACAACAAAGGGATGTAGGTCAGGAGACTAATGAAGATGCTCAGGATGATAATTATGCAGAACTGCTGGTGTCCTATCAGAATGTGTACGCTCTCTGATGGTAAATGGGGAAAAGAGAAAAAACACGTATGTGTGTGTGATCCTCACAGTGTAAAATGAAACCTTCACAGAATAAAGAGCCTGTACCCAACTGCCTGTGAACGGAGTCAGGTGTGCCTCCTTCCTTCCGTTCCCCTTTCTGTGCCCGTGCACCTCTACAACCTGAAAAATGCAGGTGGGGACCTCTGAGGAGCCAGGGTGGGGAGAGGAGACCTTCACAGAGGGAGTTGGGAAAGGAAAATGTAACTGATTTTGAAATCTCACCTGACTCCTGCTCCCATGATACAGTGGCATGTTCCTCTACATGTTCCAGCCCTCAGTTTTCCCGAGAGGAGCGGGGGGGGGGGGGGGGAGAGAGAGAGATAAGGAGGAAGAGAAAGAGGAGGAGGAGGAGGAGGAGGAGGAGGGTGAGGAAAGTAGAACAGAAAAGCCTAATCGTGTCCTAATGCCGATATGATCAGTCAGTTACTATTACCTGGAGTGAGACCTATTCATTGGTTTTGTGCATCTGGAATAAGAACAACTTTAATATATTCTATTGATTTTCTACGGAATGGAAAGGAGAGGGAAAGAGCTAGAAACATTGATGAGAAATAAACATCAACCAGCTGCCTCCTGCACACCCCCAGTGGGGATGAGCCAGCAACCAAGGTACATGCCCTTGACCTGAATCGAACCTGGGACCTTTGATTCCGCAGGTGGACGCTCTATCCACTGAGCCAAACCGGTTAGGGCAAGAACAACTTTAAATGTCAGATGATCATCTCTCAGGATCTGCAGGGACAAATACCCTGGTACCGAGAGGAGATGACCCATCACTCCTGATGGTTATCTTTTACCCAAACGACCTGGTAAACGATTTATGTGAGACGTTACACATCCTGCATCGCCTGTGAAAGAAACTCGCATCTCTCCATGGCAGGTTGTATCCAATCCTAGATACCTCCCCGCTTTCTTTTTAAAAATTTCACCATTAGGACTATCTCCTTGCCAGGAATTCCACCTGCACACTCCTGTAAAGGAGCGGAGAGGCGTGGCCAGCCATCTCCAGCCAGAGTTAGTGCAACTGCCATGTTTTGTTATTGTTTAAAATTTTTGAGATTGAATATTGATTTGGGGTGGCATGCTGGAGAGAGGGGATGTGGATGGAGCTTCATGAAGACAGGTGTATGGAGAGCGACCACCGTGCTTGGACAGGTTCAAGCCTCGGACTAATGAGGGCACACTCCGCTCATGGCCACGAACAAGTCCCATCTGGCGGGCAGAGCCCTCCCAGCACAATGATGGCCCACAGCTGTAGTTGTCAGCTTGAACCTAAGGTCCGAACAAGTGGCCCCACGTGCCTGAGTGACAAAGGTTGCAAGTAAACAAAGCTTGATCAGGTGCATGTAATTGAGTAGGATTGAAACCCAGGAAAATGTTGTAAACATCTTGACCTCGCCCTTATTTGCCTCGTGGCATCTGGCTATAAAATAAAGACACGGCTTGTGGTCCATGGCGCTGTCGCTAGCTCTCCATCAGAGAGGACAGAGTCCTACCATCGTGACGCAGCTTTCATTCTCCTGTCTGTCTTTTCTCAATCTTTCACTGCCCCATCTCAGGTTCGCCCTTGGCCTTGCTCTCGAGACACATAAATGTCCCAAAACCTAGATATTTTCTACATTGTCACTGATCGAGAAAAAGGATGAGTCCAGGGGCCTGGACTTTTGTGTCTGAGGGAAGAGGGGTCTGGAGGCTTGAGCTCTTGGGTCTGAGGGATGTGTGAGATCGGGGCCAGAACTTCTTGTCTGAGAGAGGAGTGTCTTGGGGACGAGTGTCCTGGGTTGAGTGAGGAGAAGCCTGGGTGCTTTAACTCTTGGGTTTGCATTAGGAAGGGACTGGAGGGTCCACAATTTTGTGTCTGAGAGAGAAAAGATGGATGTTCAGATTTCAGGGGTTTTGGAGAGGTTATTGGGTTCCAGGACCCTAGGTCTGAGATATGATTGACATTGGGGTTTGAACTTCTGGGTGTGGGAAAGACGAAAAAAACAAGTGGTCTGGGTACCAAACCTCCCAGGTCTGAGGGAGGAGGGGCTGGGGACCTGGACTCCTGGGTGTGAGGGAGAAAGGGCTGGGGGCCTGGACTCCTGGGTGTGAGGGAGGAGGGGCTGGGAGCCTGGACTCCTGGTCTTTGTGAGAGGAGGGCTCTTGGTTTCCTCTCTGCAGAATATTGGTGTCTTCAGAATTTCTTCAATATATAGGTGCTTAGTTGGGGGTTAATGCAGACTCAAAAGAGGGTCAGATGTGAAGAGGAAAGATCATGTTGACCAGAAGGGACTCCTGGGAGAAAATCTAGAGAGTTGAGTGGGAGGGGTGAATCTTTTGGGAGACCATCCGTCAGTCAGCAGGGTCTGCAGTGTGGTTGCCCAGGGAGCCCAGGAGACCAGGGATCTGCAGACCTTGCCAGGCTCTGAGGCACAGGGAACTCCCCATTCCTCCTTCTCTTCCCTCTTCCAGAGGCCCATTCCCCCAATTCTCTGAGAACAGGACCCACCTAACCGAGTTTCCACCCCCATTGTTCACTCTCTTACTCCAGATGCTGGGTGCTCACTTGTGTCAGGGCCTCGACTACTGCAGTGTCCTGTGTGCATGCCAATACTGACCTTTCTGAAAACCTGCTCCCTCTCTCCTAGTTTGTCACCTGTGACATGCTCAGAACCACTTTCACATCCCTTTGCACGCTTGTGAAGTAGGCATTTCTGTTCTCCTATCTCTCTCTTCTCTCTCTCTGTCTCATTTTATGGGTGGGAAAAACTGAGGGCTAGGAAATGGACAGAAACACACCACTGCATCAGAGGGGCCAGGAGGCAGAGTTAGGGTTCAAAATCAGTTACATTTTCCTTTCCCACCTCCCTCTGCGAAGGTCCCCTCTCGCCACCCTTGGCTCCTCTGAGGTCCCCACCTGTATTTTTCAGGTTGTAGAACTGCACAGGCACAGAACAGGTAACAAAAGGAAGAAGGCACTCACGACTCCATCCACAGGCAGTCTGGTACTTGTTCCTTGAGATATTATTCCGTCGTACACAGTAAAGTTCACTGGCCCTAGCTTGTTTGACTCTGTGGATAGAGCTTCTGCCTGTGGACTGCATGGTGCCAGGTTTGATTCCAGTCAAGAGCACATGCGTGGGTTGCAGGCTTGATACCCAGTAGAGGGCCTGCAGGGGGCCGCCAATCAATGATTTGCTCTCGTCATTGATGTTTCTAACTCTTTACCTCTCCCTTCCTCTCTGAAATCAATAAAAATATATTTAAAAAATAAAAATTAAAGCTCATTGTATCCAGCCCCCCCACACACACCCAAAAGCTGTTGTGAAGATTAACTGAGATGTGAGCATATAATATAACTTCTAGCTTATAAAGGTGCCAGATAAATGTTTCCCCCCTCATTGCTATAGCTCACAGGCTAAAAAGAAAGTTAAATTCACTTTCAGCCCTTAATTCAACTCTTACTCATGACGATCTGACAGACTCCAGGTGCTGTACTGTATGAGTCTCTATCTCTATGCAGTCGCATGCTACGTGGGGGAAATAGACAATGAACAAATGCACATAAAACAAAACATGATAGAGAGTTAAGTGCTGTAAGGAAATATCGGTGATGGTAAGAAGAGCTACGCCTGGAGACAGGGAAAGTTTTGTTGGATAATTTGGATTCCACATGGAGATTCAGCTCGGAATTAGATCTGAGTTGATGGTTTGGGATCCAATTCTATACTTGCAATGAAAGCTGAACATGACGTGGAGGTCTTACGAAAAAGACTTCGGCAGTGGCAGCAACAGCACAGAACCTTTAACCAGAAAGGAAACCTGCAGATGACGTCAGAGGAAGGGGCTCCACAGAGCATTAATTCACCAGCTCAGCAACCTCATTAAAGACACTGCCTACCCCCATGACTTTCTCTCCGTTTGTCCATCCTCAGAGCTATGGCTTTCTCCCCCGGCCACTTCCCTCCCCAGTTCCAGGAGAGCTGCCTCACTTCCAGAATTTACAGCCAGAAGGGACACTGTCTAACAGAGTCAAGGAGAACTCTTCTCCTGTCTCACTTGGGAAAGAAGAGAGCAGTTCCCTGAAGTAGCCCAGTTGGCTTCCCCTCACTCCTCATTGGCCAACATTGTATCACATGTGTATTTATAAACCAATCCCTGGCAGCAGAAAAGGCACTTGGTGCAGGACAGCTCAGATGCAGTCACAATGAGCACAGCAGGTTGTCCAAACTAAAGCAAGGTTCTGACAAATGGCAGAAGGAGTGCATGCTGGGTAGGCAACAACAATGTCCCTAATGGGTCAACTTGTGGGACCAAGGTGGAATTGGATTGAAGATCTGAACTGAGATAACAAGTGGACTCACACTGAGGCATGAAACGTATTTTGGTGTCTGAGAAGTGAGTGTCAATTCTACTGTTAGAAATCAGCTGTCTGGTAGTCATCTGACAATGGTTCCTGTGTTACTCAATACAAATGCCAAAGTCCTATCTGGATCCTCAGTCCCTGTGTCTTCCCAATCCTGTGAGGCCTCTGAAACTATTGCCCACCATTCTCCCTCTGATTCATTCACCTCCAATAAAAAAGTCTTCCCTGCTAGATCCTTATAGGTCCCCCTCATTGTCTCACCTGCCCATCACTCTGCCTATGACTCACAGATCCCAAGTAGCTACATGGATCCATCTACCACCTCCTACAAGATTTTATCCAAATGTCCTCTTCACTTGGGGTCTTTCCAACCACCTTTCCCCATGTTATAACTGCAGGGGATGCTGAGATCAAAGGGAACAAATAATTCCCTCGTCCTTCTCTGGGCTTATTTTTCTCTATAGCACTCACTGCCACATAAAAAACTACACATGTGAACTTCTTGTTTCTTTCCTCAAGGTCTCCACCCACGGAAATGAGGGACTTTGGGATGGAATTTTGCTGCTTTGTGCTGCTGTGCCCTCAGAGGCCAGAACAGATTCTGGCTCAGAGTAAATGCTCCCTAGATATTTCATGAATGAATACAATAATGAGCAAAGATGAAAATACCAAGAAATCCATCCTACCCTCATTATAATGAGAGCAATTCAAAGATACTTCAATGTAAAAGAGTGAGAAAGGTCAGAAAAAGCTATAGTGTGGAACATTATACAATAGAATAAAGGAAGGAAGAAGCATTCTAAGAGAAACAATTGTTCAAGACTTTAAAAATTTATTTTTTAAATTAAAAAAAATTTTGTCTTTTGGTTAATTCTCAACCGAAAATATTTTTCCATGGATTTTTAGGGAGAGTGGAAGAGAGAGGGAAAGACAGAGTAGAAACAAGGATGTGAGAGAGACACATCGATTGGTTGCCTCTTGCACGAGCCCCAATCTGGGGCCGGGGCGGGGAGGAGCCTGCAACTAAGGTACATGCCTGTGACCAGAATCCAGCTCTGGACCCTTTGGTCTGCATGCCAACGCTCTATCCACTGAGCAAACCTGCTATGGCTGTTCAAGACTCTTTATAGAGTAAAAAAAATGTCCCATTGATAATGTTCAGACATTTTTGTTAACTATATATACTATGTATAGAAATCAAAGTATAATAAGTGAAAAACAGTCCATATTTAGTAGGTGGAGGTAGGAAAGCCTTCTCTTTAGATTCATACCTCAAGATCAGGGTCAGGTTCAGGCTCAAAGCCACCTGTGGGATTCAGCCTGACAGGTTCGCACAAGCTGCTCAGGGTTATGGGTAAGTTCCAGGCATCCCCCGAGAGGGGCAGAGGGCAAGAAAATTGACCATAGTGGTGGACCCAGGACACAGTGCATCCTGAGCCATGCAGAGAGTTCCTTGACAACTAGTCATGCCCCTCAGCGCCAGTAGCTGGTCACACCCTTTGTAGCTTCCACCAGGGATGGTGGAGCTGGAACGTGCTGGGGCCAAGCATCTGACCTGGCCTCAGGAATGAGATGCAGGTAGAGTGCGGGCATATGGCTTGAGCTGCCTCTGGGGCTCCAGATAAGAGCAAATGCAGGTAAGGCAACCTCAGAGGTGGGGTCACCTGAACTCCAGGACCCTAAGTTTTGGAGTGGGCAGGTGTCCTATAAGAGGGCCACTCTGCACAGGGCTGGACACGGCTGCATTCCAAGCCAGGCTGAAGACCAGACCAGACCAGACCGGACCCACTGCAGGTGAGAGGAAATCACATTTAGGGTGGGGCAGGTGTGTCTGGATGGACAGCCGACCCTTGCTCTTGAGGGCAGAGCAGTAGAGGGCCAAAATCTGGTTGTGAGAAGCAGGGGCTGGATGGCTGGAGTTTTGGGTCTTTTCCCTAAAAGGAACTTGGGACATAGAATTATAAATGGGGAGGGACAGAAAGCCCGATTCCTAGATGCCTCTGCATGGAAGGGTGACCCTGAACAGGACTTCTGGGTCTGAGGGAGGAGGTGGGTGGAGACTGGGGCTACTGGGTCTGAGTGAAGAGAAGGGGCCTGGAGACCAGGAGTCCTGGTTCCTGAACTCTGTCTTTCCAGCCCCGGCAGAAGAGGCTCAGAGAGGACACATGGCAGGTGCCCTTCTCCCAACCCTGCTTCTCCTACTGCTGCCCTTGGCCTTTGGATCTGCTGGACAAGAAGGTGAGGACCAGCCTGGGAGTCCTGACCTTGCCCCTGGGCCTCACAGCCCCCCTCTCCAGGGCCCTCTTTCCCAAGCAGCCCCTGAGTTAGGACCCTCCCCTGCAGCAGCCTCCTCCCATGCAGACTGGACCCCTGGGCTGTGACCCCTTTCTTCCTGCTCCCTCTTGATTCCTGGGCTCTCTACATATAAGAAATAAAAGGTTCCATTATACCAGAACTCTACCTCCACCCCCTCCAGGCTGCTTTCCGCCCTCCGAATCTCTCTCATCAGATGCTGGGGTTGCCTCCAGACCAGCTGCTGCCCTGTGTTTCTGAATAGGCTCCCTCGGTCTCTCTCCATTTCTATCTGCAGCTGTCTCTATCCTGTGCCCCCTGCCTGCCTCTGACCTTCTCCACGCTGCTCTGTCCGTGTGTCTCTCTCCATCACTGTCTGGGAATTCATCTACTGTGGAGTCAGCCCACCCCTGCTGCCTGCTACCCATGCTTTCTCCATGTCTCCATGCAGCCCAGGATACCGGGGAAAGGATTATTAATGGAGTTCTATGTCCAAGAGGCGCCCAACCCTGGCAGGTGGCCCTGTATCACAATAATACGATGAACTGTGCAGGCGTGCTGGTCAACCAGCAGTGGGTGCTCACAGTCGCCCACTGCCACACCAGGTACAGGACAGGCGAGCCACCTCAACTCCATGTCTATCTGGGTCCTTGTGTATCTCTCTCTCTTGCTCTCTCACTCTCTCTCTCTCTCTCTTTTCTGTGTGTGTGTGTGTGTGTCTGGGCTTCTGTCCCCCTAACTCTGGGTCTTTGTACCCCTCTCTCAATCACAGTGTCTCCCTCTGAACGTTTCTTTTTTTTTTAAGCGATTATATTGTGCAAATGGGCAGTGATCTTCTGGTTGGTGGGAATGCCCGGAAGATCAGGGCTACAGAGTCCTTCGTCCACCCCTGGTATAACAAGTACAACTATGATCATGACCTCATGCTTGTGAAGCTGAGCAGCCCGGCCAAGCTCTCGCCCAATGTGCAGACAATCAACATACCGTCCAGCTGCAAATCCCCAGCGAAAAGCTGTACTGTCTCTGGCTGGGGCGTCACCACCATGGATGAAGGTGAGGCTGCCTCTGTGACCCCAGTCACCAAGGTCCCAGCTCCCTTCTTCCTCAGTCGGCAGATACAGGGGACAGACCCAAGGTTCCAGACACCCCAACACCTCTATTCTCAGATCCAGGGAAGCCAGACCACCAAGCCCTGCACGGTCAGACTCAGAAAGCCTGACCTTTAGACATACGTCCCCCAGTTCCATAATCCTTGGATCCCAGGCCTCCATCCACAGACCCAGGAGTTTAGAACCCCAGTGACCAGCTCATGCAGAGCCAAGAGTCCAGGCCCTCAGCCGCTTCCACCCGCAGACCCACGAGTTTAGCCTTCAGACGGCTTCTCCATGAGACAAAGGAAACCTGGTCCCCAGCCCTCTCTACCCAGAAGGTGTCCCTCAATGCCAGCTACTCTTCCTTCCATTGGTGGAGCGGCCACTAGGGATGGTGTGCTAGAACCTGCTGGGGCCAACCCGCTGACCTGGCCTCAGGAATGAGGGTGGAGGTAGAGTGCGCTACATGGCTTGAGCTGCCTGCGGGGTTCCAGATAAGACCAAATTCAGGAAAGCTAACCCCAGAGCTGGGTTAGTCTGAAGTCCAGGACCCTGAGAGTTGGAGTGGGGCAGGTGTGCTATAAGGGGGCCACTCTGCACAGTACATTCAAACCCCAGAGTACAGACACAAGTCCCTTCCTTCCAACGACCCAGGAGTCCAAGAATAGGGCCCTTTTCATAACCATCGTATTGGGTCACCCGGCTCCTCCTCCTTCCATGTCGAGGGTCCCCATTTTTTTACATCAGCACCCACAAGTCCACGGGACCAAACCTCTGACTCCTCCCCACTCCCTAACTTCTACCACAGCAACAAAACCAACAGAGCTCATGTGCTCGGATGTCAACCTCATCTCCTACAAGGAATGCAAGGTGTTTCATCCTACCTTGTTGAAAAACTACATAATCTGTGCTGCTCCCCCCGACAGGCTCTCCTACTGCTGCAGTGTGAGTCCCCTCCTCCCCCACGTGCCCTGGGTCCTGCTTCCTCTAAGCCCAGGCCTGTCTCCCCTCCATCCCGTGTCTCAGGGGCTGACCCTGGGGCTGAGCCTTCCCTCATACCTTACCAGGCCCACTTTCCTGCCTCTCTCTTCTAAGTTCTCTGCCCGGGTCAGTGGGGGAGCCCATGGGGGCTGTGTGGCCTTAGGGGTGGGCACAAAGCTGAAGGATGGAAACTGGGGTGGGAAATGGGCTGGGACTCTGGGGGAGGGCAGTGAGGCTTGGGCTAAACACACAAGTTTAAGGGCACACCAAGAGCTCCGTGACCAGGATAGATCATAATCCAATGAAATATTTAAAACATAATCCATGATGAGCAAATCATCAGCATTTTCAGCAAAAAGCAACCAGAATGGACTGGATTTCCCGTTTGCTTCGGGCTTCTATGTGGTTGGGAACAGCACTGTAATGACCCAGTCTTTATCTAAAACTGGAATACCGCCCTAGCAGGTTTGGGTCAGTGGATCAAGCATTGGCCTGTGACTGAAGGGTCCTAGGTTGGATTCCAGTCAACGGCACATGCCCAGTTTGCAGACTTCATCCCCAGGAAGGGGGCATGCAGGATGCAGCCGATCAATGATTCTCTCTCATTGTCCATTCTATCTCTCTCTCCCTCTCCATTCCTTTCTGAAATAAGGAAAAAATTAAACACACACACACACACACACACACACACACACACACACACACACACACAACTGGAATACGAGGTTCTAATTCTGAAGAAAGGATAAGCCCCTCCTCTTTGTCCCCACTTCTTCATCTTGAAACCTCCTGTCTGTCTCTCAGAACCATCTCCGCTCACGTCACCTCACACCTCATTTCCTTTTATTTTTACTGATTGCAGAGAGGAAGGGGAAGGGAGAGAGATATACAAACATCAATGATGAGAGAATCATTGATTGGCTGCCTCCTGCAAGCCCCTACTGGGAAAGGAGCCCACAACCCAGGCTTGTGCCTTTGACTGGAATGGAACCTGGGACCCTTCAGTCTGCAGGCCGATGCACTATCCACTGACCCAACCGGCTAGGTCCTCCCACCTCATTTCATTTCCTGGTTTCCTCTGTGTTCTCTTGGTGTTGTGATCTCTCTCTCTCTCTCCCTCTCTCCCAACTTCTCTCCCTCCCTTCATATCTGTCCTGCCTCTATCCATTTTTTTTTATTTTCTTCATGTCTGCCTCATTTCCTACCCCTAACTTTCTGCTTCTCTGTCTCCTTCACCCTTCCCTTTCTCCTTCTCTCCATCCTCCTCTCTTTCTCTTACATCCTTTGCCTCTTTGTACTCCCACTATGTTTGCTCACATCTGCACTCTCAGCTTTCAGGGCTGGTGAAATGGTGTGTGTTAGGAAGAGAGGTGATGGGACAGGGCTGTGTGTTCTTTCAAATGGGGGGTTCCCCCTTTTCCCCTCCTGAGGGCCTGATTCATAATTCTGCAAAGTGTGCAGGGACACATAGTCACAAACTTGGGAAAAGCCCGCACTTGGTTTAACGCACTCGCTTTTCTTAAACTTCATATATTTGAACCTGGTGGTCCATACTTTTATTTTGCACTAGAACCTGTAAATTAGGGCATTGGACCCACTCCTGCTTTCCAGGACTATCCTGTCCCCCATCCCTGGGTAAGGAAATACATGGGATTTACCTGGGTAAGGTAATGCTTCCTCTCCAGGGCCCTGACAAATAAATGTGGCTCTGAATTCCTCGAAGCTCGGCCCCCCTTCCCCAATATTGGATGTGGTTCAAGCCAATGTCTTCGGAAAACCTGGTTGGTCCTCTCTAGGATAGCATTCATTCCTGCTCTGCCATTGGTCCGCAGAGAAAATGAGTCTCTTCCCATTGGCCAGGGTGGAAGGCTGTGTTCTGGCAGGATCAAGGCTTGATAAGCATGGGATCTGTGGTACCTCATTGCAGGTTATTTTGAAATCAAAGCTAATCTGCTCTCTCCCCTGCAGGGTGACTCGGGGAACCCGCTGATTTGCCAAGGTTCCCTGCAAGGCCTGGTGTCTACCGGATTTTACCCTTGTATACCGCCCTTTGAGCCAGTTGTATACACCCGCATATGCAGGTACCGCAAATGGATATATGAGACCATGAGAAACAATTCCTAATCTCTCCATATTCCATCCTCCATCCCTATGCCCTCAACAGGAACTTCCCAGAAATAAAGACATCCATGACTTGCAGCCACACGTGACTTTATCGTTTTATTTTCAAAGTCATATGAAAACGTCAACAACATTCTAAAAAAACATTAAAATTTTCAAATACCTATGAGCTAAACATAAAGCACCAAAAACGTCGGTGCTGGTGAAGATGCAGGGAGTCCTGCAGTGTTCTCCAGGAGAACTGGAAATTGCTACATTTTTATGACAAGGTGAGGCAAGGTGAATCCAGAGTCTCATTCACCACTTTTGACCTAGTAATTCTGGTAAATCCGAAATGTGGGCAAGGTTCGAATGCATCACAACACTATTTGTCATAGCAAAGCAGTGGAAACGCTGAAGGTGTCCCAAATTATTCCATGGTTTATGTCAACAACACAGGGATGTAGGTCAGGAGACTAATGAAGCTGCTCAGGATGATAATTATGCAGAACTGTTGGTGTCCTATCAGAATGTGTACGCTCTCTGATGGTAAATGGGAAAAGAGAAAAAGCACGTGTGTGTGTGTGATCCTCACAGTGTAAAATGAAACCTTCACAGAATAAAGAGCCTGTACCCAACTGCCTGTGAACGGAGTCAGGGGTGCCTCCTTCCTTCCGTTCCCCTTTCTGTGCCCGTGCACCTCTACAACCTGAAAAATGCAGGTGGGGACCTCTGAGGAGCCAAGGGTGGGGAGAGGAGACCTTCACAGAGGGAGCTGGGAAAGGAAAATGTAACTGATTTTGAAATCTCACCCTGACTCCTGCTCCCATGATACAGTGGCATGTTCCTCTACATGTTCCAGCCCTCAGTTTTCCCGAAAGGAGCGGGGGGGAGAGAGTGAGAGAGATAAGGAGGAGGAGAAAGAGGAGGAGGAGGAGGAGGAGGAGGAGGAGGAGGGGGAAAGTAGATCAGAAAAGCCTACTTGTGTCCTAATGCCGATATGATCGGTCAGTTAATATTACCTGGAGTGAGACCTATTCATTGGTTTTCTGCATCTGGAATAAGAACAACTTTAATATATTCTATTGATTTTCTACGGAATGGAAAGGAGAGAGAAAGAGCTAGAAAGATCGATGAGAAAGAAACATCAACCAGCCGCCTCCTGCACACACCCCAGTGGGGATGAGCCTGCAACCAAGGTACATGCCCTTGACCTGAATCGAACCTGGGACCTTTGATCCGCAGGTGGACGCTCTATCCACTGAGCCAAATCGGTTAGGGCAAGAACAACTTTAAATGTCAGATGATCATCTCTCCGGACCTGCAGAGACAAATACCCTGGTACCGAGAGGAGATGACCCATCACTCTTGATGGTTATCTTTTACCCAAATGACCTGGTAAATGATTTATGTGAGACGTTACACATCCTGCATCGCCTGTGAAAGAAACTCGCATCTCTCCATGGCAGGTTGTATCCAATCCTAGATAGCTCCCCGCTTTCTTTTTAAAAATTCCAACATGAGGACTATCTCCTTGCCAGGAATTCCACCGGCACACTCCTATAAAGGAGCGGAGAGGCGTGGCCAGGCATCTCCAGCCAGAGTTAGTGCAACTGCCATGTTTTGTTATTGTTTAAAATTTTTGAGATTGAATATTGATTTGGGGTGGCATGCTGGAGAGAGGGAATGTGGATGGAGCTCCAGGAAGACAGGTGTATGGAGAGCGACCACCGTGCTTGGACAGGTTCAAGTCTTGGACTAATGAGGGCACACTCCGCTCATGGCCACGAACAAGTCCCATCTTGGCGGGCAGAGCCCTCCCAGCACAATGATGGCCAACAGCTATAGTTGTAAGCTTGAACCTAAGGTCCGAAGAAGTGGCCCCACGTGCCTGAGTGACAAAGGTTGCAAGTAAACGAAGCTTGGTCAGGTGCATGTAATTGAGTAGGATTGAAACCCAGGAAAATGTTGTAAACATCTTGACCTCGCCCTTACTTTCCCTCGTGGCATCTGGCTATAAAATAAAGACATGGCTTGTGGTCCATGGCGCTGTCGCTAGCTCTCCATCAGAGAGGACAGAGTCCTACCATCGTGATGCAGCTTTCATTCTCCTGTCTGTCTTTTCTCAATCCTTCACTGCCCCTTCTCAGGTTCGCCCTTGGCCTTGCTCTCGAGACACATAAATGTCCCAAAAGCTACATATTTTCTAAAGTGTCACTGATCGAAGGAAAGGATGAGTCCAGGGGCCTGGACTTTTGTGTCTGAGGGTAGAGGGGTCTGGAGGCTTGAGCTCTTGGGTCTGAGGGATGTGTGGGATCAGGGCCAGAACTTCTTGTCTGAGAGAGGAGTGTCTTGGGGACCAGTGTCCTGGGTTGAGTGAGGAGAAGCCTGGGTGCTTTAACTCTTGGGTTTGCATTAGGAAGGGACTGGAGGGTCCACAATTTTGTGTCTGAGAAAGAAAGGATGGATGTTCAGAATTCGGGGGTTTTGGAGGGGTTATTGGGTTCCAGGACCCTAGGTCTGAGATATGAGTGACCTTGGGGTTTGAACTTCTGGGTGTGAGAAAGACGAAAAAAACAAGTGGTCTGGATACCAAACCTCCCAGGTCTGAGGGAGGAGGGGCTGGGGACTTGGACTCCTGGGTGTGAGGGAGGACAGGCTGGGGGCCTGGACTCCTGGGTCTGAGGGAGGAGGGGCTGGGAGCCTGGACTCCTGGTCTTTGTGAGAGGAGGCCTCTTCGTTTCCTCTCTGCAGAATATTAGTGTCTTCAGAATTTCTTCAATATATGGGTACTTAGTTGGGGGTTAATGCAGACTCAAAAGAGGGTCAGATGTGAAGAGGAAAGATCATGTTGACCAGAAGGGACTTGTGGGAGAAAATCTAGAGAGTTGGGTGGCAGGGGTGAATCTTTTGGGAGACCATCCGTCAGTCAGCAGGGTCTGCAGTGTGGTTGCCCAGGGAGCCCAGGAGACCAGGGATCTGCAGACCTTGCCAGGCTCTGAGGCACAAGGAACTCCCCATTCCTCCTTCTCTTCCCTCTTCCAGAGGCCCCTTCCCCCAATTCTCTGAGAACAGGGCCCACCTAACCGAGTTTCCACCCCCATTGTTCACTCTCTTACTCCAGATGCTGGGTGCTCACTTTTGTCAGGGCCTCGATGTACTGCAGTGTCCTGTGTGCATGCCAACACTGACCTTTCTGAAAACCTGCTCCCTCTCTCCTAGTTTGTCACCTGTGACATGCTCAGAACCACTTTCACATCCCTTTGCACGCTTGTGAAGTAGGCATTTCTGTTCCCCTATCTCTCTCTTCTCTCTCTCTCTCATTTTATGGGTGGGGAAAACTGAGGGCTAGGAAATGGACAGAAACACACCACTGCATCAGAGGGGACAGGAGGCAGAGTTAGGGTTCAAAATCAGTTACATTTTCCTTTCCCACCTCCCTCTGCGAAGGTCCCCTCTCGCCACCCTTGGCTCCTCTGAGGTCCCCACCTGTATTTTTCAGGTTGTAGAACTGCACAGGCACAGAACAGGTAACAAAAGGAAGGAGGCACTCACGACTCCATCCACAGGCAGTCTGGTACTTGTTCCTTGAGATATTATTCCGTCGTACATAGTAAAGTTCACTGGCTCTAGCTTGTTTGACTCTGTGGATAGAGCTTCTGCCTGTGCACTGCATGGTCCCACATTTGATTCCAGTCAAGAGCACATGCCTGGGTTGCCAGCTTGATTCCCAGTAGAGGGCCTGCAGGGGGCCGCCAATCAATGATTTGCTCTCATCATTGATGTTTCTAACTCTTTGCCTCTCCCTTCCTCTCTGAAATCAATAAAAATATATTTAAAAAATAAAAATTAAAGCTCATTGTATGCAGCCCTCCCCCACACCCCAAAAAGCTGTTGTGAAGATTAACTGAGATGTGAACATATAATATAACTTCTAACTTATAAAGGTGCCAGATAAATGTTTCCCCCCTCATTGCTATAGCTCACAGGCTAAAAAGTTAAATTCACTTTCAGCCCTTAATTCAACTCTTACTCATGACGATCTGACAGACTCCAGGTGCTGTACTGTATGAGTCTCTATCTCTATGCAGTCGCATGCTACGTGGGGGAAATAGACAATGAACAAATGCACATAAAACAAAACATGATAGAGAGTTAAGTGCTGTAAGGAAATATCGGTGATGGTAAGAAGAGCTACGCCTGGAGACAGGGAAAGATTTGTTGGATAATTTGGATTCCACATGGAGACCCAGCTCAGAATTAGATCTGAATTGATGGTTTGGGATCCAATTCTAGACTTGCAATGAAAGCTGAACATGACGTGGAGGTCTTACGAAAAAGACTTCGGCAGTGGGAGCAACAGCACAGAACCTTTAAACAGAAAGGAAACCTGCAGATGACGTCAGAGGAAGGGGCTCCACAGAGCATTAATTTACCAGCTCAGCAACCTCATTAAAGACACTGCCTACCCCCATGACTTTCTCTCCGTTTGTCCATCCTCAGAGCTATGGCTTTCTCCCACGGCCACTTCCCTCCCCAGTTCCAGGAGAGCTGCCTCACTTCCAGAATTTACAGCCAGAAGGGACACTGTCTAACAGGGTCAAGGAGAACTCTTCTCCTGTCTCACTTGGGAAAGAAGAGAGCAGTTCCCTGAAGTAGCCCAGTTCGCTTCCCCTCACTCCTCATTGGCCAACATTGTATCACATGTGTATTTACAAACCAATCCCTGGGAAGCAGAAAAGGGCCCACCCGTACTTGGTGCACAACAGCTCAGTTGCAGTCACCATGAGCACAGCAGGTTGTCCAAACTAAATCAAGGTTCTGACAAATGGCAGAAGTAGTGCATGTTGGGTAGGCAACAACAATATCCCTGATGGGTCAACGTGTGGGACCGAGGTGGAATTGGATTGAAGATCTGAACTGAGATAACAAGTGGACTCACACTGAGGCATGAAACGTATTTTGGTGTCTGAGTTAGAAGTGAATGTCAATTCTACTGTTAGAAATCAGCTGTCTAGTGGCCATCTAACAATGGTTCTTTGTTACTCAATGCAAATGCCAAAGTCCTATCTGGATCCTCAATCCCTGTGTCTTCCCAATCCTGTGAGGCCTCTGAAACTATTGCCCACCCTTCTCCCTCTGATTCATTCACCTCCAATAAAAAAGTCTTCCCTGCTAGATCCTTATAGGTCCCCCTCCTTGTCTCACCTGCCCATCACTCTGCCTATGACTCACAGATCCCAAGTAGCTACATGGATCCATCTACCACCTCCTACAAGATTTTATCCAAATGTCCTCTTCACTTGGGGTCTTTCCAACCACCTTTCCCCATGTTATAACTGCAGGGGATGCTGAGATCAAAGGGAACAAATAATTCCCTAGTCCTCCTCTGGGCTTATTTTTCTCTATAGCACTCACTGCCACATAAAAAACTACAAATGTGAAGTTCTTGTTTCTTTCCTCAGGGTCTCCACCCACGGGAATGAGGGGCTTTGGGATGGAATTTTGCTGCTTTGTGCTGCTGTGCCGTCAGAGGCCAGAACAGATTCTGTCTCAGAGTAAATGCTCCGTGGATACTTCATGAATGAATACAATGAGCAAAGATGAAAATACCAAGAAATTCATCCCACCCTCATGATAATGAGAGCAATTCAAAGATACTTCAATGTAAAAGAGTGACAAAGGTCAGAAAAAGCTATAGTGTGGAACATTATACAATAGAATAAAGGAAGGAAGAAGCATTCTAAGAGAAACAATTGTTCAAGACTTTAAAAATTTATTTTTTAAATTATAAAAAATTTTGTCTTTTGGTTAATTCTCAACCGAGAATATTTTTCCATGGATTTTTAGGGAGAGTGGAAGAGAGAGGGAAAGACAGAGAAGAAACAAGGATGTGAGAGAGACACATCGATTGGTTGCCTCTTGCACGAGCCCCAATCAGGGGCCGGGCCGGGGAGGAGCCTGCAACTAAGGTACATGCCTGTGACCGGAATCCAGCTCTGGACCCTTTGGTCTGCAGGCCAACGCTCTATCCACTGAGCCAAACCGGCTAGGGCTGTTCAAGACTCTTTTTTTTTTTAATTAAATCTTTATTGTTCAGATTATTACAGGTGTTCCACTTTTTTTCCCCCCATAACTCCCCTCCACCTGATTCCCCACCCCACCCCATGCCCTTACCCCCGCCACTGTCTTCATCCATAGGAGTAAGATTTTTGTCCAATCTCTTCCCGCACCCCTCACACTTGCTTCCCCTGAGAATCGTCAGTCCACTCCCTTTCTATGTCCCTGATTCTATTATATTCACCAGTCCATTCTGTTGTCAGATTATTTATTCACTTGATTTTTAGATTCACTTGTTGGTAGGTATGTATTTGATGTCATTTTGTTGTTCATAATTTTTATCTTTACCTTTTTCTTCTTCTTCTTAAAGAATACCCTTCAGCATTTCATGTAATCCTGGTTTGGTGGCTATGAACTCCTTTAGCTTTTTCTTGTCTGTGCTGCTCTTTATCTGACCTTCAACTCTGAATGATAGCTTTGCTGGGTAGAGTAATCTTGGTTGTAGGTTCTTGCTGTTCATCACTTTGAATATTTCTTGCCACTCCCTTCTGGCCTGCATAGTTTCTGCCGAGAAATCAGCTGACAGTCGTATGGGTACTCCCTTGTAGGTAATTAACTGTTTTTCTCTTGCTGCTTTTAATATTCTCTCTTTGTCTTTTGCCCTTGGCATTTTAATTATGATATGTCTTGGTGTGGTCCTCTTTGGATTCCTCTTGTATGGGGTTCTGTGAGCTTCCTGAACTTGTAAGTCTATTTCTTTCACCAGGTAGGGAAAGTTTTCTGTCATTATTTCTTCTAATAGGTTTTCAATATTTTGCTCTCTCCCTTCTTCTGGCACCCCAAAAATTCGGATGTTGTTTCGCTTAAAGTTGTCCCAGAGGCTCCTTACATTATCTTCATATTTTTGGATTCTTTTTTCTTTTTGTTTTTCTGGTTGGATGTTTTTTGTTTCCACATATTTCAGATCTTTGGTTTGATTCTTGGGGTATGTTGATCTACAGGTGAGTTTCTGTATATTCTTTATTTCAGACAGTGCATGCTTCATTTCTGACTGATCCTTTTCCATTTTTTTGGCATTCTCATTAAGGTCCTTGAAGGTCTCACTAAGCTCCTCAGAAGTGTCATCAAGTTTCTCAGCAGTTTTTAGAAGATTCTTGAGTAACCTTATAAATGTGATTCTGAACTCTATGTCATCCAGTAGTTTGCTTTCCTCTGTTTCTTTCATTCGTGACATGTTTCTTTGTTTCTGCATTTTGGCTGCTTCCCTGTGTTGATGGAGTGGCTTTGTGTGGTAGGTGACCTATAGGGGGCAGTAGCTCAGCCTCCCCAATCACCTTATGTGGATGCTCTTGGTACACCCCTTTGTGGGCTGAGTGCAAAGTATTGGTGTAGTTAAGCCTAAATTGCTGTTGGTACGCTGGGAGGAATTGACCTCCAGGCCAATTAGCTGTGAGCACTCCCTGTGTCTATAATGGAAGAACTGCTGCGCTGAAGACACGCTGATGGGGCAGGACTTGTTTCAGTGGGGCTTTGGTGCTCACTGAGTCTGCCTCTTGAATGTGTCACTTATGAATGTGAGGAGTTGAAATCTGGTGTCTCACACTGACCAGTAGGTACACTGGCTTCTGGATCTCCAATGGGGTGCAGGTCAGCTACTGTCTGAGGCCACTCAGCAGGAGCTACAGTGAGAGCTACAGTTCTCTCCTCTTTGCTTGGGGTTTGGATGTTTTGGAGCTGTCTGACCCGGGCTGCAAGTTTTCTAGGTTAAGCTGCGATAAGGCAGGCTTTCCTATGCTAATTGAGCTGCTTGGAGCTTGGGTGGGTTTGTAGGTTGTGTGGGGCGGGGTCTCAGGGCGTCACTAGGTTAGGGCGTGGCAAACAGCAATGGCTGCTAGTTAGCCGGCTCTGTGTCCCCGACCGCGTCCTGGAGTCCTGTGCCCCAGTGCCGTAAACAATTATTCCTGCGCGCAGCTCTGCAACCAAGCCACTCTCACTGGCAGACAGTCCAGCTTCTCCCCGTAGGAGTGTGGGTCACCCGCGTCTCCCCAGAGACTGGATTTCAGAGTAATCGGGGACTTGTCTCCGTTCAGGTTGAAAAAAGCAACGCACCCAGTCGCCCGCCACCAGCCCGGATCACGCGCCTCCGTACCTCAGCTTTTCAGCGCTCGTGCACGTCTCAATGCTCTTTTCTCTTTCCTTCTAGTTGTAGAACTTCCACTCAGCCAGCTTTCCCGTGGTTCTGGGTGATAGACGTTTTGTCTTTTAGTTGCAGTTTAAATTGTTGTGGGAGGCAGCAGTTTAGGTGTTTACCTATGCCGCCATCTTGGATTCCTCTCAAGACTCTTTATAGAGTAAAAAAAATGTCCCATTGATAATGTTCAGACATTTTTGTTAGCTATCCATACTATGTATAGAAATCAAAATATAATAAGTGAAAAACAGTCCATATTTAGTAGGTGGAGGTAGGAAAGCCTTCTCTTTAGATTCATACCTCAATATCAGGGTCAGGTTCAGGCTCAAAGCCACCTGTGGGATTCAGCCTGACAAGTTCGCACAAGCTGCTCAGGGTTACGGAATAAGTTCCAGGCATCTCCTGAGAGGGGCAGAGGGCAAGAAAATTGGCCATAGTGGTGGACCCAGGACACAGTGCATCCTGAGCCATGCAGATAGTTCCTTGACAACTAGTCATGCCCCTCAGCGCCAGTAGCTGGTCACACCCTTTGTAGCTGCCACCAAGGATGGTGGAGCTGGAACGTGCTGGGGCCAAGCATCTGACCTGGCCTCAGGAATGAGATGCAGGTAGAGTGCGGGCATATGGCTTGAGCTGCCTCCGGGGCTCCAGATAAGAGCAAATGCAGGTAAGGCAACATCAGAGGTGGGGTCACCTGAACTCCGGGGCCCTAAGAGTTGGAGTGGGCAGGTGTGCTATAAGAGGGCCACTCTGCAAAGGGCTGACACGGCTGCATTCCAAGCCAGGCTGAAGACCAGACCAGACCAGACTGGACCCACTGCAGGTGAGAGGAAATCACATTTAGGGTGGGGCAGGTGTGTCTGGATGGACAGCCGACCCTTGCTCTTGAGGGCTGAGCAGTAGAGGGCCAAAATCTGGTTGTGAGAAGCAGGAGCTGG
This sequence comes from Corynorhinus townsendii, assembly GCA_026230045.1. Lineage (NCBI taxonomy): Eukaryota > Metazoa > Chordata > Mammalia > Chiroptera > Vespertilionidae > Corynorhinus > Corynorhinus townsendii. The sequence continues at coordinate 47,716,402 of JAPDVU010000011.1, read as the reverse complement.
AGGGCTGGAGTTTTGGGTCTTTTACCTAAAAGGAACTTGGGACATAGAATTATAAATGGGGAGGGAAAGAAAGCCCGATTCCTAGATGCCTCTGCATGGAGGGGTGACCCTGACCAGGACTTCTGGGTCTGAGGGAGGGGGTGGGTGGAGACTGGGGCTACTGGGTCTGAGTGAAGAGAAGGGGCCTGGAGACCAGGAGTCCTGTTTCCTGAACTCTGTCTTTCCAGCCCCGGCAGAAGAGGCTCAGAGAGGACACATGGCAGGTGCCCTTCTCCCAACCCTGCTGCTCCTACTGCTGCCCTTAGCCCTGGGATCTGCTGGACAAGAAGGTGAGGACCAGCCTGGGAGTCCTGACCTTGCCCCTGGGCCTCACAGCCCCCCTCTCCAGGGCCCTCTTTCCCAAGGAGCCCCTGAGTTAGGACCCTCCCCTGCAGCAGCCTCCTCCCATGCAGACTGGACCCCTGGGTTGTGACCCCTTTCTTCCCGCTCCCTCCTGACTCCTGGGCTCTCTACATATACGAAATAAAAGGTTCCATTATTCCAGAACTCTACCTCCACCCCCTCCAGGCTGCTTCCCGCCCTCTGCATCTCTCTCATCAGATGCTGGGGTTGCCTCCAGACCAGCTGCTGCCCTGTGTTTTTGAGCAGGCTCCCTCGGTCTCTCTCCATTTCTATCTGCAGCTGTCTCTGTCCTGTGCCCCCTGCCTGCCTCTGACCTTCTCCACGCTGCTCTGTCCGTGTGTCTCTCTCCATCACTGTCTGAGAATTCATCTACTGTGGACCCAGCCCTCCCCTGCTGCCTGCTACCCATGCTTTCTCCATGTCTCCATCCAGTCCAGGATACCGGGGAAAGGATTATTAATGGAGATCTATGTCCAAGAGGCGCCTAACCCTGGCAGGTGGCCCTGTATCACAACAATACGTTGAACTGTGCAGGCGTGCTGGTCAACCAGCAGTGGGTGCTCACTGTCGCCCACTGCCGCACCAGGTACGGGACAGGCGAGCCACCTCGATTCCATGTCTCTCTCTGGGTCCTTGTGTATCTCTCTCTCTCTCTCTCCCTCTCTCTCTCTCTCTCTCTCTCTCTCTGTGTGTGTGTGTGTGTGTGTGTGTGTGTGTGTGTGTGTGTGTGTGTCTGGGCTTCTGTCCCCCTAACTCTGTTTCTTTGTACCCCTCTCTCAATCACCGTGTCTCCCTCTGAACACTGCTTTTTTTTTAAGCGATTATATTGTGCAAATGGGCAGTGATCTTGCGGTTGATGGGCGTGCCCGGAAGATCAGGGCTACCGAGTCCTTCGTCCACCCCTGGTATAACAAGTACAACTATGATCATGACCTCATGCTTGTGAAGCTGAGCAGCCGGGCCAAGCTCTCGGCCAATGTGCAGACAATCAACATACCGTCCAGCTGCAAAGCCCCGGGGACAAGCTGTACTGTCTCTGGCTGGGGCGTCACCAACATGGAAGAAGGTGAGGCTGCCTCTGTGACCCCAGTCACCAAGGTCCCAGCTCCCTTCTTCCTCAGGCCGCAGATTCAGGGGACAGACCCAAGGTTCCAGACACCCCAAAACCTCCGTTCTCAGACCCAGGGAAGCCAGACCACCAGGCCCTGCACGGTCAGACTCAGAAAGCCAGACCTTTAGACATACCTCCCCCAGTTCCATAATCCTTGGATCCCAGGCCTCCATCCCACAGACCCAGGAGTTTAGAACCCCAGTCACCAGCTCACGCAGAGCCACGTATCCAGGCCCTCAGCCGCTTGCACCCTCAGACCCAGGAGTCTTGGCCTTCAGACGCCTTCTCCCTCAGACAAAGGACACCTAGTCCCCAGCCCCCTCTACCCACGAGGTGTCCCTCAATGCCAGCTACTCTTCCTTCCATTGGTGGAGCGGCCACTAGGGATGGTGAGCTAGAACCTGCTGGGGCCAAACCGCTTACCTGGCCTCAGGAATGAGGGTGGAGGTAGAGTGCGCCACATGGCTTGAGCTGCCTGCGGGGTTCCAAATAAGACCAAATGCAGGTAAGCTAACCCCAGAGCTGTGTTCGTCTGAACTCCAGGACCCTGAGAGTTGGAGTGGGGCAGGTGTTCTATAAGGGGGCCACTCTGCACACTACATTCAAACCCAAGAGTTCAGACACAAGTCCCTTCCTTCCAACGACCCAGGAGTCCAAGAAATAGGGCCCTTTTCATAACCATCGTTATTGGGTCACCCGGTTCCTCCGTCTTCCATGTCGAGGGTCCCCATTTTTTTACATCAGCACCCACAGGTCCACGGGACCAAACCTCTGACTCCTCCCCACTCCCTAACTTTTCCCGCAGGAACAAAAGCAACAGAGCTCATGTGCTCGAATGTCAACCTCATCTCCTACCAGGAATGCAAGGTGTTGTATCCTACCTTGTTGAAAAACTACAAGATCTGTGCTGCTCCCCCCGACAGGCTCTCCTACTGCTGCAGAGTGAGTCCTCTCCTCCCTTACCTGCCCTTGGTTCTGCTTCCTCTCAGCCCAGGCCTTTCTCTCCTCCATCCCGTGTCTCAGGGCCTGACCCTGGTGCTGAGCCTTCCCTCATACCTTACCAGGCCCACTTTCCTGACTCTCTCCTAAGTTCTCTGCCCAGGTCAGGGGGAGGAGCCCATGGGAGCTGGGTTGACTTGGGGGTGGGCACAAAGCTGAAGGATAGAAACTGGGGGTGGGAAATGGGCTGGGACTATGGGGGAGGGCAGTGAGGCTTGGGCTACAAACACAAGCTTTAAGGGCACACCAAAAGCTCCGTGACCAGGATAGATCATAATCCAATGAAATATTTAAAACATAATCCATGATGAGCTAATAATCAGCATTTTCAGCAAAAAGCAACCAGAATGGACTGGATTTCCCGTTTGCTTCGGGCTTCTATGTGGTTGGGAATAGCACTGTAATGACCCAGTCTTTATCTAGAAGTGGAATACCGCCCTGGCAGGTTTGGCTCAGTGGATCAAGCATTGGCCTGTGACTGAAGGGTCCTAGGTTGGATTCCAGTCAAACTGCACATGCCCAGTTTGCAGGCTCCATCCCCAAGAAGGGGGCTTGAAGGGGGCAGCCGATCGATGATTCTCTCTCATTGAAGATTCTATCTCTCTCTCCCTCTCCCTTCCTTTCTGAAATAAGGAAAAAAACACACACAGACACACACACACACACACACACACACACACACACACACACAACTGGAATACGAGGTTCCTCACAGATATTTTTCATATTAAATTTGATTTTTAAAATTTCCCTTAAAATGTTCATTTCAATCACTGGCATGTGCCTCAGGCTAATGTCCTGCTCTTATATCTGTGTATCTGGTTCTAATTCTGAAGAAAGGATGAGCCCCTCCTCTTTGTCCCCCCTTCTTCATCTTGAAACCTCCTGTCTGTCTCTCAGAACCATCTCCGCTCACCTCACCTCACACCTCATTTCTTTTTATTTTTACTGATTGCAGAGAGGAAGGGAAGGGAGAGAGATATACAAACATCAATGATGAGAGAATCATTGATTGGCTGCCTTCTGCAAGCCCCTTCTGGGAATGGAGCCCACAACCCAGGCATGTGCCCTTGACTGGAATGGAACCTGGGACCCTTCAGTCTGCAGGCCGATGCACTATCCACTGACCCAACCGGCTAGGTCCTCCCACCTCATTTCATTTCCTGGTTTCCTCTGTGTTCCCTTGGTGTTGTGATCTCTCTCTCTCTCTCCCTCTCTCCCACCTTCTCTCCCTCCCTTCCTATCTGTCCTGCCTCTATCCATTTTTTTTTATTTTCTCCATGTCTGCCTCATTCCCTACCCCTAACATTCTGCTTCTCTGTCTCCTTCACCCTTCCCTTTCTCCTTCTCTCCATCCTCCTCTCATTCTCTTTCATCCTTTGCCTCTTTGTACTCACACTATCTTTGCTCACATCTGCACTCTGAGCTTTCAGGGGTGGTGAAATGGTGTGTGTTAGGAAGAGAGGTGATGGGACAGGGCTGCATGTTCTTTCAAATGGGGGGTTCCCCCTTTTCCCTCCTGAGGGCCTGATTCATAATTCTGCAAAGTGTGCAGGGACACAGAGTCACAAACTCGGAACAGCCCAGCATTTGGTTTAACGCACTCGCTTTTCTTAAACTTCATATATTTGAACCTGGTGCTCCATACTTTTATTTTGCACTAGAACCTGTAAATTAGGGCATTGGACCCACTCCTGCTTTCCAGGACTATCCTGTCCCCCATCCCTGGGTAAGGAAATACATGGGATTTACCTGGGAGAGGTAATGCTTCCTCTCCCAGGGCCTTGACAAATAAATGGGGTTCTGACTTCCTGGAAGCTCCGCCCCCCCTTCCCTGTGATTGGCTGGGGCTCAAGACAATGTCTTCCGAAAATCTGGTTGGTCCTCTCCAGGATAGCATTCATTCCTGCTCTGCCATTGGTCCGCAGAGACAATGAGTCTCTTCCCATTGGCCAGGGTGGAAGGCTGTGTTCTGGCAGGATCAAGGCTTGCTAAGCATGGGATCTGTGGGACCTCATTGCTGGTTATTTTGAAATCAAAGCTAATCTGCGCTCTCCCCTGCAGGGTGACTCGGGGAACCCGCTGATTTGCCAAGGTTCCCTGCAAGGCCTGATGTCCACCGGATATTACCCTTGTATACCGCCCTTTCAACCAGTGATATACACCCGCATATGCATGTACCGCAAATGGATATATGAGACCATGAGAACCAATTCCTAATCTCTCCATATTCCATCCTCCATCCCTATGCCTTGAACAGGAACTTCCCAGAAATAAAGACATCCAAACTTGCAGCCACACTTGACTTTATCATTTTATTTTCAAAGTCATATGAAAACGTCAACAACATTCTAATAAAAAAATTAAAATTTGCAAACACCTATAAGCTAAACATGAAGCACCAAAGACGTCTGTGCTGCTGAAGATGCAGGGAGGCCCGCAGTGTTCTCCAGGAGAACTGGAAACTGCTACATTTTTATGACAAGGTGAGGCAAGGTGAATCCAGAGTCTCATTCACCACTTTTGACCTAGTAATTCTGGTAAATCCGAAATGTGGGCAAGGTTCGAATGCATCAGAACACTATTTGTCAGAGCAAAGCAGTGGAAACGCTGAAGGTGTCCCAAATTATTCCATGGTTTATGTCAACAACACAGGGATGTAGTCAGGAGACTAATGAAGGTGCTCAGGATGATAATTATGCAGAACTGTTGGTGTCCTATCAGAATGTGTACGCTCTCTGATGGTAAATGGGGAAAAGAGAAAAAGCACGTGTACGTGTGTGATCCTCACAGTGTAAAATGAAACCTTCACAGAATAAAGAGCCTGTACCGAACTGCCTGTGGACGGAGTCAGGGGTGCCTCCTTCCTTCCGTTCCCCTTTCTGTGCCCCGTGCACCTCTACAACCTGAAAAATGCAGGTGGGGACCTCTGAGGAGCCAAGGGTGGGGAGAGGAGACCTTCACAGAGGGAGCTGGGAAAGGAAAATGTAACTGATTTTGAAATCTCACCCTGACTCCTGCTCCCATGATACAGTGGCATGTTCCTCTACATGTTCCAGCCCTCAGTTTTCCCCAGAGGAGCGGGGGGGGAGAGAGTGAGAGAGATAAGGAGGAGGAGAAAGAGGAGGAGGAGGAGGAGGAGGAGGAGGAGGAGGGGGAAAGTAGATCAGAAAAGCCTACTTGTGTCCTAATGCCGATATGATCGGTCAGTTAATATTACCTGGAGTGAGACCTATTCATTGGTTTTGTGCATCTAGAATAAGAACTACTTTAATATATTCTATTGATTTTCTACGGAATGGAAAGGAGAGAGAAAGAGCTAGAAAGATCGATGAGAAAGAAACATCAACCAGCCGCCTCCTGCACACACCCCAGTGGGGATGAGCCTGCAACCAAGGTACATGCCATTGACCTGAATCGAACCTGGGACCTTTGATTCCTCAGGTGGACGCTCTATCCACTGAGCCAAATCGGTTAGGGCAAGAACAACTTTAAATGTCAGATGATCATCTCTCCGGACCTGCAGAGACAAATACCCTGGTACCGAGAGGAGATGACCCATCACTCCTGATGGTTATCTTTTACCCAAATAACCTGGTAAATGATTTATGTGAGACGTTACACATCCTGCATCGCCTGTGAAAGAAACTCGCATCTCTCCATGGCAGGTTGTATCCAATCCTAGATAGCTCCCCGCTTTCTTTTTAAAAATTTCAACATGAGGACTATCTCCTTGCCAGGAATTCCACCGGCACACTCCTATAAAGGAGCGGAGAGGCGTGGCCAGGCATCTCCAGCCAGAGTTAGTGCAACTGCCATGTTTTGTTATTGTTTAAAATTTTTGAGATTGAATATTGATTTGGGGTGGCATGCTGGAGAGAGGGGATGTGGATGAAGCTTCATGAAGACAGGTGTATGGAGAGCGACCACCGTGCTTGGACAGGTTCAAGCCTCGGACTAATGAGGGCACACTCCGCTCATGGCCACGAACAAGTCCCATCTTGGCGGGCAGAGCCCTCCCAGCACAATGATGGCCAACAGCTATAGTTGTAAGCTTGAACCTAAGGTCCGAAGAAGTGGCCCCACGTGCCTGAGTGACAAAGGTTGCAAGTAAACGAAGCTTGATCAGGTGCATGTAATTGAGTAGGATTGAAACCCAGGAAAATGTTGTAAACATCTTGACCTCGCCCTTACTTTCCCTCGTGGCATCTGGCTATAAAATAAAGACATGGCTTGTGGTCCATGGCGCTGTCACTAGCTCTCCATCAGAGAGGACAGAGTCCTACCATCGTGATGCAGCTTTCATTCTCCTGTCTGTCTTTTCTCAATCCTTCACTGCCCCTTCTCAGGTTCGCCCTTGGCCTTGCTCTCGAGACACATAAATGTCCCAAAACCTACATATTTTCTAAAGTGTCACTGATCGAAGGAAAGGATGAGTCCAGGGGCCTGGACTTTTGTGTCTGAGGGAAGAGGGGTCTGGAGGCTTGAGCTCTTGGGTCTGAGGGATGTGTGGGATCAGGGCCAGAACTTCTTGTCTGAGAGAGGAGTGTCTTGGGGACCAGTGTCCTGGGTTGAGTGTGGAGAAGCCTGGGTGCTTTAACTCTTGGGTTTGCATTAGGAAGGGACTGGAGGGTCCACAATTTTGTGTCTGAGAAAGAAAGGATGGATGTTCAGAATTCGGGGGTTTTGGAGGGGTTATTGGGTTCCAGGACCCTAGGTCTGAGATATGAGTGACCTTGGGGTTTGAACTTCTGGGTGTGAGAAAGACGAAAAAAACAAGTGGTCTGGATACCAAACCTCCCAGGTCTGAGGGAGGAGGGGCTGGGGACTTGGACTCCTGGGTGTGAGGGAGGACAGGCTGGGGGTCTGGACTCCTGGGTCTGAGGGAGGAGGGGCTGGGAGCCTGGACTCCTGGTCTTTGTGAGAGGAGGCCTCTTCGTTTCCTCTCTGCAGAATATTGGTGTCTTCAGAATTTCTTCAATATATGTGTACATAGTTGGGTGTTAATGCAGACTCAAAAGAGGGTCAGATGTGAAGAGGAAAGATCATGTTGACCAGAAGGGACTTGTGGGAGAAAATCTAGAGAGTTGGGTGGCAGGGGTGAATCTTTTGGGAGACCATCCGTCAGTCAGCAGGGTCTGCAGTGTGGTTGCCCAGGGAGCCCAGGAGACCAGGGATCTGCAGATCTTGCCAGGCTCTGAGGCACAAGGAACTCCCCATTCCTCCTTCTCTTCCCTCTTCCAGAGGCCCCTTCCCCCAATTCTCTGAGAACAGGGCCCACCTAACCGAGTTTCCACCCCCATTGTTCACTCTCTTACTCCAGATGCTGGGTGCTCACTTTTGTCAGGGCCTCGATGTACTGCAGTGTCCTGTGTGCATGCCAACACTGACCTTTCTGAAAACCTGCTCCCTCTCTCCTAGTTTGTCACCTGTGACATGCTCAGAACCACTTTCACATCCCTTTGCACGCTTGTGAAGTAGGCATTTCTGTTCCCCTATCTCTCTCTTCTCTCTCTCTCTCATTTTATGGGTGGGGAAAACTGAGGGCTAGGAAATGGACAGAAACACACCACTGCATCAGAGGGGACAGGAGGCAGAGTTAGGGTTCAAAATCAGTTACATTTTCCTTTCCCACCTCCCTCTGTGAAGGTCCCCTCTCGCCACCCTTGGCTCCTCTGAGGTCCCCACCTGTATTTTTCAGGTTGTAGAACTGCACAGGCACAGAACAGGTAACAAAAGGAAGGAGGCACTCACGACTCCATCCACAGGCAGTCTGGTACTTGTTCCTTGAGATATTATTCCGTCGTACATAGTAAAGTCCACTGGCCCTAGCTTGTTTGACTCTGTGGATAGAGCTTCTGCCTGTGCACTGCATGGTCCCACATTTGATTCCAGTCAAGAGCACATGCCTGGGTTGCCAGCTTGATGCCCAGTGAGGGCCTGCAGGGGGCCGCCAATCAATGATTTGCTCTCATCATTGATTTTTCTAACTCTTTGCCTCTCCCTTCCTCTCTGAAATCAATAAAAATATATTTAAAAAATAAAAATTAAAGCTCATTGTATGCAGCCCTCCCCCACACCCCAAAAAGCTGTTGTGAAGATTAACTGAGATGTGAACATATAATATAACTTCTAACTTATAAAGGTGCCAGATAAATGTTTCCCCCCTCATTGCTATAGCTCACAGGCTAAAAAGAAAGTTAAATTCACTTTCAGCCCTTAATTCAACTCTTACTCATGACGATCTGACAGACTCCAGGTGCTGTACTGTATGAGTCTCTATCTCTATGCAGTCGCATGCTACGTGGGGGAAATAGACAATGAACAAATGCACATAAAACAAAACATGATAGAGAGTTAAGTGCTGTAAGGAAATATCGGTGATGGTAAGAAGAGCTACGCCTGGAGACAGGGAAAGTTTTGTTGGATAATTTAGATTCCACATGGAGACCCAGCTCAGAATTAGATCTGAATTGATGGTTTGGAATCCAATTCTAGACTTGCAATGAAAGCTGAACATGACGTGGAGGTCTTACGAAAAAGACTTCGGCAGTGGGAGCAACAGCACAGAACCTTTAAACCAGAAAGGAAACCTGCAGATGACGTCAGAGGAAGGGGCTCCACAGAGCATTAATTTACCAGCTCAGCAACCTCATTAAAGACACTGCCTACCCCCATGACTTTCTCTCCGTTTGTCCATCCTCAGAGCTATGGCTTTCTCCCCCGGCCACTTCCCTCCCCAGTTCAAGGAGAGCTGCCTCACTTCCAGAATTTACAGCCAGAAGGGACACTGTCTAACAGAGTCAAGGAGAACTCTTCTCCTGTCTCACTTTGGAAAGAAGAGAGCAGTTCCCTGAAGTAGCCCAGTTGGCTTCCGCTCACTCCTCATTGGCCAACATTGTATCACATGTGTATTTACAAACCAATCCCTGGGAAGCAGAAAAGGGCCCACCCGTACTTGGTGCAGGACAGCTCAGTTGCAGTCACAATGAGCACAGCAGGTTGTCCAAACTAAATCAAGGTTCTGACAAACGGCAGAAGGAGTGCATGCTGGGTAGGCAACAACAATGTCCCTGATGGGTCAACTTGTGGGACCGAGGTGGAACTGGATTGAAGATCTGAACTGAGAAAACAAGGGGACTCACACTGAGGCAGGAAACGTATTTTGGTGTCTGAGAAGTGAGTGTCAATTCTACCGTTAGAAAGCAGCTGTCTAGTAGTCATCCAACAATGGTTCCTTTGTTACTCAATGCAAATGCCAAATTCCTTTCTGGATCCTCAATCCCTGTGTCTTCCCAATCCTGTGAGGCCTCTGAAACTATTGCCCACCCTTCTCCCTCTGATTCATTCACCTCCAATAAAAAAGTCTTCCCTGCTAGATCCTTATAGGTCCCCCTCCTTGTCTCACCTGCCCATCACTCTGCCTACGACTCACAGATCCCAAGTAGCTACATGGATCCATCTACCACCTCCTACAAGATTTTATCCAAATGTCCTCTTCACTTGGGGTCTTTCCAACCACCTTTCCCCATGTTATAACTGCAGGGGATGCTGAGATCAAAGGGAACAAATAATTCCCTAGTCCTCCTCTGGGCTTATTTTTCTCTATAGCACTCACTGCCACATAAAAAACTACACATGTGAACTTCTTGTTTCATTCCTCAAGGTCTCCACCCACGGGAATGAGGGGCTTTGAGATAGAATTTTGCTGCTTTGTGGTGCTGTGCCCTCAGAGGCCAGAACAGATTCTGGCTCAGAGTAAATGCTCCCTAGATACTTAATGAATGAATACAATAATGAGCAAAGATGAAAATACCAAGAAATTCATCCCACCCTCATGATAATGAGAGCAATTCAAAGATACTTCAATGTAAAAGAGTGACAAAGGTCAGCAAAAGCTATAGTGTGGAACATTATACAATAGAATAAAGGAAGAAAGAAGCATTCTAAGAGAAACAATTCTTCAAGACTTTAAAAATTTATTTTTTAAATTAAAAAAATTTTTGTCTTTTGGTTAATTCTCAACCGAGAATATCTTTCCATGGATTTTTAGGGAGAGTGGAAGAGAGAGGGAAAGACAGAGAAGAAACAAGGATGTGAGAGAGACACATCGATTGGTTGCCTCTTGCACGAGCCCCAATCAGGGGCCGGGGCGGAGAGGAGCCTGCAACTAAGGTACATGCCTGTGACCGGAATCCAGCTCTGGACCCTTTGGTCTGCAGGCCAACGCTCTATCCACTGAGCCAAACCGGCTAGGGCTGTTCAAGACCCTTTATAGAGTAAAAAAAATGTCCCATTGATAATGTTCAGACATTTTTGTTAACTATATATACTATGTATAGAATTCAAAGTATAATAAGTGAAAAACAGTCCATATTTAGTAGGTGGAGGTAGGAAAATCTTCTCTTTAGATTCATACCTCAATATCAAGGTCAGGTTCAGGCTGAAAGCCACCTGTGGGATTCAGCCTGACAAGTTCGCACAAGCTGCTCAGGGTTATGGATAAGTTCCAGGCATCCCCCGAGGGGCAGAGGGCAAGAAAATTGACCATAGTGGTGGACCCAGGACACAGTGCATCCTGAGCCTTGCAGGTCGCTCCTTGACCCCTAAAATGCTCCTCAGCGCCAGTAGCTGGTCACACCCTTTGTAGCTGCCACCAGGGATGGTGGAGCTGGAACGTGCTGGGGCCAAGCATCTGACCTGGCCTCAGGAATGAGATGCAGGTAGAGTGCGGGCATATGGCTTGAGCTGCCTCCGGGGCTCCAGATAAGAGCAAATGCAGGTAAGGCAACCTCAGAGGTGGGGTCACCTGAACTCCATGACCCTAAGATTTTGAGTGTGCAAGTGTGCTATAAGAGGGCCACTCTGCAAAGGACTGGACACGACTGCATTCCAAGCCAGGCTGAAGACCAGACCAGACCACACCGGACCCACTGCAGGTGAGAGGAAATCACATTTAGGGTGGGGCAGGTGTGTCTGGATGGACAGCCGACCCTTAATCTTGAGGGCAGAGCAGTAGAGGGCCAAAATCTGGTTGTGAGAAGCAGGGGCTGGAGGGCTGGAGTTTTGGGTCTTTTACCTAAAAGGAACTTGGGACATAGAATTATAAATGGGGAGGGACAGAAAGCCCGATTCCTAGATGCCTCTGCATGGAAGGGTGACCCTGACCAGGACTTCTGGGTCTGAGGGAGGAGGTGGGTGGAGACTGGGGCTACTGGGTCTGAGTGAAGAGAAGGGGCCTGGAGACCAGGAGTCCTGTTTCCTGAACTCTGTCTTTCCAGCCCCGGCAGAAGAGGCTCAGAGAGGACACATGGCAGGTCCCCTTCTCCCAACCCTGCTGCTCCTACTGCTGCCCTTAGCCCTGGGATCTCCTGGACAAGAAGGTGAGGACCAGCCTGGGAGTCCTGACCTTGCCCCTGGGCCCCACAGCCCCCCTCTCCAGGCTCCTCTCTCTCCAAGGAGCCCCAGAGTTAGGACCCTCCCCTGCAGCAGCCTCCTCTCATGCAAACTCGACCCCTGGTCAGTGGCCCCTTTCTTCCCGCTCCCTCCTGACTCCTGAGCTTTATACATATACGAAATAAAAGGTTCCATTATTCCAGAACTCTACCTCTACCCCCTCCAGGCTGCTTCCCGCCCTCAGTGTCTCTCTCATCAGTTGCTGGGGTTGCCTCCAGACCAGCTGCTGCCCTGTGTTTCTGAGCAGGCTCCCTCGGTCTCTCTCCATTTCTATCTGCAGCTGTCTCTGTCCTGTGCCCCCTGCCTGCCTCTGACCTTCTCCACGCTGCTCTGTCCGTGTGTCTCTCTCCATCACTGTCTGAGAATTCATCTACTGTGGACCCAGCCCTCCCCTGCTGCCTGCTACCCATGCTTTCTCCATGTCTCCATCCAGTCCAGGATACCGGGGAAAGGATTATTAATGGAGATCTATGTCCACAAGGCGCCCAACCCTGGCAGGTGGCCCTGTATCACAACAATACTTTGAACTGTGCAGGCGTGCTGGTCAACCAGCGGTGGGTGCTCACCGTCGCCCACTGCCACAACAGGTACGGGACAGGCGAGCCACCTCGACTCCATGTCTCTCTCTGGATCCTTGTGTATTTCTCTCTCTCTCTCTCTCTCTCTCTCTCTCTCTCTCTCTCTCTCTCTCTCTCTCTCTCTTTCTCTGTCTTTCTCTGTATGTGTGTGTGTGTCTCTGGGCTTCTCTCCCCCTAACTCTGGGTCTTTGTACCCCTCTCTCAATCACAGTGTCTCCCTCTGAACGTTGCTTTTTTTTTTAAGCGATTATGTTGTGAAAATGGGCAGTGATCTTCTGGTTGGTGGGCGTGCCCGGAAGATCAGGGCTACAGAGTCCTTCGTCCACCCCTGGTATAACGAGTACAACTATGATCATGACCTCATGCTTGTGAAGCTGAGCAGCCGGGCCAAGCTCTCGCCCAATGTGCAGACAATCAACATACCGTCCAGCTGCAAAGCCCCGGGGACAAGCTGTACAGTCTCTGGCTGGGGCGTCACCACCATGGAAGAAGGTGAGGCTGCCTCTGTGACCCCAGTCACCAAGGTCCCAGCTCCCTTCTTCCTCAGGCCACAGATACAGGGGACAGACCCAAGGTTCCAGACCTCCCACCACCTCTATTCTCAGACCAAGGGAAGCCAGACCACCAGGCCCTACACGGTCAGACTCAGAAAGCCAGACCTTTAGACATACCTCCCCCAGTTCCATAATCCTTGGATATCAGGCCTCCATCCCACAGACCCAGGAGTTTAAAACCCCAGTCACCAGCTCATGCAGAGCCAAGTGTCCAGGTCCTCAGCCGCTTCCACCCTCAGATCCAGGAGTCTTGGCCTTCAGACGCCTTCTCCCTCAGACAAAGGAGACCTGGTCCCCAGCCCTCTACACCCAGGAGGTGTCCCTCAATGCCAGCTACTCTTCCTTCCATTGGTGGAGTGGCCACTAGGGATGGTGAGCTAGAACCTGCTGGGGCCAAACCACTGACCTAGCCTCAGGAATGCGGTTGGAGGTAGAGTGCGCCACATGGCTTGAGCTGCATGCGTGGTTCCAGATAAGACCAAATGCAGGTAAGCTAAACCCAGAGCTGGGTTCACCTGAACTCCAGGACCCTGAGAGTTGGAGTGTGGCAGGTGTGCTATAAGGGGGCCACTCTGCACACTACATTCAAACCCAAGAGTTCAGACACAAGTCCCTTCCTTCCAACGACTCAGGAGTCCAAGAAATAGGGCCCTTTTCATAACCATCGTATTGGGTCACCCGGTTCCTCCGTCTTCCATATCGAGGGTCCCCATTTTTTTACATCATCAGCCACAGGTCCACAGGACCAAACCTCTGACTCCTCCCCACTTCCTAACTTCTACAGCAGCAACAAAATCAACAGAGCTCATGTGCTCGAATGTCAACCTCCTCTCCTACCACGAATGCAAGGTGTTTCATCCTACCTTGTTGAAAAACTACATGATCTGTGCTGCTCCCCCCGACAGGCTCTCCTCCTGCTGCAAAGTGAGTCCCCTCCTCCCCCACCTGCCCTGGGTCCTGCTTCCTCTCAGTCCAGGCCTGTCTACACTCCATCCCGTGTCTCAAGGCCTGACCCTGGTGCTGAGCCTTCCCTCATATCTTACCAGGCCCACTTTCCTGGCTCTCTCTCCTAAGTTCTCTGCCGGGGTCAGTGGGGGAGCTCATGGGGGCTGTGTGTCCTTGGGGGTGGGCACAAAGCTAAAGGATGGAAACTGGGGTGGGAAATAGAGCTGGGACTATAGGGGAGGGCAGTGAGGCTTGGGCTACAAACACAAGCTTTAAGGGCACACCAAAAGCTCTGTGACCAGGATAGATCATAATGCAATGAAATATTTAAAACATAATTCATGATGAGCAAATCATCAGCATTTTCAGCAAAAAGCAACCAGAATGGACTGGATTTCCCGATTGCTTCGGGCTTCCATGTGGTTGGGAACAGCATTGTAATGACCCAGTCTTTCTGTAAATTGGAATACTGCCCTAGCAAGTTTGACTCAGTGGATGAAGCATTGGCCTGTGACTGAAGGGTCCTCGGTTGGATTCTAGTCAACGGCACATGCCCAGTTTGCAGACTTCAACCCCCGGAAGGGGGCATACAGGATGCAGCCGATCAATGATTCTCTCTCAATGTCCATTCTATCTCTCTCTCCCTCTCCCTTTCTTTCTGAAATAAGGAAAAACTTAAACACACACAAACACACACACACACAGACAACTGGAATACGAGGTTCCTCATAGATATGTTTCATATGAAAATTGATATTTAAAATATGCCTTAAAATGTTCGTTGCAATCACTGGCATGTGCCTCAGGCTAATGTCCTGCTCTTATATCTGTGGATCTGGTTCTAATTCTGAAGAAAGGAAAGCCCCTCCTCTTTGTCCCCCCTTCTTCATCTTGAAACCTCCTGTCTGTCTCTCAGAACCATCTCCGCTCACCTCACCTCACACCTCATTTCTTTTTATTTTTACTGATTGCAGAGAGGAAGGGGAAGGGAGAGAGATATACAAACATCAATGATGAGAGAATCATTGATTGGCTGCCTCCTGCAAGCCCCTACTGGGAATGGAGCCCACAACCCAGGCAAATGCCCTTGACTGGAATGGAACCTGGGACCCTTCAGTCTGCAGGCCGATGCACTATCCACTGACCCAAACCAGCTAGGTCCTCCCACCTCATTTCATTTCCTGGTTTCCTCTTTGTTCTCTTGCTGTTGTGATCTCTCTCTCTCTCTCTCCTTCCCTTCCACCCTCTCTCCCTCTCTTACTATCTGTCCTTCCTCTATCAATTTTTTTTATTTTCTCCAACTCTGCCTCATTCCCTGCCCCTAACATTCTGCTTCTCTGTCTCCTTCATCCTTCCGTTACTCCTTCTTTTCATCCTCCTCTCTTTCTCTTTCATCCTATGCCTCTTGGTACTCCCACTATCTTTGCTCACATCTGCACTCTGAGCTTTCAGGGGTGGTGAAATGTGTGTGTTAGGAAGAGAGGTGATGGGACAGGGCTGTATGTTCTTTCAAATGGGGGGTTCCCCCATTGTCCCCCACTGAGGGCCTGATTCATAATTCTGCAAAGTGTGCAGGGAAACAGAGTCGCAAACTTGGGAAAGGCCCGCACTTGGTTTAACGCACTTGCTTTTTTTAAACTTCATATATTTGAACCTGGTGGTCCATACTTTTATTTTGCACTAGATCCTCTAAATTAGGGCATTGGTCCTACCCCTGCTTTCCAGGACTACCCTGTCCCCCATCCCTGGGTAAGGAAATGCATTGGATTTACCTGGGAGAGGTAATGCTTCCTCTCCCAGGGCCTTGACAAATAAATGGGGCTCTGACTTCCTGGAAGCTCCGCCCCCGTTCCCTGTGATTGGCTGGGGCTCAAGACAATGTCTTCGGAAAACCTGGTTGGTCCTCTCCAGGATAGCATTCATTCCTGCTCTGCCATTGGTCCGCAGAGACAATGAGTCTCTTCCCATTGGCCAGGGTGGAAAGCTGTGTTCTGGCAGGATCAAGGCTTGATAAGCATGGGATCTGTGGGACCTCATTGCACGTTATTTTGAAATCAAAGCTAATCTGCTCTCTCCCCTGCAGGGTGACTCGGGGAACCCGCTGATTTGCCAAGGTTCCCTGCAAGGCCTGGTGTCCACCGGATATTACCCTTGTATACCGCCGTTAGAGCCAGTGATATACACCCGCATATGCATGTACCGCAAATGGATATATGAGACCATGAGAAACAATTCCTAATCTCTCCATACTTCATCCTCCATCCCTATGCCCTGAACAGGAACTTCCGAGAAATAAAGACATCCATGACTTTCAGCCACACGTGACTTTATCATTTTATTTTCAAAGTCATATGAAAACGTCAACAACATTCTAATAAAAACATTAAAATTTGCAAATACCTATGAGCTAAACATAAAGCAGCAAAAACGTCGATGCTGGTGAAGATGCAGGGAGTCCCGCAGTGTTCTCCAGGAGAACTGGAAACTGCTACATTTTTATGACAAGGTGAGGCAAAGTGAATCCAGAGTCTCATTCACCACTTTTGACCTAGTAATTCTGGTAAATCCGAAATGTGGGCAAGGTTCGAATGCATCACAACACTATTTGTCATAGCAAAGCAGTGGAAAAGCTGAAAGTGTCCCAAATTATTCCATGGTTTATGGCAAAAACAGAGGGATGTAGGTCAGGATACTGAAGAAGCTGCTCAGGATAATAATTATGCAGAACTGTTGGTGTCCTATCAGAATGTGTATGCTCTCTGATGGTAAATGGGGGAAAAGAGAAAAAACACGTATGTGTGTGTGATCCTCACAGTGTAAAATGAAACCTTCACAGAATAAAGAGCCTGTACCCAACTTCCTGTGGACGGAGTCAGGGGTGCCTCCTTCCTTCCGTTCCCCTTTCTGTGCCCGTGCACCTCTACAACCTGAAAAATGCAGGTGGGGACCTCTGAGGAGCCAAGTGTGGGGAGAGGAGACCTTCACAGAGGGAGCTGGGAAAGGAAAATGTAACTGATTTTGAAATCTCACCTGACTCCTGCTCCCATGATACAGTGGCATGTTCCTCTACATGTTCCAGCCCTCAGTTTTCCCGAGAGGAGCGGGTGGGAGAGAGAGAGACATAAGGAGGAGGAGAAGGAGGATGAGGAGGAGGAGGAGGAAGAGGAGGAGGAGGAGTAGGAGGGGGAGGAAAGTAGAACAGAAAAGCCTACTTGTGTCCTAATGCCGATATGATCGGTCAGTTAATATTACCTGGAGTGAGACCTATTCATTGGTTTTCTGCATCTGGAATAAGAATACTTTAATATATTCTATTGATTTTCTACGGAATGGAAAGGAGAGGGAAAGAGCTAGAAACATCGATGAGAAAGAAACATCAACCGGCTGCCTCCTGCACACACCCCAGTGGGGATGAGCCTGCAACCAAGGTACATGCCCTTGACCTGAATCGAACCTGGGACCTTTGATTCCGCAGGTGGACGCTCTATCCACTGAGCCAAACCGGTTAGGGCAAGAACAACTTTAAATGTCAGATGATCATTTCTCAGGAACTGCAGGGACAAATAGCCTGGTACCGAGAGGAGATGACCCATCACTCCTGATGGTTATCTTTTACCCAAATGACCTGGTAAACGATTTATGTGAGACGTTACACATCGTGCATCGCATGTGAAAGAAACTCGCATCTCTCCATGGCAGGTTGTATCCAATCCTAGATAGCTCCCCGCTTTCTTTTTAAAAATTTCAACACGAGGACTATCTCCTTGCCAGAAATTCCACCTGCACACTCCTGTAAAGGAGCGGAGAGGAGTGGCCAGGCATCTCTAGCCAGAGTTAGTGCAACTGCCATGATTTGTTATTGTTTAAAATTTTTGAGATTGAATATTGATTTGGGGTGGCATGCTGGAGAGAGGGGATGTGGATGGAGCTTCATGAAGACAGGTGTATGGAGAGCGACCACCGTGCTTGGACAGGTTCAAGCCTCAGACTAATGAGGGCACACTCCGCTCATGGCCACGAACAAGTCCCATCTTGGCGGGCAGAGCCCTCCCAGCACAATGATGGCCCACAGCTGTAGTTGTAAGCTTCAACCTAAGGTCCGAACGAGTGGCCCCACGTGCCTGAGTGACAAAGGTTGCAAGTAAACAAGGCTTGATCAGGTGCATGTAATTGAGTAGGATTGAAACCCAGGAAAATGTTGTAAACATCTTGACCTCGCCCTTATTTGCCTCGTGGCATCTGGCTATAAAATAAAGACACGGCTTGTGGTCCATGGCGCTGTCGCTAGCTTTCCATCAGAGAGGACAGAGTCATACCGTCCTGATGCAGCTTTCATTCTCCTGTCTGTCTTTTCTCAATCCTTCACTGCCCCTTCTCAGGTTTGCCCTTGGCCTTGCTCTCGAGACACATAAATGTCCCAAAACCTAGATATTTTCTAAATTGTCACTGATCGAGGGAAAGGATGAGTCCAGGGGCCTGGACCTTTCTGTCTGAGGGAAGAGGGGTCTGGAGGCTTGAGCTCTTGGGTCTGAGGGATGTGTGGGATCGGGGCCAGAACTTCTTGTCTGAGAGAGGAGTGTCTTGGGGACCAGTGTCCTGGGTTGAGTGAGGAGAAGCCTGGGTGCTTTAACTCTTCGGTTTGCATTAGGAAGGGACTGGAGGTTCCACAATTTTGTTCTGAGAGAGAAAAGATGGATGTTCAGAATTCGGGGGTTTTGGAGCGGTTATTGGGTTCCAGGACCCTAGGTCTGAGATATGAGTGACCTTGGGGTTTGAACTTCTGGGTGTGAGAAAGACGTAAAAAAGAAGTGGTCTGGGTACTAAACCTCCCAGGTCTGAGGGAGGAGGGGCTGGGGACCTGGACTCCTGGGTGTGACGGAGGACGGGCTGGGGGCCTGGACTCCTGGGTCTGAGGGAGGAGGGGCTGGGAGCCTGGACTCCTGTTCTTTGTGAGAGGAGGGCTCTTGGTTTCCTCTCTGCAGAATATTGGTGTCTTCAGAATTTCTTCAATATATGGGTACTTAGTTGGGGTTTAATGCAGACTCAAAAGAGGGTCAGATGTGAAGAGGAAAGATCATGTTGACCAGAAGGGACTTGTGGGAGAAAATCTAGAGAGTTGGGTGGGAGGGGTGAATCTTTTGGGAGACCATCCATCAGTCAGCAGGGTCTGCAGTGTGGTTGCCCAGGGAGCCCAGGAGACCAGGGATCTGCAGACCTTGCCAGGCTCTGAGGCACAAGGAATTCCCCATTCCTCCTTCTCTTCCCTCTTCCAGAGGCCCCTTCCCCCAATTCTCTGAGAACAGGGCCCACCTAACCGAGTTTCCACCCCCATTGTTCACTCTCTTACTCCAGATGCTGGGTGCTCACTTTTGTCAGGCCCTCGATGTACTGCAGTGTCCTGTGAGCATGCCAACACTGACCTTTCTGAAAACCTGCTCCCTCTCTCCTAGTTTTTCACCTGTGACATGATCAGAACCACTTTCACATCCCTTTGCACGCTTGTGAAGTAGGCATTTCTGTTCCCCTATCTCTCTCTTCTCTCTCTCTCTCATTTTATGGGTGGGGAAAACTGAGGGCTAGGAAATGGACAGAAACACACCACTGCATCAGAGGGGCCAGGAGGCAGAGTTAGGCTTCAAAATCAGTTACATTTTCCTTTCCCACCTCTCTCTGCGAAGGTCCCCTCTCGCCACCCTTGGCTCCTCTGAGGTCCGCACCTGTATTTTTCAGGTTGTAGAACTCCACAGGCACAGAACAGGTAACAAAAGGAAGGAGGCACTCACGACTTTATCCACAGGCAGTCTGGTACTTGTTCCTTGAGATATTATTCCGTCGTACATAGTAAAGTTCACTGGCCCTAGCTTGTTTGGCTCTGTGGATAGAGCTTCTGCCTGTGCACTGCATGGTCCCACATTTGATTCCAGTCAAGAGCACATGCCTGGTTGCAGGCTTGATGCCCAGTAGAGGGACTGCAGGGGGCCGCCAATCAATGCTTTGCTCTCATCATTGATGTTTCTATCTCTTTCCCTCTCCCTTCCTCTCTGAAATCAATAACAATATATTTAAAAAATAAAAATTAAAGCTCATTGTATCCAACCCTCCCCCACACCCCAAAAAGCTGTTGTGAAGATTAACTGAGATGTGAACATATAACATAACTTCTAACTTATAAAGGTGCCAGATAAATGTTTCCTCCCTCATTGCTATAGCTCACAGGCTAAAAAAAAAGTTAAATTCACTTTCAGCCCTTAATTCAACTCTTACTCATGACGATCTGACAGACTCCAGGTGCTGTACTGTATGAGTCTCTATCTCTATGCAGTCGCATGCTACGTGGGGGAAATAGACAATGAACAAATGCACATGAAACAAAACATGATAGAGAGTTAAGTGCTGTAAGGAAATATCGGTGATGGTAAGAAGAGCTACGCCTGGAGACAGGGAAAGTTTTGTTGGATAATTTGGATTCCACATGGAGATTCAGCTCGGAATTAGATCTGAATTGATGGTTTGGGATCCAATTCTAGACTTGCAATGAAAGCTGAACATGACGTGGAGGTCTTACGAAAAAGACTTCGGCAGTGGGAGCAACAGCACAGAACCTTTAAACCAGAAAGGAAACCTGCAGATGACGTCAGAGGAAGGGGCTCCACAGAGCCTTAATTCACCAGCTCAGCAACCTCATTAAAGACACTGCCTACCCCCATGACTTTCTCTCCGTTTGTCCATCCTCAGAGCTATGGCTTTCTCCCCCGGCCACTTCCCTCCCCAGTTCCAGGAGAGCTGCCTCACTTCCAGAATTTACAGCCAGAAGGGACACTGTCTAACAGAGTCAAGGAGAACTCTTCTCCTGTCTCACTTGGGAAAGAAGAGAGCAGTTCCCTGAAGTAGCCCAGTTGGCTTCCCCTCACTCCTCATTGGCCAACATTGTATACATGTGTATTTATAAACCAATCCCTGGGAAGCAGAAAAGGGCCCACCCGTACTTGGTGCACCACAGCTCAGTTGCAGTCACCATGAGCACAGCAGGTTGTCCAAACTAAAGCAAGGTTCTGACAAATGGCAGAAGGAGTGCATGTTGGGTAGGCAACAACAATATCCCTGTTGGATCAACTTGTGGGACGGAGGTGGAATTGGATTGAAGATCTGAACTGAGATAACAAGTGGACTCACACTGAGGCATGAAACGTATTTTGGTGTCTGAGTTAGAAGTGAGTGTCAATTCTACCGTTAGAAATCAGCTTTCTAGTGGCCATCTAACAATGGTTCTTTGTTACTCAATGCAAATGCCAAAGTCCTATCTGGATCCTCCATGCCTGTGTCTTCCCAATCCTGTGAGGCCTCTGAAACTATTGCCCACCCTTCTCCCTCTGATTCATTCACCTCCAATAAAAAAGTTTTCCCTGCTAGATCCTTATAGGTCCCCCTCCTTGTCTCACCTGCCCATCACTCTGCCTACGACTCACAGATCCCAAGTAGCTACATGGATCCATCTACCACCTCCTACAAGATTTTATCCAAATGTCCTCTTCACTTGGGGTCTTTCCAACCACCTTTCCCCATGTTGTAACTGCAGGGGATGCTGAGATCAAAGGGAACAAATAATTCCCTAGTCCTCCTCTGGGCTTATTTTTCTCTATAGCACTCACTGCCACATAAAAAACTACAAATGTGAAGTTCTTGTTTCTTTCCTCACGGTCTCCACCCATGGGAATGAGTGGCTTTGGGATGGAATTTTGCTGCTTTGTGCTGCTGTGCCCTCAGAGGCCAGAACAGATTCTGGCTCAGAGTAAATGCTCCGTAGATACTTCATGAATGAATACAATGAGCAAAGATGAAAATACCAAGAAATTCATCCCACCCTCATGATAATGAGAGCAATTCAAAGATACTTCAATGTAAAAGAGTGACAAAGGTCAGAAAAAGCTATAGTGTGGAACATTATACAATAGAATAAAGGAAGGAAGAAGCATTCTAAGAAAAAGAATTGTTCAAGACTTTAAAAATTCATTTCTTAAATTTAAAAAAAATTTTGTCTTTTGGTTAATTCTCAACCGAGAATATTTTTCCATGGATTTTTAGGGAGAGTGGAAGAGAGAGGGAAAGACAGAGAAGAAACAAGGATGTGAGAGAGACACATCGATTGGTTGCCTCTTGCACGAGCCCCAATCAGAGGCCGGGCCGGGGAGGAGCCTGCAACCAAGGTACATGCCTGTGACCAGAATCCAGCTCTGGACCCTTTGGTCTTCAGGCCAACGCCCTATCCACTGAGCCAAACCGGCTAGGGCTGTTCAAGACTCTTTATAGAGTAAACAAAATGTCCCAATGATAATGTTCAAACATTTTTGTTAGCTATCCATACTATGTATAGAAATCAAAATATAATAAGTGAAAAACAGTCCATATTTAGTAGGTGGAGGTAGGAAAGCCTTCTCTTTAGATTCATACCTCAATATCAGGGTCAGGTTCAGGCTCAAAGCCACCTGTGGGATTCAGCCTGACAAGTTCGCACAAGCTGCTCAGGGTTACGGAATAAGTTCCAGGCATCTCCCGAGAGGGGCAGAGGGCAAGAAAATTGGCCATAGTGGTGGACCAAGGACACAGTGCATCCTGAGTCATGCAGATAGTTCCTTGACAACTAGGGAAGCCAGACCACCAGGCCCTGCACGGTCAGACTCAGAAAGCCTGACCTTTAGACATACCTCCCCCAGTTCCATAATCCTTGGATCCCAGGCCTCCATCCCACAGACCCAGGAGTTTAGAACCCCAGTGACCAGCTCATGCAGAGCCAAGTGTCCAGGCCCTCAGCCACTTCGACCCTCAGACCCACGAGTTTAGCCTTCAGTCGGCTTCTCCCTGAGACAAAGGAGACCTGGTCCCCAGCCCTCTCTACCCAGAATGTGTCCCTCAATGCCAGCTACTCTTCCTTCCATTGGTGGAGCGGCCACTAGGGATGGTAAGCTAGAACCTGCTGGGGCCAACCCGCTGACCTGGCCTGAGGAATGAGGGTTGAGGTAGAGTGCACCACATGGCTTGAGCTGCCTGCGGGGTTCCAGATAAGACCAAATGCAGGTAAGCTAACCCCAGAGCTGGGTTAGTCTGAAGTCCAGGAACCTGAGAGTTGGAGTGCGGCAGGTATGCTATAAGGGGCCCACGCTGCACAGTACATTCAAACCCCAGAGTTCAGACACACGTCCCTTCCTTCCAACGACCCAGGAGTCCAAGAATAGGGCCCTTTTCATAACCATCGTATTGGGTCACCCGGCTCCTCCTCCTTCCATGTCGAGGGTCCCCGTTTTTTTAAATCAGCAGCCACAGGTCCACGGGACCAAACCTCTGACTCCTCCCCACTCCCTAACTTCTCCCACAGCAACAAAACCAATAGAGCTCATGTACTCGAATGTCAACCTCATCTCCTACCAGGAATGCAAGGTGTTTCATCCTACCTTGTTGAAAAACTACATAATCTGTGCTGCTCCCCCCGACAGGCTCTCCTCCTGCTGCAAAGTGAGTCCCCTCCTCCCCCACGTGCCCTGGGTCCTGCTTCCTCTCAGCCCAGGCCTGTCTCCTCTCCATCCCGTGTCTCAGGGGCTGACCCTGGGGCTGAGCCTTCCCTCATACCTTACCAGGCCCACTTTCCTGCCTCTCTCTTCTAAGTTTTCTGCCCGGGTCAGTG
This sequence comes from Corynorhinus townsendii, assembly GCA_026230045.1. Classification (NCBI taxonomy): domain Eukaryota; kingdom Metazoa; phylum Chordata; class Mammalia; order Chiroptera; family Vespertilionidae; genus Corynorhinus; species Corynorhinus townsendii. Next base: position 47,692,681 of record JAPDVU010000011.1, on the reverse strand, counting down.
GGGGAGCTCATGGGGGCTGTGTGGCCTTAGTGGTGGGCACAAAGCTGAAGGATGGAAACTGGGGTGGGAAATGGGCTGGGACTATGGGGGAGGGCAGTGAGGCTTGGGCTACACACACAAGCTTTAAGGGCACACCAAGAGCTCCGTGACCAGAATAGATCATAATCCAATGAAATATTTAAAACATAATCCATGATGAGCAAATTATCAGCATTTTCAGCAAAAAGCAACAAGAATGGACTGGATTTCCCCTTTGCTTCGGGCTTCTATGTGGTTCAGAATAGCACTGTAATGACCCAATCTTTATCTAAAACTGGAATACCGCCCTAGCAGGTTTGGCTCAGTGGATCAAGCATTGGCCTGTGACTGAAGGGTCCTAGGTTGGATTCCAGTCAACGGCACATGCCCAGTTTGCAGGCTTCATCCCCAGGAACGGGGCATGCGGGATGCAGCCGATCAATGATTCTCTCTCATTGTCCATTCTATCTCTCTCTCCCTCTCCATTCCTTTCTGAAATAAGGAAAAAATTAAACACACACACACACACACACACAAACCCACACACACACACACAACTGGAATACGAGGTTCCTCATAGATATTTTTCATATGAAATTTGATTTTTAAAATATGCCTTAAAATGTTTGTTGCAATCACTGGCATGTGCCTGAGGCTAATGTCCTGCTCTTATATCTGTGGATCTGGTTCTAATTCTGAAGAAAGGATAAGCCCCTCCTCTTTGTCCCCCCTTCTTCATCTTGAAACCTCCTGTCTGTCTCTCAGAACCATCTCCGCTCACCTCACCTCACACCTCATTTCTTTTTATGTTTACTGATTGCAGAGAGGAAGGGGAAGGGAGAGAGATATACAAACATCAATGATGAGAGAATCATTGATTGGCTGCCTCCTGCAAGACCCTACTAGGAAAGGAGCCCACAACCCAGGCTTGTGCCTTTGACTGGAATGGAACCTGGGACCCTTCAGTCTGCAGGCCGATGCACTATCCACTGACCCAACCGGCTAGGTCCTCCCACCTCATTTCATTTCCTGGTTTCCTCTGTGTTCTCTTGGTGTTGTGATCTCTCTCTCTCTCTCCCTCTCTCCCAACTTCTCTCCCTCCCTTCATATCTGTCCTGCCTCTATCCATTTTTTTTTATTTTCTTCATGTCTGCCTCATTCCCTACCCCTAACTTTCTGCTTCTCTGTCTCCTTCACCCTTCCCTTTCTCCTTCTCTCCATCCTCCTCTCTTTCTCTTACATCCTTTGCCTCTTTGTACTCCCACTATGTTTGCTCACATCTGCACTCTCAGCTTTCAGGGCTGGTGAAATGGTGTGTGTTAGGAAGAGAGGTGATGGGACAGGGCTGTATGTTCTTTCAAATGGGGGGTTCCCCCTTTTCCCCTCCTGAGGGCCTGATTCATAATTCTGCAAAGTGTGCAGGGACACAGAGTCACAAACTTGGGAAAAGCCCGCACTTGGTTTAACGCACTCGCTTTTCTTAAACTTCATATATTTGAACCTGGTGGTCCATACTTTTATTTTGCACTAGAACCTGTAAATTAGGGCATTGGACCCACTCCTGCTTTCCAGGACTATCCTGTCCCCCATCCCTGGGTAAGGAAATACATGGGATTTACCTGGGTGAGGTAATGCTTCCTCTCCCAGGGCCTTGACAAATAAATGGGGTTCTGACTTTCTGGAAGATCCGCCCCCCCCTTCCCTGTGATTGGCTGGGGCTCAAGACAATGTCTTCCGAAATTCTGGTTGGTCCTCTCCAGGATAGCATTCATTCCTGCTCTGCCATTGGTCCGCAGAGACAATGAGTCTCTTCCCATTGGCCAGGGTGGAAGGCTGTGTTCTGGCAGGATCAAGGCTTGCTAAGCATGGGATCTGTGGGACCTCATTGCTGGTTATTTTGAAATCAAAGCTAATCTGCGCTCTCTCCTGCAGGGTGACTCGGGGAACCCGCTGATTTGCCAAGGTTCCCTGCAAGGCCTGATGTCCACCGGATATTACCCTTGTATACCGCCCTTTCAACCAGTGATATACACCCGCATATGCATGTACCGCAAATGGATATATGAGACCATGAGAAACAATTCCTAATCTCTCCATATTCCATCCTCCATCCCTATGCCCTCAACAGGAACTTCCCAGAAATAAACACATCCAAACTTGCAGCCACACTTGACTTTATCATTTTATTTTCAAAGTCATATGAAAACGTCAACAACATTCTAATAAAAAACTTAAAATTTGCAAACACCTATAAGCTAAACATGAAGCACCAAAGACGTCTGTGCTGCTGAAGATGCAGGGAGGCCCGCAGTGTTCTCCAGGAGAACTGGAAACTGCTACATTTTTATGACAAGGTGAGGCAAGGTGAATCCAGAGTCTCATTCACCACTTTTGACCTAGTAATTCTGGTAAATCCGAAATGTGGGCAAGGTTCGAATGCATGAGAACACTATTTGTCAGAGCAAAGCAGTGGAAACGCTGAAGGTGTCCCAAATTATTCCATGGTTTATGTCAACAACACAGGGATGTAGTCAGGAGACTAATGAAGGTGCTCAGGATGATAATTATGCAGAACTGCTGGTGTCCTATCAGAATGTGTACGCTCTCTGATGGTAAATGGGGAAAAGAGAAAAAGCACGTGTGTGTGTGTGATCCTCACAGTGTAAACTGAAACCTTCACAGAATAAAGAGCCTGTACCCAACTGCCTGTGAACGGAGTCAGGGGTGCCTCCTTCCTTCCGTTCCCCTTTCTGTGCCCGTGCACCTCTACAACCTGAAAAATGCAGGTGGGGACCTCTGAGGCCCAAGGGTGGGGAGAGGAGACCTTCACAGAGGGAGCTGGGAAAGGAAAATGTAACTGATTTTGAAATCTCACCTGACTCCTGCTCCCATGATACAGTGGCATGTTCCTCTACATGTTCCAGCCCTCAGTTTTCCCGAGAGTAGCGGGGGGGAGAGAGAGAGACATAAGGAGGAGGAGAAAGAGGAGGAGCAGGAGGAGGAGGAGGAGGGGGGGGGAGGAAAGTAAACAGAAAAGCCTAGTTGTGTCCTAATGCCGATATGATCGGTCAGTTAATATTACCTGGAGTGAGACCTATTCACTGGTTTTCTGCATCTGGAATAAGAACAACTTTAATATATTCTATTGATTTTCTACGGAATGGAAAGGAGAGGGAAAGAGCTAGAAACATCGATGAGAAAGAAACATCAACCAGCCGCCTCCTGCACACACCCCAGTGGGGATGAGCCTGCAACCAAGGTACATGCCCTTGACCTGAATCGAACCTGGGACCTTTGATTCCGCAGGTGGACGCTCTATCCACTGAGCCAAACCGGTTAGGGCAAGAACAACTTTAAATGTCAGATGATCATCTCTCCGGACCTGCAGAGACAAATACCCTGGTACCGAGAGGAGATGACCCATCACTCCTGATGGTTATCTTTTACCCAAATGACCTGGTAAATGATTTATGTGAGACGTTACACATCCTGCATCGCCTGTGAAAGAAACTCGCATCTCTCCATGGCAGGTTGTATCCAATCCTAGATAGCTCCCCGCTTTCTTTTTAAAAATTTCAACATGAGGACTATCTCCTTGCCAGGAATTCCACCGGCATACTCCTGTAAAGGAGCGGAGAGGCGTGGCCAGGCATCTCCAGCCAGAGTTAGTGCAACTGCCATGTTTTGTTATTGTTTAAAATTTTTGAGATTGAATATTGATTTGGGGTGGCATGCTGGAGAGAGGGGATGTGGATGAAGCTTCATGAAGACAGGTGTATGGAGAGCGACCTCCGTGCTTGGACAGGTTCAAGCCTCGGACTAATGAGGGCACACTCCGCTCATGGCCACGAACAAGTCCCATCTTGGTGGGCAGAGCCCTCCCAGCACAATGATGGCCCACAGCTGTAGTTGTAAGCTTGAACCTAAGGTCCGAAGAAGTGGCCCCACGTGCCTGAGTGACAAAGGTTGCAAGTAAACAAAGCTTGGTCAGGTGCATGTAATTGAGTAGCATTGAAACCCAGGAAAATGTTGTAAACATCTTGACCTCGCCCTTACTTTGCCTCGTGGCATCTGGCTATAAAATAAAGACACGGCTTGTGGTCCATGGCGCTGTCGCTAGCTCTCCATCATAGAGGACAGAGTCCTACCATCGTGAGGCAGCTTTCATTCTCCTGTCTGTCTTTTCTCAATCCTTCACTGCCCCTTCTCAGGTTCGCCCTTGACCTTTCTCATGAGACACATAAATGTCCCCAAACCTAGATATTTTCTAAATTGTCACTGATCGAGGGAAAACATGAGTCCAGGGGCCTGGACTTTTGTGTCTGAGGGAAGAGGGGTCTGGAGGCTTGAGCTCTTGGGTCTGAGGGATGTGTGGGATCGGGGCCAGAACTTCTTGTCTGAGAGAGGAGTGTCTTGGGGACCAGTGTCCTGGGTTGAGTGAGAAGAAGCCTGGGTGCTTTAACTCTTCGGTTTGCATTAGGAAGGGACTGGAGGGTCCACAATTTTGTGTCTGAGAGAGAAAGGATGGATGTTCAGAATTCGGGGGTTTTGGAGGGGTTATTGGGTTCCAGGACCATAGGTCTGAGATATAAGTGACCTTGGGGTTTGAACTTCTGGGTGTGAGAAAGACGAAAAAAACAAGTGGTCTGGGTACCAAACCTCCCAGGTCTGAGGGAGGACGGGCTGGGGGCCTGAACTCCTGGGTCTGAGGGAGGAGGGGCTGGGAGCCTGCAATCCTGGTCTTTGTGAGAGGAGGGCTCTTGGTTTCCTCTCTGCAGAATATTGGTGTCTTCAGAATTTCTTCAATATATGGGTACTTAGTTGGGGGTTAATGCAGACTCAAAAGAGGGTCAGATGTGAAGAGGAAAGATCATGTTGACCAGAAGGGACTTGTGGGAGAAAATCTAGAGAGTTGGGTGGGAGGGGTGAATCTTTTGGGAACCATCCGTCAGTCAGCAGGGTCTGCAGTGTGGTTGCCCAGGGAGCCCAGGAGACCAGGGATCTGCAGACCTTGCCAGGCTCTGAGGCACAAGGAACTCCCCATTCCTCCTTCTCTTCCCTCTTCCAGAGGCCCCTTCCCCAATTCTCTGAGAACAGGGCCCACCTAACCGAGTTTCCACCCCCATTGTTCACTCTCTTACTCCAGATGCTGGGTGCTCACTTGTGTCAGGGCCTCGATGTACTGCACTGTCCTGTGTGCATGCCAACACTGACCTTTCTGAAAACCTGCTCCCTCTCTCCTAGTTTGTCACCTGTGACATGGTCAGAACCACTTTCACATCCCTTTGCACGCTTGCGAAGTAGGCATTTCTGTTCCCCTATCTCTCTCTTCTCTCTCTCTCTCATTTTATGGGTGGGGAAAACTGAGGGCTAGGAAATGGACAGAAACACACCACTGCATCAGAGGGGCCAGTAGGCAGAGTTAGGGTTCAAAATCAGTTACATTTTCCTTTCCCACCTCCCTCTGCGAAGGTCCCCTCTCGCCACCCTTGGCTCCTCTGAGGTCCCCACCTGTATTTTTCAGGTTGTAGAACTGCACAGGCACAGAACAGGTAACAAAAGGAAGGAGGCACTCACGACTCCATCCACAGGCAGTCTGGTACTTGTTCCTTGAGATATTATTCCGTCGTGCATAGTAAAGTTCACTGGCCCTAGCTTGTTTGGCTCTGTGGATAGAGCTTCTGCCTGAGCACTGCATGGTGCCAGGTTTGATTCCAGTCAAGAGCACGTGCCTGGGTTGCAGGCTTGATGCCCAGTAGAGGGCCTGCAGGGGGCCGCCAATCAATGATTTGCTCTCATCATTGATTTTTCTAACTCTTTCCCTCTCCCTTCCTCTCTGAAATCAATAAAAATATATTTAAAAAATAAAAATTAAAGCTCATTGTATCCAGCCCTCCCCCACACCCCAAAAAGCTGTTGTGAAGATTAACTGAGATGTGAACTTATAATACAACGTCTAACTTATAAAGGTGCCAGATAAATGTTTCCCCCCTCATTGCTATAGCTCACAGGCTAAAAAGGAAGTTAAATTCACTTTCAGCCCTTAATTCAACTCTTACTCATGACGATCTGACAGACTCCAGGTGCTGTACTGTATGAGTCTCTATCCCTATGCAGTCGCATTCTACGTGGGGGAAATAGACAATGAACAAATGCACATAAAACAAAACATGATAGAGAGTTAAGTGCTGTAAGGAAATATCGGTGATGGTAAGAAGAGCTACGCCTGGAGACAGGGAAAGTTTTGTTGGATAATTTGGATTCCACATGGACATTCAGCTCGGAATTAGTCTGAATTGATGGTTTGGGATCCAATTCTAGACTTGCAATGAAAGCTGAACATGACGTGGAGGTCTTACGAAAAAGACTTCGGCAGTGGGAGGAACAGCATAGAACCTTTAAACCAGAAAGGAAACCTGCAGATGACGTCAGAGGAAGGGGCTCCACAGAGCATTAATTCACCAGCTCAGCAACCTCATTAAAGACACTGCCTACCCCCATGACTTTCTCTCCGTTTGTCCATCCTCAGAGCTATGGCTTTCTCCCCCTGCCACTTCCCTCACCAGCTCCAGGAGAGCTGCCTCACTTCCAGAATTTACAGCCAGAAGGGACACTGTCTAACAGAGCCAAGGAGAACTCTTCTCCTGTCTCACTTTGGAAAGAAGAGAGCAGTTCCCTGAAGTAGCCCAGTTGGCTTCCCCTCACTCCTCATTGGCCAACATTGTATCACATGTGTATTTATAAACCAATCCCTGGGCAGCAGAAAAGGGCCCACCTGTACTTGGTGCAGGACAGCTCAGTTGCAGTCACAATGAGCACAGCAGGTTGTCCAAACTAAAGCAAGGTTCTGACAAACGGCAGAAGGAGTGCATGCTGGGTAGGCAACAACAATGTCCCTGATTGGTCAACTTGTGGGACCGAGGTGGAACTTGATTGAAGATCTGAACTGATATAACAAGGGGACTCACACTGAGGCATGAAACGTATTTTGGTGTCTGAGAAGTGAGTGTCAATTCTACTGTTAGAAATCAGCTGTCTAGTAGTCATCCAACAATGGTTCCTTTGTTACTCAATGCAAATGCCAAAGTCCTTTCTGGATCCTCAATCCCTGTGTCGTCCCAATCCTGTGAGGCCACTGAAACTATTGCCCACCCTTCTCCCTCTGATTCATTCACCTCCAATAAAAAAGTCTTCCCTGCTAGATCCTTATAGGTCCCCCTCCTTGTCTCACCTGCCCATCACTCTGCGTACGACTCACAGATCCCAAGTAGCTACATGGATCCATCTACCACCTCCTACAAGATTTTATCCAAATGTCCTCTTCACTTGGGGTCTTTCCAACCACCTTTCCCCATGTTATAACTGCAGGGGATGCTGAGATCAAAGGGAACAAATAATTCCCTAGTCCTCCTCTGGGCTTATTTTTCTCTATAGCCCTCACTGCCACATAAAAAACTACAAATGTGAACTTCTTTTTTCTTTCCTCAAGGTCTCCACCCTCGGGAATGAGGGGCTTTGAGATGGAATTTTGCTGCTTTGTGGTGCTGTGCCCTCAGATGCCAGAACAGATTCTGGCTCAGAGTAAATGCTCCCTAGATACTTCATGAATGAATACAATGAGCAAAGATGAAAATACCAAGAAATTCATCCCACCCTCATGATAATGAGAGCAATTCAAAGATACTTCAATGTAAAAGAGTGACAAAGGTCAGAAAAAGCTATAGTGTGGAACATTATACAATAGAATAAAGGAAGGAAGAAGCATTCTAAGAGAAACAATTGTTCAAGACTTTAAAAATTTATTTTTTAAATTAAAAAAAATTTTGTCTTTTGGTTAATTCTCAACCGAGAATATCTTTCCATGGATTTTTAGGGAGAGTGGAAGAGAGAGGGAAAGACAGAGAAGAAACAAGGATGTGAGAGAGACACATCGATTGGTTGCCTCTTGCACGAGCCCCAATCAGGGGCCGGGCCGGGGAGGAGCCTGCAACTAAGGTACATGCCTGTGACCGGAATCCAGCTCTGGACCCTTTGGTCTGCAGGCCAATGCTCTATCCACTGAGCCAAACTGGCTAGGGCTGTTCAAGACTCTTTTTTTTTTTAATTAAATCTTTATTGTTCAGATTATTACAGGTGTTCCACTTTTTTCCCCCCCATAACTCCCCTCCACCTGATTCCCCACCCCACCCCATGCCCTTACCTCCGCCACTGCCTTCATCCATAGGAGTAAGATTTTTGTCCAATCTCTTCCCGCACCCCTCACACTTGCTTCCCCTGAGAATCGTCAGTCCACTCCCTTTCTATGTCCCTGATTCTATTATATTCACCAGTCCATTCTGTTCTTCAGATTATTTATTCACTTGATTTTTAGATTCACTTGTTGGTAGGTATGTATTTGATGTCATTTTGTTGTTCATAATTTTTATCTTTACCTTTTTCTTCTTCTTCTTAAAGAATACCCTTCAGCATTTCATGTAATCCTGGTTTGGTGGCGATGAACTCCTTTAGCTTTTTCTTGTCTGTGAAGCTCTTTATCTGACCTTCAACTCTGAATGATAGCTTTGCTGGGTAGAGTAATCTTGGTTGTAGGTTCTTGCTGTTCATCACTTTGAATATTTCTTGCCACTCCCTTCTGGCCTGCATAGTTTCTGCCGAGAAATCAGCTGACAGTCGTATGGGTACTCCCTTGTAGGTAATTAACTGTTTTTCTCTTGCTGCTTTTAATATTCTCTCTTTGTCTTTTGCCCTTGGCATTTTAATTATGATGTGTCTTGGTGTGGTCCTCTTTGGATTCCTCTTGTATGGGGTTCTGTGAGCTTCCTGAACTTGTAAGTCTATTTCTTTCACCAGGTAGGGAAAGTTTTCTGTCATTATTTCTTCTAATAGGTTTTCAATATTTTGCTCTCTCCCTTCTTCTGGCACCCCAAAAATTCGGATGTTGTTTCGCTTAAAGTTGTCCCAGAGGCTCCTTACATTATCTTCATATTTTTGGATTCTTTTTTCTTTTTGTTTTTCTGGTTGGATGTTTTTTGTTTCCACATATTTCAGATCTTTGGTTTGATTCTTGGGGTTTGTTGATCTACAGTTGAGTTTCTGTATATTCTTTATTTCAGACAGTGCATGCTTCATTTCTGACTGATCCTTTTCCATTTTTTTTGGCATTCTCATTAAGGTCTTTGAAGGTCTCACTAAGCTCCTCAGAAGTGTCATCAAGTTTCTCAGCAGTTTTTAGAAGATTCTTGAGTAACCTTATAAATGTGATTCTGAACTCTATGTCATCCAGGAGTTTTCTTTCCTCCGTTTCTTTCATTCGTGACATGGTTCTTTGTTTCTGCATTTTGGCTGCATCCCCGTGTTGATGGAGTGGCTTTGTGTGGTAGGTGACCTATAGGGGGCAGTAGCTCAGCCTCCCCAATCACCTGATGTGGATGCTCTTGGTACACCCCTTTGTGGGCTGAGTGCAAAGTCTTGGTGTAGTTAAGCCTGAATTGCTGTTGGTACGCTGGGAGGAATTGACCTCCAGGCCAATTGGCTGTGAGCACTCCCTGTGTCTATAATGGAAGAACTGCTGCGCTGAAGACACGCTGATGGGGCAGGACTTGTTTCAGTGGGGCTTTGGTGCTCACTGAGTCTGCCTCTTGAATGTGTCACTTATGGATGTGAGGAGTTGAAATCTGGTGTCTCACACTGACCAGTAGGTACACTGGCTTCTGGATCTCCAATGGGGTGCAGGTCAGCTACTGTCTGAGGCCACTCAGCAGGAGCTACAGTGAGAGCTGCAGTTTTCTCCTCTTTGCTTGGGGTTTGGAGGTTTTGGAGCTGTCTGACCCGGGCTGCAAGTTTTCTAGGTTAAGCTGCGATAGGGCAGGCTTTGTTATGCTAATTGAGCTGCTTGGAGCTTGGGTGGGTTTGTAGGTTGTGTGGGGCTGGGTCTCAGGGCGTCACTAGGTTAGGGCGTGGCAAACAGCAATGGCTGCTAGTTAGCCGGCTCTGTGTCCCCGACCGCGTCCTGGAGTCCTGTGCCCCAGTGCCGTAAACAATTATTCCTGCGCGCAGCTCTGCAACCAAGCCACTCTCACTGGCAGACAGTCCAGCTTCTCCCCGTAGGAGTTTGGGTCCCCCGCGTCTCCCCAGAGACTGGATTTCAGAGTAATCGGGGACTTGTCTCCGTTTAGGTTGAAAAAAGCAACGCACCCAGTCGCCCGCCGCCAGCCCGGATCACGAGCCTCGTACCTCAGCTTTTCAGCGCTCGTGCACGTCTCAATGCTCTTTTCTCTTTCCTTCTAGTTGTAGAACTTCCACTCAGCCAGCTTTCCCGTGGTTCTGGGTGATATACGTTTTGTCTTTTAGTTGCAGTTTAAATTGTTGTGGGAGGCAGCAGTTTAGGTGTTTACCTATGCCGCCATCTTGGATTCCTCTCAAGACACTTTATAGAGTAAACAAAATGTCCCATTGATAATGTTCAGACATTTTTGTTAGCTATCCATACTATGTATAGAAATCAAAATATAATAAGTGAAAAACAGTCCATATTTAGTAGGTGGAGGTAGGAAAGCCTTCTCTTTAGATTCATACCTCAATATCAGGGTCAGGTTCAGGCTCAAAGCCACCTGTGGGATTCAGCGTGAGAAGTTCGCACAAGCTGCTCAGGGTTACGGAATAAGTTCCAGGCATCTCCTGAGAGGGGCAGAGGGCAAGAAAATTGGCCATAGTGGTGGACCCAGGACACAGTGCATCCTGAGCCATGCAGATAGTTCCTTGACAACTAGTCATGCCCCTCAGCGCCAGTAGCTGGTCACACCCTTTGTAGCTGCCACCAAGGATGGTGGAGCTGGAACGTGCTGGGGCCAAGCATCTGACCTGGCCTCAGGAATGAGATGCAGGTAGAGTGGGGGCATATGGCTTGAGCTGCCTCCGGGGCTCCAGATAAGAGCAAATGCAGGTAAGGCAACATCAGAGGTGGGGTCACCTGAACTCCGGGGCCCTAAGAGTTGGAGTGGGCAGGTGTACTATAAGAGGGCCACTCTGCAAAGGGCTGACACGGCTGCATTCCAAGCCAGGTTGAAGACCAGAACAGACCAGACTGGACCCACTGCAGGTGAGAGGAAATCACATTTAGGGTGGGCCAGGTGTGTCTGGATGGACAGCCGACCCTTAATCTTGAGGGCAGAGCAGTAGAGGGCCAAAATCTGGTTGTGAGAAGCAGGAGCTGGAGGGCTGGAGTTTTGGGTCTTTTATCTAAAAGGAACTTGGGACATAGAATTATAAATGGGGAGGGACAGAAAGCCCGATTCCTAGATGCCTGTGCATGGAAGGGTGACCCTGACCAGGACTTCTGGGTCTGAGGGAGGAGGTGGGTGGAGACTGGGGCTACTGGGTCTGAGTGAAGAGAAGCGGCCTGGAGACCAGGAGTCCTGTTTCCTGAACTCTGTCTTTCCAGTCCCGGCAGAAGAGGCTCAGAGAGGACACATGGCAGGTGCCCTTCTCCCAACCCTGCTGCTCCTACTGCTGCCCTTAGCCCTGAGATCTGCTGGACAAGAAGGTGAGGACCAGCCTGGGAGTCCTGACCTTGCACCTGGGCCTCACAGCCCCCCTCTCCAGGGCCCTCTTTCCCAAGGAGCCCCTGAGTTAGGACCCTCCCCTGCAGCAGCCTCCTCCCATGCAGACTGGACCCCTGGGCTGTGACCCCTTTCTTCCCGCTCCCTCCTGACTCCTGGGCTCTCTACATATACGAAATAAAAGGTTCCATTATTCCAGAATTCTACCTCCACCCCCTCCAGGCTGCTTCCCGCCCTCTGCGTGTCTCTCATCAGATGCTGGGGTTGCCTCCAGACCAGCTGCTGCCCTGTGTTTCTGAGCAGGCTCCCTCGGTCTCTCTCCATTGCTATCTGCAGCTGTCTCTGGCCTGTGCCCCCTGCCTGCCTCTGACCTTCTCCACGCTGCTCTGTCCGTGTGTCTCTCTCCATCACTGTCTGAGAATTCATCTATTGTGGACCCAGCCCTCCCCTACTGCCTGCTACCCATGCTTTCTCCATGTCTCCATCCAGCTCAGGATACCGGGGAAAGGATTATTAATGGAGATCTATGTCCAAGAGGCGCCCAACCCTGGCAGGTGGCCCTGTATCACAACAATACGTTGAACTGTGCAGGCGTGCTGGTCAACCAGCAGTGGGTGCTCACTGTCGCCCACTGCCGCACCAGGTACGGGACAGGCGAGCCACCTCGATTCCATGTCTCTCTCTGGGTCCTTGTGTATCTCTCTCTCTCTCTCTCTCTCTCTCTCTCTCACTCTCACTCTCTCCCTCTCTCTTTCTCTGTGTGTGTGTGTCTGGGCTTCTGTCCCCCTAACTCTAGTTCTTTGTACCCCTCTCTCAATCACCGTGTCTCCCTCTGAACACTGCTTTTTTTTTTAAGCGATTATATTGTGCAAATGGGCAGTGATCTTGTGGTTGATGGGCGTGCCCGGAATATCAGGGCTACAGAGTCCTTCGTCCACCCCCGGTATAACAAGTACAACTATGATCATGACCTCATGCTTGTGAGGCTTAGCAGCCGGGCGAAGCTCTCTCCCAATGTGCAGACAATCAACATACCGTCCAGCTGCAAAGCCCCGGGGACAAGCTGTACTGTCTCTGGCTGGGGCGTCACCAACATGGAAGAAGGTGAGGCTGCCTCTGTGACCCCATTCACCAAGGTCCCAGCTCCCTTCTTCCTCAGGCCGCAGATACAGGGGACAGACCCAAGGTTCCAGACACCCCAACACCTCCGTTCTCAGACCCAGGGAAGCCAGACCACCAGGCCCTGCACGGTCAGACTCAGAAAGCCAGACCTTTAGACATACCTCCCCCAGTTCCATAATCCTTGGATCCCAGGCCTCCATCCCACAGACCCAGGAGTTTAGAACCCCAGTCACCAGCTCACGCAGAGCCACGTATCCAGGCCCTCAGCCGCTTGCACCCTCAGACCCAGGAGTCTTGGCCTTCAGACGCCTTCTCCCTCAGACAAAGGACACCTAGTCCCCAGCCCCCTCTACCCACGAGGTGTCCCTCAATGCCAGCTACTCTCCCTTCCATTGGTGGAGCGGCCTCTAGGGATGGTGAGCTAGAACCTGCTGGGGCCAAACCGCTGACCTGGCCTCAGGAATGAGGGTGGAGTTAGAGTGCGCCACATGGCTTGAGCTGCCTGCGGGGTTCCAGATAAGACCAAATGCAGGTAAGCTAACCCCAGAGCTGTGTTCGTCTGAACTCCAGGACGCTGAGAGTTGGAGTGGGGCAGGTCTTCTATAAGGGGGCCACTCTGCACACTACATTCAAACCCAAGACTTCAGACACAAGTCCCTTCCTTCCAACGACGCAGGAGTCCAAGAAATAGGTCCCTTTTCATAACCATCGTTATTGGGTCACCCGGTTCCTCTGTCTTCCATGTCGAGGGTCCCCATTTTGTTACATCAGCACCCACAGGTCCACGGGACCAAACCTCTGACTCCTCCCCACTCCCTAACTTTTCCCGCAGGAACAAAAGCAACAGAGCTCATGTGCTCGAATGTCAACCTCATCTCCTACCAGGAATGCAAGGTGTTGTATCCTACCTTGTTGAAAAACTACAAGATCTGTGCTGCTCCCCCCGACAGGCTCTCCTACTGCTGCAGAGTGAGTCCTCTCCTCCCTTACCTGCCCTGGGTCCTGCTTCCTCTCAGCCCAGGCCTTTCTCTCCTCCATCCCGTATCTCAGGGCCTGACCCTGGTGCTGAGCCTTCCCTCATACCTTACCAGGCCCACTTTCCTGACTCTCTCCTAAGTTCTCTGCCCAGGTCAGGTGGAGGAGCCCATGGGGGCTTCCTTGACTTGGGGGTGGGCACAAAGCTGAAGGATAGAAACTGGGGGTGGGAAATGGGCTGGGACTATGGGGGAGGGCAGTGAGGCTTGGGCTACAAACACAAGCTTTAAGGGCACACCAAAAACTCCGTGACCAGGATAGATCATAATGCAATGAAATATTTAAAACATAATCCATGATGAGCAACTAATCAGCATTTTCAGCAAAAAGCAACCAGAATGGACTGGATTTCCCGTATGCTTCGGGCTTCTATGTGGTTGGGAATAGCACTGTAATGACCCAGTCTTTATCTAGAAGTGGAATACCGCCCTGGCAGGTTTGGCTCAGTGGATCAAGCATTGGCCTGTGACTGAAGGGTCCTAGGTTGGATTCCAGTCAAACTGCACATGCCCAGTTTGCAGGCTCCATCCCCAAGAAGGGGGCTTGCAGGGGGCAGCCGATCCATGATTCTCTCTCATTGAAGATTCTATCTCTCTCTCCCTCTCCCTTCCTTTCTGAAATAAGGAAAAACACACACACACACACACACACACACACACACACACACACACACACACACAACTGGAATACGAGGTTCCTCACAGATATTTTTCATATTAAATTTGATTTTGAAAATTTGCCTTAAAATGTTCATTTCAATCAATGGCATGTGCCTCAGGCTAATGTCCTGCTCTTATATCTGTGTATCTGGTTCTAATTCTGAAGAAAGGAAAGCCCCTCCTCTTTGTCCCCCCTTCTTCATCTTGAAACCTCCTGTCTGTCTCTCAGAACCATCTCCGCTCACCTCACCTCACACCTCATTTCTTTTTATTTTTATTGATTGCAGAGAGGAAGGGGAAGGGAGAGAGATATACAAACATCAATGATGAGAGAATCATTGATTGGCTGCCTCCTGCAAGCCCCTTCTGGGAATGGAGCCCACAACCAAGGCATGTGCCCTTGACTGGAATGGAACCTGGGACCCTTCAGTCTGCAGGCCGATGCACTATCCACTGACCCAACCGGCTAGGTCCTCCCACCTAACTTCATTTCCTGGTTTCCTCTGTGTTCCCTTGGTGTTGTGATCTCTCTCTCTCTCTCCCTCTCTCCCACCTTCTCTCCCTCCCTTCCTATCTGTCCTGCCTCTATGCATTTTTTTATTTTCTCCATGTCTGCCTCATTCCCTACCCCTAACATTCTGCTTCTCTGTCTCCTTCACCCTTCCCTTTCTCCTTCTCTCCATCCTCCTCTCTTTCTCTTACATCCTTTGCCTCTTTGTACTCCCACTATGTTTGCTCACATCAGCACTCTCAGCTTTCAGGGCTGGTGAAATGGTGTGTGTTAGGAAGAGAGGTGATGGGACAGTGATCTTGCGGTTGATGGGCGTGCCCGGAAGATCAGGGCTACAGAGTCCTTCGTCCACCCCTGGTATAACAAGTACAACTATGATCATGACCTCATGCTTGTGAAGCTGAGCAGCCGGGCCAAGCTCTCGGCCAATGTGCAGACAATCAACATACCGTCCAGCTGCAAAGCCCCGGGGACAAGCTGTACTGTCTCTGGCTGGGGCGTCACCAACATGGAAGAAGGTGAGGCTGCCTCTGTGACCCCAGTCACCAAGGTCCCAGCTCCCTTCTTCCTCAGGCCGCAGATTCAGGGGACAGACCCAAGGTTCCAGACACCCCAAAACCTCCGTTCTCAGACCCAGGGAAGCCAGACCACCAGGCCCTGCACGGTCAGACTCAGAAAGCCAGACCTTTAGACATACCTCCCCCAGTTCCATAATCCTTGGATCCCAGGCCTCCATCCCACAGACCCAGGAGTTTAGAACCCCAGTCACCAGCTCACGCAGAGCCACGTATCCAGGCCCTCAGCCGCTTGCAC
Organism: Corynorhinus townsendii; assembly: GCA_026230045.1. Lineage (NCBI taxonomy): Eukaryota > Metazoa > Chordata > Mammalia > Chiroptera > Vespertilionidae > Corynorhinus > Corynorhinus townsendii. The sequence goes on along the minus strand of JAPDVU010000011.1, from coordinate 47,676,965 downwards.
CCTCAGACCCAGGAGTCTTGGCCTTCAGACGCCTTCTCCCTCAGACAAAGGATACCTAGTCCCCAGCCCCCTCTACCCACGAGGTGTCCCTCAATGCCAGCTACTCTTCCTTCCATTGGTGGAGCGGCCACTAGGGATGGTGAGCTAGAACCTGCTGGGGCCAAACCGCTTACCTGGCCTCAGGAATGAGGGTGGAGGTAGAGTGCGCCACATGGCTTGAGCTGCCTGCGGGGTTCCAGATAAGACCAAATGCAGGTAAGCTAACCCCAGAGCTGTGTTCGTCTGAACTCCAGGACCCTGAGAGTTGGAGTGGGGCAGGTGTTCTATAAGGGGGCCACTCTGCACACTACATTCAAACCCAAGAGTTCAGACACAAGTCCCTTCCTTCCAACGACCCAGGAGTCCAAGAAATAGGGCCCTTTTCATAACCATCGTTATTGGGTCACCCGGTTCCTCCGTCTTCCATGTCGAGGGTCCCCATTTTTTTACATCAGCACCCACAGGTCCACGGGACCAAACCTCTGACTCCTCCCCACTGCCTAACTTTTCCCGCAGGAACAAAAGCAACAGAGCTCATGTGCTCGAATGTCAACCTCATCTCCTACCAGGAATGCAAGGTGTTGTATCCTACCTTGTTGAAAAACTACAAGATCTGTGCTGCTCCCCCCGACAGGCTCTCCTACTGCTGCAGAGTGAGTCCTCTCCTCCCTTACCTGCCCTTGGTCCTGCTTCCTCTCAGCCCAGGCCTTTCTCTCCTCCATCCCGTGTCTCAGGGCCTGACCCTGGTGCTGAGCCTTCCCTCATACCTTACCAGGCCCACTTTCCTGACTCTCTCCTAAGTTCTCTGCCCAGGTCAGGTAGAGGAGCCCATGGGGGCTTCCTTGACTTGGGGTTGGGCACAAAGCTGAAGGATAGAAACTGGGGGTGGGAAATGGGCTGGGACTATGGGGGAGGGCAGTGAGTCTTGGGCTACAAACACAAGCTTTAAGGGCACACCAAAAGCTCCGTGACCAGGATAGATCATAATCCAATGAAATATTTAAAACATAATCCATGATGAGCTAATAATCAGCATTTTCAGCAAAAAGCAACCAGAATGGACTGGATTTCCCGTTTGCTTCGGGCTTCTATGTGGTTGGGAATAGCACTGTAATGACCCAGTCTTTATCTAGAAGTGGAATACCGCCCTGGCAGGTTTGGCTCAGTGGATCAAGCATTGGCCTGTGACTGAAGGGTCCTAGGTTGGATTCCAGTCAAACTGCACATGCCCAGTTTGCAGGCTCTATCCCCAAGAAGGGGGCTTGAAGGGGGCAGCCGATCGATGATTCTCTCTCATTGAAGATTCTATCTCTCTCTCCCTCTCCCTTCCTTTCTGAAATAAGGAAAAAAACACATACAGACACACACACACACACACACACACACACACACACACACACACACACAACTGGAATACGAGGTTCCTCACAGATATTTTTCATATTAAATTTGATTTTTAAAATTTCCCTTAAAATGTTCATTTCAATCACTGGCATGTGCCTCAGGCTAATGTCCTGCTCTTATATCTGCGTATCTGGTTCTAATTCTGAAGAAAGGAAAGCCCCTCCTCTTTGTCCCCCCTTCTTCATCTTGAAACCTCCTGTCTGTCTCTCAGAACCATCTCCGCTCACCTCACCTCACACCTCATTTCTTTTTATTTTTACTGATTGCAGAGAGGAAGGGGAAGGGAGAGAGATATACAAACATCAATGTTGAGAGAATCATTGATTGGCTGCCTCCTGCAAGCCCCTTCTGGGAATGGAGCCCACAACCCAGGCATGTGCCCTTGACTGGAATGGAACCTGGGACCCTTCAGTCTGCAGGTCGATGCACTATCCACTGACCCAACCGGCTAGGTCCTCCCACCTCATTTCATTTCCTGGTTTCCTCTGTGTTCCCTTGGTGTTGTGATCTCTCTCTCTCTCTCCCTCTCTCCCACCTTCTCTCCCTCCCTTCCTATCTGTCCTGCCTCTATCCATTTTTTTTTATTTTCTCCATGTCTGCCTCATTCCCTACCCCTAACATTCTGCTTCTCTGTCTCCTTCACCCTTCCCTTTCTCCTTCTCTCCATCCTCCTCTCATTCTCTTTCATCCTTTGCCTCTTTGTACTCACACTATCTTTGCTCACATCTGCACTCTGAGCTTTCAGGGGTGGTGAAATGGTGTGTGTTAGGAAGAGAGGTGATGGGACAGGGCTGCATGTTCTTTCAAATGGGGGGTTCCCCTTTTACCTCCTGAGGGCCTGATTCATAATTCTGCAAAGTGTGCAGGGACACAGAGTCACAAACTCGGAACAGCCCAGCATTTGGTTTAACGCACTCGCTTTTCTTAAACTTCATATATTTGAACCTGGTGGTCCATACTTTTATTTTGCACTAGAACCTGTAAATTAGGGCATTGGACCCACTCCTGCTTTCCAGGACTATCCTGTCCCCCATCCCTGGGTAAGGAAATACATGGGATTTACCTGGGAGAGGTAATGCTTCCTCTCCCAGGGCCTTGACAAATAAATGGGGTTCTGACTTCCTGGAAGCTCCGCCCCCCCTTCCCTGTGATTGGTTGGGGCTCAAGACAATGTCTTCCGAAAATCTGGTTGGTCCTCTCCAGGATAGCATTCATTCCTGCTCTGCCATTGGTCTGCAGAGACAATGAGTCTCTTCCCATTGGCCAGGGTGGAAGGCTGTGTTCTGGCAGGATCAAGGCTTGCTAAGCATGGGATCTGTGGGACCTCATTGCTGGTTATTTTGAAATCAAAGCTAATCTGCGCTCTCCCCTGCAGGGTGACTCGGGGAACCCGCTGATTTGCCAAGGTTCCCTGCAAGGCCTGATGTCCACCGGATATTACCCTTGTATACCGCCCTTTCAACCAGTGATATACACCCGCATATGCATGTACCGCAAATGGATATATGAGACCATGAGAACCAATTCCTAATCTCTCCATATTCCAACCTCCATCCCTATGCCCTGAACAGGAACTTCCCAGAAATAAAGACATCCAAACTTGCAGCCACACTTGACTTTATCATTTTATTTTCAAAGTCATATGAAAACGTCAACAACATTCTAATAAAAAAATTAAAATTTGCAAACACCTATAAGCTAAACATGAAGCACCAAAGACGTCTGTGCTGCTGAAGATGCAGGGAGGCCCGCAGTGTTCTCCAGGAGAACTGGAAACTGCTACATTTTTATGACAAGGTGAGGCAAGGTGAATCCAGAGTCTCATTCACCACTTTTGACCTAGTAATTCTGGTAAATCCGAAATGTGGGCAAGGTTCGAATGCATCAGAACACTATTTGTCAGAGCAAAGCAGTGGAAACGCTGAAGGTGTCCCAAATTATTCCATGGTTTATGTCAACAACACAGGGATGTAGTCAGGAGACTAATGAAGGTGCTCAGGATGATAATTATGCAGAACTGTTGGTGTCCTATCAGAATGTGTACGCTCTCTGATGGTAAATGGGGAAAAGAGAAAAAGCACGTGTACGTGTGTGATCCTCACAGTGTAAAATGAAACCTTCACAGAATAAAGAGCCTGTACCGAACTGCCTGTGGACGGAGTCAGGGGTGCCTCCTTCCTTCCGTTCCCCTTTCTGTGCCCGTGCACCTCTACAACCTGAAAAATGCAGGTGGGGACCTCTGAGGAGCCAAGGGTGGGGAGAGGAGACCTTCACAGAGGGAGCTGGGAAAGGAAAATGTAACTGATTTTGAAATCTCACCCTGACTCCTGCTCCCATGATACAGTGGCATGTTCCTCTACATGTTCCAGCCCTCAGTTTTCCCGAGAGGAGCGGGGGGGAGAGAGTGAGAGAGATAAGGAGGAGGAGAAAGAGGAGGAGGAGGAGGAGGAGGAGGAGGAGGAGGAGGAGGAGGAGGAGGAGAGGGAAAGTAGATCAGAAAAGCCTACTTGTGTCCTAATGCCGATATGATCGGTCAGTTAATATTACCTGGAGTGAGACCTATTCATTGGTTTTGTGCATCAGGAATAAGAACAACTTTAATATATTCTATTGATTTTCTACGGAATGGAAAGGAGAGAGAAAGAGCTAGAAAGATCGATGAGAAAGAAACATCAACCAGCCGCCTACTGCACACACCCCAGTGGGGATGAGCCTGCAACCAAGGTACATGCCCTTGACCTGAATCGAACCTGGGACCTTTGATTCCGCAGGTGGACGCTCTATCCACTGAGCCAAATCGGTTAGGGCAAGAACAACTTTAAATGTCAGATGATCATCTCTCCGGACCTGCAGAGACAAATACCCTGGTACCGAGAGGAGATGACCCATCACTCCTGATGGTTATCTTTTACCCAAATAACCTGGTAAATGATTTATGTGAGACGTTACACATCCTGCATCGCCTGTGAAAGAAACTCGCATCTCTCCATGGCAGGTTGTATCCAATCCTAGATAGCTCCCCGCTTTCTTTTTAAAAATTTCAACATGAGGACTATCTCCTTGCCAGGAATTCCACCGGCACACTCCTATAAAGGAGCGGAGAGGCGTGGCCAGGCATCTCCAGCCAGAGTTAGTGCAACTGCCATGTTTTGTTATTGTTTAAAATTTTTGAGATTGAATATTGATTTGGGGTGGCATGCTGGAGAGAGGGGATGTGGATGAAGCTTCATGAAGACAGGTGTATGGAGAGCGACCACCGTGCTTGGACAGGTTCAAGCCTCGGACTAATGAGGGCACACTCCGCTCATGGCCACGAACAAGTCCCATCTTGGCGGGCAGAGCCCTCCCAGCACAATGATGGCCAACAGCTATAGTTGTAAGCTTGAACCTAAGGTCCGAAGAAGTGGCCCCACGTGCCTGAGTGACAAAGGTTGCAAGTAAACGAAGCTTGATCAGGTGCATGTAATTGAGTAGGATTGAAACCCAGGAAAATGTTGTAAACATCTTGACCTCGCCCTTATTTTCCTCGTGGCATCTGGCTATAAAATAAAGACACAGCTTGTGGTCCATGGCGCTGTCACTAGCTCTCCATCAGAGAGGACAGAGTCCTACCATCGTGATGCAGCTTTCATTCTCCTGTCTGTCTTTTCTCAATCCTTCACTGCCCCTTCTCAGGTTCGCCCTTGGCCTTGCTCTCGAGACACATAAATGTCCCAAAACCTACATATTTTCTAAAGTGTCACTGATCGAAGGAAAGGATGAGTCCAGGGGCCTGGACTTTTGTGTCTGAGGGAAGAGGGGTCTGGAGGCTTGAGCTCTTGGGTCTGAGGGATGTGTGGGATCAGGGCCAGAACTTCTTGTCTGAGAGAGGAGTGTCTTGGGGACCAGTGTCCTGGGTTGAGTGAGGAGAAGCCTGGGTGCTTTAACTCTTGGGTTTGCATTAGGAAGGGACTGGAGGGTCCACAATTTTGTGTCTGAGAAAGAAAGGATGGATGTTCAGAATTCGGGGGTTTTGGAGGGGTTATTGGGTTCCAGGACCCTAGGTCTGAGATATGAGTGACCTTGGGGTTTGAACTTCTGGGTGTGAGAAAGACGAAAAAAACAAGTGGTCTGGATACCAAACCTCCCAGGTCTGAGGGAGGAGGGGCTGGGGACTTGGACTCCTGGGTGTGAGGGAGGACAGGCTGGGGGTCTGGACTCCTGGGTCTGAGGGAGGAGGGGCTGGGAGCCTGGACTCCTGGTCTTTGTGAGAGGAGGCCTCTTCGTTTCCTCTCTGCAGAATATTGGTGTCTTCAGAATTTCTTCAATATATGTGTACATAGTTGGGGGTTAATGCAGACTCAAAAGAGGGTCAGATGTGAAGAGGAAAGATCATGTTGACCAGAAGGGACTTGTGGGAGAAAATCTAGAGAGTTGGGTGGCAGGGGTGAATCTTTTGGGAGACCATCCGTCAGTCAGCAGGGTCTGCAGTGTGGTTGCCCAGGGAGCCCAGGAGACCAGGGATCTGCAGATCTTGCCAGGCTCTGAGGCACAAGGAACTCCCCATTCCTCCTTCTCTTCCCTCTTCCAGAGGCCCCTTCCCCCAATTCTCTGAGAACAGGGCCCACCTAACCGAGTTTCCACCCCCATTGTTCACTCTCTTACTCCAGATGCTGGGTGCTCACTTTTGTCAGGGCCTCGATTTACTGCAGTGTCCTGTGTGCATGCCAACACTGACCTTTCTGAAAACCTGCTCCCTCTCTCCTAGTTTGTCACCTGTGACATGCTCAGAACCACTTTCACATCCCTTTGCACGCTTGTGAAGTAGGCATTTCTGTTCCCCTATCTCTCTCTTCTCTCTCTCTCTCATTTTATGGGTGGGGAAAACTGAGGGCTAGGAAATGGACAGAAACACACCACTGCATCAGAGGGGACAGGAGGCAGTGTTAGGGTTCAAAATCAGTTACATTTTCCTTTCCCACCTCCCTCTGTGAAGGTCCCCTCTCGCCACCCTTGGCTCCTCTGAGGTCCCCACCTGTATTTTTCAGGTTGTAGAACTGCACAGGCACAGAACAGGTAACAAAAGGAAGGAGGCACTCACGACTCCATCCACAGGCAGTCTGGTACTTGTTCCTTGAGATATTATGCCGTCGTACATAGTAAAGTTCACTGGCCCTAGCTTGTTTGACTCTGTGGATAGAGCTTCTGCCTGTGCACTGCATGGTCCCACATTTGATTCCAGTCAAGAGCACGTGCCTGGGTTGCCAGCTTGATGCCCAGTAGAGGGCCTGCAGGGGGCCGCCAATCAATGATTTGCTCTCATCATTGATGTTTCTAACTCTTTCCCTCTCCCTTCCTCTCTGAAATCAATAAAAATATATTTAAAAAATAAAAATTATAGCTCATTATATGCAGCCCTCCCCCACACCCCAAAAAGCTGTTGTGAAGATTAACTGGGATGTGAACATACAATATAACTTCTAACTTATAAAGGTGCCAGATAAATGTTTCCCCCCTCATTGCTATAGCTCACAGGCTAAAAAGTTAAATTCACTTTCAGCCCTTAAGTCAACTCTTACTCATGACGATCTGACAGACTCCAGGTGCTGTACTGTATGAGTCTCTATCTCTATGCAGTCGCATGCTACGTGGGGGAAATAGACAATGAACAAATGCACATAAAACAAAACATGATAGAGAGTTAAGTGCTGTAAGGAAATATCGGTGATGGTAAGAAGAGCTACGCCTGGAGACAGCGAAAGTTTTGTTGGATAATTTGGATTCCACATGGAGACCCAGCTCAGAATTAGATCTGAATTGATGGTTTGGGATCCAATTCTAGACTTGCAATGAAAGCTGAACATGACGTGGAGGTCTTACGAAAAAGACTTCGGCAGTGGGAGCAACAGCACAGAACCTTTAAACCAGAAAGGAAACCTGCAGATGACGTCAGAGGAAGGGGCTCCACAGAGCATTAATTTACCAGCTCAGCAACCTCATTAAAGACACTGCCTACCCCCATGACTTTCTCTCCGTTTGTCCATCCTCAGAGCTATGGCTTTCTCCCCCGGCCACTTCCCTCCCCAGTTCCAGGAGAGCTGCCTCACTTCCAGAATTTACAGCCAGAAGGGACACTGTCTAACAGAGTCAAGGAGAACTCTTCTCCTGTCTCACTTTGGAAAGAAGAGAGCAGTTCCCTGAAGTAGCCCAGTTGGGTTCCGCTCACTCCTCATTGGCCAACATTGTATCACATGTGTATTTATAAACCAATCCCTGGGAAGCAGAAAAGGGCCCACCCGTACTTGGTGCAGGACAGCTCAGTTGCAGTCACAATGAGCACAGCAGGTTGTCCAAACTAAATCAAGGTTCTGACAAAGGGCAGAAGGAGTGCATGCTGGGTAGGCAACAACAATGTCCCTGATGGGTCAACTTGTGGGACCGAGGTGGAACTGGATTGAAGATCTGAACTGAGATAACAAGTGGACTCACACTGAGGCAGGAAACGTATTTTGGTGTCTGAGAAGTGAGTGTCAATTCTACTGTTAGAAATGAGCTGTCTAGTAGTCATCCAACAATGGTTCCTTTGTTACTCAATGCAAATGCCAAAGTCCTATCTGGATCCTCAATCCCTGTGTCTTCCCAATCCTGTGAGGCCTCTGAAACTATTGCCCACCCTTCTCCCTCTGATTCATTCACCTCCAATAAAAAAGTCTTCCCCGCTAGATCCTTATAGGTCCCCCTCCTTGTCTCACCTGCCCATCACTCTGCCTACGACTCACAGATCCCAAATAGCTACATGGATCCATCTACCACCTCCTACAAGATTTTATCCAAATGTCCTCTTCACTTGGGGTCTTTCCAACCACCTTTCCCCATGTTATAACTGCAGGGGATGCTGAGATCAAAGGGAACAAATAATTCCCTAGTCCTCCTCTGGGCTTATTTTTCTCTATAGCACTCACTGCCACATAAAAAACTACAAATGTGAAGTTCTTGTTTCTTTCCTCAGGGTCTCCACCCACGGGAATGAGGGGCTTTGGGATGGAATTTTGCTGCTTTGTGGTGCTGTGCCCTCAGAGGCCAGAACAGATTCTGGCTCAGAGTAAATGCTCCGTAGATACTTCATGAATGAATACAATGAGCAAAGATGAAAATACCAAGAAATTCATCCCACCCTCATGATAATGAGAGCAATTCAAAGATACTTCAATGTAAAAGAGTGACAAAGGTCAGAAAAAGCTATAGTGTGGAACATTATACAATAGAATAAAGGAAGGAAGAAGCATTCTAAGAGAAACAATTGTTCAAGACTTTAAAAATTTATTTTTTAAATTAAAAAAAAATTTTGTCTTTTGGTTAATTCTCAACCGAGAATATTTTTCCATGGATTTTTAGGGAGAGTGGAAGAGAGAGGGAAAGACAGAGAAGAAACAAGAATGTGAGAGAGACACATCGATTGGTTGCCTCTTGCACGAGCCTCAATCAGGGGCCGGGCCGGGGAGGAGCCTGCAACTAAGGTACATGCCTGTGACCGGAATCCAGCTCTGGACCCTTTGGTCTGCAGGCCAACGCTCTATCCACTGAGCCAAACCGGCTAGGGCTGTTCAAGACTCTTTCTTTTTTTAATTAAATCTTTATTGTTCAGATTATTACAGGTGTTCCACTTTTTTTCCCCCCATAACTCCCCTCCACCTGATTCCCCACCCCACCCCATGCCCTTACCCCCGCCACTGTCTTCATCCATAGGAGTAAGATTTTTGTCCAATCTCTTTCCGCACCCCTCACACTTGCTTCCCCTGAGAATCGTCAGTCCACTCCCTTTCTATGTCCCTGATTCTATTATATTCACCAGTCCATTCTGTTGTCAGATTATTTATTCACTTGATTTTTAGATTCACTTGTTGGTAGGTATGTATTTGATGTCATTTTGTTGTTCATAATTTTTATCTTTACCTTTTTCTTCTTCTTCTTAAAGAATACCCTTCAGCATTTCATGTAATCCTGGTTTGGTGGCTATGAACTCCTTTAGCTTTTTCTTGTCTGTGCTGCTCTTTATCTGACCTTCAACTCTGAATGATAGCTTTGCTGGGTAGAGTAATCTTGGTTGTAGGTTCTTGCTGTTCATCACTTTGAATATTTCTTGCCACTCCCTTCTGGCCTGCATAGTTTCTGCCGAGAAATCAGCTGACAGTCGTATGGGTACTCCCTTGTAGGTAATTAACTGTTTTTCTCTTGCTGCTTTTAATATTCTCTCTTTGTCTTTTGCCCTTGGCATTTTAATTATGATGTGTCTTGGTGTGGTCCTCTTTGGATTCCTCTTGTATGGGGTTCTGTGAGCTTCCTGAACTTGTAAGTCTATTTCTTTCACCAGGTAGGGAAAGTTTTCTGTCATTATTTCTTCTAATAGGTTTTCAATATTTTGCTCTCTCCCTTCTTCTGGCACCCCAAAAATTCGGATGTTGTTTCGCTTAAAGTTGTCCCAGAGGCTCCTTACATTATCTTCATATTTTTGGATTCTTTTTTCTTTTTGTTTTTCTGGTTGGATGTTTTTTGTTTCCACATATTTCAGATCTTTGGTTTGATTCTTGGGGTATGTTGATCTACAGGTGAGTTTCTGTATATTCTTTATTTCAGACAGTGCATGCTTCATTTCTGACTGATCCTTTTCCATTTTTTTGGCATTCTCATTAAGGTCCTTGAAGGTCTCACTAAGCTCCTCAGAAGTGTCATCAAGTTTCTCGGCAGTTTTTAGAAGATTCTTGAGTAACCTTATAAATGTGATTCTGAACTCTATGTCATCCAGTAGTTTGCTTTCCTCTGTTTCTTTCATTCGTGACATGTTTCTTTGTTTCTGCATTTTGGCTGCTTCCCCGTGTTGATGGAGTGGCTTTGTGTGGTAGGTGACCTATAGGGGGCAGTAGCTCAGCCTCCCCAATCACCTATTGTGGATGCTCTTGGTACACCCCTTTGTGGGCTAAGTGCAAAGTCTTGGTGTAGTTAAGCCTAAATTGCTGTTGGTATGCTGGGAGGAATTGACCTCCAGGCCAATTAGCTGTGAGCACTCCCTGTGTCTATAATGGAAGAACTGCTGCGCTGAAGACACGCTTATGGGGCAGGACTTGTTTCAGTGGGGCTTTGGTGCTCACTGAGTCTGCCTCTTGAATGTGTCACTTATGGATGTGAGGAGTTGAAATCTGGTGTCTCTCACTGACCAGTAGGTACACTGGCTTCTGGATCTCCAATGGGGTGCAGGTCAGCTACTGTCTGAGGCCACTCAGCAGGAGCTACAGTGAGAGCTGCAGTTTTCTCCTCTTTGCTTGGGGTTTGGAGGTTTTGGAGCTGTCTGACCCGGGCTGCAAGTTTTCTAGGTTAAGCTGCGATAAGGCAGGCTTTCCTATGCTAATTGAGCTGCTTGGAGCTTGGGTGGGTTTGTAGGTTGTGTGGGGCGGGGTCTCAGGGCGTCACTAGGTTAGGGCGTGGCAAACAGCAATGGCTGCTAGTTAGCCGGCTCTGTGTCCCCGACCGCTTCCTGGAGTCCTGTGCCCCAGTGCCATAAACAATTATTCCTGCGCGCAGCTCTGCAACCAAGCCACTCTCACTGGCAGACAGTCCAGCTTCTCCCCGTAGGAGTTTGGGTCCCCCGCGTCTCCCCAGAGACTGGATTTCAGAGTAATCGGGGACTTGTCTCCGTTCAGGTTGAAAAAAGCAACGCACCCAGTCGCCCGCCGCCAGCCCGGATCACGCGCCTCCGTACCTCAGCTTTTCAGCGCTCGTGCACGTCTCAATGCTCTTTTCTCTTTCCTTCTAGTTGTAGAACTTCCACTCAGCCAGCTTTCCGGTGATTCTGGGTGATAGACGTTTTGTCTTTTAGTTGCAGTTTAAATTGTTGTGGGAGGCAGCAGTTTAGGTGTTTACCTATGCCGCCATCTTGGATTCCTCTCAAGACTCTTTATAGAGTAAAAAAAATGTCCCATTGATAATGTTCAGACATTTTTGTTAGCTATCCATACTATGTATAGAAATCAAAATATAATAAGTGAAAAACAGTCCATATTTAGTAGGTGGAGATAGGAAAGCCTTCTCTTTAGATTCATACCTCAATATCAGGGTCAGGTTCAGGCTCAAAGCCACCTGTGGGATTCAGCCTGACAAGTTCGCACAAGCTGCTCAGGGTTACGGAATAAGTTCCAGGCATCTCCTGAGAGGGGCAGAGGGCAAGAAAATTGGCCATAGTGGTGGACCCAGGACACAGTGCATCCTGAGCCATGCAGATAGTTCCTTGACAACTAGTCATGCCCCTCAGCGCCAGTAGCTGGTCACACCCTTTGTAGCTGCCACCAAGGATGGTGGAGCTGGAACGTGCTGGGGCCAAGCATCTGACCTGGCCTCAGGAATGAGATGCAGGTAGAGTGCGGGCATATGGCTTGAGCTGCCTCCGGGGCTCCAGATAAGAGCAAATGCAGGTAAGGCAACCTCAGAGGTGGGGTCACCTGAACTCCGGGGCCCTAAGAGTTGGAGTGGGCAGGTGTGCTATAAGAGGGCCACTCTGCAAAGGGCTGACACAGCTGCATTCCAAGCCAGGCTGAAGACCAGACCAGACCAGACTGGACCCACTGCAGGTGAGAGGAAATCACAGTTAGGGTGGGGCAGGTGTGTCTGGATGGACAGCCGACCCTTGCTCTTGAGGGCTGAGCAGTAGAGGGCCAAAATCTGGTTGTGAGAAGCAGGAGCTGGAGGGCTGGAGTTTTGGGTCTTTTACCTAAAAGGAACTTGGGACATAGAATTATAAATGGGGAGGGAAATAAAGCCCGATTCCTAGATGCCTCTGCATGGAAGGGTGACCCTGACCAGGACTTCTGGGTCTGAGGGAGGGGGTGGGTGGAGACTGGAGCTACTGGGTCTGAGTGAAGAGAAGGGGCCTGGAGACCAGGAGTCCTGTTTCCTGAACTCTGTCTTTCCAGCCCCGGCAGAAGAGGCTCAGAGAGGACACATGGCAGGTGCCCTTCTCCCAACCCTGCTGCTCCTACTGCTGCCCTTAGCCCTGGGATCTGCTGGACAAGAAGGTGAGGACCAGCCTGGGAGTCCTGACCTTGCCCCTGGGCCTCACAGCCCCCCTCTCCAGGGCCCTCTTTCCCAAGGAGCCCCTGAGTTAGGACCCACCCCTGCAGCAGCCTCCTCCCATGCAGACTGGACCCCTGGGTTGTGACCCCTTTCTTCCCGCTCCCTCCTGACTCCTGGGCTCTCTACATATACGAAATAAAAGGTTCCATTATTCCAGAACTCTACCTCCACCCCCTCCAGGCTGCTTCCCGCCCTCTGCGTCTCTCTCATCAGATGCTGGGGTTGCCTCCAGACCAGCTGCTGCCCTGTGTTTTTGAGCAGGCTCCCTCGCTCTCTCTCCATTTCTATCTGCAGCTGTCTCTGTCCTGTGCCCCCTGCCTGCCTCTGACCTTCTCCACGCTGCTCTGTCCATGTGTCTCTCTCCATCACTGTCAGAGAATTCATCTACTGTGGACCCAGCCCTCCCCTGCTGCCTGCTACCCATGCTTTCTCCATGTCTCCATCCAGTCCAGGATACCGGGGAAAGGATTATTAATGGAGATCTATGTCCAAGAGGCGCCCAACCCTGGCAGGTGGCCCTGTATCACAACAATACGTTGAACTGTGCAGGCGTGCTGGTCAACCAGTAGTGGGTGCTCACTGTCGCCCACTGCCGCACCAGGTACGGGACAGGCGAGCCACCTCGATTCCATGTCTCTCTCTGGGTCCTTGTGTATCTCTCTCTCTCTCTCTCTCTCTCTCTCTCTCTCTCTCTCTCTCTCTCTCTCTCTCTCTGTGTGTGTGTGTGTGTGTGTGTGTGTGTGTGTGTGTCTGGGCTTCTGTCCCCCTAACTTGGTTCTTTGTACCCCTCTCTCAATCACCGTGTCTCCCTCTGAACACTGCTTTTTTTTTTAAGCGATTATATTGTGCAAATGGGCAGTCATCTTGCGGTTGATGGGCGTGCCCGGAAGATCAGGGCTACAGAGTCCTTCGTCCACCCCTGGTATAACAAGTACAACTATGATCATGACCTCATGCTTGTGAAGCTGAGCAGCCGGGCCAAGCTCTCGCCCAATGTGCAGACAATCAACATACCGTCCAGCTGCAAAGCCCCGGGGACAAGCTGTACTGTCTCTGGCTGGGGCGTCACCAACATGGAAGAAGGTGAGGCTGCCTCTGTGACCCCAGTCACCAAGGTCCCAGCTCCCTTCTTCCTCAGGCCGCAGATTCAGGGGACAAACCCAAGGTTCCAGACACCCCAACACCTCCGTTCTCAGACCCAGGGAAGCCAGACCACCAGGCCCTGCACGGTCAGACTCAGAAAGCCAGACCTTTAGACATACCTCCCCCAGTTCCATAATCCTTGGATCCCAGGCCTCCATCCCACAGACCCAGGAGTTTAGAACCCCAGTCACCAGCTCACGCAGAGCCACGTATCCAGGCCCTCAGCCGCTTGCACCCTCAGACCCAGGAGTCTTGGCCTTCAGACGCCTTCTCCCTCAGACAAAGGACACCTAGTCCCCAGCCCCCTCTACCCACGAGGTGTCCCTCAATGCCAGCTACTCTTCCTTCCATTGGTGGAGCGGCCACTAGGGATGGTGAGCTAGAACCTGCTGGGGCCAAACCGCTTACCTGGCCTCAGGAATGAGGGTGGAGGTAGAGTGCGCCACATGGCTTGAGCTGCCTGCGGGGTTCCAGATAAGACCAAATGCAGGTAAGCTAACCCCAGAGCTGTGTTCGTCTGAACTCCAGGACCCTGAGAGTTGGAGTGGGGCAGGTGTTCTATAAGGGGGCCACTCTGCACACTACATTCAAACCCAAGAGTTCAGACACAAGTCCCTTCCTTCCAACGACGCAGGAGTCCAAGAAATAGGGCCCTTTTCATAACCATCGTTATTGGGTCACCCGGTTCCTCCGTCTTCCATGTCGAGGGTCCCCATTTTTTTACATCAGCACCCACAGGTCCACGGGACCAAACCTCTGACTCCTCCCCACTCCCTAACTTTTCCCGCAGGAACAAAAGCAACAGAGCTCATGTGCTCGAATGTCAACCTCATCTCCTACCAGGAATGCAAGGTGTTGTATCCTACCTTGTTGAAAAACTACAAGATCTGTGCTGCTCCCCCCGACAGGCTCTCTTACTGCTGCAGAGTGAGTCCTCTCCTCCCTTACCTGCCCTGGGTCCTGCTTCCTCTCAGCCCAGGCCTTTCTCTCCTCCATCCCGTGTCTCAGGGCCTGACCCTGGGGCTGAGCCTTCCCTCATACCTTACCAGGCCCACTTTCCTGACTCTCTCCTAAGTTCTCTGCCCAGGTCAGGTGGAGGAGCCCATGGGGGCTTCCTTGACTTGGGGGTGGGCACAAAGCTGAAGGATAGAAACTGGGGGTGGGAAATGGGCTGGGACTATGGGGGAGGGCAGTGAGGCTTGGGCTACAAACACAAGCTTTAAGGGCACACCAAAAGCTCCGTGACCAGGATAGATCATAATCCAATGAAATATTTAAAACATAATCCATGATGAGCTAATAATCAGCATTTTCAGCAAAAAGCAACCAGAATGGACTGGATTTCCCCTTTGCTTCGGGCTTCTATGTGGTTGGGAATAGCACTGTAATGACCCAGTCTTTATCTAGAAGTGGAATACCGCCCTGGCAGGTTTGGCTCAGTGGATCAAGCATTGGCCTGTGACTGAAGGGTCCTAGGTTGGATTCCAGTCAAACTGCACATGCCCAGTTTGCAGGCTCCATCCCCAAGAAGGGGGCTTGCAGGGGGAAGCCGATCGATGATTCTCTCTCATTGAAGATTCTATCTCTCTCTCCCTCTCCCTTCCTTTCTGAAATAAGGAAAAAAACACACACAGACACACACACACACACACACACACACACACACACACACAACTGGAATACGAGGTTCCTCACAGATATTTTTCATATTAAATTTGATTTTTAAAATTTGCCTTAAAATGTTCATTTCAATCACTGGCATGTGCCTCAGGCTAATGTCCTGCTCTTATATCTGTGGATCTGGTTCTAATTCTGAAAAAAGGATAAGCCCCTCCTCTTTGTCCCCCCTTCTTCATCTTGAAACCTCCTGTCTGTCTCTCAGAACCATCTCCGCTCACCTCACCTCACACCTCATTTCTTTTTATTTTTACTGATTGCAGAGAGGAAGGGAAGGGAGAGACATATACAAACATCAATGATGAGAGAATCATTGATTGGCTGCCTCCTGCAAGCCCCTACTGGGAATGGAGCCCACAACCCAGGCATGTGCCCTTGACTGGAATGGAACCTGGGACCCTTCAGTCTGCAGGTCGATGCACTATCCACTGACCCAACCGGCTAGGTCCTCCCACCTCATTTCATTTCCTGGTTTCCTCTGTGTTCCCTTGGTGTTGTGATCTCTCTCTCTCTCTCCCTCTCTCCCACCTTCTCTCCCTCCCTTCCTATCTGTCCTGCCTCTATCCATTTTTTTTTATTTTCTCCATGTCTGCCTCATTCCCTACCCCTAACATTCTGCTTCTCTGTCTCCTTCACCCTTCCCTTTCTCCTTCTCTCCATCCTCCTCTCATTCTCTTTCATCCTTTGCCTCTTTGTACTCACACTATCTTTGCTCACATCTGCACTCTGAGCTTTCAGGGGTGGTGAAATGGTGTGTGTTAGGAAGAGAGGTGATGGGACAGGGCTGCATGTTCTTTCAAATGGGGGGTTCCCCTTTTACCTCCTGAGGGCCTGATTCATAATTCAGCAAAGTGTGCAGGGACACAGAGTCACAAACTCGGAACAGCCCAGCATTTGGTTTAACGCACTCGCTTTTCTTAAACTTCATATATTTGAACCTGGTGGTCCATACTTTTATTTTGCACTAGAACCTGTAAATTAGGGCATTGGACCCACTCCTGCTTTCCAGGACTATCCTGTCCCCCATCCCTGGGTAAGGAAATGCATGGGATTTACCTGGGAGAGGTAAAGCTTCCTCTCCCAGGGCCTTGACAAATAAATGGGGTTCTGACTTCCTGCAAGCTCCGCCCCCCCTTCCCTGTGATTGGCTGGGGCTCAAGACAATGTCTTCCGAAAATCTGGTTGGTCCTCTCCAGGATAGCATTCATTCCTGCTCTGCCATTGGTCCGCAGAGACAATGAGTCTCTTCCCATTGGCCAGGGTGGAAGGCTGTGTTCTGGCAGGATCAAGGCTTGCTAAGCATGGGATCTGTGGGACCTCATTGCTGGTTATTTTGAAATCAAAGCTAATCTGCGCTCTCCCCTGCAGGGTGACTCGGGGAACCCGCTGATTTGCCAAGGTTCCCTGCAAGGCCTGATGTCCACCGGATATTACCCTTGTATACCGCCCTTTCAACCAGTGATATACACCCGCATATGCATGTACCGCAAATGGATATATGAGACCATGAGAACCAATTCCTAATCTCTCCATATTCCATTCTCCATCCCTATGCCCTGAACAGGAACTTCCCAGAAATAAAGACATCCAAACTTGCAGCCACACTTGACTTTATCATTTTATTTTCAAAGTCATATGAAAACGTCAACAACATTCTAATAAAAAAATTAAAATTTGCAAACACCTATAAGCTAAACATGAAGCACCCAAGACGTCTGTGCTGCTGAAGATGCAGGGAGGCCCGCAGTGTTCTCCAGGAGAACTGGAAACTGCTACATTTTTATGACAAGGTGAGGCAAGGTGAATCCAGAGTCTCATTCACCACTTTTGAACTAGTAATTCTGGTAAATCCGAAATGTGGGCAAGGTTCGAATGCATCAGAACACTATTTGTCAGAGCAAAGCAGTGGAAACGCTGAAGGTGTCCCAAATTATTCCATGGTTTATGTCAACAACACAGGGATGTAGTCAGGAGACTAATGAAGCTGCTCAGGATGATAATTATGCAGAACTGTTGGTGTCCTATCAGAATGTGTACGCTCTCTGATGGTAAATGGGGAAAAGAGAAAAAGCACGTGTACGTGTGTGATCCTCACAGTGTAAAATGAAACCTTCACAGAATAAAGAGCCTGTACCGAACTGCCTGTGGACGGAGTCAGGGGTGCCTCCTTCCTTCCGTTCCCCTTTCTGTGCCCGTGCACCTCTACAACCTGAAAAATGCAGGTGGGGACCTCTGAGGAGCCAAGGGTGGGGAGAGGAGACCTTCACAGAGGGAGCTGGGAAAGGAAAATGTAACTGATTTTGAAATCTCACCCTGACTCCTGCTCCCATGATACAGTGGCATGTTCCTCTACATGTTCCAGCCCTCAGTTTTCCCGAGAGGAGCGGGCGGGAGAGAGTGAGAGAGATAAGGAGGAGGAGAAAGAGGAGGAGGAGGAGGAGGAGGAGGAGGAGGAGGAGGGGGAAAGTAGATCAGAAAAGCCTACTTGTGTCCTAATGCCGATATGATCGGTCAGTTAATATTACCTGGAGTGAGACCTATTCATTGGTTTTGTGCATCTGGAATAAGAACAACTTTAATATATTCTATTGATTTTCTACGGAATGGAAAGGAGAGAGAAAGAGCTAGAAAGATCGATGAGAAAGAAACATCAACCAGCCGCCTCCTGCACACACCCCAGTGGGGATGAGCCTGCAACCAAGGTACATGCCCTTGACCTGAATCGAACCTGGGACCTTTGATTCCGCAGGTGGACGCTCTATCCACTGAGCCAAATCGGTTAGGGCAAGAACAACTTTAAATGTCAGATGATCATCTCTCCGGACCTGCAAGACAAATACCCTGGTACCGAGAGGAGATGACCCATCACTCTTGATGGTTATCTTTTACCCAAATGACCTGGTAAATGATTTATGTGAGACGTTACACATCCTGCATCGCCTGTGAAAGAAACTCGCATCTCTCCATGGCAGGTTGTATCCAATCCTAGATAGCTCCCCGCTTTCTTTTTAAAAATTCCAACATGAGGACTATCTCCTTGCCAGGAATTCCACCGGCATACTCCTGTAAAGGAGCGGAGAGGCGTGGCCAGGCATCTCCAGCCAGAGTTAGTGCAACTGCCATGTTTTGTTATTGTTTAAAATTTTTGAGATTGAATATTGATTTGGGGTGGCATGCTGGAGAGAGGGGATGTGGATGAAGCTTCATGAAGACAGGTGTATGGAGAGCGACCACCGTGCTTGGACAGGTTCAAGCCTCGGACTAATGAGGGCACACTCCGCTCATGGCCACAAACAAGTCCCATCTTGGCGGGCAGAGCCCTCCCAGCACAATGATGGCCAACAGCTGTAGTTGTAAGCTTGAACCTAAGGTCCGAAGAAGTGGCCCCATGTGCCTGAGTGACAAAGGTTGCAAGTAAACAAGGCTTGGTCAGGTGCATGTAATTGAGTAGGATTGAAACCCAGGAAAATGTTGTAAACATCTTGACCTCGCCATTACTTTGCCTCGTGGCATCTGGCTATAAAATAAAGACACGGCTTGTGGTCCATGGCGCTGTCGCTAGCTCTCCATCAGAGAGGACAGAGTCCTACCATCGTGATGCAGCTTTCATTCTCCTGTCTGTCTTTTCTCAATCCTTCACTGCCCCTTCTCAGGTTCGCCCTTGGCCTTGCTCTCGAGACACATAAATGTCCCAAAACCTACATATTTTCTAAAGTGTCACTGATCGAGGGAAAGGATGAATCCAGGGGCCTGGACTTTTGTGTCTGAGGGAAGAGGGGTCTGGAGACTTGAGCTCTTGGGTCTGAGGGATGTGTGGGATCAGGGCCAGAATTTCTTGTCTGAGAGAGGAGTGTCTTGGGGACCAGTGTCCTGGGTTGAGTGAGGAGAAGCCTGGGTGCTTTAACTCTTGGGTTTGCATTAGGAAGGGACTGGAGGGTCCACAATTTTGTGTCTGAGAAAGAAAGGATGGATGTTCAGAATTCGGGGGTTTTGGAGGGGTTATTGGGTTCCAGGACCCTAGGTCTGAGATATGAGTGACCTTGGGGTTTGAACTTCTGGGTGTGAGAAAGACGAAAAAAACAAGTGGTCTGGATACCAAACCTCCCAGGTCTGAGGGAGGAGGGGCTGGGGACTTGGACTCCTGGGTGTGAGGGAGGACAGGCTGGGGGCCTGGACTCCTGGGTCTGAGGGAGGAGGGGCTGGGAGCCTGGACTCCTGGTCTTTGTGAGAGGAGGCCTCTTGGTTTCCTCTCTGCAGAATATTGGTGTCTTCAGAATTTCTTCAATATATGGGTACTTAGTTGAGGGTTAATGCAGACTCAAAAGAGGGTCAGATGTGAAGAGGAAAGATCATGTTGACCAGAAGGGACTTGTGGGGGAAAATCTAGAGAGTTGGGTGGCAGGGGTGAATCTTTTGGGAGACCATCCGTCAGTCAGCAGGGTCTGCAGTGTGGTTGCCAAGGGAGCCCAGGAAACCAGGGATCTGCAGACCTTGCCAGGCTCTGAGGCACAGGGAACTCCCCATTCCTCCTGATCTTCCCTCTTCCAGAGGCCCCTTCCCCCAATTCTCTGAGAACAGGTCCCACCTAACCGAGTTTCCACCCCCATTGTTCACTCTCTTACTCCAGATGCTGGGTGCTCACTTTTGTCAGGGCCTCGATGTACTGCAGTGTCCTGTGTGCATGCCAACACTGACCTTTCTGAAAACCTGCTCCCTCTCTCCTAGTTTGTCACCTGTGACATGCTCAGAACCACTTTCACATCCCTTTGCACGCTTGTGAAGTAGGCATTTCTGTTCCCCTATCTCTCTCTTCTCTCTCTCTCTCATTTTATGGGTGGGGAAAACTGAGGGCTAGGAAATGGACAGAAACACACCACTGCATCAGAGGGGACAGGAGGCAGAGTTAGGGTTCAAAATCAGTTACATTTTCCTTTCCCACCTCCCTCTGTGAAGGTCCCCTCTCGCCACCCTTGGCTCCTCTGAGGTCCCCACCTGTATTTTTCAGGTTGTAGAACTGCACAGGCACAGAACAGGTAACAAAAGGAAGGAGGCACTCACGACTCCATCCACAGGCAGTCTGGTACTTGTTCCTTGAGATATTATTCCGTCGTACATAGTAAAGTTCACTGGCCCTAGCTTGTTTGACTCTGTGGATAGAGCTTCTGCCTGTGCACTGCATGGTCCCACATTTGATTCCAGTCAAGAGCACATGCCTGGTTGCAGGCTTGATGCCCAGTAGAGGGCCTGCAGGGGGCCGCCAATCAATGATTTGCTCTCATCATTGATGTTTCTAACTCTTTCCCTCTCCCTTCCTCTCTGAAATCAATAAAAATATATTTAAAAAATAAAAATTAAAGCTCATTGTATGCAGCCCTCCCCCACACCCCAAAAAGCTGTTGTGAAGATTAACTGAGATGTGAACATATAATATAACTTCTAACTTATAAAGGTGCCAGATAAATGTTTCCCCCCTCATTGCTATAGCTCACAGGCTAAAAAGTTAAATTCACTTTCAGCCCTTAATTCAACTCTTACTCATGACGATCTGACAGACTCCAGGTGCTGTACTGTATGAGTCTCTATCTCTATGCAGTCGCATGCTACGTGGGGGAAATAGACAATGAACAAATGCACATAAAACAAAACATGATAGAGAGTTAAGTGCTGTAAGGAAATATCGGTGATGGTAAGAAGAGCTACGCCTGGAGACAGGGAAAGTTTTGTTGGATAATTTGGATTCCACATGGAGACCCAGCTCAGAATTAGATCTGAATTGATGGTTTGGGATCCAATTCTAGACTTGCAATGAAAGCTGAACATGACGTGGAGGTCTTACGAAAAAGACTTCGGCAGTGGGAGCAACAGCACAGAACCTTTAAACCAGAAAGGAAACCTGCAGATGACGTCAGAGGAAGGGGCTCCACAGAGCATTAATTTACCAGCTCAGCAACCTCATTAAAGACACTGTCTACCCCCATGACTTTCTCTCCGTTTGTCCATCCTCAGAGCTATGGCTTTCTCCCCCGGCCACTTCCCTCCCCAGTTCCAGGAGAGCTGCCTCACTTCCAGAATTTACAGCCAGAAGGGACACTGTCTAACAGAGTCAAGGAGAACTCTTCTCCTGTCTCACTTTGGAAAGAAGAGAGCAGTTCCCTGAAGTAGCCCAGTTGGGTTCCGCTCACTCCTCATTGGCCAACATTGTATCACATGTGTATTTATAAACCAATCCCTGGGAAGCAGAAAAGGGCCCACCCGTACTTGGTGCAGGACAGCTCAGTTGCAGTCACAATGAGCACAGCAGGTTGTCCAAACTAAATCAAGGTTCTGACAAAGGGCAGAAGGAGTGCATGCTGGGTAGGCAACAACAATGTCCCTGATGGGTCAACTTGTGGGACCGAGGTGGAACTGGATTGAAGATCTGAACTGAGATAACAAGTGGACTCACACTGAGGCAGGAAACGTATTTTGGTGTCTGAGAAGTGAGTGTCAATTCTACTGTTAGAAATCAGCTGTCTAGTAGTCATCCAACAATGGTTCCTTTGTTACTCAATGCAAATGCCAAAGTCCTTTCTGGATCCTCAATCCCTGTGTCTTCCCAATCCTGTGAGGCCTCTGAAACTATTGCCCACCCTTCTCCCTCTGATTCATTCACCTCCAATAAAAAAGTCTTCCCTGCTAGATCCTTATAGGTCCCCCTCCTTGTCTCACCTGCCCATCACTCTGCCTACGACTCACAGATCCCAAGTAGCTACATGGATCCATCTACCACCTCCTACAAGATTTTATCCAAATGTCCTCTTCACTTGGGGTCTTTCCAACCACCTTTCCCCATGTTATAACTGCAGGGGATGCTGAGATCAAAGGGAACAAATAATTCCCTAGTCCTCCTCTGGGCTTATTTTTCTCTATAGCACTCACTGCCACATAAAAAACTACAAATGTGAAGTTCTTGTTTCATTCCTCAAGGTCTCCACCCACGGGAATGAGGGGCTTTGAGATAGAATTTTGCTGCTTTGTGGTGCTGTGCCCTCAGAGGCCAGAACAGATTCTGGCTCAGAGTAAATGCTCCCTAGATACTTCATGAATGAATACAATAATGAGCAAAGATGAAAATACCAAGAAATTCATCCCACCCTCGTGATAATGAGAGCAATTCAAAGATACTTCAATGTAAAAGAGTGACAAAGGTCAGCAAAAGCTACAGTGTGGAACATTATACAATAGAATAAAGGAAGAAAGAAGCATTCTAAGAGAAACAATTGTTCAAGACTTTAAAAATTTATTTTTTTAATTAAAAAAAAATTTGTCTTTTGGTTAATTCTCAACCGAGAATATCTTTCCATGGATTTTTAGGGAGAGTGGAAGAGAGAGGGAAAGACAGAGAAGAAACAAGGATGTGAGAGAGACACATCGATTGGTTGCCTCTTGCACGAGCCCCAATCAGGGGCCGGGGCGGGGAGGAGCCTGCAACTAAGGTACATGCCTGTGACCGGAATCCAGCTCTGGACCCTTTGGTCTGCAGGCCAACGCTCTATCCACTGAGCCAAACCGGCTAGGGCTGTTCAAGACCCTTTATAGAGTAAAAAAAATGTCCCATTGATAATGTTCAGACATTTTTGTTAACTATATATACTATGTATAGAATTCAAAGTATAATAAGTGAAAAACAGTCCATATTTAGTAGGTGGAGGTAGGAAAGCCTTCTCTTTAGATTCATACCTCAATATCAAGGTCAGGTTCAGGCTGAAAGCCACCTGTGGGATTCAGCCTGACAAGTTCGCACAAGCTGCTCAGGGTTATGGATAAGTTCCAGGCATCCCCCGAGGGGCAGAGGGCAAGAAAATTGACCATAGTGGTGGACCCAGGACACAGTGCATCCTGAGCCTTGCAGGTCGTTCCTTGACCCCTAAAATGCCCCTCAGCGCCAGTAGCTGGTCACACCCTTTGTAGCTGCCACCAGGGATGGTGGAGCTGGAACGTGCTGGGGCCAAGCATCTGACCTGGCCTCAGGAATGAGATGCAGGTAGAGTGCGGGCATATGGCTTGAGCTGCCTCCGGGGCTCCAGATAAGAGCAAATGCAGGTAAGGCAACCTCAGAGGTGGGGTCACCTGAACTCCATGACCCTAAGAGTTTGAGTGGGCAAGTGTGCTATAAGAGGGCCACTCTGCAAAGGACTGGACACGACTGCATTCCAAGCCAGGCTGAAGACCAGACCAGACCACACCGGACCCACTGCAGGTGAGAGGAAAGCACATTTAGGGTGGGGCAGGTGTGTCTGGATGGACAGCCGACCCTTGCTCTTGAGGGCAGAGCAGTAGAGGGCCAAAATCTGGTTGTGAGAAGCAGGGGCTGGAGGGCTGGAGTTTTGGGTCTTTTACCTAAAAGGAACTTGGGACATAGAATTATAAATGGGGAGGGACAGAAAGCCCGATTCCTAGATGCCTCTGCATGGAAGGGTGACCCTGACCAGGACTTCTGGGTCTGAGGGAGGAGGTGGGTGGAGACTGGGGCTACTGGGTCTGAGTGAAGAGAAGGGGCCTGGAGACCAGGAGTCCTGTTTCCTGAACTCTGTCTTTCCAGCCCCGGCAGAAGAGGCTCAGAGAGGACACATGGCAGGTCCCCTTCTCCCAACCCTGCTGCTCCTACTGCTGCCCTTAGCCCTGGGATCTCCTGGACAAGAAGGTGAGGACCAGCCTGGGAGTCCTGACCTTGCCCCTAGGCCCCACAGCCCCCCTCTCCAGGCTCCTCTCTCTCCAAGGAGCCCCAGAGTTAGGACCCTCCCCTGCAGCAGCCTCCTCTCATGCAAACTCGACCCCTGGTCAGTGGCCCCTTTCTTCCCGCTCCCTCCTGACTCCTGAGCTTTATACATATACGAAATAAAAGGTTCCATTATTCCAGAACTCTACCTCTACCCCCTCCAGGCTGCTTCCCGCCCTCAGTGTCTCTCTCATCAGATGCTGGGGTTGCCTCCAGACCAGCTGCTGCCCTGTGTTTCTGAGCAGGCTCCCTCGGTCTCTCTCCATTTCTATCTGCAGCTGTCTCTGTCCTGTGCCCCCTGCCTGCCTCTGACCTTCTCCACGCTGCTCTGTCCGTGTGTCTCTCTCCATCACTGTCTGAGAATTCATCTACTGTGGACCCAGCCCTCCCCTGCTGCCTGCTACCAATGCTTTCTCCATGTCTCCATTCAGCCCAGGATACCGGGGAAAGGATTATTAATGGAGATCTATGTCCACAAGGCGCCCAACCCTGGCAGGTGGCCCTGTATCACAACAATACTTTGAACTGTGCAGGCGTGCTGGTCAACCAGCGGTGGGTGCTCACCGTCGCCCACTGCCACAACAGGTACGGGACAGGCGAGCCACCTCGACTCCATGTCTCTCTCTGGGTCCTTGTGTATTTCTCTCTCTCTCTCTCTCTCTCTCTCTCTCTCTCTCTCTCTCTCTCTCTCTCTCTCTCTCTCTCTCTCTCTCTCTTTCTCTGTATGTGTGTGTGTGTCTCTGGGCTTCTCTCCCCCTAACTCTGGGTCTTTGTACCCCTCTCTCAATCACAGTGTCTCCCTCTGAACGTTGCTTTTTTTTTTAAGCGATTATGTTGTGAAAATGGGCAGTGATCTTCTGGTTGGTGGGCGTGCCCGGAAGATCAGGGCTACAGAGTCCTTCGTCCACCCCTGGTATAACGAGTACAACTATGATCATGACCTCATGCTTGTGAAGCTGAGCAGCCGGGCCAAGCTCTCGCCCAATGTGCAGACAATCAACATACCGTCCAGCTGCAAAGCCCCGGGGACAAGGTGTACAGTCTCTGGCTGGGGCGTCACCACCATGGAAGAAGGTGAGGCTGCCTCTGTGACCCCAGTCACCAAGGTCCCAGCTCCCTTCTTCCTCAGGCCACAGATACAGGGGACAGACCCAAGGTTCCAGACCTCCCACCACCTCTATTCTCAGACCAAGGGAAGCCAGACCACCAGGCCCTACACGGTCAGACTCAGAAAGCCAGACCTTTAGACATACCTCCCCCAGTTCCATAATCCTTGGATATCAGGCCTCCATCCCACAGACCCAGGAGTTTAAAACCCCAGTCACCAGCTCATGCAGAGCCAAGTGTCCAGGTCCTCAGCTGCTTCCACCCTCAGATCCAGGAGTCTTGGCCTTCAGACGCCTTCTCCCTCAGACAAAGGAGACCTGGTCCCCAGCCCTCTACACCCAGGAGGTGTCCCTCAATGCCAGCTACTCTTCCTTCCATTGGTGGAGTGGCCACTAGGGATGGTGAGCTAGAACCTGCTGGGGCCAAACCACTGACCTAGCCTCAGGAATGCGGTTGGAGGTAGAGTGCGCCACATGGCTTGAGCTGCCTGCGGGGTTCCAGATAAGACCAAATGCAGGTAAGCTAAACCCAGAGCTGGGTTCACCTGAACTCCAGGACCCTGAGAGTTGGAGTGTGGCAGGTGTGCTATAAGGGGGCCACTCTGCACACTACATTCAAACCCAAGAGTTCAGACACAAGTCCGTTCCTTCCAACGACTCAGGAGTCCAAGAAATAGGGCCCTTTTCATAACCATCGTATTGGGTCACCCGGTTCCTCCGTCTTCCATATCGAGGGTCCCCATTTTTTTACATCATCAGCCACAGGTTCACAGGACCAAACCTCTGACTCCTCCCCACTCCCTAACTTCTACAGCAGCAACAAAATCAACAGAGCTCATGTGCTCGAATGTCAACCTCATCTCCTACCACGAATGCAAGGTGTTTCATCCTACCTTGTTGAAAAGCTACATGATCTGTGCTGCTCCCCCCGACAGGCTCTCCTCCTGCTGCAAAGTGAGTCCCCTCCTCCCCCACCTGCCCTGGGTCCTGCTTCCTCTCAGTCCAGGCCTGTCTCCACTCCATCCCGTGTCTCAAGGCCTGACCCTGGTGCTGAGCCTTCCCTCATATCTTACCAGGCCCACTTTCCTGGCTCTCTCTCCTAAGTTCTCTGCCGGGGTCAGTGGGGGAGCTCATGGGGGCTGTGTGTCCTTGGGGGTGGGCACAAAGCTAAAGGATGGAAACTGGGGTGGGAAATAGAGCTGGAACTATAGGGGAGGGCAGTGAGGCTTGGGCTACAAACACAAGCTTTAAGGGCACACCAAAAGCTCTGTGACCAGGATAGATCATAATGCAATGAAATATTTAAAACATAATTCATGATGAGCAAATCATCAGCATTTTCAGCAAAAAGCAACCAGAATGGACTGGATTTCCCGATTGCTTCGGGCTTCCATGTGGTTGGGAACAGCACTGTAATGACCCAGTCTTTATGTAAATTGGAATACTGCCCTAGCAAATTTGACTCAGTGGATGAAGCATTGGCCTGTGACTGAAGGGTCCTCGGTTGGATTCTAGTCAACGGCACATGCCCAGTTTGCAGACTTCAACCCCCGGAAAGGGGCATACAGGATGCAGCCGATCAATGATTCTCTCTCAATGTCCATTCTATCTCTCTCTCCCTCTCCCTTTCTTTCTGAAATAAGGAAAAACTTAAACACACACAAAGACACACACACACACAGACAACTGGAATACGAGGTTCCTCATAGATATGTTTCATATGAAATTTGATATTTAAAATATGCCTTAAAATGTTCGTTGCAATCACTGGCATGTGCCTCAGGCTAATGTCCTGCTCTTATATCTGTGGATCTGGTTCTAATTCTGAAGAAAGGAAAGCCCCTCCTCTTTGTCCCCCCTTCTTCATCTTGAAACCTCCTGTCTGTCTCTCAGAACCATCTCCGCTCACCTCACCTCACACCTCATTTCTTTTTATTTTTACTGATTGCAGAGAGGAAGGGGAAGGGAGAGAGATATACAAACATCAATGATGAGAGAATCATTGATTGGCTGCCTCCTGCAAGCCCCTACTGGGAATGGAGCCCACAACCCAGGCATATGCCCTTGACTGGAATGGAACCTGGGACCCTTCAGTCTGCAGGTCGATGCACTATCCACTGACCCAAACCAGCTAGGTCCTCCCACCTAACTTCATTTCCTGGTTTCCTCTTTGTTCTCTTGCTGTTGTGATCTCTCTCTCTCTCTCTCCTTCCCTTCCACCCTCTCTCCCTCTCTTACTATCTGTCCTTCCTCTATCAATTTTTTTTATTTTCTCCAACTCTGCCTCATTCCCTGCCCCTAACATTCTGCTTCTCTGTCTCCTTCACCCTTCCCTTTCTCCTTCTCTCCATCCTCCTCTCTTTCTCTTTCATCCTTTGCCTCTTTGTACTCCCACTATCTTTGCTCACATCTGCACTCTGAGCTTTCAGGGGTGGTGAAATGTGTGTGTTAGGAAGAGAGGTGATGGGACAGGGCTGTATGTTCTTTCAAATGGGGGGTTCCCCCATTGTCCCCCACTGAGGGCCTGATTCATAATTCTGCAAAATGTGCAGGGAAACAGAGTCGCAAACTTGGGAAAGGCCCGCACTTGGTTTAACGCACTTGCTTTTTTTAAACTTCATATATTTGAACCTGGTGGTCCATACTTTTATTTTGCACTAGATCCTGTAAATTAGGGCATTGGTCCTAACCCTGCTTTCCAGGACTACCCTGTCCCCCATCCCTGGATAAGGAAATACATGGGATTTACCTGGGAGAGGTAATGCTTCCTCTCCCAGGGCCTTGACAAATAAATGGGGCTCTGACTTCCTGGAAGCTCCGCCCCCGTTCCCTGTGATTGGCTGGGGCTCAAGACAATGTCTTCGGAAAACCTGGTTGGTCCTCTCCAGGATAGCATTCATTCCTGCTCTGCCATTGGTCCGCAGAGACAATGAGTCTCTTCCCATTGGCCAGGGTGGAAGGCTGTGTTCTGGCAGGATCAAGGCTTCATAAGCATGGGATCTGTGGGACCTCATTGCACGTTATTTTGAAATCAAAGCTAATCTGCTCTCTCCCCTGTAGGGTGACTCGGGGAACCCGCTGATTTGCCAAGGTTCCCTGCAAGGCCTGGTGTCCACCGGATATTACCCTTGTATACCGCCGTTAGAGCCAGTGATATACACCCGCATATGCATGTACCGCAAATGGATATATGAGACCATGAGAAACAATTCCTAATCTCTCCATACTTCATCCTCCATCCCTATGCCCTGAACAGGAACTTCCGAGAAATAAAGACATCCATGACTTGCAGCCACACGTGACTTTATCATTTTATTTTCAAAGTCATATGAAAACGTCAACAACATTCTAATAAAAACATTAAAATTTGCAAATACCTATGAGCTAAACATAAAGCAGCAAAAACGTCGATGCTGGTGAAGATGCAGGGAATCCCGCAGTGTTCTCCAGGAGAACTGGAAACTGCTACATTTTTATGAAAAGGTGAGGCAAAGTGAATCCAGAGTCTCATTCACCACTTTTGACCTAGTAATTCTGGTAAATCCGAAATGTGGGCAAGGTTCGAATGCATCACAACACTATTTGTCATAGCAAAGCAGTGGAAAAGCTGAAAGTGTCCCAAAATTATTCCATGGTTTATGGCAAAAACAGAGGGATGTAGGTCAGGATACTGAAGAAGCTGCTCAGGATAATAATTATGCAGAACTGTTGGTGTCCTATCAGAATGTGTATGCTCTCTGATGGTAAATGGGGGAAAAGAGAAAAAACACGTATGTGTGTGTGATCCTCACAGTGTAAAATGAAATCTTCACGGAATAAAGAGCCTGTACCCAACTTCCTGTGGACGGAGTCAGGGGTGCCTCCTTCCTTCCGTTCCCCTTTCTGTGCCCGTGCACCTCTACAACCTGAAAAATGCAGGTGGGGACCTCTGAGGAGCCAAGTGTGGGGAGAGGAGACCTTCACAGAGGGAGCTGGGAAAGGAAAATGTAACTGATTTTGAAATCTAACCTGACTCCTGCTCCCATGATACAGTGGCATGTTCCTCTACATGTTCCAGCCCTCATTTTTCCCGAGAGGAGCGGGGGGGGAGAGAGAGAGAGATAAGGAGGAGGAGAAGGAGGAGGAGGAGGAGGAGGAGGAGGAGGAGGAGGAGGAGGAGGAGGAGGAGGAGGGGGAGGAAAGTAGAACAGAAAAGCCTACTTGTGTCCTAATGCCGATATGATCGGTCAGTTAATATTACCTGGAGTGAGACCTATTCATTGGTTTTCTGCATATGGAATAAGAATACTTTAATATATTCTATTGATTTTCTACGGAATGGAAAGGAGAGGGAAAGAGCTAGAAACATCGATGAGAAAGAAACATCAACCGGCTGCCTCCTGCACACACCCCAGTGGGGATGAGCTTGCAACCAAGGTACATGCCCTTGACCTGAATCGAACCTGGGACCTTTGATTCCGCAGGTGGACGCTCTATCCACTGAGCCAAACCGGTTAGGGCAAGAACAACTTTAAATGTCAGATGATCATTTCTCAGGACCTGCAGAGACAAATACCCTGGTACCGAGAGGAGATGACCCATCACTCCTGATGGTTATCTTTTACCCAAATGACCTGGTAAACGATTTATGTGAGACGTTACACATCCTGCATCGCCTGTGAAAGAAACTCGCATCTCTCCATGGCAGGTTGTATCCAATCCTAGATAGCTCCCCGCTTTCTTTTTAAAAATTTCAACACGAGGACTATCTCCTTGCCAGGAATTCCACCTGCACACTCCTGTAAAGGAGCGGAGAGGCGTGGCCAGGCATCTCCAGCCAGAGTTAGTGCAACTGCCATGATTTGTTATTGTTTAAAATTTTTGAGATTGAATTTTGATTTGGGGTGGCATGCTGGAGAGAGGGGATGTGGATGGAGCTTCATGAAGACAGGTGTATGGAGAGCGACCACCGTGCTTGGACAGGTTCAAGCCTCGGACTAATGAGGGCACACTCCGCTCATGGCCACGAACAAGTCCCATCTTGGCGGGCAGAGCCCTCCCAGCACAATGATGGCCCACAGCTGTAGTTGTAAGCTTGAACCTAAGGTCCGAACAAGTGGCCCCACGTGCCTGAGTGACAAAGGTTGCAAGTAAACAAAGCTTGATCAGGTGCATGTAATTGAGTAGGATTGAAACCCAGGAAAATGTTGTAAACATCTTGACCTCGCCCTTATTTGCCTCGTGGCATCTGGCTATAAAATAAAGACACGGCTTGTGGTCCATGGCGCTGTCGCTAGCTTTCCATCAGAGAGGACAGAGTCATACCGTCCTGATGCAGCTTTCATTCTCCTGTCTGTCTTTTCTCAATCCTTCACTGCCCCTTCTCAGGTTTGCCCTTGGCCTTGCTCTCGAGACACATAAATGTCCCAAAACCTACATATTTTCTAAATTGTCACTGATCGAGAGAAAGGATGAGTCCAGGGGCCTGGACCTTTCTGTCTGAGGGAAGAGGGGTCTGGAGGCTTGAGCTCTTGGGTCTGAGGGATGTGTGGGATCGGGGCCAGAACTTCTTGTCTGAGAGAGGAGTGTCTTGGGGACCAGTGTCCTGGGTTGAGTGAGGAGAAGCCTGGGTGCTTTAACTCTTGGGTTTGCATTAGGAAGGGACTGGAGGGTCCACAATTTTGTTCTGAGAGAGAAAAGATGGATGTTCAGAATTCCGGGGTTTTGGAGCGGTTATTGGGTTCCAGGACCCTAGGTCTGAGATATGAGTGACCGTGGGGTTTGAACTTCTGGGTGTGAGAAAGACGTAAAAAACAAGTGGTCTGGGTACCAAACCTCCCAGGTCTGAGGGAGGAGAGGCTGGGGACCTGGACTCCTGGGTGTGACGGAGGACGGGCTGGGGGCCTGGACTCCTGGGTCTGAGGGAGGAGGGGCTGGGAGCCTGGACTCCTGTTCTTTGTGAGAGGAGGGCTCTTGGTTTCCTCTCTGCAGAATATTGGTGTCTTCAGAATTTCTTCAATATATGGGTACTTAGTTGGGGGTTAATGCAGACTCAAAAGAGGGTCAGATGTGAAGAGGAAAGATCATGTTGACCAAAAGGGACTTGTGGGAGAAAATCTAGAGAGTTGGGTGGGAGGGGTGAATCTTTTGGGAGACCATCCATCAGTCAGCAGGGTCTGCAGTGTGGTTGCCCAGGGAGCCCAGGAGACCAGGGATCTGCAGACCTTGCCAGGCTCTGAGGCACAAGGAATTCCCCATTCCTCCTTCTCTTCCCTCTTCCAGAGGCCCCTTCCCCCAATTCTCTGAGAACAGGGCCCACCTAACCGAGTTTCCACCCCCATTGTTCACTCTCTTACTCCAGATGCTGGGTGCTCACTTTTGTCAGGCCCTCGATGTACTGCAGTGTCCTGTGAGCATGCCAACACTGACCTTTCTGAAAACCTGCTCCCTCTCTCCTAGTTTTTCACCTGTGACATGATCAGAACCACTTTCACATCCCTTTGCACGCTTGTGAAGTAGGCATTTCTGTTCCCCTATCTCTCTCTTCTCTCTCTCTCTCATTTTATGGGTGGGGAAAACTGAGGGCTAGGAAATGGACAGAAACACACCACTGCATCAGAGGGGCCAGGAGGCAGAGTTAGGCTTCAAAATCAGTTACATTTTCCTTTCCCACCTCTCTCTGCGAAGGTCCCCTCTCGCCATCCTTGGCTCCTCTGAGGTCTGCACCTGTATTTTTCAGGTTGTAGAACTCCACAGGCACAGAACAGGTAACAAAAGGAAGGAGGCACTCACGACTCCATCCACAGGCAGTCTGGTACTTGTTCCTTGAGATATTATTCCGTCGTACATAGTAAAGTTCACTGGCCCTAGCTTGTTTGCCTCTGTGGATAGAGCTTCTGCCTGTGCACTGCATGGTCCCACATTTGATTCCAGTCAAGAGCACATGCCTGGTTGCAGGCTTGATGCCCAGTAGAGGGCCTGCAGGGGGCCGCCAATCAATGATTTGCTCTCATCATTGATGTTTCTATCTCTTTCCCTCTCCCTTCCTCTCTGAAATCAATAACAATATATTTAAAAAATAAAAATTAAAGCTCATTGTATCCAACCCTCCCCCACACCCCAAAAAGCTGTTGTGAAGATTAACTGAGATGTGAACATATAACATAACTTCTAACTTATAAAGGTGCCAGATAAATGTTTCCTCCCTCATTGCTATAGCTCACAGGCTAAAAAGAAAGTTAAATTCACTTTCAGCCCTTAATTCAACTCTTACTCATGACGATCTGACAGACTCCAGGTGCTGTACTGTATGAGTCTCTATCTCTATGCAGTCGCATGCTACGTGGGGGAAATAGACAATGAACAAATGCACATGAAACAAAACATGATAGAGAGTTAAGTGCTGTAAGGAAATATCGGTGATGGTAAGAAGAGCTACGCCTGGAGACAGGGAACGTTTTGGATAATTTGGATTCCACATGGAGATTCAGCTCGGAATTAGATCTGAATTGATGGTTTGGGATCCAATTCTAGACTTGCAATGAAAGCTGAACATGACGTGGAGGTCTTACAAAAAAGACTTCGGCAGTGGGAGCAACAGCACAGAACCTTTAAACCAGAAAGGAAACCTGCAGATGACGTCAGAGGAAGGGGCTCCACAGAGCCTTAATTCACCAGCTCAGCAACCTCATTAAAGACACTGCCTACCCCCATGACTTTCTCTCCGTTTGTCCATCCTCAGAGCTATGGCTTTCTCCACCGGCCACTTCCCTCCCCAGTTCCAGGAGAGCTGCCTCACTTCCAGAATTTACAGCCAGAAGGGACACTGTCTAACAGAGTCAAGGAGAACTCTTCTCCTGTCTCACTTGGGAAAGAAGAGAGCAGTTCCCTGAAGTAGCCCAGTTGGCTTCCCCTCACTCCTCATTGGCCAACATTGTATACATGTGTATTTATAAACCAATCCCTGGGAAGCAGAAAAGGGCCCACCCGTACTTGGTGCACCACAGCTCAGTTGCAGTCACCATGAGCACAGCAGGTTGTCCAAACTAAAGCAAGGTTCTGACAAATGGCAGAAGGAGTGCATGTTGGGTAGGCAACAACAATATCCCCGTTGGATCAACTTGTGGGACCGAGGTGGAATTGGATTGAAGATCTGAACTGAGATAACAAGTGGACTCACACTGAGGCATGAAACGTATTTTGGTGTCTGAGTTAGAAGTGAGTGTCAATTCTACAGTTAGAAATCAGCTTTCTAGTGGCCATCTAACAATGGTTCTTTGTTACTCAATGCAAATGCCAAAGTCCTATCTGGATCCTCAATCCCTGTGTCTTCCCAATCCTGTGAGGCCTCTGAAACTATTGCCCACCCTTCTCCCTCTGATTCATTCACCTCCAATAAAAAAGTTTTCCCTGCTAGATCCTTATAGGTCCACCTCCTTGTCTCACCTGCCCATCACTCTGCCTACGACTCACAGATCCCAAGTAGCTACATGGATCCATCTACCACCTCCTACAAGATTTTATCCAAATGTCTTCTTCACTTGGGGTCTTTCCAACCACCTTTCCCCATGTTGTAACTGCAGGGGATGCTGAGATCAAAGGGAACAAATAATTCCCTAGTCCTCCTCTGGGCTTATTTTTCTCTATAGCACTCACTGCCACATAAAAAACTACAAATGTGAAGTTCTTGTTTCTTTCCTCAGGGTCTCCACCCACGGGAATGAGGGGCTTTGGGATGCAATTTTGCTGCTTTGTGCTGCTGTGCCCTCAGAGGCCAGAACAGATTCTGGCTCAGAGTAAATGCTCCGTAGATACTTCATGAATGAATACAATGAGCAAAGATGAAAATACCAAGAAATTCATCCCACCCTCATGATAATGAGAGCAATTCAAAGATACTTCAATGTAAAAGAGTGACAAAGGTCAGAAAAAGCTATAGTGTGGAACATTATACAATAGAATAAAGGAAGGAAGAAGCATTCTAAGAAAAAGAATTGTTCAAGACTTTAAAAATTTATTTCTTAAATTAAAAAAAATTTTGTCTTTTGGTTAATTCTCAACCGAGAATATTTTTCCATGGATTTTTAGGGAGAGTGGAAGAGAGAGGGAAAGACAGAGAAGAAACAAGGATGTGAGAGAGACACATCGATTCCTTGCCTCTTGCACGAGCCCCAATCAGGGGCCGGGCCGGGGAGGAGCCTACAACCAAGGTACATGCCTGTGACCAGAATCCAGCTCTGGACCCTTTGGTCTTCAGGCCAACGCCCTATCCACTGAGCCAAACCGGCTAGGGCTGTTCAAGACTCTTTATAGAGTAAACAAAATGTCCCATTGATAATGTTCAAACATTTTTGTTAGCTCTCCATACTATGTATAGAAATCAAAATATAATAAGTGAAAAACAGTCCATATTTAGTAGGTGGAGGTAGGAAAGCCTTCTCTTTAGATTCATACCTCAATATCAGGGTCAGGTTCAGGCTCAAGCCACCTGTGGGATTCAGCCTGACAAGTTCGCACAAGCTGCTCAGGGTTACGGAATAAGTTCCAGGCATCTCCCGAGAGGGGCAGAGGGCAAGAAAATTGTCCATAGTGGTGGACCAAGGACACAGTGCATCCTGAGTCATGCAGATAGTTCCTTGACAACTAGGGAAGCCAGACCACCAGGCCCTGCACGGTCAGACTCAGAAAGCCTGACCTTTAGACATACCTCCCCCAGTTCCATAATCCTTGGATCCCAGGCCTCCATCCCACAGACCCAGGAGTTTAGAACCCCAGTGACCAGCTCATGCAGAGCCAAGTGTCCAGACCCTCAGCCACTTCGACCCTCAGACCCACGAGTTTAGCCTTCAGTCGGCTTCTCCCTGAGACAAAGGAGACCTGGTCCCCAGCCCTCTCTACCCAGAATGTGTCCCTCAATGCCAGCTACTCTTCCTTCCATTGGTGGAGCGGCCACTAGGGATGGTAAGCTAGAACCTGCTGGGGCCAACCCGCTGACCTGGCCTGAGGAATGAGGGTGGAGGTAGAGTCACCACATGGCTTGAGCTGCCAGCGGGGTTCCAGATAAGACCAAATGCAGGTAAGCTAACCCCAGAGCTGGGTTAGTCTGAAGTCCAGGAACCTGAGAGTTGGAGTGCGGCAGGTATGCTATAAGGGGCCCACGCTGCACAGTACATTCAAACCCCAGAGTTCAGACACACGTCCCTTCCTTCCAACGACCCAGGAGTCCAAGAATAGGGCCCTTTTCATAACCATCGTATTGGGTCACCCAGCTCCTCCTCCTTCCATGTCGAGGGTCCCCATTTTTTTACATCAGCAGCCACAGGTCCACGGGACCAAACCTCTGACTCCTCCCCACTCCCTAACTTCTCCCACAGCAACAAAACCAATAGAGCTCATGTACTCGAATGTCAACCTCATCTCCTACCAGGAATGCAAGGTGTTTCATCCTACCTTGTTGAAAAACTACATAATCTGTGCTGCTCCCCCCGACAGGCTCTCCTACTGCTGCAGTGTGTGTCCCCTCCTCCCCCACGTGCCCTGGGTCCTGCTTCCTCTCAGCCCAGGCCTGTCTCCTCTCCATCCCGTGTCTCAGGGGCTGACCCTGGGGCTGAGCCTTCCCTCATACCTTACCAGGCCCACTTTCCTGCCTCTCTCTTCTAAGTTTTCTGCCCGGGTCAGTGGGGGAGCTCATGGGGGCTGTGTGGCCTTAGTGGTGGGCACAAAGCTGAAGGATGGAAACTGGGGTGGGAAATGGGCTGGGACTATGGGGGAGGGCAGTGAGGCTTGGGCTACACACACAAGCTTTAAGGGCACACCAAGAGCTCCGTGACCAGGATAGATCATAATCCAATGAAATATTTAAAACATAATCCATGATGAGCAAATTATCAGCATTTTCAGCAAAAAGCAACAAGAATGGACTGGATTTCCCCTTTGATTCGGGCTTCTATGTGGTTCAGAATAGCACTGTAATGACCCAATCTTTATCTAAAACTCGAATACCGCCCTAGCAGGTTTGGCTCAGTGGATCAAGCATTGGCCTGTGACTGAAGGGTCCTAGGTTGGATTCCAGTCAACGGCACATGCCCAGTTTGCAGGCTTCATCCCCAGGAACGGGGCATGCGGGATGCAGCCGATCAATGATTCTCTCTCATTGTGCATTCTATCTCTCTCTCCCTCTCCATTCCTTTCTGAAATAAGGAAAAAATTAAACACACACACACACACACACACACACACACAACTGGAACACGAGGTTCCTCATAGATATTTTTCATATGAAATTTGATTTTTAAAATATGCCTTAAAATGTTTGTTGCAATCACTGGCATGTGCCTGAGGCTAATGTCCTGCTCTTATATCTGTGTATCTGGTTCTAATTCTGAAGAAAGGATGAGCCCCTCCTCTTTGTCCCCCCTTCTTCATCTTGAAACCTCCTGTCTGTCTCTCAGAACCATCTCCGCTCACCTCACCTCACACCTCATTTCTTTTTATTTTTACTGATTGCAGAGAGGAAGGGAAGGGAGAGAGATATACAAACATCAATGATGAGAGAATCATTGATTGCCTGCCTCCTGCAAGCCCCTTCTGGGAATGGAGCCCACAACCCAGGCATGTGCCCTTGACTGGAATGGAACCTGGGACCCTTCAGTCTGCAGGCCGATGCACTATCCACTGACCCAACCGGCTAGGTCCTCCCACCTCATTTCATTTCCTGGTTTCCTCTGTGTTCCCTTGGTGTTGTGATCTCCCTCTCTCTCTCCCTCTCTCCCACCTTCTCTCCCTCCCTTCCTATCTGTCCTGCCTCTATCCATTTTTTTTTATTGTCTCCATGTCTGCCTCATTCCCTACCCCTAACATTCTGCTTCTCTGTCTCCTTCACCCTTCCCTTTCTCCTTCTCTCCATCCTCCTCTCTTTCTCTTACATCCTTTGCCTCTTTGTACTCCCACTATGTTTGCTCACATCTGCACTCTGAGCTTTCAGGGGTGGTGAAATGGTGTGTGTTA
This sequence comes from Corynorhinus townsendii, assembly GCA_026230045.1. NCBI lineage: Eukaryota > Metazoa > Chordata > Mammalia > Chiroptera > Vespertilionidae > Corynorhinus > Corynorhinus townsendii. Next base: position 47,639,753 of record JAPDVU010000011.1, on the reverse strand, counting down.
GGAAGAGAGGTGATGGGACAGGGCCGTATGTTCTTTCAAATGGGGGGTTCCCCCTTTTCCCCTCCTGAGGACCTGATTCATAATTCTGCAAAGTGTGCAGCGACACAGAGTCGCAAACTCGGGAAAGGCCCGCACTTGGTTTAACGAACTCGCTTTTCTTAAACTTCATATATTTGAACCTGGTGGTCCATACTTTTATTTTGCACTAGAACCTGTAAATTAGGGCATTGGACCCACTCTTGCTTTCCAGGACTACCCTGTCCCCCATCCCTGGGTAAGGAAATACATGGGATTTACCTGGGAGAGGTAATGCTTCCTCTCCCAAGGCCCTGACAAATAAATGGGGTTCTGACTTCCTCGAAGCTCTGCCCCCATTCCCTGTGATTGGATGTGGTACAAGCCAATGTCTTCCGAAAACCTGGTTGGTCCTCTCCAGGATAGCATTCATTCCTGCTCTGCCATTGGTCCGCAGATACAATGAGTCTCTTCCCATTGGCCAGGGTGGAAGGCTGTGTTCTGGCAGGATCAAGGCTTGATAAGCATGGGATCTGTGGGACCTCATTGCACGTTATTTTGAAATCAAAGCTAATCTGCTCTCTCCCCTGCAGGGTGACTCGGGGAACCCGCTGATTTGCCAAGGTTCCCTGCAAGGCCTGGTGTCCACCGGATTTTACCCTTGTATACCGCCCTTTGAGCCAGTTGTATACACCCGCATATGCAGGTACCGCAAATGGATATATGAGACCATGAGAAACAATTCCTAATCTCTCCATACTTCATCCTCCATCCCTATGCCCTCAACAGGAACTTCCCAGAAATAAAGACATCCATGACTTGCAGCCACACTTGACTTTATCGTTTTATTTTCAAAGTCATATGAAAACGTCAACAACATTCTAATAAAAAAATTAAAATTTGCAAATACCTATAAGCTAGACATGAAGCACCAAAGACGTCTGTGCTGCTGAAGATGCAGGGAGGCCCGTAGTGCTCTCCAGGAGAAATGGAAACTGCTACATTTTTATGACAAAGTGAGGCAAGGTGAATCCAGAGTCTCATTCACCACTTTTGACCTAGTAATTCTGGTAAATCCGAAATGTGGGCAAGGTTCGAATGCATCAGAACACTATTTGTCATAGCAAAGCAGTGGAAACGCTGACTGTGTCCCAAATTATTCCATGGTTTATGTCAACAACACAGGGATGTGGGTCAGGAGACTAATGAAGCTGCTCAGGATGATAATTATGCAGAACTGCTGGTGTCCTATCAGAATGTGTACGTCTCTGATGGTAAATGGGGGAAAGGAGAAAAAGCACGTGTATGTGTGTGATCCTCACAGTGTAAAATGAAACCTTCACAGAATAAAGAGCCTGTACCCAACTGCCTGTGGATGGAGTCAGGGGTGCCTCCTTCCTTCCGTTCCCCTTTCTGTGCCCATGCACCTCTACAACCTGAAAAATGCAGGTGGGGACCTCTGAGGAGCCAAGGGTGGGGAGAGGAGACCTTCACAGAGGGAGCTGGGAAAGGAAAATGTAACTGATTTTGAAATCTCACCCTGACTTCTGCTCCCATGATACAGTGGCATGTTCCTCTACATGTTCCAGCCCTCAGTTTTCCCGAGAGGATCGGGGGGGCGGGGGGGAGAGAGATAAGCAGTAGGAGAAAGAGGAGGAGGAGGAGGAGGAGGAGGAGGAAGAGGAGGAGGAGGAAGAGGAGGAGGAGGAGGAGGGGGAGGAAAGTAGAACAGAAAAGCCTAGTTGTGTCCTAATGCCGATATGATCGGTCAGTTAATATTACCTGGAGTGAGACCTATTCATTGGTTTTGTGCATCTGGAATAAGAACAACTTTAATATATTCTATTGATTTTCTACGGAATGGAAAGGAGAGGGAAAGAGCTAGAAAGATCGATGAGAAAGAAACATCAACCAGCTGCCTCCTGCACACACCCCAGTGGGGATGAGCCTGCAACCAAGGTACATGCCCTTGACCTGAATCGAACCTGGGACCTTTGATTCCGCAGGTGGACGCTCTATCCACTGAGCCAAACTGGTTAGGGCAAGAACAACTTTAAATGTCAGATGATCATCTCTCCGGACCCGCAGAGACAAATACCCTGGTACCGAGAGGAGATGACCCATCACTCCTGATGGTTATCTTTTACCCAAATGACCTGGTAAATGATTTATGTGAGACGTTACACATCCTGCATCGCCTGTGAAAGAAACTCGCATCTCTCCATGGCAGGTTGTATCCAATCCTAGATAGCTCCCCGCTTTCTTTTTAAAAATTCCAACATGAGGACTATCTCCTTGCCAGGAATTCCACCGGCATACTCCTGTAAAGGAGCGGAGAGGCGTGGCCAGGCATCTCCAGCCAGAGTTAGTGCAACTGCCATGTTTTGTTATTTTTTAAAATTTTTGAGATTGAATATTGATTTGGGGTGGCATGCTGGAGAGAGGGGATGTGGATGAAGCTTCATGAAGACAGGTGTATGGAGAGCGACCACCGTGCTTGGACAGGTTCAAGCCTCGGACTAATGAGGGCACACTCCCCTCATGGCCACCAACAAGTCCCATCTTGGCGGGCAGAGCCCTCCGAGCACAATGATGGCCAACAGCTGTAGTTGTAAGCTTGAACCTAAGGTCGGAACAAGTGGCCCCACGTGCCTGAGTGACAAAGGTTGCAAGTAAACAAAGCTTGATCAGGTGCATGTAATTGAGTAGGATTGAAACCCAGGAAAATGTTGTAAACATCTTGACCTCGCCCTTACTTTGCCTCGTGGCATCTGGCTATAAAATAAAGACACGGCTTGTGGTCCATGACACTGTCGCTAGCTCTCCATCAGAGAGGACAGAGTCCTACCATCGTGAGGCAGCTTTCATTCTCCTGTCTGTCTTTTCTCAATCCTTCACTGCCCCTTCTCAGGTTCGCCCTTGACCTTGCTCATGAGACACATAAATGTCCCCAAACCTAGATATTTTCTAAATTGTCACTGATCGAGGGAAAGGATGAGTCCAGGGGTCTGGACTTTTGTGTCTGAGGGAAGAGGGGTCTGGAGGCTTGAGCTCTTGGGTCTGAGGGATGTGTGGGATCGGGGCCAGAACTTCTTGTCTGAGAGAGGAGTGTCTTGGGGACCAGTGTCCTAGGTTGAGTGAGGAGAAGCCTGGGTGCTTTAATTCTTGGGTTTGCATTAGGAAGGGACTGGAGGGTCCACAATTTTGTGTCTGAGAAAGAAAGGATGGATGTTCAGAATTCGGGGGTTTTGGAGGGGTTATTGGGTTCCAGGACCCTAGGTCTGAGTTATGAGTGACCTTGGGGTTTGAACTTCTGGGTGTGAGAAAGATGAAAAAAACAAGTGGTCTGGATACCAAACCTCCCAGGTCTGAGGGAGAAGGGGCTGGGGAATTGGACTACTGGGTGTGAGGGAGGACAGGCTGGGGGCCTGGACTCCTGGGTCTGAGGGAGGAGAGGCTGGGAGCCTGGACTCCTGGTCTTTGTGAGAGGAGGCCTCTTCATTTCCTCTCTGCAGAATATTAGTGTCTTCAGAATTTCTTCAATATATGGGTACTTAGTTGGGGGTTAATGCAGACTCAAAAGAGGGTCAGATGTGTAGAGGAAAGATCATGTTGACCAGAAGGGATTTGTGGGAGAAAATCTAGAGAGTTGGGTGGCAGGGGTGAATCTTTTGGGAGACCATCCGTCAGTCAGCAGGGTCTGCAGTGTGGTTGCCCAGGGAGCCCAGGAAATCAGGGATCTGCAGACCTTGCCAGGCTCTGAGGCACAGGGAACTCCCCATTCCTCCTTCTCTTCCCTCTTCCAGAGGCCCCTTCCCCCAATTCTCTGAGAACAGGGCCCACCTAACCGAGTTTCCACCCCCATTGTTCACTCTCTTACTCCAGATGCTGGGTGCTCACTTTTGTCAGGGCCTCGATGTACTGCAGTGTCCTGTGTTCATGCCAACACTGACCTTTCTGAAAACCTGCTCCCTCTCTCCTAGTTTGTCACCTGTGACATGCTCAGAACCACTTTCACATCCCTTTGCACGCTTGTGAAGTAGGCATTTCTGTTCCCCTATCTCTCTCTTCTCTCTCTCTCTCATTTTATGGGTGGGGAAAACTGAGGGCTAGGAAATGGACAGAAACACACCACTGCATCAGAGGGGACAGGAGGCAGAGTTAGGGTTCAAAATCAGTTACATTTTCCTTTCCCACCTCCCTCTGTGAAGGTCCCCTCTCGCCACCCTTGGCTCCTCTGAGGTCCCCACCTGTATTTTTCAGGTTGTAGAACTGCACAGGCACAGAACAGGTAACAAAAGGAAGGAGGCACTCACGACTCCATCCACAGGCAGTCTGGTACTTGTTCCTTGAGATATTATTCCGTCGTACATAGTAAAGTTCACTGGCCCTAGCTTGTTTGACTCTGTGGATAGAGCTTCTGCCTGTGCACTGCATGGTCCCACATTTGATTCCAGTCAAGAGCACATGCCTGGGTTGCCAGCTTGATGCCCAGTAGAGGGCCTGCAGGGGGCCGCCAATCAATGATTTGCTCTCATCATTGATGTTTCTAACTCTTTCCCTCTCCCTTCCTCTCTGAAATCAATAAAAATATATTTAAAAAATAAAAATTAAAGCTCATTGTATGCAGCCCTCCCCCACACCCCAAAAAGCTGTTGTGAAGATTAACTGAGATGTGAACATATAATATAACTTCTAACTTATAAAGGTGCCAGATAAATGTTTCCCCCCTCATTGCTATAGCTCACAGGCTAAAAAGTTAAATTCACTTTCAGCCCTTAATTCAACTCTTACTCATGACGATCTGACAGACTCCAGGTGCTGTACTGTATGAGTCTCTATCTCTATGCAGTCGCATGCTACGTGGGGGAAATAGACAATGAACAAATGCACATAAAACAAAACATGATAGAGAGTTAAGTGCTGTAAGGAAATATCGGTGATGGTAAGAAGAGCTATGCCTGGAGACAGGGAAAGTTTTGTTGGATAATTTGGATTCCACATGGAGACCCAGCTCAGAATTAGATCTGAATTGATGGTTTGGGATCCAATTCTAGACTTGCAATGAAAGCTGAACATGACGTGGAGGTCTTACGAAAAAGACTTCGGCAGTGGGAGCAACAGCACAGAACCTTTAAACCAGAAAGGAAACCTGCAGATGACGTCAGAGGAAGGGGCTCCACAGAGCATTAATTTACCAGCTCAGCAACCTCATTAAAGACACTGCCTACCCCCATGACTTTCTCTCCGTTTGTCCATCCTCAGAGCTATGGCTTTCTCCCCCGGCCACTTCCCTCCCCAGTTCCAGGAGAGCTGCCTCACTTCCAGAATTTACAGCCAGAAGGGACACTGTCTAACAGAGTCAAGGAGAACTCTTCTCCTGTCTCACTTGGGAAAGAAGAGAGCAGTTCCCTGAAGTAGCCCAGTTCGCTTCCCCTCACTCCTCATTGGCCAACATTGTATCACATGTGTATTTATAAACCAATCCCTGGGAAGCAGAAAAGGGCCCACCCGTACTTGGTGCAAGACAGCTCAGTTGCAGTCACCATAAGCACAGCAGGTTGTCCAAACTAAATCAAGGTTCTGACAAATGGCAGAAGGAGTGCATGTTGGGTAGGCAACAACAATATCCCTGATGGGTCAACGTGTGGGACCGAGGTGGAATTGGATTGAAGATCTGAACTGAGATAACAAGTGGACTCACACTGAGGCATGAAACGTATTTTGGTGTCTGAGTTAGAAGTGAGTGTCAATTCTACTGTTAGAAATCAGCTGTCTAGTGGCCATCTAACAATGGTTCTTTGTTACTCAATGCAAATGCCAAAGTCCTATCTGGATCCTCAATCCCTGTGTCTTCCCAATCCTGTGAGGCCTCTGAAACTATTGCCCACCCTTCTCCCTCTGATTCATTCACCTCCAATAAAAAAGTCTTCCCTGCTAGATCCTTATAGGTCCCCCTCCTTGTCTCACCTGCCCATCACTCTGCCTACGACTCACAGATCCCAAGTAGCTACATGGATCCATCTACCACCTCCTACAAGATTTTATCCAAATGTCCTCTTCACTTGGGGTCTTTCCAACCACCTTTCCCCATGTTATAACTGCAGGGAATGCTGAGATCAAAGGGAACAAATAATTCCCTAGTCCTCCTCTGGGCTTATTTTTCTCTATAGCACTCACTGCCACATAAAAAACTACAAATGTGAAGTTCTTGTTTCTTTCCTCAGGGTCTCCACCCACGGGAATGAGGGGCTTTGGGATGCAATTTTGCTGCTTTGTGCTGCTGTGCCCTCAGAGGCCAGAACAGATTCTGGCTCAGAGTAAATGCTCCGTAGATACTTCATGAATGAATACAATGAGCAAAGATGAAAATACCAAGAAATTCATCCCACCCTCATGATAATGAGAGCAATTCAAAGATACTTCAATGTAAAAGAGTGACAAAGGTCAGAAAAAGCTATAGTGTGGAACATTATACAATAGAATAAAGGAAGGAAGAAGCATTCTAAGAGAAACAATTGTTCAAGACTTTAAAAATTTATTTTTTAAATTAAAAAAAAAATTTGTCTTTTGGTTAATTCTCAACCGAGAATATTTTTCCATGGATTTTTAGGGAGAGTGGAAGAGAGAGGGAAAGAGAGAGAAGAAACAAGAATGTGAGAGAGACACATCGATTGGTTGCCTCTTGCACGAGCCCCAATCAGGGGCCGGGCCGGGGAGGAGCCTGCAACTAAGGTACATGCCTGTGAGCGGAATCCAGCTCTGGACCCTTTGGTCTGCAGGCCAACGCTCTATCCACTGAGCCAAACCGGCTAGGGCTGTTCAAGACTCTTTTTTTTTTAATTAAATCTTTATTGTTCAGATTATTTCAGGTGTTCCACTTTTTTTCCCCCCATAACTCCCCTCCACCTGATTCCCCACCCCACCCCATGCCCTTACCCCCGCCACTGTCTTCATCCATAGGAGTAAGATTTTTGTCCAATCTCTTCCCGCACCCCTCACACTTGCTTCCCCTGAGAATCGTCAGTCCACTCCCTTTCTATGTCCCTGATTCTATTATATTCACCAGTCCATTCTGTTGTCAGATTATTTATTCACTTGATTTTTAGATTCACTTGTTGGTAGGTATGTATTTGATGTCATTTTGTTGTTCATAATTTTTATCTTTACCTTTTTCTTCTTCTTCTTAAAGAATACCCTTCAGCATTTCATGTAATCCTGGTTTGGTGGCTATGAACTCCTTTAGCTTTTTCTTGTCTGTGCTGCTCTTTATCTGACCTTCAACTCTGAATGATAGCTTTGCTGGGTAGAGTAATCTTGGTTGTAGGTTCTTGCTGTTCATCACTTTGAATATTTCTTGCCACTCCCTTCTGGCCTGCATAGTTTCTGCCGAGAAATCAGCTGACAGTCGTATGGGTACTCCCTTGTAGGTAATTAACTGTTTTTCTCTTGCTGCTTTTAATATTCTCTCTTTGTCTTTTGCCCTTGGCATTTTAATTATGATGTGTCTTGGTGTGGTCCTCTTTGGATTCCTCTTGTATGGGGTTCTGTGAGCTTCCTGAACTTGTAAGTCTATTTCTTTCACCAGGTAGGGAAAGTTTTCTGTCATTATTTCTTCTAATAGGTTTTCAATATTTTGCTCTCTCCCTTCTTCTGGCACCCCAAAAATTCGGATGTTGTTTCGCTTAAAGTTGTCCCAGAGGCTCCTTACATTATCTTCATATTTTTGGATTCTTTTTTCTTTTTGTTTTTCTGGTTGGATGTTTTTTGTTTCCACATATTTCAGATCTTTGGTTTGATTCTTGGGGTATGTTGATCTACAGGTGAGTTTCTGTATATTCTTTATTTCAGACAGTGCATGCTTCATTTCTGACTGATCCTTTTCCATTTTTTTGGCATTCTCATTAAGGTCCTTGAAGGTCTCACTAAGCTCCTCAGAAGTGTCATCAAGTTTCTCGGCAGTTTTTAGAAGTTTCTTGAGTAACCTTATAAATGTGATTCTGAACTCTATGTCATCCAGTAGTTTGCTTTCCTCTGTTTCTTTCATTCGTGACATGTTTCTTTGTTTCTGCATTTTGGCTGCTTCCCCGTGTTGATGGAGTGGCTTTGTGTGGTAGGTGACCTATAGGGGGCAGTAGCTCAGCCTCCCCAATCACCTGATGTGGATGCTCTTGGTACACCCCTTTGTGGGCTAAGTGCAAAGTCTTGGTGTAGTTAAGCCTCAATTGCTGTTGGTACGCTGGGAGGAATTGACCTCCAGGCCAATTAGCTGTGAGCACTCCCTGTGTCTATAATGGAAGAACTGCTGCGCTGAAGACACGCTTATGGGGCAGGACTTGTTTCAGTGGGGCTTTGGTGCTCACTGAGTCTGCCTCTTGAATGTGTCACTTATGGATGTGAGGAGTTGAAATCTGGTGTCTCACACTGACCAGTAGGTACACTGGCTTCTGGATCTCCAATGGGGTGCAGGTCAGCTACTGTCTGAGGCCACTCAGCAGGAGCTACAGTGAGAGCTGCAGTTTTCTCCTCTTTGCTTGGGGTTTGGAGGTTTTGGAGCTGTCTGACCCGGGCTGCAAGTTTTCTAGGTTAAGCTGCGATAAGGCAGGCTTTCCTATGCTAATTGAGCTGCTTGGAGCTTGGGTGGGTTTGTAGGTTGTGTGGGGCGGGGTCTCAGGGCGTCACTAGGTTAGGGCGTGGCAAACAGCAATGGCTGCTAGTTAGCCGGCTCTGTGTCCCCGACCGCGTCCTGGAGTCCTGTGCCCCAGTGCCATAAACAATTATTCCTGCGCGCAGCTCTGCAACCAAGCCACTCTCACTGGCAGACAGTCCAGCTTCTCCCCGTAGGAGTTTGGGTCCCCCGCGTCTCCCCAGAGACTGGATTTCAGAGTAATCGGGGACTTGTCTCCGTTCAGGTTGAAAAAAGCAACGCACCCAGTCGCCCGCCACCAGCCCGGATCACGCGCCTCCGTACCTCAGCTTTTCAGCGCTCGTGCACGTCTCAATGCTCTTTTCTCTTTCCTTCTAGTTGTAGAACTTCCACTCAGCCAGCTTTCCCGTGATTCTGGGTGATAGACGTTTTGTCTTTTAGTTGCAGTTTAAATTGTTGTGGGAGGCAGCAGTTTAGGTGTTTACCTATGCCGCCATCTTGGATTCCTCTCAAGACTCTTTATAGAGTAAAAAAAATGTCCCATTGATAATGTTCAGACATTTTTGTTAGCTATCCATATTATGTATAGAAATCAAAATATAATAAGTGAAAAACAGTCCATATTTAGTAGGTGGAGATAGGAAAGCCTTCTCTTTAGATTCATACCTCAATATCAGGGTCAGGTTCAGGCTCAAAGCCACCTGTGGGATTCAGCCTGACAAGTTCGCACAAGCTGCTCAGGGTTACGGAATAAGTTCCAGGCATCTCCCGAGAGGAGCAGAGGGCAAGAAAATTGGCCATAGTGGTGGACCCAGGACACAGTGCATCCTGAGCCATGCAGATAGTTCCTTGACAACTAGTCATGCCCCTCAGCGCCAGTAGCTGGTCACACCCTTTGTAGCTGCCACCAAGGATGGTGGAGCTGGAACGTGCTGGGGCCAAGCATCTGACCTGGCCTCAGGAATGAGATGCAGGTAGAGTGCGGGCATATGGCTTGAGCTGCCTCCGGGGCTCCAGATAAGAGCAAATGCAGGTAAGGCAACCTCAGAGGTGGGGTCACCTGAACTCCGGGGCCCTAAGAGTTGGAGTGGGCAGGTGTGCTATAAGAGGGCCACTCTGCAAAGGGCTGACACAGCTGCATTCCAAGCCAGGCTGAAGACCAGACCAGACCAGACTGGACCTACTGCAGGTGAGAGGAAATCACATTTAGGGTGGGGCAGGTGTGTCTGGATGGGCAGCCGACCCTTGCTCTTGAGGGCTGAGCAGTAGAGGGCCAAAATCTGGTTGTGAGAAGCAGGAGCTGGAGGGCTGGAGTTTTGGGTCTTTTACCTAAAAGGAACTTGGGACATAGAATTATAAATGGGGAGGGAAAGAAAGCCCGATTCCTAGATGCCTCTGCATGGAAGGGTGACCCTGACCAGGACTTCTGGGTCTGAGGGAGGGGGTGGGTGGAGACTGGGGCTACTGGGTCTGAGTGAAGAGAAGGGGCCTGGAGACCAGGAGTCCTGTTTCCTGAACTCTGTCTTTCCAGCCCCGGCAGAAGAGGCTCAGAGAGGACACATGGCAGGTGCCCTTCTCCCAACCCTGCTGCTCCTACTGCTGCCCTTAGCCCTGGGATCTGCTGGACAAGAAGGTGAGGACCAGCCTGGGAGTCCTGACCTTGCCCCTGGGCCTCACAGCCCCCCTCTCCAGGGCCCTCTTTCCCAAGCAGCCCCTGAGTTAGGACCCTCCCCTGCAGCAGCCTCCTCCCATGCAGACTGGACCCCTGGGTTGTGACCCCTTTCTTCCCGCTCCCTCCTGACTCCTGGGCTCTCTACATATACGAAATAAAAGGTTCCATTATTCCAGAACTCTACCTCCACCCCCTCCAGGCTGCTTCCCGCCCTCTGCGTCTCTCTCATCAGATGCTGGGGTTGCCTCCAGACCAGCTGCTGCCCTGTGTTTCTGAGCAGGCTCCCTCGGCCTCTCTCCATTTCTATCTGCAGCTGTCTCTGTCCTGTGCCCCCTGCCTGCCTCTGACCTTCTCCACGCTGCTCTGTCCGTGTGTCTCTCTCCATCACTGTCTGAGAATTCATCTACTGTGGACCCAGCCCTCCCCTGCTGCCTGCTACCCATGCTTTCTCCATGTCTCCATCCAGTCCAGGATACCGGGGAAAGGATTATTAATGGAGATCTATGTCCAAGAGGCGCCCAACCCTGGCAGGTGGCCCTGTATCACAACAATACGTTGAACTGTGCAGGCGTGCTGGTCAACCAGCAGTGGGTGCTCACTGTCGCCCACTGCCGCACCAGGTACGGGACAGGCGAGCCACCTCGATTCCATGTCTCTCTCTGGGTCCTTGTGTATCTCTCTCTCTCTCTCTCTCTCTCTCTCTCTCTCTCTCTCTCTCTCTCTCTCTCTCTCTCTTTCTCTGTATGTGTGTGTGTGTCTCTGGGCTTCTCTCCCCCTAACTCTGGTTTTTGTACCCGTCTCTCAATCACCGTGTCTCCCTGTGAACACTGCTTTTTTTTTTAAGCGATTATATTGTGCAAATGGGAAGTGATCTTGCGGTTGATGGGCGTGCCCGGAAGATCAGGGCTACAGAGTCCTTCGTCCACCCCTGGTATAACAAGTACAACTATGATCATGACCTCATGCTTGTGAAGCTGAGCAGCCGGGCCAAGCTCTCGCCCAATGTGCAGACAATCAACATACCGTCCAGCTGCAAAGCCCCGGGGACAAGCTGTACTGTCTCTGGCTGGGGCGTCACCAACATGGAAGAAGGTGAGGCTGCCTCTGTGACCCCAGTCACCAAGGTCCCAGCTCCCTTCTTCCTCAGGCCGCAGATTCAGGGGACAGAACCAAGGTTCCAGACACCCCAACACCTCCGTTCTCAGACCCAGGGAAGCCAGACCACCAGGCCCTGCACGGTCAGACTCAGAAAGCCAGACCTTTAGACATACCTCCCCCAGTTCCATAATCCTTGGATCCCAGGCCTCCATCCCACAGACCCAGGAGTTTAGAACCCCAGTCACCAGCTCACGCAGAGCCACGTATCCAGGCCCTCAGCCGCTTGCACCCTCAGACCCAGGAGTCTTGGCCTTCAGACGCCTTCTCCCTCAGACAAAGGACACCTAGTCCCCAGCCCCCTCTACCCACGAGGTGTCCCTCAATGCCAGCTACTCTTCCTTCCATTGGTGGAGCGGCCACTAGGGATGGTGAGCTAGAACCTGCTGGGGCCAAACCGCTTACCTGGCCTCAGGAATGAGGGTGGAGGTAGAGTGCGCCACATGGCTTGAGCTGCCTGCGGGGTTCCAGATAAGACCAAATGCAGGTAAGCTAACCCCAGAGCTGTGTTCGTCTGAACTCCAGGACCCTGAGAGTTGGAGTGGGGTAGGTGTTCTATAAGGGGGCCACTCTGCACACTACATTCAAACCCAAGAGTTCAGACACAAGTCCCTTCCTTCCAACGACGCAGGAGTCCAAGAAATAGGGCCCTTTTCATAACCATCGTTATTGGGTCACCCGGTTCCTCCGTCTTCCATGTCGAGGGTCCCCATTTTTTTACATCAGCACCCACAGGTCCACGGGACCAAACCTCTGACTCCTCCCCACTGCCTAACTTTTCCCGCAGGAACAAAAGCAACAGAGCTCATGTGCTCGAATGTCAACCTCATCTCCTACCAGGAATGCAAGGTGTTGTATCCTACCTTGTTGAAAAACTACAAGATCTGTGCTGCTCCCCCCGACAGGCTCTCTTACTGCTGCAGAGTGAGTCCTCTCCTCCCTTACCTGCCCTGGGTCCTGCTTCCTCTCAGCCCAGGCCTTTCTCTCCTCCATCCCGTGTCTCAGGGCCTGACCCTGGGGCTGAGCCTTCCCTCATACCTTACCAGGCCCACTTTCCTGACTCTCTCCTAAGTTCTCTGCCCAGGTCAGGTGGAGGAGCCCATGGGGGCTTCCTTGACTTGGGGGTGGGCACAAAGCTGAAGGATAGAAACTGGGGGTGGGAAATGGGCTGGGACTATGGGGGAGGGCAGTGAGGCTTGGGCTACAAACACAAGCTTTAAGGGCACACCAAAAGCTCCGTGACCAGGATAGATCATAATCCAATGAAATATTTAAAACATAATCCATGATGAGCTAATAATCAGCATTTTCAGCAAAAAGCAACCAGAATGGACTGGATTTCCCCTTTGCTTCGGGCTTCTATGTGGTTGGGAATAGCACTGTAATGACCCAGTCTTTATCTAGAAGTGGAATACCGCCCTGGCAGGTTTGGCTCAGTGGATCAAGCATTGGCCTGTGACTGAAGGGTCCTAGGTTGGATTCCAGTCAAACTGCACATGCCCAGTTTGCAGGCTCCATCCCCAAGAAGGGGGCTTGCAGGGGGAAGCCGATCGATGATTCTCTCTCATTGAAGATTCTATCTCTCTCTCCCTCTCCCTTCCTTTCTGAAATAAGGAAAAAAACACACACAGACACACACACACACACACACACACACACACACACACACACACACAACTGGAATACGAGGTTCCTCACAGATATTTTTCATATTAAATTTGATTTTTAAAATTTCCCTTAAAATGTTCATTTCAATCACTGGCATGTGCCTCAGGCTAATGTCCTGCTCTTATATCTGTGGATCTGGTTCTAATTCTGAAGAAAGGATAAGCCCCTCCTCTTTGTCCCCCCTTCTTCATCTTGAAACCTCCTGTCTGTCTCTCAGAACCATCTCCGCTCACCTCACCTCACACCTCATTTCTTTTTATTTTTACTGATTGCAGAGAGGAAGGGAAGGGAGAGACATATACAAACATCAATGATGAGAGAATCATTGATTGGCTGCCTCCTGCAAGCCCCTTCTGGGAATGGAGCCCACAACCCAGGCTTGTGCCCTTGACTGGAATGGAACCTGGGACCCTTCAGTCTGCAGGCCGATGCACTATCCACTGACCCAACCGGCTAGGTCCTCCCACCTCATTTCATTTCCTGGTTTCCTCTGTGTTCCCTTGGTGTTGTGATCTCTCTCTCTCTCTCCCTCTCTCCCACCTTCTCTCCCTCCCTTCCTATCTGTCCTGCCTCTATCCATTTTTTTTTTATTTTCTCCATGTCTGCCTCATTCCCTACCCCTAACATTCTGCTTCTCTGTCTCCTTCACCCTTCCCTTTCTCCTTCTCTCCATCCTGCTCTCATTCTCTTTCATCCTTTGCCTCTTTGTACTCACACTATGTTTGCTCACATCTGCACTCTGAGCTTTCAGGGGTGGTGAAATGGTGTGTGTTAGGAAGAGAGGTGATGGGACAGGGCTGCATGCTCTTTCAAATGGGGGGTTCCCCAATTTCCCTCCTGAGGGCCTGATTCATAATTCTGCAAAGTGTGCAGGGACACAGAGTCACAAACTCGGAACAGCCCAGCATTTGGTTTAACGCACTCGCTTTTCTTAAACTTCATATATTTGAACCTGGTGGTCCATACTTTTATTTTGCACTAGAACCTGTAAATTAGGGCATTGGACCCACTCCTGCTTTCCAGGACTATCCTGTCCCCCATCCCTGGGTAAGGAAATACATGGGATTTACCTGGGAGAGGTAATGCTTCCTCTCCCAGGGCCTTGACAAATAAATGGGGTTCTGACTTCCTGGAAGCTCCGCCCCCCCCTTCCCTGTGATTGGCTGGGGCTCAAGACAATGTCTTCCGAAAATCTGGTTGGTCCTCTCCAGGATAGCATTCATTCCTGCTCTGCCATTGGTCCGCAAAGACATTGAGTCTCTTCCCATTGGCCAGGGTGGAAGGCTGTGTTCTGGCAGGATCAAGGCTTGCTAAGCATGGGATCTGTGGGACCTCATTGCTGGTTATTTTGAAATCAAAGCTAACCTGCGCTCTCCCCTGCAGGGTGACTCGGGGAACCCGCTGATTTGCCAAGGTTCCCTGCAAGGCCTGATGTCCACCGGATATTACCCTTGTATACCGCCCTTTCAACCAGTGATATACACCCCCATATGCATGTACCGCAAATGGATATATGAGACCATGAGAACCAATTCCTAATCTCTCCATATTCCATCCTCCATCCCTATGCCCTGAACAGGAACTTCCCAGAAATAAAGACATACAAACTTGCAGCCACACTTGACTTTATCATTTTATTTTCAAAGTCATATGAAAACGTCAACATTCTAATAAAAAAATTAAAATTTGCAAACACCTATAAGCTAAACATGAAGCACCAAAGACGTCTGTGCTGCTGAAGATGCAGGGAGGCCCGCAGTGTTCTCCAGGAGAACTGGAAACTGCTACATTTTTATGACAAGGTGAGGCAAGGTGAATCCAGAGTCTCATTCACCACTTTTGACCTAGTAATTCTGGTAAATCCGAAATGTGGGCAAGGTTCGAATGCATCAGAACACTATTTGTCAGAGCAAAGCAGTGGAAACGCTGAAGGTGTCCCAAATTATTCCATGGTTTCTGTCAACAACACAGGGATGTAGTCAGGAGACTAATGAAGCTGCTCAGGATGATAATTATGCAGAACTGTTGGTGTCCTATCAGAATGTGTACGCTCTCTGATGGTAAATGGGGAAAAGAGAAAAAGCACGTGTACGTGTGTGATCCTCACAGTGTAAAATGAAACCTTCACAGAATAAAGAGCCTGTACCGAACTGCCTGTGGACGGAGTCAGGGGTGCCTCCTTCCTTCCGTTCCCCTTTCTGTGCCCGTGCAGCTCTACAACCTGAAAAATGCAGGTGGGGACCTCTGAGGAGCCAAGGGTGGGGAGAGGAGACCTTCACAGAGGGAGCTGGGAAAGGATAATGTAACTGATTTTGAAATCTCACCCTGACTCCTGCTCCCATGATACAGTGGCATGTTCCTCTACATGTTCCAGCCCTCAGTTTTCCCGAGAGGAGCGGGGGGGAGAGAGTGAGAGAGATAAGGAGGAGGAGAAAGAGGAGGAGGAGGAGGAGGAGGAGGAGGAGGAGGAGGAGGAGGGGGAAAGTAGATCAGAAAAGCCTACTTGTGTCCTAATGCCAATATGATCGGTCAGTTAATATTACCTAGAGTGAGACCTATTCATTGGTTTTGTGCATCTGGAATAAGAACAACTTTAATATATTCTATTGATTTTCTACGGAATGGAAAGGAGAGAGAAAGAGCTAGAAAGATCGATGAGAAAGAAACATCAACCAGCCGCCTCCTGCACACACCCCAGTGGGGATGAGCCTGCAACCAAGGTACTTGCCCTTGACCTGAATCGAACCTGGGACCTTTGATTCCGCAGGTGGACGCTCTATCCACTGAGCCAAATCGGTTAGGGCAAGAACAACTTTAAATGTCAGATGATCATCTCTCCGGACCTGCAGAGACAAATACCCTGCTACCGAGAGGAGATGACCCATCACTCTTGATGGTTATCTTTTACCCAAATAACCTGGTAAATGATTTATGTGAGACGTTACACATCCTGCATCGCCTGTGAAAGAAACTCGCATCTCTCCATGGCAGGTTGTATCCAATCCTAGATAGCTCCCCGCTTTCTTTTTAAAAATTTCAACATGAGGACTATCTCCTTGCCAGGAATTCCACCGGCACACTCCTATAAAGGAGTGGAGAGGCGTGGCCAGGCATCTCCAGCCAGAGTTAGTGCAACTGCCATGTTTTGTTATTGTTTAAAATTTTTGAGATTGAATATTGATTTGGGGTGGCATGCTGGAGAGAGGGGATGTGGATGAAGCTTCATGAAGACAGGTGTATGGAGAGCGACCACCGTGCTTGGACAGGTTCAAGCCTCGGACTAATGAGGGCACACTCCGCTCATGGCCACGAACAAGTCCCATCTTGGTGGGCAGAGCCCTCCCAGCACAATGATGGCCAACAGCTATAGTTGTAAGCTTGAACCTAAGGTCCGAAGAAGTGGCCCCACGTGCCTGAGTGACAAAGGTTGCAAGTAAACAAGGCTTGGTCAGGTGCATGTAATTGAGTAGGATTGAAACCCAGGAAAATGTTGTAAACATCTTGACCTTGCCCTAACTTTCCCTCGTGGCATCTGGCTATAAAATAAAGACACGGCTTGTGGTCCATGGCGCTGTCGCTAGCTCTCCATCAGAGAGGACAGAGTCCTACCATCGTGATGCAGCTTTCATTCTCCTGTCTGTCTTTTCTCAATCCTTCACTGCCCCTTCTCAGGTTCGCCCTTGGCCTTGCTCTCGAGACACATAAATGTCCCAAAACCTACATATTTTCTAAAGTGTCACTGATCGAGGGAAAGGATGAGTCCAGGGGCCTGGACTTTTGTGTCTGAGGGAAGAGGGGTCTGGAGGCTTGAGCTCTTGGGTCTGAGGGATGTGTGGGATCAGGGCCAGAACTTCTTGTCTGAGAGAGGAGTGTCTTGGGGACCAGTGTCCTGGGTTGAGTGAGGAGAAGCCTGGGTGCTTTAACTCTTGGGTTTGCATTAGGAAGGGACTGGAGGGTCCACAATTTTGTGTCTGAGAAAGAAAGGATGGATGTTCAGAATTCGGGGGTTTTGGAGGGGTTATTGGGTTCCAGGACCCTAGGTCTGAGATATGAGTGACCTTGGGGTTTGAACTTCTGGGTGTGAGAAAGACGAAAAAAACAAGTGGTCTGGATACCAAACCTCCCAGGTCTGAGGGAGGAGGGGCTGGGGACTTGGACTCCTGGGTGTGAGGGAGGACAGGCTGGGGTCCTGGACTCCTGGGTCTGAGGGAGGAGGGGCTGGGAGCCTGGACTCCTGTTCTTTGTGAGAGGAGGCCTCTTCGTTTCCTCTCTGCAGAATATTGGTGTCTTCAGAATTTCTTCAATATATGGGTACTTAGTTGGGGGTTAATGCAGACTCAAAAGAGGGTCAGATGTGAAGAGGAAAGATCATGTTGACCAGAAGGGACTTGTGGGAGAAAATCTAGAGAGTTGGGTGGCAGGGGTGAATCTTTTGGGAGACCATCCGTCAGTCAGCAGGGTCTGCAGTGTGGTTGTCCAGGAATCCAGGGATCTGCAGACCTTGCCAGGCTCTGAGGTACAGGGAACTCCCCATTCCTCCTGCTCTTCCCTCTTCCAGAGGCCCCTTCCCCCAATTCTCTGAGAACAGGGCCCACCTAACCGAGTTTCCACCCCCATTGTTCACTCTCTTACTCCACATGCTGGGTGCTCACTTTTGTCAGGGCCTCGATGTACTGCAGTGTCCTGTGTGCATGCCAACACTGACCTTTCTGAAAACCTGCTCCCTCTCTCCTAGTTTGTCACCTGTGACATGCTCAGAACCACTTTCACATCCCTTTGCACGCTTGTGAAGTAGGCATTTCTGTTCCCCTATCTCTCTCTTCTCTCTCTCTCTCATTTTATGGGTGGGGAAAACTGAGGGCTAGGAAATGGACAGAAACACACCACTGCATCAGAGGGGACAGGAGGCAGAGTTAGGGTTCAAAATCAGTTACATTTTCCTTTCCCACCTCCCTCTGTGAAGGTCCCCTCTCGCCACCCTTGGCTCCTCTGAGGTCCCCACCTGTATTTTTCAGGTTGTAGAACTGCACAGGCACAGAACAGGTAACAAAAGGAAGGAGGCACTCACGACTCCATCCACAGGCAGTCTGGTACTTGTTCCTTGAGATATTATTCCGTCGTACATAGTAAAGTTCACTGGCCCTAGCTTGTTTGACTCTGTGGATAGAGCTTCTGCCTGTGCACTGCATGGTCCCACATTTGATTCCAGTCAAGAGCACATGCCTGGGTTGCCAGCTGGATGCCCAGTAGAGGGCCTGCAGGGGGCCGCCAATCAATGATTTGCTCTCATCATTGATGTTTCTAACTCTTTCCCTCTCCCTTCCTCTCTGAAATCAATAAAAATATATTTAAAAAATAAAAATTAAAGCTCATTGTATGCAGCCCTCCCCCACACCCCAAAGCTGTTGTGAAGATTAACTGAGATGTGAACATATAACTTCTAACTTATAAAGGTGCCAGATAAATGTTTCCCCCCTCATTGCTATAGCTCACAGGCTAAAAAGTTAAATTCACTTTCAGCCCTTAATTCAACTTTTACTCATGACGATCTGACAGACTCCAGGTGCTGTACTGTATGAGTCTCTATCTCTATGCAGTCGCATGCTACGTGGGGGAAATAGACAATGAACAAATGCACATAAAACAAAACATGATAGAGAGTTAAGTGCTGTAAGGAAATATCGGTGATGGTAAGAAGAGCTACGCCTGGAGACAGGGAAAGTTTTGTTGGATAATTTGGATTCCACATGGAGACCCAGCTCAGAATTAGATCTGAATTGATGGTTTGGGATCCAATTCTAGACTTGCAATGAAAGCTGAACATGGCGTGGAGGTCTTACGAAAAAGACTTCGGCAGTGGGAGCAACAGCACAGAACCTTTAAACCAGAAAGGAAACCTGCAGATGACGTCAGAGGAAGGGGCTCCACAGAGCATTAATTTACCAGCTCAGCAACCTCATTAAAGACACTGCCTACCCCCATGACTTTCTCTCCGTTTGTCCATCCTCAGAGCTATGGCTTTCTCCCCCGGCCACTTCCCTCCCCAGTTCCAGGAGAGCTGCCTCACTTCCAGAATTTACAGCCAGAAGGGACACTGTCTAACAGAGTCAAGGAGAACTCTTCTCCTGTCTCACTTGGGAAAGAAGAGAGCAGTTCCCTGAAGTAGCCCAGTTGGCTTCCCCTCACTCCTCATTGGCCAACATTGTATCACATGTGTATTTATAAACCAATCCCTGGGAAGCAGAAAAGGGCCCACCCGTACTTGGTGCACGACAGCTCAGTTGCAGTCACCATGAGCACAGCAGGTTGTCCAAACTAAATCAAGGTTCTGACAAATGGCAGAAGGAGTGCATGTTGGGTAGGCAACAACAATATCCCTGATGGGTCAACGTGTGGGACCGAGGTGGAATTGGATTGAAGATCTGAACTGAGATAACAAGTGGACTCACACTGAGGCATGAAACGTATTTTGGTGTCTGAGTTAGAAGTGAGTGTCAATTCTACTGTTAGAAATCAGCTGTCTAGTGGCCATCTAACAATGGTTCTTTGTTACTCAATGCAAATGCCAAAGTCCTATCTGGATCCTCAATCCCTGTGTCTTCCCAATCCTGTGAGGCCTCTGAAACTATTGCCCACCCTTCTCCCTCTGATTCATTCACCTCCAATAAAAAAGTCTTCCCTGCTAGATCCTTATAGGTCCCCCTCCTTGTCTCACCTGCCCATCACTCTGCCTACGACTCACAGATCCCAAGTAGCTACATGGATCCATCTACCACCTCCTACAAGATTTTATCCAAATGTCCTCTTCACTTGGGGTCTTTCCAACCACCTTTCCCCATGTTATAACTGCAGGGGATGCTGAGATCAAAGGGAACAAATAATTCCCTAGTCCTCCTCTGGGCTTATTTTTCTCTATAGCACTCACTGCCACATAAAAAACTACAAATGTGAAGTTCTTGTTTCATTCCTCAAGGTCTCCACCCACGGGAATGAGGGGCTTTGAGATAGAATTTTGCTGCTTTGTGGTGCTGTGCCCTCAGAGGCCAGAACAGATTCTGGCTCAGAGTAAATGCTCCCTAGATACTTCATGAATGAATACAATAATGAGCAAAGATGAAAATACCAAGAAATTCATCCCACCCTCATGATAATGAGAGCAATTCAAAGGTACTTCAATGTAAAAGAGTGACAAAGGTCAGCAAAAGCTATAGTGTGGAACATTATACAATATAATAAAGGAAGAAAGAAGCATTCTAAGAGAAACAATTGTTCAAGACTTTAAAAATTTATTATTTAATTAAAAAAAAATTTGTCTTTTGGTTAATTCTCAACCGAGAATATCTTTCCATGGATTTTTAGGGAGAGTGGAAGAGAGAGGGAAAGACAGAGAAGAAACAAGGATGTGAGAGAGACACATCGATTGGTTTCCTCTTGCACGAGCCCCAATCAGGGGCCGGGGCGGGGAGGAGCCTGCAACTAAGGTACATGCCTGTGACCGGAATCCAGCTCTGGACCCTTTGGTCTGCAGGCCAACGCTCTATCCACTGAGCCAAATCGGCTAGGGCTGTTCAAGACCCTTTATAGAGTAAAAAAAATGTCCCATTGATAATGTTCAGACATTTTTGTTAACTATATATACTATGTATAGAATTCAAAGTATAATAAGTGAAAAACAGTCCATATTTAGTAGGTGGAGGTAGGAAAGCCTTCTCTTTAGAATCATACCTCAATATCAAGGTCAGGTTCAGGCTGAAAGCCACCTGTGGGATTCAGCCTGACAAGTTCGCACAAGCTGCTCAGGGTTATGGATAAGTTCCAGGCATCCCCCGAGGGGCAGAGGGCAAGAAAATTGACCATAGTGGTGGACCCAGGACACAGTGCATCCTGAGCCTTGCAGGTCGTTCCTTGACCCCTAAAATGCCCCTCAGCGCCAGTAGCTGGTCACACCCTTTGTAGCTGCCACCAGGGATGCTGGAGCTGGAACGTGCTGGGGCCAAGCATCTGACCTGGCCTCAGGAATGAGATGCAGGTAGAGTGCGGGCATATGGCTTGAGCTGCCTCCGGGGCTCCAGATAAGAGCAAATGCAGGTAAGGCAACCTCAGAGGTGGGGTCAGCTGAACTCCATGACCCTAAGAGTTTGAGTGGGCAAGTGTGCTATAAGAGGGCCACTCTGCAAAGGACTGGACACGACTGCATTCCAAGCCAGGCTGAAGACCAGACCAGACCACACCGGACCCACTGCAGGTGAGAGTAAATCACATTTAGGGTGGGGCAGGTGTGTCTGGATGGACAGCCGACCCTTGCTCTTGAGGGCAGAGCAGTAGAGGGCCAAAATCTGGTTGTGAGAAGCAGGGGCTGGAGGGCTGGAGTTTTGGGTCTTTTACCTAAAAGGAACTTGGGACATCGAATTATAAATGGGGAGGGAAAGAAAGCCCGATTCCTAGATGCCTCTGCATGGAAGGGTGACCCTGACCAGGACTTCTGGGTCTGAGGGAGGAGGTGGGTGGAGACTGGGGCTACTGGGTCTGAGTGAAGAGAAGGGGCCTGGAGACCAGGAGTCCTGTTTCCTGAACTCTGTCTTTCCAGCCCCGGCAGAAGAGGCTCAGAGAGGACACATGGCAGGTCCCCTTCTACCAACCCTGCTGCTCCTACTGCTGCCCTTAGCCCTGGGATCTCCTGGACAAGAAGGTGAGGACCAGCCTGGGAGTCCTGAAATTGCCCCTGGGCCCCACAGCCCCCCCTCTCCAGGCTCCTCTCTCTCCAAGGAGCCCCAGAGTTAGGACCCTCCCCTGCAGCAGCCTCCTCTCATGCAAACTCGACCCCTGGTCAGTGGCCCCTTTCTTCCCGCTCCCTCCTGACTCCTGAGCTTTATACATATACGAAATAAAAGGTTCCATTATTCCAGAACTCTACCTCTACCCCCTCCAGGCTGCTTCCCGCCCTCAGTGTCTCTCTCATCAGATGCTGGGGTGCCTCCAGACCAGCTGCTGCCCTGTGTTTCTGAGCAGGCTCCCTCGGTCTCTCTCCATTTCTATCTGCAGCTGTCTCTGTCCTGTGCCCCCTGCCTGCCTCTGACCTTCTCCACGCTGCTCTGTCCGTGTGTCTCTCTCCATCACTGTCTGAGAATTCATCTACTGTGGACCCAGCCCTCCCCTGCTGCCTGCTACCAATGCTTTCTCCATGTCTCCATTCAGCCCAGGATACCGGGGAAAGGATTATTAATGGAGATCTATGTCCACAAGGCGCCCAACCCTGGCAGGTGGCCCTGTATCACAACAATACTTTGAACTGTGCAGGCGTGCTGGTCAACCAGCGGTGGGTGCTCACCGTCGCCCACTGCCACAACAGGTACGGGACAGGCGAGCCACCTCGACTCCATGTCTCTCTCTGGGTCCTTGTGTATTTCTCTCTCTCTCTCTCTCTCTCTCTCTCTCTCTCTCTCTCTCTCTCTCTCTCTCTCTTTCTCTGTCTTTCTCTGTATGTGTGTGTGTGTCTCTGGGCTTCTCTCCCCCTAACTCTGGGTCTTTGTACCCCTCTCTCAATCACAGTGTCTCCCTCTGAACGTTGCTTTTTTTTTTAAGCGATTATGTTGTGAAAATGGGCAGTGATCTTCTGGTTGGTGGGCGTGCCCGGAAGATCAGGGCTACAGAGTCCTTCGTCCACCCCTGGTATAACGAGTACAACTATGATCATGACCTCATGCTTGTGAAGCTGAGCAGCCGGGCCAAGCTCTCGCCCAATGTGCAGACAATCAACATACCGTCCAGCTGCAAAGCCCCGGGGACAAGCTGTACAGTCTCTGGCTGGGGCGTCACCACCATGGAAGAAGGTGAGGCTGCCTCTGTGACCCCAGTCACCAAGGTCCCAGCTCCCTTCTTCCTCAGGCCACAGATACAGGGGACAGACCCAAGGTTCCAGACCTCCCACCACCTCTATTCTCAGACCAAGGGAAGCCAGACCACCAGGCCCTACACGGTCAGACTCAGAAAGCCAGACCTTTAGACATACCTCCCCCAGTTCCATAATCCTTGGATATCAGGCCTCCATCCCACAGACCCAGCAGTTTAAAACCCCAGTCACCAGCTCATGCAGAGCCAAGTGTCCAGGTCCTCAGCCGCTTCCACCCTCAGATCCAGGAGTCTTGGCCTTCAGACGCCTTCTCCCTCAGACAAAGGAGACCTGGTCCCCAGCCCTCTACACCCAGGAGGTGTCCCTCAATGCCAGCTACTCTTCCTTCCATTGGTGGAGTGGCCACTAGGGATGGTGAGCTAGAACCTGCTGGGGCCAAACCACTGACCTAGCCTCAGGAATGCGGTTAGAGGTAGACTGCGCCACATGGCTTGAGCTGCATGCGGGGTTCCAGGTAAGACCAAATGCAGGTAAGCTAAACCCAGAGCTGGGTTCACCTGAACTCCAGGACCCTGAGAGTTGGAGTGTGGCAGGTGTGCTATAAGGGGGCCACTCTGCACACTACATTCAAACCCAAGAGTTCAGACACAAGTCCCTTCCTTCCAACGACTCAGGAGTCCAAGAAATAGGGCCCTTTTCATAACCATCGTATTGGGTCACCCGGTTCCTCCGTCTTCCATATCGAGGGTCCCCATTTTTTTACATCATCAGCCACAGGTCCACAGGACCAAACCTCTGACTCCTCCCCACTCCCTAACTTCTACAGCAGCAACAAAATCAACAGAGCTCATGTGCTCGAATGTCAACCTCATCTCCTACCACGAATGCAAGGTGTTTCATCCTACCTTGTTGAAAAACTACATGATCTGTGCTGCTCCCCCCGACAGGCTCTCCTCCTGCTGCAAAGTGAGTCCCCTCCTCCCCCACCTGCCCTGTGTCCTGCTTCCTCTCAGTCCAGGCCTGTCTCCACTCCATCCCGTGTCTCAAGGCCTGACCCTGGTGCTGAGCCTTCCCTCATATCTTACCAGGCCCACTTTCCTGGCTCTCTCTCCTAAGTTCTCTGCCGGGGTCAGTGGGGGAGCTCATGGGGGCTGTGTGTCCTTGGGGGTGGGCACAAAGCTAAAGGATGGAAACTGGGGTGGGAAATAGAGCTGGGACTATAGGGGAGGGCACTGAGGCTTGGGCTACAAACACAAGCTTTAAGGGCACACCAAAAGCTCTGTGACCAGGATAGATCATAATGCAATGAAATATTTAAAACATAATTCATGATGAGCAAATCATCAGCATTTTCA
The DNA here is from genome assembly GCA_026230045.1 of Corynorhinus townsendii. Lineage (NCBI taxonomy): Eukaryota > Metazoa > Chordata > Mammalia > Chiroptera > Vespertilionidae > Corynorhinus > Corynorhinus townsendii. The sequence continues at coordinate 47,615,391 of JAPDVU010000011.1, read as the reverse complement.
GCAAAAAGCAACCAGAATGGACTGGATTTCCCGATTGCTTCGGGCTTCCATGTGGTTGGGAACAGCACTGTAATGACCCAGTCTTTATGTAAATTGGAATACTGCCCTAGCAAGTTTGACTCAGTGGATGAAGCATTGGCCTGTGACTGAAGGGTCCTCGGTTGGATTCTAGTCAACGGCACATGCCCAGTTTGCAGACTTCAACCCCCGGAAGGGGGCATACAGGATGCAGCCGATCAATGATTCTCTCTCATTGTCCATTCTATCTCTCTCTCCCTCTCCCTTTCTTTCTGAAATAAGGAAAAACTTAAACACACACAAACACACACACACACACAGACAACTGGAATACGAGGTTCCTCATAGATATGTTTCATATGAAATTTGATATTTAAAATATGCCTTAAAATGTTCATTGCAATCACTGGCATGTGCCTCAGGCTAATGTCCTGCTCTTATATCTGTGGATCTGGTTCTAATTCTGAAGAAAGGAAAGCCCCTCCTCTTTGTCCCCCCTTCTTCATCTTGAAACCTCCTGTCTGTCTCTCAGAACCATCTCCGCTCACCTCACCTCACACCTCATTTCTTTTTATTTTTACTGATTGCAGAGAGGAAGGGAAGGGAGAGACATATACAAACATCAATGATGAGAGAATCATTGATTGGCTGCCTCCTGCAAGCCCCTACTGGGAATGGAGCCCACAACCCAGGCATATGCCCTTGACTGGAATGGAACCTGGGACCCTTCAGTCTGCAGGTCGATGCACTATCCACTGACCCAAACCAGCTAGGTCCTCCCACCTAACTTCATTTCCTGGTTTCCTCTTTGTTCTCTTGCTGTTGTGATCTCTCTCTCTCTCTCTCCTTCCCTTCCACCCTCTCTCCCTCTCTTACTATCTGTCCTTACTCTATCAATTTTTTTTATTTTCTCCAACTCTGCCTCATTCCCTGCCCCTAACATTCTGCTTCTCTGTCTCCTTCACCCTTCCCTTTCTCCTTCTCTCCATCCTCCTCTCTTTCTCTCTCATCCTTTGCCTCTTTGTACTCCCACTATCTTTGCTCACATCTGCACTCTGAGCTTTCAGGGGTGGTGAAATGTGTGTGTTAGGAAGAGAGGTGATGGGACAGGGCTGTATGTTCTTTCAAATGGGGGGTTCCTCCATTGTCCCCCACTGAGGGCCTGATTCATAATTCTGCAAAGTGTGCAGGGAAACAGAGTCGCAAACTTGGGAAAGGCCCGCACTTGGTTTAACGCACTTGCTTTTTTTAAACTTCATATATTTGAACCTGGTGGTCCATACTTTTATTTTGCACTAGATCCTGTAAATTAGGGCATTGGTCCTACCCCTGCTTTCCAGGACTACCCTGTCCCCCATCCCTGGGTAAGGAAATACATGGGATTTACCTGGGAGAGGTAATGCTTCCTCTCCCAGGGCCTTGACAAATAAATGGGGCTCTGACTTCCTGGAAGCTCCGCCCCCATTCCCTGTGATTGGCTGGGGCTCAAGACAATGTCTTCGGAAAACCTGGTTGGTCCTCTCCAGGATAGCATTCATTCCTGCTCTGCCATTGGTCCGCAGAGACAATGAGTCTCTTCCCATTGGCCAGGGTGGAAGGCTGTGTTCTGGCAGGATCAAGGCTTGATAAGCATGGGATCTGTGGGACCTCATTGCACGTTATTTTGAAATCAAAGCTAATCTGCTCTCTCCCCTGCAGGGTGACTCGGGGAACCCGCTGATTTGCCAAGGTTCCCTGCAAGGCCTGGTGTCCACCGGATATTACCCTTGTATACCGCCGTTAGAGCCAGTCATATACACCCGCATATGCATGTACCGCAAATGGATATATGAGACCATGAGAAACAATTCCTAATCTCTCCATACTTCATCCTCCATCCCTATGCCCTGAACAGGAACTTCCGAGAAATAAAGACATCCATGACTTGCAGCCACACGTGACTTTATCATTTTATTTTCAAAGTCATATGAAAACGTCAACAACATTCTAATAAAAACATTAAAATTTGCAAATACCTATGAGCTAAACATAAAGCAGCAAAAACGTCGATGCTGGTGAAGATGCAGGGAGTCCCGCAGTGTTCTCCAGGAGAACTGGAAACTGCTACATTTTTATGAAAAGGTGAGGCAAAGTGAATCCAGAGTCTCATTCACCACTTTTGACCTAGTAATTCTGGTAAATCTGAAATGTGGGCAAGATTCGAATGCATCACAACACTATTTGTCATAGCAAAGCAGTGGAAAAGCTGAAAGTGTCCCAAATTATTCCATGGTTTATGGCAAAAACAGAGGGATGTAGGTCAGGATACTGAAGAAGCTGCTCAGGATAATAATTATGCAGAACTGTTGGTGTCCTATCAGAATGTGTATGCTCTCTGATGGTAAATGGGGGAAAAGAGAAAAAACACGTATGTGTGTGTGATCCTCACAGTGTAAAATGAAACCTTCACAGAATAAAGAGCCTGTACCCAACTTCCTGTGGACGGAGTCAGGGGTGCCTCCTTCCTTCCGTTCCCCTTTCTGTGCCCGTGCACCTCTACAACCTGAAAAATGCAGGTGGGGACCTCTGAGGAGCCAAGGGTGGGGAGAGGAGACCTTCACAGAGGGAGCTGGGAAAGGAAAATGTAACTGATTTTGAAATCTCACCTGACTCCTGCTCCCATGATACAGTGGCATGTTCCTCTACATGTTCCAGCCCTCAGTTTTCCCGAGAGGAGCGGGGGGGAGAGAGAGAGAGATAAGGAGGAGGAGAAGGAGGAGGAGGAGGAGGAGGAGGAGGAGGAGGAGGAGGAGGGGGAGGAAAGTGGAACAGAAAAGCCTACTTGTGTCCTAATGCCGATATGATCGGTCAGTTAATATTACCTGGAGTGAGACCTATTCATTGGTTTTCTGCATCTGGAATAAGAATACTTTAATATATTCTATTGATTTTCTACGGAATGGAAAGGAGAGGGAAAGAGCTAGAAAGATCGATGAGAAAGAAACATCAACCGGCTGCCTCCTGCACACACCACAGTGGGGATGAGCCTGCAACAAAGGTACATGCCCTTGACCTGAATCGAACCTGGGACCTTTGATTCCGCAGGTGGACGCTCTATCCACTGAGCCAAACCGGTTAGGACAAGAACAACTTTAAATGTCAGATGATCATTTCTCAGGACCTGCAGGGACAAATACCCTGGTACGGAGAGGAGATGACCCATCACTCCTGATGGTTATCTTTTACCCAAATGACCTGGTAAACGATTTATGTGAGACGTTACACATCCTGCATCGCCTGTGAAAGAAACTCGCATCTCTCCATGGCAGGTTGTATCCAATCCTAGATAGCTCCCCGCTTTCTTTTTAAAAATTTCAACACGAGGACTATCTCCTTGCCAGGAATTCCACCTGCACACTCCTGTAAAGGAGCGGAGAGGCGTGGCCAGGCATCTCCAGCCAGAGTTAGTGCAACTGCCATGATTTGTTATTGTTTAAAATTTTTGAGATTGAATTTTGATTTGGGGTGGCATGCTGGAGAGAGGGGATGTGGATGGAGCTTCATGAAGACAGGTGTATGGAGAGCGACCACCGTGCTTGGACAGGTTCAAGCCTCGGACTAATGAGGGCACACTCCGCTCATGGCCACGAACAAGTCCCATCTTGGCGGGCAGAGCCCTCCCAGCACAATGATGGCCCACAGCTGTAGTTGTAAGCTTGAACCTAAGGTCCGAACAAGTGGCCCCACGTGCCTGAGTGACAAAGGTTGCAAGTAAACAAAGCTTGATCAGGTGCATGTAATTGAGTAGGATTGAAACCCAGGAAAATGTTGTAAACATCTTGACCTCGCCCTTATTTGCCTCGTGGCATCTGGCTATAAAATAAAGACACGGCTTGTGGTCCATGGCGCTGTCGCTAGCTTTCCATCAGAGAGGACAGAGTCATACCGTCCTGATGCAGCTTTCATTCTCCTGTCTGTCTTTTCTCAATCCTTCACTGCCCCTTCTCAGGTTTGCCCTTGGCCTTGCTCTCGAGACACATAAATGTCCCAAAACCTAGATATTTTCTAAATTGTCACTGATCGAGGGAAAGGATGAGTCCAGGGGCCTGGACCTTTCTGTCTGAGGGAAGAGGGGTCTGGAGGCTTGAGCTCTTGGGTCTCAGGGATGTGTGGGATCGGGGCCAGAACTTCTTGTCTGAGAGAGGAGTGTCTTGGGGACCAGTGTCCTGGGTTGAGTGAGGAGAAGCCTGGGTGCTTTAACTCTTGAGTTTGCATTAGGAAGGGACTGGAGGGTCCACAATTTTGTTCTGAGAGAGAAAAGATGGATGTTCAGAATTCCGGGGTTTTGGAGCGGTTATTGGGTTCCAGGACCCTAGGTCTGAGATATGAGTGACCGTGGGGTTTGAACTTCTGGGTGTGAGAAAGACGTAAAAAACAAGTGGTCTGGATACCAAACCTCCCAGGTCTGAGGGAGGAGGGGCTGGGGACCTGGACTCCTGGGTGTGAGGGAGGACGGGCTGGGGGCCTGGACTCCTGGGTCTGAGGGAGGAGGGGCTGGGAGCCTGGACTCCTGTTCTTTGTGAGAGGAGGGCTCTTGGTTTCCTCTCTGCAGAATATTGGTGTCTTCAGAATTTCTTCAATATATGGGTACTTAGTTGGGGGTTAATGCAGACTCAAAAGAGGGTCAGATGTGAAGAGGAAAGATCATGTTGACCAGAAGGGACTTGTGGGAGAAAATCTAGAGAGTTGGGTGGGAGGGGTGAATCTTTTGGGAGACCATCCATCAGTCAGCAGGGTCTGCAGTGTGGTTGCCCAGGGAGCCCAGGAGACCAGGGATCTGCAGACCTTGCCAGGCTCTGAGGCACAAGGAATTCCCCATTCCTCCTTCTCTTCCCTCTTCCAGAGGCCTCTTCCCCCAATTCTCTGAGAACAGGGCCCACCTAACCGAGTTTCCACCCCCATTGTTCACTCTCTTACTCCAGATGCTGGGTGCTCACTTTTGTCAGGCCCTCGATGTACTGCAGTGTCCTGTGAGCATGCCAACACTGACCTTTCTGAAAACCTGCTCCCTCTCTCCTAGTTTTTCACCTGTGACATGATCAGAACCACTTTCACATCCCTTTGCACGCTTGTGAAGTAGGCATTTCTGTTCCCCTATCTCTCTCTTCTCTCTCTCTCTCATTTTATGGGTGGGGAAAACTGAGGGCTAGGAAATGGACAGAAACACACCACTGCATCAGAGGGGCCAGGAGGCAGAGTTAGGCTTCAAAATCAGTTACATTTTCCTTTCCCACCTCTCTCTGCGAAGGTCCCCTCTCGCCATCCTTGGCTCCTCTGAGGTCCGCACCTGTATTTTTCAGTTTGTAGAACTGCACAGGCACAGAACAGGTAACGAAAGGAAGGAGGCACTCACGACTCCATCCACAGGCAGTCTGGTACTTGTTCCTTGAGATATTATTCCGTCGTACATAGTAAAGTTCACTGGCCCTAGCTTGTTTGGCTCTGTGGATAGAGCTTCTGCCTGTGCACTGCATGGTCCCACATTTGATTCCAGTCAAGAGCACATGCCTGGTTGCAGGCTTGATGCCCAGTAGAGGGCCTGCAGGGGGCCGCCAATCAATGATTTGCTCTCATCATTGATGTTTCTATCTCTTTCCCTCTCCCTTCCTCTCTGAAATCAATAACAATATATTTAAAAAATAAAAATTAAAGCTCATTGTATCCAACCCTCCCCCACACCCCAAAAAGCTGTTGTGAAGATTAACTGAGATGTGAACATATAACTTCTAACTTATAAAGGTGCCAGATAAATGTTTCCTCCCTCATTGCTATAGCTCACAGGCTAAAAAGAAAGTTAAATTCACTTTCAGCCCTTAATTCAACTCTTACTCATGACGATCTGAGAGACTCCAGGTGCTGTACTGTATGAGTCTCTATCTCTATGCAGTCGCATGCTACGTGGGGGAAATAGACAATGAACAAATGCACATGAAACAAAACATGATAGAGAGTTAAGTGCTGTAAGGAAATATCGGTGATGGTAAGAAGAGCTACGCCTGGAGACAGGGAAAGTTTTGTTGGATAATTTGGATTCCACATGGAGATTGAGCTCGGAATTAGATCTGAATTGATGGTTTGGGATCCAATTCTAGACTTGCAATGAAAGCTGAACATGACGTGGAGGTCTTACGAAAAAGACTTCGGCAGTGGGAGCAACAGCACAGAACCTTTAAACCAGAAAGGAAACCTGCAGATGACGTCAGAGGAAGGGGCTCCACAGAGCCTTAATTCACCAGCTCAGCAACCTCATTAAAGACACTGCCTACCCCCATGACTTTCTCTCCGTTTGTCCATCCTCAGAGCTATGGCTTTCTCCCCCGGCCACTTCCCTCCCCAGTTCCAGGAGAGCTGCCTCACTTCCAGAATTTACAGCCAGAAGGGACACTGTCTAACAGAGTCAAGGAGAACTCTTCTCCTGTCTCACTTGGGAAAGAAGAGAGCAGTTCCCTGAAGTAGCCCAGTTGGCTTCCCCTCACTCCTCATTGGCCAACATTGTATACATGTGTATTTATAAACCAATCCCTGGGAAGCAGAAAAGGGCCCACCCGTACTTGGTGCACCACAGCTCAGTTGCAGTCACCATGAGCACAGCAGGTTGTCCAAACTAAAGCAAGGTTCTGACAAATGGCAGAAGGAGTGCATGTTGGGTAGGCAACAACAATATCCCCGTTGGATCAACTTGTGGGACCGAGGTGGAATTGGATTGAAGATCTGAACTGAGATAACAAGTGGACTCACACTGAGGCATGAAACGTATTTTGGTGTCTGAGTTAGAAGTGAGTGTCAATTCTACAGTTAGAAATCAGCTTTCTAGTGGTCATCTAACAATGGTTCTTTGTTACTCAATGCAAATGCCAAAGTCCTATCTGGATCCTCCATGCCTGTGTCTTCCCAATCCTGTGAGGCCTCTGAAACTATTGCCCACCCTTCTCCCTCTGATTCATTCACCTCCAATAAAAAAGTTTTCCCTGCTAGATCCTTATAGGTCCCCCTCCTTGTCTCACCTGCCCATCACTCTGCCTACGACTCACAGATCCCAAGTAGCTACATGGATCCATCTACCACCTCCTACAAGATTTTATCCAAATGTCCTCTTCACTTGGGGTCTTTCCAACCACCTTTCCCCATGTTGTAACTGCAGGGGATGCTGAGATCAAAGGGAACAAATAATTCCCTAGTCCTCCTCTGGGCTTATTTTTCTCTATAGCACTCACTGCCACATAAAAAACTACAAATGTGAAGTTCTTGTTTCTTTCCTCACGGTCTCCACCCACGGGAATGAGGGGCTTTGGGATGGAATTTTGCTGCTTTGTGCTGCTGTGCCCTCAGAGGCCAGAACAGATTCTGGCTCAGAGTAAATGCTCCGTAGATACTTCATGAATGAATACAATGAGCAAAGATGAAAATACCAAGAAATTCATCCCACCCTCATGATTATGAGAGCAATTCAAAGATACTTCAATGTAAAAGAGTGACAAAGGTCAGAAAAAGCTATAGTGTGGAACATTATACAATAGAATAAAGGAAGGAAGAAGCATTCTAAGAAAAAGAATTGTTCAAGACTTTAAAAATTTATTTCTTAAATTAAAAAAAATTTTGTCTTTTGGTTAATTCTCAACCGAGAATATTTTTCCATGGATTTTTAGGGAGAGTGGAAGAGAGAGGGAAAGACAGAGAAGAAACAAGGATGTGAGAGAGACACATCGATTGCTTGCCTCTTGCACGAGCCCCAATCAGGGGCCGGGCCGGGGAGGAGCCTGCAACCAAGGTACATGCCTGTGACCAGAATCCAGCTCTGGACCCTTTGGTCTTCAGGCCAACGCCCTATCCACTGAGCCAAACCGGCTAGGGCTGTTCAAGACTCTTTATAGAGTAAACAAAATGTCCCATTGATAATGTTCAAACATTTTTGTTAGCTATCCATACTATGTATAGAAATCAAAATATAATAAGTGAAAAACAGTCCATATTTAGTAGGTGGAGGTAGGAAAGCCTTCTCTTTAGATTCATACCTCAATATCAGGGTCAGGTTCAGGCTCAAAGCCACCTGTGGGATTCAGCCTGACAAGTTCGCACAAGCTGCTCAGGGTTACGGAATAAGTTCCAGGCATCCCCCGAGGGGCAGAGGGCAAGAAAATTGACCATAGTGGTGGACCCAGGACACAGTGCATCCTGAGCCTTGCAGGTCGTTCCTTGACCCCTAAAATGCCCCTCAGCGCCAGTAGCTGGTCACACCCTTTGTAGCTGCCACCAGGGATGGTGGAGCTGGAACGTGCTGGGGCCAAGCATCTGACCTGGCCTCAGGAATGAGATGCAGGTAGAGTGCGGGCATATGGCTTGAGCTGCCTCCGGGGCTCCAGATAAGAGCAAATGCAGGTAAGGCAACCTCAGAGGTGGGGTCACCTGAACTCCATGACCCTAAGAGTTTGAGTGGGCAAGTGTGCTATAAGAGGGCCACTCTGCAAAGGACTGGACACGACTGCATTCCAAGCCAGGCTGAAGACCAGACCAGACCACACCGGACCCACTGCAGGTGAGAGGAAAGCACATTTAGGGTGGGGCAGGTGTGTCTGGATGGACAGCCGACCCTTGCTCTTGAGGGCAGAGCAGTAGAGGGCCAAAATCTGGTTGTGAGAAGCAGGGGCTGGAGGGCTGGAGTTTTGGGTCTTTTACCTAAAAGGAACTTGGGACATAGAATTATAAATGGGGAGGGACAGAAAGCCCGATTCCTAGATGCCTCTGCATGGAAGGGTGACCCTGACCAGGACTTCTGGGTCTGAGGGAGGAGGTGGGTGGAGACTGGGGCTACTGGGTCTGAGTGAAGAGAAGGGGCCTGGAGACCAGGAGTCCTGTTTCCTGAACTCTGTCTTTCCAGCCCCGGCAGAAGAGGCTCAGAGAGGACACATGGCAGGTCCCCTTCTCCCAACCCTGCTGCTCCTACTGCTGCCCTTAGCCCTGGGATCTCCTGGACAAGAAGGTGAGGACCAGCCTGGGAGTCCTGACCTTGCCCCTGGGCCCCACAGCCCCCCTCTCCAGGCTCCTCTCTCTCCAAGGAGCCCCAGAATTAGGACCCTCCCCTGCAGCAGCCTCCTCTCATGCAAACTCGACCCCTGGTCAGTGGCCCCTTTCTTCCCGCTCCCTCCTGACTCCTGAGCTTTATACATATACGAAATAAAAGGTTCCATTATTCCAGAACTCTACCTCTACCCCCTCCAGGCTGCTTCCCGCCCTCAGTGTCTCTCTCATCAGATGCTGGGGTTGCCTCCAGACCAGCTGCTGCCCTGTGTTTCTGAGCAGGCTCCCTCGGTCTCTCTCCATTTCTATCTGCAGCTGTCTCTGTCCTGTGCCCCCTGCCTGCCTCTGACCTTCTCCACGCTGCTCTGTCCGTGTGTCTCTCTCCATCACTGTCTGAGAATTCATCTACTGTGGACCCAGCCCTCCCCTGCTGCCTGCTACCAATGCTTTCTCCATGTCTCCATTCAGCCCAGGATACCGGGGAAAGGATTATTAATGGAGATCTATGTCCACAAGGCGCCCAACCCTGGCAGGTGGCCCTGTATCACAACAATACTTTGAACTGTGCAGGCGTGCTGGTCAACCAGCGGTGGGTGCTCACCGTCGCCCACTGCCACAACAGGTACGGGACAGGCGAGCCACCTCGACTCCATGTCTCTCTCTGTGTCCTTGTGTATTTCTCTCTCTCTCTCTCTCTCTCTCTCTCTCTCTCTCTCTCTCTCTCTCTCTTTCTCTGTATGTGTGTGTGTGTCTCTGGGCTTCTCTCCCCCTAACTCTGGGTCTTTGTACCCCTCTCTCAATCACAGTGTCTCCCTCTGAACGTTGCTTTTTTTTTTAAGCGATTATGTTGTGAAAATGGGCAGTGATCTTCTTGTTGGTGGGCGTGCCCGGAAGATCAGGGCTACAGAGTCCTTCGTCCACCCCTGGTATAACGAGTACAACTATGATCATGACCTCATGCTTGTGAAGCTGAGCAGCCGGGCCAAGCTCTTGCCCAATGTGCAGACAATCAACATACCGTCCAGCTGCAAAGCCCCGGGGACAAGCTGTACAGTCTCTGGCTGGGGCGTCACCACCATGGAAGAAGGTGAGGCTGCCTCTGTGACCCCAGTCACCAAGGTCCCAGCTCCCTTCTTCCTCAGGCCACAGATACAGGGGACAGACCCAAGGTTCCAGACCTCCCACCACCTCTATTCTCAGACCAAGGGAAGCCAGACCACCAGGCCCTACACGGTCAGACTCAGAAAGCCAGACCTTTAGACATACCTCCCCCAGTTCCATAATCCTTGGATATCAGGCCTCCATCCCACAGACCCAGGAGTTTAAAACCCCAGTCACCAGCTCATGCAGAGCCAAGTGTCCAGGTCCTCAGCTGCTTCCACCCTCAGATCCAGGAGTCTTGGCCTTCAGACGCCTTCTCCCTCAGACAAAGGAGACCTGGTCCCCAGCCCTCTACACCCAGGAGGTGTCCCTCAATGCCAGCTACTCTTCCTTCCATTGGTGGAGTGGCCACTAGGGATGGTGAGCTAGAACCTGCTGGGGCCAAACCACTGACCTAGCCTCAGGAATGCGGTTGGAGGTAGAGTGCGCCACATGGCTTGAGCTGCCTGCGGGGTTCCAGATAAGACCAAATGCAGGTAAGCTAAACCCAGAGCTGGGTTCACCTGAACTCCAGGACCCTGAGAGTTGGAGTGTGGCCGGTGTGCTATAAGGGGGCCACTCTGCACACTACATTCAAACCCCAGAGTTCAGACACAAGTCCGTTCCTTCCAACGACTCAGGAGTCCAAGAAATAGGGCCCTTTTCATAACCATCGTATTGGGTCACCCGGTTCCTCCGTCTTCCATATCGAGGGTCCCCATTTTTTTACATCATCAAGCACAGGTCCACAGGACCAAACCTCTGACTCCTCCCCACTCCCTAACTTCTACAGCAGCAACAAAATCAACAGAGCTCATGTGCTCGAATGTCAACCTCATCTCCTACCAGGAATGCAAGGTGTTTCATCCTACCTTGTTGAAAAGCTACATGATCTGTGCTGCTCCCCCCGACAGGCTCTCCTCCTGCTGCAAAGTGAGTCCCCTCCTCCCCCACCTGCCCTGGGTCCTGCTTCCTCTCAGTCCAGGCCTGTCTCCACTCCATCCCGTGTCTCAAGGCCTGACCCTGGTGCTGAGCCTTCCCTCATATCTTACCAGGCCCACTTTCCTGGCTCTCTCTCCTAAGTTCTCTGCCGGGGTCAGTGGGGGAGCTCATGGGGGCTGTGTGTCCTTGGGGGTGGGCACAAAGCTAAAGGATGGAAACTGGGGTGGGAAATGGAGCTGGGACTATAGGGGAGGGCAGTGAGGCTTGGGCTACAAACACAAGCTTTAAGGGCACACCAAAAGTCCGTGACCAGGATAGATCATAATGCAATGAAATATTTAAAACATAATTCATGATGAGCAAATCATCAGCATTTTCAGCAAAAAGCAACCAGAATGGACTGGATTTCCCGATTGCTTCGGGCTTCCATGTGGTTGGGAACAGCACTGTAATGACCCAGTCTTTATGTAAATTGGAATACTGCCCTAGCAAATTTGACTCAGTGGATGAAGCATTGGCCTGTGACTGAAGGGTCCTCGGTTGGATTCTAGTCAACGGCACATGCCCAGTTTGCAGACTTCAACCCCCGGAAGGGGGCATACAGGATGCAGCCGATCAATGATTCTCTCTCAATGTCCATTCTATCTCTCTCTCCCTCTCCCTTTCTTTCTGAAATAAGGAAAAACTTAAACACACACAAACACACACACACACACAGACAACTGGAATACGAGGTTCCTCATAGATATGTTTCATATGAAATTTGATATTTAAAATATGCCTTAAAATGTTCGTTGCAATCACTGGCATGTGCCTCAGGCTAATGTCCTGCTCTTATATCTGTGGATCTGGTTCTAATTCTGAAGAAAGGAAAGCCCCTCCTCTTTGTCCCCCCTTCTTCATCTTGAAACCTCCTGTCTGTCTCTCAGAACCATCTCCGCTCACCTCACCTCACACCTCATTTCTTTTTATTTTTACTGATTGCAGAGAGGAAGGGGAAGGGAGAGACATATACAAACATCAATGATGAGAGAATCATTGATTGGCTGCCTCCTGCAAGCCCCTACTGGGAATGGAGCCCACAACCCAGGCATATGCCCTTGACTGGAATGGAACCTGGGACCCTTCAGTCTGCAGGTCGATGCACTATCCACTGACCCAAACCAGCTAGGTCCTCCCACCTAACTTCATTTCCTGGTTTCCTCTTTGTTCTCTTGCTGTTGTGATCTCTCTCTCTCTCTCTCCTTCCCTTCCACCCTCTCTCCCTCTCTTACTATCTGTCCTTCCTCTATCAATTTTTTTTATTTTCTCCAACTCTGCCTCATTCCCTGCGCCTAACATTCTGCTTCTCTGTCTCCTTCATCCTTCCGTTACTCCTTCTTTTCATCCTCCTCTCTTTCTCTTTCATCCTTTGCCTCTTTGTACTCCCACTATCTTTGCTCACATCTGCACTCTGAGCTTTCAGGGGTGGTGAAATGTGTGTGTTAGGAAGAGAGGTGATGGGACAGGGCTGTATGTTCTTTCAAATGGGGGGTTCCCCCATTGTCCCCCACTGAGGGCCTGATTCATAATTCTGCAAAGTGTGCAGGGAAACAGAGTCGCAAACTTGGGAAAGGCCCGCACTTGGTTTAACCCACTTGCTTTTTTTAAACTTCATATATTTGAACCTGGTGGTCCATACTTTTATTTTGCACTAGATCCTCTAAATTAGGGCATTGGTCCTACCCCTGCATTCCAGGACTACCCTGTCCCCCATCCCTGGGTAAGGAAATGCATTGGATTTACCTGGGAGAGGTAATGCTTCCTCTCCCAGGGCCTTGACAAATAAATGGGGCTCTGACTTCCTGGAAGCTCCGCCCCCGTTCCCTGTGATTGGCTGGGGCTCAAGACAATGTCTTCGGAAAACCTGGTTGGTCCTCTCCAGGATAGCATTCATTCCTGCTCTGCCATTGGTCCGCAGAGACAATGAGTCTCTTCCCATTGGCCAGGGTGGAAAGCTGTGTTCTGGCAGGATCAAGGCTTGATAAGCATGGGATCTGTGGGACCTCATTGCACGTTATTTTGAAATCAAAGCTAATCTGCTCTCTCCCCTGCAGGGTGACTCGGGGAACCCGCTGATTTGCAAAGGTTCCCTGCAAGGCCTGGTGTCCACCGGATATTACCCTTGTATACCGCCGTTAGAGCCAGTGATATACACCCGCATATGCATGTACCGCAAATGGATATATGAGACCATGAGAAACAATTCCTAATCTCTCCATACTTCATCCTCCATCCCTATGCCCTGAACAGGAACTTCCGAGAAATAAAGACATCCATGACTTGCAGCCACACGTGACTTTATCATTTTATTTTCAAAGTCATATGAAAACGTCAACAACATTCTAATAAAAACATTAAAATTTGCAAATACCTATGAGCTAAACATAAAGCAGCAAAAACGTCGATGCTGGTGAAGATGCAGGGAGTCCCGCAGTGTTCTCCAGGAGAACTGGAAACTGCTACATTTTTATAACAAGGTGAGGCAAAGTGAATCCAGAGTCTCATTCACTACTTTTGACCTAGTAATTCTGGTAAATCCGAAATGTGGGCAAGGTTCGAATGCATCACAACACTATTTGTCATAGCAAAGCAGTGGAAAAGCTGAAAGTGTCCAAAATTATTCCATGGTTTATGGCAAAAACAGAGGGATGTAGGTCAGGATACTGAAGAAGCTGCTCAGGATAATAATTATGCAGAACTGTTGGTGTCCTATCAGAATGTGTATGCTCTCTGATGGTAAATGGGGGAAAAGAGAAAAAACACGTATGTGTGTGTGATCCTCACAGTGTAAAATGAAACCTTCACAGAATAAAGAGCCTGTACCCAACTTCCTGTGGACGGAGTCAGGGGTGCCTCCTTCCTTCCGTTCCCCTTTCTGTGCCCGTGCACCTCTACAACCTGAAAAATGCAGGTGGGGACCTCTGAGGAGCCAAGTGTGGGGAGAGGAGACCTTCACAGAGGGAGCTGGGAAAGGAAAATGTAACTGATTTTGAAATCTCACCTGACTCCTGCTCCCATGATACAGTGGCATGTTCCTCTACATGTTCCAGCCCTCAGTTTTCCCGAGAGGAGCGGGTGGGAGAGAGAGAGAGATAAGGAGGAGGAGAAGGAGGATGAGGAGGAGGAGGAGGAAGAGGAGGAGGAGGAGTAGGAGAGGGAGGAAAGTAGAACAGAAAAGCCTACTTGTGTCCTAATGCCGATATGATCGGTCAGTTAATATTACCTGGAGTGAGACCTATTCATTGGTTTTCTGCATCTGGAATAAGAATACTTTAATATATTCTATTGATTTTCTACGGAATGGAAAGGAGAGGGAAAGAGCTAGAAACATCGATGAGAAAGAAACATCAACCGGCTGCCTCCTGCACACACCCCAGTGAGGATGAGCCTGCAACAAAGGTACATGCCCTTGACCTGAATCGAACCTGGGACCTTTGATTCCGCAGGTGGACGCTCTATCCACTGAGCCAAACCGGTTAGGGCAAGAACAACTTTAAATGTCAGATGATCATTTCTCAGGACCTGCAGGGACAAACACCCTGGTACCGAGAGGAGATGACCCATCACTCCTGATGGTTATCTTTTACCCAAATGACCTGGTAAACGATTTATGTGAGACGTTACACATCCTGCATCGCATGTGAAAGAAACTCGCATCTCTCCATGGCAGGTTGTATCCAATCCTAGATAGCTCCCCGCTTTCTTTTTAAAAATTTCAACACGAGGACTATCTCCTTGCCAGAAATTCCACCTGCACACTCCTGTAAAGGAGCGGAGAGGAGTGGCCAGGCATCTCCAGCCAGAGTTAGTGCAACTGCCATGATTTGTTATTGTTTAAAATTTTTGAGATTGAATATTGATTTGGGGTGGCATGCTGGATAGAGGGGATGTGGATGGAGCTTCATGAAGACAGGTGTATGGAGAGCAACCACCGTGCTTGGACAGGTTCAAGCCTCAGACTAATGAGGGCACACTCCGCTCATGGCCACGAACAAGTCCCATCTTGGCGGGCAGAGCCCTCCCAGCACAATGATGGCCCACAGCTGTAGTTGTAAGCTTCAACCTAAGGTCCGAACAAGTGGCCCCACGTGCCTGAGTGACAAAGGTTGCAAGTAAACAAGGCTTGATCAGGTGCATGTAATTGAGTAGGATTGAAACCCAGGAAAATGTTGTAAACATCTTGACCTCGCCTTTATTTGCCTCGTGGCATCTGGCTATAAAATAAAGACACGGCTTGTGGTCCATGGCGCTGTCGCTAGCTTTCCATCAGAGAGGACAGAGTCATACCGTCCTGATGCAGCTTTCATTCTCCTGTCTGTCTTTTCTCAATCCTTCACTGCCCCTTCTCAGGTTTGCCCTTGGCCTTGCTCTCGAGACACATAAATGTCCCAAAACCTAGATATTTTCTAAATTGTCACTGATCGAGGGAAAGGATGAGTCCAGGGGCCTGGACCTTTCTGTCTGAGGGAAGAGGGGTCTGGAGGCTTGAGCTCTTGGGTCTGAGGGATGTGTGGGATCGGGGCCAGAACTTCTTGTCTGAGAGAGGAGTGTCTTGGGGACCAGTGTCCTGGGTTGAGTGAGGAGAAGCCTGGGTGCTTTAACTCTTCCGTTTGCATTAGGAAGGGACTGGAGGTTCCACAATTTTGTTCTGAGAGAGAAAAGATGGATGTTCAGAATTCGGGGGTTTTGGAGCGGTTATTGGGTTCCAGGACCCTAGGTCTGAGATATGAGTGACCTTGGGGTTTGAACTTCTGGGTGTGAGAAAGACGTAAAAAACAAGTGGTCTGGGTACTAAACCTCCCAGGTCTGAGGGAGGAGGGGCTGGGGACCTGGACTCCTGGGTGTGACGGAGGACGGGCTGGGGGCCTGGACTCCTGGGTCTGAGGGAGGAGGGGCTGGGAGCCTGCAATCCTGGTCTTTGTGAGCGGAGGGCTCTTGGTTTCCTCTCTGCAGAATATTGGTGTCTTCAGAATTTCTTCAATATATGGGTACTTAGTTGGGGGTTAATGCAGACTCAAAAGAGGGTCAGATGTGAAGAGGAAAGATCATGTTGACCAGAAGGGACTTGTGGGAGAAAATCTAGCGAGTTGGGTGGGAGGGGTGAATCTTTTGGGAGACCATCCATCAGTCAGCAGGGTCTGCAGTGTGGTTGCCCAGGGAGCCCAGGAGACCAGGGATCTGCAGACCTTGCCAGGCTCTGAGGCACAAGGAATTCCCCATTCCTCCTTCTCTTCCCTCTTCCAGAGGCCCCTTCCCCCAATTCTCTGAGAACAGGGCCCACCTAACCGAGTTTCCACCCCCATTGTTCACTCTCTTACTCCAGATGCTGGGTGCTCACTTTTGTCAGGCCCTCGATGTACTGCAGTGTCCTGTGAGCATGCCAACACTGACCTTTCTGAAAACCTGCTCCCTCTCTCCTAGTTTTTCACCTGTGACATGATCAGAACCACTTTCACATCCCTTTGCACGCTTGTGAAGTAGGCATTTCTGTTCCCCTATCTCTCTCTTCTCTCTCTCTCTCATTTTATGGGTGGGGAAAACTGAGGGCTAGGAAATGGACAGAAACACACCACTGCATCAGAGGGGCCAGGAGGCAGAGTTAGGCTTCAAAATCAGTTACATTTTCCTTTCCAACCTCTCTCTGCGAAGGTCCCCTCTCGCCACCCTTAGCTCCTCTGAGGTCCGCACCTGTATTTTTCAGGTTGTAGAACTGCACAGGCACAGAACAGGTAACAAAAGGAAGGAGGCACTCACGACTCCATCCACAGGCAGTCTGGTACTTGTTCCTTGAGATATTATTCCGTCGTACATAGTAAAGTTCACTGGCCCTAGCTTGTTTGGCTCTGTGGATAGAGCTTCTGCCTGTGCACTGCATGGTCCCACATTTGATTCCAGTCAAGAGCACATGCCTGGTTGCAGGCTTGATGCCCAGTAGAGGGACTGCAGGGGGCCGCCAATCAATGATTTGCTCTCATCATTGATGTTTCTATCTCTTTCCCTCTCCCTTCCTCTCTGAAATCAATAACAATATATTTAAAAAATAAAAATTAAAGCTCATTGTATCCAACCCTCCCCCACACCCCAAAAAGCTGTTGTGAAGATTAACTGAGATGTGAACATATAATATAACTTCTAACTTATAAAGGTGCCAGATAAATGTTTCCCCCCTCATTGCTATAGCTCACAGGCTAAAAAGTTAAATTCACTTTCAGCCCTTAATTCAACTCTTACTCATGACGATCTGACAGACTCCAGGTGCTGTACTGTATGAGTCTCTATCTCTATGCAGTCGCATGCTACGTGGGGGAAATAGACAATGAACAAATGCACATAAAACAAAACATGATAGAGAGTTAAGTGCTGTAAGGAAATATCGGTGATGGTAAGAAGAGCTACGCCTGGAGACAGGGAAAGTTTTGTTGGATAATTTGGATTCCACATGGAGACCCAGCTCAGAATTAGATCTGAATTGATGGTTTGGGATCCAATTCTAGACTTGCAATGAAAGCTGAACATGACGTGGAGGTCTTACGAAAAAGACTTCGGCAGTGGGAGCAACAGCACAGAACCTTTAAACCAGAAAGGAAACCTGCAGATGACGTCAGAGGAAGGGGCTCCACAGAGCATTAATTTACCAGCTCAGCAACCTCATTAAAGACACTGCCTACCCCCATGACTTTCTCTCCGTTTGTCCATCCTCAGAGCTATGGCTTTCTCCCCCGGCCACTTCCCTCCCCAGTACCAGGAGAGCTGCCTCACTTCCAGAATTTACAGCCAGAAGGGACACTGTCTAACAGAGTCAAGGAGAACTCTTCTCCTGTCTCACTTGGGAAAGAAGAGAGCAGTTCCCTGAAGTAGCCCAGTTCGCTTCCCCTCACTCCTCATTGGCCAACATTGTATCACATGTGTATTTATAAACCAATCCCTGGGAAGCAGAAAAGGGCCCACCCGTACTTGGTGCACCACAGCTCAGTTGCAGTCACCATGAGCACCGCAGGTTGTCCAAACTAAATCAAGGTTCTGACAAATGGCAGAAGGAGTGCATGTTGGGTAGGCAACAACAATATCCCTGATGGGTCAACGTGTGGGACCGAGGTGGAATTGGATTGAAGATCTGAACTGAGATAACAAGTGGACTCACACTGAGGCATGAAACGTATTTTGGTGTCTGAGTTAGAAGTGAGTGTCAATTCTACTGTTAGAAATCAGCTGTCTAGTGGCCATCTAACAATGGTTCTTTGTTACTCAATGCAAATGCCAAAGTCCTATCTGGATCCTCAATCCCTGTGTCTTCCCAATCCTGTGAGGCCTCTGAAACTATTGCCCGCCCTTCTCCCTCTGATTCATTCACCTCCAATAAAAAAGTCTTCCCTGCTAGATCCTTCTATGTCCCCCTCCTTGTCTCACCTGCCCATCACTCTGCCTACGACTCACAGATCCCAAGTAGCTACATGGATCCATCTACCACCTCCTACAAGATTTTATCCAAATGTCCTCTTCACTTGGGGTCTTTCCAACCACCTTTCCCCATGTTATAACTGCAGGGGATGCTGAGATCAAAGGGAACAAATAATTCCCTAGTCCTCCTCTGGGCTTATTTTTCTCTATAGCACTCACTGCCACATAAAAAACTACAAATGTGAAGTTCTTGTTTCTTTCCTCAGGGTCTCCACCCACGGGAATGAGGGGCTTTGGGATGGAATTTTGCTGCTTTGTGCTGCTGTGCCCTCAGAGGCCA
This sequence comes from Corynorhinus townsendii, assembly GCA_026230045.1. Taxonomy (NCBI): domain Eukaryota; kingdom Metazoa; phylum Chordata; class Mammalia; order Chiroptera; family Vespertilionidae; genus Corynorhinus; species Corynorhinus townsendii. Next base: position 47,596,457 of record JAPDVU010000011.1, on the reverse strand, counting down.
GAACAGATTCTGGCTCAGAGTAAATGCTCCGTAGATACTTCATGAATGAATACAATGAGCAAAGATGAAAATACCAAGAAATTCATCCCACCCTCATGATAATGAGAGCAATTCAAAGATACTTCAATGTAAAAGAGTGACAAAGGTCAGAAAAAGCTATAGTGTGGAACATTATACAATAGAATAAAGGAAGGAAGAAGCATTCTAAGAGAAACAATTGTTCAAGACTTTAAAAATTTTTTTTTTAAATTAAAAAAAAATTTTGTCTTTTGGTTAATTCTCAACCGAGAATATTTTTCCATGGATTTTTAGGGAGAGTGGAAGAGAGAGGGAAAGACAGAGAAGAAACAAGGATGTGAGAGAGACACATCGATTGGTTGCCTCTTGCACGAGCCCCAATCAGGGGCCGGGCCGGGGAGGAGCCTGCAACTAAGGTACATGCCTGTGACCGGAATCCAGCTCTGGACCCTTTGGTCTGCAGGCCAACGCTCTATCCACTGAGCCAAACCGGCTAGGGCTGTTCAAGACTCTTTTTTTTTTTTAATTAAATCTTTATTGTTCAGATTATTACAGGTGTTCCACTTTTTTTCCCCCCATAACTCCCCTCCACCTGATTCCCCACCCCACCCCATGCCCTTACCCCCGCCACTGTCTTCATCCATAGGAGTAAGATTTTTGTCCAATCTCTTCCCGCACCCCTCACACTTGCTTCCCCTGAGAATCATCAGTCCACTCCCTTTCTATGTCCCTGATTCTATTATATTCACCAGTCCATTCTGTTGTCAGATTATTTATTCACTTGATTTTTAGATTCACTTGTTGGTAGGTATGTATTTGATGTCATTTTGTTGTTCATAATTTTTATCTTTACCTTTTTCTTCTTCTTCTTAAAGAATACCCTTCAGCATTTCATGTAATCCTGGTTTGGTGGCTATGAACTCCTTTAGCTTTTTCTTGTCTGTGCTGCTCTTTATCTGACCTTCAACTCTGAATGATAGCTTTGCTGGGTAGAGTAATCTTGGTTGTAGGTTCTTGCTGTTCATCACTTTGAATATTTCTTGCCACTCCCTTCTGGCCTGCATAGTTTCTGCCGAGAAATCAGCTGACAGTCGTATGGGTACTCCCTTGTAGGTAATTAACTATTTTTCTCTTGCTGCTTTTAATATTCTCTCTTTGTCTTTTGCCCTTGGCATTTTAATTATGATGTGTCTTGGTGTGGTCCTCTTTGGATTCCTCTTGTATGGGGTTCTGTGAGCTTCCTGAACTTGTAAGTCTATTTCTTTCACCAGGTAGGGAAAGTTTTCTGTCATTATTTCTTCTAATAGGTTTTCAATATTTTGCTCTCTCCCTTCTTCTGGCACCCCAAAAATTCGGATGTTGTTTCGCTTAAAGTTGTCCCAGAGGCTCCTTACATTATCTTCATATTTTTGGATTCTTTTTTCTTTTTGTTTTTCTGGTTGGATGTTTTTTGTTTCCACATATTTCAGATCTTTGGTTTGATTCTTGGGGTATGTTGATCTACAGGTGAGTTTCTGTATGTTCTTTATTTCAGACAGTGCATGCTTCATTTCTGACTGATCCTTTTCCATTTTTTTGGCATTCTCATTAAGGTCCTTGAAGGTCTCACTAAGCTCCTCAGAAGTGTCATCAAGTTTCTCGGCAGTTTTTAGAAGATTCTTGAGTAACCTTATAAATGTGATTCTGAACTCTATGTCATCCAGTAGTTTGCTTTCCTCCATTTCTTTCATTCGTGACATGTTTCTTTGTTTCTGCATTTTGGCTGCTTCCCCGTGTTGATGGAGTGGCTTTGTGTGGTAGGTGACCTATAGGGGGCTGTAGCTCAGCCTCCCCAATCACCTGATGTGGATGCTCTTGGTACACCCCTTTGTGGGCTGAGTGCAAAGTCTTGGTGTAGTTAAGCCTGAATTGCTGTTGGTACGCTGGGAGGAATTGACCTCCAGGCCAATTAGCTGTGAGCACTCCCTGTGTCTATAATGGAAGAACTGCTGCGCTGAAGACACGCTTATGGGGCAGGACTTGTTTCAGTGGGGCTTTGGTGCTCACTGAGTCTGCCTCTTGAATGTGTTACTTATGGATGTGAGGAGTTGAAATCTGGTGTCTCACACTGACCACTAGGTACACTGGCTTCTGGGTCTCCAATGGGGTGCAGGTCAGCTACTGTCTGAGGCCACTCAGCAGGAGCTACAGTGAGAGCTGCAGTTTTCTCCTCTTTGCTTGGGGTTTGGAGGTTTTGGAGCTGTCTGACCCGGGCTGCAAGTTTTCTAGGTTAAGCTGCGATAGGGCAGGCTTTCTTATGCTAATTGAGCTGCTTGGAGCTTGGGTGGGTTTGTAGGTTGTGTGGGGCGGGGTCTCAGGGCGTCACTAGGTTAGGGCGTGGCAAACAGCAATGGCTGCTAGTTAGCCGGCTCAGTGTCCCCGACCGCGTCCTGGAGTCCTGTGCCCCAGTGCCATAAACAATTATTCCTGCGCGCAGCTCTGCAACCAAGCCACTCTCACTGGCAGACAGTCCAGCTTCTCCCCGTAGGAGTTTGGGTCCCCCGCGTCTCCCCAGAGACTGGATTTCAGAGTAATCGGGGACTTGTCTCCGTTCAGGTTGAAAAAAGCAACTCACCCAGTCGCCCGCCGCCAGCCCGGATCACGCGCCTCCGTACCTCAGCTTTTCAGCGCTCGTGCACGTCTCAATGCTCTTTTCTCTTTCCTTCTAGTTGTAGAACTTCCACTCAGCCAGCTTTCCCGTGGTTCTGGGTGATAGACGTTTTGTCTTTTAGTTGCAGTTTAAATTGTTGTGGGAGGCAGCAGTTTAGGTGTTTACCTATGCCGCCATCTTGGATTCCTCTCAAGACTCTTTATAGAGTAAAAAAAATGTCCCATTGATAATGTTCAGACATTTTTGTTAGCTATCCATACTATGTATAGAAATCAAAATATAATAAGTGAAAAACAGTCCATATTTAGTAGGTGGAGGTAGGAAAGCCTTCTCTTTAGATTCATACCTCAATATCAGGGTCAGGTTCAGGCTCAAAGCCACCTGTGGGATTCAGCCTGACAAGTTCGCACAAGCTGCTCAGGGTTACGGAATAAGTTCCAGGCATCTCCCGAGAGGGGCAGAGGGCAAGAAAATTGGCCATAGTGGTGGACCCAGGACACAGTGCATCCTGAGCCATGCAGATAGTTCCTTGACAACTAGTCATGCCCCTCAGCGCCAGTAGCTGGTCACACCCTTTGTAGCTGCCACCAAGGATGGTGGAGCTGGAACGTGCTGGGGCCAAGCATCTGACCTGGCCTCAGGAATGAGATGCAGGTAGAGTGCGGGCATATGGCTTGAGCTGCCTCCGGGGCTCCAGATAAGAGCAAATGCAGGTAAGGCAACCTCAGAGGTGGGGTCACCTGAACTCCGGGGCCCTAAGAGTTGGAGTGGGCAGGTGTGCTATAAGAGGGCCACTCTGCAAAGGGCTGACACAGCTGCATTCCAAGCCAGGCTGAAGACGAGACCAGACCAGACTGGACCCACTGCAGGTGAGAGGAAATCACATTTAGGGTGGGGCAGGTGTGTCTGGATGGGCAGCCGACCCTTGCTCTTGAGGGCTGAGCAGTAGAGGGCCAAAATCTGGTTGTGAGAAGCAGGAGCTGGAGGGCTGGAGTTTTGGGTCATATACCTAAAAGGAACTTGGGACATAGAATTATAAATGGGGAGGGACAGAAAGCCCGATTCCTAGATGCCTCTGCATGGAAGGGTGACCCTGACCAGGACTTCTGGGTCTGAGGGAGGGGGTGGGTGGAGACTGGGGCTACTGGGTCTGAGTGAAGAGAAGGGGCCTGGAGACCAGGAGTCCTGTTTCCTGAACTCTGTCTTTCCAGCCCCGGCAGAAGAGGCTCAGAGAGGACACATGGCAGGTGCCCTTCTCCCAACCCTGCTGCTCCTACTGCTGCCCTTAGCCCTGGGATCTGCTGGACAAGAAGGTGAGGACCAGCCTGGGAGTCCTGACCTTGCCCCTGGGCCTCACAGCCCCCCTCTCCAGGGCCCTCTTTCCCAAGCAGCCCCTGAGTTAGGACCCTCCCCTGCAGCAGCCTCCTCCCATGCAGACTGGACCCCTGGGTTGTGACCCCTTTCTTCCCGCTCCCTCCTGACTCCTGGGCTCTCTACATATACGAAATAAAAGGTTCCATTATTCCAGAACTCTACCTCCACCCCCTCCAGGCTGCTTCCCGCCCTCTGCGTCTCTCTCATCAGATGCTGGGGTTGCCTCCAGACCAGCTGCTGCCCTGTGTTTCTGAGCAGGCTCCCTCGGCCTCTCTCCATTTCTATCTGCAGCTGTCTCTGTCCTGTGCCCCCTGCCTGCCTCTGACCTTCTCCACGCTGCTCTGTCCGTGTGTCTCTCTCCATCACTGTCTGAGAATTCATCTACTGTGGACCCAGCCCTCCCCTGCTGCCTGCTACCCATGCTTTCTCCATGTCTCCATCCAGTCCAGGATACCGGGGAAAGGATTATTAATGGAGATCTATGTCCAAGAGGCGCCCAACCCTGGCAGGTGGCCCTGTATCACAACAATACGTTGAACTGTGCAGGCGTGCTGGTCAACCAGCAGTGGGTGCTCACTGTCGCCCACTGCCGCACCAGGTACGGGACAGGCGAGCCACCTCGATTCCATGTCTCTCTCTGGGTCCTTGTGTATCTCTCTCTCTCTCTCTCTCTCTCTCTCTCTCTCTCTCTCTCTCTCTCTCTCTCTCTATCTCTCTCTCTCTCTCTGTGTGTGTGTGTGTGTGTGTGTGTGTGTGTGTCTGGGCTTCTGTCCCCCTAACTCTGGTTTTTGTACCCGTCTCTCAATCACCGTGTCTCCCTGTGAACACTGCTTTTTTTTTTAAGCGATTATATTGTGCAAATGGGCAGTGATCTTGCGGTTGATGGGCGTGCCCGGAAGATCAGGGCTACAGAGTCCTTCGTCCACCCCTGGTATAACAAGTACAACTATGATCATGACCTCATGCTTGTGAAGCTGAGCAGCCGGGCCAAGCTCTCGCCCAATGTGCAGACAATCAACATACCGTCCAGCTGCAAAGCCCCGGGGACAAGCTGTACTGTCTCTGGCTGGGGCGTCACCAACATGGAAGAAGGTGAGGCTGCCTCTGTGACCCCAGTCACCAAGGTCCCAGCTCCCTTCTTCCTCAGGCCGCAGATTCAGGGGACAGACCCAAGGTTCCAGACACCCCAACACCTCCGTTCTCAGACCCAGGGAAGCCAGACCACCAGGCCCTGCACGGTCAGACTCAGAAAGCCAGACCTTTAGACATACCTCCCACAGTTCCATAATCCTTGGATCCCAGGCCTCCATCCCACAGACCCAGGAGTTTAGAACCCCAGTCACCAGCTCACGCAGAGCCACGTATCCAGGCCCTCAGCCGCTTGCACCCTCAGACCCAGGAGTCTTGGCCTTCAGACGCCTTCTCCCTCAGACAAAGGACACCTAGTCCCCAGCCCCCTCTACCCACGAGGTGTCCCTCAATGCCAGCTACTCTTCCTTCCATTGGTGCAGCGGCCACTAGGGATGGTGAGCTAGAACCTGCTGGGGCCAAACCGCTTACCTGGTCTCAGGAATGAGGGTGGAGGTAGAGTGCGCCACATGGCTTGAGCTGCCTGCGGGGTTCCAGATAAGACCAAATGCAGGTAAGCTAACCCCAGAGCTGTGTTCGTCTGAACTCCAGGACCCTGAGAGTTGGAGTGGGGCAGGTGTTCTATAAGGGGGCCACTCTGCACACTACATTCAAACCCAAGAGTTCAGACACAAGTCCCTTCCTTCCAACGACGCAGGAGTCCAAGAAATAGGGCCCTTTTCATAACCATCGTTATTGGGTCACCCGGTTCCTCCGTCTTCCATGTCGAGGGTCCCCATTTTTTTACATCAGCACCCACAGGTCCACGGGACAAAACCTCTGACTCCTCCCCACTGCCTAACTTTTCCCGCAGGAACAAAAGCAACAGAGCTCATGTGCTCGAATGTCAACCTCATCTCCTACCAGGAATGCAAGGTGTTGTATCCTACCTTGTTGAAAAACTACAAGATCTGTGCTGCTCCCCCCGACAGGCTCTCCTACTGCTGCAGAGTGAGTCCTCTCCTCCCTTACCTGCCCTGGGTCCTGCTTCCTCTCAGCCCAGGCCTTTCTCTCCTCCATCCCGTGTCTCAGGGCCTGACCCTGGTGCTGAGCCTTCCCTCATACCTTACCAGGCCCACTTTCCTGACTCTCTCCTAAGTTCTCTGCCCAGGTCAGGTGGAGGAGCCCATGGGGGCTTCCTTGACTTGGGGGTGGGCACAAAGCTGAAGGATAGAAACTGGGGGTGGGAAATGGGCTGGGACTATGGGGGAGGGCAGTGAGGCTTGGGCTACAAACACAAGCTTTAAGGGCACACCAAAAGCTCCGTGACCAGGATAGATCATAATCCAATGAAATATTTAAAACATAATCCATGATGAGCTAATAATCAGCATTTTCAGCAAAAAGCAACCAGAATGGACTGGATTTCCCGTTTGCTTCGGGCTTCTATGTGGTTGGGAATAGCACTGTAATGACCCAGTCTTTATCTAGAAGTGGAATACCGCCCTGGCAGGTTTGGCTCAGTGGATCAAGCATTGGCCTGTGACTGAAGGGTCCTAGGTTGGATTCCAGTCAAACTGCACATGCCCAGTTTGCAGACTCCATCCCCAAGAAGGGGGCTTGCAGGAGGCAGCCGATCAATGATTCTCTCTCATTGAAGATTCTATCTCTCTCTCCCTCTCCCTTCCTTTCTGAAATAAGGAAAAAAACACACACAGACACACACACACACACACACACACACACACACACACACACACACACACAACTGGAATACGAGGTTCCTCACAGATATTTTTCATATTAAATTTGATTTTTAAAATTTGCCTTAAAATGTTCATTTCAATCAATGGCATGTGCCTCAGGCTAATGTCCTGCTCTTATATCTGTGGATCTGGTTCTAATTCTGAAGAAAGGATGAGCCCCTCCTCTTTGTCCCCCCTTCTTCATCTTGAAACCTCCTGTCTGTCTCTCAGAACCATCTCCGCTCACCTCACCTCACACCTCATTTCTTTTTATTTTTACTGATTGCAGAGAGGAAGGGGAAGGGAGAGACATATACAAACATCAATGATGAGAGAATCATTGATTGGCTGCCTCCTGCAAGCCCCTTCTGGGAATGGAGCCCACAACCCAGGCATGTGCCCTTGACTGGAATGGAACCTGGGACCCTTCAGTCTGCAGGTCGATGCACTATCCACTGACCCAACCGGCTAGGTCCTCCCACCTCATTTCATTTCCTGGTTTCCTCTGTGTTCCCTTGGTGTTGTGATCTCTCTCTCTCTCTCCCTCTCTCCCACCTTCTCTCCCTCCCTTCCTATCTGTCCTGCCTCTATCCTTTTTTTTTTTATTTTCTCCATGTCTGCCTCATTCCCTACCCCTAACATTCTGCTTCTCTGTCTCCTTCACCCTTCCCTTTCTCCTTCTCTCCATCCTCCTCTCTTTCTCTCTCATCCTTTGCCTCTTTGTACTCACACTATCTTTGCTCACATCTGCACTCTGAGCTTTCAGGGGTGGTGAAATGGTGTGTGTTAGGAAGAGAGGTGATGGGACAGGGCTGCATGCTCTTTCAAATGGGGGGTTCCCCCTTTTCCCCTCCTGAGGGCCTGATTCATAATTCTGCAAAGTGTGCAGGGACACAGAGTCACAAACTCGGAACAGCCCAGCATTTGGTTTAACGCACTCGCTTTTCTTAAACTTCATATATTTGAACCTGGTGGTCCATACTTTTATTTTGCACTAGAACCTGTAAATTAGGGCATTGGACCCACTCCTGCTTTCCAGGACTATCCTGTCCCCCATCCCTGGGTAAGGAAATACATGGGATTTACCTGGGAGAGGTAATGCTTCCTCTCCCAGGGCCTTGACAAATAAATGGGGTTCTGACTTCCTGGAAGCTCCGCCCCCCCTTCCCTGTGATTGGCTGGGGCTCAAGACAATGTCTTCCGAAAATCTGGTTGGTCCTCTCCAGGATAGCATTCATTCCTGCTCTGCCATTGGTCCGCAGAGACAATGAGTCTCTTCCCATTGGCCAGGGTGGAAGGCTGTGTTCTGGCAGGATCAAGGCTTGCTAAGCATGGGATCTGTGGGTCCTCATTGCTGGTTATTTTGAAATCAAAGCTAATCTGCGCTCTCTCCTGCAGGGTGACTCGGGGAACCCGCTGATTTGCCAAGGTTCCCTGCAAGGCCTGATGTCCACCGGATATTACCCTTGTATACCGCCCTTTCAACCAGTGATATACACCCGCATATGCATGTACCGCAAATGGATATATGAGACCATGAGAACCAATTCCTAATCTCTCCATATTCCATCCTCCATCCCTATGCCCTGAACAGGAACTTCCCAGAAATAAAGACATCCAAACTTGCAGCCACACTTGACTTTATCATTTTATTTTCAAAGTCATATGAAAACGTCAACAACATTCTAATAAAAAAATTAAAATTTGCAAACACCTATACGCTAAACATGAAGCACCAAAGACGTCTGTGCTGCTGAAGATGCAGGGAGGCCCGCAGTGTTCTCCAGGAGAACTGGAAACTGCTACATTTTTATGACAAGGTGAGGCAAGGTGAATCCAGAGTCTCATTCACCACTTTTGAACTAGTAATTCTGGTAAATCCGAAATGTGGGCAAGGTTTGAATGCATCAGAACACTATTTGTCAGAGCAAAGCAGTGGAAACGCTGAAGGTGTCCCAAATTATTCCATGGTTTATGTCAACAACACAGGGATGTAGTCAGGAGACTAATGAAGCTGCTCAGGATGATAATTATGCAGAACTGTTGGTGTCCTATCAGAATGTGTACGCTCTCTGATGGTAAATGGGGAAAAGAGAAAAAGCACGTGTACGTGTGTGATCCTCACAGTGTAAAATGAAACCTTCACAGAATAAAGAGCCTGTACCCAACTGCCTGTGGACGGAGTCAGGGGTGCCTCCTTCCTTCCGTTCCCCTTTCTGTGCCCGTGCACCTCTACAACCTGAAAAATGCAGGTGGGGACCTCTGAGGAGCCAAGGGTGGGGAGAGGAGACCTTCACAGAGGGAGCTGGGAAAGGAAAATGTAACTGATTTTGAAATCTCACCCTGACTCCTGCTCCCATGATACAGTGGCATGTTCCTCTACATGTTCCAGCCCTCAGTTTTCCCGAGAGGAGCGGGCGGGAGAGAGTGAGAGAGATAAGGAGGAGGAGAAAGAGGAGGAGGAGGAGGAGGAGGAGGAGGAGGAGGAGGGGGAAAGTAGATCAGAAAAGCCTACTTGTGTCCTAATGCCGATATGATCGGTCAGTTAATATTACCTGGAGTGAGACCTATTCATTGGTTTTGTGCATCTGGAATAAGAACAACTTTAATATATTCTATTGATTTTCTACGGAATGGAAAGGAGAGAGAAAGAGCTAGAAAGATCGATGAGAAAGAAACATCAACCAGCCGCCTCCTGCACACACCCCAGTGGGGATGAGCCTGCAACCAAGGTACATGCCCTTGACCTGAATCGAACCTGGGACCTTTGATTCCGCAGGTGGACGCTCTATCCACTGAGCCAAATCGGTTAGGGCAAGAACAACTTTAAATGTCAGATGATCATCTCTCCGGACCTGCAAGACAAATACCCTGGTACCGAGAGGAGATGACCCATCACTCTTGATGGTTATCTTTTACCCAAATGACCTGGTAAATGATTTATGTGAGACGTTACACATCCTGCATCGCCTGTGAAAGAAACTCGCATCTCTCCATGGCAGGTTGTATCCAATCCTAGATAGCTCCCCGCTTTCTTTTTAAAAATTCCAACATGAGGACTATCTCCTTGCCAGGAATTCCACCGGCACACTCCTATAAAGGAGTGGAGAGGCGTGGCCAGGCATCTCCAGCCAGAGTTAGTGCAACTGCCATGTTTTGTTATTGTTTAAAATTTTTGAGATTGAATATTGATTTGGGGTGGCATGCTGGAGAGAGGGGATGTGGATGAAGCTTCATGAAGACAGGTGTATGGAGAGCGACCACCGTGCTTGGACAGGTTCAAGCCTCGGACTAATGAGGGCACACTCCGCTCATGGCCACAAACATGTCCCATCTTGGCGGGCAGAGCCCTCCCAGCACAATGATGGCCAACAGCTGTAGTTGTAAGCTTGAACCTAAGGTCCGAAGAAGTGGCCCCATGTGCCTGAGTGACAAAGGTTGCAAGTAAACAAGGCTTGGTCAGGTGCATGTAATTGAGTAGGATTGAAACCCAGGAAAATGTTGTAAACATCTTGACCTCGCCCTTACTTTGCCTCGTGGCATCTGGCTATAAAATAAAGACACGGCTTGTGGTCCATGGCGCTGTCGCTAGCTCTCCATCAGAGAGGACAGAGTCCTACCATCGTGATGCAGCTTTCATTCTCCTGTCTGTCTTTTCTCAATCCTTCACTGCCCCTTCTCAGGTTCGCCCTTGGCCTTGCTCTCGAGACACATAAATGTCCCAAAACCTACATATTTTCTAAAGTGTCACTGATCGAGGGAAAGGATGAGTCCAGGGGCCTGGACTTTTGTGTGTGAGGGAAGAGGGGTCTGGAGGCTTGAGCTCTTGGGTCTGAGGGATGTGTGGGATCAGGGCCAGAATTTCTTGTCTGAGAGAGGAGTGTCTTGGGGACCAGTGTCCTGGGTTGAGTGAGGAGAAGCCTGGGTGCTTTAACTCTTGGGTTTGCATTAGGAAGGGACTGGAGGGTCCACAATTTTGTGTCTGAGAAAGAAAGGATGGATGTTCAGAATTCGGGGGTTTTGGAGGGGTTATTGGGTTCCAGGACCCTAGGTCTGAGATATGAGTGACCTTGGGGTTTGAACTTCTGGGTGTGAGAAAGACGAAAAAAACAAGTGGTCTGGATACCAAACCTCCCAGGTCTGAGGGAGGAGGGGCTGGGGACTTGGACTCCTGGGTGTGAGGGAGGACAGGCTGGGGGCCTGGACTCCTGGGTCTGAGGGAGGAGGGGCTGGGAGCCTGGACTCCTGGTCTTTGTGAGAGGAGGCCTCTTGGTTTCCTCTCTGCAGAATATTGGTGTCTTCAGAATTTCTTCAATATATGGGTACTTAGTTGGGGGTTAATGCAGACTCAAAAGAGGGTCAGATGTGAAGAGGAAAGATCATGTTGACCAGAAGGGACTTGTGGGGGAAAATCTAGAGAGTTGGGTGGCAGGGGTGAATCTTTTGGGAGACCATCCGTCAGTCAGCAGGGTCTGCAGTGTGGTTGCCCAGGGAGCCCAGGAAACCAGGGATCTGCAGACCTTGCCAGGCTCTGAGGCACAGGGAACTCCCCATTCCTCCTTCTCTTCCCTCTTCCAGAGGCCCCTTCCCCCAATTCTCTGAGAACAGGGCCCACCTAACCGAGTTTCCACCCCCATTGTTCACTCTCTTACTCCAGATGCTGGGTGCTCACTTTTGTCAGGGCCTCGATGTACTGCAGTGTCCTGTGTGCATGCCAACACTGACCTTTCTGAAAACCTGCTCCCTCTCTCCTAGTTTGTCACCTGTGACATGCTCAGAACCACTTTCACATCCCTTTGCACGCTTGTGAAGTAGGCATTTCTGTTCCCCTATCTCTCTCTTCTCTCTCTCTCTCATTTTATGGGTGGGGAAAACTGAGGGCTAGGAAATGGACAGAAACACACCACTGCATCAGAGGGGACAGGAGGCAGAGTTAGGGTTCAAAATCAGTTACATTTTCCTTTCCCACCTCCCTCTGTGAAGGTCCCCTCTCGCCACCCTTGGCTCCTCTGAGGTCCCCACCTGTATTTTTCAGGTTGTAGAACTGCACAGGCACAGAACAGGTAACAAAAGGAAGGAGGCACTCACGACTCCATCCACAGGCAGTCTGGTACTTGTTCCTTGAGATATTATTCCGTCGTACATAGTAAAGTTCACTGGCCCTAGCTTGTTTGACTCTGTGGATAGAGCTTCTGCCTGTGCACTGCATGGTCCCACATTTGATTCCAGTCAAGAGCACATGCCTGGGTTGCCAGCTTGATGCCCAGTAGAGGGCCTGCAGGGGGCCGCCAATCAATGATTTGCTCTCATCATTGATGTTTCTAACTCTTTCCCTCTCCCTTCCTCTCTGAAATCAATAAAAATATATTTAAAAAATAAAAATTATAGCTCATTGTATGCAGCCCTCCCCCACAGCCCAAAAAGCTGTTGTGAAGATTAACTGAGATGTGAACATATAATATAACTTCTAACTTATAAAGGTGCCAGATAAATGTTTCCCCCCTCATTGCTATAGCTCACAGGCTAAAAAGTTAAATTCACTTTCAGCCCTTAATTCAACTCTTACTCATGACGATCTGACAGACTCCAGGTGCTGTACTGTATGAGTCTCTATCTCTATGCAGTCGCATGCTACGTGGGGGAAATAGACAATGAACAAATGCACATAAAACAAAACATGATAGAGAGTTAAGTGCTGTAAGGAAATATCGGTGATGGTAAGAAGAGCTACGCCTGGAGACAGGGAAAGTTTTGTTGGATAATTTGGATTCCACATGGAGATTCAGCTCGGAATTAGATCTGAATTGATGGTTTGGGATCCAATTCTAGACTTGCAATGAAAGCTGAACATGACGTGGAGGTCTTACGAAAAAGACTTCGGCAGTGGGAGCAACAGCACAGAACCTTTAAACCAGAAAGGAAACCTGCAGATGACGTCAGAGGAAGGGGCTCCACAGAGCATTAATTTACCAGCTCAGCAACCTCATTAAAGACACTGCCTACCCCCATGACTTTCTCTCCGTTTGTCCATCCTCAGAGCTATGGCTTTCTCCCCCGGCCACTTCCCTCCCCAGTTCCAGGAGAGCTGCCTCACTTCCAGAATTTACAGCCAGAAGGGACACTGTCTAACAGAGTCAAGGAGAACTCTTCTCCTGTCTCACTTTGGAAAGAAGAGAGCAGTTCCCTGAAGTAGCCCAGTTGGGTTCCGCTCACTCCTCATTGGCCAACATTGTATCACATGTGTATTTATAAACCAATCCCTGGGAAGCAGAAAAGGGCCCACCCGTACTTGGTGCAGGACAGCTCAGTTGCAGTCACAATGAGCACAGCAGGTTGTCCAAACTAAATCAAGGTTCTGACAAAGGGCAGAAGGAGTCCATGCTGGGTAGGCAACAACAATGTCCCTGATGGGTCAACTTGTGGGACCGAGGTGGAACTGGATTGAAGATCTGAACTGAGATAACAAGTGGACTCACACTGAGGCATGAAACGTATTTTGGTGTCTGAGAAGTGAGTGTCAATTCTACTGTTAGAAATCAGCTGTCTAGTAGTCATCCAACAATGGTTCCTTTGTTACTCAATGCAAATGCCAAAGTCCTTTCTGGATCCTCAATCCCTGTGTCTTCCCAATCCTGTGAGGCCTCTGAAACTATTGCCCACCCTTCTCCCTCTGATTCATTCACCTCCAATAAAAAAGTCTTCCCTGCTAGATCCTTATAGGTCCCCCTCCTTGTCTCACCTGCCCATCACTCTGCCTACGACCCACAGATCCCAAGTAGCTACATGGATCCATCTACCACCTCCTACAAGATTTTATCCAAATGTCCTCTTCACTTGGGGTCTTTCCAACCACCTTTCCCCATGTTATAACTGCAGGGGATGCTGAGATCAAAGGGAACAAATAATTCCCTAGTCCTCCTCTGGGTTTATTTTTCTCTATAGCACTCACTGCCACATAAAAAACTACAAATGTGAAGTTCTTGTTTCATTCCTCAAGGTCTCCACCCACGGGAATGAGGGGCTTTGAGATAGAATTTTGCTGCTTTGTGGTGCTGTGCCCTCAGAGGCCAGAACAGATTCTGGCTCAGAGTAAATGCTCCCTAGATACTTCATGAATGAATACAATAATGAGCAAAGATGAAAATACCAAGAAATTCATCCCACCCTCGTGATAATGAGAGCAATTCAAAGATACTTCAATGTAAAAGAGTGACAAAGGTCAGCAAAAGCTATAGTGTGGAACATTATACAATAGAATAAAGGAAGAAAGAAGCATTCTAAGAGAAACAATTGTTCAAGACTTTAAAAATTTATTTTTTTAATTAAAAAAAAATTTGTCGTTTGGTTAATTCTCAACCGAGAATATCTTTCCATGGATTTTTAGGGAGAGTGGAAGAGAGAGGGAAAGACAGAGAAGAAACAAGGATGTGAGAGAGACACATCGATTGGTTGCCTCTTGCACGAGCCCCAATCAGGGGCCGGGGCGGGGAGGAGCCTGCAACTAAGGTACATGCCTGTGACCGGAATCCAGCTCTGGACCCTTTGGTCTGCAGGCCAACGCTCTATCCACTGAGCCAAACCGGCTAGGGCTGTTCAAGACCCTTTATAGAGTAAAAAAAATGTCCCATTGATAATGTTCAGACATTTTTGTTAACTATATATACTATGTATAGAATTCAAAGTATAATAAGTGAAAAACAGTCCATATTTAGTAGGTGGAGGTAGGAAAGCCTTCTCTTTAGATTCATACCTCAATATCAAGGTCAGGTTCAGGCTGAAAGCCACCTGTGGGATTCAGCCTGACAAGTTCGCACAAGCTGCTCAGGGTTATGGATAAGTTCCAGGAATCCCCCGAGGGGCAGAGGGCTAGAAAATTGACCATAGTGGTGGACCCAGGACACAGTGCATCCTGAGCCTTGCAGGTCGTTCCTTGACAACTAGTCATGCCCCTCAGCGCCAGTAGCTGGTCACACCCTTTGTAGCTGCCACCAGGGATGGTGGAGCTGGAACGTGCTGGGGCCAAGCATCTGACCTGGCCTCAGGAATGAGATGCAGGTAGAGTGCGGGCATATGGCTTGAGCTGCCTCCGGGGCTCCAGATAAGAGCAAATGCAGGTAAGGCAACCTCAGAGGTGGGGTCACCTGAACTCCATGACCCTAAGAGTTTGAGTGGGCAAGTGTGCTATAAGAGGGCCACTCTGCAAAGGACTGGACACGACTGCATTCCAAGCCAGGCTGAAGACCAGACCAGACCACACCGGACCCACTGCAGGTGAGAGGAAAGCACATTTAGGGTGGGGCAGGTGTGTCTGGATGGACAGCCGACCCTTGCTCTTGAGGGCAGAGCAGTAGAGGGCCAAAATCTGGTTGTGAGAAGCAGGGGCTGGAAGGCTGGAGTTTTGGGTCTTTTACCTAAAAGGAACTAGGGACATAGAATTATAAATGGGGAGGGACAGAAAGCCCGATTCCTAGATGCCTCTGCATGGAAGGGTGACCCTGACCAGGACTTCTGGGTCTGAGGGATGAGGTGGGTGGAGACTGGGGCTACTGGGTCTGAGTGAAGAGAAGGGGCCTGGAGACCAGGAGTCCTGTTTCCTGAACTCTGTCTTTCCAGCCCCGGCAGAAGAGGCTCAGAGAAGACACATGGCAGGTCCCCTTCTCCCAACCCTGCTGCTCCTACTGCTGCCCTTAGCCCTGGGATCTGCTGGACAAGAAGGTGAGGACCAGCCTGGGAGTCCTGACCTTGCCCCTGGGCCCCACAGCCCCCCTCTCCAGGCTCCTCTCTCTCCAAGGAGCTCCAGAGTTAGGACCCTCCCCTGCAGCAGCCTCCTCTCATGCAAACTCGACCCCTGGTCAGTGGCCCCTTTCTTCCCGCTCCCTCCTGACTCCTGAGCTTTATACATATACGAAATAAAAGGTTCCATTATTCCAGAACTCTACCTCTACCCCCTCCAGGCTGCTTCCCGCCCTCAGTGTCTCTCTCATCAGATGCTGGGGTTGCCTCCAGACCAGCTGCTGCCCTGTGTTTCTGAGCAGGCTCCCTCGGTCTCTCTCCATTTCTATCTGCAGCTGTCTCTGTCCTGTGCCCCCTGCCTGCCTCTGACCTTCTCCACGCTGCTCTGTCCGTGTGTCTCTCTCCATCACTGTCTGAGAATTCATCTACTGTGGACCCAGCCCTCCCCTGCTGCCTGCTACCAATGCTTTCTCCATGTCTCCATTCAGCCCAGGATACCGGGGAAAGGATTATTAATGGAGATCTATGTCCACAAGGCGCCCAACCCTGGCAGGTGGCCCTGTATCACAACAATACTTTGAACTGTGCAGGCGTGCTGGTCAACCAGCGGTGGGTGCTCACCGTCGCCCACTGCCACAACAGGTACGGGACAGGCGTGCCACCTCGACTCCATGTCTCTCTCTGGGTCCTTGTGTATTTCTCTCTCTCTCTCTCTCTCTCTCTCTCTCTCTCTCTCTCTCTCTCTCTCTCTCTCTCTCTCTTTCTCTGTATGTGTGTGTGTGTCTCTGGGCTTCTCTCCCCCTAACTCTGGGTCTTTGTACCCCTCTCTCAATCACAGTGTCTCCCTCTGAACGTTGCTTTTTTTTTTAAGCGATTATGTTGTGAAAATGGGCAGTGATCTTCTTGTTGGTGGGCGTGCCCGGAAGATCAGGGCTACAGAGTCCTTCGTCCACCCCTGGTATAACGAGTACAACTATGATCATGACCTCATGCTTGTGAAGCTGAGCAGCCGGGCCAAGCTCTCGCCCAATGTGCAGACAATCAACATACCGTCCAGCTGCAAAGCCCCGGGGACAAGCTGTACAGTCTCTGGCTGGGGCGTCACCACCATGGAAGAAGGTGAGGCTGCCTCTGTGACCCCAGTCACCAAGGTCCCAGCTCCCTTCTTCCTCAGGCCACAGATACAGGGGACAGACCCAAGGTTCCAGACCTCCCACCACCTCTATTCTCAGACCAAGGGAAGCCAGACCACCAGGCCCTACACGGTCAGACTCAGAAAGCCAGACCTTTAGACATACCTCCCCCAGTTCCATAATCCTTGGATATCAGGCCTCCATCCCACAGACCCAGGAGTTTAAAACCCCAGTCACCAGCTCATGCAGAGCCAAGTGTCCAGGTCCTCAGCTGCTTCCACCCTCAGATCCAGGAGTCTTGGCCTTCAGACGCCTTCTCCCTCAGACAAAGGAGACCTGGTCCCCAGCCCTCTACACCCAGGAGGTGTCCCTCAATGCCAGCTACTCTTCCTTCCATTGGTGGAGTGGCCACTAGGGATGGTGAGCTAGAACCTGCTGGGGCCAAACCACTGACCTAGCCTCAGGAATGCGGTTGGAGGTAGAGTGCGCCACATGGCTTGAGCTGCATGCGTGGTTCCAGATAAGACCAAATGCAGGTAAGCTAAACCCAGAGCTGGGTTCACCTGAACTCCAGGACCCTGAGAGTTGGAGTGTGGCAGGTGTGCTATAAGGGGGCCACTCTGCACACTACATTCAAACCCAAGAGTTCAGACACAAGTCCCATCCTTCCAACGACTCAGGAGTCCAAGAAATAGGGCCCTTTTCATAACCATCGTATTGGGTCACCCGGTTCCTCCGTCTTCCATATCGAGGGTCCCCATTTTTTTACATCATCAGCCACAGGTCCACAGGACCAAACCTCTGACTCCTCCCCACTCCCTAACTTCTACAGCAGCAACAAAATCAACAGAGCTCATGTGCTCGAATGTCAACCTCATCTCCTACCAGGAATGCAAGGTGTTTCATCCTACCTTGTTGAAAAGCTACATGATCTGTGCTGCTCCCCCCGACAGGCTCTCCTCCTGCTGCAAAGTGAGTCCCCTCCTCCCCCACCTGCCCTGGGTCCTGCTTCCTCTCAGTCCAGGCCTGTCTCCACTCCATCCCGTGTCTCAAGGCCTGACCCTGGTGCTGAGCCTTCCCTCATATCTTACCAGGCCCACTTTCCTGGCTCTCTCTCCTAAGTTCTCTGCCGGGGTCAGTGGGGGAGCTCATGGGGGCTGTGTGTCCTTGGGGGTGGGCACAAAGCTAAAGGATGGAAACTGGGGTGGGAAATGGAGCTGGGACTATGGGGGAGGGCAGTGAGGCTTGGGCTACAAACACAAGCTTTAAGGGCACACCAAGAGCTCTGTGACCAGGATAGATCATAATGCAATGAAATATTTAAAACATAATTCATGATGAGCAAGTCATCAGCATTTTCAGCAAAAATCAACCAGAATGGACTGGATTTCCCGATTGCTTCGGGCTTCCATGTGGTTGGGAACAGCATTGTAATGACCCAGTTTTTATGTAAATTGGAATACTGCCCTAGAAAGTTTGACTCAGTGGATGAAGCATTGGCCTGTGACTGAAGGGTCCTCGGTTGGATTCTAGTCAACGGCACATGCCCAGTTTGCACACTTCAACCCCCGGAAGGGGGCATACAGGATGCAGCCGATCAATGATTCTCTCTCAATGTCCATTCTATCTCTCTCTCCCTCTCCCTTTCTTTCTGAAATAAGGAAAAACTTAAACACACACAAACACACACACACACACAGACAACTGGAATACGAGGTTCCTCATAGATATGTTTCATATGAAAATTGATATTTAAAATATGCCTTAAAATGTTCGTTGCAATCACTGGCATGTGCCTCAGGCTAATGTCCTGCTCTTATATCTGTGGATCTGGTTCTAATTCTGAAGAAAGGAAAGCCCCTCCTCTTTGTCCCCCCTTCTTCATCTTGAAACCTCCTGTCTGTCTCTCAGAACCATCTCCGCTCACCTCACCTCACACCTCATTTCTTTTTATTTTTACTGATTGCAGAGAGGAAGGGGAAGGGAGAGAGATATACAAACATCAATGATGAGAGAATCATTGATTGGCTGCCTCCTGCAAGCCCCTACTGGGAATGGAGCCCACAACCCAGGCATATGCCCTTGACTGGAATGGAACCTGGGACCCTTCAGTCTGCAGGTCGATGCACTATCCACTGACCCAAACCAGCTAGGTCCTCCCACCTAACTTCATTTCCTGGTTTCCTCTTTGTTCTCTTGCTGTTGTGATCTCTCTCTATCTCTCTCCTTCCCTTCCACCCTCTCTCCCTCTCTTACTATCTGTCCTTCCTCTATCAATTTTTTTTATTTTCTCCAACTCTGCCTCATTCCCTGCCCCTAACATTCTGCTTCTCTGTCTCCTTCACCCTTCCCTTTCTCCTTCTCTCCATCCTCCTCTCTTTCTCTTTCATCCTTTGCCTCTTTGTACTCCCACTATCTTTGCTCACATCTGCACTCTGAGCTTTCAGGGGTGGTGAAATGTGTGTGTTAGGAAGAGAGGTGATGGGACAGGGCTGTATGTTCTTTCAAATGGGGGGTTCCCCCATTGTCCCCCACTGAGGGCCTGATTCATAATTCTGCAAAGTGTGCAGGGAAACAGAGTCGCAAACTTGGGAAAGGCCCGCACTTGGTTTAACGCACTTGCTTTTTTTAAACTTCATATATTTGAACCTGGTGGTCCATACTTTTATTTTGCACTAGATCCTGTAAATTAGGGCATTGGTCCTACCCCTGCTTTCCAGGACTACCCTGTCCCCCATCCCTGGGTAAGGAAATACATGGGATTTACCTGGGAGAGGTAATGCTTCCTCTCCCAAGGCCCTGACAAATAAATGGGGTTCTGACTTCCTCGAAGCTCTGCCCCCATTCCCTGTGATTGGCTGGGGCTCAAGACAATGTCTTCGGAAAACCTGGTTGGTCCTCTCCAGGATAGCATTCATTCCTGCTCTGCCATTGGTCCGCAGAGACAATGAGTCTCTTCCCATTGGCCAGGGTGGAAGGCTGTGTTCTGGCAGGATCAAGGCTTGATAAGCATGGGATCTGTGGGACCTCATTGCACGTTATTTTGAAATCAAAGCTAATCTGCTCTCTCCCCTGCAGGGTGACTCGGGGAACCCGCTGATTTGCCAAGGTTCCCTGCAAGGCCTGGTGTCCACTGGATATTACCCTTGTATACCGCCGTTAGAGCCAGTGATATACACCCGCATATGCATGTACCGCAAATGGATATATGAGACCATGAGAAACAATTCCTAATCTCTCCATACTTCATCCTCCATCCCTATGCCCTGAACAGGAACTTCCGAGAAATAAAGACATCCATGACTTGCAGCCACACGTGACTTTATCATTTTATTTTCAAAGTCATATGAAAACGTCAACAACATTCTAATAAAAACATTAAAATTTGCAAATACCTATGAGCTAAACATAAAGCAGCAAAAACGTCGATGCTGGTGAAGATGCAGGGAGTCCCGCAGTGTTCTCCAGGAGAACTGGAAACTGCTACATTTTTATGAAAAGGTGAGGCAAAGTGAATCCAGAGTCTCATTCACCACTTTTGACCTAGTAATTCTGGTAAATCTGAAATATGGGCAAGATTCGAATGCATCACAACACTATTTGTCATAGCAAAGCAGTGAAAAAGCTGAAAGTGTCCCAAATTATTCCATGGTTTATGGCAAAAACAGAGGGATGTAGGTCAGGATACTGAAGAAGCTGCTCAGGATAATAATTATGCAGAACTGTTGGTGTCCTATCAGAATGTGTATGCTCTCTGATGGTAAATGGGGGAAAAGAGAAAAAACACGTATGTGTGTGTGATCCTCACAGTGTAAAATGAAACCTTCACAGAATAAAGAGCCTGTACCCAACTTCCTGTGGACGGAGTCAGGGGTGCCTCCTTCCTTCCGTTCCCCTTTCTGTGCCCGTGCACCTCTACAACCTGAAAAATGCAGGTGGGGACCTCTGAGGAGCCAAGGGTGGGGACAGGAGACCTTCACAGAGGGAGCTGGGAAAGGAAAATGTAACTGATTTTGAAATCTCACCTGACTCCTGCTCCCATGATACAGTGGCATGTTCCTCTACATGTTCCAGCCCTCATTTTTCCCGAGAGGAGCGGGGGGGAGAGAGAGAGAGATAAGGAGGAGGAGAAGGAGGAGGAGGAGGAGGAGGAGGAGGAGGAGGAGGAGGAGGAGGAGGAGGGGGAGGAAAGTGGAACAGAAAAGCCTACTTGTGTCTTAATGCCGATATGATCGGTCAGTTAATATTACCTGGAGTGAGACCTATTCATTGGTTTTCTGCATCTGGAATAAGAATACTTTAATATATTCTATTGATTTTCTACGGAATGGAAAGGAGAGGGAAAGAGCTAGAAATATCGATGAGAAAGAAACATCAACCGGCTGCCTCCTGCACACACCCCAGTGGGGATGAACCTGCAACCAAGGTACATGCCCTTGACCTGAATCGAACCTGGGACCTTTGATTCCGCAGGTGGACGCTCTATCCACTGAGCCAAACCGGTTAGGACAAGAACAACTTTAAATGTCAGATGATCATTTCTCAGGACCTGCAGGGACAAATAGCCTGGTACCGAGAGGAGATGACCCATCACTCCTGATGGTTATCTTTTACCCAAATGACCTGGTAAACGATTTATGTGAGACGTTACACATCCTGCATCGCCTGTGAAAGAAACTCGCATCTCTCCATGGCAGGTTGTATCCAATCCTAGATAGCTCCCCGCTTTCTTTTTAAAAATTTCAACACGAGGACTATCTCCTTGCCAGGAATTCCACCTGCACACTCCTGTAAAAGAGCGGAGAGGCGTGGCCAGGCATCTCCAGCCAGAGTTAGTGCAACTGCCATGATTTGTTATTGTTTAAAATTTTTGAGATTGAATTTTGATTTGGGGTGGCATGCTGGAGAGAGGGGATGTGGATGGAGCTTCATGAAGACAGGTGTATGGAGAGTGACCACCGTGCTTGGACAGGTTCAAGCCTCGGACTAATGAGGGCACACTCCGCTCATGGCCACGAACAAGTCCCATCTTGGCGGGCAGAGCCCTCCCAGCACAATGATGGCCCACAGCTGTAGTTGTAAGCTTGAACCTAAGGTCCGAACAAGTGGCCCCACGTGCCTGAGTGACAAAGGTTGCAAGTAAACAAAGCTTGATCAGGTGCATGTAATTGAGTAGGATTGAAACCCAGGAAAATGTTGTAAACATCTTGACCTCGCCCTTATTTGCCTCGTGGCATCTGGCTATAAAATAAAGACACGGCTTGTGGTCCATGGCGCTGTCGCTAGCTTTCCATCAGAGAGGACAGAGTCATACCGTCCTGATGCAGCTTTCATTCTCCTGTCTGTCTTTTCTCAATCCTTCACTGCCCCTTCTCAGGTTTGCCCTTGGCCTTGCTCTCGAGACACATAAATGTCCCAAAACCTACATATTTTCTAAATTGTCACTGATCGAGCGAAAGGATGAGTCCAGGGGCCTGGACCTTTCTGTCTGAGGGAAGAGGGATCTGGAGGCTTGAGCTCTTGGGTCTGAGGGATGTGTGGGATCGGGGCCAGAACTTCTTGTCTGAGAGAGGAGTGTCTTGGGGACCAGTGTCCTGGGTTGAGTGAGGAGAAGCCTGGGTGCTTTAACTCTTGGGTTTGCATTAGGAAGGGACTGGAGGGTCCACAATTTTGTTCTGAGAGAGAAAAGATGGATGTTCAGAATTCCGGGGTTTTGGAGCGGTTATTGGGTTCCAGGACCCTAGGTCTGAGATATGAGTGACCGTGGGGTTTGAACTTCTGGGTGTGAGAAAGACGTAAAAAACAAGTGGTCTGGGTACCAAACCTCCCAGGTCTGAGGGAGGAGGGGCTGGGGACCTGGACTCCTGGGTGTGAGGGAGGACGGGCTGGGGGCCTGGACTCCTGGGTCTGAGGGAGGAGGGGCTGGGAGCCTGGACTCCTGTTCTTTCTGAGAGGAGGGCTCTTGGTTTCCTCTCTGCAGACTATTGGTGTCTTCAGAATTTCTTCAATATATGGGTACTTAGTTGGGGGTTAATGCAGACTCAAAAGAGGGTCAGATGTGAAGAGGAAAGATCATGTTGACCAGAAGGGACTTGTGGGAGAAAATCTAGAGAGTTGGGTGGGAGGGGTGAATCTTTTGGGAGACCATCCATCAGTCAGGAAGGTCTGCAGTGTGGTTGCCCAGGGAGCCCAGGAGACCAGGGATCTGCAGACCTTGCCAGGCTCTGACGCACAAGGAATTCCCCATTCCTCCTTCTCTTCCCTCTTCCAGAGGCCCCTTCCCCCAATTCTCTGAGAACAGGGCCCACCTAACCGAGTTTCCACCCCCATTGTTCACTCTCTTACTCCAGATGCTGGGTGCTCACTTTTGTCAGGCCCTCGATGTACTGCAGTGTCCTGTGAGCATGCCAACACTGACCTTTCTGAAAACCTGCTCCCTCTCTCCTAGTTTTTCACCTGTGACATGATCAGAACCACTTTCACATCCCTTTGCACGCTTGTGAAGTAGGCATTTCTGTTCCCCTATCTCTCTCTTCTCTCTCTCTCTCATTTTATGCGTGGGGAAAACTGAGGGCTAGGAAATGGACAGAAACACACCACTGCATCAGAGGGGCCAGGAGGCAGAGTTAGGCTTCAAAATCAGTTACATTTTCCTTTCCCACCTCTCTCTGCGAAGGTCCCCTCTCGCCATCCTTGGCTCCTCTGAGGTCCGCACCTGTATTTTTCAGGTTGTAGAACTGCACAGGCACAGAACAGGTAACGAAAGGAAGGAGGCACTCACGACTCCATCCACAGGCAGTCTGGTACTTGTTCCTTGAGATATTATTCCGTCGTACATAGTAAAGTTCACTGGCCCTAGCTTGTTTGGCTCTGTGGATAGAGCTTCTGCCTGTGCACTGCATGGTCCCACATTTGATTCCAGTCAAGAGCACATGCCTGGTTGCAGGCTTGATGCCCAGTAGAGGGCCTGCAGGGGGCCGCCAATCAATGATTTGCTCTCATCATTGATGTTTCTATCTCTTTCCCTCTCCCTTCCTCTCTGAAATCAATAACAATATATTTAAAAAATAAAAATTAAAGCTCATTGTATCCAACCCTCCCCCACACCCCAAAAAGCTGTTGTGAAGATTAACTGAGATGTGAACATATAACTTCTAACTTATAAAGGTGCCAGATAAATGTTTCCTCCCTCATTGCTATAGCTCACAGGCTAAAAAGAAAGTTAAATTCACTTTCAGCCCTTAATTCAACTCTTACTCATGACGATCTGACAGACTCCAGGTGCTGTACTGTATGAGTCTCTATCTCTATGCAGTCGCATGCTACGTGGGGGAAATAGACAATGAACAAATGCACATGAAACAAAACATGATAGAGAGTTAAGTGCTGTAAGGAAATATCGGTGATGGTAAGAAGAGCTACGCCTGGAGACAGGGAAAGTTTTGTTGGATAATTTGGATTCCACATGGAGATTCAGCTCGGAATTAGATCTGAATTGATGGTTTGGGATCCAATTCTAGACTTGCAATGAAAGCTGAACATGACGTGGAGGTCTTACGAAAAAGACTTCGGCAGTGGGAGCAACAGCACAGAACCTTTAAACCAGAAAGGAAACCTGCAGATGACGTCAGAGGAAGGGGCTCCACAGAGCCTTAATTCACCAGCTCAGCAACCTCATTAAAGACACTGCCTACCCCCATGACTTTCTCTCCGTTTGTCCATCCTCAGAGCTATGGCTTTCTCCCCCGGCCACTTCCCTCCCCAGTTCCAGGAGAGCTGCCTCACTTCCAGAATTTACAGCCAGAAGGGACACTGTCTAACAGAGTCAAGGAGAACTCTTCTCCTGTCTCACTTGGGAAAGAAGAGAGCAGTTCCCTGAAGTAGCCCAGTTGGCTTCCCCTCACTCCTCATTGGCCAACATTGTATACATGTGTATTTATAAACCAATCCCTGGGAAGCAGAAAAGGGCCCACCCGTACTTGGTGAACCACAGCTCAGTTGCAGTCACCATGAGCACAGCAGGTTGTCCAAACTAAAGCAAGGTTCTGACAAATGGCAGAAGGAGTGCATGTTGGGTAGGCAACAACAATATCCCCGTTGGATCAACTTTTTGGACCGAGGTGGAATTGGATTGAAGATCTGAACTGAGATAACAAGTGGACTCACACTGAGGCATGAAACGTATTTTGGTGTCTGAGTTAGAAGTGAGTGTCAATTCTACAGTTAGAAATCAGCTTTCTAGTGGTCATCTAACAATGGTTCTTTGTTACTCAATGCAAATGCCAAAGTCCTATCTGGATCCTCCATGCCTGTGTCTTCCCAATCCTGTGAGGCCTCTGAAACTATTGCCCACCCTTCTCCCTCTGATTCATTCACCTCCAATAAAAAAGTTTTCCCTGCTAGATCCTTATAGGTCCCCCTCCTTGTCTCACCTGCCCATCACTCTGCCTACGACTCACAGATCCCAAGTAGCTACATGGATCCATCTACCACCTCCTACAAGATTTTATCCAAATGTCCTCTTCACTTGGGGTCTTTCCAACCACCTTTCCCCATGTTGTAACTGCAGGGGATGCTGAGATCAAAGGGAACAAATAATTCCCTAGTCCTCCTCTGGGCTTATTTTTCTCTATAGCACTCACTGCCACATAAAAAACTACAAATGTGAAGTTCTTGTTTCTTTCCTCACGGTCTCCACCCACGGGAATGAGGGGCTTTGGGATGGAATTTTGCTGCTTTGTGCTGCTGTGCCCTCAGAGGCCAGAACAGATTCTGGCTCAGAGTAAATGCTCCGTAGATACTTCATGAATGAATACAATGAGCAAAGATGAAAATACCAAGAAATTCATCCCACCCTCATGATTATGAGAGCAATTCAAAGATACTTCAATGTAAAAGAGTGACAAAGGTCAGAAAAAGCTATAGTGTGGAACATTATACAATAGAATAAAGGAAGGAAGAAGCATTCTAAGAAAAAGAATTGTTCAAGACTTTAAAAATTTATTTCTTAAATTAAAAAAAAATTTGTCTTTTGGTTAATTCTCAACCGAGAATATTTTTCCATGGATTTTTAGGGAGAGTGGAAGAGAGAGGGAAAGACAGAGAAGAAACAAGGATGTGAGAGAGACACATCGATTGCTTGCCTCTTGCACGAGCCCCAATCAGGGGCCGGGCCGGGGAGGAGCCTGCAACCAAGGTACATGCCTGTGACCAGAATCCAGCTCTGGACCCTTTGGTCTTCAGGCCAACGCCCTATCCACTGAGCCAAACCGGCTAGGGCTGTTCAAGACTCTTTATAGAGTAAACAAAATGTCCCATTGATAATGTTCAAACATTTTTGTTAGCTATCCATACTATGTATAGAAATCAAAATATAATAAGTGAAAAACAGTCCATATTTAGTAGGTGGAGGTAGGAAAGCCTTCTCTTTAGATTCATACCTCAATATCAGGGTCAGGTTCAGGCTCAAAGCCACCTGTGGGATTCAGCCTGACAAGTTCGCACAAGCTGCTCAGGGTTACGGAATAAGTTCCAGGCATCTCCCGAGAGGGGCAGAGGGCAAGAAAATTGGCCATAGTGGTGGACCAAGGACACAGTGCATCCTGAGTCATGCAGATAGTTCCTTGACAACTAGGGAAGCCAGACCACCAGGCCCTGCACGGTCAGACTCAGAAAGCCTGACCTTTAGACATACCTCCCCCAGTTCCATAATCCTTGGATCCCAGGCCTCCATCCCACAGACCCAGGAGTTTAGAACCCCAGTGACCAGCTCATGCAGAGCCAAGTGTCCAGGCCCTCAGCCACTTCGACCCTCAGACCCACGAGTTTAGCCTTCAGTCGGCTTCTCCCTGAGACAAAGGAGACCTGGTCCCCAGCCCTCTCTACCCAGAATGTGTCCCTCAATGCCAGCTACTCTTCCTTCCATTGGTGGAGCGGCCACTAGGGATGGTAAGCTAGAACCTGCTGGGGCCAACCCGCTGACCTGGCCTGAGGAATGAGGGTGGAGATAGAGTGCACCACATGGCTTGAGCTGCCTGCGGGGTTCCAGATAAGACCAAATGCAGGTAAGCTAACCCCAGAGCTGGGTTAGTCTGAAGTCCAGGAACCTGAGAGTTGGAGTGCGGCAGGTATGCTATAAGGGGCCCACGCTGCACAGTACATTCAAACCCCAGAGTTCAGACACACGTCCCTTCCTTCCAACGACCCAGGAGTCCAAGAATAGGGCCCTTTTCATAACCATCGTATTGGGTCACCCGGCTCCTCCTCCTTCCATGTCGAGGGTCCCCATTTTTTTACATCAGCAGCCACAGGTCCACGGGACCAAACCTCTGACTCCTCCCCACTCCCTAACTTCTCCCACAGCAACAAAACCAATAGAGCTCATGTACTCGAATGTCAACCTCATCTCCTACCAGGAATGCAAGGTGTTTCATCCTACCTTGTTGAAAAACTACATAATCTGTGCTGCTCCCCCCGACAGGCTCTCCTACTGCTGCAGTGTGTGTCCCCTCCTCCCCCACGTGCCCTGGGTCCTGCTTCCTCTCAGCCCAGGCCTGTCTCCTCTCCATCCCGTGTCTCAGGGGCTGACCCTGGGGCTGAGCCTTCCCTCATACCTTACCAGGCCCACTTTCCTGCCTCTCTCTTCTAAGTTTTCTGCCCGGGTCAGTGGGGGAGCTCATGGGGGCTGTGTGGCCTTAGTGGTGGGCACAAAGCTGAAGGATGGAAACTGGGGTGGGAAATGGGCTGGGACTATGGGGGAGGGCAGTGAGGCTTGGGCTACAAACACAAGCTTTAAGGGCACACCAAGAGCTCCGTGACCAGGATAGATCATAATCCAATGAAATATTTAAAACATAATCCATGATGAGCAAATTATCAGCATTTTCAGCAAAAAGCAACAAGAATGGACTGGATTTCCCCTTTGCTTCGGGCTTCTATGTGGTTCAGAATAGCACTGTAATGACCCAATCTTTATCTAAAACTGGAATACCGCCCTAGCAGGTTTGGCTCAGTGGATCAAGCATTGGCCTGTGACTGAAGGGTCCTAGGTTGGATTCCAGTCAACGGCACATGCCCAGTTTGCAGGCTTCATCCCCAGGAACGGGGCATGCGGGATGCAGCCGATCAATGATTCTCTCTCATTGTCCATTCTATCTCTCTCTCCCTCTCCATTCCTTTCTGAAATAAGGAAAAAATTAAACACACACACACACACACACACAAACACACACACACACACACAACTGGAATACGAGGTTCCTCATAGATATTTTTCATATGAAATTTGATTTTTAAAATATGCCTTAAAATGTTTGTTGCAATCACTGGCATGTGCCTGAGGCTAATGTCCTGCTCTTATATCTGTGTATCTGGTTCTAATTCTGAAGAAAGGATAAGCCCCTCCTCTTTGTCCCCCCTTCTTCATCTTGAAACCTCCTGTCTGTCTCTCAGAACCATCTCCGCTCACCTCACCTCACACCTCATTTCTTTTTATTTTTACTGATTGCAGAGAGGAAGGGGAAGGGAGAGACATATACAAACATCAATGATGAGAGAATCATTGATTGGCTGCCTCCTGCAAGCCCCTTCTGGGAATGGAGCCCACAACCCAGGCATGTGCCCTTGACTGGAATGGAACCTGGGACCCTTCAGTCTGCAGGTCGATGCACTATCCACTGACCCAACCGGCTAGGTCCTCCCACCTCATTTCATTTCCTGGTTTCCTCTGTGTTCCCTTGGTGTTGTGATCTCTCTCTCTCTCTCCCTCTCTCCCACCTTCTCTCCCTCCCTTCCTATCTGTCCTGCCTCTATCCATTTTTTTTTATTGTCTCCATGTCTGCCTCATTCCCTACCCCTAACATTCTGCTTCTCTGTCTCCTTCACCCTCCCCTTTCTCCTTCTCTCCATCCTCCTCTCTTTCTCTTACATCCTTTGCCTCTTTGTACTCCCACTATGTTTGCTCACATCTGCACTCTGAGCTTTCAGGGGTGGTGAAATGGTGTGTGTTAGGAAGAGAGGTGATGGGACAGGGCCGTATGTTCTTTCAAATGGGGAGTTCCCCGTTTTCCCTTCCTGAGGGCCTGATTCATAATTCTGCAAAGTGTGCAGCGACACAGAGTCGCAAACTCGGGAAAGGCCCGCACTTGGTTTAACGAACTCGCTTTTCTTAAACTTCATATATTTGAACCTGGTGGTCCATACTTTTATTTTGCACTAGAACCTGTAAATTAGGGCATTGGACCCACTCTTGCTTTCCAGGACTACCCTGTCCCCCATCCCTGGGTAAGGAAATACATGGGATTTACCTGGGAGAGGTAATGCTTCCTCTCCCAAGGCCCTGACAAATAAATGGGGTTCTGACTTCCTCGAAGCTCTGCCCCCATTCCCTGTGATTGGATGTGGTACAAGCCAATGTCTTCCGAAAACCTGGTTGGTCCTCTCCAGGATAGCATTCATTCCTGCTCTGCCATTGGTCCGCAGATACAATGAGTCTCTTCCCATTGGCCAGGGTGGAAGGCTGTGTTCTGGCAGGATCAAGGCTTGATAAGCATGGGATCTGTGGGACCTCATTGCACGTTATTTTGAAATCAAAGCTAATCTGCTCTCTCCCCTGCAGGGTGACTCGGGGAACCCGCTGATTTGCCAAGGTTCCCTGCAAGGCCTGGTGTCCACCGGATTTTACCCTTGTATACCGCCCTTTGAGCCAGTTGTATACACCCGCATATGCAGGTATCGCAAATGGATATATGAGACCATGAGAAACAATTCCTAATCTCTCCATACTTCATCCTCCATCCCTATGCCCTCAACAGGAACTTCCCAGAAATAAAGACATCCATGACTTGCAGCCACACTTGACTTTATCGTTTTATTTTCAAAGGCATATGAAAACGTCAACAACATTCTAATAAAAAAATTAAAATTTGCAAATACCTATAAGCTAGACATGAAGCACCAAAGACGTCTGTGCTGCTGAAGATGCAGGGAGGCCCGTAGTGCTCTCCAGGAGAAATGGAAACTGCTACATTTTTATGACAAAGTGAGGCAAGGTGAATCCAGAGTCTCATTCACCACTTTTGACCTAGTAATTCTAATAAATCCGAAATGTGGGCAAGGTTTGAATGCATCAGAACACTATTTGTCATAGCAAAGCAGTGGAAACGCTGACTGTGTCCCAAATTATTCCATGGTTTATGTCAACAACACAGGGATGTGGGTCAGGAGACTAATGAAGCTGCTCAGGATGATAATTATGCAGAACTGCTGGTGTCCTATCAGAATGTGTACGTCTCTGATGGTAAATGGGGGAAAGGAGAAAAAGCACGTGTATGTGTGTGATCCTCACAGTGTAAAATGAAACCTTCACAGAATAAAGAGCCTGTACCCAACTGCCTGTGGATGGAGTCAGGGGTGCCTCCTTCCTTCCGTTCCCCTTTCTGTGCCCATGCACCTCTACAACCTGAAAAATGCAGGTGGGGACCTCTGAGGAGCCAAGGGTGGGGAGAGGAGACCTTCACAGAGGGAGCTGGGAAAGGAAAATGTAACTGATTTTGAAATCTCACCCTGACTCCTGCTCCCATGATACAGTGGCATGTTCCTCTACATGTTCCAGCCCTCAGTTTTCCCGAGAGGAGCGGGGGCGGGGGGAGAGAGAGAGATAAGCAGTAGGAGAAAGAGGAGGAGGAGGAGGAGGAGGAGGAAGAAGAGGAGGAGGAGGAAGAGGAGGAGGAGGAGGAGGGGGAGGAAAGTAGAACAGAAAAGCCTAGTTGTGTCCTAATGCCGATATGATCGGTCAGTTAATATTACCTGGAGTGAGAGCTATTCATTGGTTTTGTGCATCTGGAATAAGAACAACTTTAATATATTCTATTGATTTTCTACGGAATGGAAAGGAGAGGGAAAGAGCTAGAAAGATCGATGAGAAAGAAACATCAACCAGCTGCCTCCTGCACACACCCCAGTGGGGATGAGCCTGCAACCAAGGTACATGCCCTTGACCTGAATCAAACCTGGGACCTTTGATTCCGCAGGTGGACGCTCTATCTACTGAGCCAAACCGGTTAGGGCAAGAACAACTTTAAATGTCAGATGATCATCTCTCCGGACCCGCAGAGACAAATACCCTGGTACCGAGAGGAGATGACCCATCACTCCTGATGGTTATCTTTTACCCAAATGACCTGGTAAATGATTTATGTGAGACGTTACACATCCTGCATCGCCTGTGAAAGAAACTCGCATCTCTCCATGGCAGGTTGTATCCAATCCTAGATAGCTCCCCGCTTTCTTTTTAAAAATTCCAACATGAGGACTATCTCCTTGCCAGGAATTCCACCGGCATACTCCTGTAAAGGAGCGGAGAGGCGTGGCCAGGCATCTCCAGCCAGAGTTAGTGCAACTGCCATGTTTTGTTATTTTTTAAAATTTTTGAGATTGAATATTGATTTGGGGTGGCATGCTGGAGAGAGGGGATGTGGATGAAGCTTCATGAAGACAGGTGTATGGAGAGCGACCACCGTGCTTGGACAGGTTCAAGCCTCGGACTAATGAGGGCACACTCCCCTCATGGCCACCAACAAGTCCCATCTTGGCGGGCAGAGCCCTCCGAGCACAATGATGGCCCACAGCTGTAGTTGTAAGCTTGAACCTAAGGTCCGAACAAGTGGCCCCACGTGCCTGAGTGACAAAGGTTGCAAGTAAACAAAGCTTGATCAGGTGCATGTAATTGAGTAGGATTGAAACCCAGGAAAATGTTGTAAACATCTTGACCTCGCCCTTACTTTGCCTCCTGGCATCTGGCTATAAAATAAAGACACGGCTTGTGGTCCATGACGCTGTCGCTAGCTCTCCATCAGAGAGGACAGAGTCCTACCATCGTGAGGCAGCTTTCATTCTCCTGTCTGTCTTTTCTCAATCCTTCACTGCCCCTTCTCAGGTTCGCCCTTGACCTTGCTCATGAGACACATAAATGTCCCCAAACCTAGATATTTTCTAAATTGTCACTGATCGAGGGAAAGGATGAGTCCAGGGGTCTGGACTTTTGTGTCTGAGGGAAGAGGGGTCTGGAGGCTTGAGCTCTTGGGTCTGAGGGATGTGTGGGATCGGGGCCAGAACTTCTTGTCTGAGAGAGGAGTGTCTTGGGGACCAGTGTCCTGGGTTGAGTGAGGAGAAGCCTGGGTGCTTTAATTCTTGGGTTTGCATTAGGAAGGGACTGGAGGGTCCACAATTTTGTGTCTGAGAAAGAAAGGATGGATGTTCAGAATTCGGGGGTTTTGGAGGGGTTATTGGGTTCCAGGACCCTAGGTCTGAGATATGAGTGACCTTGGGGTTTGAACTTCTGGGTGTGAGAAAGACGAAAAATACAAGTGGTCTGGATACCAAACCTCCCAGGTCTGAGGGAGGAGGGGCTGGGGACTTGGACTCCTGGGTGTGAGGGAGGACAGGCTGGGGGCCTGGACTCCTGGGTCTGAGGGAGGAGGGGCTGGGAGCCTGGACTCCTGTTCTTTGTGAGAGGAGGCCTCTTCGTTTCCTCTCTGCAGAATATTGGTGTCTTCAGAATTTCTTCAATATATGGGTACTTAGTTGGGGGTTAATGCAGACTCAAAAGAGGGTCAGATGTGAAGAGGAAAGATCATGTTGACCAGAAGGGACTTGTGGGAGAAAATCTAGAGAGTTGGGTGGCAGGGGTGAATCTTTTGGGAGAACATCCGTCAGTCAGCAGGGTCTGCAGTGTGGTTGCCCAGGGAGCCCAGGAAATCAGGGATCTGCAGACCTTGCCAGGCTCTGAGGCACAGGGAACTCCCCATTCCTCCTTCTCTTCCCTCTTCCAGAGGCCCCTTCCCCCAATTCTCTGAGAACAGGGCCCACCTAACCGAGTTTCCACCCCCATTGTTCACTCTCTTACTCCAGATGCTGGGTGCTCACTTTTGTCAGGGCCTCGATGTACTGCAGTGTCCTGTGTGCATGCCAACACTGACCTTTCTGAAAACCTGCTCCCTCTCTCCTAGTTTGTCACCTGTGACATGCTCAGAACCACTTTCACATCCCTTTGCACGCTTGTGAAGTAGGCATTTCTGTTCCCCTATCTCTCTCTTCTCTCTCTCTCTCATTTTATGGGTGGGGAAAACTGAGGGCTAGGAAATGGACAGAAACACACCACTGCATCAGAGGGGACAGGAGGCAGAGTTAGGGTTCAAAATCAGTTACATTTTCCTTTCCCACCTACCTCTGTGAAGGTCCCCTCTCGCCACCCTTGGCTCCTCTGAGGTCCCCACCTGTATTTTTCAGGTTGTAGAACTGCACAGGCACAGAACAGGTAACAAAAGGAAGGAGGCACTCACGACTCCATCCACAGGCAGTCTGGTACTTGTTCCTTGAGATATTATTCCGTCGTACATAGTAAAGTTCACTGGCCCTAGCTTGTTTGACTCTGTGGATAGAGCTTCTGCCTGTGCACTGCATGGTCCCACATTTGATTCCAGTCAAGAGCACATGCCTGGGTTGCCAGCTTGATGCCCAGTAGAGGGCCTGCAGGGGGCCGCCAATCAATGATTTGCTCTCATCATTGATGTTTCTAACTCTTTCCCTCTCCCTTCCTCTCTGAAATCAATAAAAATATATTTAAAAAATAAAAATTAAAGCTCATTGTATGCAGCCCTCCCCCACACCCCAAAAAGCTGTTGTGAAGATTAACTGAGATGTGAACATATAATATAACTTCTAACTTATAAAGGTGCCAGATAAATGTTTCCCCCCTCATTGCTATAGCTCACAGGCTAAAAAGTTAAATTCACTTTCAGCCCTTAATTCAACTCTTACTCATGACGATCTGACAGACTCCAGGTGCTGTACTGTATGAGTCTCTATCTCTATGCAGTCGCATGCTACGTGGGGGAAATAGACAATGAACAAATGCACATGAAACAAAACATGATAGAGAGTTAAGTGCTGTAAGGAAATATCGGTGATGGTAAGAAGAGCTACGCCTGGAGACAGGGAAAGTTTTGTTGGATAATTTGGATTCCACATGGAGATTCAGCTCGGAATTAGATCTGAATTGATGGTTTGGGATCCAATTCTAGACTTGCAATGAAAGCTGAACATGACGTGGAGGTCTTACGAAAAAGACTTCGGCAGTGGGAGCAACAGCACAGAACCTTTAAACCAGAAAGGAAACCTGCAGATGACGTCAGAGGAAGGGGCTCCACAGAGCCTTAATTCACCAGCTCAGCAACCTCATTAAAGACACTGCCTACCCCCATGACTTTCTCTCCGTTTGTCCATCCTCAGAGCTATGGCTTTCTCCCCCGGCCACTTCCCTCCCCAGTTCCAGGAGAGCTGCCTCACTTCCAGAATTTACAGCCAGAAGGGACACTGTCTAACAGAGTCAAGGAGAACTCTTCTCCTGTCTCACTTGGGAAAGAAGAGAGCAGTTCCCTGAAGTAGCCCAGTTCGCTTCCCCTCACTCCTCATTGGCCAACATTGTATCACATGTGTATTTATAAACCAATCCC
The DNA here is from genome assembly GCA_026230045.1 of Corynorhinus townsendii. Classification (NCBI taxonomy): domain Eukaryota; kingdom Metazoa; phylum Chordata; class Mammalia; order Chiroptera; family Vespertilionidae; genus Corynorhinus; species Corynorhinus townsendii. The sequence goes on along the minus strand of JAPDVU010000011.1, from coordinate 47,562,223 downwards.
TGGGAAGCAGAAAAGGGCCCACCCGTACTTGGTGCACCACAGCTCAGTTGCAGTCACCATGAGCACAGCAGGTTGTCCAAACTAAATCAAGGTTCTGACAAATGGCAGAAGGAGTGCATGTTGGGTAGGCAACAACAATATCCCTGATGGGTCAACGTGTGGGACCGAGGTGGAATTGGATTGAAGATCTGAACTGAGATAACAAGTGGACTCACACTGAGGCAGGAAACGTATTTTAGTGTCTGAGTTAGAAGTGAGTGTCAATTCTACCGTTAGAAATCAGCTGTCTAGTGGCCATCTAACAATGGTTCTTTGTTACTCAATGCAAATGCCAAAGTCCTATCTGGATCCTCAATCCCTGTGTCTTCCCAATCCTGTGAGGCCTCTGAAACTATTGCCCACCCTTCTCCCTCTGATTCATTCACCTCCAATAAAAAAGTCTTCCCTGCTAGATCCTTATAGGTCCCCCTCCTTGTCTCACCTGCCCATCACTCTGCCTACGACTCACAGATCCCAAGTAGCTACATGGATCCATCTACCACCTCCTACAAGATTTTATCCAAATGTCCTCTTCACTTGGGGTCTTTCCAACCACCTTTCCCCATGTTATAACTGCAGGGGATGCTGAGATCAAAGGGAACAAATAATTCCCTAGTCCTCCTCTGGGCTTATTTTTCTCTATAGCACTCACTGCCACATAAAAAACTACAAATGTGAAGTTCTTGTTTCTTTCCTCAGGGTCTCCACCCACGGGAATGAGGGGCTTTGGGATGGAATTTTGCTGCTTTGTGGTGCTGTGCCCTCAGAGGCCAGAACAGATTCTGGCTCAGAGTAAATGCTCCGTAGATACTTCATGAATGAATACAATGAGCAAAGATGAAAATACCAAGAAATTCATCCCACCCTCATGATAATGAGAGCAATTCAAAGATACTTCAATGTAAAAGAGTGACAAAGGTCAGAAAAAGCTATAGTGTGGAACATTATACAATAGAATAAAGGAAGGAAGAAGCATTTTAAGAGAAACAATTGTTCAAGACTTTAAAAATTTATTTTTTTAATTAAAAAAAAATTTTGTCTTTTGGTTAATTCTCAACCGAGAATATTTTTCCATGGATTTTTAGGGAGAGTGGAAGAGAGAGGGAAAGACAGAGAAGAAACAAGAATGTGAGAGAGACACATCGATTGGTTGCCTCTTGCACGAGCCTCAATCAGGGGCCGGGCCGGGGAGGAGCCTGCAACTAAGGTACATGCCTGTGACCGGAATCCAGCTCTGAACCCTTTGGTCTGCAGGCCAACGCTCTATCCACTGAGCCAAACCGGCTAGGGCTGTTCAAGACTCTTTTTTTTTTTAATTAAATCTTTATTGTTCAGATTATTACAGGTGTTCCACTTTTTTTCCCCCCATAACTCCCCTCCACCTGATTCCCCACCCCACCCCATGCCCTTACCCCCGCCACTGTCTTCATCCATAGGAGTAAGATTTTTGTCCAATCTCTTTCCGCACCCCTCACACTTGCTTCCCCTGAGAATCGTCAGTCCACTCCCTTTCTATGTCCCTGATTCTATTATATTCACCAGTCCATTCTGTTGTCAGATTATTTATTCACTTGATTTTTAGATTCACTTGTTGGTAGGTATGTATTTGATGTCATTTTGTTGTTCATAATTTTTATCTTTACCTTTTTCTTCTTCTTCTTAAAGAATACCCTTCAGCATTTCATGTAATCCTGGTTTGGTGGCTATGAACTCCTTTAGCTTTTTCTTGTCTGTGCTGCTCTTTATCTGACCTTCAACTCTGAATGATAGCTTTGCTGGGTAGAGTAATCTTGGTTGTAGGTTCTTGCTGTTCATCACTTTGAATATTTCTTGCCACTCCCTTCTGGCCTGCATAGTTTCTGCCGAGAAATCAGCTGACAGTCGTATGGGTACTCCCTTGTAGGTAATTAACTGTTTTTCTCTTGCTGCTTTTAATATTCTCTCTTTGTCTTTTGCCCTTGGCATTTTAATTATGATGTGTCTTGGTGTGGTCCTCTTTGGATTCCTCTTGTATGGGGTTCTGTGAGCTTCCTGAACTTGTAAGTCTATTTCTTTCACCAGGTAGGGAAAGTTTTCTGTCATTATTTCTTCTAATAGGTTTTCAATATTTTGCTCTCTCCCTTCTTCTGGCACCCCAAAAATTCGGATGTTGTTTCGCTTAAAGTTGTCCCAGAGGCTCCTTACATTATCTTCATATTTTTGGATTCTTTTTTCTTTTTGTTTTTCTGGTTGGATGTTTTTTGTTTCCACATATTTCAGATCTTTGGTTTGATTCTTGGGGTATGTTGATCTACAGGTGAGTTTCTGTATATTCTTTATTTCAGACAGTGCATGCTTCATTTCTGACTGATCCTTTTCCATTTTTTTGGCATTCTCATTAAGGTCCTTGAAGGTCTCACTAAGCTCCTCAGAAGTGTCATCAAGTTTCTCGGCAGTTTTTAGAAGATTCTTGAGTAACCTTATAAATGTGATTCTGAACTCTATGTCATCCAGTAGTTTGCTTTCCTCTGTTTCTTTCATTCGTGACATGTTTCTTTGTTTCTGCATTTTGGCTGCTTCCCCGTGTTGATGGAGTGGCTTTGTGTGGTAGGTGACCTATAGGGGGCAGTAGCTCAGCCTCCCCAATCACCTGATGTGGATGCTCTTGGTACACCCCTTTGTGGGCTAAGTGCAAAGTCTTGGTGTAGTTAAGCCTCAATTGCTGTTGGTACGCTGGGAGGAATTGACCTCCAGGCCAATTAGCTGTGAGCACTCCCTGTGTCTATAATGGAAGAACTGCTGCGCTGAAGACACGCTTATGGGGCAGGACTTGTTTCAGTGGGGCTTTGGTGCTCACTGAGTCTGCCTCTTGAATGTGTCACTTATGGATGTGAGGAGTTGAAATCTGGTGTCTCACACTGACCAGTAGGTACACTGGCTTCTGGATCTCCAATGGGGTGCAGGTCAGCTACTGTCTGAGGCCACTCAGCAGGAGCTACAGTGAGAGCTGCAGTTTTCTCCTCTTTGCTTGGGGTTTGGAGGTTTTGGAGCTGTCTGACCCGGGCTGCAAGTTTTCTAGGTTAAGCTGCGATAAGGCAGGCTTTCCTATGCTAATTGAGCTGCTTGGAGCTTGGGTGGGTTTGTAGGTTGTGTGGGGCGGGGTCTCAGGGCGTCACTAGGTTAGGGCGTGGCAAACAGCAATGGCTGCTAGTTAGCCGGCTCTGTGTCCCCGACCGCGTCCTGGAGTCCTGTGCCCCAGTGCCATAAACAATTATTCCTGCGCGCAGCTCTGCAACCAAGCCACTCTCACTGGCAGACAGTCCAGCTTCTCCCCGTAGGAGTTTGGGTCCCCCGCGTCTCCCCAGAGACTGGATTTCAGAGTAATCGGGGACTTGTCTCCGTTCAGGTTGAAAAAAGCAACGCACCCAGTCGCCCGCCGCCAGCCCGGATCACGCGCCTCCGTACCTCAGCTTTTCAGCGCTCGTGCAAGTCTCAATGCTCTTTTCTCTTTCCTTCTAGTTGTAGAACTTCCACTCAGCCAGCTTTCCCGTGGTTCTGGGTGATAGACGTTTTGTCTTTTAGTTGCAGTTTAAATTGTTGTGGGAGGCAGCAGTTTAGGTGTTTACCTATGCCGCCATCTTGGATTCCTCTCAAGACTCTTTATAGAGTAAAAAAAATGTCCCATTGATAATGTTCAGACATTTTTGTTAGCTATCCATACTATGTATAGAAATCAAAATATAATAAGTGAAAAACAGTCCATATTTAGTAGGTGGAGATAGGAAAGCCTTCTCTTTAGATTCATACCTCAATATCAGGGTCAGGTTCAGGCTCAAAGCCACCTGTGGGATTCAGCCTGACAAGTTCGCACAAGCTGCTCAGGGTTACGGAATAAGTTCCAGGCATCTCCCGAGAGGGGCAGAGGGCAAGAAAATTGGCCATAGTGGTGGACCCAGGACACAGTGCATCCTGAGCCATGCAGATAGTTCCTTGACAACTAGTCATGCCCCTCAGCGCCAGTAGCTGGTCACACCCTTTGTAGCTGCCACCAAGGATGGTGGAGCTGGAACGTGCGGGGGCCAAGCATCTGACCTGGCCTCAGGAATGAGATGCAGGTAGAGTGCGGGCATATGGCTTGAGCTGCCTCCGGGGCTCCAGATAAGAGCAAATGCAGGTAAGGCAACCTCAGAGGTGGGGTCACCTGAACTCCGGGGCCCTAAGAGTTGGAGTGGGCAGGTGTGCTATAAGAGGGCCACTCTGCAAAGGGCTGACACAGCTGCATTCCAAGCCAGGCTGAAGACCAGACCAGACCAGACTGGACCCACTGCAGGTGAGAGGAAATCACAGTTAGGGTGGGGCAGGTGTGTCTGGATGGACAGCCGACCCTTGCTCTTGAGGGCTGAGCAGTAGAGGGCCAAAATCTGGTTGTGAGAAGCAGGAGCTGGAGGGCTGGAGTTTTGGGTCTTTTACCTAAAAGGAACTTGGGACATAGAATTATAAATGGGGAGGGACAGAAAGCCCGATTCCTAGATGCCTCTGCATGGAAGGGTGACCCTGACCAGGACTTCTGGGTCTGAGGGAGGGGGTGGGTGGAGACTGGGGCTACTGGGTCTGAGTGAAGAGAAGGGGCCTGGAGACCAGGAGTCCTGTTTCCTGAACTCTGTCTTTCCAGCCCCGGCAGAAGAGGATCAGAGAGGACACATGGCAGGTGCCCTTCTCCCAACCCTGCTGCTCCTACTGCTGCCCTTAGCCCTGGGATCTGCTGGACAAGAAGGTGAGGACCAGCCTGGGAGTCCTGACCTTGCCCCTGGGCCTCACAGCCCCCCTCTCCAGGGCCCTCTTTCCCAAGGAGCCCCTGAGTTAGGACCCTCCCCTGCAGCAGCCTCCTCCCATGCAGACTGGACCCCTGGGTTGTGACCCCTTTCTTCCCGCTCCCTCCTGACTCCTGGGCTCTCTACATATACGAAATAAAAGGTTCCATTATTCCAGAACTCTACCTCCACCCCCTCCAGGCTGCTTCCCGCCCTCTGCGTCTCTCTCATCAGATGCTGGGGTTGCCTCCAGACCAGCTGCTGCCCTGTGTTTTTGAGCAGGCTCCCTCGCTCTCTCTCCATTTCTATCTGCAGCTGTCTCTGTCCTGTGCCCCCTGCCTGCCTCTGACCTTCTCCACGCTGCTCTGTCCGTGTGTCTCTCTCCATCACTGTCAGAGAATTCATCTACTGTGGACCCAGCCCTCCCCTGCTGCCTGCTACCCATGCTTTCTCCATGTCTCCATCCAGTCCAGGATACCGGGGAAAGGATTATTAATGGAGATCTATGTCCAAGAGGCGCCCAACCCTGGCAGGTGGCCCTGTATCACAACAATACGTTGAACTGTGCAGGCGTGCTGGTCAACCAGCAGTGGGTGCTCACTGTCGCCCACTGCCGCACCAGGTACGGGACAGGCGAGCCACCTCGATTCCATGTCTCTCTCTGGGTCCTTGTGTATCTCTCTCTCTCTCTCTCTCTCTCTCTCTCTCTCTCTCTCTCTCTCTCTCTCTCTCTCTCTCTCTCTGTGTGTGTGTGTGTGTGTGTGTGTGTCTGGGCTTCTGTCCCCCTAACTCTGGTTCTTTGTACCCCTCTCTCAATCACCGTGTCTCCCTCTGAACACTGCTTTTTTTTTTAAGCGATTATATTGTGCAAATGGGCAGTGATCTTGCAGTTGATGGGCGTGCCCGGAAGATCAGGGCTACAGAGTCCTTCGTCCACCCCTGGTATAACAAGTACAACTATGATCATGACCTCATGCTTGTGAAGCTGAGCAGCCGGGCCAAGCTCTCGCCCAATGTGCAGACAATCAACATACCGTCCAGCTGCAAAGCCCCGGGGACAAGCTGTACTGTCTCTGGCTGGGGCGTCACCAACATGGAAGAAGGTGAGGCTGCCTCTGTGACCCCAGTCACCAAGGTCCCAGCTCCCTTCTTCCTCAGGCCGCAGATTCAGGGGACAGACCCAAGGTTCCAGACACCCCAACACCTCCGTTCTCAGACCCAGGGAAGCCAGACCACCAGGCCCTGCACGGTCAGACTCAGAAAGCCAGACCTTTAGACATACCTCCCCCAGTTCCATAATCCTTGGATCCCAGGCCTCCATCCCACAGACCCAGGAGTTTAGAACCCCAGTCACCAGCTCACGCAGAGCCACGTATCCAGGCCCTCAGCCGCTTGCACCCTCAGACCCAGGAGTCTTGGCCTTCAGACGCCTTCTCCCTCAGACAAAGGAGACCTGGTCCCCAGCCCTCTCAACCCAGGAGGTGTCCCTCAATGCCAGCTACTCTTCCTTCCATTGGTGGAGCGGCCACTAGGGATGGTGAGCTAGAACCTGCTGGGGCCAAACCGCTTACCTGGCCTCAGGAATGAGGGTGGAGGTAGAGTGCGCCACATGGCTTGAGCTGCCTGCGGGGTTCCAGATAAGACCAAATGCAGGTAAGCTAACCCCAGAGCTGTGTTCGTCTGAACTCCAGGACCCTGAGAGTTGGAGTGGGGCAGGTGTTCTATAAGGGGGCCACTCTGCACACTACATTCAAACCCAAGAGTTCAGACACAAGTCCCTTCCTTCCAACGACCCAGGAGTCCAAGAAATAGGGCCCTTTTCATAACCATCGTTATTGGGTCACCCGGTTCCTCCGTCTTCCATGTCGAGGGTCCCCATTTTTTTACATCAGCACCCACAGGTCCACGGGACCAAACCTCTGACTCCTCCCCACTCCCTAACTTTTCCCGCAGGAACAAAAGCAACAGAGCTCATGTGCTCGAATGTCAACCTCATCTCCTACCAGGAATGCAAGGTGTTGTATCCTACCTTGTTGAAAAACTACAAGATCTGTGCTGCTCCCCCCGACAGGCTCTCTTACTGCTGCAGAGTGAGTCCTCTCCTCCCTTACCTGCCCTGGGTCCTGCTTCCTCTCAGCCCAGGCCTTTCTCTCCTCCATCCCGTGTCTCAGGGCCTGACCCTGGGGCTGAGCCTTCCCTCATACCTTACCAGGCCCACTTTCCTGACTCTCTCCTAAGTTCTCTGCCCAGGTCAGGTGGAGGAGCCCATGGGGGCTTCCTTGACTTGGGGGTGGGCACAAAGCTGAAGGATAGAAACTGGGGGTGGGAAATGGGCTGGGACTATGGGGGAGGGCAGTGAGGCTTGGGCTACAAACACAAGCTTTAAGGGCACACCAAAAGCTCCGTGACCAGGATAGATCATAATCCAATGAAATATTTAAAACATAATCCATGATGAGCTAATAATCAGCATTTTCAGCAAAAAGCAACCAGAATGGACTGGATTTCCCCTTTGCTTCGGGCTTCTATGTGGTTGCGAATAGCACTGTAATGACCCAGTCTTTATCTAGAAGTGGAATACCGCCCTGGCAGGTTTGGCTCAGTGGATCAAGCATTGGCCTGTGACTGAAGGGTCCTAGGTTGGATTCCAGTCAAACTGCACATGCCCAGTTTGCAGGCTCCATCCCCAAGAAGGGGGCTTGCAGGGGGAAGCCGATCGATGATTCTCTCTCATTGAAGATTCTATCTCTCTCTCCCTCTCCCTTCCTTTCTGAAATAAGGAAAAAAACACACACAGACACACACACACACACACACACACACACACACACACACACAACTGGAATACGAGGTTCCTCACAGATATTTTTCATATTAAATTTGATTTTTAAAATTTCCCTTAAAATGTTCATTTCAATCACTGGCATGTGCCTCAGGCTAATGTCCTGCTCTTATATCTGTGTATCTGGTTCTAATTCTGAAGAAAGGATAAGCCCCTCCTCTTTGTCCCCCCTTCTTCATCTTGAAACCTCCTGTCTGTCTCTCAGAACCATCTCCGCTCACCTCACCTCACACCTCATTTCTTTTTATTTTTACTGATTGCAGAGAGGAAGGGGAAGGGAGAGAGATATACAAACATCAATGATGAGAGAATCATTGATTGGCTGCCTCCTGCAAGCCCCTTCTGGGAATGGAGCCCACAACCCAGGCATGTGCCCTTGACTGGAATGGAACCTGGGACCCTTCAGTCTGCAGGTCGATGCACTATCCACTGACCCAACCGGCTAGGTCCTCCCACCTCATTTCATTTCCTGGTTTCCTCTGTGTTCCCATGGTGTTGTGATCTCTCTCTCTCTCTCCCTCTCTCCCACCTTCTCTCCCTCCCTTCCTATCTGTCCTGCCTCTATCCTTTTTTTTTTTATTTTCTCCATGTCTGCCTCATTCCCTACCCCTAACATTCTGCTTCTCTGTCTCCTTCACCCTTCCCTTTCTCCTTCTCTCCATCCTCCTCTCTTTCTCTTTCATCCTTTGCCTCTTTGTACTCACACTATCTTTGCTCACATCTGCACTCTGAGCTTTCAGGGGTGGTGAAATGGTGTGTGTTAGGAAGAGAGGTGATGGGACAGGGCTGTATGTTCTTTCAAATGGGGGGTTCCCCCTTTTCCCCTCCTGAGGGCCTGATTCATAATTCTGCAAAGTGTGCAGGGACACAGAGTCACAAACTCGGAACAGCCCAGCATTTGGTTTAACGCACTCGCTTTTCTTAAACTTCATATATTTGAACCTGGTGGTCCATACTTTTATTTTGCACTAGAACCTGTAAATTAGGGCATTGGACCCACTCCTGCTTTCCAGGACTATCCTGTCCCCCATCCCTGGGTAAGGAAATACATGGGATTTACCTGGGAGAGGTAATGCTTCCTCTCCCAGGGCCTTGACAAATAAATGGGGTTCTGACTTCCTGGAAGCTCCGCCCCCCCTTCCCTGTGATTGGCTGGGGCTCAAGACAATGTCTTCCGAAAATCTGGTTGGTCCTCTCCAGGATAGCATTCATTCCTGCTCTGCCATTGGTCCGCAGAGACAATGAGTCTCTTCCCATTGGCCAGGGTGGAAGGCTGTGTTCTGGCAGGATCAAGGCTTGCTAAGCATGGGATCTGTGGGTCCTCATTGCTGGTTATTTTGAAATCAAAGCTAATCTGCGCTCTCTCCTGCAGGGTGACTCTGGGAACCCGCTGATTTGCCAAGGTTCCCTGCAAGGCCTGATGTCCACCGGATATTACCCTTGTATACCGCCCTTTCAACCAGTGATATACACCCGCATATGCATGTACCGCAAATGGATATATGAGACCATGAGAACCAATTCCTAATCTCTCCATATTCCATCCTCCATCCCTATGCCCTGAACAGGAACTTCCCAGAAATAAAGACATCCAAACTTGCAGCCACACTTGACTTTATCATTTTATTTTCAAAGTCATATGAAAACGTCAACAACATTCTAATAAAAAAATTAAAATTTGCAAACACCTATACGCTAAACATGAAGCACCAAAGACGTCTGTGCTGCTGAAGATGCAGGGAGGCCCGCAGTGTTCTCCAGGAGAACTGGAAACTGCTACATTTTTATGACAAGGTGAGGCAAGGTGAATCCAGAGTCTCATTCACCACTTTTGAACTAGTAATTCTGGTAAATCCGAAATGTGGGCAAGGTTTGAATGCATCAGAACACTATTTGTCAGAGCAAAGCAGTGGAAACGCTGAAGGTGTCCCAAATTATTCCATGGTTTATGTCAACAACACAGGGATGTAGTCAGGAGACTAATGAAGCTGCTCAGGATGATAATTATGCAGAACTGTTGGTGTCCTATCAGAATGTGTACGCTCTCTGATGGTAAATGGGGAAAAGAGAAAAAGCACGTGTACGTGTGTGATCCTCACAGTGTAAAATGAAACCTTCACAGAATAAAGAGCCTGTACCGAACTGCCTGTGGACGGAGTCAGGGGTGCCTCCTTCCTTCCGTTCCCCTTTCTGTGCCCGTGCACCTCTACAACCTGAAAAATGCAGGTGGGGACCTCTGAGGAGCCAAGGGTGGGGAGAGGAGACCTTCACAGAGGGAGCTGGGAAAGGAAAATGTAACTGATTTTGAAATCTCACCCTGACTCCTGCTCCCATGATACAGTGGCATGTTCCTCTACATGTTCCAGCCCTCAGTTTTCCCGAGAGGAGCGGGCGGGAGAGAGTGAGAGAGATAAGGAGGAGGAGAAAGAGGAGGAGGAGGAGGAGGAGGAGGAGGAGGAGGGGGAAAGTAGATCAGAAAAGCCTACTTGTGTCCTAATGCCGATATGATCGGTCAGTTAATATTACCTGGAGTGAGACCTATTCATTGGTTTTGTGCATCTGGAATAAGAACAACTTTAATATATTCTATTGATTTTCTACGGAATGGAAAGGAGAGAGAAAGAGCTAGAAAGATCGATGAGAAAGAAACATCAACCAGCCGCCTCCTGCACACACCCCAGTGGGGATGAGCCTGCAACAAAGGTACATGCCCTTGACCTGAATCGAACCTGGGACCTTTGATTCCGCAGGTGGACGCTCTATCCACTGAGCCAAATCGGTTAGGGCAAGAACAACTTTAAATGTCAGATGATCATCTCTCCGGACCTGCAAGACAAATACCCTGGTACCGAGAGGAGATGACCCATCACTCTTGATGGTTATCTTTTACCCAAATGACCTGGTAAATGATTTATGTGAGACGTTACACATCCTGCATCGCCTGTGAAAGAAACTCGCATCTCTCCATGGCAGGTTGTATCCAATCCTAGATAGCTCCCCGCTTTCTTTTTAAAAATTCCAACATGAGGACTATCTCCTTGCCAGGAATTCCACTGGCACACTCCTATAAAGGAGTGGAGAGGCGTGGCCAGGCATCTCCAGCCAGAGTTAGTGCAACTGCCATGTTTTGTTATTGTTTAAAATTTTTGAGATTGAATATTGATTTGGGGTGGCATGCTGGAGAGAGGGGATGTGGATGAAGCTTCATGAAGACAGGTGTATGGAGAGCGACCACCGTGCTTGGACAGGTTCAAGCCTCGGACTAATGAGGGCACACTCCGCTCATGGCCACAAACAAGTCCCATCTTGGCGGGCAGAGCCCTCCCAGCACAATGATGGCCAACAGCTGTAGTTGTAAGCTTGAACCTAAGGTCCGAAGAAGTGGCCCCATGTGCCTGAGTGACAAAGGTTGCAAGTAAACAAGGCTTGGTCAGGTGCATGTAATTGAGTAGGATTGAAACCCAGGAAAATATTGTAAACATCTTGACCTCGCCCTTACTTTGCCTCGTGGCATCTGGCTATAAAATAAAGACACGGCTTGTGGTCCATGGCGCTGTCGCTAGCTCTCCATCAGAGAGGACAGAGTCCTACCATCGTGATGCAGCTTTCATTCTCCTGTCTGTCTTTTCTCAATCCTTCACTGCCCCTTCTCAGGTTCGCCCTTGGCCTTGCTCTCGAGACACATAAATGTCCCAAAACCTACATATTTTCTAAAGTGTCACTGATCGAGGGAAAGGATGAGTCCAGGGGCCTGGACTTTTGTGTCTGAGGGAAGAGGGGTCTGGAGGCTTGAGCTCTTGGGTCTGAGGGATGTGTGGGATCAGGGCCAGAATTTCTTGTCTGAGAGAGGAGTGTCTTGGGGACCAGTGTCCTGGGTTGAGTGAGGAGAAGCCTGGGTGCTTTAATCTTGGGTTTGCATTAGGAAGGGACTGGAGGGTCCACAATTTTGTGTCTGAGAAAGAAAGGATGGATGTTCAGAATTCGGGGGTTTTGGAGGGGTTATTGGGTTCCAGGACCCTAGGTCTGAGATATGAGTGACCTTGGGGTTTGAACTTCTGGGTGTGAGAAAGACGAAAAAAACAAGTGGTCTGGATACCAAACCTCCCAGGTCTGAGGGAGGAGGGGCTGGGGACCTGGACTCCTGGGTGTGAGGGAGGACAGGCTGGGGGCCTGGACTCCTGGGTCTGAGGGAGGAGGGGCTGGGAGCCTGGACTCCTGGTCTTTGTGAGAGGAGGCCTCTTGGTTTCCTCTCTGCAGAATATTGGTGTCTTCAGAATTTCTTCAATATATGGGTACTTAGTTGGGGGTTAATGCAGACTCAAAAGAGGGTCAGATGTGAAGAGGAAAGATCATGTTGACCAGAAGGGACTTGTGGGGGAAAATCTAGAGAGTTGGGTGGCAGGGGTGAATCTTTTGGGAGACCATCCGTCAGTCAGCAGGGTCTGCAGTGTGGTTGCCCAGGGAGCCCAGGAAACCAGGGATCTGCAGACCTTGCCAGGCTCTGAGGCACAGGGAACTCCCCATTCCTCCTTCTCTTCCCTCTTCCAGAGGCCCCTTCCCCCAATTCTCTGAGAACAGGGCCCACCTAACCGAGTTTCCACCCCCATTGTTCACTCTCTTACTCCAGATGCTGGGTGCTCACTTTTGTCAGGGCCTCGATGTACTGCAGTGTCCTGTGTGCATGCCAACACTGACCTTTCTGAAAACCTGCTCCCTCTCTCCTAGTTTGTCACCTGTGACATGCTCAGAACCACTTTAACATCCCTTTGCACGCTTGTGAAGTAGGCATTTCTGTTCCCCTATCTCTCTCTTCTCTCTCTCTCTCATTTTATGGGTGGGGAAAACTGAGGGCTAGGAAATGCACAGAAACACACCACTGCATCAGAGGGGACAGGAGGCAGAGTTAGGGTTCAAAATCAGTTACATTTTCCTTTCCCACCTCCCTCTGTGAAGGTCCCCTCTCGCCACCCTTGGCTCCTCTGAGGTCCCCACCTGTATTTTTCAGGTTGTAGAACTGCACAGGCACAGAACAGGTAACAAAAGGAAGGAGGCACTCACGACTCCATCCACAGGCAGTCTGGTACTTGTTCCTTGAGATATTATTCCGTCGTACATAGTAAAGTTCACTGGCCCTAGCTTGTTTGACTCTGTGGATAGAGCTTCTGCCTGTGCACTGCATGGTCCCACATTTGATTCCAGTCAAGAGCACATGCCTGGTTGCAGGCTTGATGCCCAGTAGAGGGCCTGCAGGGGGCCGCCAATCAATGATTTGCTCTCATCATTGATGTTTCTAACTCTTTCCCTCTCCCTTCCTCTCTGAAATCAATAAAAATATATTTAAAAAATAAAAATTAAAGCTCATTGTATGCAGCCCTCCCCCACACCCCAAAAAGCTGTTGTGAAGATTAACTGAGATGTGAACATATAATATAACTTCTAACTTATAAAGGTGCCAGATAAATGTTTCCCCCCTCATTGCTATAGCTCACAGGCTAAAAAGTTAAATTCACTTTCAGCCCTTAATTCAACTCTTACTCATGACGATCTGACAGACTCCAGGTGCTGTACTGTATGAGTCTCTATCTCTATGCAGTCGCATGCTACGTGGGGGAAATAGACAATGAACAAATGCACATAAAACAAAACATGATAGAGAGTTAAGTGCTGTAAGGAAATATCGGTGATGGTAAGAAGAGCTACGCCTGGAGACAGGGAAAGTTTTGTTGGATAATTTGGATTCCACATGGAGACCCAGCTCAGAATTAGATCTTAATTGATGGTTTGGGTTCCAATTCTAGACTTGCAATGAAAGCTGAACATGACGTGGAGGTCTTACGAAAAAGACTTCGGCAGTGGGAGCAACAGCACAGAACCTTTAAACCAGAAAGGAAACCTGCAGATGACGTCAGAGGAAGGGGCTCCACAGAGCATTAATTTACCAGCTCAGCAACCTCATTAAAGACACTGCCTACCCCCATGACTTTCTCTCCGTTTGTCCATCCTCAGAGCTATGGCTTTCTCCCCCGGCCACTTCCCTCCCCAGTTCCAGGAGAGCTGCCTCACTTCCAGAATTTACAGCCAGAAGGGACACTGTCTAACAGAGTCAAGGAGAACTCTTCTCCTGTCTCACTTTGGAAAGAAGAGAGCAGTTCCCTGAAGTAGCCCAGTTGGGTTCCGCTCACTCCTCATTGGCCAACATTGTATCACATGTGTATTTATAAACCAATCCCTAGGAAGCAGAAAAGGGCCCACCCGTACTTGGTGCAGGACAGCTCAGTTGCAGTCACAATGAGCACAGCAGGTTGTCCAAACTAAATCAAGGTTCTGACAAACGGCAGAAGGAGTGCATGCTGAGTAGGCAACAACAATGTCCCTGATGGGTCAACTTGTGGGACCGAGGTGGAACTGGATTGAAGATCTGAACTGAGATAACAAGTGGACTCACACTGAGGCAGGAAACGTATTTTGGTGTCTGAGAAGTGAGTGTCAATTCTACTGTTAGAAATCAGCTGTCTAGTAGTCATCCAACAATGGTTCCTTTGTTACTCAATGCAAATGCCAAAGTCCTTTCTGGATCCTCAATCCCTGTGTCTTCCCAATCCTGTGAGGCCTCTGAAACTATTGCCCACCCTTCTCCCTCTGATTCATTCACCTCCAATAAAAAAGTCTTCCCTGCTAGATCCTTATAGGTCCCCCTCCTTGTCTCACCTGCCCATCACTCTGCCTACGACTCACAGATCCCAAGTAGCTACATGGATCCATCTACCACCTCCTACAAGATTTTATCCAAATGTCCTCTTCACTTGGGGTCTTTCCAACCACCTTTCCCCATGTTATAACTGCAGGGGATGCTGAGATCAAAGGGAACAAATAATTCCCTAGTCCTCCTCTGGGCTTATTTTTCTCTATAGCACTCACTGCCACATAAAAAACTACAAATGTGAAGTTCTTGTTTCATTCCTCAAGGTCTCCACCCACGGGAATGAGGGGCTTTGAGATAGAATTTTGCTGCTTTGTGGTGCTGTGCCCTCAGAGGCCAGAACAGATTCTGGCTCAGAGTAAATGCTCCCTAGATACTTCATGAATGAATACAATAATGAGCAAAGATGAAAATACCAAGAAATTCATCCCACCCTCATGATAATGAGAGCAATTCAAAGATACTTCAATGTAAAAGAGTGACAAAGGTCAGCAAAAGCTATAGTGTGGAACATTATACAATAGAATAAAGGAAGGAAGAAGCATTCTAAGAGAAACAATTGTTCAAGACTTTAAAAATTTATTATTTAATTAAAAAAAAATTTGTCTTTTGGTTAATTCTCAACCGAGAATATCTTTCCATGGATTTTTAGGGAGAGTGGAAGAGAGAGGGAAAGACAGAGAAGAAACAAGGATGTGAGAGAGACACATCGATTGGTTGCCTCTTGCACGAGCCCCAATCAGGGGCCGGGGGGGGGAGGAGCCTGCAACTAAGGTACATGCCTGTGACCGGAATCCAGCTCTGGACCCTTTGGTCTGCAGGCCAACGCTCTATCCACTGAGCCAAACCGGCTAGGGCTGTTCAAGACCCTTTATAGAGTAAAAAAAATGTCCCATTGATAATGTTCAGACATTTTTGTTAACTATATATACTATGTATAGAATTCAAAGTATAATAAGTGAAAAACAGTCCATATTTAGTAGGTGGAGGTAGGAAAGCCTTCTCTTTAGATTCATACCTCAATATCAAGGTCAGGTTCAGGCTGAAAGCCACCTGTGGGATTCAGCCTGACAAGTTCGCACAAGCTGCTCAGGGTTATGGATAAGTTCCAGGCATCCCCCGAGGGGCAGAGGGCAAGAAAATTGACCATAGTGGTGGACCCAGGACACAGTGCATCCTGAGCCTTGCAGGTCGTTCCTTGACCCCTAAAATGCCCCTCAGCGCCAGTAGCTGGTCACACCCTTTGTAGCTGCCACCAGGCATGGTGGAGCTGGAACGTGCTGGGGCCAAGCATCTGACCTGGCCTCAGGAATGAGATGCAGGTAGAGTGCGGGCATATGGCTTGAGCTGCCTCCGGGGCTCCAGATAAGAGCAAATGCAGGTAAGGCAACCTCAGAGGTGGGGTCAGCTGAACTCCATGACCCTAAGAGTTTGAGTGGGCAAGTGTGCTATAAGAGGGCCACTCTGCAAAGGACTGGACACGACTGCATTCCAAGCCAGGCTGAAGACCAGACCAGACCACACCGGACCCACTGCAGGTGAGAGGAAAGCACATTTAGGGTGGGGCAGGTGTGTCTGGATGGACAGCCGACCCTTGCTCTTGAGGGCAGAGCAGTAGAGGGCCAAAATCTGGTTGTGAGAAGCAGGGGCTGGAGGGCTGGAGTTTTGGGTCTTTTACCTAAAAGGAACTTGGGACATAGAATTATAAATGGGGAGGGACAGAAAGCCCGATTCCTAGATGCCTCTGCATGGAAGGGTGACCCTGACCAGGACTTCTGGGTCTGAGGGAGGAGGTGGGTGGAGACGGGGGCTACTGGGTCTGAGTGAAGAGAAGGTGCCTGGAGACCAGGAGTCCTGTTTCCTGAACTCTGTCTTTCCAGCCCCGGCAGAAGAGGCTCAGAGAGGACACATGGCAGGTCCCCTTCTCCCAACCCTGCTGCTCCTACTGCTGCCCTTAGCCCTGGGATCTCCTGGACAAGAAGGTGAGGACCAGCCTGGGAGTCCTGACCTTGCCCCTGGGCCCCACAGCCCCCCCTCTCCAGGCTCCTCTCTCTCCAAGGAGCCCCAGAGTTAGGACCCTCCCCTGCAGCAGCCTCCTCTCATGCAAACTCGACCCCTGGTCAGTGGCCCCTTTCTTCCCGCTCCCTCCTGACTCCTGAGCTTTATACATATACGAAATAAAAGGTTCCATTATTCCAGAACTCTACCTCTACCCCCTCCAGGCTGCTTCCCGCCCTCAGTGTCTCTCTCATCAGATGCTGGGGTTGCCTCCAGACCAGCTGCTGCCCTGTGTTTCTGAGCAGGCTCCCTCGGTCTCTCTCCATTTCTATCTGCAGCTGTCTCTGTCCTGTGCCCCCTGCCTGCCTCTGACCTTCTCCACGCTGCTCTGTCCGTGTGTCTCTCTCCATCACTGTCTGAGAATTCATCTACTGTGGACCCAGCCCTCCCCTGCTGCCTGCTACCAATGCTTTCTCCATGTCTCCATTCAGCCCAGGATACCGGGGAAAGGATTATTAATGGAGATCTATGTCCACAAGGCGCCCAACCCTGGCAGGTGGCCCTGTATCACAACAATACTTTGAACTGTGCAGGCGTGCTGGTCAACCAGCGGTGGGTGCTCACCGTCGCCCACTGCCACAACAGGTACGGGACAGGCGAGCCACCTCGACTCCATGTCTCTCTCTGGGTCCTTGTGTATTTCTCTCTCTCTCTCTCTCTCTCTCTCTCTCTCTCTCTCTCTCTCTCTCTCTCTCTCTCTCTCTCTCTCTTTCTCTGTATGTGTGTGTGTGTCTCTGGGCTTCTCTCCCCCTAACTCTGGGTCTTTGTACCCCTCTCTCAATCACAGTGTCTCCCTCTGAACGTTGCTTTTTTTTTTAAGCGATTATGTTGTGAAAATGGGCAGTGATCTTCTGGTTGGTGGGCGTGCCCGGAAGATCAGGGCTACAGAGTCCTTCGTCCACCCCTGGTATAACGAGTACAACTATGATCATGACCTCATGCTTGTGAAGCTGAGCAGCCGGGCCAAGCTCTCGCCCAATGTGCAGACAATCAACATACCGTCCAGCTGCAAAGCCCCGGGGACAAGCTGTACAGTCTCTGGCTGGGGCGTCACCACCATGGAAGAAGGTGAGGCTGCCTCTGTGACCCCAGTCACCAAGGTCCCAGCTCCCTTCTTCCTCAGGCCACAGATACAGGGGACAGACCCAAGGTTCCAGACCTCCCACCACCTCTATTCTCAGACCAAGGGAAGCCAGACCACCAGGCCCTACACGGTCAGACTCAGAAAGCCAGACCTTTAGACATACCTCCCCCAGTTCCATAATCCTTGGATATCAGGCCTCCATCCCACAGACCCAGCAGTTTAAAACCCCAGTCACCAGCTCATGCAGAGCCAAGTGTCCAGGTCCTCAGCCGCTTCCACCCTCAGATCCAGGAGTCTTGGCCTTCAGACGCCTTCTCCCTCAGACAAAGGAGACCTGGTCCCCAGCCCTATACACCCAGGAGGTGTCCCTCAATGCCAGCTACTCTTCCTTCCATTGGTGGAGTGGCCACTAGGGATGGTGAGCTAGAACCTGCTAGGGCCAAACCACTGACCTGGCCTCAGGAATGCGGTTAGAGGTAGACTGCGCCACATGGCTTGAGCTGCATGCGGGGTTCCAGATAAGACCAAATGCAGGTAAGCTAAACCCAGAGCTGGGTTCACCTGAACTCCAGGACCCTGAGAGTTGGAGTGTGGCAGGTGTGCTATAAGGGGGCCACTCTGCACACTACATTCAAACCCAAGAGTTCAGACACAAGTCCCTTCCTTCCAACGACTCAGGAGTCCAAGAAATAGGGCCCTTTTCATAACCATCGTATTGGGTCACCCGGTTCCTCCGTCTTCCATATCGAGGGTCCCCATTTTTTTACATCATCAGCCACAGGTCCACAGGACCAAACCTCTGACTCCTCCCCACTCCCTAACTTCTACAGCAGCAACAAAATCAACAGAGCTCATGTGCTCGAATGTCAACCTCATCTCCTACCACGAATGCAAGGTGTTTCATCCTACCTTGTTGAAAAACTACATGATCTGTGCTGCTCCCCCCGACAGGCTCTCCTCCTGCTGCAAAGTGAGTCCCCTCCTCCCCCACCTGCCCTGTGTCCTGCTTCCTCTCAGTCCAGGCCTGTCTCCACACCATCCCGTGTCTCAAGGCCTGACCCTGGTGCTGAGCCTTCCCTCATATCTTACCAGGCCCACTTTCCTGGCTCTCTCTCCTAAGTTCTCTGCCGGGGTCAGTGGGGGAGCTCATGGGGGCTGTGTGGCCTTGGGGGTGGGCACAAAGCTAAAGGATGGAAACTGGGGTGGGAAATAGAGCTGGGACTATAGGGGAGGGCAGTGAGGCTTGGGCTACAAACACAAGCTTTAAGGGCACACCAAAAGCTCTGTGACCAGGATAGATCATAATGCAATGAAATATTTAAAACATAATTCATGATGAGCAAATCATCAGCATTTTCAGCAAAAAGCAACCAGAATGGACTGGATTTCCCGATTGCTTCGGGCTTCCATGTGGTTGGGAACAGCACTGTAATGACCCAGTCTTTATGTAAATTGGAATACTGCCCTAGCAAGTTTGACTCAGTGGATGAAGCATTGGCCTGTGACTGAAGGGTCCTCGGTTGGATTCTAGTCAACGGCACATGCCCAGTTTGCAGACTTCAACCCCCGGAAGGGGGCATACAGGATGCAGCCGATCAATGATTCTCTCTCAATGTCCATTCTATCTCTCTCTCCCTCTCCCTTTCTTTCTGAAATAAGGAAAAACTTAAACACACACAAACACACACACACACACAGACAACTGGAATACGAGGTTCCTCATAGATATGTTTCATATGAAATTTGATATTTAAAATATGCCTTAAAATGTTCGTTGCAATCACTGGCATGTGCCTCAGG
This sequence comes from Corynorhinus townsendii, assembly GCA_026230045.1. Taxonomy (NCBI): domain Eukaryota; kingdom Metazoa; phylum Chordata; class Mammalia; order Chiroptera; family Vespertilionidae; genus Corynorhinus; species Corynorhinus townsendii. The sequence goes on along the minus strand of JAPDVU010000011.1, from coordinate 47,542,910 downwards.
CTAATGTCCTGCTCTTATATCTGTGGATCTGGTTCTAATTCTGAAGAAAGGAAAGCCCCTCCTCTTTGTCCCCCCTTCTTCATCTTGAAACCTCCTGTCTGTCTCTCAGAACCATCTCCGCTCACCTCACCTCACACCTCATTTCTTTTTATTTTTACTGATTGCAGAGAGGAAAGGGAAGGGAGAGAGATATACAAACATCAATGATGAGAGAATCATTGATTGGCTGCCTCCTGCAAGCCCCTACTGGGAATGGAGCCCACAACCCAGGCATATGCCCTTGACTGGAATGGAACCTGGGACCCTTCAGTCTGCAGGTCGATGCACTATCCACTGACCCAAACCAGCTAGGTCCTCCCACCTAACTTCATTTCCTGGTTTCCTCTTTGTTCTCTTGCTGTTGTGATCTCTCTCTCTCTCTCTCCTTCCCTTCCACCCTCTCTCCCTCTCTTACTATCTGTCCTTCCTCTATCAATTTTTTTTATTTTCTCCAACTCTGCCTCATTCCCTGCCCCTAACATTCTGCTTCTCTGTCTCCTTCACCCTTCCCTTTCTCCTTCTCTCCATCCTCCTCTCTTTCTCTTTCATCCTTTGCCTCTTTGTACTCCCACTATCTTTGCTCACATCTGCACTCTGAGCTTTCAGGGGTGGTGAAATGTGTGTGTTAGGAAGAGAGGTGATGGGACAGGGCTGTATGTTCTTTCAAATGGGGGGTTCCCCCATTGTCCCCCACTGAGGGCCTGATTCATAATTCTGCAAAGTGTGCAGGGAAACAGAGTCGCAAACTTGGGAAAGGCCCGCACTTGGTTTAACGCACTTGCTTTTTTTAAACTTCATATATTTGAACCTGGTGGTCCATACTTTTATTTTGCACTAGATCCTGTAAATTAGGGCATTGGTCCTACCCCTGCTTTCCAGGACTACCCTGTCCCCCATCCCTGGGTAAGGAAATACATGGGATTTACCTGGGAGAGGTAATGCTTCCTCTCCCAGGGCCTTGACAAATAAATGGGGCTCTGACTTCCTGGAAGCTCCGCCCCCGTTCCCTGTGATTGGCTGGGGCTCAAGACAATGTCTTCGGAAAACCTGGTTGGTCCTGTCCAGGATAGCATTCATTCCTGCTCTGCCATTGGTCCGCAGAGACAATGAGTCTCTTCCCATTGGCCAGGGTGGAAGGCTGTGTTCTGGCAGGATCAAGGCTTGATAAGCATGGGATCTGTGGGACCTCATTGCACGTTATTTTGAAATCAAAGCTAATCTGCTCTCTCCCCTGCAGGGTGACTCGGGGAACCCGCTGATTTGCCAAGGTTCCCTGCAAGGCCTGGTGTCCACTGGATATTACCCTTGTATACCACCGTTAGAGCCAGTGATATACACCCGCATATGCATGTACCGCAAATGGATATATGAGACCATGAGAAACAATTCCTAATCTCTCCATACTTCATCCTCCATCCCTATGCCCTGAACAGGAATTCCGAGAAATAAAGACATCCATGACTTGCAGCCACACGTGACTTTATCATTTTATTTTCAAAGTCATATGAAAACGTCAACAACATTCTAATAAGAACATTAAAATTTGCAAATACCTATGAGCTAAACATAAAGCAGCAAAAACGTCGATGCTGGTGAAGATGCAGGGAGTCCCGCAGTGTTCTCCAGGAGAACTGGAAACTGCTACATTTTTATGACAAGGTGAGGCAAAGTGAATCCAGAGTCTCATTCAGCACTTTTGACCTAGTAATTCTGGTAAATCTGAAATGTGGGCAAGATTCGAATGCATCACAACACTATTTGTCATAGCAAAGCAGTGGAAAAGCTGAAAGTGTCCCAAATTATTCCATGGTTTATGGCAAAAACAGAGGGATGTAGGTCAGGATACTGAAGAAGCTGCGCAGGATAATAATTATGCAGAACTGTTGGTGTCCTATCAGAATGTGTATGCTCTCTGATGGTAAATGGGGGAAAAGAGAAAAAACACGTATGTGTGTGTGATCCTCACAGTGTAAAATGAAACCTTCACAGAATAAAGAGCCTGTACCCAACTTCCTGTGGACGGAGTCAGGGGTGCCTCCTTCCTTCCGTTCCCCTTTCTGTGCCCGTGCACCTCTACAACCTGAAAAATGCAGGTGGGGACCTCTGAGGAGCCAAGGGTGGGGAGAGGAGACCTTCACAGAGGGAGCTGGGAAAGGAAAATGTAACTGATTTTGAAATCTCACCTGACTCCTGCTCCCATGATACAGTGGCATGTTCCTCTACATGTTCCAGCCCTCATTTTTCCCGAGAGGAGCGGGGGGGAGAGAGAGAGAGATAAGGAGGAGGAGAAGGAGGAGGAGGAGGAGGAGGAGGAGGAGGAGGAGGAGGGGGAGGAAGAAGAGGAGGAGGAGGAAGAGGAGGAGGAGGAGGAGGGGGAGGAAAGTAGAACAGAAAAGCCTAGTTGTGTCCTAATGCCGATATGATCGGTCAGTTAATATTACCTGGAGTGAGAGCTATTCATTGGTTTTGTGCATCTGGAATAAGAACAACTTTAATATATTCTATTGATTTTCTACGGAATGGAAAGGAGAGGGAAAGAGCTAGAAAGATCGATGAGAAAGAAACATCAACCAGCTGCCTCCTGCACACACCCCAGTGGGGATGAGCCTGCAACCAAGGTACATGCCCTTGACCTGAATCAAACCTGGGACCTTTGATTCCGCAGGTGGACGCTCTATCCACTGAGCCAAACCGGTTAGGGCAAGAACAACTTTAAATGTCAGATGATCATCTCTCCGGACCCGCAGAGACAAATACCCTGGTACCAAGAGGAGATGACCCATCACTCCTGATGGTTATCTATTACCCAAATGACCTGGTAAATGATTTATGTGAGACGTTACACATCCTGCATCGCCTGTGAAAGAAACTCGCATCTCTCCATGGCAGGTTGTATCCAATCCTAGATAGCTCCCCGCTTTCTTTTTAAAAATTCCAACATGAGGACTATCTCCTTGCCAGGAATTCCACCGGCATACTCCTGTAAAGGAGCGGAGAGGCGTGGCCAGGCATCTCCAGCCAGAGTTAGTGCAACTGCCATGTTTTGTTATTTTTTAAAATTTTTGAGATTGAATATTGATTTGGGGTGGCATGCTGGAGAGAGGGGATGTGGATGAAGCTTCATGAAGACAGGTGTATGGAGAGCGACCACAGTGCTTGGACAGGTTCAAGCCTCGGACTAATGAGGGCACACTCCCCTCATGGCCACCAACAAGTCCCATCTTGGCGGGCAGAGCCCTCCGAGCACAATGATGGCCAACAGCTGTAGTTGTAAGCTTGAACCTAAGGTCCGAACAAGTGGCCCCACGTGCCTGAGTGACAAAGGTTGCAAGTAAACAAAGCTTGATCAGGTGCATGTAATTGAGTAGGATTGAAACCCAGGAAAATGTTGTAAACATCTTGACCTCGCCCTTACTTTGCCTCGTGGCATCTGGCTATAAAATAAAGACACGGCTTGTGGTCCATGACGCTGTCGCTAGCTCTCCATCAGAGAGGACAGAGTCCTACCATCGTGAGGCAGCTTTCATTCTCCTGTCTGTCTTTTCTCAATCCTTCACTGCCCCTTCTCAGGTTCGCCCTTGACCTTGCTCATGAGACACATAAATGTCCCCAAACCTAGATATTTTCTAAATTGTCACTGATCGAGGGAAAGGATGAGTCCAGGGGCCTGGACTTTTGTGTCTGAGGGAAGAGGGGTCTGGAGGCTTGAGCTCTTGGGTCTGAGGGATGTGTGGGATCGGGGCCAGAACTTCTTGTCTGAGAGAGCAGTGTCTTGGGGACCAGTGTCCTGGGTTGAGTGAGGAGAAGCCTGGGTGCTTTAATCTTGGGTTTGCATTAGGAAGGGACTGGAGGGTCCACAATTTTGTGTCTGAGAAAGAAAGGATGGATGTTCAGAATTCGGGGGTTTTGGAGGGGTTATTGGGTTCCAGGACCCTAGGTCTGAGATATGAGTGACCTTGGGGTTTGAACTTCTGGGTGTGAGAAAGACGGAAAATACAAGTGGTCTGGATACCAAACCTCCCAGGTCTGAGGGAGGAGGGGCTGGGGACTTGGACTCCTGGGTGTGAGGGAGGACAGGCTGGGGGCCTGGACTCCTGGGTCTGAGGGAGGAGGGGCTGGGAGCCTGGACTCCTGGTCTTTGTGAGAGGAGGCCTCTTCGTTTCCTCTCTGCAGAATATTGGTGTCTTCAGAATTTCTTCAATATATGGGTACTTAGTTGGGGGTTAATGCAGACTCAAAAGAGGGTCAGATGTGAAGAGGAAAGATCATGTTGACCAGAAGGGACTTGTGGGAGAAAATCTAGAGAGTTGGGTGGCAGGGGTGAATCTTTTGGGAGACCATCCGTCAGTCAGCAGGGTCTGCAGTGTGGTTGCCCAGGGAGCCCAGGAAATCAGGGATCTGCAGACCTTGCCAGGCTCTGAGGCACAGGGAACTCCCCATTCCTCCTTCTCTTCCCTCTTCCAGAGGCCCCTTCCCCCAATTCTCTGAGAACAGGGCCCACCTAACCGAGTTTCCACCCCCATTGTTCACTCTCTTACTCCAGATGCTGGGTGCTCACTTTTGTCAGGGCCTCGATGTACTGCAGTGTCCTGTGTGCATGCCAACACTGACCTTTCTGAAAACCTGCTCCCTCTCTCCTAGTTTGTCACCTGTGACATGCTCAGAACCACTTTCACATCCCTTTGCACGCTTGTGAAGTAGGCATTTCTGTTCCCCTATCTCTCTCTTCTCTCTCTCTCTCATTTTATGGGTGGGGAAAACTGAGGGCTAGGAAATGGATAGAAACACACCACTGCATCAGAGGGGACAGGAGGCAGAGTTAGGGTTCAAAATCAGTTACATTTTCCTTTCCCACCTCCCTCTGTGAAGGTCCCCTCTCGCCACCCTTGGCTCCTCTGAGGTCCCCACCTGTATTTTTCAGGTTGTAGAACTGCACAGGCACAGAACAGGTAACAAAAGGAAGGAGGCACTCACGACTCCATCCACAGGCAGTCTGGTACTTGTTCCTTGAGATATTATTCCGTCGTACATAGTAAAGTTCACTGGCCCTAGCTTGTTTGACTCTGTGGATAGAGCTTCTGCCTGTGCACTGCATGGTCCCACATTTGATTCCAGTCAAGAGCACATGCCTGGGTTGCCAGCTGGATGCCCAGTAGAGGGCCTGCAGGGGGCCGCCAATCAATGATTTGCTCTCATCATTGATGTTTCTAACTCTTTCCCTCTCCCTTCCTCTCTGAAATCAATAAAAATATATTTAAAAAATAAAAATTAAAGCTCATTGTATGCAGCCCTCCCCCACACCCCAAAAAGCTGTTGTGAAGATTAACTGAGATGTGAACATATAATATAACTTCTAACTTATAAAGGTGCCAGATAAATGTTTCCCCCCTCATTGCTATAGCTCACAGGCTAAAAAGTTAAATTCACTTTCAGCCCTTAATTCAACTCTTACTCATGACGATCTGACAGACTCCAGGTGCTGTACTGTATGAGTCTCTATCTCTATGCAGTCGCATGCTACGTGGGGGAAATAGACAATGAACAAATGCACATAAAACAAAACATGATAGAGAGTTAAGTGCTGTAAGGAAATATCGGTGATGGTAAGAAGAGCTACGCCTGGAGACAGGGAAAGTTTTGTTGGATAATTTGGATTCCACATGGAGACCCAGCTCAGAATTAGATCTGAATTGATGGTTTGGGATCCAATTCTAGACTTGCAATGAAAGCTGAACATGACGTGGAGGTCTTACGAAAAAGACTTCGGCAGTGGGAGCAACAGCACAGAACCTTTAAACCAGAAAGGAAACCTGCAGATGACGTCAGAGGAAGGGGCTCCACAGAGCATTAATTTACCAGCTCAGCAACCTCATTAAAGACACTGCCTACCCCCATGACTTTCTCTCCGTTTGTCCATCCTCAGAGCTATGGCTTTCTCCCCCGGCCACTTCCCTCCCCAGTTCCAGGAGAGCTGCCTCACTTCCAGAATTTACAGCCAGAAGGGACACTGTCTAACAGAGTCAAGGAGAACTCTTCTCCTGTCTCACTTGGGAAAGAAGAGAGCAGTTCCCTGAAGTAGCCCAGTTCGCTTCCCCTCACTCCTCATTGGCCAACATTGTATCACATGTGTATTTATAAACCAATCCCTGGGAAGCAGAAAAGGGCCCACCCGTACTTGGTGCACCACAGCTCAGTTGCAGTCACCATGAGCACAGCAGGTTGTCCAAACTAAATCAAGGTTCTGACAAATGGCAGAAGGAGTGCATGTTGGGTAGGCAACAACAATATCCCTGATGGGTCAACGTGTGGGACCGAGGTGGAATTGGATTGAAGATCTGAACTGAGATAACAAGTGGACTCACACTGAGGCAGGAAACGTATTTTGGTGTCTGAGTTAGAAGTGAGTGTCAATTCTACTGTTAGAAATCAGCTGTCTAGTGGCCATCTAACAATGGTTCTTTGTTACTCAATGCAAATGCCAAAGTCCTATCTGGATCCTCAATCCCTGTGTCTTCCCAATCCTGTGAGGCCTCTGAAACTATTGCCCACCCTTCTCCCTCTGATTCATTCACCTCCAATAAAAAAGTCTTCCCTGCTAGATCCTTATAGGTCCCCCTCCTTGTCTCACCTGCCCATCACTCTGCCTACGACTCACAGATCCCAAGTAGCTACATGGATCCATCTACCACCTCCTACAAGATTTTATCCAAATGTCCTCTTCACTTGGGGTCTTTCCAACCACCTTTCCCCATGTTATAACTGCAGGGGATGCTGAGATCAAAGGGAACAAATAATTCCCTAGTCCTCCTCTGGGCTTATTTTTCTCTATAGCACTCACTGCCACATAAAAAACTACAAATGTGAAGTTCTTGTTTCTTTCCTCAGGGTCTCCACCCACGGGAATGAGGGGCTTTGGGATGGAATTTTGCTGCTTTGTGGTGCTGTGCCCTCAGAGGCCAGAACAGATTCTGGCTCAGAGTAAATGCTCCGTAGATACTTCATGAATGAATACAATGAGCAAAGATGAAAATACCAAGAAATTCATCCCACCCTCATGATAATGAGAGCAATTCAAAGATACTTCAATGTAAAAGAGTGACAAAGGTCAGAAAAAGCTATAGTGTGGAACATTATACAATAGAATAAAGGAAGGAAGAAGCATTTTAAGAGAAACAATTGTTCAAGACTTTAAAAATTTATTTTTTTAATTAAAAAAAAATTTTGTCTTTTGGTTAATTCTCAACCGAGAATATTTTTCCATGGATTTTTAGGGAGAGTGGAAGAGAGAGGGAAAGACAGAGAAGAAACAAGAATGTGAGAGAGACACATCGATTGGTTGCCTCTTGCACGAGCCTCAATCAGGGGCCGGGCCGGGGAGGAGCCTGCAACTAAGGTACATGCCTGTGACCGGAATCCAGCTCTGAACCCTTTGGTCTGCAGGCCAACGCTCTATCCACTGAGCCAAACCGGCTAGGGCTGTTCAAGACTCTTTTTTTTTTTAATTAAATCTTTATTGTTCAGATTATTACAGGTGTTCCACTTTTTTTCCCCCCATAACTCCCCTCCACCTGATTCCCCACCCCACCCCATGCCCTTACCCCCGCCACTGTCTTCATCCATAGGAGTAAGATTTTTGTCCAATCTCTTTCCGCACCCCTCACACTTGCTTCCCCTGAGAATCGTCAGTCCACTCCCTTTCTATGTCCCTGATTCTATTATATTCACCAGTCCATTCTGTTGTCAGATTATTTATTCACTTGATTTTTAGATTCACTTGTTGGTAGGTATGTATTTGATGTCATTTTGTTGTTCATAATTTTTATCTTTACCTTTTTCTTCTTCTTCTTAAAGAATACCCTTCAGCATTTCATGTAATCCTGGTTTGGTGGCTATGAACTCCTTTAGCTTTTTCTTGTCTGTGCTGCTCTTTATCTGACCTTCAACTCTGAATGATAGCTTTGCTGGGTAGAGTAATCTTGGTTGTAGGTTCTTGCTGTTCATCACTTTGAATATTTCTTGCCACTCCCTTCTGGCCTGCATAGTTTCTGCCGAGAAATCAGCTGACAGTCGTATGGGTACTCCCTTGTAGGTAATTAACTGTTTTTCTCTTGCTGCTTTTAATATTCTCTCTTTGTCTTTTGCCCTTGGCATTTTAATTATGATGTGTCTTGGTGTGGTCCTCTTTGGATTCCTCTTGTATGGGGTTCTGTGAGCTTCCTGAACTTGTAAGTCTATTTCTTTCACCAGGTAGGGAAAGTTTTCTGTCATTATTTCTTCTAATAGGTTTTCAATATTTTGCTCTCTCCCTTCTTCTGGCACCCCAAAAATTCGGATGTTGTTTCGCTTAAAGTTGTCCCAGAGGCTCCTTACATTATCTTCATATTTTTGGATTCTTTTTTCTTTTTGTTTTTCTGGTTGGATGTTTTTTGTTTCCACATATTTCAGATCTTTGGTTTGATTCTTGGGGTATGTTGATCTACAGGTGAGTTTCTGTATATTCTTTATTTCAGACAGTGCATGCTTCATTTCTGACTGATCCTTTTCCATTTTTTTGGCATTCTCATTAAGGTCCTTGAAGGTCTCACTAAGCTCCTCAGAAGTGTCATCAAGTTTCTCGGCAGTTTTTAGAAGATTCTTGAGTAACCTTATAAATGTGATTCTGAACTCTATGTCATCCAGTAGTTTGCTTTCCTCTGTTTCTTTCATTCGTGACATGTTTCTTTGTTTCTGCATTTTGGCTGCTTCCCCGTGTTGATGGAGTGGCTTTGTGTGGTAGGTGACCTATAGGGGGCAGTAGCTCAGCCTCCCCAATCACCTGATGTGGATGCTCTTGGTACACCCCTTTGTGGGCTAAGTGCAAAGTCTTGGTGTAGTTAAGCCTCAATTGCTGTTGGTACGCTGGGAGGAATTGACCTCCAGGCCAATTAGCTGTGAGCACTCCCTGTGTCTATAATGGAAGAACTGCTGCGCTGAAGACACGCTTATGGGGCAGGACTTGTTTCAGTGGGGCTTTGGTGCTCACTGAGTCTGCCTCTTGAATGTGTCACTTATGGATGTGAGGAGTTGAAATCTGGTGTCTCACACTGACCAGTAGGTACACTGGCTTCTGGATCTCCAATGGGGTGCAGGTCAGCTACTGTCTGAGGCCACTCAGCAGGAGCTACAGTGAGAGCTGCAGTTTTCTCCTCTTTGCTTGGGGTTTGGAGGTTTTGGAGCTGTCTGACCCGGGCTGCAAGTTTTCTAGGTTAAGCTGCGATAAGGCAGGCTTTCCTATGCTAATTGAGCTGCTTGGAGCTTGGGTGGGTTTGTAGGTTGTGTGGGGCGGGGTCTCAGGGCGTCACTAGGTTAGGGCGTGGCAAACAGCAATGGCTGCTAGTTAGCCGGCTCTGTGTCCCCGACCGCGTCCTGGAGTCCTGTGCCCCAGTGCCATAAACAATTATTCCTGCGCACAGCTCTGCAACCAAGCCACTCTCACTGGCAGACAGTCCAGCTTCTCCCCGTAGGAGTTTGGGTCCCCCGCGTCTCCCCAGAGACTGGATTTCAGAGTAATCGGGGACTTGTCTCCGTTCAGGTTGAAAAAAGCAACGCACCCAGTCGCCCGCCGCCAGCCCGGATCACGCGCCTCCGTACCTCAGCTTTTCAGCGCTCGTGCACGTCTCAATGCTCTTTTCTCTTTCCTTCTAGTTGTAGAACTTCCACTCAGCCAGCTTTCCCGTGGTTCTGGGTGATAGACGTTTTGTCTTTTAGTTGCAGTTTAAATTGTTGTGGGAGGCAGCAGTTTAGGTGTTTACCTATGCCGCCATCTTGGATTCCTCTCAAGACTCTTTATAGAGTAAAAAAAATGTCCCATTGATAATGTTCAGACATTTTTGTTAGCTATCCATACTATGTATAGAAATCAAAATATAATAAGTGAAAAACAGTCCATATTTAGTAGGTGGAGATAGGAAAGCCTTCTCTTTAGATTCATACCTCAATATCAGGGTCAGGTTCAGGCTCAAAGCCACCTGTGGGATTCAGCCTGACAAGTTCGCACAAGCTGCTCAGGGTTACGGAATAAGTTCCAGGCATCTCCCGAGAGGGGCAGAGGGCAAGAAAATTGGCCATAGTGGTGGACCCAGGACACAGTGCATCCTGAGCCATGCAGATAGTTCCTTGACAACTAGTCATGCCCCTCAGCGCCAGTAGCTGGTCACACCCTTTGTAGCTGCCACCAAGGATGGTGGAGCTGGAACGTGCTGGGGCCAAGCATCTGACCTGGCCTCAGGAATGAGATGCAGGTAGAGTGCGGGCATATGGCTTGAGCTGCCTCCGGGGCTCCAGATAAGAGCAAATGCAGGTAAGGCAACCTCAGAGGTGGGGTCACCTGAACTCCGGGGCCCTAAGAGTTGGAGTGGGCAGGTGTGCTATAAGAGGGCCACTCTGCAAAGGGCTGACACAGCTGCATACCAAGCCAGGCTGAAGACCAGACCAGACCAGACTGGACCCACTGCAGGTGAGAGGAAATCACAGTTAGGGTGGGGCAGGTGTGTCTGGATGGACAGCCGACCCTTGCTCTTGAGGGCTGAGCAGTAGAGGGCCAAAATCTGGTTGTGAGAAGCAGGAGCTGGAGGGCTGGAGTTTTGGGTCTTTTACCTAAAAGGAACTTGGGACATAGAATTATAAATGGGGAGGGAAAGAAAGCCCGATTCCTAGATGCCTCTGCATGGAAGGGTGACCCTGACCAGGACTTCTGGGTCTGAGGGAGGGGGTGGGTGGAGACTGGGGCTACTGGGTCTGAGTGAAGAGAAGGGGCCTGGAGACCAGGAGTCCTGTTTCCTGAACTCTGTCTTTCCAGCCCCGGCAGAAGAGGCTCAGAGAGGACACATGGCAGGTGCCCTTCTCCCAACCCTGCTGCTCCTACTGCTGCCCTTAGCCCTTGGATCTGCTGGACAAGAAGGTGAGGACCAGCCTGGGAGTCCTGACCTTGCCCCTGGGCCTCACAGCCCCCCTCTCCAGGGCCCTCTTTCCCAAGGAGCCCCTGAGTTAGGACCCTCCCCTGCAGCAGCCTCCTCCCATGCAGACTGGACCCCTGGGTTGTGACCCCTTTCTTCCCGCTCCCTCCTGACTCCTGGGCTCTCTACATATACGAAATAAAAGGTTCCATTATTCCAGAACTCTACCTCCACCCCCTCCAGGCTGCTTCCCGCCCTCTGCGTCTCTCTCATCAGATGCTGGGGTTGCCTCCAGACCAGCTGCTGCCCTGTGTTTTTGAGCAGGCTCCCTCGCTCTCTCTCCATTTCTATCTGCAGCTGTCTCTGTCCTGTGCCCCCTGCCTGCCTCTGACCTTCTCCACGCTGCTCTGTCCGTGTGTCTCTCTCCATCACTGTCAGAGAATTCATCTACTGTGGACCCAGCCCTCCCCTGCTGCCTGCTACCCATGCTTTCTCCATGTCTCCATCCAGTCCAGGATACCGGGGAAAGGATTATTAATGGAGATCTATGTCCAAGAGGCGCCCAACCCTGGCAGGTGGCCCTGTATCACAACAATACGTTGAACTGTGCAGGCGTGCTGGTCAACCAGCAGTGGGTGCTCACTGTCGCCCACTGCCGCACCAGGTACGGGACAGGCGAGCCACCTCGATTCCATGTCTCTCTCTGGGTCCTTGTGTATCTCTCTCTCTCTCTCTCTCTCTCTCTCTCTCTCTCTCTCTCTCTCTCTCTCTCTCTGTGTGTGTGTGTGTGTGTGTGTGTGTGTGTGTGTGTGTGTGTGTGTGTGTCTGGGCTTCTGTCCCCCTAACTCTGGTTCTTTGTACCCCTCTCTCAATCACCGTGTCTCCCTCTGAACACTGCTTTTTTTTTTAAGCGATTATATTGTGCAAATGGGCAGTGATCTTGCGGTTGATGGGCGTGCCCGGAAGATCAGGGCTACAGAGTCCTTCGTCCACCCCTGGTATAACAAGTACAACTATGATCATGACCTCATGCTTGTGAAGCTGAGCAGCCGGGCCAAGCTCTCGCCCAATGTGCAGACAATCAACATACCGTCCAGCTGCAAAGCCCCGGGGACAAGCTGTACTGTCTCTGGCTGGGGCGTCACCAACATGGAAGAAGGTCAGGCTGCCACTGTGACCCCAGTCACCAAGGTCCCAGCTCCCTTCTTCCTCAGGCCGCAGATTCAGGGGACAGACCCAAGGTTCCAGACACCCCAACACCTCCGTTCTCAGACCCAGGGAAGCCAGACCACCAGGCCCTGCACGGTCAGACTCAGAAAGCCAGACCTTTAGACATACCTCCCCCAGTTCCATAATCCTTGGATCCCAGGCCTCCATCCCACAGACCCAGGAGTTTAGAACCCCAGTCACCAGCTCACGCAGAGCCACGTATCCAGGCCCTCAGCCGCTTGCACCCTCAGACCCAGGAGTCTTGGCCTTCAGACGCCTTCTCCCTCAGACAAAGGACACCTAGTCCCCAGCCCCCTCTACCCACGAGGTGTCCCTCAATGCCAGCTACTCTTCCTTCCATTGGTGGAGCGGCCACTAGGGATGGTCAGCTAGAACCTGCTGGGGCCAAACCGCTTACCTGGCCTCAGGAATGAGGGTGGAGGTAGAGTGCGCCACATGGCTTGAGCTGCCTGCGGGGTTCCAGATAAGACCAAATGCAGGTAAGCTAACCCCAGAGCTGTGTTCGTCTGAACTCCAGGACCCTGAGAGTTGGAGTGGGGCAGGTGTTCTATAAGGGGGCCACTCTGCACACTACATTCAAACCCAAGAGTTCAGACACAAGTCCCTTCCTTCCAACGACGCAGGAGTCCAAGAAATAGGGCCCTTTTCATAACCATCGTTATTGGGTCACCCGGTTCCTCCGTCTTCCATGTCGAGGGTCCCCATTTTTTTACATCAGCACCCACAGGTCCACGGGACCAAACCTCTGACTCCTCCCCACTCCCTAACTTTTCCCGCAGGAACAAAAGCAACAGAGCTCATGTGCTCGAATGTCAACCTCATCTCCTACCAGGAATGCAAGGTGTTGTATCCAACCTTGTTGAAAAACTACAAGATCTGTGCTGCTCCCCCCGACAGGCTCTCTTACTGCTGCAGAGTGAGTCCTCTCCTCCCTTACCTGCCCTGGGTCCTGCTTCCTCTCAGCCCAGGCCTTTCTCTCCTCCATCCCGTGTCTCAGGGCCTGAACCTGGGGCTGAGCCTTCCCTCATACCTTACCAGGCCCACTTTCCTGACTCTCTCCTAAGTTCTCTGCCCAGGTCAGGTGGAGGAGCCCATGGGGGCTTCCTTGACTTGGGGGTGGGCACAAAGCTGAAGGATAGAAACTGGGGGTGGGAAATGGGCTGGGACTATGGGGGAGGGCAGTGAGGCTTGGGCTACAAACACAAGCTTTAAGGGCACACCAAAAGCTCCGTGACCAGGATAGATCATAATCCAATGAAATATTTAAAACATAATCCATGATGAGCTAATAATCAGCATTTTCAGCAAAAAGCAACCAGAATGGACTGGATTTCCCCTTTGCTTCGGGCTTCTATGTGGTTGCGAATAGCACTGTAATGACCCAGTCTTTATCTAGAAGTGGAATACCGCCCTGGCAGGTTTGGCTCAGTGGATCAAGCATTGGCCTGTGACTGAAGGGTCCTAGGTTGGATTCCAGTCAAACTGCACATGCCCAGTTTGCAGGCTCCATCCCCAAGAAGGGGGCTTGCAGGGGGAAGCCGATCGATGATTCTCTCTCATTGAAGATTCTATCTCTCTCTCCCTCTCCCTTCCTTTCTGAAATAAGGAAAAAAACACACACAGACACACACACACACACACACACACACACACACACACACACACACAACTGGAATACGAGGTTCCTCACAGATATTTTTCATATTAAATTTGATTTTTAAAATTTCCCTTAAAATGTTCATTTCAATCACTGGCATGTGCCTCAGGCTAATGTCCTGCTCTTATATCTGTGGATCTGGTTCTAATTCTGAAGAAAGGATAAGCCCCTCCTCTTTGTCCCCCCTTCTTCATCTTGAAACCTCCTGTCTGTCTCTCAGAACCATCTCCGCTCACCTCACCTCACACCTCATTTCTTTTTATTTTTACTGATTGCAGAGAGGAAGGGAAGGGAGAGACATATACAAACATCAATGATGAGAGAATCATTGATTGGCTGCCTCCTGCAAGCCCCTTCTGGGAATGGAGCCCACAACCCAGGCATGTGCCCTTGACTGGAATGGAACCTGGGACCCTTCAGTCTGCAGGTCGATGTACTATCCACTGACCCAACCGGCTAGGTCCTCCCACCTCATTTCATTTCCTGGTTTCCTCTGTGTTCCCTTGGTGTTGTGATCTCTCTCTCTCTCTCTCCCTCTCTCCCACCTTCTCTCCCTCCCTTCCTATCTGTCCTGCCTCTATCCATTTTTTTTTATTTTCTCCATGTCTGCCTCATTCCCTAGCCCTAACATTCTGCTTCTCTGTCTCCTTCACCCTTCCCTTTCTCCTTCTCTCCATCCTCCTCTCATTCTCTTTCATCCTTTGCCTCTTTGTACTCACACTATCTTTGCTCACATCTGCACTCTGAGCTTTCAGGGGTGGTGAAATGGTGTGTGTTAGGAAGAGAGGTGATGGGACAGGGCTGCATGTTCTTTCAAATGGGGGGTTCCCCTTTTACCTCCTGAGGGCCTGATTCATAATTCTGCAAAGTGTGCAGGGACACAGAGTCACAAACTCTGAACAGCCCAGCATTTGGTTTAACGCACTCGCTTTTCTTAAACTTCATATATTTGAACCTGGTGGTCCATACTTTTATTTTGCACTAGAACCTGTAAATTAGGGCATTGGACCCACTCCTGCTTTCCAGGACTATCCTGTCCCCCATCCCTGGGTAAGGAAATGCATGGGATTTACCTGGGAGAGGTAAAGCTTCCTCTCCCAGGGCCTTGACAAATAAATGGGGTTCTGACTTCCTGCAAGCTCCGCCCCCCCTTCCCTGTGATTGGCTGGGGCTCAAGACAATGTCTTCCGAAAATCTGGTTGGTCCTCTCCAGGATAGCATTCATTCCTGCTCTGCCATTGGTCCGCAGAGACAATGAGTCTCTTCCCATTGGCCAGGGTGGAAGGCTGTGTTCTGGCAGGATCAAGGCTTGCTAAGCATGGGATCTGTGGGACCTCATTGCTGGTTATTTTGAAATCAAAGCTAATCTGCGCTCTCCCCTGCAGGGTGACTCGGGGAACCCGCTGATTTGCCAAGGTTCCCTGCAAGGCCTGATGTCCACCGGATATTACCCTTGTATACCGCCCTTTCAACCAGTGATATACACCCGCATATGCATGTACCTCAAATGGATATATGAGACCATGAGAACCAATTCCTAATCTCTCCATATTCCATTCTCCATCCCTATGCCCTGAACAGGAACTTCCCAGAAATAAAGACATCCAAACTTGCAGCCACACTTGACTTTATCATTTTATTTTCAAAGTCATATGAAAACGTCAACAACATTCTAATAAAAAAATTAAAATTTGCAAACACCTATAAGCTAAACATGAAGCACCAAAGACGTCTGTGCTGCTGAAGATGCAGGGAGGCCCGCAGTGTTCTCCAGGAGAACTGGAAACTGCTACATTTTTATGACAAGGTGAGGCAAGGTGAATCCAGAGTCTCATTCACCACTTTTGACCTAGTAATTCTGGTAAATCCGAAATGTGGGCAAGGTTCGAATGCATCAGAACACTATTTGTCAGAGCAAAGCAGTGGAAACGCTGAAGGTGTCCCAAATTATTCCATGGTTTATGTCAACAACACAGGGATGTAGTCAGGAGACTAATGAAGCTGCTCAGGATGATAATTATGCAGAACTGTTGGAGTCCTATCAGAATGTGTACGCTCTCTGATGGTAAATGGGGAAAAGAGAAAAAGCACGTGTACGTGTGTGATCCTCACAGTGTAAAATGAAAACTTCACAGAATAAAGAGCCTGTACCGAACTGCCTGTGGACGGAGTCAGGGGTGCCTCCTTCCTTCCGTTCCCCTTTCTGTGCCCGTGCACCTCTACAACCTGAAAAATGCAGGTGGGGACCTCTGAGGAGCCAAGGGTGGGGAGAGGAGACCTTCACAGAGGGAGCTGGGAAAGGAAAATGTAACTGATTTTGAAATCTCACCCTGACTCCTGCTCCCATGATACAGTGGCATGTTCCTCTACATGTTCCAGCCCTCAGTTTTCCCGAGAGGAGCGGGGGGGAGAGAGTGAGAGAGATAAGGAGGAGGAGAAAGAGGAGGAGGAGGAGGAGGAGGAGGAGGAGGAGGAGGGGGAAAGTAGATCAGAAAAGCCTACTTGTGTCCTAATGCCGATACGATCGGTCAGTTAATATTACCTGGAGTGAGACCTATTCATTGGTTTTGTGCATCTGGAATAAGAACAACTTTAATACATTCTATTGATTTTCTACGGAATGGAAAGGAGAGAGAAAGAGCTAGAAAGATCGATGAGAAAGAAACATCAACCAGCCGCCTCCTGCACACACCCCAGTGGGGATGAGGCTGCAACCAAGGTACATGCCCTTGACCTGAATCGAACCTGGGACCTTTGATTCCGCAGGTGGACGCTCTATCCACTGAGCCAAGTCGGTTAGGGCAAGAACAACTTTAAATGTCAGATGATCATCTCTCCGGACCTGCAGAGACAAATACCCTGGTACCGAGAGGAGATGACCCATCACTCTTGATGGTTATCTTTTACCCAAATAACCTGGTAAATGATTTATGTGAGACGTTACACATCCTGCATCGCCTGTGAAAGAAACTCGCATCTCTCCATGGCAGGTTGTATCCAATCCTAGATAGCTCCCCGCTTTCTTTTTAAAAATTTCAACATGAGGACTATCTCCTTGCCAGGAATTCCACCGGCACACTCCTATAAAGGAGCGGAGAGGCTTGGCCAGGCATCTCCAGCCAGAGTTAGTGCAACTGCCATGTTTTGTTATTGTTTAAAATTTTTGAGATTGAATATTGATTTGGGGTGGCATGCTGGAGAGAGGGGATGTGGATGAAGCTTCATGAAGACAGGTGTATGGAGAGCGACCACCGTGCTTGGACAGGTTCAAGCCTCGGACTAATGAGGGCACACTCCCCTCATGGCCACCAACAAGTCCCATCTTGGCGGGCAGAGCCCTCCCAGCACAATGATGGCCAACAGCTATAGTTGTAAGCTTGAACCTAAGGTCCGAAGAAGTGGCCCCACGTGCCTGAGTGACAAAGGTTGCAAGTAAACAAAGCTTGGTCAGGTGCATGTAATTGAGTAGGATTGAAACCCAGGAAAATGTTGTAAACATCTTGACCTCGCCCTTACTTTCCCTCGTGGCATCTGGCTATAAAATAAAGACACGGCTTGTGGTCCATGGCGCTGTCGCTAGCTCTCCATCAGAGAGGACAGAGTCCTACCATCGTGATGCAGCTTTCATTCTCCTGTCTGTCTTTTCTCAATCCTTCACTGCCCCTTCTCAGGTTCGCCCTTGGCCTTGCTCTCGAGACACATAAATGTCCCAAAACCTACATATTTTCTAAAGTGTCACTGATCGAAGGAAAGGATGAGTCCAGGGGCCTGGACTTTTGTGTCTGAGGGAAGAGGGGTCTGAAGGCTTGAGCTCTTGGGTCTGCGGATGTGTGGGATCAGGGCCAGAACTTCTTGTCTGAGAGAGGAGTGTCTTGGGGACCAGTGTCCTGGGTTGAGTGAGGAGAAGCCTGGGTGCTTTAACTCTTGGATTTGCATTAGGAAGGGACTGGAGGGTCCACAATTTTGTGTCTGAGAAAGAAAGGATGGATGTTCAGAATTCGGGGGTTTTGGAGGGGTTATTGGGTTCCAGGACCCTAGGTCTGAGATATGAGTGACCTTGGGGTTTGAACTTCTGGGTGTGAGAAAGATGAAAAAAACAAGTGGTCTGGATACCAAACCTCCCAGGTCTGAGGGAGGAGGGGCTGGGGACTTGGACTACTGGGTGTGAGGGAGGACAGGCTGGGGGCTTGGACTCCTGGGTCTGAGGGAGGAGGGGCTGGGAGCCTGGACTCCTGGTCTTTGTGAGAGGAGGCCTCTTCGTTTCCTCTCTGCAGAATATTGGTGTCTTCAGAATTTCTTCAATATATGGGTACTTAGTTGGGGGTTAATGCAGACTCAAAAGAGGGTCAGATGTGAAGAGGAAAGATCATGTTGACCAGAAGGGACTTGTGGGAGAAAATCTAGAGAGTTGGGTGGCAGGGGTGAATCTTTTGGGAGACCATCCGTCAGTCAGCAGGGGCTGCAGTGTGGTTGCCAAGGGAGCCCAGGAAACCAGGGATCTGCAGACCTTGCCAGGCTCTGAGGCACAGGGAACTCCCCATTCCTCCTGCTCTTCCCTCTTCCAGAGGCCCCTTCCCCCAATTCTCTGAGAACAGGGCCCACCTAACCGAGTTTCCACCCCCATTGTTCACTCTCTTACTCCAGATGCTGGGTGCTCACTTTTGTCAGGGCCTCGATGTACTGCAGTGTCCTGTGTGCATGCCAACACTGACCTTTCTGAAAACCTGCTCCCTCTCTCCTAGTTTGTCACCTGTGACATGCTCAGAACCACTTTCACATCCCTTTGCACGCTTGTGAAGTAGGCATTTCTGTTCCCCTATCTCTCTCTTCTCTCTCTCTCTCATTTTATGGGTGGGGAAAACTGAGGGCTAGGAAATGGACAGAAACACACCACTGCATCAGAGGGGACAGGAGGCAGAGTTAGGGTTCAAAATCAGTTACATTTTCCTTTCCCACCTCCCTCTGTGAAGGTCCCCTCTCGCCACCCTTGGCTCCTCTGAGGTCCCCACCTGTATTTTTCAGGTTGTAGAACTGCACAGGCACAGAACAGGTAACAAAAGGAAGGAGGCACTCACGACTCCATCCACAGGCAGTCTGGTACTTGTTCCTTGAGATATTATTCCGTCGTACATAGTAAAGTTCACTGGCCCTAGCTTGTTTGACTCTGTGGATAGAGCTTCTGCCTGTGCACTGCATGGTCCCACATTTGATTCCAGTCAAGAGCACATGCCTGGGTTGCCAGCTTGATGCCCAGTAGAGGGCCTGCAGGGGGCCGCCAATCAATGATTTGCTCTCATCATTGATGTTTCTAACTCTTTCCCTCTCCCTTCCTCTCTGAAATCAATAAAAATATATTTAAAAAATAAAAATTAAAGCTCATTGTATGCAGCCCTCCCCCACACCCCAAAAAGCTGTTGTGAAGATTAACTGAGATGTGAACATATAATATAACTTCTAACTTATAAAGGTGCCAGATAAATGTTTCCCCCCTCATTGCTATAGCTCACAGGCTAAAAAGTTAAATTCACTTTCAGCCCTTAATTCAACTCTTACTCATGACGATCTGACAGACTCCAGGTGCTGTACTGTATGAGTCTCTATCTCTATGCAGTCGCATGCTACGTGGGGGAAATAGACAATGAACAAATGCACATAAAACAAAACATGATAGAGAGTTAAGTGCTGTAAGGAAATATCGGTGATGGTAAGAAGAGCTACGCCTGGAGACAGGGAAAGTTTTGTTGGATAATTTGGATTCCACATGGAGACCCAGCTCAGAATTAGATCTGAATTGATGGTTTGGGATCCAATTCTAGACTTGCAATGAAAGCTGAACATGACGTGGAGGTCTTACGAAAAAGACTTCGGCAGTGGGAGCAACAGCACAGAACCTTTAAACCAGAAAGGAAACCTGCAGATGACGTCAGAGGAAGGGGCTCCACAGAGCATTAATTTACCAGCTCAGCAACCTCATTAAAGACACTGCCTACCCCCATGACTTTCTCTCCGTTTGTCCATCCTCAGAGCTATGGCTTTCTCCCCCGGCCACTTCCCTCCCCAGTTCCAGGAGAGCTGCCTCACTTCCAGAATTTACAGCCAGAAGGGACACTGTCTAACAGAGTCAAGGAGAACTCTTCTCCTGTCTCACTTTGGAAAGAAGAGAGCAGTTCCCTGAAGTAGCCCAGTTGGGTTCCGCTCACTCCTCATTGGCCAACATTGTATCACATGTGTATTTATAAACCAATCCCTGGGAAGCAGAAAAGGGCCCACCCGTACTTGGTGCAGGACAGCTCAGTTGCAGTCACAATGAGCACAGCAGGTTGTCCAAACTAAATC
This sequence comes from Corynorhinus townsendii, assembly GCA_026230045.1. NCBI lineage: Eukaryota > Metazoa > Chordata > Mammalia > Chiroptera > Vespertilionidae > Corynorhinus > Corynorhinus townsendii. The sequence continues at coordinate 47,522,714 of JAPDVU010000011.1, read as the reverse complement.
AAGGTTCTGACAAAGGGCAGAAGGAGTGCATGCTGGGTAGGCAACAACAATGTCCCTGATGGGTCAACTTGTGGGACCGAGGTGGAACTGGATTGAAGATCTGAACTGAGATAACAAGTGGACTCACACTGAGGCATGAAACGTATTTTGGTGTCTGAGAAGTGAGTGTCAATTCTACTGTTAGAAATCAGCTGTCTAGTAGTCATCCAACAATGGTTCCTTTGTTACTCAATGCAAATGCCAAAGTCCTTTCTGGATCCTCAATCCCTGTGTCTTCCCAATCCTGTGAGGCCTCTGAAACTATTGCCCACCCTTCTCCCTCTGATTCATTCACCTCCAATAAAAAAGTCTTCCCTGCTAGATCCTTATAGGTCCCCCTCCTTGTCTCACCTGCCCATCACTCTGCCTACGACTCACAGATCCCAAGTAGCTACATGGATCCATCTACCACCTCCTACAAGATTTTATCCAAATGTCCTCTTCACTTGGGGTCTTTCCAACCACCTTTCCCCATGTTATAACTGCAGGGGATGCTGAGATCAAAGGGAACAAATAATTCCCTAGTCCTCCTCTGGGCTTATTTTTCTCTATAGCACTCACTGCCACATAAAAAACTACAAATGTGAAGTTCTTGTTTCATTCCTCAAGGTCTCCACCCACGGGAATGAGGGGCTTTGAGATAGAATTTTGCTGCTTTGTGGTGCTGTGCCCTCAGAGGCCAGAACAGATTCTGGCTCAGAGTAAATGCTCCCTAGATACTTCATGAATGAATACAATAATGAGCAAAGATGAAAATACCAAGAAATTCATCCCACCCTCGTGATAATGAGAGCAATTCAAAGATACTTCAATGTAAAAGAGTGACAAAGGTCAGCAAAAGCTATAGTGTGGAACATTATACAATAGAATAAAGGAAGAAAGAAGCATTCTAAGAGAAACAATTGTTCAAGACTTTAAAAATTTATTTTTTTAATTAAAAAAAAATTTGTCTTTTGGTTAATTCTCAACCGAGAATATCTTTCCATGGATTTTTAGGGAGAGTGGAAGAGAGAGGGAAAGACAGAGAAGAAACAAGGATGTGAGAGAGACACATCGATTGGTTGCCTCTTGCACGAGCCCCAATCAGGGGCCGGGGCGGGGAGGAGCCTGCAACTAAGGTACATGCCTGTGACCGGAATCCAGCTCTGGACCCTTTGGTCTGCAGGCCAACGCTCTATCCACTGAGCCAAACCGGCTAGGGCTGTTCAAGACCCTTTATAGAGTAAAAAAAATGTCCCATTGATAATGTTCAGACATTTTTGTTAACTATATATACTATGTATAGAATTCAAAGTATAATAAGTGAAAAACAGTCCATATTTAGTAGGTGGAGGTAGGAAAGCCTTCTCTTTAGATTCATACCTCAATATCAAGGTCAGGTTCAGGCTGAAAGCCACCTGTGGGATTCAGCCTGACAAGTTCGCACAAGCTGCTCAGGGTTATGGATAAGTTCCAGGCATCCCCCGAGGGGCAGAGGACAAGAAAATTGACCATAGTGGTGGACCCAGGACACAGTGCATCCTGAGCCTTGCAGGTCGTTCCTTGACCCCTAAAATGGCCCTCAGCGCCAGTAGCTGGTCACACCCTTTGTAGCTGCCACCAGAGATGGTGGAGCTGGAACGTGCTGGGGCCAAACATCTGACCTGGCCTCAGGAATGAGATGCAGGTAGAGTGCGGGCATATGGCTTGAGCTGCCTCCGGGGCTCCAGATAAGAGCAAATGCAGGTAAGGCAACCTCAGAGGTGGGGTCACCTGAACTCCATGACCCTAAGAGTTTGAGTGGGCAAGTGTGCTATAAGAGGGCCACTCTGCAAAGGACTGGACACGACTGCATTCCAAGCCAGGCTGAAGACCAGACCAGACCACACCGGACCCACTGCAGGTGAGAGGAAAGCACATTTAGGGTGGGGCAGGTGTGTCTGGATGGACAGCCGACCCTTGCTCTTGAGGGCAGAGCAGTAGAGGGCCAAAATCTGGTTGTGAGAAGCAGGGGCTGGAGGGCTGGAGTTTTGGGTCTTTTACCTAAAAGGAACTAGGGACATAGAATTATAAATGGGGAGGGACAGAAAGCCCGATTCCTAGATGCCTCTGCATGGAAGGGTGACCCTGACCAGGACTTCTGGGTCTGAGGGATGAGGTGGGTGGAGACTGGGGCTACTGGGTCTGAGTGAAGAGAAGGGGCCTGGAGACCAGGAGTCCTGTTTCCTGAACTCTGTCTTTCCAGCCCCGGCAGAAGAGGCTCAGAGAGGACACATGGCAGGTCCCCTTCTCCCAACCCTGCTGCTCCTACTGCTGCCCTTAGCCCTGGGATCTCCTGGACAAGAAGGTGAGGACCAGCCTGGGAGTCCTGACCTTGCCCCTGGGCCCCACAGCCCCCCTCTCCAGGCTCCTCTCTCTCCAAGGAGCCCCAGAGTTAGGACCCTCCCCTGCAGCAGCCTCCTCTCATGCAAACTCGACCCCTGGTCAGTGGCCCCTTTCTTCCCGCTCCCTCCTGACTCCTGAGCTTTATACATATACGAAATAAAAGGTTCCATTATTCCAGAACTCTACCTCTACCCCCTCCAGGCTGCTTCCCGCCCTCAGTGTCTCTCTCATCAGATGCTGGGGTTGCCTCCAGACCAGCTGCTGCCCTGTGTTTCTGAGCAGGCTCCCTCGGTCTCTCTCCATTTCTATCTGCAGCTGTCTCTGTCCTGTGCCCCCTGCCTGCCTCTGACCTTCTCCACGCTGCTCTGTCCCTGTGTCTCTCTCCATCACTGTCTGAGAATTCATCTACTGTGGACCCAGCCCTCCCCTGCTGCCTGCTACCAATGCTTTCTCCATGTCTCCATTCAGCCCAGGATACCGGGGAAAGGATTATTAATGGAGATCTATGTCCACAAGGCGCCCAACCCTGGCAGGTGGCCCTGTATCACAACAATACTTTGAACTGTGCAGGCGTGCTGGTCAACCAGCGGTGGGTGCTCACCGTCGCCCACTGCCACAACAGGTACGGGACAGGCGAGCCACCTCGACTCCATGTCTCTCTCTGGGTCCTTGTGTATTTCTCTCTCTCTCTCTCTCTCTCTCTCTCTCTCTCTCTCTCTCTCTCTCTCTCTCTCTTTCTCTGTATGTGTGTGTGTGTCTCTGGGCTTCTCTCCCCCTAACTCTGGGTCTTTGTACCCCTCTCTCAATCACAGTGTCTCCCTCTGAACGTTGCTTTTTTTTTTAAGCGATTATGTTGTGAAAATGGGCAGTGATCTTCTTGTTGGTGGGCGTGCCCGGAAGATCAGGGCTACAGAGTCCTTCGTCCACCCCTGGTATAACGAGTACAACTATGATCATGACCTCATGCTTGTGAAGCTGAGCAGCCGGGCCAAGCTCTCGCCCAATGTGCAGACAATCAACATACCGTCCAGCTGCAAAGGCCCGGGGACAAGCTGTACAGTCTCTGGCTGGGGCGTCACCACCATGGAAGAAGGTGAGGCTGCCTCTGTGACCCCAGTCACCAAGGTCCCAGCTCCCTTCTTCCTCAGGCCACAGATACAGGGGACAGACCCAAGGTTCCAGACCTCCCACCACCTCTATTCTCAGACCAAGGGAAGCCAGACCACCAGGCCCTACACGGTCAGACTCAGAAAGCCAGACCTTTAGACATACCTCCCCCAGTTCCATAATCCTTGGATATCAGGCCTCCATCCCACAGACCCAGGAGTTTAAAACCCCAGTCACCAGCTCATGCAGAGCCAAGTGTCCAGGTCCTCAGCTGCTTCCACCCTCAGATCCAGGAGTCTTGGCCTTCAGACGCCTTCTCCCTCAGACAAAGGAGACCTGGTCCCCAGCCCTCTACACCCAGGAGGTGTCCCTCAATGCCAGCTACTCTTCCTTCCATTGGTGGAGTGGCCACTAGGGATGGTGAGCTAGAACCTGCTGGGGCCAAACCACTGACCTAGCCTCAGGAATGCGGTTGGAGGTAGAGTGCGCCACATGGCTTGAGCTGCATGCGGGGTTCCAGATAAGACCAAATGCAGGTAAGCTAAACCCAGAGCTGGGTTCACCTGAACTCCAGGACCCTGAGAGTTGGAGTGTGGCAGGTGTGCTATAAGGGGGCCACTCTGCACACTACATTCAAACCCAAGAGTTCAGACACAAGTCCGTTCCTTCCAACGACTCAGGAGTCCAAGAAATAGGGCCCTTTTCATAACCATCGTATTGGGTCACCCGGTTCTTCCGTCTTCCATATCGAGGGTCCCCATTTTTTTACATCATCAGCCACAGGTCCACAGGACCAAACCTCTGACTCCTCCCCACTCCCTAACTTCTACAGCAGCAACAAAATCAACAGAGCTCATGTGCTCGAATGTCAACCTCATCTCCTACCAGGAATGCAAGGTGTTTCATCCTACCTTGTTGAAAAGCTACATGATCTGTGCTGCTCCCCCCGACAGGCTCTCCTCCTGCTGCAAAGTGAGTCCCCTCCTCCCCCACCTGCCCTGGGTCCTGCTTCCTCTCAGTCCAGGCCTGTCTCCACTCCATCCCGTGTCTCAAGGCCTGACCCTGGTGCTGAGCCTTCCCTCATATCTTACCAGGCCCACTTTCCTGGCTCTCTCTCCTAAGTTCTCTGCCGGGGTCAGTGGGGGAGCTCATGGGGGCTGTGTGTCCTTGGAGGTGGGCACAAAGCTAAAGGATGGAAACTGGGGTGGGAAATAGAGCTGGGACTATAGGGGAGGGCAGTGAGGCTTGGGCTACAAACACAAGCTTCAAGGGCACACCAAAAGCTCTGTGACCAGGATAGATCATAATGCAATGAAATATTTAAAACATAATTCATGATGAGCAAATCATCAGCATTTTCAGCAAAAAGCAACCAGAATGGACTGGATTTCCCGATTGCTTCGGGCTTCCATGTGGTTGGGAACAGCACTGTAATGACCCAGTCTTTATGTAAATTGGAATACTGCCCTAGCAAATTTGACTCAGTGGATGAAGCATTGGCCTGTGACTGAAGGGTCCTCGGTTGGATTCTAGTCAACGGCACATGTCCAGTTTGCAGACTTCAACCCCCGGAAGGGGGCATACAGGATGCAGCCGATCAATGATTCTCTCTCAATGTCCATTCTATCTCTCTCTCCCTCTCCCTTTCTTTCTGAAATAAGGAAAAACTTAAACACACACAAACACACACACACACACACAGACAACTGGAATACGAGGTTCCTCATAGATATGTTTCATATGAAATTTGATATTTAAAATATGCCTTAAAATGTTCGTTGCAATCACTGGCATGTGCCTCAGGCTAATGTCCTGCTCTTATATCTGTGGATCTGGTTCTAATTCTGAAGAAAGGAAAGCCCCTCCTCTTTGTCCCCCCTTCTTCATCTTGAAACCTCCTGTCTGTCTCTCAGAACCATCTCCGCTCACCTCACCTCACACCTCATTTCTTTTTATTTTTACTGATTGCAGAGAGGAAGGGGAAGGGAGAGACATATACAAACATCAATGATGAGAGAATCATTGATTGGCTGCCTCCTGCAAGCCCCTACTGGGAATGGAGCCCACAACCCAGGCATATGCCCTTGACTGGAATGGAACCTGGGACCCTTCAGTCTGCAGGTCGATGCACTATCCACTGACCCAAACCAGCTAGGTCCTCCCACCTAACTTCATTTCCTGGTTTCCTCTTTGTTCTATTGCTGTTGTGATCTCTCTCTCTCTCTCTCCTTCCCTTCCACCCTCTCTCCCTCTCTTACTATCTGTCCTTCCTCTATCAATTTTTTTTGTTTTCTCCAACTCTGCCTCATTCCCTGCCCCTAACATTCTGCTTCTCTGTCTCCTTCACCCTTCCCTTTCTCCTTCTCTCCATCCTCCTCTCTTTCTCTTTCATCCTTTGCCTCTTTGTACTCCCACTATCTTTGCTCACATCTGCACTCTGAGCTTTCAGGGGTGGTGAAATGTGTGTGTTAGGAAGAGAGGTGATGGGACAGGGCTGTATGTTCTTTCAAATGGGGGGTTCCCCCATTGTCCCCCACTGAGGGCCTAATTCATAATTCTGCAAAGTGTGCCTGGACACAGAGTCGCAAACTTGGGAAAGGCCCGCACTTGGTTTAACGCACTTGCTTTTTTAAACTTCATATATTTGAACCTGGTGGTCCATACTTTTATTTTGCACTATTTCCTCTAAATTAGGGCATTGTTCCTACCCCTGCTTTCCAGGACTACCCTGTCCCCCATCCCTGGGTAAGGAAATGCATTGGATTTACCTGGGAGAGGTAATGCTTCCTCTCCCAGGGCCTTGACAAATAAATGGGGCTCTGACTTCCTGGAAGCTCCGCCCCCGTTCCCTGTGATTGGCTGGGGCTCAAGACAATGTCTTCTGAAAACCTGGTTGGTCCTCTCCAGGATAGCATTCATTCCTGCTCTGCCATTGGTCCGCAGAGACAATGAGTCTCTTCCCATTGGCCAGGGTGGAAGGCTGTGTTCTGGCAGGATCAAGGCTTGATAAGCATGGGATCTGTGGGACCTCATTGCACGTTATTTTGAAATCAAAGCTAATCTGCTCTCTCCCCTGCAGGGTGACTCGGGGAACCCGCTGATTTGCCAAGGTTCCCTGCAAGGCCTGGTGTCCACCGGATATTACCCTTGTATACCGCCGTTAGAGCCAGTGATATACACCCGCATATGCATGTACCGCAAATGGATATATGAGACCATGAGAAACAATTCCTAATCTCTCCATACTTCATCCTCCATCCCTATGCCCTGAACAGGAACTTCCGAGAAATAAAGACATCCATGACTTGCAGCCACACGTGACTTTATCATTTTATTTTCAAAGTCATATGAAAACGTCAACAACATTCTAATAAAAACATTAAAATTTGCAAATACCTATGAGCTAAACATAAAGCAGCAAAAACGTCGATGCTGGTGAAGATGCAGGGAGTCCCGCAGTGTTCTCCAGGAGAACTGGAAACTGCTACATTTTTATGACAAGGTGAGGCAAAGTGAATCCAGAGTCTCATTCACCACTTTTGACCTAGTAATTCTGGTAAATCCGAAATGTGGGCAAGGTTCGAATGCATCACAACACTATTTGTCATAGCAAAGCAGTGGAAAAGCTGAAAGTGTCCCAAATTATTCCATGGTTTATGGCAAAAACAGAGGGATGTAGGTCAGGATACTGAAGAAGCTGCTCAGGATAATAATTATGCAGAACTGTTGGTGTCCTATCAGAATGTGTATGCTCTCTGATGGTAAATGGGGGAAAAGAGAAAAAACACGTATGTGTGTGTGATCCTCACAGTGTAAAATGAAACCTTCACAGAATAAAGAGCCTGTACCCAACTTCCTGTGGACGGAGTCAGGGGTGCCTCCTTCCTTCCGTTCCCCTTTCTGTGCCCGTGCACCTCTACAACCTGAAAAATGCAGGTGGGGACCTCTGAGGAGCCAAGGGTGGGGAGAGGAGACCTTCACAGAGGGAGCTGGGAAAGGAAAATGTAACTGATTTTGAAATCTCACCTGACTCCTGCTCCCATGATACAGTGGCATGTTCCTCTACATGTTCCAGCCCTCAGTTTTCCCGAGAGGAGCGGGGGGGAGAGAGAGAGAGATAAGGAGGAGGAGAAGGAGGAGGAGGAGGAGGAGGAGGAGGAGGAGGAGGAGGAGGAGGAGGAGGAGGAGGAGGGGGAGGAGGAGGGGGAGGAGGAGGGGGAGGAAAGTAGAACAGAAAAGCCTAGTTGTGTCCTAATGCCGATATGATCGGTCAGTTAATATTACCTGGAGTGAGACCTATTCATTGGTTTTGTGCATCTGGAATAAGAACAACTTTAATATATTCTATTGATTTTCTACGGAATGGAAAGGAGAGGGAAAGAGCTAGAAAGATCGATGAGAAAGAAACATCAACCAGCCGCCTCCTGCACACACCCCAGTGGGGATGAGCCTGCAACCAAGGTACATGCCCTTGACCTGAATCGAACCTGGGACCTTTGATTCCGCAGGTGGACGCTCTATCCACTGAGCCAAACCGGTTAGGGGAAGAACAACTTTAAATGTCAGATGATCATCTCTCCGGACCCGCAGAGACAAATACCCTGGTACCGAGAGGAGATGACCCATCACTCCTGATGGTTATCTTTTACCCAAATGACCTGGTAAATGATTTATGTGAGACGTTACACATCCTGCATCGCCTGTGAAAGAAACTCGCATCTCTCCATGGCAGGTTGTATCCAATCCTAGATAGCTCCCCGCTTTCTTTTTAAAAATTCCAACATGAGGACTATCTCCTTGCCAGGAATTCCACCGGCATACTCCTGTAAAGGAGCGGAGAGGCGTGGCCAGGCATCTCCAGCCAGAGTTAGTGCAACTGCCATGTTTTGTTATTTTTTAAAATTTTTGAGATTGAATATTGATTTGGGGTGGCATGCTGGAGAGAGGGGATGTGGATGAAGCTTCATGAAGACAGGTGTATGGAGAGCGACCACCGTGCTTGGACAGGTTCAAGCCTCGGACTAATGAGGGCACACTCCCCTCATGGCCACCAACAAGTCCCATCTTGGCGGGCAGAGCCCTCCGAGCACAATGATGGCCAACAGCTGTAGTTGTAAGCTTGAACCTAAGGTCCGAACAAGTGGCCCCACGTGCCTGAGTGACAAAGGTTGCAAGTAAACAAAGCTTGATCAGGTGCATGTAATTGAGTAGGATTGAAACCCAGGAAAATGTTGTAAACATCTTGACCTCGCCCTTACTTTCCCTCGTGGCATCTGGCTATAAAATAAAGACACGGCTTGTGGTCCATGGCGCTGTCGCTAGCTCTCCATCAGAGAGGACAGAGTCCTACCATCGTGATGCAGCTTTCATTCTCCTGTCTGTCTTTTCTCAATCCTTCACTGCCCCTTCTCAGGTTCGCCCTTGGCCTTGCTCTCGAGACACATAAATGTCCCAAAACCTAGATATTTTCTAAATTGTCACTGATCGAGGGAAAGGATGAGTCCAGGGGCCTGGACTTTTGTGTCTGAGGGAAGAGGGGTCTGGAGGCTTGAGCTCTTGGGTCTGAGGGATGTTTGGGATCGGGGCCAGAACTTCTTGTCTGAGAGAGGAGTGTCTTGGGGACCAGTGTCCTGGGTTGAGTGTGGAGAAGCCTGGGGGCTTTAACTCTTGGGTTTGCATTAGGAAGGGACTCGAGGGTCCACAATTTTGTGTCTGAGAAAGAAAGGATGGATGTTCAGAATTCGGGGGTTTTGGAGGGGTTATTGGGTTCCAGGACCCTAGGTCTGAGATATGAGTGACCTTGGGGTTTGAACTTCTGGGTGTGAGAAAGACGAAAAAAACAAGTGGTCTGGGTACCAAACCTCCCAGGTCTGAGGTAGGAGGGGCTGGGGACCTGGACTCCTGGGTGTGAGGGAGGAGGGCCTGGGGGCCTGGACTCCTGGGTCTGAGGGAGGAGGGGCTGGGAGCCTGGACTCCTGTTCTTTGTGAGATGAGGGCTCTTGGTTTCCTCTCTGCAGAATATTGGTGTCTTCAGAATTTCTTCAATATATGGGTACTTAGTTGGGGGTTAATGCAGACTCAAAAGAGGGTCAGATGTGAAGAGGAAAGATCATGTTGACCAGAAGGGACTTGTGGGAGAAAATCTAGAGAGTTGGGTGGGAGGGGTGAATCTTTTGGGAGACCATCCGTCAGTCAGCAGGGTCTGCAGTGTGGTTGTCCAGGAGACCAGGGATCTGCAGACCTTGCCAGGCTCTGAGGCACAGGGAACTCCCCATTCCTCCTTCTCTTCCCTCTTCCAGAGGCCCCTTCCCCCAATTCTCTGAGAACAGGGTCCACCTAACCGAGTTTCCACCCACATTGTTCACTCTCTTTCTCCAGATGCTGGGTGCTCACTTTTGTCAGGGCCTCGATGTACTGCAGTGTCCTGTGAGCATGCCAACACTGACCTTTCTGAAAACCTGCTCCCTCTCTCCTAGTTTGTCACCTGTGACATGGTCAGAACCACTTTCACATCCCTTTGCACGCTTGGGAAGTAGGCATTTCTGTTCCCCTATCTCTCTCTTCTCTCTCTCTCTCTCTCTCTCTCTCTCTCTCTCTCTCTCTCTCTCTCTCTCTCTCTCTCTCTCTCTGTCTCTCTTATTTTATGGGTGGGGAAAACTGAGTGCTAGGAAATGGATAGAAACATGCCACTATCACAGGGGCCAGGAGGCAGAGTTAGGGTTCAAAATCAGTTCCATTTTCCTTTCCCACCTCCCTCTGCGAAGGTCCCCTCTCGCCACCCTTGGCTCCTCCGAGGTCCCCACCTGTATTTTTCAGGTTGTAGAAGTGCACAGGCACAGAACAGGAAACAAAAGGAATAAGGCACTCACGACTCCATCCATAGGCAGTCTGGTACTTGTTCCTTGAGTAGTTGTTCTGTGAATATTTCATTTGACACAGTGAGGATCATTGCCCGTACGTTTTTTGTATCTCCCCTGTTTTCATTTATCATCAGAGAGCATGCACATTCTTGTGTGACACTAACAGTTGTGCATAATTATCCTGAGCAGCTTTATGAGTCTCCTGACCTACATCCCTTTGTTGTTGACATAAACCATGGAATAATTTGGGACACGTTCAGCGTTTCCACTGCTTTGCTATGACAAATAGTGTTGTGATGAATTCAAACCTTGCCCACATTTCAGATTTACCGGAATTACTAGATCAAAAGTGATGAAGGAGACTCTGGATTCACCTTGATTAACCTTGTGTGGTAAAAATTGAAGCAGTTTCCAGTTCTACTGGAGAATACTGTGGGTCTCCCTGCATCTTCACCAGCACTGACATTTTTGTGTTTTGTGTATAGATTTTTGACAATTTTATTATTTGATTAGGATATGGTTGACATTTTTAATGTAACTTTGAGAAATGATAAAGTCAAATATCGCTGCAAGTCATGGATGTCTTTATTTCTATGAATTTCCTTTTCAGGGCATAGGGATGGAGAGATTAGCAACTGTTTATCATGGTTTCATGTATCCATTTGCTGTACTTGCATACATGAATGTAGATGATGGGGTCGAAGGGTGGACGACACGGGAAATAATCAGAGGACACCAGGCCTTGCAGGGTACCTTGGCAAATCAGCGGGCTGCCCGAGTCACCCTGCAGGGGAGAGGGCAGATTAGCTTCTGTTTCTGAGTAACCAGCAATGAGGTCCTATAGACCTCCCTGGTTATCAAGTTTTGATCCTGCCACAACACAGCCTCCCACCCTGGCCAATGGGAAGAGACTCATTGTCTCTGCGGACCAATGGCAGAGCAGGAATGAATGCTATCATGGAGAGGAGCAACCAGGTTTTCCGAAGACCTTGGCTTGAGCACCAGCCAATCACAGGGAAGGAGGGCGGAGCTTCGAGGAAGTCAGAGCCCCATTTATTTGTCAAGGCCCTACCTCTCCCAGGTAAATCCCATGCATTTCCTTACCCAGGGATGGGGGACAGGGTAGTCCTGGAAAGCAGGGGTGGGACCAATGCCCTAATTTACAGGATCTAGTGCAAAATAAAAGTATGGACCACCAGGTTCAAATATATGAAGTTTAAGAAAAGCGAGTGCGTTAAACCAAGTGTGGGCCTTTCCCAAGTTTGCGACTCTGTGTCCCTGCACACTTTGCAGAATTATAAATCAGGCCCTCAGTGGGGGGGACAAGGGGGAACCCCCCCCCTTGTTAAAGAACATACAGTCCTGTCCCATCACCTCTCTTCCTAACACCGTTTCACCACCCCTGAAAGCTGAGAATGCAGATGTGAGCAAAGATAGTGGGGGTCTAAAGAGGAAAGGAGGAGGGGGAGAGAGAGAGAGAGAGAATGAACAGAGGAAATCAGGAAAAGAAATGAGGTGTGAGGAGAGGAGAGGGGAGATGGTTCTGAGAGACAAAGAGGAGGTTACAGAGGTGAAGCAGTGGGGACAAGAGAAGGGGCTCCTTCTTCCTTCAGAATTCGAACCTGATATACAGACCTAGAAGCAGGACATGAGCCTCAGGCACATGTCAGTGATTGCATTTTTAAAGCATGTTTTAAAAATCAAATTTAATACAAAAAAAAAATCCACAAGGAACCTGGTATTCCAGTTTTAGATAAAGACTGGGTCGATATGGTGCTCTTCTGAACCACATAGGAGCCCAAAGCAAACAGAAAATCCAGCCCATTCTGGTTGCTTTTTTTGTTGGAAATTCTGATGTTTTGCTCATCATGGATTATGTTTTAAATATTTCATTGGATTATGATCTATCCTGGTCACAGAGCTTTTGGTGTGCCCTGAAAGCTTGTGTTTGTAGCCCAAGCCTCACTGCCCTTCCCCATAGTCCCAGCTCCATTTCCCACCCCCAGTTTCTATCCTTCAGCTTTGTGCCCACCCCCAAGGCCACGCAGGCCCCCGGGGGCTCCACCCCCCCCCCCGACCCAGGCAGAGAACTGAGGAGAGAGAGCCAGGAAAGTGGTCCTGGTAAGGTGTGAGGGAAGGCTCAGCACCAGGGTCAGGCCCTGGGACACTGGATGGAGGGGAGACAGGCCTGGGCTGAGAGGAAGCAGGACCCAGGGCAGGTGGGGGAAGGGACTCACTTTGCAGGCGAAAGACTTTCTGTCCACGGGAGCAGCACAGATGGTGTATTTCTTCAACACAGTCGGGTAAACATGCCTGCAGTCCTTGTAGGAGACGATGTTGACTTTCGAGCACATGAGTGCTAATGGGTTTCCCACTGCTGGATAAGTTAGCAGAAAGTCAGGGGCTTGGTCCGGGGGGCCTATGGGTGCTGATGTAAAAGAATGGGGGCCCTGGCTATTGGAAGAGGATGGGCTGGGTGACTCAATACTACGGTCCTGTAAAGGGTCCTATGGGACTGCTGGTCTGAACTCCTGGGTGTGAGGGTGGGGGGTGCTGAGGCCAGGACTCCTCTGTTTAAGGGAGGAGGCATCTACAGGCCAATAGTGGTGAGACTGATGGTGAAGGGGGCTGAGGGCCTGGGCACTTGGGTCTGCATGAGGACGTGGCTGAGGCTCTAACCTTGGTCTTGGGGACGGAGGCGTAGGATCTGAGACTTATGGGACTCGGGGAGAGGTGTCTAAAGGTCAGGGCTCCGGGGTCTGGCTGAGGGAAGAGGGGTTTGTGGGTCTGAGATCTTGGGTTTGTTACCTGTATCCTGTGTCTTAGGGAAAAGGGAGCTGTGGGCTGGGCTATTCCTGGCTCACAGGGGCAGCCTCACCTACATCCATGGTGGTACTGCCCCAGCCAGATACAGTACAACTCCTCCTGGGCAGTCTGCAGGTGGAGGGCATTTTGATTGGCATCACAGTGTACGAGAGCTTGGCGCGGCTGCTCAGCTTCACAAGCATGATGTTATGAACATTTGTGGTTATGTCAAACCGGGGGTGGACGAAGAACTCTGTAGCCCTGATCTTCTGGGCATTTCGATCAATCAGAAGATCACTGCCCATTTGTACAATGTACTCACTTGGGGGGGAAAAAAAGGCAACATTGAGTGGGAGACACTGTGATTGAGTTAGGGGAACAGAAGCAGAGAGAGAGAGAGAGAGAGAGAGAGAGAGAGAGAGAGAGAGAGAGAGAGAGAGAGAGAGAGAGAGAGAGAAAGAAGGACCTCCATGTGGCTCCCCTTTCCTGTACCTTTTGAGGCAGGTAGCGACGGTGAGCACCCACCGCTGGTTGATCAGCACGCCTGCACACTGGAACACATTGTTGTGATACAGGGCCACCTGCCAGGGTTGGGCGCCTTTTGGACACATAACTCCATTAATAATCCTTTCCCCGGTATCCTGGGCTGGATGGAGACATGGAGAAAGCATGGGTAGCAGGCAGCAGGGGAGGGCTGAGTCCACAGTAGATGAATTCCCAGACAGGGATGGAGAGAGACACACGGACAGAGCAGCGTGGAGAAGGTCAGAGGCAGGCAGGGGGCACAGGACAGAGACAGCTGCAGATAGAAATGGAGAGAGACCGAGGGAGCCTGCTCAGAAACACAGGGCAGCAGGTGGTCTGGAGGCAATCCCAGCATCTGATGAGAGAGACAGGGAGGGCGGGAAGCAGCCTGGAGGGCACCCAGAGCCCAGGAGTCAGGAGGCAGCAGGAAGGAAGGGGCCACAACCCAGGGTTCGCATCTCCATGGGAGGAGGCTGCTACAGGGGAGGGTCCTGACTCAGGGGCTCCTTGGAGAGAGGGGAGAGGCGAGACTGTGAGGCCCAGGGGCAAGGTCAGGACTCCCAGGCTGATCCTCACCTTCTTGTCCAGCAGATCCCAGGGCTAAGGACAGCAGTAGGAGCAGCAGGGTTGGGAGAAGGGGACCTGCCATGTGTCCTGTCTGAGCCTCTGTGGCTGCCACAGAGGAAGGGCCTCTTCTGCTGGGGCTGGAAAGACAGAGAGTTCAGGAACCAGGACTCCTGGTCTCCAGGTCCCTTCTCTTCACTCAGACCCAGGAGCCCCAGTCTCCACCCACCTCCTCCCTCAGACCCAGGAGTCCCCACCTCCTCCTTCAACCCAGGAGCCCCTGTCTGCACCCACCTCCTTCCTCAGACCCAGGAGCCCCCGTTTCCACCCACCTCCTCCCTCAGACCCAGAAGTCCAGGCCAAAGACACCCTTCCATGCAGAGGCACCTAGGGATCGGGCTTTCTGTCCTTCCCCATTTATAATTCTATGTCCCAAGTTCCTTTTAGGTAAAAGACCCAAAACTCCAGCCCTCCAGCCTCTCCTTCTCACAACCAGATTTTGGCCCTCTACTGCTCTGCCCTCAAGAGCAAGAGTTGGCTGTCCATCCAGACACACCTGCCGCAACCCAAATGGGATTTCCTCTCACCTGCAGTGGGTCCGGTCTGGTCTGGTCTGGTCTTCAGCCTGGCTTGGAATGCAGCCGTGTCCAGCCCTGTGCAGAGTGGCCCTCTTATAGCACACCCGCCCACTCCAACTCTTAGGGTCCTGGAGTTCAGGTGACCCCACCTCTGAGGTTGCCTTACCTGCATTTGCTCTTATCTGGAACCCCGGAGGCAGCTCAAGCCATATGCCCGCACTCTACCTCCATCTCATTCCTGAGGCCAGGTCAGATGCTTGGCCCCAGCACGTTCCAGCTCCACCATCCCTGGTGGCAGCTACAAAGGGTGTGACCAGCTACTGGCGCTGAGGGTCAGGACCAAGGAGTCAAGGAACTACCTGCATGGTTCAGGGTGGACTGTGCCCTGGGTCCTCCACTGAGGCCAATTTTCTTGCCCTATGTCCCTCTTGGGTGAGGCCTGGTACTTACACCGTAACCCTGAGCAGCTTGTGCGAACTTGTCAGGCTGAATCCCACAGGTGGCTTTGAGCCTGAACCCGACCCTAATATTGGGGTATGAATCTAAAGAGAAGGCTTTCCTACCTCCACCTACTAAATATGTACTGTTTTTCATTTAGTCTGTGTCTCATAGTATACTTTTATTTCTATACATACTATATATATATATATATATATATATATATACACATATACATATACATATATATATGTAACAAAAAGGTCTGTACTGAACATTATCTAATGGAATCTTTTATTCCGTCTATCTATATAAACAATTGTTCTTCTTAGTACCTTTAGATCATTTCTCCTTCCTTTATACTTGCTATATCATATTCTACACTATAGTTTTATTCTGACTTATGTCATCTGTTTCACATTAAAGTACATTTGAATTGCTTTCATTATAATGATGATGGAATGCATCTCTTTGTATTTTCATCTTTACTCATTATGTTCATTCCACTAAGCATGTACTCTGAGCCAGAATGTGTTCTGGCATCTCGGGAGACACACCACATCAACAACACAGAGAAGTTCCTTCAAAGAGGCTCTCATGCCAGTGGGTGGAGACCTTGAGGAAAGAAACAAGAACTTCACATTTGCAGCTTTTTAGGTGGCAGTAAGTGCTATGGAGAAAAATAAGCCCAGAGGAGGACTAGGATAACATCTTGTAGGAGGTGGTAGATGGATCCATGTAGCTACGTGGGATCAGTGAGTCCTAGACAGAGTGACGAGGAGGTGAGAAGAGGAGGGGGACCTAGAAAGATCTGGCAGGGAAGAGTTTTTTATTGGAGCTGAATGAATCAGAGGGAGAAGGGTGGGCTGGGCTGAGGGCCGCGTTTTGTGCCATTGGGTTTCGGCAGCGTTGGCTGCCATTTGGTGGGCTGTCGCTCTGGGGTGGTGGCGGAGCGTTTGTCCCACTTGAGGGAGGCCGAGTGTTCCTTTGTGGGCACCAGGTGCGGTGCCGTTTCTTCGCAAATGGCCAGTGCGCATCACGGCTGCTCCTGTGTTGAGCATCTGCCCCTTGGTGGTCAGTGCGTGTCATAGCGACTGGTCGGATGGTCGGACACTTAGCATATTAGCCTCACAGGGTTTGGAAGACACAGGGATTGAGGGCCAACGTAGGACTTTGGCATTTGCATTGAGTAACACAGGAACCATTGTCAGATGACTACCAGACAGCTGATTCCTAACAGTGGAATTGACCCTCACTTCTAACTCAGACACCAAAATACGTTTCATGCCTCAGTGTGAGTCCACTTGTTATCTCAGTTCAGATCTTTAATCCAATTCCACCTCGGTCCCACAAGTTGACCCATCATGGATATTGTTGCCTACCCAGCATGCACTCCTTCTGCCATTTGTCAGAACCTTGCTTTAGTTTGGACAACCTGCTGTGCTCATGGTGACTGCAACTGAGCTGTCCTGCACCAAGTACGGGTGGGCCCTTTTATGCTGCCCCAGGGATTGGTTTATAAATACACATGTGATACAATGTTGGCCAATGAGGAGTGAGGGGAAGCCAACTGGGCTACTTCAGGGAACTGCTCTCTTCTTTCCAAAGTGAGACAGGAGAAGAGTTCTCCTTGACTCTGTTAGACAGTGTCCCCTCTGGCTGTAAATTCTGGAAGTGAGGCAGCTCTCCTGGAACTGGGGAGGGAAGTGGCCGGGGGAGAAAGCCATAGCTCTGAGGATGGACAAACGGAGAGAAAGTGATGGTGATAGTCAGTGTCTTTGATGAGATTTCTCCATGGAGCCCCTTCCTGTCATGTCATCTGCAGGTTTCCTTTCTGATTTAAAGTGTTTGTCGTTGTTGTTGTTTCCCACAGGCAAAGTCTTTTTACTAAGACCTCTATGTTGTGTTCAAATTTCATTTCCAGTTTAGAATTTGATCCCAAATCATAAATCCAAATCAAATTCTAACTAAGATCACCATGTGGAATCCAAATTAACCAACAAAGCCAACCCTACCTCCCGTGGTAGCTCTTCCTCCAGCCCTTTTCCTTACAACCTCTTTCCAACCCTATCATTTATACACTTAGAAAAGACGTATACTGGTAGAGACCAGCGGTATATCAGTCTGTGCTGGGATCTGAGGATACAGTGGTGCACAGTCCTGAACACAAAGAGTTCCCTCTCTCAAGGAACTGACAGTCAAGTGTAAAAGAAAAAATAATCAAGGCATCTATATACAAATGCAAATATACAATTTTAATGTGTGCTCTGAAGTAAAGGTGCAAAGGATTGTGAAAGCACCTCCAGGGGGATTTGACCCAAGAAGTAAAAAATCTTGAGTGTGGATAGAACAATAAGCAGAAACTAGGAAAAATATAAAGGACTTGCAAAGAATCATGTAGCAGGTGCAAATGTCCTGAGGTGGGGGGCAAGTACGGACAGAGCTCAGAGAATGGAGTTCATAAGGAACCAGAGAATGAAGGACCTTGTAGGTCGTGGTGAGTTAGGCTTTATGTTGTGGATGATGAAGAACAGCTAGGACTTTATTCAGAGGAGTCACATATAACATTGGTATTGAAGCATAGTGTTCCCTCTTTTGGAAAACTGCTGTTTGAAACTGCTGTTTGAACTAGTGTGTTATTCTTAGACAGTCTCTTATTCTGTAGGTCAACCCTGTTATTTTTAGATAGTCTCTTATTCTGTAAAATAACTGTTTTAGTTTGAATAATAGAAAAGATAAACTTAATTGTCTGACCTTGCAAGCTAGCCATCTAACATAAGGGACTGATATGCTGATACTGATGCCAGGTGTCTGTATGGATATGTACCCAAGGTTACAGGTGTCTGTATAGATATAATATGTACTCAAGGTTACAAGTTGTCTGTATAGATATGACAGGTGTTTGCTAGATATGGTATGTACTCAAGGTTACAAGCTATCTGCAAAAATAACTTACACAAAGAACTAGAAGGATGTAAAAAGGAAATACTCGTTCCTGTGATTGTTCAGAATTTGGCAGAGGTAATGTGCTCTGAACCTGTGCGCAATAAAGATGACTCCTAACTAATTGGCTCATTAAGGCATCTTGTTTAGCTCGCTGATTTGCGATACAACAATATTTTCAACATATCAATCTGGCTGCTCTATGACGAAACAGATGTGGAATCACAAAGGGGCCATTTCTTCTGTACAAATGAGAGACAATGGTGACTAGGATAAAGCCATTTGAGAGATGGAGATGGTGATAAGAAGATGAATTCAAGGTGCATTAAGGTGGGAAAATCAACAGGCCATGGTGATGGATTAAATGGAAATTGCGGTGAGAGAGATGGAGATGTCAGGACCTCAAGGTCTTTTGCTTGGTGGACACGGTGCCATTCAATGAGAAGGCACGGTCAGACCTGATCAAGAGCTCATGAGAGAGTGAGAGAGACCGCAGTCCCCGATTTCAACCCTAATTCTAAATCCAGTCTTTACTTTGAAACAGCTCCCATCTCCAGCCTTTAAACAAGTCTGAGTCTGAACTTGGAACCTCAATCATACCTACTCCTGACCTGCAGTACTGCTTTACCCTTGATAAAGGGTACCTCAACATGGCACCTATTTCCTCACCAATCTCCTGACCCCAATATCAACTGATACTGGGAGGACATGACCCCAACTTGAACCAAGGCTTATAATTATGGATTATGGACCCCAAATCCATAATTATAAGCCAAACTAAACCTTATTGCAAACATGAGATGTCACCATAGAGTTATCCCTGACCATTAAAAAAGCAGGGTGGGGCTTCCATGAGGGAGATATCGTCAGGAAGAGCCCTGAGGACTGAAGTTGCAGCAAATGGGAAAGAGGGAGTTATAAGGCCCTAGCGGTTTGGCTCAGTGGATAGAGCATGGGCCTGCGGACTGAAGCGTCCCAAGTTCAATTCCGGTCAAGGGCACATGCCCAGCTTGAGGGCTTGATCCCCAGGAGGGGGTGTTCAGGAGGCAGCCTACCAATGATTCTCTCTCTCATCATTGATGTTTCTGTCTCTCTCTCCTTCTCCCTTCCTCTCTGAAATCAATTTTTTAAAAAAGTATATTTAAGAAAAAAGAGAGAGAGAGAATTATATCTATAGCAGCAAATCCCAAGATTTGTCATCATGGAAATGAGGCGTCTTTGAAGGAGCAGGAAATCCATGTCTCAATACCCTGGACAATTGGGAAGAGAGCATTGCTCTCCCAGAAACCAATCACTGGAGCAGGCAGCTGTGGTAGGGAACCCAGTCAGGTGCCAAATCAACGTGAATGGCAGAGTCAGCACAAATGTCAGGAACTAACACTCAGAAAGGGAACAGAAGCTTGTGTGCTCTCTAGCCTCAGACTCTCTCCTTCATGGACATTCCTCATCACCCTTTTTTTTTCTTCTTCGTCTTTAAAAAAAAATTTTTTTTTAATATATCTTATTGATTTTTCTTTTTTTACAGAGAGGAAGGGAGAGGAATAGAGAGTTAGAAACATCGATGAGAGAGAAATGCCGATCAGCTGCCTCCTGCACACCTCCCAATGGGGATGTGCCCGCAACCAAGGTACATGCCCTTGACCGGAATCGAACCTGGGACCTTTCAGTCCATAGACCGAAGCTCTATCCACTGAGCCAAACCGGTCAGGGCCTGTCATCCTTTTTAACTCTCCTCTCCCCGAGCCTCATTCTGCTAACAGGAGTTCCCAAGAACAGCAAAGCGAACATTCAACAGCCTCCATGCCTGTGCTGAGTTTCCAGCAGGGAACGTAGGTCTTCTGAATCTTTCTCTCACTCCGTAGAGATAGGGAAGACCTCTGTGGGTGTCACCCACTGCCACCCCTCCAGCCTCTACAGGGTGGGAGAGATGAGGGAAGGGAGAGGTTTCAAAAGTCACTTGTCTGGCCCGGCTCAGCCCCTCTGCCGCCAACTGCAAAGACGATACCCTCTGTGACTTGCCTAGCATGGATGCCCTCTGATTGCTTCTGGGGAAAGATTTCTCCTTCTGCACAACTGAGACCCTTCGGAAAATTCTCTGAGGGGGCAAACAGGAGATGTCACCATAGAATGAAGGACCTTGTAGGTCGTGGTGAGTCAGACTTTATGTTGTGGGTAATGAAGAACAACTAGGATTATCAGAGTAGGGGAATTGCCCTCAGCGGTTGTTCCCGGCAAAAGCACTCCTTTCCCTACATGCCTGCCTGGATCTCACCTCCTGGATCCCATCCACAGCGGCACTGGGGAGTTCCTGACACATTTGATAGGTTCTCCTCCCTTTTCATCACAGGAAGCAAAGCAAAGGCCTCTGCTGTTTCCTTTTCTCCCCTGGAGTAGGATCATAGGACCATGACACCACATTTTGTTTCTTGCTGAGTCATTTTTAAATTGACAATCAGAAGATTGCAGGGCTTGACGGGGGGAGCCCCTTTCTGACACTTTGACCCTCTCTGTTCAATCTTCTTACCCCCAGACCGCCAGGTTCTCCATCTCTGCTAAATCTGGCTTCTCCCACGTGTCACCTTCTCCTGGAAGCTTTCTCTCACCCTTCTGAATAAAACACCACTCTCCTGTCACGCCCCGATCCTCTTGCCATCCACGATATTTTATTGCAGCACTTAGCTCTACATCAAATTTTATTTTATATGCCTTTGTTCATTGCCTAATTTCACAAGCTAGCATGCAATTCCATAAGGATATGCTGCAGTCTTTTCACTGCAAGGGTTCAGGAATCTGGACGAGGGGGCTGTGACATAAATGGATAGAGACTAGAAGAGACAGATAAATGTGGAAGGCATGGAGAACCAGACGGAAACCAGCTCCCTAGTGAAGTGGCTCTCCTAATGTCCGGACTCACGGCTTTTTATTCACACATTTTCCCCCTTTAGCAAAGCAGCTATGCATATCAAAGGTAAGGTTTGGTAAACAATAAAGGATTATCATGTTAGGGGAATTGCCCTCAGCTGTTTGGCAGCAGGTAATAATATGCAGATCTTCAGCCCTGCTAAAGATGTCCATCAGCCTTCTGAGGAACTTCTCACATTTATTATGCTAACTACTACTGTTCTTAGCCTCCAGCAAGGATAGGGACTCATACAGTGCAGCCCCTGGGGCCTTACAAGTACGTGTTAAATTAGTGACTGAAAGTGGAATATATCTTTTTATTCACATTTGAGCAGTAGATTTGAGAAAGATAATGTCTATCTGGCACCTCTATGTGCCAGAAGTCATATGCTTACATTTCATTTAATCTTCACCGACAACTTTTCTTTCTTTCTTTTCTTTCTTTCTTTCTTTCTTTCTTTCTTTCTTTCTTTCTTTCTTTCTTTCGAGTTTAGTAAATTCTATTGATGGTACATGACAAAGTAGGGCTCCCTATATGCTCCTTCTATTCTCTGGGTTTGGGATGGAAACTGTGGTGGTCAGAAGATTCTCAGTGTGTGGATTAATCAATTTGGGACAAAGAGTCTCAAGTAGCTGAGCACCTCTCACTGGGACTGGTGGGTCAGGGGATTCTTTCTCCTGGAGGCCATGTGGGACCATGTGATCCCCCATCCTGTTTCTGTAACAAAGTTCATTCTCTTACCAGAAAATGAGCTTGACCACATGGTTTGAGGAGGACAATGCTAGCCCAGGCATTGAAGTTCAAAGAGTGTGTGTCATTGTTAAAGTCTGAAAAGACAACCTGGTCCTCAGTAGATCTTAGGATGCCCTTGAGGTTGCCTTCCAATGCTTGCTTCACCAACTTGTTGATGTCAACACATTTGGCAGTTTTATCCAGGGGGCAGGGCAGATCCATGACCAACTCCTGGGGATGGGCACATGGAAGGCCATGCCAATGACCTTCCCATTTGGCTCAGGAATGACCTTGCCCAGAGCCTTGGCAGCATCTACAGAAGGCTCTGCACCTACAGATGATGTTTTGGCCAGCCCCTCAGCCATCATGCCACAGCTTCCCAGAGGGGCCACCCACCATGTTTTGGGTGGCAGTGATGGCATGGACTGTGGTCATGAGTCCCCCTATGATGTCAAAGTTGTCATGGGTACCTTGGGGGCCATGGGTGTCATGCAGTTGGTGGTGCAGGAGGCATCGCTGACCATCTTGAGGGAGTTGCCCTACTTCTCATGATTCACACTTATTGCAAACATGGGTGAGGAAATCTGCGGAAGAATTAGAGGTGATGGCCCCCTTAGTTCCCAGCGTCAAGGGACCCTCAGTTTCCTCCAAGGTACTGAAGACACCAGTGCATTTCACAGCATATTCAGTACCAGCATCACCCCATTCAATGTGGGCAAGATCTCATTCCTGGAAGATGGAGATGGACTTTCCACTGCTGACAAGATTTCTGCTCTCAGCCTTGACTGTGCCTTTGAACTTGCCATGGGTTGAATCTTACTGGAACATATACACCATGTAGCTGAGGTCAATGAAGGGGTCATTGATGTAATATTCACTTTTCCAGAGTTAAAAGCAGACCTGGTGCTCAGGTGCCGAATGTGGCCCAATCTATTTACTCCGACCTTCACCATCCTGCCTCGGAGTTGTGACTGGCACTGTTCAGGAGACAAGGCAGTCTATCAAACAGGAGGAGCAGCGAGCCCATGAGAGCTTTCTGAAGGAGAGGTAAGTTCAATGATTCCATCACTCACTCATCCAACAAATTTATTCAACAAATATTAATCGATCACCACCCTGACCATTAGGAACACATAATGAGGACTATCCTATATAATAAAACCCTAATAGGCAAGTCGACCAAATGGCAGAATGACCGGTCACTGTGATGTGCACTGACCACCAGGGAGCAGACACTCGTCACAGAAGCTGCCCCCTGGTGGTCAGTGCGCTCCCACAGGGGGAGCGCAGCTCAGCCAGAAGCCAGGCTCATGGCTCATGGCTCATGGCTGGCGAGTGCAGTGGTGGTGGCGGTGGGAGCCTCTCCCACCGCCTCCGTTGCAAGCTGGCAGTGAGGAGCAAGGGGTCCCGGGCTGTGAGAGGGATGTCCACCTGCCTAAGCCGGCAGGTGGACATCCCCCGAGAGGTCCCAGACTGTGAGAGGGCACAGGCCGGGCTGAGGGACACCCCTCCCCACCCCCCAGTGCACAAATCCGTGCAGTGGGACTCTAGTAGATATAACTAAAGCCCTTATGGAGTTTAAAAACCCATTGCTTAGTTATTCTCACTTTCCAGATGAGGATAGTGAGGCTGAGAGATGGGAAGGGACTTGTTCAGGGGAAAGGGACAGAGCCATGGTTTTCATGGATCTTCTTGATGCATGAGCAGGTGGGTTTCCACAGCTTCCTAGGGTCTCCCTAGAACTGAGAGTCAAACAAGCAGCATCCCAAATCCTGATTTTGCTGCTTCCTGATGAATTGCATCGCCTCTCTTGCTGACCCCTGATTTCTTCACTGGGAAGCAAAGCGAGGGGCAATCTGGATTCCAAAGTCCCAAAGGGAGGACCGCAGTGGAGGTCCAGACTTTGGGGCCCAGAATGGGGAGGGAGCTGGGACCTTGACTGTGGGACGAGGGGCAGGTAGGCCAGGACTGCTGGGTCTGAGGGAAAAGGGTCTTGGAGACTTGGCTTGTGTGTTTTGTTTGAGGAGGAGTCTTAACATGCTGTGTGTAGGGAATCGGTGGCTGTAGAACTTATACAATATGAGGAAGGTTGGATGAGAGACTCGAGAGTGCTATGAGATTAGAAGAAATATGAACAAGAATGGGACTATATAAAAGGTTAACCTTTAACTCGAGCAAGCCCTGTTCATTGTGTTTGTGCTTCTGGAATAATAACATACTTTAAACGTCAAGATGATATATTTTTTTAGGTCTTTCGATCAAATATTTTGATACTGGGAGGACATGACCCCAACACGCCTCATTGTTGTTTTTTACACCACATAACCTCGCTGAAATATTCGTGTGAGATGTTAACTGTCCTGCATCGCCTGTACAAGAAACGTGCATTCGTCCATTTTGTTGCTTTGTATCCAACCCTAGTGATATCGCAGCTTCACTTTTAATAAATTCTGCAAGAGGACTAGCTGATGTCATTGCCAAGAATTCCACCGCCAGACGCGTATAAAGGAGCTGAGAGGCAAGGCCAGACAGAGTTAGTGCAATTGCCAGGTTTTCTTACTTTTAGAAATTTCAGATTGAATGCTGATTTCAGGTGGCGTGCTGGAGAGAGGTGGAGGTGGTGGCGTCTCATTGGGTGGGTGCCCCCAAACCCCAGACATTCCTTCAACTTGTACCTGATCCAGAGGCAGGATGAAGCTGGGGGAGTCCTGGACTCCTGAGCCTGAGGGGTATGGGGGGTTTCAGGTTCAGATCCCTAGGTTTGAGGGTGGAGGGAGGTTGGTGCCCAGACTTTCAGATTTGTGCCTGAAGGGTCTGGGGGCTTAAACTCCCTATGTGAGTCAAGTGTGCCTTGGGGACCAGACTCCTTGTTAGAGGGAAATTGGTCTGCAGTTAGAACTCTTGGGTTGGGGAGGAAGCTGTGGGCCCACAGTCCTGGGTTTTAAGGAGGAAGGGACTGCAGGCACTAACCCCGGGTTTGCGAGAGGAGTATGTTGGAGTTCGGGGTTCTGGAACTGAGGGAGGTGGGTCTTGGGGTCCAGGCTCCTGGATCTGAGACATGAGGGAGCTAAGGGTTTGGACTCCTGGGTCTGAGGGAGGAGAAGGCTGGGAGCCCAGACATCTAAATCGGAGACAGAAGCTCTTGGGGTCTAGACTCCAGGTTCTGAGAAGTGAGGGGATTAGGGAGCTTGAACTCCAGGGTTGGAGGAAAAAGGGGGGCTGGAGGCCTGGACTCCGTGGACTGAGGATTCAGGGCCTGGGTGCACAAAAGCCCCATTTGAAGGAAAAAATGGGTGGTGGATTCCGAAAGGCTAATACTTATAGGACCAAGGGAGAAGTGGCCAGGGCCTGAAATTTTGTATCTGTGGTGTTTTGTTTTGTGGTGTTTTTTTTTTGGGGGGGGGGGGGTTGGTGGGGTTTTTTTGAGGGGGGTGGATGTGCAGGGTATTGGTGGGTGCAAAATTTCTGCAATACCAGGAAAGATGGGGTATGGGGAACCAAAGGAAACTCAAAAGGGATAAAAAATGAGGATAGGAAGGATCTAGAAAATGTTGGCCAGAGGGGAATTCTGGGAGATAAACGGGAAAGATGATTGAGAGGGGTAAGTCCGAACCTGAAGAAGATCCAGGGTGTGAGGTGTGATTGTCCAGGGAGTCCAGGATGCCGGGTGTCTGGGACCTTCCCAGGCTCTGAGTCACAGGGGACACCTCCTTTTCTCTCCTCCCTTTCAGACGCCACTGCCCCAAATCCTTGGGAGCAGGTGCCCATCTATCTGGTTCCCACCGCATCTTCCTCTCCCACCCCAGAACGTGGAAGCTCACTTGTGACAGGCCAATGTAGGGCCTTGGTGTCCTGTTTATGTGACCGGCCTATCCTTCCTGAAAACCTCCTCTCTCTCTTCTGTTTTGTCACTGGGAAATGCTCAGAACCACTCTCACATCACACACTTAGGAAGTAGGCATTTCTCTCCTTCTTCCCTTATTCCTTTCTTTCTTCTTCCTCTTTTTCTTTTTTTTTAAATATATTTTATTGATTTTTTACAGAGAGGAAGGGAAAGGGATAGAGAGTTAGAAACATCGATGAAAGAAAAACATTAATCAGCTGCCTCCTGCACACCTCCTACTGGGGATGTACCCACAACCAAGGTACATGGCCTTGACCGGAATCGAACCTGGGACCTTTCAGTCCACAGGCCAACGCTCTATCCACTGAGCCAAACCGGTTAGGGCTTCTTCCCCTTTTTCTTCCTTCCTTCCCTCCTCCTCCTCCTCCTCCTCCTCCTCCTCCTCCTCCTCCTCCTCCTCCTCCTTCTTCTCCATTTACAGAAGGGAATACTACATGGCCGTAAAAAGGGGGAGGGGGGCGCGATTCAATCTTTTGCAACAGCATGGATGGGCCTGGATGCTATGTGAAATAAGCCAATCAGAGAAAGACGAAGACCATATGATCTCACTTATCTTCGAATCTAATGAACAAAATAAACTGATGAGCAGACTAGAAACAGAGGCATGGAAGAGACTGACAGCTGTCAGAGGGGAGGGGAGTTGAAGGACTGGATGAAAAAAGTTGAAGGTCCTAACAAAAAAACATGTATACATAGCACATAGACATAGCAGTGTGGAGAGAGCCAGAGGGAAAGGGGGTTGGGGGTATGTGGAGGTGAGCAGGGAAGGGGAATAGGACAGAAGACACTTTGCTTGGAGCCACGGGCTCACCATGTATGTGTTTTTTTTAAATATATTTTATTGGATTTTTACAGAGAGGAAGGGAGAGAGCCAGAGAGCCAGAAACAGCTGCCTCCTGCACATCCCCTACTGGGGATGCTCCCGCAACCAAGGTATGTGCCCCTGACTGGAATCAAACCTGGGACCCTTGAGTCCGCAGGCCAACGCTCCATCCACTGAGCCAAACTA